>OU342740.1:194993456-196442897 GCA_910589775.1 Avena eriantha | reverse complement strand
TCGAATCCGCCGGCTTTGGACAGATCCTACTCCTGCTAGCAATCAAGTAATATGGTAGAGCCAGAATATGGGCTACAAGGGGTTCGCCTGTGCGAGTTGAGATTGTAGACTATTGGGTGCGCTAAAGGCTCTCCATAGGACAACTTATATAGATATCCGGCCTAGGGTTTACAGGAGAGATCTATCCGGCTACAACTAAGAGTTGGTTACAATGTATATCTTGAACTACAAGTAATACTATGGGCCTATGTCGGTAAGTCTTCTAGGCCTTCCCGTAGCTGGACTGGACTCCGTGTCTTCTCCCTGACTGGGCCGCCCGTGAAGCAAATCTCTAACCCGAAGTAGGCTACCCTGGTCAGTGAGGAATTGTGAGGATACCCAGAAAGTATATCCCCAACAGCAACCCCTGGAAGTCTCCAAGATCCAAAGTCGGACTCATCATTTTCTAGCTTGATCTTCGGCTTGGAGAATATTGAAGGGTTCCTGAAACTTCAAAACAAAAGCTACGATCCAGGTCTCAAAATAAGTCGGACCTATCAGTACATTAGTCGTGTTTCCATCTCGTAATTCAAACTAAGCCGGAACTTGGTCTCTGACATCATCTGACACTAGTCATGGTCAAGTCACGTCACTGACAGACATTTCCTATCAGCACGACCGTTGGTGGGTTCGCCTTTTGCGGAACCGAGGCGCCATTTTAATGCGTGCGTGGAGATCGAGGCGACATAATCATTGCGCAGAGGTTTCCCTGTCCATTCCACGACGCGTGGCATGGTTACTATGGCATTTGCACGAATCTTGGCGCAGTCGGTGGTTATAAGGGGTGAGGATTCCTTCTCCTCATCTTCTTCACCTATTCCCCGCACCGTTTCCTTCTCCTCCACTTCTCCCACGCACATAGAGCTCCCTTGCCCCCAAAAATTCCTAGCGCCGCCCATCCAAGGTCACCGGCACACTAGGAAAATGGCTTCCACTTCATCTTTCAGCGAAGCAGCGATGGCAGCGGCGGCGGAAAAGGAGAGAAATCGCGGGCTTTGGATCCCGTGTGTCCTTGACGACGACAAACTCCACGTCATAGAAGAAGAAGGGCTCCTCCACTCCGGCGACTGGCGGAGCGGCTTCGGCGAAGCCATCCCCAGCCCTCGCAACGGCGAGCGAGTGCACTTGGGCACTCACCTGGACAGAGGTTTATCCTTTCCTCCCTCAGATTTCTTTTCTAAGGTGGTAGTGTTCAACTTCACCATCTCTCCCCGAACTCCATCTTAGAGATGAGTGCTTATGCATCTTTGTGCAAGGGGTATCTCGGTATTAGGCCGAGTCTCACTCTTTTCCGGTACTATTTTCATGTCCGGAGAAACTCCACTGCCGGTAATCCTTATATTACCGGTACAATTAGTTTTTCGGTTAGGCGTGAGCGTGTTTATCCTCGGATTTTAGCTAGTGAGTTGGTCAAACAATGGTCGGCTACCTTTTTCTACCATAAGGATATCCCCGCTCCCGGCAAAGAGACAGCTTTGCCGACTTTCGTCGATGGAGCCGCCATGCCTCAAGCATCTTGGGACGAGGTCGCTTCGGCTCTTAGTGACGATCTACTTCTCGCCAAGAGACGAATTGAATATCTGACGAAGCACAAGGGCCTAAGAGGGTCCGACTTGGTCCAGTGCTGGGTTTCCCGCCGGATCCAACCTCTCCAACACCATGGCGGCCGACTGATGCATTCCATCACGACGTCAAAAAGGACTCCCTCAGCATCAGCCCCAAGGCCTTAAAGCCGCAAGGTTATATAAGCCAAATGAAATGGATGATAAGGGAGCGGATTGAGAGGAAGATTCCAGAGATGTCCCTGGACATACATACAGCGGAAGATCCTCTCGTGCTGGTAAGCTTTAACAACTACCCTTTTATGTGTTTCACCTTTAAGTTATTTCGCAACACTGAGATACTATCTTCTTTTCAGCTTGCCAACCTCCCCGAGTCGGAATTAGCTCCTATCGAGGGATATCCTCCTGAGTTTTCTCAGGAGGAATTGGTCCCACTGCCGGACGTTGTGCCTAGGAAGCGAAAAGCTCCGACAGTGGCCATCGGCACAAAGGAAGTGCCAGTTGTGAAGAGGTAACTTTCCACACAACTTCCGCCTTTGTACTTTACTCATGATTTCTTCTGAGATATAATGTTCTTCATTCTATTACCTTCTCAGAGCTAAACAGCTCATCAAGGTCAAGGGGAAGGGAACTACTTCAAAGCCCCTACGTCATACGAAGCTAACTTTGGCTTCTCATGCCGTGGCTCCTCCGACTCCTGCCCCTCAGCCTTCTGCAACGCTGGAGATTACTTCATCTCCGATCGTTGTAGAAGATCTGGCTCACTTAGCAGAGCCAGCGATCCTTGAGTCGCAGACTGACGTCACCATGGGTGACTCGGGTTTTGATAAGGGTGAACCCTCTTCGGGCAATGATCCCTCGCCAGAAACCTTCGCCGAAAATCTCCTGAACAATCTGGGACTTGCAAAATTTGGCTTATCTCGGAAATCTGTGGAGGAAATCCAGCGGCTGGCCCGACAATGCCTATAAAGCCGAAATCTTTCTGTTGAAGAAGAATCACAAGAAGCAGAGGATGTCAAGTACTCTGAACTTCTCGAACAACTTCGCCTTCACGACGAGGGACTGAAAGCTGGCGTGTTACCACCTCCACCAGTGATCCCACTCAACCTCGCCGAGAAGGTTACTACTGAAGTGAACATGTGCCTGAGCAAACTCACACATGAACATCATGTAAGTCAGAATTCCAACTCACATTTTCGTTTATTGTACTTTATATCATATTCTCTAGCCCCCAAGCATGAAGTTGGATAGACAATCCAGGTTTATGCTTCCTTAGGATGCTAAAGAATGAACTTGTGTAGCCCCCAAGGCTCGTGCTGATATTAGCTACAATATTAGCCCGAGTCTTTAGTAGACTTCTGACTCTAGGTATTGTGACTTACAAAAAGTTAATTCATATAACCAGGAATTGTTGAAGAATATCTGCAACAAGCGGAGAGAGATCAAGGCTCTCCGACTTGAAAATGCTGAACTAAAAGTGTCTAAGGATGAGGCCGAAGGTAAACATTCCGAGACTCAAATATTGTCTTGCTTTTTCATAGTCGAATATTTTTGTTGAACTGTTGTTCTTTTTTGACTTACAGCACTGGTAAAGCAGTCATGTGCTATGATTGAAGAGGCTGAGAATCTGAAGACCTTGGTGGTGGAAAACAAAGATCTCCGCCGAGAGCTAGACCAGCTTAAGGCGGATCATGAGAAGAGCATTGCTCAAGTTCTTGAATCCTCCTCCATGGCCACAGTGGAGCGTGATCGCAAGATTGCACTCCACGAGAAGAAAATCTCAGATCTTACCAATGACTTGTTTAGAGAGAGGTACACATCTGAAGCACTCCGGGCTGAACTCCAGAGTCTTCGTGAATAGAAAACCAAAGTCGATGATGTCATATTTGGTTTGTTTCCATCTTTTTTACTTGTCTACATTCTTTGACTTTTTCGATGTCAGATTTATTTAACCATTTTGCATTATATGCATAGGTCCTCTAAACTTGACGGAATCCGCCTCTGCCGAGCCTCGCACCCACCGGCTTACCCAAGTCGATGATTTGATTCATGACTTCCGCCAATCTCTCGAGGATATTGGTGAAGCTCTCAAGGTTCCGGATATGCATAGCATGTCCGACTTTCAGGTGCGAGACATGGCCAAGGAGATGCCGTAGCTCATCCAGGACTGGAACATGTCCTACACGCATACCGCTGCGCAGAACGCTCTCACCATGGTTATGGGCCACCATGGAAACATGGAGATCTGGCAAGTAACCAGAGGGTACTGTAAGGTGGATGAAGACGGACAAGAGCAAGACATCAAGGCCATCATGGACTCCTGCGCCAGATATGGGTGTCACGTAGCTGACTTGACCAGCTACGACACTCCCTTCTTCACCCGCGTGGACACGCCACCTCCGCCTTCCGAAGAAATGGCTGAAGTTTCCGACGATGATCAAACCGCAACGGATTTGAACATCTCAGATCGTTATCAAGGTGCGGCTGATGTATCCAGGGAGCCGGCAGCTCCTACCTCTCCTCCTGCATCATAGATCATCAGAAAGAAACATATGTGTTATTCTAAAAACATTATGGATCTATAAATAAGTAGTGTGATATTTTTGCTAGTGCTAAGTTTTTATCTATTCAGCACTTTTGACTTACATTTTTATGTGGCTGAAATGTTTGCATAAGCACTTGTATTTTTGGTCTATACTTATCGTTTATCTGGCTTTCCGCCTCTTCCCTTTCGTGAGCCGGCTAAACTTTTAGCACGGAAACTTTGCCGAGCAATGAAGCTCAATTGCTAAACTAGTTTAAACTCGAAAAGAAAGCCGGATTCCAGTACCAACAATTCACTACTCGGAAAATACCTGCATCCAGCAATCAGACAAATAACCAAAGTATAGACTAGGGAATATAGATTTATACCTGAAGGTAGCAAATTTAGAATCGGAAATCTAAACCAGAACAAACATGAGCATAAAGTACTTTCAAGTATTCTGGGATTTTCGACTTTGTGACATGATCATTCAGAAATAAGATAGTAAAATCTTCTCAGAAAAAACTTGAGGCAACCAAAACTTTTATTTCTCACGGAACATGTACACATATATGATTACAAAGAAGGATAAACTAAGAATAAAAGGGACGTAGCTGAGCAATATTCCATGATCTGTCTAACTCATCCGGATTTGTACTGCCTCTAGCTCTCTTTCTCTTCCTAGTAGCAGGTCTTTCTTTGACTGGCCGCATATCAGTTAGGTAGTATGAACCATTGTGTAATACTTGACTAACTAAAAATGGCCCTTCCCATACTGGGGAAAGTTTGTGCTTTCTTTGTTGCACAAGCCGGAGAACCAAATCGCCCTTATTGAAAGACCGGTTTCTGACTCTCTGGCTATGATACTTGCGTAACTTCAGCTGATAGGCTGTTGATCTCATTTCAGCAATGACGCGAACTTCTTCGACTAAGTCGAGATCATTTTGTCGAGAAATCTCGGCATCCTCTTCGATATACGCGGCCACGCTAGGAGAAGTGTGAATCAAATCACTAGGAAGAACTGCTTCTGCGCCATAGACCAAGAAGAATGGTGTGTATCTAGTTGACATGTTCGGAGTTGTTCGTAAACTCCATATTATAGAAGGTAATTCCTCTGCCCAAGCCCCCGCAACATGTCGTAGTGGTGCTTCGAGTCTCGGTTTTAGGCCTTGTAGGATTAAACCATTTGCTCTTTCAACTTGTCCATTGGCCTGCGGATGTGCAACTGACGCAATGCCAAGCCAGATATTTTGTTCGTTGCAAAATTCGGCCAGTTCTCCCATAGAGAAATTACTCCCGTTGTCCGTGATCATACTATGCGGATAACCATACCGGATTATAACATCCTCGACAAATCTTTTGGCTGTTGCTCCATCACAACTAGTGATGGGTTTAACCTCAATCCATTTGGTGAATTTATCCACCATCACTAAGAGGTGACTAAGTCTACTTGGAGCCCGTTTGAACGGTCCTACCATGTCAAGCTCCCAGACCGCGAAAGGCCATGTTATAGGTATTGTTCGCAGCTGATCAGCCGGAACGTGAGCTTGTTTGGTGTACTTTTGGCAGCCTTTGCACGTCTTGACCAGCCGTTCGGCATCTACCTTGGCTGTAAGCCAAAAAAAACCGTGTCGGAAAGCTTTCGCCACTAGAGATTTGGCTGCAGCATGGTGACCACACTCGCCCTCGTGGATTTCTGTTAAGATTTCCACTCCTTCTTCTAGAGATACGCAGCGCTGAAAAACCCCAGACACACTCCGCCTACAGAGCTCACCACTAACTACAGTATAGGATTTGGCTCGTTGGATTATCTGCCGGCTCAGAACTTCGTCTTCGGGTAATTTGCCATCTACCAAATAGTTAGGATAGGGTTCAGTCCAGCTGGGAATTACAACCATAACTGCTATTAGAGGTGAGTCGGATTTGGTCGGATATTCCTCGTCCACTCCCTTTACAGAGGGAACTTTGAGGTGCTCTAAAAAAGCGCCATCCGGGACTTCTTTTCGTGTAGAGCCTATCCGAGATAATGCATCTGCTACCTCATTTTCTGCTCAAGGGATGTGTTGAACCTCAAACCCTTCGAATGATTTAGATAGATCATCCACGACAGCTTTATATGCTGCCATGTGCTTATTTGCATTACAAATATCCGACACTTGCTGAGCAACAAGATCCGAATCTCTGTAACACATCAAACGCTGGATGCTGATATCCTTAGCAATCCGGATTCCATGCAGCAGTGCTTCATACTCGGCAATATTGTTTGTCATTGTGAAGTGGATCTGCAACATGTATAAAAGTTTATCTCCTTGGGGTGAGTTGAGCACCACGCCAGCCCCCGAGCCCCCGCAAGCCTTAGACCCATCAAAATATAGGGTCCAATATTCCGACTCAGGGAGGGTCATATTCTCCTTTGTCTCTGTCCAATCAGCAACAAAGTCAGCAAGGATTTGGGATTTGATTGCTGTGTGAGGTTTATACTCAATATCAAAAGCTGAAAGCTCTATGCCCCATTTTGCGACGCGTCCTGTAGCCTTGCTATTGTTGATTGTATCTCTTAAGGTAGTTGTGCTCACCATGGTAATTGGATGTTCCTGAAAGTAGTGTCGTAACTTACGAGATGCACATAACACACCATAAGCCAGCTTTTGATCATGCGGATACCGCTGTTTTGATTCAGTTAGGACCTCGCTGAGATAGTAAGTTGGACGCTGCACCAAGTGTTCCTGATTTTCCTCTAGTCTCTCCACTACCATGACGACACTGACGACTCTGTTTGTCGCAGCGAGATAGAGCAACATCGGTTCCCTTGGTTCCAGTGCTATAAGGATAGGAGCATATGAGAGTACTTCTTTCAAGTCTTATAGTGTAGCTTCAGCTTCATTAGTCCAAACGATTTTCTTGGTCTTTTTTAGGAGCTTGTAAAGTGGTGCGGCTCTTTCTTCGAGCCGGCTTACAAACCAACTAACTGCAGCAATGCAACCTGTGAGTCTTTGAACGTCCTTCAGGCGAGTTGGGCTGGAAATATTGAGTATAGCCTTAATCTTGTCTCGGTTCACCTCTATGCCTCTCTGAGACACGATGCAACCTAACAATTTTCCGGCTAGGATTCCAAAGAAACACTTCTTCGGATTGAGCATTATGTTGTATTTTCGTAAATTTTCGAATGTTTCCTCCAAGTTGGAAATAAATGTTTCCTTCTTTTTGGACATCACCGCAATATCATCCACATATGCATGTACGTTGCGTCCGATTTGATCATGGAGGCAATGCTGCATAGTGTGTTGGTATGTAGCTCCTGCGTTCTTCAGCCCAAAAGGCATCATAACAAAACAGAAGGTTCTGAACGGGGTTATGAATGATCCGAATCCACCAGTATCATTGCATGTGTGTTCTTTTCATAAACCACAACTAGAGTCATTGCATGTGTGTTCTTTTCATAAACCATATGGATCCACCAGTGTCATTGCATTTGTGTTCATTCCATAAACCACCACTAGAGTCATTGCATGTGTGTTCTTTTCATAAACCACCACTAGAGTCATTGCATGTGTGTTCTTTTCATAAACCACATATGGATCCACTAGAGTCATTGCATGTGTGTTATTCTCCTAAAGCACCACTAGAGTCATTGCATGTGTCTTCTTTTCATAAACCACCACTAGAGTCATTGCATGTGTCTTATTTTCATAAATCACATGGATTCACTAGAGTTCATTGCATTTGTGTTCATTTCATAAAGCACATGGATCCAGTAGATTTCATTGCACGCGTGTTCTTTTCATAAACCACATCGATCCACCCGGCCCATTTGCATGTGTGTTATTTTCATAAACAACATCTAGAGTTATTGCATGTGTGTTCTTTTCATAAACAATATGGATCCACTAGAGTCATTGCATGTGTGTTATTTTTCTAAACCACATATGGATCCGCTAGAGTCATTGCATGTGTGTTCTTCTCCTAAACCACCACCAGAGTCATTGCATGTATGTTATTTTCATAAACCACATGGATCCAATAGAGTTCAATGTATTTGTGTTCTTTTCATAAACCACATGGTTCCACTCGAGTCATTTGCATGTGTGTTCTTTTCATAAACCACATGGATGCACTAGAGTTAAGTGCATTTGTGTTCATTTCATAAACCACATGGATCCACTAGAGTCATTTGCATGTGTGTTATTTTCATAAACCACATGGATCCACCCGGGCCATTTGCATGTGTGTTATTTTCATAAAACACATGGATCCTAACCTTAGGAGAGCCCTAACCATAGCCCCCAATGGTGGACGATTGTGATGGTTCTTTGTAAGAGCGAGCCGCGAGTAGGCTATTCTGCGACATGATTGGCCACGCTTACCATCCGCTTGTTGTGGACAAACTAGCAATACTGTGTGCTCCCACTTGCTAGGGTCACACGTTCCTTGGGCCCACCTGCTTGTGCCACGTCTAATTTACTTCTGTTCTTTCCCCTTGAAGCCTCTTTCTCCACATGCGTGCAAATGGCATAGACACAATTTGTTGTCCCCCCATCATGCCGTCTGCCGCCGGCACGCTACCCTCCCTGACTAGCATGCGGGATATCTATGAATAAATAAATGGAGCTTGCAAGTATGAATAATGGTGTATGATTATGAACAATTAGATTCTCTCTTAGTCATCTTGTTAAGTTAAGCAGTTCATTTGGGCAAGGTGCAAAAATTTAAGCCACAAACTGTATCTCTATGTTTTGTGCATCAAATGCCATGAATGATGGTGTTACCTGCAATTTTCTCTACACATTCTACACATTCGCGTGCTCCCATGGATAATTATATACAATGGGGTTATGATTCTACTACTAGTATCATCCTACACATTCGCTTGATCCTAGGGGTCGTACGCTGGTGTGCATGTCCGTTGTCTATAATTACTGCTCATGCGCAGGCGCAGGCGCGTGCCCATGCCAATTTGATGAAACACGGTTGTGGTGGCTATGTGCATGCCATCGTATCGTTTCCAAATGCTTTGCTAGGCTTTCACATGCGTTTTTTTAAATACGTGTCTCTGGAACCGCTTCCTCTGCCAGTTAATGGGACCGAGACCACACGAACGCCATCACCCATGGTCGGCAAGAAGCAGCAGGACTCACCGTGGGTTAGTCTCCCGGAGGGACTCATCCAGAAGATAGGTGACATCTTCCTTTCGATGGACGACTTCGACTACTACACCGCCTTCCGGGCAGTATGCAATGCCTGGCACGACTGTAGGGAGGAGCGCTTTATGCCAGCCAACTAGATTACTCTAGAGCACTAGTTGTCGGAGGAGTATCCAGTAGATGATGCCGCCATCTGAATGTGAGAACTGGCCGCCACCTTGAGAACAAGATTAGCCGAGTTATTCGTAGGTTCTTTGTTGATATTCATATGTATATATGTGATCCTTTTTTCGAATTTACCTCCTGTACTATCTGTTTTTCAAGTTTTGTTTCTTCGTCTACTAGTTGGTTTACTTTGATTGAATCTCAGCCTGTTTACCTTTACTGAATCTTTGTTTCTCCTCTTGAAGGTACTTTTATGTGGGTAGCACATCCGGCGGCCTGCTTGTGCTTGGACAAACGGTGCAGCCGTACAATACCCGGGTGTACAACCCCTTCTCGGGCGCTATTAAGCACCTGAGGGTGGAGATATTGATCGAGCAGGTGGCTTCTGTCGCTATGACGATGTTCCCGTCGTTGATGATGTTTACATCAAACCATCTGCATAACAACATTCAGCGGGAAGATGAGGGCACAGAGGAAGGGAGACACCCGGTCTTTGGCGAAGGGCCGTACTCGCCGTATGACTTCGCGGAATCTGGAGCATGACTTCTTACGTCGGTGTTGTTTTCGTCACAGACAGATACATGTCTGTCCTCTCGACTATGTGTGGTGCTACTCATGGAGATGTCCAGCTGTAGCGCTCTACACGGACCTCGGAGATGCATCCCACCGTTGCAGGCCCTGTTTCGGGATGCCAGTTCCTAGAGAATCGTTTTTACCTCGTCGAGTCAGACGAAGAGCTGTTCGTTGTGAGGGGACCGGTCTATGGCAGCAGGCCGGTTGTTTACCGGGTTGAAACCTAGAACCATGTCCTTCAGCCGGTAAGAGGCATCGGAAGTCATGCTCTCTTCGTTGCTGATAATCGGTACGTCTGCGTCAATAGCGCCAGGGTACCCACGGTGTAGGCAGGCAGCATATACTATGCGGACCTATCCGAGATTAGATATTACAACTTTGAGGCTCTTGCGTGGGAAGAGGAACCAAGGGTTGTATATGGGTATGGAGTAGGAGGATTACGGATCAGTGACTATCCTTTAGAACACGTAAGATTGCTGGCAGAGTATCACAGAATTTACGAGCATTCTGAGCTAGAGATGGTGCCACCTTATGATGAGGATGGTAACAACCACTACGATTACTATGATGGATATCTGTTAGATTGATGGATCATGTGGGTCTTCTCCTAATGTATTATGTTCAGGTCAACTCTTTTTGTGTTCAGTTTTTTTGTAGTGAACGTCTATGAATTATGCAAGTTCTATGCGGCGCCCGTGTAATACAATGGATGTTCTCCTTGTTTCTAGAAGATCATGTGTTGTACATCTTACCATTTAACTGTTGTTTCATGTTCATGTACTAATTCTGATAGATGCCAGGTTTGTAACAATCCTCAAACAACTTACTACTGTGAATTACAACAGATTATTACAATCCTCAGTAAACTTGACAGCAATAAAATGACGCATAAAACTTGCACTCGCACTAAACACAACTGAAATTGCAACCAGCCTAAATAATATCTAAACCCAGATCACACCTACTGTAAACAGCGGTAACTCACCTGCAATTAGCCAGAACTACTTCTTCCTCGGTAGTAGGATCTGCCATCCTCCATGCTTCTCAGCTCGTCGGCGGCGGAGGTGGTTTAGAGCCTCTCAACGGCGGCAGAGGCGGGCGACAATGTAGCTCGGGAAAAACAAATGGGCGTAGCAACTTGGCGCCGGAAGTAAAATGTTTGAAGGGATCGTTCTTCTTGGAGAGTGGATTTCGACGCCGCTGGTGCTTGGGGAAAGGAGGGATAGGATTTCTGAAATTGGTCAACGCACCAAGCCACTTAGTTCCTCGATTTGACTAAGAGGTTGCCACATTGGCGCTCGCATCAGGAACAGATTACTGACAAGTGGGTCCCGACCATCTACTTCATGGGGCAGTTTAACGGAATGTTTGAATTTGGTAGCTGTGAGATGAGATTGCCTCGAAATGGCCCCTCTCGGTACTGACATGTGGGTCCCGACAAACTTTGCGAAATGCGGCAAATTCAGGCAACTTAGGTACCGCAATGCACTCGCCAGGGAACTTTCGGGCCGCAAACCAACAAGCCCGTCACACTGGTGCTCCATTACATTCCAATGTTGCATTCCAGCATGTTCTAGGGCTTTGTAACCATGGTTTAACATATGGAGTGTCATTGCATGTGTTCAATTCCAAACCACAATGATCCACATGGCCACACACACTCGAGTAGGTGTGGTGATGAAACCTCTGTCACATTGGTGCTCAATTGCATTCCAATGTGGCATTCCAACATGTTCTAGGGATTTCTAACCATGGTTTAACATTTGGAGTGTCATTGCATGTGTTCAATTCCAAACCACAATGATCCACATGGCCACACACACTCAAGTGGGTGTGGTGATGCAACATCTGTCACACTGGTGCTCCATTGCATTCCAATGTGGCATTCCAACATGTTCTAGGGCTTTTTGGCCATGAATTAACACATGGATTATCATTGCATGTGTTCTATTCTAGACCATAATGATCCACATTGCCACAAACACTCAAGTGGCTGTGGTTATGCAACCTCAATCACATTGGTGCTCCATTGCATTCCAGTGTTGTATTTGAGCATGTTTTAGGTCTTTGTGACCATGGTTTGACACATGCAGTGTCATTGCATGTGTTATGTTCCAAACCCCAATGATACACATGGCCACACACACTCAAGTGGGTGTGGTGATGCAACCTCTGTCGCACTGGTGCTCCATTGCATTCCAATGCGGCATTCCAGCATGTTCTAGGGCTTTTTGGCCATGGTTTGAAACATGGAGTGTCATTGCATGTGTTATTTCCCAAACCACAATGTTCCACACGGACATAAGCACTAAAGTGGGTCTGGTGATCCAACCTCTGTCACACAGGTGCTCCATTGCATTCCAATGTTGCATTCCAGCATGTTCTAGGGCTTTCTGAGCACGGTTTGACACATGGAGTGTCATAGCATGTGTTCGTTTCCAAACCGCACTGATCCAGATGGCCACACACACTCAAGTGGGTGTGGTGATGCAAAATATTTTGAACATGTGCTCCATTGCATTCCAATGTTGCATTGCAGCATGTTCTAGGGCTTTCTGACCATGGTTTTCACACATGCAGTGTCATTGCATGTGTTCTTTTCCAAACCACACTGATCCACATGGCCACAGACACTCAAGTGGGTGTGCTGATGCGACCTCTATCACACATGTGCTCCATTGCATTCCAATGTTGCATTCCAGCATGTTCTAGGGCTTTCTGACCACGGTTTGACACATGGAGTGTCATAGCATGTGTTCTTTTCCAAACCGCACTGATCCAGATGGCCCCACACACTCAAGTGGGTGTGGTGATGCAACATCTTTCAAACATGTGCTCCATTGCATTCCAATGTTGCATTGCAGCATGTTCTCGGGCTTTCTGACCATGGTTTTGACACATGCAGTGTCATTGCATGTGTTCTTTTCCAAACCACACTGATCCTCATGGCCACAGACACTCAAGTGGGTGTGGTGATGCAACCTCTATCACACTGGTGCCCCATTGCATTCTAGTGTTGCATTCCAACATGTTCTAGGGATTTCTACCATGGTTTGACACATGGAGTGTCATTGCATGTGTTCTTTTCCAAACCATAATGATCCACATGGCCACACACACTCAAGTGGGTGTGGTGATGAAACCTCTATCACACTGGTGCTCAATTGCATTCCAATGTGGCATTCCAACATGTTTTAGGGCTTTCTGACATGGTTTAACATATGGAGTGTCATTGCATGTGTTCATTTCCAAACCACAATGATCCACATGGCCACACACACTCAAGTGGGTGTGGTGATGCAATCTCTGTCACACTAGTGCTCCATTGCATTCCAATGTTGCATTCCAGCATGTTCTAGGGCTTTCTGACCATGGTTTAACACATGGAGTGTCATTGCATGTGTTCTTCTCCAATCTACACTGATCCACATGGTCACACACTCAAGTGGGTGTGGTGATGCAACCTCTGTCACTCTGGTGCACCATTGCATTCCAATGTTGCATTCCAGCATGTTCTAGGGCTTTTTGACCACGAATTGACACATGGACTATCATTGCATCTATTCTATTCTAGACCATAATGATCCACATTGCCACACACACTCAAGTGGGTGTGGTTATGCAACCTCTGTCACACTGGTGCTCAATTGCATTCAAGTATTGTATTTCAACATGTTTTAGGTCTTTGTGACCATGGTTTGACACATGTAGTGTCATTGCATGTGTTCTGTTCCAAACCCCAACGATACACATGGCCACACACACTCCAGTGGATGTGTTGATGCATCCTTTATCCCACTGGTGCTCCATTGCATTCCAATGTGGCATTCCAGCATGTTCTAGGGCTTTTTGGTCATAGTTTGAAACATGGAGTGTCATTGCATGTGTTATTTTCCAAACCACAATGATCCACATGGACACAAACACTCAAGTGGGTGTGCTGATGCGACCTCTGTCACACAGGTGCTCCATTGCATTCCAATGTTGCATTCCAGCATGTTCTAGGGCTTTCTGACCACAGTTTGACACATGGAGTGTCATAGCATGTGTTCTTTTCCAAACCGCATTGATCCAGATGGCCACACACACTCAAGTGGGTGTGGCGATGCAATGTCTTTCGAACAGGTGCTCCATTGCATTCCAATGTTGCATTGCAGCATGCTCTAGGGCTTTCTGACCATGGTTTTGACACATCCAGTGTCATTTCATGTGTTCTTTTCCAAACCACACCGATCCACATGGCCACAGATACTCAAGTGGGTGTGGTGATGCAACCTCTATCACACTGGTGGTCCATTGCATTCCAGCATATTCTAGGGCTTTCTACCATAGTTTGACACATGGAGTGTCATAGCATGTGTTCTTTTCCAAACCGCACTGATCTAGATGGCCACACACACTCAAGTGGGTGTGGTGATGCAATATCTTTCAAACATGTGCTCCATTGCATTCCAATGTTGCATTGTAGTATGTTCTAGGGCTTTCTGACCATGGTTTTGACACATGCAGTGTCATTGCATGTGTTCTTTTCCAAACCACACCGATCCACATGGCCACAGACACTCAAGTGGGTGTGGTGATGCAACGTCTATCACACTGGTGCCCCATTGCATTCTAGTGATGCATTCCAACTTGTTCTAGGGCTTTCTACCATGGTTTGACACATGGAGTGTCATTGCATGTGTTCTTTTCCAAACCGTAATGATCCACATGGCCACACACACTCAAGTGGGTGTGGTGATGCAACATCTTTCAAACATGTGCTCCATTGCATTCCAATGTTGCATTGCAGCATGTTCTAGGGCTTTCTGACCATGGTTTTGACACATGCAGTGTCATTGCATGTGTTCTTTTCCAAACCACACTGATCCACATGGCCACAGACACTCAAGTGGCTGTGGTGATGCAACCTCTATCACACTTGTGCCCCATTGCATTCTAGTGTTGCATTCCAACATGTTCTAGGGCTTTCTACCATGGTTTGACACATGGAGTGTCATTGCATATGTTCTTTTCCAAACCATAATGATCCACATGGCCACACACACTCAGGTGGGTGTGGTGATGAAACCTCTATCACACTGGTGCTCAATTGCATTCCAATGTGGGATTCCAACATGTTCTAGGGCTTTCTGACATGGTTTAACATATGGAGTGTCATTGCATGTGTTCAATTCCAAACCACAATGATCCACATGGCCACACACACGCAAGTGGGTGTGGTGATGCAACCACTGTCACACTAGTGCTCCATTGCATTCCAATGTTGCATTCCGGCATGTTCTAGGGCTTTCGGACCATGGTTTTGACACATGCAGTGTCATTGCATGTGTTCTTTTCCAAACCACACTGATCCACATGGCCACAGACACTCAAGTGGGTGTGGTGATGCAACCTCTATCACACTGGTGCCCCATTGCATTCTAGTGTTGCATTCCAACTTGTTCTAGGGCTTTCTACCATGGTTTGACACATGGAGTGTCATAGCATGTGTTCTTTTCCAAACCGCACTGATCTAGATGGCCACACACACTCAAGTGGGTGTGGTGATGCAATATCTTTCAAACATGTGCTCCATTGCATTCCAATGTTGCCTTGTAGTATGTTCTAGGGCTTTCTGACCATGGTTTTGACACATGCAGTGTCATTGCATGTGTTCTTTTCCAAACCACACCGATCCACATGGCCACAGACACTCAAGTGGGTGTGGTGATGCAACCTCTATCACACTGGTGCCCCATTGCATTCTAGTGATGCATTCCAACTTGTTCTAGGGCTTTCTACCATGGTTTAACACATGGAGT
Organism: Avena eriantha; assembly: GCA_910589775.1. Taxonomy (NCBI): domain Eukaryota; kingdom Viridiplantae; phylum Streptophyta; class Magnoliopsida; order Poales; family Poaceae; genus Avena; species Avena eriantha. The sequence goes on along the minus strand of OU342740.1, from coordinate 196,427,089 downwards.
GTCATTGCATGTGTTCTTTTCCAAACCGTAATGATCCACATGGCCACACACACTCAAGTGGGTGTGGTGATGAAACCTCTATCACACTGGTGCTCAATTGCATTCCAATGTGGGATTCCAACATGTTCTAGGGCTTTCTGACATGGTTTAACATATGGAGTTTCATTGCATGTGTTCAATTCCAAACCACAATGATCCACATGGCCACACACACGCAAGTGGGTGTGGTGATGCAACCACTGTCACACTAGTGCTCCATTGCATTCCAATGTTGCATTCCGGCATGTTCTAGGGCTTTCTGACCATGGTTTAACACATGGAGTGTCATTGCATGTGTTCTTATCCAATCTACACTGATCCACATGGTCACACACTCAAGTGGGTGTGGTGATGCAACCTCTGTCACTCTGGTGCACCATTGCATTCCAATGTTGCATTCCAGCATGTTCTAGGGCTTTTTGACCACGAATTGACACATGGACTATCATTGGATCTATTCTATTCTAGACCATAATGATCCACATTCCACACACACTCAAGTGGGTGTGGTTATGCAACCTCTGTCACACTGGTGCTCAATTGCATTCAAGTATTGTATTTCAACATGTTTTAGGTCTTTGTGACCACGGTTTGACACATGTAGTGTCATTGCATGTGTTCTGTTCCAAACCCCAACGATACACATGGCCACACACACTCCAGTGGATGTGTTGATGCATCCTTTATCCCACTGGTGCTCCATTGCATTCCAATGTGGCATTCCAGCATGTTCTAGGGCTTTTTGGTCATAGTTTGAAACATGGAGTGTCATTGCATGTGTTATTTTCCAAACCACAATGATCCACATGGACACAAACACTCAAGTGGGTGTGCTGATGCGACCTCTATCACACATGTGCTCCATTGCATTCCAATGTTGCATTCCAGCATGTTCTAGGGCTTTCTGACCACGGTTTGACACATGGAGTGTCATAGCATGTGTTCTTTTCCAAACCGCATTGATCCAGATGGCCACACACTCAAGTGGGTGTGGTGATGCAATGTCTTTCGAACAGGTGCTCCATTGCATTCCAATGTTGCATTGTAGCATGCTCTAGGGCTTTCTGACCATGGTTTTGACACATGCAGTGTCATTTCATGTGTTCTTTTCCAAACCACACTGATCCACATGGCCACAGACACTCAAGTGGGTGTTGTGATGCAACCTCTATCACACTGGTGCTCCATTGCATTCCAGTGTTGCATTCCAGCATGTTCTAGGGCTTTCTACCATGGTTTGACACATTGAGTGTCATTGCATGTGTTCTTTACCAAACCATAATTATCCACATGGCCACACACACTCAAGTGGGTGTGGTGATGAAACCTCTATCACACTGGTGCTCAATTGCATTCCTATGTGGCATTCCAACATGTTCTAGGGCTTTCTGACCATGGTTTAACACATGGAGTGTCATTGCATGTGTTCTTTTCAAAACCCCATTGATCCACATGGCCACGCACACTCAAGTGGGCGTGGTGAGGCAGTCATTGTCACACTTGTGCTCCATTCCATTCCAGCATGTTCTAGGGCTTTCTGACCATGGTTTAACACATGGAGTGTCATTGCATGTTTTATTTTCCAAACTACACTATTCCACATGGACACACACATTCGTGGGTGTGGTGATGCAACCTCTGTCACACTGATGCTCCATTGCATTCCGATGTAGCATTCCAGCATGATCTAGGGTTTTCTGACCATAAATTGACACATGGACTATCATTGAATTTGTTCTTTTCCAAACCATAATGATGCACATGGACACAAACACACTCAAGTGGGTGTGGTGATGCAACCTCTGTCACACTGGTGCTCCATTGCATTCCAATGTTGCATTCCAGCATGTTCTAGGGCTTTTTGACCATGGTTTGACATCTAAACCGAAGTGATGCACATGGCCACACACACTCAAGTGGTGTGGTGATGCAACATCTTTCTAACTGGTGCTCCATTTCATTCCAATGTTGCATTGAAGCATTTTCTAGGGCTTTCTTACCATGGTTTGACACATGCAGTGTCATTGCATGTGTTATTTTCCAAACCACACAGATCCACATGGCCACACACACTCAAGTGTGTGTGGTGATGCAACCTTTGTCGCACATGTGCTCCATTGCATTCCAGTGTTGCATTCTAGCATGTTCTAGGGATTTCGACCACGGTTTGACACATGGAGTGTCATTGCATGTGTTCTTTTCCAAACCACAATGACCCACATGGCCACACATAATTAAGTAGGTGTGGTGATGCAACCTCTGTCAAAGTGGTGCTCAATTGTATTCTAGTGTTGTGTTCCAGCATGTTCTAGGGATTTCTGACCATGGTTTGACACATGGAGTGTCATTGCATGTGTTTTTTTCCAAACCACACTGATCCACATGGCCACACACACTCAAGTGGGTCTGGTGATGCAACTTATGTCATAGTGGTGCTCCATTGCATTCCAATGTTGCGTTTGAGCATGTTCTAGGGCTTTCTGACCACGGTTTGACACATGGAGTGTCATTGCATGTGTTTTTTTCCAAACCACAACGATCCACATGGAGACACACACACACAAGTGGGTGTGGTGATGCAACCTTTGTCACAGTGCTGCTCCGTTGCATTCTAATGTTGCGTTCGAGCATGTTCTAGGGCATTCTGACCAAAATTTTACACATAGAGTGTTATTGCATGTGTTTTTTACAGAGCACACTAATCCACATGGCCACACACACTCAAGTGGGTGTGGTGATGCAACCTCTATCACACTGGTGCTCCATTGCATTCCAATGTGGCCTTCCAGCATGCTCTAGGGCTTTCTAACCATGGTTTGACACATGGAGTGTCATTGCATGTGTTCTTTTCCAAACCACAATGATCCACATTGCCACACACACTCAAGTGGGTGTGGTGATGCAACCTCTGTCACACTGGTTCTCCATTGCATTCCAATGTTGGCAATCTAGCATGTTCTACGGCTTTTTGATTATGGTTTGACATGTAGTGTCATTGCATGTGATCTTTCACAAACCACACTGATCCACATGGCCACACACACTCAAGTGGGTGTAGTGATGCAAGCTCTGTCACACTGGTGCTCCATTGCATTCCAATATTGCATTCTAGCATGTTCTAGGGCTTTCTTACCATGGTTTGACACATGGAGTGTCATTGCATGTGTTATATTCCAAACCACAATGATCCACATGGCCACACACACTCAAGTGGGTGTGGTGACGCAACCTCTATCACGCTGGTGCTCCATTGCATTCCAATGTTGCATTCCAACATGTTCTAGGGCTTTCTGACCATGGTTTGACCCATGGAGTGTCATTGCATGTGTTCTTTTCCAAACCAAAATGATACACATTGCCACACACACTCCATTGGGTGTGGCGATGCAACCTATGTCACGCTGGTGCTTCATTGCATTCGAATGTTGCATTCTAGCATGTTGTAGGTCTTTATGACCATGGTTTGACACATCGAGTGTCATGCTAATGTCCTTTTCCAAACCACACTAATCCACATGGCCACACACACTCATGTGGGTGTGGTGATGCAAAATCTTTCAAACTGGTGATCCATTGCACGTGTTCTTGAATTGCAAATAATTTTATGTATGCCAAGATGTATTTCATTGTACAACAATCATTTTCCATTTTTAATATCTGTTTCAATTTTCTATTTGAACCCCTTTTCTATTTTACCCTTGGTTTTTTGATACTACTTAGTTTTGCCTACTTTCTTAGTCGCAAATCACATAAATGCCCAAACATGTGCTCACTCTGGCCGATACGCCCTCATTGGTTGACATAGTTGTCACGTGGTCGTGCACACCAATAGTTGATACTTTGTGATCCAACGCGGATCGTTGCATGCGTCGTGCCTTTCAAACTATAGCGTGAGAATGCACGAACATCTCTCTCAGCGACACTTTTACAAAAAGGAACACGAATACATACATTGAATAATTGGTCAAGTGGTCATGTCATGTTTAATGTCTTCTGAAAAGCCCACCACCACCACTACTACTACTACTACTAGTATGCCACAACATATGCACAGGGCAATGGGGTCATTGAGTGCACGGTCATCCATGGGCACTACAATTTATTGTCACTGGATTTTAATAAGGCATATCCCATTTTTACACAACATGCTCTCAATCTCACTTCCAACTTGGCCCTACCACAAGAAACTTCCACGCGTCAGCCAGAGGCCGAAGAGCAACCTACGGCACCACCAAATGGGCCTCGAGGAGGGGGCCCTTGGGGAGACCTAACATCCCCGCCTTCATCGTGTCCCTCACACTCATCCACACCTCCCTTTGCTCGATCTAGCAAAACCCCACAAATCTCACTGTACAGCCACATACCTTCTCCTTTACATTTCCACTTTTATTTTTCTTTATTGCCAATGTCATGGCCGTGCCAACCTTCGTACTTAGAAATTGTGTCTACGCTATTTGCATGTGGCAGAATCTAGTACTAGCATGCATGGCCAGGGAAAAAGTGTGACGTACCGTGCGTGTGTCGTGGTGCACTATGCAGTAGCGTACGCTGTGCACGGTGCTGCAACGAAACGTCCCTTCCCTTCAACTTTATTATAGAGCTCCTCTCCCTCTTCCTCTCCGCCTACCCACTCTCATTCTCTCTCACTCTCCATTGTCCCATCACCTTCTGCAAACTCCCAAGAAAACCCCAACAACGCTGGTGATTGAGAAGGAGGATGCGGTGGCCATCGTTGCCTCCAAGGCCACCGGTGAGGAGGCCCCCTTCTCCATCCAGGACCCCCTCGAGGCATTGAAAGCAGCCGCTATCCTCGTCCAGGCCCCCGTCGAGGCATCAATTGCAGCTGTCGTCCCCGTCCCCTCTTCCGATGTATCCGCCTGCGAGGAGGCCCCAACCGGTCAGAAGGAGATCCCGCTCTACTGGGACCCCTACAATCCGGAGGAGAACATCTCTCCCGTGAACCCCTATGACACTAGCCTCGATGACCCATGGTCGGAGGTAACTAGGGTTTGCTCCCCTTCCCTGGTTCTTCTCCCATTCCCATCGTTAGATGTTAGATATTGGGTTATTAGGTTTCGGTTGTTCGCATTTCAATTTTTGGATGCTAGATCGATCTTCTTACATCATCTAATCCTCTATTGTTGGATGCTATATTGATCTTGTAATTCAATGAACCCACCTGTTCACATTCAATCCTATTTTATTTTGTTTGATCTTGTGTCAACAGACCTCAATCGTTTAATTTATGCAAACAATCAATCCCAACAATCAAGGGGTCTCAATCATGTCCTTATTATAATGCACTCTATTATTGTCCAACAGGTGCATAGTAGCGATGTCAGCAGTGACGATGAGTCCAAGCACACCAAGACTCACCATGTGCTGAGGAGGCTGCAGACTTTGCTGGCGGCGTCTATAGGTGCCCCTTCTGTAGGAAGAGACTCGTAGGCACCGACTTCACCTGCGCCATGATGCATGCAGAGGGCTCGAGCTCCTGCAACCCCAAAGTCGGCGAGACTGTGAACGTCACTGCCTACATCACTCAACACAAGGCGCTCTACATTCACCTCTGCAACCTCCAGCGGGTGGCCATCAAAGCGGGTTGCATGCCTCTGATTAAGCCCAAGGTCCCCAAGATCAAGGGACTGGGCAGCAAGAAGTGGAGCAAGCGCCAAAGGGAGGAGGTGGAGGCGTAGGCCAGGAGGGGCCGAACATGTCTGCGGCTGCTGCTGCTGTATTGCAGCTTCTTTTGTTTTTGTATCTTGTGTTTGACGGCTGCTGAGCAGCGAATGTATCTAACCTCGTTAAGCAACCTACTATCTATCGCTATATCCTATTTAGCTACGCACATATATATCTCGATTTGTTTTGTTTTCTGAATGTATGTATTCTTCCGGTGTGATTTTTGCTGTTCTAGATTTGCTACTAGATCGGGCAAAAACGAGGTCCAAAAGGACGAATGATTAAAGAGAGAAACTACTCTAGATTTGCTACCAATTTGGGCAAAAAGAAACATAACTATTAGCAAGAGAGGAAAAATGTGCTCTGAAAACTGCCAATTAACGAGCAAAAAAAGTAAAACAACCATTTTACGTAAGAAGAGACAGAACCCACTCGTGCAATGCCCCTCCTCCGGGAATGAAAATTACGAATTCATGCGAGAAGAGATAGATCCCACTCGTGTGCACTTCCAAATGCAGTGGTTGTTGTGGGTGCGACCACGGCGACAGCGAGCTCGGATTCGAGAGGAGGACAGCATAATCGAGCAGGTTTGGCATGGTGACAGATCTCCTTCGGGAATGAATTCTCGTCCCCACGCCGTGCCATGCGTGCATCCATGGTGATGGCGAGCTCCGATTCAGAATGAGGAGAGCAAGCTCCTTTTCAGAATGGTGAGGGTAAGCTTTGCGAATCTCACCCCCAAAGGAAATGGCGTCCCATTTCCGCACCGTGACCATGACCAAAGATCGTTGCTGTGGGTAATAAGAAGGCGGCGTGATGAGGAATGGATGCAGGTGACAATGCTGCAAGTCAACATGGTAGCCACGACGACAACGACATAACGGTCAAAACTAATAGGATAACAACCGATACTGATAGTAGGGCCCAGGTTGACGGGTGTTACTCTGATATTTTGTATTCAAATGTTATGTTGAATTTATGCCGAAAACGACCATATGAGAATTTGGCACGCCAACTATGGGTAATGCGATCCGATTACAAGAAACGTGGGCACCGCTATGCCTTGGCATCTCAACTTTGGGGCCGCAAAATAAAAAACTCCGTGCGATGGTAGCCTCTCTCTCTATCTATGCTCCGGATAAACGACTAGAAGAATCAACGTCATGATTGACATATAGTGCAATGTCTGGGAGGCGAAGCATCCTGAGCTGGCACTGGCCTACTATGCTTTTGTGCGTTTGTAGGCTAGGGATTGCTTTTGCTGCTTTTGTTCGGCCTATATCGCATAAGGAGTTAGTTGTAAGGTGTTGTCCTCCTCCGTATGACATTTTTGGATTATTTTTGTTTGTTTTTCATTTTTCTTGGTGCTTTCTATTCTTTCTTGCTTTTTGTTTTTACGTTTTTTCTCTTCATCCTTGTCTTCTGCTTTACACATATGATGCAAACGATATGTTAGCTAAAATGTTGACCGTAAAATATTTTTTAAATACGTTGATTGCGAACAAGTTGAATGTGAACAAGTAAAATCCGAATACGTTGAATGTGAACAAGTAAAATCCGAATACGTTGGATGTGACATTATCTCCGAGAATGTTGCAAGCCCAAGAAGTTTCCCTCGAGATGGTTGCGATAACATTGAATGCAAGGTTTACTGCGAACACGTTGAATGCGAAAAGGTCAATTCTGAAAACATTGACTTTGATGTTTATTGTGAATACGTTGAACGCGAACAGACTGATTCAGTATACATTGAACGCGGGGTTCACTGTGATAACGTTACAAGCCAAAGCAGTTGTACTAAGAAAGCGTCTAGATAGAAGCCCTTTGTAATGCTCTTTGTAACATCCCCATTTCGGCAACCCTGATTAGTTGTCTAGAATGCAAAAATCAGGGGGAGAAAAAACTTTTTATGTTAAGTAATGCAGTGATTGTTGCTTGATTTATTGTACTTATGCATCTGACTATGCATTATATGATATACTCCTTACCTCACCCTTAGTTGACAAACACTATTTCACAAAACTATCTTGTCTTACTTTTCCATATAATTAAATGTTCTAGCATTTCAAAAACCTGATCCAAGATGCCTTTGGAACACTAAATTTTTTAGTAGCTTCTATTAACAAAATTATGGAGATCTGTAAGATATAATCTCCTAATGTTTTCAAGACAAAACATCCAACTACTCTCCCCTCTAGGTTTTCCAAAACCTTTATAAAACTTTTAAACTCTACTCTTAGTAGATGTACCAAGTGTCTCTCACCTTATTTAAACTCCAACCTTTTCAAAACACCCATCATTACCACAAGATAGGCTTGGTGGTAACCCTAGTAGTAGTTGTTTTCCTTGGAAGATGAATTGCCTTGATCCGTTGCTTGACTTGTCTGCTTAGTAGTATGAGATACCCTGGGAGCTCATCCTCTAGTATCTACCTAATCCAATAATACTAATCCTAAGAAAGTTACTCAAGCTTGATCTCATCTCCAACCACTAAAGTGACCATATATTTCCTTAATCACATCAACTGGGAGTTAATCCCCTCTAGAAGTTTCCAAGTCAGTGAAGACCAACTCCAAGCATGGATCCATTCTTCTCAGTCTACACTTCAACCTCTTTCATTTCATGATGAGTTTTAAACTTTGCATCTTCTCAAAATCTTTCCCTCTTGTATTCTAGTCACATCTTTGAATCTCCCTCATTTCAAACTCTTGTGCATTTTTGGAAATGTACTTGAACCATCTTGTAAACCTTCGTAAATGCTACCAAGGCCCACACTTGCCCTTGGATAGACCCTCCTTTAACCCACTTGTTCTGGATGGTTTTGTAGGCAAGAAAATAATCCTTCCTACAAATCTCCTCAACATGCCTACTTTGGAAGAAGCTCGCATGTTTATTATACCTTCTTTTGACCAACTCTTTGCATGAGTGTGCTCTACTTGTGAAGTTCTATCCATCCATACTTCACTTGTTCCAATTGGAGATCTATGCTTCTAAACCCCACATGGTTTTTGAAGCTAATTCTAAATCTTCTTTGGCATCCTTATTTTTTACCAACTTTGGCCCCAATCCTAAGAGAAATAAACCATGACCAACCTCAGATTTTTTTACCATGATAATCTACATAACTTTCTCTATGTATCCATCTGGCCCATGACCCAAGGGGAGCTCTGAGCTCCATGATCCAACCAAGTTTTGGTGGCATAAAAGTAACTTTGCCCAAGATCCTTTATCTCCTAGTTTCCTTCAAAATCAAGTTTGGTTTTCAAAAACCAAGGTTGGAAACGATTGATAAAGCATGTAGACATAACCTACCTTGAATAGCAAGATTTATCAAATTTTATCAATATTTGTTTTGGCCCAGAAACAATGAAATTCCTTTCTTTTAACCAAATCTCAAAAACTCCTATAAAAGAAAGTTTATATTTCTCCAAAGCACTTGTCCAAATTTAAGAAAATTTGGGGCCTATATGTCATACCCTATCTCCCCACTTCAAAAATAAATATTTTTGAAGAGTTTTAATATTTCTTTTTGCCTTTTTCCTTAAATGGCAGAAATGATGAAATAATGGGTTTAAATACTTTTCAGCCTTCGTAAATTAATAGAAAATTCTACAATGTTTGAATTGATGTTTAAGACTATCTCAAACCAAAAACACCCCTTTTCCAATTCAAAAATATCAAATCAACTCCTGAAAATGCATTTAGCACATTTTGGAGAATGAATATAAAAAGGATCTAAACTTTTCAAAAAATCCCAAACCTTCCTTGGAGGTGTATCTTGATTAAAACTATATACTAGCATCATTACCTTAGTTTTCCAAGATCAACAATTAAAAATATCATCATATCACTATATATGGCCAAATTGGAAGGTGACCAAAACTTGATCAAAACTAAACCAAAACATCACCACTCCCCTCCATTGGTAGCCACAATAACCCTCCCTCTCTCCTGGTCGACCCCACTATAGCAACCACTGAGCCATGTCCCATTTATCTTTTATGCTTGGACATGAAGGAGACACATGAGAGGACATGTCCAAGCCATTTATTTACTTGTAGCAGAACGCCCCTCCCTCTCTGCCCTCCTGCACGACCTTGGACCCCTCACCCCTCTCTCCACCGCCCATGGCAACCAATGAGAAGGCGCTGGACCTTCCCTAGCCTCCCCATGGGCATAGTCTACCATAGACCAAATCACCTCAATATATAAGGCCAGAGGTGACTCCACCCTGCGCTCGCCCCTCACTTCCAATCCTCTCCCTTGTCTCATCCCTCACCCAGCCACCCAGAGGCTCCCTCTCACTCTGTTGTCTAGGAGACGCCTGAGAAGATACTTCGGCCATTTCTGTCGTCGGATTGATGACAAGTACGCCATGAGGGGGTCCTCGAGGCGTGCGGAAGAGAGGGGTGTGAGATGTACGGTGTTCCGAGACGGTGAGCACACAAGTTTACCCAGGTTCGAATCCGCCGGCTTTGGACGGACCCTACTCCTGCTATCAATCCAGTAATACGACAAAACCGGAATATGGGTTACAAGGGTTTCGCCTGTGCGAGTTGAGATTGTAGACTATTGAGGTGTCTAGTGTTATCTGATATTGCCCTAAAGGCTCTACCTAGGACAGCTTATATAGATATCCGGCCTAGGGTTTACAGGAGAGATCAATCCGGCTACGACTAAGAGTTGGTTACAGAGTACATCTTGAACTACAAGTAACATTGTAGGCCTAAGTTGGTAAGTCTTCTGGGCCTTCCCATAGCCAGATGGAACTCCGTCTTCTCTCTCTAACTGGGACGCCCGTGAAGCAAAGCTCTAACCCGAAGTGGGCCACCCTGGTCAGTGAGGAACGTTGAGGATACCCGGAAAGTATATCCCCAACAGTAGCCCCCGGAGGCCTCCAAGATCCAAAGTCGGATTTTATCATCGTCTAGCTTGATCTTCGGCTTGCAGAATCTTGAAGGGTTCCTGAAACTTTATAACAAAAAATACGATCCGGGTCTTAAAAGTAAGTCGGACCTTTCAATTAGTTACTTGAATTTTCCAGCTCGCTTTTTAAACTAAGCTAGAACTTAGTCTCTAACGCCACCTGACACAAGCATGGTCAAGTCACGTCATCCGACAGGCGTTACATCAGTACGACCGTTTGTGGGTCCGCGGTTCACGGAACCGAGGCGCCGTTTCAATGCGTGCGTGGAGATCGAGGCGACGCAATCATCGCGCGGGCCCTTCCCAGTCCTTTCCACGACGCGTGGCGGTTACACTGTAGCATTTGCACGAATCTTGGCGCAGGTAGGTAGATATAAGGGGTCTAGATTTTTTCTTCTCCTCTCCACCTGCCTTTCGCCATTCCTTTCTTCCCAAATCTCCAGCGCGCCTAGAGCCCTTTTGTTTTCCTCCCTTTCCACCGGAGAGAAATGGCTTCATCCTCTTCTTCCTCTCTGGTAGCAGCGGCGACAGCGTCAGCAGAAGCAGCTGCAGAAAAAGAAAGTTTCCGGGGAATCTAGATCCCTTGCGCCCTCGACGAGGCCGCCCTCAAGAACGTGGAGAAGGAGGGGCTTCTCGTCGTCGGTGACTGGCGGAGCGGTTCCGGCGAAACCATCCCCAATCCGCGCGAGGGCGAGCGCGTCCACTTCGGCACCCATCTAGACGGAGGTTTGTCTTTTCCTCCCTCGGATTTCTTCTCCGAGGTGATTGACCATTATGGAGTTCAACTCCATAATCTTCCTCTCAACTCCCTTCTAGAGATGAGCGCGTTTGCTGCGCTTTGCGAGGGCTTTCTCGGCATTAGGCCAAGTTTGCTCCTTTTCGGTATTACTTCCATGTCCAGAGAAATTCTATTACCGCCGGTGTTCCTTATATCACCGGTACTATTAGTTTTTCTATTAGACGAGACCGGTCCTATCCCAAAATTGCTGCCAGTGACTCGGTCAAATAATGGCCAGCCACCTTTTTCTATCATAGGGATATTCCGGCTCCCGACAAAGCTACTGCTTTGCCGGTTTTTGTCGACGGAGCCGCCACAGCCCAGCCTTCCTGGGATGAGGCTGCTCCGGCTCTTACTGACGATCTGATCCTCGCTAAGAAGTGGATCGAATATCTTATCAAGCACAAGGGTTTGAGGGGATCCGACTTAGTTCAGTGCTGGGTCGCACGTCGGATCCAGCCACTTCAGTACCACGGGGATAGACCGATGCACTCCATCACGTCTTCCAAAAAAGATTCTCTCCGCATCAGCCCCAAGGCCTACACCATCCAAGGCTATATAAGCCAGATCAAATGGCTGATTAAGGAACGGATCGAGAGAAAAATTCCGGAGATTTCTCTGGACATGCACACGGCGGAAAACCCCGTGGTAGCGGTAAGCCTCCATCAGTACACCTTTTACGTGTTTCAATCTTTTAAGTCATACATTGCAATGCTAATATGTTTTCTTGTCGGACCTTGCGCTCAAGAAGGGCAAAGCTCCGACAGTGGCAGTAGGCACAATTGTGAAGAGGTAAATTTCATTCACAATTTCCGCCTTTGTACCTTTCTCGAATTTCTTTCTGAGATGTAATGTTTCCTACTTTATTACACTCTCAGAGCCAAGCCTCTCATCAAGGGTAAGGGGAAGTGGATTCCTGCAAAGCCCCTGCGACAGATGAAGCTTACCACAGCTTCCCCTGCCACGGCTCCTTCGACTCTTGCCCCTCAACCTTCTGCAACACCGGTGATTACTCCTTCTCCGATTGTTGCAGAAGATCCGGCTCCTCCAACAGCACCTGTGATCCTTGGATCGCGCACTGACGTCACCGTGGGTGCGTCAGCTCGAGATAAGGGTGAACCCTCTTCGGGTAATGATCCCTCGGCTGAAGTCTTCACCGACAACCTCCTCAGCAACCCTGGACTTGCCAAATTTGGCTTATCTCGGAAGTCCGTAAAGGAGATCCAGCGGCTGGCCAGGCAAGTCCTGGACAAAAGACATCTATCCCCCGAAGAGGAAGCGCAAGAAGCAGAGGACGTCAAGTTCTCTGACCTTCTCGCCCAAGTCCGCCTTCGCGACGAGAAGATCAGGACTAGAGAGCTTCCAACAGCCCCAGTAATTCCTCTTACTCTCGCCGAGAAGGTGGCAGTTGAGGTGAACGCGGGTTTAGACAAACTCACCCGCGAGCAATATGTAAGTCGGAATTCCAACTCTTGTTTTTTACCTTATGTTATATCATATCCTCTAGCCCCCAAGCATGAAGTAGGATATAGGAATCCGAGTTTATGCTTTCATTAGGATGCCAAAGAACGAACTAGTGTAGCCCCCAAGGCTCGTGCTAATATTTAGCAAAAAAATTAGCCCGAGCCTTAAGTAGCTTTCAGACTTTGGGTATTCTGACTTACAGAAACCGTATTCCTATAACCAGGAATTGTTAAAAAATGTCTGTGATAAGTGGAGAGAAATCAAAGCTCTCCGTCTTAAAAATGCTGAACTCAGGTTGGCCAAGGATGAAGCCGAAGGTAACATTTCGAGATTCAAACCTTGTCTTTTACTTTTCCCAATGTCGAATTTTTCTGAACTGTTGTTCTTTTTGACTTACAGCGTTGGTGAAACAATCCATCTCTATGATTGAAGAGGCCGAGAACCTCAAAACCTTAGTGGTGGAGAACAAGGGACTTCGCCAAGAGCTGGATAAGCTTAAGGCTGATCATGAAAGGAGCATAGCTCAAGTCCTCGAGTCCTGCTCCATGGCCACTGAAGAGCGCGATCTCAAGATTTCCTCTCAAGATAAGGTTATCTCAGACCTCAAGAATGAGGTTGGCAGAGAGAAGGATATCTCCCAGGCGCTCCGGGCTGAACTCTAGAGTCTTCGGGAAGAGAAAGCCAAGATTGACGACGTCATTCTTGGTATGTTCCATCTATCTGATTTATTCTTTCTTCGACTTTCATCAATGTCGGATTTTCATTGACTTGTTTTGTGTGTAGGTCCTCTAAACTTGACGGACTCCTCCTCGTCCGAACCCCGCACTCACCGGCTTACCCAAGTCGGTGATCTCATTCATGACTATCGCCAGTCCCTTGAGGACATTGGCGAATCTCTTAGGATTCCGGACATGCCAAGCATGTCGGACTTCCAAGTGCAGGAGAAGGCCAAGGAGATGTCGCAGCTTGTTCGGGACTGGAACATGTCCTACGCGCGGACCACTGCGCAGAATGCTCTCACCATGGTCATGAGCCACCATGGAAACATGGAGATATGGCAAGTGACCAGAGGGTACTGCAAAGTAGACGAAGACGGCCAGGAGCAAGACCTTCAAGCTATCATGCACTCCTGCGCCGGATATGGGTGTCACGTAGCTGATCTGACCAGCTACGAGACACCCTTCTTCACCCGCGTGGATACTCCGCCACCTCCTCCAGAAGATGCTGAAGAAGTTTCCGACGATGAACGGACCATCTCGGATTCGGACATCTCGACAAGATATCAAGGCGGAGTAGCCAGCGAGCCGATAGATCCTTCATCTCCTCCTGCATCATAGACCAGAAAACTTATGTATTATTCTGGAAAAAACCTGATGCGATTGTAAATATTAAGTACTAAGATTTTTGCTAGTGCTAAGTTTTTTCTTTATCTATTCAACACTTTTGTCTTAGACTATTTGCGTGCCTGAAATGTTTTCATAAGCACTTAGAATTTTCCGCCTCTACTTATCGTTTATCTGGCTTTCCGCCTCGTCCCTTTCGTGAGCCGGCCAAACCTTCAGCCGGAAACTTTGCCGAGCAACGGAGCTCAATTGCTAAACCAGTTTAAACTCGGAACCAAAGCCGGCTTCCAGTACCAACAATTCACTACTCGGAAGATACCCGCATCCATCAATCAGACAAATAACCCAAGTAAAGACTAGAGTTTTTTAGAGTTATACCCGAAGGTAGCAGTTTTAAAATCGGGAATCTAAACCAGAACGAACATGAGCATAAAGTACTTTCAAGCATTCTGGGATTTTTGACTATGACATGATCATTAGGAAATAAGATGGTAAAAACTTCTCAGGAAAACTTTGAGGTAACCAAACCTTTTATTTCTCACAGAGCATGTACATATGTATAATTACAAAGAAAGATAAAACTAAGAATAAAAGGGACGTAGCTGAGCAATATTCCACGGTTTGTCTAATTCTTCCGAATTTGTAATGCCTCCAGCTCTGTTTCTCTTCTTAGTAGCAGGTCTTTCTTTGACTGGCCTCATGTCAGTTAAGTAGTACGACCCATTGTGCAATACTCGACTAAGCAAAAAGGGCCCTTCCCATATTGGGGAAAGTTTGTGCTTTCTTTGTTGCACAAGCCGGAGAACCAAATCACCTTTATTGAAAGATCTAGTTCGGACTCTCTGGCTATGATACTTGCGTAACTTCTGCTGATAGGCTGTAGATGTCATTTCAGCAACGACGCGAACTTCTTCAACTAAGTCGAGGTTATTTTGTCGAGAAATCTCAACACCTTCTTCAATATACGCGGCCACTCTAGGAGAATTATGAATCAAATCACTAGGAAGAACTGCTTCTGCGCCATAGACCAAGAAGAAAGTTGTATATCCTGTTGACCTGTTCGGAGTTGTTCGCAAACTCCAAATTACAGAGGGTAGTTCCTCTACCTAAGCCCCCGTAGCACGTTTCAGTGGTGCTTCGAGTCTTGGTTTCAAGCCAGGTTATATGTATTGTTCGCAGCTGATCAGCCGGAACATGAGCTTGCTTGGCGTACTTTTGGCAGCCTTTGCATGTCTTGACTAATCGTTCGGCATCTGCCTGAGCTGTAAGCCAGAAAAAACCATGTCGAAAAGCTTTTGCCACTAAAGATTTAGCTGCAGCATGGTGACCACACTCGCCTTCGTGGATTTCTCTTAAGATTTCCACTCCTTCTTCCGGAGATACACAGCGCTGAAAAACCCCAGAAACACTCCGTTTATGGAGCTCACCTTTAACAATAGTATAGGCTTTTGCTCGTCGGATAATCTGCCGGCTCAGCACCTCGTCTTCGGGTAATTTGCCGTCTACCAAGTAATCAAGGTAGTGTTGAGTCTAGCTGGGAATTACAGCCAGAACTGCTATTAAAGGTGAGTCAGATTTGGTTGGATATTCCTCATCTACTCCCTTTATCGAGGGAACTTTGAGGTGCTCTAAAAATGCGCCATCCGTAACCTCTTTCCGCGCAGAACCTATTCGAGATAGTGCATCTGCTTCCTCGTTTTCTGCTCGAGGGATGTGTTGAACTTCACACCCCTCGAACAATTTAGATAGATCATCCACGACAGCTTTATATGCTGCGATGTGCTTATTTGCATTACAAATATCCGACACTTGCTGAGCAACAAGATCCGAATCTCCATAACACATCAAACGTCGGATGCCAATGTCCTTAGCAATCCGGATTCCATGCAGCAGTGCTTCATACTCGGCAATGTTGTTTGTCGCTGTGAAGTGGATCTGCAGCACATATAAAAGTTTATCTCCTTGGGGTGATTTGAGCACCACGCCAGCCCCCGATCCCCCCTAGCCTTGGACACATCGAAAAAGAGGGTCCAATATTCTGACTCTGGGAGGACCATGTTCTCCTTGGTGTCTGTCCAATCAGCGATAAAGTCGGCAAGGATCTAGGATTTGATTGTTGTCCGGGGTTTGTACTCAATATCGAAAGCTACAAGCTCTATGCCCCATTTGGCGACGCGTCCTCTAGCATCGCTATTATTGATTATATCTCTCATGGGAGCTTTGCTCATCATGGTAATTGGGTGTTCCTGAAAATAGTGTCGTAACTTACGAGATGCCAGAAAAACACCGTAAGCCAACTTTTGATAGTGCGGATATCGCTGTTTTGATTCTCTCAGGACCTCGCTGACAAAGTACGTCGGATGCTGCAACAGGTGCTCCTGATTTTCTTCTGGTCTCTCCACCACCATAACTATACCGACAACCCTATTTGTCGCAGCAATGTAAAGCAACATCGGTTCCTGAGGTTCCGGCGTTGCAAGGATAGGAGCAGATGAGAGTACTTTCTTCAGGTCTTGTAGTGCAGCTTCGGCTTCGTCAGTCCAGACAAAATCCTTGGTTTTCTTCAGGAGTTTGTATAATGGTGCAGCTCTTTCACCAAGCCGTCTTACAGATCGACTAACCGTGGCGATGCAACCAGTTAATCTTTGTACGTCCTTCAGGCGAGTTGGCCTGGAAATATTGAGAATAGCCTTGATCTTGTTACAGTTCACCTCTATGCCTCGTTGAGACACAATAAAACCTAACAATTTTCCGGCTGGTATTCCAAAGAAACATTTCTTCGGGTTAAGCATGATGTTGTATTTTCGTAAATTGGCGAACGTCTCCTCTAAGTCGGAAATCAATGTTTCCATCTTTTTGGACATGACCGCGATATCATCCACGTATGCATGTACATTGCGTCCGAGTTGATCATGGAGGCAACGCTGCATCGTGCGCTGGTACGTAGCTCCTGCGTTCTTCAGCCCAAAGGGCATCGTAACATAACAGAAGGTTATGAAAGGGGTTATGAATGAAGTCTTGATTTTGTCAGATTCCTTCATCCAGATTTGGTGATAACCGGAATATGCGTCGAGAAAACGGAGGAGTTCCGAGCCTGCCGTAGAATCGATAACTTGATCAATTCTAGGCAGAGCAAACGGATCTTTTGGACAAGCCTTGTGCAAGGCAGTATAATCAACACACATCCTTAAATCAGTAGTGTCCTTTTTAGGGACCATTACAGGGTTGGCCGACCATTCAGTATGGATGACCTCTTCTATGAATCCGGCTAACTCGAGCCGCGCTAGTTCCTTAGCTATTGCCTTACGCTTTTCGTCACCAAACCTTCATAAGGACTGTTTGACGGGTTTAGCATTCGGGTTTACATTTAGAGAGTGCTCGGCAAGTTCCCTAGGTACTCCGGTCATGTCAGATGGCTGCCATGCGAAGATATCTTGATTTGCTCGAAGGAACTTGACGAGCGCGCCTTCCTATGCGCTACTTAGGCCTGCGCCTATCTGGGTCACCTTGGAGGGGTCATCATCCTTTAATGGCGCTGTCTTCGTCTCTTCTGATGCCTTGAACTCCGGATTTGGTTTTGTCGCCTCCTTCTTCGTCGCGGGCATCTCGGACGGATTTATGCTCTTCTTGATCTCCTGGTACTCCTAGGCGTGCAGCACGGCTTCGGCAAAGGCGACATTTCCATCCTCGCACTCTCGCGCTTTCTTCGGGTCTCCCCTGATGGTGATCACGCTGTTGGGACCTGGAATTTTCATCATATTGTAAATGTAACACGGACGAGCCATAAAAGCCCAGTAAGCCGGACGTCCGAATATAGCGTGGTATGCGCTCTTGAACGGGACCACTTCGAAGGAAAGTGCCTCCGTTCGATAATTTTTTGGTGTTCCAAAAGTAACATACAAAGTGATCTCTCCCAGGGAATTAGCTTGTCTTCCTGGTACAACCCCGTGAAAAATCAGAGCTATGGTTAAGCTGTGTTTTCGAGATCTTCATCCGGCGTAGCGTTTCTACATAGAGAATATTGATGCTACTACCACCGTCCATGAGGGTCTTGGAGAAACCATAACTGTCAATAAGTGGATTGACGATTAAGGCGTATTTTCCTCGCCTATGCAACTTAGGCGGATGATCAGCGCGGTCAAATGTAATTGCCACCTCCGACCAGTCCAAATACTAAGGGACAGCCGGAACTATTGCGTTGAGCTCGTGGAGAACTGCTTTCTTGACCTTTGCTGGTTGAGATCCGAGGAAGGTGACGTAAGTGTCCTTCTTGGTAGGAAACGTTTTCTTCCCTTCCGACTTGGTATTTGAAGCGTCGGCTTCCTCCATGTCGGAATCTTCCTTGGTCTCTTTTTCTTTTTCGCGATTTTTCTTTCCCTTCTTCCGCTTAGCATGGTAGCCCGCGGTATCAATTCTCTTGATGTCGTCGTTAAAACGACATTCAGCGTTGGTGTGGGACGAGCCCCCATTGGCGTCTAAGTGATGCACACATGGGTTATTGGCAATGTCGGCCCAAGTGTAGGTTTTGCCTGGTTGTTGCTCTCCTCTACCTTGGACCCTTGACGTCCCACGGCCATGCCCGTGGCCTCCGCCACGTCCTCCTCGTCCTCCAGACCCGGAAACAGTAGTGACTACTGCTGTCTCCATGTTGGGTTTTTCTTCCGAGGTGTTTTTGTGTTTCTGAGCCTGTTGCTTTGTCTTTGCTGACTGAGGTATAGCCAGGATGTTGAGTAATCCCTCTGCATCGTCGTCAGCATCTGCATACTTTCTCGCTATTTCTATCATCTCTCCCAGATTAGTAACCTTGTCACACTTCAAGCAATGGCGCAGTAATCCAATTGGGAGACCTGAAATAAAAGCTTCAATCGCAGTTTGATCATTTACTCCCTCGCAGGAGTTCTTGGTGTCAATCCATCGTCCGAGATAATCTCGGCAAGTTTCTCCGGCTTTCTGGGTGCAACGCTATAGGTCTCCAACCGTACAGGGCCTCCGATATGTGCCTTCAAAATTCCGAAAGAACGCACTTTGTAAATGATACCAGTTGTGGATGGTGTTTGCCGGAAGTTCATTGAGCCATGATCGCACCGTCTTCCGCAACATAAGTGGGAGATATCGGGTTGCGACCAGGCTGTTTCCGCCTTTAGCGATGCAGCAAGCTTGGAAGAAGTCCTGTAACCAGGTGTCTGGCCGAGCAATGTCGTCGTAGGCTTGAATATGTCTTGAGATAGCAAATCCTTCTGGGAATCTTGTAGCTCTGATGCGTGGTCCGAAGCACTTTGGGCCCACGTACACTTCATCGTTTTCGTAGCGCTGAGCCTCTATGTTGGAGTTGATCCTGTGCCTTGCGTCGTTCGGGGATAGGGATCGTCCCGAATATCGGCTGTGGCTGCGGTGCCTTGGAGCCGGACTTCGGCTTCTGCCACCACCTCCTCCGCCATGTCGTCCTCCTTGACCTCCTTGGGGGCCATTGTGATAACTGTGCAGTGGAGAGGGTGGTGCAGCTGGGTTGTTTCCAGCTGATCGCCGGCCTCCGTCCGAAACGTCATTATTCCGGTTCCGGGGAGGTTCTTGACTGTGACGAGCCCCCTGCCGGCTTGTACCAGCGTGGTTTCCGTCGTTCCTTCGTCCGTCGCTCCCACCATGGTAAGGTTCAGCCGAACGGTTTTCATGTCTAGAAGGTGGCATTTTCTAACGATCCTCCTCCCGACGTTTTTCTTTATCTTCTCCCTTTCGGGGAGGATTCCTCGGATTGAGTGCAGCGATTGCGTCTTTCTCGGCTACTGGAGCGATGTTGCTCCAGTTATGTGTAGCCCTGTGGTGCTGCCCCGTTGATCCGGTTCTTGAATAATTGTCTTCCCTGTGTTCGGGGTTATGATACTGCGCCCGAACATAGTGGGATCTTGCGCCAGCCCATGCCGGATTTGTGCGACATTGGTCGGAATCCGAGACCAGCTTGGCTTCCAGACAGGGCGACCTTTTGCTGCTCCAGTCCCTTGTTGATTAGCTTGATACCCAAACGTATCTCTTCTAGTCCTAGATTAGCTGATAGAATTTCGCGAGCTGCCACAGTATTTTGCACTGGTGTTGGGTAAACCCAATCTCCATTGCTGTCCTTCCGTGGCTTTCCCATCTCATCTCCAAAAAGGACGGCACGGAGACGTGGGAATTGGTTGTCATCTACGTGACGCTTCCGTCTCTTCTGATGCAGCCACAGACGGCACGGCGGCGGCTAGACACGACGACGACGGCGGTCGGTGGGGCAGCCACGAACATGGCGACGGATGAGGAACTCGCGGGCGACAATGGAGAAGAGGAGGTCGCGCGCGGCGACTCGGTTAACAGCGTGACACGGGACGAAGGGCGGCGGCTCCAGGCGGGTGAGCTCGTGGACGTGTGGGATGGTGCGGCTCGACAAAGGCGGTGGCGGCCTAGCGCTCAGGTTGGAGTTCGGCGGCATAGAGGAAGCACGGCCGGGGCGGAAGACGGCGAAGTGAGGCCCGGTGGCGGACACCGTGGGGACGAGGGCGCCATCGTGCGGCGGTCCAGCGGAGGAAGGAGGGCAGCGGTGGACGGGGATCGAGGGGAGAGGTAGGTGGACATCGCGGGGTGGGCGTGGTTGACTCTGGTGGGCCCGGGTTCAGGGCTGGGTGCGGGAGCGTGTCAGGCGGGTGTGTGCGTTGCGGTGCACCGTGCGGTGCGTGCACGTCGCGCGCGCTGTGTGGTGGTGGGGTGGACTTGGTGGGTGGCGGCGGCAGGGTGGAGGGAGTATGTGGCGGTAGGATTAGGGTTTGGGGTGGCCTGGCTAGCTAGTCCTCGGGCCTGGCCGGCTGGGTTACCCCAAAAAAAACTTAAACTTTTATTTTATTTTTAAAATAGACTTTTTGTAATTTGTTTTTAGGCGAATAAAATATCCAGGAAGACCTGGTTTTATAGTTTGAAATAAAACAAGGCTAATTAGAAAACAAATTAGGGATTTGCAAAGATACTTTTATGATTAACCATGTATGATGATGTCATGATGATGCACAAAGCACAAACTCTAAGCGATTTTCTAGTAGTGGTTTTAGCGGGGTGCTACACGTGTCCCCTATGTAGACATTTCCATAATGCAACCACTGTCTGCTGTGTCGACTCTGTGTCCGCCACATCGACTCCACCAAAGCGCGCCTATAATTCTACTACGTTGAATGCGTACGCCACGCCTGCTAAGACCCCTCATCGTACGAGGTGCAATAGAGTGTCGCATGCCATGCTGCATGGACTCACCAATGGGCGTCTCTTCCCTTCGGGAAAAACAATTCTCCTTTGTCCACCTTTGAAATAGCAACTCGCAATGGCCAAGTAGTGTGGACGAGGACTCACAAACCAAGCCTCGGATCGTTCATGAAAAACGCTAACCGAGAGCAATCATTGGAGTCGCCTTGCTCGACTGACCTTCTAGGTCAAGAAAAATAGCAGTGCTACACAAACAACACCATGTCCTCTTCAACCTTAGACATCACGACTCGCACGTCCAAGTACTGCAGAGAAGGACTTGCAAATCGAGCTTCGGCTCGTCTAGGAAGGACGCCCAACCGAGATCCATCTTTGGAGTCACCATGCGACTGGCCCCCCGAGCCAAGACGAAGGAACTCACTAACAAAAATAGTGCAATCAATCCCTACCAACATCGGATGAGCGACTCGCCATGCTCAGAGACTCTCCCCTCGCGGACTCTCCATGCTCAGAGACTCTCGCCATCACAGACTCGTCCTCGTGGACTCGCCACTCGCGGGCTCGCCTATCGTGGACTTGCCATGCTCGGGACTCGCCACTCATGAGCTCTCATGTCATGGACTCGTCGCCCCCATGGATTCTCCATGCTCAAGGACTCGCCTCGCCTATTGCGGACTCGCTACCCTTGACTCTCCACACGCAGGGACTCACCTCGCCTGTCACGGACTCGCCGCCTTTGCAGATTCTCCATGCTCAGGGACTCTCCACACTCGAGGACTCGCCATCGCATACTCTCCCTCGCGGACTCGCCCGTCATGGGATCACCTATCGTGGAGTCTCCTGCACATACACGGCGACTTCATCATCAGCGACTTGGCAGCCTCCACGTTTGCTATTCATCAACCTCTAGAACTCCAAGTTGACAAGGCGCTAGTCAAACTTCTCCAAGCGGCAACTCTACCCATAGGCGACTCACCTGGTGCGTCGACTTGCCTAGGCGAAAGGACTACTTCGTGATCTATTTCTCTGTTTCAGGAGCTTGCCAATGGCTCGCCAACGACTCCACCCTAGAATTGTCTGCGCCGATTCGACGGCTTGAAGTCATCGCCGAGTCCCTGACGCACTTGGGGACTACTGATGGGGAATACCAATCGGGGTATACCCATGAAGCAGTGTTGCCAGCTGGATTGAGCCAATCGAAGCCAATCCCAGAGGGGGTTGATATGCCGAATACGGCGATTAACACATACTGGACCCAGACGCCATGCCGACTGAAGGCCCAACAAAGAGACTACAATATGTAGCCCACCAAAACACTTATAAACCCTAACTTCGCTGCATATATAAAGCCACCAGCGGCACCCCCACGGGGTACGTCATATTAGATCTATTCTCTCCCTCTGACTAGGACGACTCCCATGTAACCAATCTATGATCAAATAATGGATTGACAGCGGGACGTAGTGATCCTCCATAGAGAGGAAGTGAACATGGCTACATCATGTGCCAATCTCGCTCCTGGATTCTCCTACGTTTTCTTGCCTCCTCTATGTAAGCTACCCCCTATAGCATCTGCCATGCCAATACCACGATAATTGGTGCTTGTATGCCTTGTGTTTATTATGCCCTTGCTTGCTTGCATGTATGGTCCATGACGATGATAGTTGCGATTATATCGAAGACCCGAAGAAGATGGTTTCTATTATTATTATTATGGTTTGCTAAGAAGAATTCCAGGGACATATTGCCATATTGCTGATCATCAGGCAAGCCACCTTCTTGCTCATAAGCCTTGTCCTACTGTTTTACTTATGCATGTTTTACCTACTATTTATGAAAACTACATTGTTTTATATTATGATGATCTAGATATGGCAGTGGCTTGGCTCCTCCAAACCATTACACATTTGTACTTCGAAGTACATCCCCCTTGATGAGACCTACTTGTCCCTAGTATGGTAGATGGTGTATAACACCATACCCTTTCGAGACCCCATTTTAGTTGAAGCAAAACTATAGGATGGAAAGACCCTGGAAAAGTTCTCCAAAATGTTTTATGATAAAACCTTGGTGAGGTCTGACATACCAAGAGAAGTTTGAGAAAGAAAAAGGGTTTTGTTTTAAAAAAGAGGCTAGAGGAAAAATGGTTACGAAAACACACTCGTTTCTTTGTAGTTTTGCTAGAATAATTAACCCGTGCAACCACATTACTCTAGAATGGGACAGGGCTAGACTTGAAGTTTGCCACTCTAGCATGGGAATTATCATAACTACTTATAAGGGATCACATCTCTCGAATGCCGGGCTTGCCTTTACAAAAAGGTTCTACTGTTAGATAGTCACCTTGAGGAAGTGCGAACTGCCCTTGGGAGCAGCTGAACCATACTATGAGCCTCTCATTGAAGGTTCCCACTCTAGAGGAGTTGCAATGCACTCCGGTTGGTCCTTGGCCCGGATGTCCTGGTATTGAGGGGAACAACTCATAGGGTAGGGCCTATTCTAGAGTGGCATCCGGAGAGTCTTCATTGGTTACTCGACCCACGATCTGTAGGTGGTCAAGGTAGGGTACCCGGATGGTGTAGGTAAAGTGTACAACCTTTGCAGAGTGTAAATCTATTCGAATAGCCATCTCCATGGTCATGGACAGTTGGGAAGGTTGTTGTAGAGCGGTGCTAGTTTTGATTTCAAAAAGGATTTCCAGAAAAGCAAAGGCTTTGGAAATATTTGGACCATGGGATGCTCGGAAAGGAAGGAAAGGAGTTTGGTAATGGGATGACCGGAAGGAGGAACTAATGGGTGACCTAGCCCTAGTGTTTTCCAAAACTTTTCAAAAAGGTTTCCAAAATCTTTTACAAAAGTTTTCAACAAAGATATGTAGATGCTATATCTACAAGAGAAACTATTTGAGAAAAGAACCCCTCTTGGATCCCTCCTACTACTATAGCCATATTGCATATCCTCTTGTTAATATTATTCTCTTAGGTGGTTTGCAAGTACATTCAAAGTAATCACTAGCATTGTCCCTGGCTATTAACTTGGTCAGATATCGAGAATAATGTGAAGTTGATGACTATGCGAGCTAGGAAGTTCTCCCAATCAGTTGCATGTAGGTTAAAGGCATGGCTCGGGCTCTATGTTCGAAGAATTTCCGTTCATGATGATTGATGTAGCCATAATGGAAAATAAGGTATGACATGTATACTCTTAAGTAATGCATGTTTACTTTGATACTTGTTGGTTATGTGCCACGACAGACTGATCATGGGATCGTGGCATATGCATAACAGGGATTCTCGGCGGATTAATCTGGGGGCCCCACAGACTTAGTATCAGAGCCATCCTGACTGTAGGAGAACATTAGTTATCATGGTGCTTAGACAAGAAAACTATTTTTGAAACACCTACTTTTGAAAACTAGTTTCTCAATGCATTTCGAAAAGTTCTACTTCTTACCTTACCCTAATTTAAATGATTTCAAAAATGGGTGTCCTCTATCTCTCGTCCAAATTCACGCATGCGGATTTCAAACAAATAGGACCTAGAACCAGGTGAAGAAAGTGATAACGAGATAAAGAGAAGCAACTCCCAGCAAACACAAGGAGAATACAAGATCGCCCTACCAGCAGAATTCTCCTGATCCGAAGAATTCAAGTGATACACCACCGAGAAGCGTCCCATAATATGGCGAAGCCTTCATCTGCAAGATAGTGACCCAGACCCTAATAACGATGATACCTAGGATCGATAGTCCTAAGAAAGGATTCCCCTATAATGCGAGTAGTTATCTCCTTGGTCCCCATGGTACACCATGTCAGATATTTGTCCCGCGAAGGAACTAGGGTCCAAGGATCCCTTGGTTCATGAGTGGGCTGAGCAGCGGCAACGGTGACGGAGCGAGCACATGACAGAGAGGTGACATGTTTTTTACCCAGGTTCAGGACCCTCATGAGGAGGTAAAGCCCCTACTCCTGCTTTATTATATTGCTCGCGTTCTTTGCGAGGGTACAATGGAGGATGAAAGTCTAGTGTTTTAGATCTCAAGGATCGATCCCCTCCCAAGGTAGCAGAAGGGCTCCTTATATAGGGCGGTGTCAGGCCTCTTCCCCCATATATGGGCGGGAAGGGCTACCACATTCCTGCTAAAGGATTTGGACCCGTCTTGTCTTCTGAAGTCGCCAGCCAACTATCGTGTCAAGGTGGTGGTCAGTCATCCTTCCGCTTTATGCCGCCACTCCGGTCTTCTTGCACCGAAACGGCTGTGTCAGGCACCATCCCTGTCCTGCGTCATCCTACAACCTCTTTGAGGTTTGCTTTCCCCGGGTGGACCGGTTGCCGCTTGGACCGACTGTTGGTGACGACCCCCCTCCTAAGGCCCCGCAAGGAGGCATCGGTACCGCAATCAGACTGGTTCGGTAACCTACAGAGGTGTCGGCTTCATGCCCCTCTCGAGGCTCACCCTCCTTGCGAGTCCTTGGGAGGGCGTATCCGACGGGCCCGGGACTTGATGAGACGGGTACCCCTGGTGCCAATACTCTGACAGTAGCCCCCATTCGCTTGGCTTGCACTCCACTGATGCAGGTGCAAAGAAGTCAAGGGACCAACCGGTGCCGGGCCCGCGAGTGGTTGTGTCAAGGAACAATCCCCGAAGTCGCTGACCGCAGCTTCCATTTGCCCGTGCGGTACATGGTGCACGCCGGTGCGGGAACTGTCGCTTCTAGTACTTGGCCTTGGAGGTTGAGTTGCCCGTAAAAACCCCAAATCCGAAGGGAATCACTAGCTCCTTCCTTCCTCTACCGCCTATCTGCTAGAGCTCTCGTTCCAACACCGCTCCTTCCACTCCCTCAGCGCTCAAGATGGCACTCAAGAGAGCGCGCACCTCTTCCACCATGCCGAGCTTTCCTCCGTCTTTCATGGGGGACTTGCTGCCGGTGACGGTTCTCAACAAGGAGGGGCTGGAGAAGGTGCACAAGTTAATGGCCTCCGACTCGAGCGAGTGGGGCGCTTCGCATGTGTGGTGCACCGGCGTTGGGGGAAGTGGTGGTGCACCGCCATGGCTCTGGTCTTCACACACGCCATTGCCGCCGGCCTTGTCCCACCCTTCTCATGTTTCCTCCTCGCTGTCTTGGACCACTACTGCATCCAGCTCCTCCACCTCCATTCGCGAAGCATGACCCTCCTAGCCGGCTTCGTGTTCTGGTGCGAGGCCTATGTCAGGGTGACGCCGTCCATGGCGTTGTTCCAGCACTTCTACAACCTTCGCATCCTTACGCCGGACGATGTTCTCGGCAGCGTCAGATTCTTCGCCAAGGGGAGGGGAATTTCCTACCCATCTCCATCCTTGGCACGATATCATAATTTTGCCGCAACTAGGTCATGGTAGACGCCAGCCGGGATTGGCCTCAGTTGCATGCTCCCGCAGGGGAGGCGGTGGAGAATCCAGGCTTGGCTCACAAGATGGCCTCCTGCGTGAGCCCCGGGCCTCTCTCGAGGCGCGTGGCGTACTTGAGGAGCCAGGGCTTGACCGGCGAGATGGTGCTGAGGGAATTCTTGCGGTAGCAGATCGCTTCCCTCTAGGAGCACAAGCGACTCGTGTGGACCATGTCGCCTGATAGGGACGCGGTCAGGCTCTCCGAGCTAAGGACAATGTTTCCGCCCTCATGTTACTGCTTCTGGGCATGGACACAATGGCGGAACTTCCCCTGTCATGCGTGCTCTGTACTCGGGGTCCATGTGTGCACCGTACGTGTTGGCCTCCCCATCTTCAACGACAAGGGAGTGTGCCCTTTGGTCGAGCTAGATGACGAGGATGCAGGGACAAGTG
Organism: Avena eriantha; assembly: GCA_910589775.1. Lineage (NCBI taxonomy): Eukaryota > Viridiplantae > Streptophyta > Magnoliopsida > Poales > Poaceae > Avena > Avena eriantha. The sequence continues at coordinate 196,399,821 of OU342740.1, read as the reverse complement.
ACACTTCGGCGCCATCCTGGCTGGTATGGTGCGGGAGGATGATCAACAGCATGTCGTCCTTCGAGAAGGACATCGAGGACCTCCCTAGTGTCGAGGCTAATGATCCCCGGTAGGGCTGTTTGCGGGGAGCGTGCTGAGCCCGGGCCGTTAGTTGCTCCCGACCTGGCGTGGGTGGCCGAGAAGCATCTCAGGCCTAGCGACGGTGGCGCCTTTCTCCCCCCGGTGCGAAGAGGGCCAACTGGTCCTTGGTGGGAGGAGAAACTTGGAGGTGAGACATCCTCTCGAGGCCTATCCTTTCTCCCTCATTCCCTCCCCACATCTCGTCATTTTTCCATGTTGATGCTAGTGCGAGAAGAGGAGGAAGACGAAAGCAGCAGTGCCCGATTTGGGAGGGGTGGCAGGGCATGCCGTGGGTAGGACTGCCGCCCTCTGGCTCGGAGCGCACCCCAATATCTCCTCCCATATCCCTGGGAGTAGGCCATGGTGAGGGACAGCTCTGCTGACGATCCTGAGGTGGTTGTAGGAGGTGGCCATGTTGATGTCCCCTACTAGAAGATCTGGTGGGTGTGCAAGTCGTGTCCCGATCCCCAGTCTGCCACAACTAGGGAGAACCTGTTGGGGGAAGCCCCGAAGCCCCCAACATCATGAGGCCAAGTGTACTGTCCTTGCTTCCGCCCGAGGGCTCCTCCCTCGGCCGGTCCGGGAGCATGTGAGGCGTCATGGCGACCGCGCACGCCAGACATGACCGGTTCCTTGCCGACATTGCTACAAAGCAGCATCGCCTGGCCAGGGCTTGGCGTCGTCTTCACCTAGAGCGGGCCGTGCTCAATCGGGCCTAGGAGCATGGGGAGCCCATGGTAAGGAAATGAGCTCCAGAGGTGATCGGGCCCTCAAGGAGTCGCCTTGAGAACCTGCGGGGACTTCTGCGTCAGCCAGAGTCCGTGTTCCGCTTCCCGTGACCTCCTCTAGGGACCTGGTCAGTGCCGCCCATGACCTTTCCGTGCGCGACTACGTGCTCGCCTTCTCCGAGCAGGAGGTCGAAAAAGATCGTCGGTGGGTTGCTCAGAGGGAGTGGGATGTGGACCTCCATGAGGAGGCAGTCCAGCTTCGTGAGGATGAGGCTTAGATTGAGAGGAGCTGCCTAGAAGCGCTTGATGCTTAGCTGGGGACAACCCACCGACAGCTTGAAGATCGCAAGCTGGATGTTGACCACTCCAGTGTGAATACCCATGAGCGCCTTCACCGCTGCTACACCAAGGTTGTCGAGGAGCGAGAGTAGGTGAAGAAGGACAATGAGGTGGTACTCTTGAAGCTTCGCCATACCCTCCAGGAGGAGTGGCGTGGGAAAGCCAAGACCCAAGAGGCATGCTTTCTGGAGAAGAGGGAAGAGCTGGACGTCTCACTCATCGAGGGGGAGGAACGTCTCACCCAAGCTCTCACCAACCTGGATGCCTTGAAGGGACTGCAAGTAGCCCACCAGGAGCTCTAGAAGCGGTGGAACCTTCGCGATCAAGTCGAGCGGGACCTTGCGGTGCTGGAGAGGGAGCGGTGCAAGATGTACCAGGCGCTTGCCTAGCGCGCGGCCTCTACTCTCCAGGACTTCGGGGTGACCGACTTCTTCACCAGGCCCCTTGCTGATGCCACCACGATGGTGCCTTCCTATCTCTCTTCGACTGGATCACTTCGGTGCTGGAGGGGAGAGCCGAGCTCTACCATGGGTATCATTTGGGCGATTGCTGGAAGGCGATGCGGGTCGTGGAAAACCACGTCTTCTCCGCCCTCTACCGGCATGATCCCAACATCCGTTGGAGGGTGTTGCTGCAAAAGGTGAAGCACCCCAAGAGAACTCTGCCAAGCGAGATCGCCCGCTTCAACCAACTCGTGGAGGAGCATGTCGATGACTTCCTATTTATACTCAAGCGAACCAAGGAGGGAGAGGCTACCAAAAGCCCAAAGTGGTGAAGACAGCGGCTCTCTGAGTGGCTCGTCCAGCGCTAAGAGGAGCGGCGAGCCATCTCCTGAGGACGACACCTCGGAGTCATCGGCTTGAGAGGCCCTTTTGACTGCAAACCGTTCAATGTACTCTGGCACAACCGCCGTGTTTTGAACCTGATGTCTCCTTTGTGGCTTTGCGGCATGTATTTGTTCATGCTCCTATTGAGGGTCCCGTCTTCCCCTTAGGTGTCTCGAGGAGATGGCCGAGGGGGTTGTGTGTGCCAGGACATGCTTGTAATGTGCTCTTGTGGCGAGCTGTAGGCGTTGGGGCATGTGGGTGAGGTGACTTACTGTTGTGGTCGGTAAGTTCAGGGCTCCGCCTGCTAAGCTCTGTAGTTTTCTAGCTGCTAGATGGGCGAGTGCCTCGCGAGCCATCCGACTGTCCTCTGGAGGAGGGAGTTGTCCTGTTAGCATGGAGATTTTGGTCTTTTGAGGGCCAGGAACCGTGGGTGAGGTGACTTGCAGCTTAGGAATGCGCCGTAAGTTCCGACCTCGACACTTTAGGTCCTAGAGAGCTCGAGGCGCAAAGGGACAGTGCCTCACGAGCCGTCGTGGCAATGTATACATATGTACATTTTAGTTAGGTACCGTGGGTGAGGTGACTTGCGGCTGAGGAATGAGCTGTAAGTTTAGAGCTCGACACATTAGGCTCTTAGGAGCTCGAGTCGCCAAGGGACAGTGCCTCGTGAATCGTCATTGTGATGTCTTTTTTGTGCAGGAACCGTGGGTGAGGTAACTTATGACCGAGGAATGGGCCGTAAGTTCAGAGCTCGACACTTTAGGTCCTAGATATTTTAGGCCGCTGGAGGGAAGTTCCACATGAGCCGATAGGAACCGTGGGTAAGGTAACTTGTGGCCGAGGAACGGGCCGTAAGTTCAGATCTCAACACTTTAGGTCCTGCAGAGAAGTGCCACACAAGCCACCCTGTAAGCCTCTCGAGGAGAGCACCATAGGTATCGCACGTTCTTCTCGAGGAGGAGATCATAGGTATCGCACGTTGTGGTGGTCCTGGCCAAGGACGAGGGCATCCTGGTCGAGCCGCATTCCTTGTGTTGCCTCGTTCCTACACCATACAAGGGTCTCGAGCACTTGGGACCTGCGAGTGAGATGACTTATCGCCGGAGCTAGTCCGCAAGTTCAGAGCTCAATCCTTCAGGCCCTAGCGTAAACAGGAGCGATCAAGCGATAGGTACCACCCCATCCCTCGCTCTTATGATGGATATATGGACACGTGGACAGCACGTGGACAGAAAGAAAACTCAAAGAATGAATGGATTTGCCAAAAAGCAGACAGAAATCATCAACAACTGTAGTTGTTTCCCTTCCCGAGCACTCTGGCCTGGTGGGGGCGCAAAAGTGTCACCCAACGGAGAAAGGGCGAGAGCAGAGAGGCACCTTGAGGGGGCTGAGCCCAGTGGCGACGTGTGCCCATTAGAATGTAGGGACGCCTCTAGTTCCGTGGTTTCTCCTGAGAAAACGAGCTCCTGGTGCTGCCGTATTCCTAGCCCCTGGGCCTTTCGCCGAGGCTACGGGTCTGGGGTTCCGAGGCGCCGAGGCCGCCTGCGCTTGTTACTCTGTTCATGCCTCTTCTTGTTGTCATTTTCCTCCCTTACCTCCTAGAGTTTAACGCACTCGTCCCTATCGTGGCCTTGCCTCTGGTGGAAAGCACAGTACAGATACGAGCCGGTCGAGCTGCCCGCTTCCCTTCGTGGGGGCACCGCTTGTCGGCCTTCCATTGGCGCTTGATAGGGCCTACCTCATCATTTCTGGCTAGATACGCAGGCCCGATCTCATCATGGGAAAACACACCCCGGCTTCCTATTTGGCATAGCGATTGGCCATCGCGAAGAGCTCGGCCACCGTGGACAGGTTCTCTCCATGATGGCCAATCCTCTCGAGCACTTGAGCATCGGAGACGCCCTCAGCGAAAGCCTTGATGGTTTCCACATCGATCGCCCCACTGACCCTGACGAGGCTTTGGCCGAAGTGCTACATGCACTTGCGCAGGTCTCTCCGGGTCCTTGGCGCACCCTCCTAAGGTCCTCGCACGCTCCTATGGGTTCATCCACCACTCAAAACTTCGTGACGAAGAGGCCGCAGAGCTCCGACCATGAGCCGATGGATCCTTCTGGGAGGTTCAGGAGCCATGCGCACACGTCCAGCCCCAGGATCATAGGGAACCGGTTGGCGAGGATGTGGTCATCTCCCCCACAGCCTCCACGCTCGGGGTGTAGAGCTGCAAGAACTCCATGGAGTTGGTGGTGCTTTTTTACCGTGGGGGCATCTGTGGCGTGAATTTCAACGGCCACACCACCCATTAGAGGTGGTCGGTGAGAGCGGGGCAGTTGGAACTGTGGGTCTCCATGCCTCCGATAAGTAATGCTCGGTTCTGCAGGCCTGCAGCCGAGATGGCCTGAAGGATCCGGGTCTCGTGACACCGGTGCCTGGCCAAGGTTACCCGCATGTCTTCTACCATACGGACGACCTAAACATGGCCTCGAACCTTCCTGGGGTACACTGTCCTCGGTGATTTCCCATCACCTAAGCCCCTAGGTCCGCCGTGAAGAGGGGGAGGTGGAGGCGCTCCGTAGGCTATGTCGCCTGGTCGTGCTTCGCAAGCCGCGTGGTTTTCCCAGGAGACGTCCATCAGGGCCATGAGGCAAGCCTGCCACTCCTCTCTCATGTCCTCAACAGGCGAGTAGCGGAGGAGCTCCTTCACCATAAGGTGAGCCGTTTCCGGGACGAGAGGGATGCGGGACAAGCTGCACGCCCGGGTCGGTGAGGTGCTTGAAGAAGAATTCTCTCCACCCATCCTTGCAAAGGGACGTAGGAGGAGCTCGCCGCTAGCCTTGGAGTAGGGCGTGGGGGTGGGGGTAGCATGACGTGACCCCTCGAGCCTTCCTGCCTGTTCCCACTGGGAGCGGCTGATGTGAGGCTTGCTGTGAGCGACTGGCCAAAATCCTCTGGGTTGAGCCTCAGCCCCCTACATGGCGTGCCAAATGTCAAAGATTTGTCCCACAAATGAACTAGGGTTGAACGATCCCTTGGTTCATGAGGGGCCTGAACACGCGATTTATAAGGAACTAAGCGGCGGCGAGCGTGACGGAGCAAGCACATGACAGAGAGGTGACACGGTTTTTTTACCTACGTTCGGGACCCTCATGAGGAGGTAAAGCCCCTACTCCTGCTTTGTTGTATTGCTCGCGTGCTTCGCGAGAGTACAATAGAGGATGAAAGTCTAGAGTTTTAGATCTCAAGAATCGATCCACTTCCAAGGTAGGAGAGGGGCTCCTTCTACAGGGCGGCGTCGGGCCACTTCCCCCATCTATTGGCGAGAAGGGCTACCACATTCCCGCTAAAGGATTTGGACCCGTCTTGTCTTCTTGCAATCGCTAGCTAGCTGCCGTATCAGGGTGGTGGTCGGTCATCCTTCCGCTTTATGCCGCCACTCTGGTCTTCTTGCATCGAAACTATTGTGTTAGGAACCATCCTCATCTTGCGTCATCCTACCACCTCTTTGAGCTTTGCTTTCCCCGGGTGGACCGGTCATCGCTTGGACTGACCGTTGGTGCATCATTTTGCTAGGCGCACTAGGGGGTCGGTGACGCCCTCCTCTTGAGGCCCTAGAGGGAGGCATCGGTACTGCGCCCATACCGGTATGGGAACCTACGGAGGCTCCGGGCTTCATCCCCCTCTCGAGGCTCAACCTCCTTGAGAGTTCTCGGGAGGGCGTATCTGGTGGGCCCGGCGACTTGACGATACGGGGTACCCCAGGTGCCAATAGTCTGACAGATCGTGTTTGCTTACCTAAGTTGCATAATGTGTTTCTTGATGTGTATTGTTTGCGAAGGACATTGCGAACCTTTCGCTCTTCTCACCGTGCATATATGTTCTAGCTTGTTTGACCCTAGTCACATGTGTTCTGGGAATCGATAAACCAACTAGGAATGCAGAGAACCCGTAGTGTCGCTAACAAGGCCCATATGAACCTCGGGAGTTATGAGAGGAAGACTGTATCGAGAACCCAAAGTTTGACATCGTCAACTTAGAAAACCCTTGAAGACTTCTCCTCAGTAGTGTGGCATACTTCGACAAACTCACCTCTCAAGACTCATCACCAACACTGCACGTCATCTTTCATCCGCCAACAATAGCAAAAGCTCGTTGAAGATGGAAGTCTACCACCAAAGGATCCTCACTATCCGCTAGAAACCATAAGATTTAATAACTAAGACAGGAAGTGAAGATCTGACTCAACTAACCTTTGGTATATCAGAACTTACGATAGCCCCAAAAAGAATAACTATTTTAGTTGATCCTACCCAAACCGACGAAAAGTTCCTCCCTAGAAGGCTAGAATACTCAAAAATCCTGATGACAGGGAGGCATGAAGACATCGAGTCTACTCTATCATCGAGCAGAAGCAACACCAACAATTCAAGTGAAGACATTCTCTCTGAAGTCAGATGCCCCACCTCGACTAAAGAATAGCAAGAAGGAAAGCTAATCGCTAACAGTCCCATAGCTAACTCCTTAAGCCTTTGTTAGAAAACCACCCCTAGACAAGGTTTTTCATAATAGGTCGTCACTTGAAGACCTCAGATCAAGACCCAGGGAAATACAGACTTCCGCAGCATCACGCTGGCACTTCAAGACGGAAGATATGTGCCCTTCTTGAAGAACTTTAGTGAAGCTCTAAGGTGGGAAGACTGCGGCTTTGCGCACAATTCGAGAAGACTGGCTACCGGAAGATACTTCAAGAAGATTTCTAGATGTGACTTTTTTGCCAAGCATCAACTCACGAGTCAGTAGATGAGACAATAACTGAAGATTTACGAAGCCCCTCTACTACCTTAGCAGAAGATCCAACTAAAGGACCAGAGAAGCGATAACTCCATCAGCTCAAACCTGTTTAGACGAACCGCTAATACCAATGATTCAAATAGGCTAAGTATGAATAAAGTAGTATATGAGCCTCGTAGGGCCTAGTTGGTGGACGTCATCTGAAGGTTTCTTTTCCCAACCAAAGTTTGGCGGTAGTCTTCAAGCATCATCCACTGACTCCATGAAGGAAGGACTATGTTATGTACAAACTACCCTAGTCTAATCCTAATGGGGAAAGACTGTGTCTTTCCCACAAAAGTAGAATAACCATCTGCCAGAAGCAACCTCAATAGTCTTGACCCTAATTGGTTGACTAGGATACAATAATACCCTAAGGAAAACACCATGGATCACTACAAAAAAATACATCAAGTGGTAGACTCTATCCCTAGAAGGGTACTACGTGAAGTTCCCATTTCGAGGTAGTTTGCCCCATGTAAGCCCCTGAGATATCGAGTATGAAGGGAAAAGAGGATCATCCAGTGCAACTAGGTCTGACCTTGGTCAAATCTCTGGGCATCCAAGAAGATTGAGGTTCAACTTCACTGACGTAGTAACCTAGTCCAAGGACAAAGCCCGCAAGTTAGTACGCATGAAGACAGATAGCACTAACCCTGCCTCACAATTCCCTAACCCTACTCTCTGGACAAGATTCTTTTAAGGGGAAAGGTCTATAACATCCCCGTTTCAACAACCCATATTAGTTGTTCAGAATGCAAAAATTACGGGGAACAAAAACATTTTCTTATTAAGTGATGCAGTCATTGTTTCTTGATTTCTTGTACTTATTCATCTGACTATGTATTATATCATATACTCCTTACCTCGCCCTCAGTTGACAAAAGCTATTTCACAAAACTATCTTGGATTACTTTTCCATATTCTCAATTGTTCTGGCATTTCAAAAACCTGAGCCAAGATGCCTTTGCAACCCTAAACATTTTAGTAGCTTCTATTAACAAAATTATGGAGATCTATAAGATATAATCTCATTATGTTTTCAAGACAGAACATCTAACAACTCTCCCCTCTAGGTTTTACAAAACCTTTATAAAAAATATAAAATCTACTCTTGGTAGATGTACCAAGTGTCTCTCACCTTATTCAAACTCCAACATTTTCAAAACACCCATCGTTACCTCAAGCTAGGCTTGGTGGTAACCCTAGTCGTAGTTATTTTGCTTGGAAGATGAATTGCCTTGATCCGCTGCTTGACTTGTTGGCTTAGGAGTAGTATGAGGTACCCTAGGATCTCATCCTCTAGTATCTATCTAATCCAATAATACTAATCCTAAGCAAGTTACTCAAGCTTGATCTCATCTCCATCCACTAAAGTGACCATATATTTCCTTAATCATGTCAACTGGGAGTTAATCCCCTCTAGAAGTTTCCAAGTCAGTGAAGACCAACTCCAAGAATGGATCCATTCCTCTCAATCTATACTTCATACTAATTCATTGGATTATGAGTTTGAGACCTTGCATCTTCTCAAAATCTTTCTCTTGTATTCTAGTCAAAAACCACAAATCTGCCAAATTTGGCTAAGTCTAAAAAAAGTTATCAATATCACATCTTTGAACCTCCCTCATTTCAAACCCTTGTGCATTTTTGGAAATATAATGGAACCACCTTGTAAACCTTCTTAAATTCTCCCAACACCCACACTTTCCCTTGGCTAGACCCTCATTTAACCCACTTGTTCTAGATGGTTTTGCAAGCAAGAAAATAATCCTTCTTGCAAATCTTCTCAACATGCGTACTTTGGAAGAAGCTCACATATTCATGCTACCTTGTTTTGACAACCTCTTTGCATAAGTGTGATATAATTATGAAGGTATATCCATCCATACTTCACTTATTCCAATTGGAGCTCTGTGCTTCTAAAACCCACATGGTTTTTAAAGCTAATTGTTAATCTGCTTTGGCATCCTTATTTTTTGCCAAGTTTGGCACCAATCCTAAGAGAGATCAACCACGATAAACCTCATATTTTTGTACCGTGATGGTCTACATAAATTGGTCTATCTATCCATATAGCCCATGACCCAAGGGGAGCTCTGTGCTCCAAGATCCAACCAAGTTTTGGTGGCATAAAAATAACTTTGCCCAAGATCCTTTATCTCATGGTTTCCTTCAAAATCAAGTTTGATTTTCTAAACCCAAGGTTGAAAATGATTGACTAACCATCTAGACATAACCTACCTTGAATACCAAGATTTATCAAATTTTATCAATAATTGTTTTGGCCCCAAAATAATTAAATTCCTTTCTTTTAACCAAATCTCAAAAACTCCTCCTATAAAAGAAAGTTTATATTTCTCGAAAGCACTTGTCCAACTATAAGCATATTTATCCTCCTAAAATGTTTCAATTGATGTTTAGGACCATCTCAAACCAAAAATGCCCCTTTTCCAATTGAAAAATATCAAATCAAATCCTGAAAATGCATTCATCACTTTTTGGAGAATCAATATAAACAATATCTAAACTTTTGAAAAATCCCAAACCTTCCTTGGAGGTGTATCTTGATCACACCTATATACCAGCATCGTTACTTTAGTTTCCCAAGTTCAACATTTTAGAATATCTTCATGATCACTAGACATGGCCAATTTGGAAGATGACCAAAACTTGATAAAAACTAAACCAAAACATCACCACTCCCCTCCATTGCTAGCCACAACAACCCTCCCTCTCTCCTGGTCAACACCACTATAGCACCCACTGTAGTAGCCATGTCCCCTTTATCTTTTATGTTTGGAGATGAAGGAGACACATGAGAGGACATGTCCAAGCCATTTATTCTTGCAGTAGAACAACCCTCCCTCTCTGCCCTCATGCACGACCCTGGACCCCTCACCCCTCTCTTCATCACCCATGGCAACCAATGAGAAGGCCCTGGACCTTCCCTAGCCTCCCCATGGGCATAGTCTACCATACCAAATCACCTCGGTTTATAAGGCCGGAGGTGACTTCACCCCGCTTCCACCCCTCACTTATACTCATCTCCCTTGCCTCATCCCTCTCCTAGCCACCCATAGCCTCCCTCTCACTTTGTTGTCTAGGAAACGCCAAAGAAGATACTTCAGCTAGTTCCATGGTTGCGCATGCATGTATTGCCCTGCCTCTCATGCCTCCTTTTTGTGCTGAAGTGAACCTCTCTTCCAGGCCTATCTAACCGCCTCCCTTGCCTTGGCATGCGGACGCCTAGAGGACAACTCCGGTGAGCGACCGAGCATGCACCAGCGTGGCGTCTTTGTGCGGGTCCTCGAATAGACAAAAAAAGGCGTTCTCGCACCTCGTTCTGCTCGCCAAGAAGCACCACATTCCCTCCTACCGTCCTCGTCACCAGAGAGGCCTCCCAGGTAAGCGCCCCGCGCCGCCCTGCCCTCTGCTAGGGTTTCTCCTGGTTGTTTCTAGATAGAGGAAGACGACTCACAGTCGCCGGCTCCGACTAGATCCAATGGCAGGGATTCTCCCACACCCCTTCACACCCCAGTTCCGCTGACCACCGGGCCCCGCAGACGGGATTCAAACAAGATCCTCCCGCGCGCGACCCGGCACGGGTGGGTTGAAATCCGGTGGTGCACCCATTATCCCATTTGATCTGGCCCAACGCTACTTATCCATTTCCTTTTATCCAGAACTATCTTCTTAGTTTTATTCAAAACAAAAATGAAAAATGGTTAATTTGTCCAGATCTAATTTTTTATCATGTTCCTATTTGTTTTGGCTAACATGCAGAACAAGCCTCAGGTTCCTAATTATTTTCATGATTTTATGGGACTAATTTTAATAACTAGTATCTTTTCCATTGAATAAATCCTACCAGGAGTTCTACAGATCCAATTACGGTAAACTCACTTCCTACTTGAATGTATCTTCAGTACCCATCACCTGGCCTTGGTCCCTTGTCTTATAAAAATAACAAAATCAATTTATAAATGCCTTATAGAAATTCTCTATTGCCATATATACTAGATATTGAGTTGATTCCAACTCTCCTAGATGTGTTGTAACAAGTTCTACCAAGATCCAATAGCTCATAGTTTAGTGAGCATTTAGTAAAGTTTTGTGAATTAAATGCTACCGCATCCAATTGTTTCACTAGACAAACCATAATAAAAGTTCTGGAACTCCTAAAATTGTAAATACAATTTCTATAGAAAGGTGTTCTAAATATCCAACATGTTTCCTTGGATTAATATCAAAATATTGTGTAGTTTAAATCCAGTGAAAAAGAAAAATATCCAGCAAAACTAACTTTGGGATTTTCCCAAGGGAATTTTGCTTATTATTTTGAGGTGATTCCAACTCCCAAAAATCACAAACTCCAAGATATACAATATCCTCTAAGAACAAATTTAATTAATCTACATATCTTTTCTGGTGATTTATTAACCTAAACTAGGGTTATTCCCACTAAATTAATTATAACTAATTACTGAAAATTGATAAAATCATGAAACCACTTTTGTTGGCCTTGTTATTTGAATATCTATCTGTTGATATCATTTTTTTCATTGGCATAAAACATACCCAAGCCTTCATTCTAAACCCCTTTATTAAGTGGTATTTGACAATTAAATCATAAAGGAAATTCCATAAAGGCAATTATAGTATTTCCAATTGCAACCAACTCAACCTATCAAAACCTACTCAATTGAATAGTGTGTTGTTTGTTTGCTTGTTGTATTGTATTGGATCTTGTATGCCTTGTGTTGATTATGCCCTTGCTTGCTTGCATGTATGATCCCTAACGACGATAGTTGCGATTATATCAAAGACCCGAAGAAGATGGTTTCTATTATTATTATTATTATGGTTTTCTAAGAAGAAGTCAGGGGACGTATTGGCATATTGTTGATCATCAGGCAAGCCACCTTCTTGCTCATAAGCCTTGTCCTACTATTTTATGTATGCATGTTTTACCTACTATTTATAAAAACTACATTGTTTTATATTATGATGATCTAGATATGGTAGTGGCTTGGCTCCTCCAAACCATTACACATTTCTCCTAATAAGTACAACCCCCTTGATGACACCTACTTGTAACTAGTATGGTAGATGATGTATAACACCATACCCCTTTGGAGACCCTGTTTTAGCTGAAGAAAAACTATAGGATGGAAAGACCCCGAAAAAGTTATACAAAATGTTTTATGCTAAAACCTTGGTGAGGTATGACCTACCAAGAGAATTTTGAGAAAGAAAAAGGGTTTTGTTTTACAAAAGAGGATAGAGGAAAAAATGCTTACGAAGACACACCCGTTTCTTTGCAATTTTGATAGAACAATTAACCTATGTAACCATATTACTCTAAAATGGGACAGGGCTGGACTTCAAGTTTGCCTCTCCCAAGTGACATAGAGTCATGAGGACATACCTTTTCAATGCGACCTATGTCCAAGTCCCTTTCTCCTCATGATATCCCTTTAATAGATCAACTCTCTTCTTGATCTGTGATATGTGATTCATCCAACTAACTCTTAGTCAGTCGCCGCGGTTAATACTAAACTGAGTCACACATGGCCATGCTTTCGAAATCATATCATCCGAGAGGGCCTAGAGAATATCACTCTAGCTCGAGGCGTGAAATCCCATCTTGGTTATCGACATCACACAGCTTGATTCTCAGCCGACCTGAATTCCGCCTTTATAACTACCATGAGACAGAAAAATGTTTAATAGAATGTTGGAGATATGCTATATGGGTATCCTCATAGCATGTCACCAATCCGCCTAACCCGGGTGGCCCATAGTTGGTAGCAAGGCCTCTGACCTTCTGGGCAGCCTAGTTAGACGGATCCTAAAGGGAGGCCCATGCCGGATAAAGGAAGGCTACGAAGGAGTCACCGACATACTCGAAGCCTTGGAGTACAAGACACGGAAGACTAGTTCGTGTAGGTGTAGGACTCTTTACCTTGTTCGGCAAGGACCTTTCCCTATAAACCCTAGGTCTTGGCGCCTTTATAAGCCAGCCTGCGGGAGCCTTTAGGGCACACTTTCTCTGATTGCTGTGTACAACGCGCAACACCTCGCACAGCAAACCTATCTCTATAACTCGGTGTATTGCCATTATAGTGATTTATAGCAGGAGTAGAGTTCCGCCATCGTTGTGGGACTTGAACCTGGGTAAGTTGTGTTACCTCGTACCTGCCAACTCTCCACCTTACCCCACGTCTCTAAACACGAACTGTGAGGATCCCTCCATGGCGTACTCGTCGGCAATACCACGACAGTTGGCGCCCACCGTGGGGCAAGAGGAGGTTCGAGCTCTACACCGGGCGAGGTCCAATCTCTTCGCAGGAATCAGCGACACTGTAGCCATCGATCACGTTCTCTTCTTTGGCAACGTCCTGATCGTCCCTCTAGATGATTTCTAGGTGCCGGTGATGACGAACCCCACGTGCTGCTCCATCATCCCCTTCGGAGACATCCACATCTTCATCGGAAAAACTAACTCGAGTCCTAGCTCCTAGGAAGTCAGAAACTCATCAAGCCCCGCACGAACTGCCTATGAGCAGGACACGTTCGCGGAAGGATCTGGGACATACCTCTCTTTGGAGTATGGTGGCTCGGATCAGGATATTTCGAGGCCCACCCAAACCGCCCCTGTGTAGGATATAAAGGTGGAAGGACCCTGCAAATATGCTTGGCTTCCCTGAGCGTAATGAATACGTGGCCCTCTCACCCTTGGTGAGATGGTTTCCATCGTCAATGAATACGTGGCCGCCAATGAAGAGGCCATGGCGGCAATCCCCGTCGTCACCGGAGAAGGAAACAATAGCAACGGCCCGCCTCCATCATCCTCCAGGTCCGCCATCACCAGCACCAAAGCTAACTCCGACTTCGTCCTCGATACGCTTCACGCCGACATCAGTATCGATGTTGGTGGATCGGAGGCTAACTTGGAGGAATATGACGCTGTTATGAGGGAGATCGAGCAGGAGATAGAGGAGGAGGAGGGCGCCGAGAAGACCAACACTCCCACCAGGTTCTAGTCGCCATTGGGAGCGTGATGGAAGAAGACGGACATGAACAGGAACGTGAGAGAGCTCTGCCCATGCATGCGATCACTAGAGTAGCAGCAGCTAAGAGAGCCGCCGAGCCTCCGTCTCCGCCCAAGGATCTGCCTCCTCCAGTTACCTGCCCGCCACCGGTGCGGGAACTTACCACAACCCCTAATACGGCCCGACAATCAAATCAGCCGCCAATGCCACCATCAACGTCTACAGCTGGCAACCCGCTAGCCACTCCCATCGACAAAGCAATCTATGGCGCACTCCTCGTTGAGCCAATCACCATCACCCATATCTGGAGCGTTACAGAGCTTGATGAGAAATGCGCGGAAATTTTGGTGGAGGCCAAGTGCATTGCGGAGCAAGGCACTAAGCTAGATGAAGACATGGCTAAGGCACAACAATCGATCATGTCGGCAAGAGCTATGGAGGCCGAATACAAGCAATTGTTGTTAAAGCATAAGGCAAAGAAGGTACCAGCTCACGTCGTCCAAGATCTCGACGTTCGGTGAGGCTTGGGATTTGATGGGTCTAAGCCGACAAAAGCCACCCCTTACATTGATTCAGCGGGGAGGCAGGTCATGCCAACCCCCGCTGTCAACATCGCTGTCACCAAGACCCTCCTGGAGGAGGACAGGTCACCAGAGGCAGTTGCTCAGGTGTACGACCTTGTCGCTAAGGCATGCAAGCAACAGGAAAAGGATGCCTCACAGAGGCTTGAGTCCAACCCAAAGCTTTGCCAGTCAACCTTGAACAGCCACAGAAGGCCAAAATCTCCCCGTGACGAGGGATCGCATACAGGCTCCACAGAGCAAAGACGAAGAGGCATGCCACAGGACTGACGCTATCCCCATATCCTCCGACCACGGAGAGAAGGCTCATCCCCACCTCTCACCAACTCGACCACCATCTCGGCGTCACGAGGAACCAGAGTCGCGCCACCGCACAAGCATGCCACCTCCAAGGCAGTCTCAGCCTAGCATCGTTATACGCGATCAGGGCGAACAACCTCGGCATGCCGGAGAGAGCAGCGGCCACGACGGACATAGGAGAAGGTCCCACAAGGAACCACAACGTCCGACAAGCAACTGCGATAGACGTGAGGAGTCGCAGGAGGGGCACAGCAAGAGAGCTAACCCACCGCCTCCACCGCCGCCATCGCCACCTAGCAGCCATCATGGCGGAGGGCATGGTGGATCTCACAAATCACGACACACCTCCCCTCGCCATCACGGAAAAGGGAAGCAGCCAGAGCCATATGACGCGCGATCGCTGCTAGACAAGATCCAAGAAGCTCGAGAGGTCCCATACCTCGGGCCACGTTGTTTTGGACAATTCATACGGGCCACAACCTACCCCAAGGGCCTCCACATAGACAATACCATCAAGACATACAAAGGCACGGCGAGGCTGGCAACGTGGTTGCAGGACTACAGGGAAGTGATCCACATCGCAGGAGAAACCCCAACGTCGCCGTCTAGTACCTCCCACTCATGTTGACCGGCACCGCCCAACAATGGATCGACCACTTACCGAAGAAATCAATATGCAATTGGTTGGACATGCATGAAGCTATCACCAAGAACTTTGAGGGTACGTACAAACGTCCCTGTACTATTGGAGACCTACAGCGGTGTGTGTAAGAGAAGGATGAAACTTCCCGTGCCTACCTCTCTCGCTGGCTGGATATGAAAAATTCCTGCGCAGGGGTACACGAACAGACCACTATGGCCGCCTTCATTGATGGTCTAGAAAAGGGTACTTTGCTCCGGCATACGTTGAAACGCAGGCAGGACAACAATGACCTCGACCTCAACACAATGGTCAAAATGGCTAGGGAATTTGCCACTGCTGATGACAACGTGCGTGGATTGTTCCCGGCAATAGCAATCCCTACCCAGGCCAGGAAAAACAACAATAACAAGTGGAATAATCCGCCCGAACAAAAGCAAGTAGCCGACATGGTCGCCGCAACATTCACTAGCAAAGGCAAGGGCGGACATCATGGACGTGGTCGGGGGCATGCAGTGGATAGTAGAGGAGTGGTAATATACCCTCAGCGCCCCGCGTTCCCTAGACGTACGAAGAGTACCGAGATATGTCGTTCTTCATCCATCTCGACGCCAATGGAAAATCCACCCACACCAATCGCGAGTGCAAGTTTGTCAATGATCTCAAGGAGGACCCTAAGTCCGGCTACAAGCGAAGTCGGAAGAACAGACCCCGCGGAAAGGGCAAAGGGAAGAAGAAGGAGGAAGAGCCCAAGGGATCAAGTGACATGGATGAAGACATGGACCCAAAATATTCCAACAAGGGAGAGGATAAAGGGAAAAATCCCTCTGAAAAGAAGGCTCCATGTTACCACACCTTCCTTGGCACTCCAACCGTCCGGGCCCAGAAAACCTCTCTAAGGATACTGATGGCTACCCTCCCCCCAGTTCTCCAGTATGTCAGGTGGTCAGAAGTTCCAATTTCTTGGGATAGGAAGGATCGCCCAGAACTCATCTCAACAGAGAACCAATATGCCATGGTCATCAACCCTTTGATTAACGGCATGGAGTTCACCAAGTGCCTCGTGGATAGTGGAAGCACAATCAACATCATGTACCTAGATACACTGCACAAGATGAACTTGATGGAGACCCAGCTAAGGAAGAGCAACACCATGTACCATGGTGTTGTCCCTGGCCGACAAGCAAATTCCCTAGGCTGCATCACCCTTCTGGTCGCTTTTGGCGATGTAAACAATTACCGCCAAGAATGCATGACCTTTGAAGTGGTGCCTTTCAAGAGCGTGTACCACGTCATCTTTAGACGTGACATATTCCACTCCTTCCTCGCAAGGCCATGCTTTGTCTACAACAAACTCAAGATTCCCGTACCAAATGGCGTCATCACCGTTGACGGAAGCTTCACCAAGGCACGGGAGTGCGAGCTCAACAAAGTCGCCTTCGCCAAAGCAGTCCTCTATGGTGAGGAGTTCAACGAGATCCAGAACCAAGTCAATGCCTCGGAGATGCCGGATTCGAAGAAGCAGATCACTACTGCCGAACCCGCCTTCAAGGCCGCCATCAAGACCAAGCAGGCGGAGCTTGTCAAAGGTGATTCCTCCAAGACCACCGCCATTGGCACGGACCTAGATCCCAAATAGAAAAGCATGCTCGTCGAGTTCCTCCATGAGAACAGGGACATCTTTGCCTCGCAACCTGCCGACATGAAAGGTGTACCTAAGGAACTTGTCGAGCACAACTTGAATATTGATCCCAATGCCAAACCGTTAAACAACATCTATGACGCTTTGGTGATGAAAGACGAAGGGCTATAGGCAAAGAAATATCTAGGTTACTTAAGGCTGCCTCTATTTGAGAAGTTATTCACACCTGATGGGTGGAAAATCCTGTACTTGTCTCCAAAAAGGGAACCGATGAATTAAGAATGTGCAAGGATTACACCGGCTTGAACAAAGAATGTCTAAAGGATCCATTTGCTTTGCCTTGCATTGACC
Source organism: Avena eriantha (assembly GCA_910589775.1). Classification (NCBI taxonomy): domain Eukaryota; kingdom Viridiplantae; phylum Streptophyta; class Magnoliopsida; order Poales; family Poaceae; genus Avena; species Avena eriantha. Next base: position 196,382,411 of record OU342740.1, on the reverse strand, counting down.
AAGTCATTGATTCGACGGCTAGCTCGGAACTTCTGTCTTTTCTCGATGCCTATTCAGGATATCACCAAATCCGGATGCGGAAGTCGGACCATTGGCCACTTCGTTCACCACACCCTATGGCACATATTGCTACGTCACGATGCCCTTTGGGCTGAAAAACGTTGGTGCTACGTACCAGTGGACGATGCAACATTGCCTACACGACCAAATAGGTCGCAACGTACATGTTTATGTGGATGACATCGCGGTAATGTCAAAGAAATCCAATGATATTATCGCTGACTTGCAGGAAACCTTCAACAATCTCCGGAAATACAACATGATGCTGAACCCAAAGAAGTGTGTCTTCGGGGTACCATCCGGAAAACTGTTGGGCTTCATTGTTTCGCATCACGGAATCGAGGTGAACCTGGGGAAAATCAAGTCCATCCTCGACATCAAACGCCCGACATGCCTGAAGGACATACCAAGGCTCACAGCCTGTGTTGCAGCAGTAAGCCGGTTCATCAGCCGACTTGGTGAGAAGGCTATGCCGCTTTATAAGTTGCTCAAGAAGGCGGACAAATTCACATGGACGGACGAAGCTGACGCAACACTTCAGGAGTTGAAGAGAATACTCTCCTCCCCACCTGTACTTGCAGCACCGGTCCCAAGGGAGCCTATGTTAGTATACATGGTGGCAACCAAACGAGTAATCAGCATCATCATCATGCTGGAGTGCAAGGAACCAACACATGAATACGGAGTTCAGTAACCCGTTTACTATGTAAGCGAGATCTTGACGGAATCCAAGCAGCGTTAACCCGCACTACCATAAGTTATCTTATGGAGTTTTCCTTGCTTCACGTAAGCTAAGGCAATATTTCCAGAAGGACCCCATCACAATAGTGAGCAAAGCTCCACCGTTCGACATCATCAACAACAGTGATGCTATAGGGAGAGTGACAAAGTGGGGCATTGAACATGTTGCCTTCAACATCACCTACAAGTGACGCGATGCTATCAAGTCACAAGCATTGACGGATTTTCTTGCAGACTGGATAGAACTGCCAGAAGACACTCCTATGCCAGAGCCAGATTATTGGGTCATGCACTTTAACGGATCCAAGCTACTCAATGGCTCGGGGGTTGGTGTATTATTGCAATCACCAACAGGAGAGAAGTTTCAATACGTCCTGCAGATCCACTTCACCGCTACAAATAACCTGGCAGAGTATGAGGCCCTCATTCATGGACTTCGCGTAACCAAGGATATTGGCATCAAGCGCATAGTTTGTTGTGGAGATTCCGACTTGGTTGCCCAGCAAGTAGCTGGCACCTAGAACACGCGGAACCCTATGATGGCGGCATATCGACAAAAAGTAGACGAAATAGCCAAGTGCCTCGACAGCTACAAAGTCAAGTATGTCAAAAGGGAGGATAATGAGGCGGCAGATCTACTGTCAAAGCTTGGATCAGCTCGTCGACCAATTCCTCCAGGCGTTTTCCTATAGCATTTGTGGACTCCATCCGTGAAGGGAGTGGACACCGACAACCCGGATAGAGTGGACTCATTTGTTAACACAGTAATAGTGACCTCTCCGGCTTGGACGAAGCCGTTCATGGATTATCTACAAGACGGAACTTTGTCCGCCAACGAAGTCGAAAGCCGGCAAATAGTACGCAGAGCAAAATGCTACGTCATCATTGATAGCCAGCTATACAAGAGAAGTACCATAGGAGTTTTCCTATGATGCATCTCCCAACAGCAAGATATCGAAATCCTTAGAGAAATACATCTCGGAGATTGCGGGCATCACGCCGCTCCCCAATCGTTGGTGGCCAAGGCCTTCAGACAATGATTCTACTAGATAACTGTCAAGGTGGACGCTGACAAGTTAGTACAAACATGCCTTGGTGGTCAGTTTTATGCAATACAATCAAATGTTCCAACTGAAGAATTGCGAAGAATACCAATAACTTGGCCGTTTGCAGTCTGGGGGTTGGACATGGTAGGACCTTTGCAGACAACACCTTGTGGATTCACACACTTGCTAGTAGCAGTGGACAAATTCACGAAATGGATTGAAGCTAAACCCATTAGAAAGCTGGATGGGGCGATAGCCCTAAAGTTTGTCCGGGATCTAGTGGGGAGATTTGGTCTCCCACATAGCATCATCACCGATAATGGAAGAAATTTATCTCTCGGAGAAGTTGAGGAGTACTTTCATCAGAAACGCATACGCCTTGACCTAGCATCTATGGCACATCCGCAGTCAAATGGGCAAGTTGAAAGGACCAATGGACTAATTCTGCACGGAATCAAGCCACGCTTGGAGGCACCGCTACGTAGAGCAGCTGGAGCCTGGGCGGAGGAACTACCATCTGTCTTGTGGAGTTTACGAACAACACCCAACAGATCCACCGGCTTGAGTCCTTTCTTCATGGTTTATGGAGCAGAAGCAGTTCTCCCATTCGACATCCTCCACGATGCACCAAGAGTTTCCGCCTACAAGGAGGAGGATGCTGAAGAATCCAGGTGACTATGTGTGGACCTACTTGAAGAAGAGCACATGCTCGCATGCCAGAGATCTGCCTTCTACTAGCAGAAGCTGCACGGCTACCATAGTCGCCGTGTAAAGCATCGCTCATTTAAAGAAGGGGATTTGGTGCTTAGACTCAAGTAGGAGAAATCACACAAACTATCCCCGCCTTGGGAAGGACCGTTCGTCATAAGCAAAGCATTGCTCAGTGGTTCCTATTACCTCGTCGATATTCGTGAGTTGAAAGATAGGCCAAAAAATCGCAAGCGCAAGCAACGTGACTCCGATGATGATTACCCGGAGACAGATCGGCCAAGGAACATAGCACAACTACGTCCCTTTTACACTTAGCACATTTATATTATATAATAAGTTTCTTATATGATCAATGAAACAAAGAATTTGGTTCACTCATATTCTCTGAGTCTTTTACCTCCTTTGGTTGTTCATTTTTGGATCATATAAACCCTTTATGCGCAAGGTTGCATTTGCCCTTGTGAAAATTCCTCCTACGGGCATTAGCTTAAGTTTTCTGGTCTACACGTTTTCTGAAGTTTTTATGTGGATTCCGCAGTAGTGACTTTTCGACACTCAAAGCCGGCGATTTTGTTCTTAGGTTCTTGACGGTGTTATTAAGCATCATCATCTGAGAGCATAGTTATGTGTTGCGAGTCTTCCGTCTTAGGAAAGGTCAAGCATACGAACCAGAATAATGGATAAGCCAGCACTTGCTTAAAAACTATATACACATGCTGGAAACAAATAAGTTACAGGAAGCTTGAATACAAGTTTTCCGCCTTAGACAAACATAAGTTTTTTCCGCATACATCCTGCAGAGATACATTTAATATAAACATTGTTTTTATGGCTATGCTGCAGGGGGCTTTGTGATGGCATCATCGAGAGAACCAGGCCGGGAGAGCTCGTCAAACTCTGAAGGAGAAGGGCTAGACTCAAAAGAAGCCATGTCATCATCCAGGATCTCGGCAGGCACGAAGACATTAGCCTTAACCATCTTGGCAACCCTGGTATCAAAGCCGACAAGAGAGTTCCAAATAGCGTCGCTATCGATCTCTTGTCCTTCCTCGTACAACTTGGGCATGCCGGAGGTCACCAAGTCGATGTCGTCATTGTCATAGTGAGCTTGACCAAGGATAGGGTCATCCTAGCAGGCATGTTCCTCTGCGGTACCAAAGTTCGCAGGCTAGCGCATGGAGGTACCTAAGTTGCCTAAAATTGCTGCGTTTCGAAATGTTGGGCCGCCAACTACTGAGAGGGGCCATTTCGAGGCAAACTCATCTCACCCTTGCCAAATTCGAACATTCTGTTAAACTGCCCCGTGAAGTAGACGGTCAGAACCCTCATGTCGGTCATTTGTCTGTGACGCGAGTGCCAACGTGGCAACCTCTTAGGCAAATCGAGCAACTAAGTGGATTGGATGCATTGACCAATTTCACAAATCCATTCCCTCCTTTCCCCTAGCACCAGTGGCATCGGAATCCACCCTCCAGGCAGGACGATCACTTCGGACATTTGACTTCCGGCGCCAAGTTGTTGCGCCCAGTTGCTGCGCCCAGTCGCTGATCCCGAGCTCCAATGGTGCATGCCATAACCGCTGTTGTGAGGCTCTAGCCCGCCTCCGCCGCCGACGAGCCGAGCAGCTCGGAGGATGGCAGTTCCTACTACCAAGGAAGAAGAAGTTTTGGCCACAAGCGGGTAAGCTACCCTTCTCTTTGTTATTCGCACTAATTATAACTGCTAGCTGGCTACTGAACCTAAAATTGTTTTGTAGCCCAAGGCTGACAAACATATTTTGTCCACAGTTTTCTGTCAAGTGGAATCTCCGTGGACCACCCTTACCTGGTTACGGTAGTCCTCTTCGGGTACGACTCTAAGGGCAAGTGGTATGGACACCATTGTATCATGGTGGAAGAAGCGCCTACGCAGATCTGCACTATATCTGGTATGGTTACTTCTCTGCATAATCATGATGAATTATGGCCAAAGCAGACTGCAAAGTTCATATTCATGGATGAACGTCGCATCATGGTTCCTCTAACGTGTGACAGTCAGCTAATTGGGTTGATGAAAAGGTATGCTTCGGCTTGCATGTTTGAGCTGAATTGTGATGTACTGGATGTGGAAGCTGCTGCAACTAGGAGTCGCCCTTCTATTCTTGGACAGGGTGGTTGCTCGAACCCAATTAGCTCCTGGTAAGCAAAAGTCTCTTGGGGTTCGCATGTTTGTGCTGAATTATAATTTTTTGTTTTATTTACTCTATAGATATTGGGCAGTTATGCAACAGTCCTGTTTCTTTGACAGGAAGCGCCGCAAGGTTAGAAACATGACTGTCGGGTGATGTCTACGCACTTCTATTCTTGTAGACAGTTGTTGGGCCTCCAAGTGCAGAGGTTTGTAGAACAGCAGCAAGTTTTCCCTTAAGTGGATCACTCAAGGTTTATCGAACTCAGGGAGGAAGTGGTCAAAGGTATTCCCTCTCAAGTAATCCTGCAATCAAGATACAATAAGTCTCTTGTGTCCCCAACACACCCAATACACTTGTCAGGTGTATAGGTCCACTAGTTCGGTGAAGAGGTAGTGAAATACAAGTGGTATGGATAATTATAAGTGGTAACGGTGCCACAAAATAGCTTGCTGGCATGTGGTTTACGTGGGAAAAGACTAAAGGCAAACTGAAATAAAGATGGAAGCAAGCAGACATGTAACAGATCTAATTGCAAACAGTGTATCAATGCCGAGAAACAAGGCCTAGGGATCATACTTTCACTAGTGAACACTCTCATATAAATATCTTCTCTTTATGATTCTACTCTTAACTACTCTCCGGTTCGACACTCTAATCATTGGTAGGGCTATAACAGCACTCCTCAAAGTTCGCTTTCCGCATCTAGATAACCCCACATTGTCACATTGAGCACTAGATGGTTCCAACAAACACCACAATTTCATAAAGACATCCAACTCCAAATATAACTCATAACAAGTATTTGTAATCTCTAGCCTAAGTGCCACCATGGTGTGCACACTGTCAACTTCACACACATGGGGAGAGCAGAGATCTATTAAAGCACTTGAGTAGCAAGGTAGATCTAAAGATTACAAGCTCATGATCACAATATGATCATGCATCGAGAGAGAGATGAAAACATAGCTACCGGTAGAACCCTTAGCCTCGAGGAAGAACTACTCCCTCATCATCATGGGAATTAGCAATGGCGATGGAGATGGTGGTGGAGATCGATGGAGATGGCTCCGGGGGCACTTCCCCGTCTCGGCAGGGTGCCGGAACAGAGACTTTCTATCCCCCGAATCTCCCCTTCGGTGGCGGCGGCGCTGCGAAACTTTTCGTGGATTTCTGATTGATGATTTAGGGTTTTTGCATCGGGAGGCATCTTATAGGCGAAGAGGCAAGGTCGGTGGGCGGCCAGGGGGCCCACACCATGCCCCGGCACGGCTAGGGGCACCCGCGCCCAGGGGTGGTTTGGCCACCCTGTGGCCCCTCTCCGTCTCGTCTTCTGGCTCCGTGAGTCTTCCGGTAAAATATCGACTTTGGCTTTTGGCCGGTCCAATTCCGAGAATATTATTTTTCTGACTTTCCTGGAACCAAAAATAGCAGAAAACATGCAACTGGCACTGTGGCATCTTGTTAATAGGTTAATCCAAGAAAGTGTATAAAAATACTCCAAAGTATGGACAAAACATAAGAAAGAAGATATAAAACAAGCATGGAATATCAAAAATTATAGATACGTTTGCAATGTATCACCGGGTCAGTTAGTTTGCTGCCTGAAGAAATTAAAAACGAGTGGAAAGATGATGCTGGACATGATTCTGGTGCCCATTGTCCCGGCGATGTAGAGTACGTGAAGCTAAGAAAATTGGCACTGAGGAAGAGGAAGAAGGCAGGAAATGAAGAAGCCAGTGGACGTGAAGGCTAGGCACCCAGGCTACAGAAGAAAGCTACTGGCAATGAAGATGCATAGTAATGTGTTGAACTTGAACCTATATATGTAATTCTATTAAATTCTGGAGCTCTGTGCGTATCATGTTGCTGGGAGAAACAATCTACCCACGTTCTCTGAGTAAAATGTACCGCGACTTAGGGTTTGGAAACGTCCGAGTCAATAGTTGAATCCGAAATTGTGATTGTGCCACTACTATCTGAAAACACGCAGCACTGGTTCCACGATTGCTGAGGGGCAAGAGGTCTCCAAATACGACGGAATGTAAGTGGCACAGAAATAAATTATTTAAGCTGCTACACTCCACGAAGCAGCAACTTATTTCAGCTGATGCACACAATGACATGGCAACATAAACAGCAATGGCAACCGATAATTCCCAGATGAGGAGGAAATCGGTACCACTTTCTGGCCTAATCTTGAGCCCGTCTATCTCACCGCCTCTCTGCTCCTGCATCCCCTGCATCTGGCGAAGCTCCCGGATCTCTAGTAACCGGGTGTACGTGCTTCCACTTCATAAATTGTGGTTGTGCCATTTGCATGCAGCACAATCCACGTAGATTACGTTTAAACAAACCACCAATGTCAGAATACACTAGTAGAAAAGGGGTCTTTGGTCCACGATCATGTTCCCAATCCGGGATAGAGATCTAAATCGAGGCAGAAATTGATCTAAATCACAAATTCTTCCACAAATTAATCGAGACAGAGATCTAAATCGAGGCATTTCATTAATTCAACCACAAATTCTTCTAAACAAAGGTGCGATTTCACATTCTACATTAATTCAACCGCTAGTCAACAATTTCACTTTCGCTGCCGCTGTCCTCCGAGCCGCCGGCTTCCTCGTCGTCGTCGGACGGAGCCTCCACCATTTCCGCATTGTTTGTGAGACGAAGAACGTCTTCGCGGCGAGCAGCGGCTATGATGGTGTACTTGGTCCATCCAGGGATGGACCAGAACCTCTCCCGCCCTTCTCGGTTGCGGAGATCCTGGTGCACCACGCGCCCGTAAACGATGTGGTTGCCAATCTTGGCCTTCCGCTCCTTCTTGAACAGCGCCGGCCAGTACGGGTTGGCCGCCGCGTACCAGGGTAGCGCCCTCGTCCACGCGGGCATCTGGCGGCGGTGCGCCGGGATTTCGCTCTCCATCGCGGCTCCACCAGGGACGAGGAGCGGAGCCACCGGCACCCCCGCATAGCTGATGCGCCATCCGTAGGGCACCGTCGCGGCTAGCGGCGCGAGGATGTCGAAGTGCGCGAACATCACCACCTCGTAGAAGTTCAGCACGAGCATCTCCATGGTGGCGCGGTGGAGATTGGAGAGGGGGCGAGGGATGGACGATGAAGCGACGACGCAGGGGAGATTGGAGAGGGCAAGGGGATTGATAACGAAGTGATGCGCTGTGGCACCTCCTATTTGTACATGAGGACGACGAAGCGACGGGCGGAATATCCAAGGGGCATTGGTCAGACAAAACAAAGTAATGCAGGGTTAAGACAGATTAACAGGCGACCAATTTTTTTCCTCCCAGGACTCCGGTCCAATAGTTCAGACCGCTAGGTCAACAAGTACAACTATTACAACTTAAAAGGGCACAGAGCTCAAGCTAAATAGAACTACTATTTATCACACATCTCCTTCATCTTTCTAATCTTAGCCCGATGCGCATCTTCCTGCGAGAGCAAGGATCAGATCGTCTGCTCCTTCATTTTAGCATCTTCCTTGCACAACTTCAATTGTTTCTCTGCATTTTTCCTCATGCACTTGTCAATACTCGTAGTTGTGAACTGTAGGACTTTGGCCTAGTGAAGATCATTCCTTGCTTGAGTCAGTTCTTGCTCTACTTTAGCCTTCAGGGCCAACGCCGCGTCCCTCTCCTTCTCGACTTTGCTAACCTTGTCTTCCACCCACCTGAGATCACGCTTATGCTTGGTCGTGTCAACTGGTTCCCATAGCTTCATCTCAACACTTTCAAGAAGTGAGCTGAATGCGGATTCTTTCAACTCAACAGTCATTTCCCATAGTTTTCCAGCGTTTTCTGCATCGATTTGGGCCACTCTAGATCTACCCATTTGACAACACCACAACTTCCGCCTCGCATCATTGCACGATGTCCTTGACACCGTAGAAACCTCCTGCCTGCGTTTCGTCCTTCGAACGCTACAAATTTAGCGGGCACATATCCATGTTTACATACCAGAGGACTGTCTTCATCCGCTAAACCGTGATAGTCGGCGTCATACATCGTCTGGTTAGCCTAACACATCATACGTGCATGAGTAAACAGAGTAGATCTGGCTCAAAAAATAGATAACTGGCCACGGATGATAGAGATAGAGATGAGACGACTCACATCGAAATCACCGTCCCTATAGTCACGACGCATTTCCTTGCCGTCTCCCCTTGAACCCATGGAGAGAGGGGAGGGGGGTGGCTTCCGGAGAGGGGATTGGGATGGAGGCGCCGTCGGCTTGCGGATACGGCAGGATGGGAGTGAAGTGGGGAAAGTGGCTTCGAGGGGAAGGAAGAGAAGTATGGGGAGGAAGAGAAGTAATGGGGACGTGACACTGGGATATGGCCCACTGAACTCGTGAGTCGTGACACTCGCAACAGTGGAGCCCCCGGTGTTGCCAATTTTTCCAGATCAAGCGTGGCGAATCATGCCGCAGAACAGACTCCTCATGGACCGCTCTCACGAAGACCATCCCAATCGTCCAAGCACCCCGATCGAATGGTATGTAACACTCGTCAAGCAGAACAACTGTGTTAGGGCGTACCTTCTAGAAGACTCGGTCTAACGGCCACCCATTGGGGGGCTAAGGTTACGGCTCCCCTAAGGTTAATTAGGATCCATATGTGGTTTGTGAAAAGAACACACATGCAATCACACTTTGTGGATCCATGTGTGGTTTGTGAGAAGAACATACATGCAATCACACTGGGTGGATCCATATGTGGTTTATGAGAGGAACACACATGCAATGACACTGGTGATATGTGGTTTGTGAAAAGAACACACATGCAATGACACTGGGTGTCGTTCATGAGAAGAACACACATGCAATGACACTGGTGTATCCTTATGTGGTTTGTGAGAATAACAGACATGCAATGACTCTTGTTGTGGTTCATGAGAAGAACACACATGCAATGACACTGGTGGATCCATGTGTGGTTTGTGAGAGGAATAGACATGCAATGACACAGGTTGTGGTTCATGAAAAGAACACACATGCAATGACACTGGTGGATCCATATGTCGTTTGTTAGAAGAACACACATGCAATCACACTTGGTGGATCCATGTGTGGTTCTTGAGAAGAACACACATGCAATGACACCGGTGGATCCATGTGTGGTTCATGAGAGGAACACACATCCAATGACACTGGGTGTGGTTCATGAGAAGAACACACATGCAATGACAATGGTGGATCCATGTGTGGTCTATGAGAAGAATAGACATGCAATGACACTGTGTGTGGTTCATGAAAAGAACACACATCCAATGACGATGGTGGATCCATATGTGGTTTGTGAAAAGAATAGACATGCAATCACACTTTATGGATCCATTTGTGGTTAATGAAAAGGGCAGACATGCGATGACACTGGTGGATCCATGTGTGGTTTGTGAGAAGAACACACATCCAATGACACTGGTGGATCCTTATGTGGTTTGTGAGAAGAACAGACATGCAATGACTCTAGATGTGGTTCATGAGAAGAACACACATCCAATGACACTGGTGGATCCATGTGTACACTATGAGAGGAACACACATGCAATGACACTTGGTGTGGTTCATGAGAAGAACACACATGCAATGACACTTGGTGGATCCATGTGTGGTTCATGAGAAGAACACACATGCAATGACACTAGTGGATCCATGTGTTGTTTGTGAGAAGAACACACATCCAATTACACTGGTGTGGTTCATGAGAAGAACACACATGCAATGACACTGGTGGATCCATGTGTGGTTTGTGAGAGGAACACACATGCAATGGCACTAGGTGTGGTTCATGAGAAGAACACACATTCAATGACACTTGTGGATCGATGTGTACAATGTGCGAGGAACACACATGCAATGACACTGGGTGTGGTTCATGAGAAGAACACACATGCAATAACACTGGTGTATCCTTATGTAGTTTGTGAGAATAACAGACATGCAATGACTCTTGCTGTGGTTCATGAGAAGAACACAGATGCAATGACACTGGTTTATTCATGTGTGGGTTGTGAGAGGAACATACATGCAATGACACTGGTTGTGGTCCATGAAAATAACACACATGCAATGACACTAGAGGATCCATACATGGTTTGTGAGAAGAACACACATGCAATCACACTTGGTGGATCCATGTGCGGTTCATCAGAAGAACACACATGCAATGACACCGGAGGATCCATGTGTGGTTCATGAGAGGAACACACATCCAATGACAATGGGTGTGGTTCATGAGAAGAACACACATGCAATCACACTGGTGTATCAATGTGTGGTTTGTGAGAAGAACAGACATGTAATGACACTAGGTGTGGTTCATGAAAAGAACACACATCCAATGACACTCGTGGATCCATATGTGGTTTTTGAAAAGAACAGACATGCAATCACACTTGGTGGATCCATGTGTGGTTAATGAAAAGAGCAGACATGAAATGACACTGGTGGATCCATGTGTGGTTTGTGAGAAGAACAAACATCCAATGACACCGGTGGATCCTTATGTGGTTTGTGAGAAGTACATACATGTAATGTCTCTAGATGTGGTTCATGAGAAGAACACACATCCAATGACACTGGTGGATCCATGTGTACACTGTGAGAGGAACACACATGCAATGACATTGGGTGTGGTTCATGAGAAGGATAGACATGCAATGACACTTGGTGGATCCATGTGTGGATCATGAGAAGAACACACATGCAATGACACCGGTGGATACATGTGTGGTTTGTGAGAAGAACACACATCCAAGGACACTGGGTGTGGTTCATGAGAAGAACACACATGCAATGACACTTGTGGATCCATGTGTGGTTTCTGAGAGAAACACACATGCAATGAAACTGGGTGTGATTCATGAGAAGTACACACATCCAATGACACTGGTAGATCCAAGTGTACAATGTCAGAGGAACACACATGCAATGACACTGGGTGTGGTTCATGAGAAGAACACACATGCAATGACACTGGTGTATCCTTATGTGGTTTGTGAGAATAACAGACATGAAATGACTCTTGATGTGGTTCATGAGAAGAACAGACATGCAATGACACTGGTGGATCCATTTGTGGTTTGTGAGAGGAACAGACATGCAATGACACAGGTTGTGGTTCATGAAAAGAACACACATGCAATGACACTGGTGGATCCATATGTGGTTTGTGAGAATAACACACCTGCAATCACACTTGGTGGATCCATGTGTGGTTCATGAGAAGAACACGCATACAATGACACCGGTGGATCCATGTGTGGTTCATGAGAGGAATACACATCCAATGACACTGGGTGTGGTTCATAAAAAGAACACACATGATATGACACTGGTGGATCCATACGTGGTTTGTGAGAGGAACAGACATGCAATGACACTGGTTGTGGTTCATGAAAAGAACACACATGCAATGACACTCGTGGATCCATATGTGGTTTGTGAGAAGAACACATATGCAATCACACTTGGTGGATCCATGTGTGGTTCATGAGAAGAACACACATGCAATGACACCGATGGATCCATGTGTGGTTCATGAGAGGAACACAGATCCAATGACACTGGGTGGATCCTTATGTGGTTTGTGAGAAGAACAGACATGCAATGACTCTAGATGTGGTTCATGAGAAGAACACACATCCAATGGCATGGTGGATCCATGTGTACATTGTGAGAAGAACACACATGCAATGACACTGGGTGTGGTTCATGAGAAGAACAAACATGCAATGACACTTGGTGGATCCATGTGTGGTTCATCAGAAGAACACACATGCAATGACACCGGTTGATCCATGTGTGGTTCATGAGAGGAACACACATCCAATGACACTGGGTGGATCCTTATGTGGTTCGTGAGAAGAACAGACATGCAATGACTCTAGATGTGGTTCATGAGGAGAACACACATCCAATGACACTGGTGGATCCATGTGTACACTGTGAGAGGAACACACATGCAATGACACTTGGTGTGCTTCATGAGAAGAACAGACATGCAAGGACTCTTGGTGGATCCATGTCTGGTTCATGAGAAGAACACACATGCAATGACACTGGTGGATCCATGTGTGGATTTTGAGAAGAAGACACATCCAATGACACTTGGTGTGGTTCATGAGAAGAACACACATCCAATGACATTGGTGTATCCATGTGTTGTTTTGAAACGGTACAACCCGCAAGGATTGCACCTCTATGTATCACGCTAATCCCTGGATTGGTTCATTGGCATACATAGTATCGATAGACATCAAAGAATTAACAGTGCATCATTATTACAACGGTATGATCTAGAATATTGTATTTATTACGAAGTTTGCAAAGCATAACGCTCGCACAACGAGCAAGTAGCAAAAATATAGCATAAATAAAGTAGCTCCAGTCTCCATTACACGCCACAGGCGAACAAAATGTTGAGTGGAGGGTCGCAACCAACACTACTACTCAGAGTAACCAAAAGAGTAACCTGCAACATGAAACGTAACAGCCCCGAAGGGTCAGCACTTGGAATGCACTCGCAAGTGGAACAATGAGAGAAACAGTAAGGCTAATAGCTATATGCATATCTGGCTTGTGGGGTTCAGGCTTAGTTGCAGCAGCAAGATATTTTATCCTAACATTTGTAAAACATTTAACCTTCAACAAGCAACCCAATTAAGTTTCAACCACAAGTTTTAACAATTACAAGTTAGAATGAATGAGAACATGTCATAGCACCCACAATTCAGCAACTCAAACGTCCATTACCGGGGACACGGCTAAGCACTTAGTTTTACACCCTGCAGGGGTTGCACACTTTACCCATATGACTTGGTCGACCCGCTCCTACCACGACACGCATATTGAGTCATGATAGGGAGAAGTCCAAGAAGAGACAATTCGGGATGTAGCTACCCAAGCCCATCCACGCACCGTACCAACCTATCACATTCACTACATCTCTGGATACGAAGAGCTCGGGTCGCCACAACCTACTAAGTCCATCCAACCACCCATAACTCACTGGCATATGGTTGCACACGGAAGCTACCAAATCAAGACACTAATCATTTCTCGGAAACCCGGGTGGCCATCCACAAGTGAGCTACTCGGGTAAACCATAGACATGGGCCCGGCATTCACGAACCAAGCAATTACCAATCCACCCAGAGAGTTCATTAATTAAGTTGTTTTCAAACTTTCCAAACATCTTCTTTCAAAACAATCTTTGCCATGGTGTATCCCACCCTCGTCTACATAAGCACAACTACTTACGACGGCTCACCTAACGAGAAAGGCTACGACATAATAGGATATAGCATAGCAATAGATAAACTTGTAAAAACAAAACAATCTGCAATGCATATAGAAAGTAAATAGGACATTTATGAAGCTCCACTTGCCTTGGTAGTTGCCGGAGTCAAAATCACAGTCCGGACAGTCACACGGGTTACACTCCTCACAATCTACACGAAAGCAAAATCAAACAATAAACAAACCACACATAGAGATCAACAGATGCAACACAATGTATGCATGGTACTTAAACAAGGCTTCAGTAGCTTCGTCAAGTTCCCTAATCAACTCTACTGCTGGATGATGCATGAGAAAACATTTAATGCAAAGAAAACAATTTATGCATAAAAGAGGTCTAGTTAACAGGTCTTTAGAAAAAACAATGCACCAAAGAAGTAATCAGTGCTAAACGGGTTTGACAAAAATACTACTGGATAGGTAACTCTAAATAGAGCCTAGACCAAAAGGATTTACGTCAAAAAGGTTTACAGAACTTTTTCTGCGAATTAAATACTACTTTAAGCCTTTCTATAATCTCAGGAAATTACATTCAGTAAACCTGGGATTTTATTGCAGAATACCATTCTACACGATTTTGTGAATCCAACGATACCTTATTTGCATTTTTTGGCCAAGTAGATCTTTTCCTATGAATTTTTGAAGTTAGACAATTTTTTTAGAAAAATAATTAAACTCTGAAAAACGACGGGGGAATATTCCGGGAATATTCCGCGGAATATTCCCACTGACGAGCGGGGCCCAGCTATCGGCGGTTGACCGGCCCTTTGACCGGTCAGTGGTTGACCGGCCAGTCAACGGGCGATCTGAGACGTTGGCTCGGGATCTGGCGGTCGGGAGGGGGGTGCCGGCGTTGCTTACCTGACCGACGGCGGCGGTGGTCGGCGGCGACGGGCGGCGGCGCTCCAGCAGGGTTCGGCGGCGGCGGAGTGGCGGACGGGGTGCGGCTAGGTGCAGCGGGTGCAGGGGCGGGGTCGGGGCGGTTGACGGCGACCTCGGGCGGCGGCGAGGTCTGGTTGGAGCGGCGGCGACGAACGACGGACTCCGGCGAGCTCCCCAGCGGCCCTCTGGCGACCTGTGCGGAAGGGAGAAGGTCAGGGAGGCGTGACGCGAGGTGGCGGTGCGATTCCCGGGGAAAAGAAGAGGAGAGGCGGTCGGTGGAGCTCCCACCGGCGGTAATGGCGGCGGCGGCGGCTCCAACTCCGGCGAGAGGTTCGTCGGCGTCCGGGGCACGGTAGTTAGGTCTAGGAGGGGGGAAAAGTCGGGCGTGACGAGAGCTTTAAACGGGCAAAAGAGGCTAGCAAAAATCAGCACCAAATCTCCGAGGAACTGGGACGAGCGGTTCGTCCCTGCCACGAACTCGGCGGCGACGGCGGAGTCCTGGTCGAGCACGGAGAGCTCGTGCGCTGGCAGGTGGGCCCGCCTGTCGGCCAGGCGGTGCGGTGTACGCGTCGCCGCGCGCTGCAGCGTCTATTCGCCGCTCGCTAGCGCGGGTGGCTCCCGGGCGGGCCGCTGGGCCGCGGTGGGCTGGCGGTCCAGCCGGCCGACGCAGCTTTTTTTTTTGTCTGGCTGCTTAACTGAACCGTCTGTCTGCTAACTGAAATTTCTGAGCTGAAAATTCAGTCTACACAATAACCTACATAACTTTTGATCTATACCTCCAAATTGAGTGAAACAAAATCCTACGGGTTCGTAGAGACGAGCCCTGCGCAACCATGCATCTGGAATGCCCAAAAGGGGTCACTTTTGCAGATGCAAGGCAAAAGTTCTAGTAGGCTCTTAAGAGGGATGAGCTAGAAAAAGGGAGGTGTTTTGGCAAAACCTTTAAAACTGAAACTTTTTGCAAAGATGTTCATGATGCAATGATATGTATGTATGCAGTGCCAAATCTAAAATTTGGGATGTGACAAGACTAACCCCCTTAAGATGAATCTCGTCCTCGAGATTCACCGTGGCTAGCAAATAGGTGCGGATGGTCCTCTCGGTGGTCGTCCTCTCGCTCCCAGGTGGCTTCCTCTTCGGTGTGATGGCTCCATTGCACCTTGCAAAAGCTGATCGTCTTGCTGCGTGTAAACCTCTCCGCTGTTTCCAAGATCTTGACCGGTTTCTCCTCATAGGTCAGGTCACTCTCTAGCTGAACCTCATCTAATGGCACGGTATCTCTCAACGGTGTATCTACCATCTCCGGGTGACATTTCTTCAGCTGAGACACATGGAACACATCGTGAACAGCGGATAGAACGTCTGGCATCTCCAGCTGGTACCCAACCTCTCCTTTGCGTGCTAGGATCTTGTAGGGCCCTATAAACCGAGGTGCCAACTTGCCCTTAATCCCAAATTGCTTAATTCCACGTAGTGGCGATACTCTGAGATATGCTCGATCTCCAATCTCATACGCCACTTCCTTGCGCTTAGAATCAGCATAGCTCTTCTGTCTCAATGGTGCTACCTTCAATCTTTCCCCAACCAAGCTAACCTTCTTTTCGGCATCCTTGATCAAATCCGGCCCAAATAGTTGACGTTCACCTACACCATCCCATAACAATGGTGTTCGGCACCTCTTACCATATAGTACATCAAATGGCGACGTCTTGATGCTGGATTGGTAGCTGTTGTTGTAGGAGAACTCGGCATAAGGAAAATTTTCATCCCAACTAGCGCCATGAGCCAAGGCACAGGCTCTCAACATGTCCTCCAAAATCTGATTCACCCTCTCGGTCTGACCATCCGTCTGGGGGTGGAAAGCTGGGCTAAACTCCAACCTCGTTCCCAACGACTCATGTAGCTGGCGCCAAAAGTGAGAAGTAAATTGGGTGCCTCTATCTGACACAATGCTCTAAGGGACTCCATGCAGGCACACAATTCTGTTCATGTAGATCTTGGCTAAGTTAGCACTGGTATAAGTGGTCTTCACGGGTATAAAGTGAGCTACCTTGGTCAAATGATCCACCACTACCCAAATGGAATCATATCCTGACTTGGTCCTAGGTAATCCTGTGATGAAGTCCATTCCAACTCTATCCCACTTTCATTCAGGTACCGGTAATGGCTGTAGTAACCCTGCTGGCTTCTGGTGCTCGGCCTTCACTCTACTACAGACATCACATAGAGCAATATATTCTGCAATCTCCCGCTTCATGTTAACCCACCAAAACCTTTCTTTGAAATCCATGTACATCTTCGTGTTACCTGGATGTATAGAGTATGGAGAATTATGAGCTTCCTGGAATATCATCTTCCTAATCTCCGGATCGTTAGGCACGCACAAGCGGTCCTTGTACCATAGCGTCCCTTGATCATCCTCGCAAAAACCTTTGGCCTTGCCCTTGGGTATGTTTCCTCTTATCTCCTCCAGGTCACTATCCTTCTTTTGAGCTCCTCTAATCTCGTCTAGAAGCATCGGCTTAAATTCCATTGTCGCCAGTATCCCTCGGATACTACTTCCAACCTGAGATCCTTGAGTTGTTCACACAAATCCTTGGGTAACTCCCCCACTGTCAGGCCATTAGCATAAACCTTGCGACTCAGCGCCTCCGCTACAACATTGGCATTCCCTGGGTGATATTGCAAACTCATGTCGTAGTCCTTTATGAGCTCCAGCCATCTCCTCTGCCTCATATTCAGCTCCTTCTGAGTGAATATGTATTTCAGCCTCTTGTGATCCGTAAACACATCACAATGCTTACCCATCAAGTAGTGCCTCCATACCTTGAGTGCATGCATAACTGACGCTAGTTCCAAGTCATGCGTGGGGTAATTCCTCTCGTGATGTTTGAGTTGGCGCGAGGCATAGGATACTACTCTTCCATCCTGCATCAATACACTACCCAGTCCTTGACGAGAGGCATCACAATACACTTGGAAATCCTTCTGAATATCTGGCAAACACAGGATAGGTGCGGTCACTAGGCGTTGCTTCAGTTCCTGGAAGCTAGTTTCGCACTCCTTGGTCCATTCGAACTTCTTCTCCTTCTTCAGTAGTTCAGTCATTGGCTTCGCAATCTTGGAGAAGTTCTCTATAAACCTCCTGTAATATCCAGCAAGTCCCAAGAAGCTCCTAATATCACCCACATTCTTGGGTGACTCCCATTCTGTAACTGACACCACCTTGCTTGGATCAACTGCGACTCCTTCGCCTGACACCACGTGCCCAAGAAATTCAATAGTGTTTAGCCAGAACTCACACTTGCTAAACTTGGCATATAATTTATGCTCCCTCATCTTTTCCATAATTAGTCGCAGGTGTTTCTCATGCTCAGCATCATCCTTGGAGTATACCAATATGTCATCAATGAATACCACCACGAACTTATCCAAGTACTCCATGAATACCTTGTTCATCATGGTCATAAATATGTCGGGGCATTTGTTAGTCCAAAAGACATAACTGTATAATCATATAACCCATACCTAGTGGTGAAGGCGGTCTTGGGTACGTCTTCCTCACGGATCTTCAATTGAAAATACCCCGACCTTAAATCAATCTTGGAAAACACCTTTGCTCCTTCCAATTGATCAAACAAGTCATTTATATTGGGCAATGGGTATTTATTCTTGATAGTTACTTCATTAAGTGAGCGGTAGGCAACCACCAATCTCTTACTACTGTCCTTCTTCTCCACAAATAGAACAGGCGCGCCCCAAGATGATGAACTGGGCTGAATAAATCCCTTGTCCAATTGCTCCCTAAGCTGCTTCTTTAACTCCTTCAGTTCCTCCACATCCATCTTATATGGAATTTTTGCTATCGGTCCTGTTCCCGGCATCAAGTCAATAAGAAACTCCACGTCCCTGTCAGGTGGCATCCCTGGCAGCTCATCTGGAAACACATCGGGGTACTCCTTTACTACGGCCACATCCTCTAGGCTAACCCCCTTAAGAGAATTCAACTTGGCCACTCTAGTACTGAAAGGTGACTTATATCTGATCCTTACTCCCTTTGGTGTGGTGAGTGAAATTGCTCGTTGAGCACAATCTATCTGACCCTGATGCTCCGACATCCAATCCATGCCCAATATGACATCTAGACCCTGGGATTCTAGTATAACCGGGTGTGCTCGGAATGCATAGGCACCAATTTCTAGTGTCAATCCTCGACATGTTGCACTAGCTATCATCTCTCCCCCAGGGGAACTTACTCTAATAGATCCTCTGAGAGCCTCGGTAGGTAACTTATACTTATCCACAAATGCCCTAGATATGAATGTATGCGATGGACCAGTATCGAAAAGAACAAATGCGATGTGGGTATTGATTGGGAACTTACCAACCACTAGCTCTGGTTCATTCTGAATATCCTTGACGTTCACATGGTTGGCCGTCGCCTTCTGGTTTGCATTGGGCTTGCTTCCTGCTTCAATCCTCTTCTCTGGGCAATTATCAGCATAGTGCCCCATCTTCTTGCACTTGAAGCATTCCACTTCACTGAGATCCCTCCTGCCAGAGCGGTTGTGTCCATTGTTCCTTCCAGAGTTGCTGCTGTAGCTCTTGTGGCCATTGTGGTGGTGGCCATTATGGTGGTGAACATTTCCTCCACGGTGGCGGTTGTCACTCCTGTGACCCTCGTGGCGATGTCCACTACTACCACGGTGGTTACGGTCATCTCCCCCATGCTTAGAGTATCCAGAGTGTCCATCATAAGAGGTGCGAGCACGGTGGTGTGATCCTGAGGAGTGGTGGCTGCTCTTCCTCTTACGCCTTTCCACCTGCTGCTGTTTCCCTTCC
The DNA here is from genome assembly GCA_910589775.1 of Avena eriantha. NCBI lineage: Eukaryota > Viridiplantae > Streptophyta > Magnoliopsida > Poales > Poaceae > Avena > Avena eriantha. The sequence continues at coordinate 196,362,639 of OU342740.1, read as the reverse complement.
ATAATTCTAGACTTGTCCATTAGCTCCTGAAATGTCGGACAGTAAACCACTGATAGCTGAAGTGAGAGCTAATCACTGAGACCATCCAGGAACCTCTCCCTCCTCCTGGCATCAGTGTCCACATCCTCAGGGGCATAGCGGGAGAGATTGTTGAATTCCTCTATGTAATCCGCCGCAGTACGGTTGGTCTGGCGCAGATTGCAGAACTCCTTCCTCTTTAGGCTCATGGTCCCGGCAGATACGTGGTTTTTCCTGAATCCTTCCTCAAACATAGCCCAGGTAACTGTCTCCAGCGGGTGAGTAATCTGGAAAGCATCCCACCACGAGACGGCTGATCCCTCCAGCAAGTGAGCAGCAAACCTCACCTTCTCAGCATCAGTGCATCCAACGGTCACCAGGTCCTTGTTCACAGAACGAAGCCAGTCGAGAGCAATCATGGGCTCAGGTGCAGAGGAAAACTTAGCTGGCCTCAGCCTCAAAAACCTAGTGAGAGCATCCCCCTACGGCGGATTGTTCCCGTTGTTGTTGTTGTTGTTGTTGTTGTTATTGTTGTTGTTCTGAGTTGCCATGAATTGCGTCATCACTTGGGTCAGCTGTGCTTGAGCAGCCACGAGCTGAGCCATCTCATCTCATCGGCGGCGTGACATATGCGGTTCAGCACAGGTAAGATTAGAGAGAAACAACTACAGATAAGCGATAGCCCTCTACCCATGCAACAAGCTCAAGCCACAACAATCATAAGCAATCACCACATGATCAAACGCACACACAACCGCCGTTCCAGGTTTTCACTAACAGTATATAGCTACAAAATAGTTTAGAAATGCTGACAACAGCGTTTGGCAAAGCAAAACAGCAAAATAAGCAAAATCAGAAAATCTGGCAGAACAGTTCTGTCCTGTTCACGAATTTTTCTGGACACCTTAAACTCATCAGGAATTTTAGCCAATTTTTTTGCAGATGCTACAGGTAATTACACTCCAGATCCTAAAATATTAGTGCAATCCGAGTTACCAGTAAGGAATTAAAAATCTCGCAGTAAAACTGGTCAGGCAGAAAACTGCAGCAGTAAATGTACGAAATTTACCCAAACTTGTTCAAAAATCATTTAATAAATCTCACGAAAATTCCTGGAACTTCAAGGTACCTAACTGAGCAATATAAGCACAATAAGCTAATAGTTCAGAAGTTTACATTAATCGATGTCTAAGTCTAACGAATATCTCTAACGAAGACTAATTTTGGGGGACCATCTCTAGCTATTTGATGAATAGGTTGTAGTAGGTTCTGGAGTCCATGCGCCGACGCTTCGCTCCTGGTGCATGCCACGGTGGTGGTGTGTACACCTCTCCCGAGTCCTCTTCACTTGAGTCCTCGAATTCCACCTCTTCAGGGTCCTCCTCATCACCTCCTTCAGCAAAAGCGCCCGCTGCATCTCCTCCATCATCGTCATCGCTTCCTCCACCATCACTGCCTCCTCCATCATCATTGTTACCTCCTCCACCATTTTCCGCATCATCATCATCACTATCATCATCGTCATCGCCATCGTTCCCATCATCACCGTTACCATTGTTTGGTGGAGGATTCTGTTGTGCTTGAAGGGCAGCAATCTGGGCAGCCATGTCCACAATGGTTTGATCACGTTCAGCCACAACTTGATTCCTCTGCTCAATGGTTTGGTTCAGCGCCGCGATTGCGGCATCCCTTCCAATGAGGGCTTGCTCCATTGTATTCACAGTAGTGTGCAAGGTTTCCATCTCATACCCTTGCAGGTGCACAGTGCCTTGAAAGTAGTCCAGCTCCTCTCTTTGCTGCATCAACTTCTCTTCCCTCTCCCAAGCTTTGATCTCCAAGTCTTCTAATTGCTTCACTTGGAGTGGCATGTTGTTCTGATCACTTGTGGTAATCATCACAAGCCCTTGTTCATTCCGACCTCCAAATGCAAGGAAGGGTGAACCTGCTGGTAGTCGGTGTCGGTGGAGGTAGCACAGGCGTGAGAGGATCTCGTGCCTGGCCAACTCCACTCCTTGCTGCCAGGTAAGATACTTCTTGGTGAGGTTCAGGTTCTCAATACCAGGCACAGTGGGGTCTTCAAGAACAATCGCGGTGATCTCCCACACGCGATCTCCAGGCACATAGGTGTTCATGCTTCTCCCTTTGAACATCGGCATTAGCATGCCTAGTGTCTTGCAAAGCTCCGCCAGCTGTCTTGCAAAGGGCCTTGGTGATTGGAGCTCAACGTACTCAACTCTGGTAGCATGTCTCATCTATCAATTGTAAAGAGGAAAGAGTGAGAATAGCAAAAGAAAAGAATTTACTAGAGTGAATGGCATAAGAATAAAGACAGAATTTGAAATAGCCTTAAGTAAACATAGGGCTTTCCTATTCCAATCCTAGGTCACGATCCTACAGTCCACACACTGCTCTGATACCATCTGAAATGGTACTACCCGCAAGGATTGCACCTCTATGTATCATGCCAATCCCTGGATCGGTTCATTGGCATACATAGTATCGATAGACATCAAAGAATTAACAGTGCATCATTATTACAACGGTATGATCCAGAATATTGTATTTATTACAAAGTTTGCAAAGCATAACGCTCACACAACGAGAAAGTAGCAAAAAGATAGCATAAATAAAGTAGCTCCAGTCTCCATTACACGCCACAGGCGAACAAAATGTTGAGTGGAGGGTCGCAACCAACACTACTACTCAGAGTAACCAGAAGAGTAACCTGCAACATGAAACGTAACAGCCCTGAAGGGTCAGCACTTGGAATGCACTGGCAAGTGGAACAATGAGAGAAACAGTAAGGCTAATAGCTATATGCATATCTGGCTTGTGGGGTTCAGACTTAGTTGCAGCAGCAAGATATTTTATCCTAACATTTGTAAAACATTTATAAAACATTTAACCTTCAACAATCAACCCAATTAAGTTTCAACCACAAGTTTTAACAATTACAAGTTAGAATGAATGAGAACATGTCATAGCACCCACAATTCAGCAACTCAAACGTCCATTACCGGGGACACGGCTAAGCACTTAGTTTTACACCCTGCAGGGGTTGCACACTTTACCCATATGACTTGGTCGACCCGCTCGGGAAGTAGCTCCCCAAGCCCATCCACGCACCGTACCAACCTATCACATTCACTACATCTCTGGATACGAAGAGCTCGGGTTGCCACAACCTACTAAGTCCATCCAGCCACCCATAACTCACTGGCATATGGTTGCACACGGAAGCTACCAAATCAAGACACTAATCATTTCTCAGAAACCTGGGTGGCCATCCACAAGTGAGCTACTCGGGTAAACCATAGACATGGGCCCGGCATTCACGAACCAAGCAATTACCAATCCACCCAGAGAGTTCATTAATTAAGTTGTTTTCAAACTTTCCAAACATCTTCTTTCAAAACAATCTTTGCCATGGTGTATCCCACCCTCGTCTACATAAGCACAACTACTTACGACGGCTCACCTAACGAGAAAGGCTACGACATAATAGGATATAGCATAGCAATAGATAAACTTGTAAAAACAAAACAATCTACAATGCATATAGAAAGTAAATAGGACATTTATGAAGCTCCACTTGCCTTGGTAGTTGCCGGAGTCAAAATCACAGTCCGGATAGTCACACGGGTTACACTCCTCATAATCTACACGAAAGCAAAATCAAACAATAAACAAACCACACATAGAGACCAACAGATGCAACACAATGCATGCATGGTACTTAAACAAGGCTTCAGTAGCTTCCCTGATCAACTCTACTGCTGGATGATGCATGAGAAAACATTTAATGCAAAGAAACCAATTTATGCATAAAAGAGGTCTAGTTAACAGGTCTTTAGCCAAAACAGTGCACCAAAGATGTAAACAGTGCTAAACGGGTTTGACAAAAATACTACTGGATAGGTAACTCTAAATAGAGCCTAGACCAAAAGGATTTACATCAAAAAGGTTTACAGAACTTTTTCTGCAAATTAAATACTACTTTAAGCCTTTCTATAATCTCAGGAAAATACATTCAGTAAACCTGGGATTTTATTGCACAATAAAATTCTACACGATTTTTTGAATCCAACGATACCTTATTTGGAATTTTTGGCCAGGTAAGCGTTGCTTACCTGACCGACGGTGGCGGTGGTCGGCGGCGACGGGCGGCGGCGCTCCGGCAGGGTTCGGCGGCGGCAGAGTGGCGGACGGGGTGCGGCTAGGTGCAGCGGGTGCAGGGGCGGGGTCGGGGCGGTTGACGGCGACCTCGGGCGGCGGCGAGGTCCGGCTAGAGCGGCGGCGACGAACGGCGGACTCCGGCGAGCTCCCCGGCGGCCCACCGGCGACCTGCGCGGAAGGGAGAAGGTCAGGGAGGCGTGACGCGAGGCGGCGGTGCGATTCCCGGGGAAAAGAAGAGGAGAGGCGGTCGGTGGAGCTCCCACCGGTGGTAATGGCGGCGGCGGCGGCTCCAACTCCGGCGAGAGATTCGTCGGCGTCCGGGGCACGGTAGTTAGGTCTAGGAGGGGGGAAAAGTCGGCCGTGACGAGAGCTTTAAAGGGGCAAAAGAGGCGAGAAAAAATCGGCACCGAATCTCCGAGGAACTCGGACGAGCAGTTCGTCCCTGCCACGAACTCGGCGGCGACGGCAGAGTCCTGGTCGAGCATGGAGAGCTCGTGCGCTGGCAGGTGGGCCCGCCTGTCGGCCAGGTGGTGCGGTGTACGCGTCGCCGCACGCTGCAGCGTCTATTCGCCGCTCGCTAGCGCGGGTGGCTCCCGGGCGGGCCGCGGTGGGCTGGCGGTCCAGCCAGCCGACGCAGCTTTTTTTTGTCTGGCTGCTTAACTGAACCGTCTTTCTTCTAACTGAAATTTCTGAGCTGAAAATTCAGTCTACACAAGAACCTACATAACTTTTGATCTACAGCTCCGAATTGAGTGAAACAAAATCCTACGGGTTCGTAGAGACGAGCCCTACGCAACCATGCATCTGGAATGCCCAAAAGGTGTCACTTTTGCAGATGCAAGGAAAAAGTCCTAGTAGGCTCTTAAGAGGGATGAGCTAGCAAAAGGGAGGTGTTTTGGCAAAACCTTTAAAACTGAAACTTTTTGCAAAGATGTTCATGATGCAATGACATGTATGTATGCAGTTCCAAGTCTAAAATTTGGGATGTGACAGGTTTGTGAGAGGAACAGAGATGCAATGACATTGGGTGTGGTTCATGAGAAGAACACACATGCAATGGCACTGGTGTATCCTTATGTGGTTTCTGAGAATAACATACATGCAATGACTATTGTTGTGGTTCATGAGAAAAACACACATGTAATGACACTGGTGGATCCATGTGTGATTTGTGAGAGGAACAGACATGCAATGACACTGGTTGTGGTTCATGAAAAGAATACACATGCAATGACACTGGTGGATCCATATGTGGTTTGTGAGAAGAACACACATGCAATAACACTTGGTGTATCCATGTGTAGTTCATGACAAGAACACACATGCAATGACATCGGTGGATCCATGTGTGGTTTTGGATCCATGGGTGGTTTGTGAGAATAACAGACATGCAATGACACTGGTGTGGTTCATGAAAAGAACACACATCCAATGACACTGGTGGATCCATATGTGGTTTGTGAAAAGAACAGACATGCAATAACACTTAGTGGATCCATGTGTGGTTAATGAAAAGACCAAACATGGAATGACACTGGTGGATCCATGTGTGGTTTGTGAAAAGAACACACATCCAATGACACCGGTGGATCCTTATGTGGTTTGTGAGAATAACAGACAAGCAATGACTCTTGTTGTGGTTCATGAGAAGAACAAACATGCAATGACACTTGTGGATCCATGTGTGGTTTGTGAGAGGAACATACATGCAATGACACTTGTTGTGGTTCATGAAAAGAACACACACGCAATGACACTGGTGGATCCATATGTGGTTTGTGAGAATAACACACATGTAATCACACTTGGTGGATCCATGTGTGGTTCATGAGAAGAACACACATGCAATGACACCGGTGGAATCATGTGTGGTTCATGAGCGGAAAAGACATCCAATGACACTGGGTGTGGTTCATGAAAAGAACACACATGCAAGGACACTGGTGGATCCATGTGTGGGTTTGAGAGGAACAGACATGCAATGACACTGGTTGTGGTTCATGAAAAGAACCCACATGCAATGACACTGGTGGATCCATATGTGGTTTGTGAGAAGAACACACATGCAGTCACAGTTGGTGGATCCATGTGTGGTTCATGAGAAGAACACACATGCAATAACACCGGTGGATCCATGTGTAGTTCATGAGAGGAACACACATCCAATGACAATGGGTGGATCCTTATGTGGTTTGTGAGAAGAACAGACATGCAATGACTCTAGATGTGGTTCATGAGAAGAACACACATCCAATGACACTTGGTGGATCCATGTGTGGTTCATCAGAAGAATACACATGCAATGACACCGGTGGATCCATTTGTGGTTTTTGAGAAGAACACACATCCAATGACACTTGTTGTGGTTCATGAGAAGAACACACATCCAATGACATTGGTGGATCCATGTGTGGTTTGTGAGAGGAACACACATGAAATGACACTGGGTGTGTTTCATGAGAAGAACACACATCCAATGACACTAGTGGATCCATGTGTACAATGTGAGAGGAACACACATGCAATGACACTGGGTGTGGTTCATGAGAAGAACACACATGAAGTGACACTGATGTATCCTTATGTGGTTTGTGAGAATAACAGACATGCAATGACTCTTGTTGTGGTTCATGAGAAGAACACACATGCAATGACACTGGTGGATCCCTGTGTGGTTTGTGAGAGGAACAAACATGCAATGTCACTGGTTGTGGTTCATGAAAAGAACACACATGCAATGACACTAGTGGATCCATATGTGTGGTGTGTGAGAAGAACACACATGCAATCACACTTGGTGGATCCATGTGTGGTTCATGAGAAGAACACACATGCAATGACACCGGTGGAGCCATCTGTGGTTCATGAGAGGAACACACATCCAATGACATTGGGTGTGGTTCATGAAAAAAACACATGCAATAACACTGGTGGATCCATCTGTGGTTTGCGAGAGGAACATACATGCAATGACAATGGTTGTGGTTCATGAATAGAACACACATGCAATGACACTAGTTGATCCATATGTGGTTTGTGAGAAGAACAGACATGAATCACACTTGGTGGATCCATGTGTGGTTCATGAGAAGAGTAGACATGCAATGACACCAAAGGATCCATGTGTGGTTCATGAGAGGAACACACATCCAATGACACCGGTGGATCCTTATGTGGTTTGTGAGAAGAACAAACATGTAATGACTCTAGATGTGGTTCATGAGAAGAACACACATCCAATGACACTAGTGGAGCCATGTGTACACTGTGAGAGGAACACACATGCAATGACACTTGGTGTGGTTCTTGAGAAGAACAGACATGCAATGACACTTGGTGGATCCATGTGGGGTTCAAGAGAAGAACACACATGCAATGACACCGGTGGATCCATGTGTGGTTTGTGAGAACAACACACATCCAGTGACACTGGGTGTGGTTCATGAGAAGAACACATGCAATGACACTAGTGGATCCATGTGTGGTTTGTGAGAGGAACACACATGCAATGACACTGGGTGTGGTTCATGAGAAGAACACACATCCAATGACAATAGTGGATCCATGTGTACAATGTGAGAGGAACACACATGCAATGACACTGGGTGTGGTTCATGAGTTGAACACACATGCAATGACATTGTGTATCCTTATATGGTTTGTGAGAATAACACACAAGCAATGACTCTTGCTGTGGTCCATGAGAAGAACACACATGCGATGACACTGGTGGATCCATGTGTGGTTGGTGAGAGGAACAAAAATGCAATGACACTGGTTGTGGTTCATGAAAAGAACACACATGCCATGACAATGGTTGATCCATATGTGGTTTGTGAGAAGAACACACATGCAATCACACTTGGTGGATCCATGTGTGGTTCATGAGAAGAACACACATGCCATGACACTAGTGGATCCATGTGTGGTTCATGAGAGGAACACACATCCAACGACACTGGGTGTGGTTCATGAAAAGAACACACATGCAATGACACTGCTGGATCCATGTGTGGTTTGTGAGAGGAACAAACATGCAATGACACTGGTTGTGGTTCATGAAAATAACACACATTCAATGATACTGGTGGATCCATATGTGGTTTGTGAGAATAACACACATGCAATCACACTTGGTGGATCCATGTGTGGTTCATGAGAAGAACACACATGCAATGACACCGGTCGATCCATTTGTGGTTCATGAGAGGAAGACACATCCAATGACACTGGGTGGATCCTTATGTGGTTTGTGAGAAGAACAGACATGCAATGACTCTAGATGTGGTTCATGAGAAGAACACACATCCAATGACACTGGTGGATCCATGTGTACACTGTGAGAGGAACACACATGCAATGACACTCGGTGTGGTTCATGAGAAGAACAGACATGCAATGACACTTGGTGGATCCATGTGTGGTTCATGAGAAGAACACACATGCAATGACACTGGTGGATCCATGTGTGGTATGTGAGAAGAACACACATGCAATGACACTGGGTGTGGTTCATGAGAAGAACACACATCCAATGACACTGGTGGATCCATGTGTGGTTTGTGAGAGGAACACACAAGCAATGACACTGGGTGTGGTTCATGAGAAGAACACACATCCAATGACACTGGTGGATCCATATGTAGTTGTGAGAAGAACACACATGCAATCACTCTAGGTGGATCCATGTGTGGTTCATGAGAAGAACACACATGCAATGACACCAGTGGACACATGTGTCGTTCATGAGAGGAACACACATCCAATGACATTGGGTGTGGTTCATGAAAATAACACACGTGCAATGACACTAGTGGATCCATGTGTAGTTTGTCAGAGGAACAGACATGCAATGACACTAGTTGTGGTTCATGAAAATAACACACATGCAATGACACTGGTGGATCCATATGTGGTTTGTGAGAAGAACAGACATGCAATCACACTTGGTGGATCCCTGTGTGGTTCATGAGAAGAACACACATGCAATGACACTGGTGGATCCATGTGTGGTTCATGAGAGGAACACACATCAAATTACACTAGGTGGATTCTTATGTGGTTTGTGAGAAGAATATACATGCAATGACTCTAGATGTGGTTCATGAGAAGAACACACTTCCAATAACACTGGTGGATCCATGTGTACACTGTGAGAGGAACACACATGCAATGACACTGGGTGTGGTTCATGAGAAGAATAGACATGCAATGACACTTGGTGGATGAATGTGTGGTTCATGATAAGAACACACATGCAATCACACTAGTGGATCCATGTGTGGTTCGTGAGAAGAACACACATCCAATTACACTGGGTGTGTTCATGAGAAGAACACACATCCAATGACATTTGTGGATCCATGTGTGGTTTGTGAGAGGAACACACATGCAATGACACTGGGTGTGGTTCATGATAAGAACACACATCCAATGACACTAGTGGATCCATGTGTACAATGTGAGAGGAACACACATGCAATGACACTAGGTGTGGTTCATGAGAAGAACACACATGCAGTGACACTAGTGTATCCTTATGTGGTTTGTGAGAATAACAGACATGCAATGACTCTTGTTGTGGTTCATGAGAAGAACACACATGCAATGACACTGGTGGATCCCTGTGTGGTCTATTAGAGGAACATACATGCAATGACACTAGTTGTGGTTCATGAAAAGAACACAGATGCAATGACATTGGTGGATCCATATGTGTGGTGTGTGAGAAGAACACACATGCAATCACACTTGGTGGATCCATGTGTGGTTCATGAGAAGAACACACATGCAATGACACCGGTGGATCCATGTGTGGTTCATGAGAGGAACACACATCCAATGAAATTGGGTGTCGTTCATGAAAAAAACCCATGCAATGACACTAGTGGATCCATCTGTGGTTTGCGAGAGGAACATACATGCAATGACACTGGTTGTGGTTCATGAATAGAACACACATGCAATGACACTAGTGGATCCATATGTGGTTTGTGAGAAGAACATACATGAATCACACTTGGTGGATCCATGTGTGGTTCATGAGAAGAGTAGACATGCAATGACACCGGTGGATCCATGTGTGGTTCATGAGAGGAACACACATCCAATGACATCGGTGGATCCTTATGTGGTTTGTGAGAAGAACACACATGCAGTGACACTTGGTGGATCCATGTGGGGTTCATGTGAAGAACACACATGCAATGACACCGGTGGATCCATGTGTGGTTTGTGAGAAGAACACACATCCAATGACACTTGGTGTGGTTCATGAGAAGAACACATGCAATGACACTGGTGGATCCATGTGTGGTTTCTGAGAGGAACACACATGCAATGACACTGGGTGTGGTTCATGAGAAGAACACACATCCAATGACACTGGTGGATCCATGTGTACAATGTGAGAGGAATACACATGCAATGACACTGGGTGTGGTTCATGAGAAGAACGCACATGCAATGACACTTGTGTATCCTTATGTGGTTTGTGAGAATAACAGACATGCAATGACTCTTCCTGTGGTTCATGAGAAGAACACACATGCAATGACACTGGTGGATCGATGTGTGGTTTGTGAGAGGAACAGACATGCAATGACACTGGTTGTGGTTCATGAAAAGACCACACATGCAATAACACTGGTGGATCCATATGTGGTTTGTGAGAAAAACACACATGCAATCACACTTGGTGGATCCATGTGTGGTTCATGAGAAGAACACACATGCAATGACACCGGTGGATCCATGTGTGGTTCACAAGAGGAACACACATCCAATGACATTGGGTGGATCCTTATGTGGTTTGTGAGAAGAACAGAGATGCAATGACTCTAGATGTGGTTCATGAGAAGAACACACATTCAATGACACTGGTGGATCCATGTGTACACTATGAGAGGAACACACATGCAATGACATTGGGTGTGGTTCATGAGAAGAATAGACATGCAATGACACTTTGTGGATCCATGGGTGGTTCATGATAAGAACACACATGCAATGACACTAGTGGATCCATGTGTGGTTTGTGAGAAGAACACACATCCAATTACACTGGGTGTGTTCATGAGAAAAACACACATCCAATGACACTTGTGGATCCATGTGTGGTTTGTGAGAGGAACACACATGCAATGACACTGGGTGTGTTTCATGAGAAGAACACACATCCAATGACACTAGTGGATCCATGTGTACAATGTGAGAGGAACACACATGCAATGACACTGGGTGTGGTTCATGAGAAGAACACACATGAAGTGACACTGATGTATCCTTATGTGGTTTGTGAGAATAACAGACATGCAATGACTCTTGTTGTGGTTCATGAGAAGAACACACATGCAATGACACTGGTGGATCCCTGTGTGGTTTGTGAGAGGAACAAACATGCAATGTCACTGGTTGTGGTTCATGAAAAGAACACACATGCAATGACACTGGTGGATCCATATGTGTGGTGTGTGAGAAGAACACACATGCAATCACACTTGGTGGATCCATGTGTGGTTCATGAGAAGAACACACATGCAATGACACCGGTGGATCCATGTGTGGTTCATGAGAGGAACACACATCCAATGACATTGGGTGTGGTTCATGAAAAAAACACATGCAATGACACTAGTGGATCCATCTGTGGTTTGCGAGAGGAACATACATGCAATGACACTGGTTGTGGTTCATGAATAGAACACACATGCAATGACACTAGTGGATCCATATGTGGTTTGTGAGAAGAACAGACATGAATCACACTTGGTGGATCCATGTGTGGTTCATGAGAAGAGTAGACATGCAATGACACCGGTGGATCCATGTGTGGTTCATGAGAGGAACACACATCCAATGACACCGGTGGATCCTTATGTGGTTTGTGAGAAGAACACACATGCAGTGACACTTGGTGGATCCATGTGGGGTTCATGTGAAGAACACACATGCAATGACACCGGTGGATCCATGTGTGGTTTGTGAGAAGAACACACATCCAATGACACTGGGTGTGGTTCATGAGAAGAACACATGCAATGACACTGGTGGATCCATGTGTGGTTTCTGAGAGGAACACACATGCAATGACACTGGGTGTGGTTCATGAGAAGAACACACATCCAATGACACTGGTGGATCCATGTGTACAATGTGAGAGGAACACACATGCAATGAGACTGGGTGTGGTACATGAGAAGAACACACATGCAATGACACTGTGTATCCTTATGTGGTTGGTGAGAATAACAGACATGCAATGACTCTTGCTGTGGTCCATGAGAAGAACACACATGCAATGACACTTGTGGATCCATGTGTGGTTTGTGAGAGGTACAAAAATGCAATGACACTGGTTGTGGTTCATGAAAATAACGCGCATGCAATGACAATGGTGGATCCATATGTGGTTTCTGAGAAGAACACACATGCAATCACACTTGGTGGATCCATGTGTGGTTCATGAGAAGAAGACACATGCCATGACACTGGTGGATCCATGTGTGGTTCATGAGAGGAACACACATCCAACGACACTTCGTGTGGTTCATGAAAAGAACACACATGCAATGACACTGGTGGATCCATGTGTGGTTTGTGAGAGGAACAAACATGCAATGACACTGGTTGTGGTTCATGAAAATAACACACATTCAATGACACTAGTGGATCCATATGTGGTTTGTGAAAAGAACACACATGCAATCACACTTGGTGGATCCATGTGTGGTTCATGAGAAGAACACACATGCAATGACACCGGTGGATCCATGTGTGGTTCACGAGAGGAACACACATCCAATGACATTGGGTGGATCCTTATGTGGTTTGTGAGAAGAACAGACATGCAATGACTCTAGATGTGGTTCATGAGAAGAACACACATCCGATGACACTAGTGGATCCATGTGTACAATGTGAGAGGAACACACATGCAATGACACTAGGTGTGGTTCATGAGAAGAATAGACATGCAATGACACTTGGTGGATCCATGTGTGGTTCATGATAAGAACACACATGCAATGACACTAGTGGATCCATGTGTGGTTTGTGAGAAGGACACACATCCAATTACACTTGGTGAGATCATGAGAAGAACACACATCCAATGACACTTGTGGATCCATGTGTGGTTTGTGAGAGGAACACACATGCAATGACACTGGGTGTGGTTCATGAGAAGAACACACATCCAATGACACTAGTGGATCCATGTGTAGAATGTGAGAGGAACACACATGCAATGACACTAGGTGTGCTTCATGAGAAGAACACACATGCATTGACACTGGTGTATCCTTATGTGGTTTGTGAGAATAACAGACATGCAATGACTCTTGTTGTGGTTCATGAGAAGAACACACATGCAATGACACTGGTGGATCCCTGTGTGGTTTGTGAGAGGAATAGACATGCAATGACACTAGTTGTAGTTCATGAAAATAACACACATACAATGACATTGGTGGATCCATATGTGTGGTGTGTGAGAAGAACACACATGCAATCACACTTGGTGGATCCACGTGTGGTTCATGAGAAGAACACACATGCAATGACACCGGTGGATCCATGTGTGGTTCATGAGAGGAACACACATCCAATGACATTAGGTGTGGTTCATGAAAAAAACACATGCAATGACACTAGTGGATCCATCTGTGGTTTGCGAGAGGAACATACATGCAATGACACTGGTTGTGGTTCATGAATAGAACACACATGCAATGACACTAGTGGATCCATATGTAGTTTGTGGGAAGAACAGACATGAATCACACTTGGTGGATCCATGTGTGGTTCATTAGAAGAGTAGACATGCAATGACACCGGTGGATCCATGTGTGGTTCATGAGAGGAACACACATCCAATGACACTGGTGGATCCATATGTGGTTTGTGATAAAAACACACATGCAATCACACTTGGTGGATCCATGTGTGGTTCATGAGAAGAACACACATGCAATGACACCGGTGGATCCATGTGTGGTTCACAAGAGGAAGACACATCCAACGACATTGGGTGAATCCTTATGTGGTTTGTGAGAAGAACAGAGATGCAATGACTCTAGATGTGGTTCATGAGAAGAACACACATTCAATGACACTGGTGGATCCATGTGTACACTATGACAGGAACACACATGCAATGACACTGGGTGTGGTTCATGAGAAGAATAGACATGCAATGACACTTGGTGGATCCATGCGTGGTTCATGATAAGAACACACATGCAATGACACTAGTGGATCCATGTGTGGTTTGTGAGAAGAACACACATCAAATTACACTAGGTGTGTTCATGATAAGAACACGCATCCAATGACACTTGTGGATCCATGTGTGGTTTGTGAGAGGAACACACATGCAATGACACTGGGTGTGGTTCATGAGAAGAACACACATCCAATGACACTAGTGGATCCATGTGTACAATGTGAGAGGAACACACATGCAATGACACTAGGTGTGCTTCATGAGAAGAACACACATGCATTGACACTGGTGTATCCTTATGTGGTTTGTGAGAATAACAGACATGCAATGACTCTTGTTGTGGTTCATGAGAAGAACACACATGCAATGACACTGGTGGATCCCTGTGTGGTTTGTGAGAGGAATAGACATGCAATGACACTAGTTGTGGTTCATGAAAAGAACACACATGCAATGACATTGGTGGATCCATATGTGTGGTGTGTGAGAAGAACACACATGCAATCAAACTTGGTGGATCCATGTGTGGTTCATGAGAAGAACACACATGCAATGACACTGGTGGATCCATGTGTGGTTCATGAGAGGAACACACATCCAATGACATTGGGTGTGGTTCATGAAAAAAACACATGCAATGACACTAGTGGATCCATCTGTGGTTTGTGAGAGGAACATACATGCAATGACACTGGTTGTGGTTCATGAATAGAACACACATGCAATGACACTAGTGGATCCATATGTGGTTTGTGAGAAGAACAGACATGAATCACACTTGGTGGATCCATGTGTGGTTCATGAGAAGAGTAGACATGCAATGACACCGGTGGATCCATGTGTGGTTCATGAGAGGAACACACATCCAATGACACCGGTGGATCCTTATGTGGTTTGTGAGAAGAACACACATGCAGTGACACTTGGTGGATCCATGTGGGGTTCATGTGAAGAACACACATGCAATGACACCGGTGGATCCATGTGTGGTTTGTGAGAAGAACACACATCCAATGACACTGGGTGTGGTTCATGAGAAGAACACATGTAATGACACTGGTGGGTCCATGTGTGGTTTCTGAGAGGAACACACATGCAATGACACTGGGTGTGGTTCATGAGAAGAACACACATCCAATGACACTGGTGGATCCATGTGTACAATGTGAGAGGAACACACATGCAATGACACTGGGTGTGGTACATGAGAAGAACACACATGCAATGACACTGTGTATCCTTATGTGGTTTGTGAGAATAACAGACATGCAATGACTCTTGCTGTGGTCCATGAGAAGAACACACATGCAATGACACTGGTGGATCCATGTGTGGTTTGTGAGAGGAACAAACATGCAATGACACTGGTTGTGGTTCATGAAAAGAACACACATCCAATGACAATGGTGGATCCATATGTGGTTTGTGAGAAGAACACACATGCAATCACACTTGGTGGATCCATGTGTGGTTTATGAGAAGAACACACATGCCATGACACTGGTGGATCCATGTGTGGTTCATGAGAGGAACACACATCCAACGACACTTCGTGTGGTTCATGAAAAGAACACACATGCAATGACACTGGTGGATCCATGTGTGGTTTGTGAGAGGAACAAACATGCAATGACACTGGTTGTGGTTCATGAAAATAACACACATTCAATGACAATGGTGGATCCATATGTGGTTTGTGAAAAGAACACACATGCAATCACACTTGGTGGATCCATGTGTGGTCCATGAGAAGAACACACATGCAATGACACCGGTGGATCCATGTGTGGTTCACGAGAGGAACACACATCCAATGACATTGGGTGGATCCTTATGTGGTTTGTGAGAAGAACAGACATGCAATGACTCTAGATGTGGTTCATGAGAAGAACACACATCCAATGACACTAGTGGATCCATGTGTACAATGTGAGAGGAACACACATGCAATGACACTAGGTGTGGTTCATGAGAAGAATAGACATGCAATGACACTTGGTGAATCCATGTGTGGTTCATGATAAGAACACACATGCAATGACACTAGTGGATCCATGTGTGGTTTGTGAGAAGGACACACATCCAATTACACTTGGTGTGATCATGAGAAGAACACACATCCAATGACACTTGTGGATCCATGTGTGGTTTGTGAGAGGAACACACATGCAATGACACTGGGTGTGGTTCATGAGAAGAACACCCATCTAATGACACTAGTGGATCCATGTGTACAATGTGAGAGGAACACACATGCAATGACACTAGGTGTGCTTCATGAGAAGAACACACATGCATTGACACTTGTGTATCCTTATGTGGTTTGTGAGAATAACAGACATGCAATGACTCTTGTTGTGGTTCATGAGAAGAACACACATGCAATGACACTGGTGGATCCCTGTGTGGTTTGTGAGAGGACAGACATGCAATGACACTAGTTGTAGTTCCTGAAAAGAACACACATGCAATGACATTGGTGGATCCATATGTGTGGTGTGTGAGAAGAACACACATGCAATCACACTTGGTGGATCCACGTGTGGTTCATGAGAAGAACACACATGCAATGACACCGGTGGATCCATGTGTGGTTCATGAGAGGAACACACATCCAATGACATTGGGTGTGGTTCATGAACAAAACACATGCAATGACACTAGTGGATTCATCTGTGGTTTGCGAGAGGAACATACATGCAATGACACTGGTAGTGGTTCATGAATAGAACACACATGCAATGACACTAGTGGATCCACATGTGGTTTGTGGGAAGAACAGGCATGAATCACACTTGGTGGATCCATGTGTGGTTCATTAGAAGAGTAGACATGCAATGACACCGGTGGATCCATGTGTGGTTCATGAGAGGAACACACATCCAATGACACCGGTGGATCCTTATGTGGTTTGTGAGAAGAACACACATGCAGTGACACTTGGTGGATCCATGTGTGGTTCATGTGAAGAACACACATGCAATGACACCGGTGGATCCATGTGTGGTTTGTGAGAAGAACACACATCCAATGACACTGGGTGTGGTTCATGAGAAGAACACATGCAATGACACTGGTGGAACCATGTGTGGTTTGTGAGAGGAACACACATGCAATGACACTAGGTGTGGTTCATGAGAAGAACACACATCCAATGACACTGGTGGATCCATGTGTCCAATGTGAGAGGAACAAACATGCAATGACACTGGGTGTGGTTCATGAGAAGAACACACATGCAATGACACTGTGTATCCTTATGTGGTTTGTGAGAATAACAGACATGCAATGACTCTTGCTATGGTCCATGAGAAGAACACACATGCAATGACACTGGTGGATCCATGTGTGGTTTGTGAGAGGAACAAACATGCAATGACACAAGTTGTGTTTCATGAAAACAACACACATGCAATGACAATGCTGGATCCATATGTGGTTTGTGAGAAGAACACACATGCAATCACACTTGGTGGATCCATGTGTGGTTCAAGAGAAGAACACACATGCCATGACACTGGTGGATCCATGTGTGGTTCATGAGAGGAACACACATCCAACGACACTGGGTGTTGTTCATGAAAAGAACACACATGCAATGACACTGGTGGATCCATGTGTGGTTTGTGAGAGGAACAAACATGCAATGACACTGGTTGTGGTTCATGAAAATAACACACATTCAATGACACTGGTGGATCCATATGTGGTTTGTGAGAAGAACACACATGCAATCACACTTGGTGGATCCATGTGTGGTTCATGAGAAGAACACACATGCAATGACACTAGTCGATCCATGTGTGGTTCATGAGAGGAACACACATCCAATGACACTGGGTGGATCCTTATGTGGTTTGTGAGAAGAACAGACATGCAATGACTCTAGATGTGGTTCATGAGAAGAACACACATCCAATGACACTGGTGGATCCATGTGTACACTGTGAGAGGAACACACATGCAATGACACTCGGTGTGGTCCATGAGAAGAACAGACATGCAATGACACTTGGTGGATCCATGTGTGGTTCATGAGAAGAACACACATGCAATGACACTGGTGGATCCATGTGTGGTTTGTGAGAAGAACACACATCAAATTACACTGGGTGTGTTCATGAGAAGAACACGCATCCAATGACACTTGTGGATCCATGTGTGGTTTGTGAGAGGAACACACATGCAATGACACTGGGTGTGGTTCATGAGAAGAACACACGTCCAACGACACTGGTGGATCCATGTGTACACTATGAGAGGAACACACATGCAATGACGCCGGTGTGCTTCATGAGAAGAACACACATCCAATGACACTGGTGGATCCATGTGTGGTTTGTGAGAGGAACACACAAGCAATGACACTGGGTGTGGTTCATGAGAAGAACACACATCCAATGAGACTGGTGGATCCATGTGTACAATGTGAGAGGAACACACATGTAATGACACTGGGTGTTGTTCATGAGAAGAACATACATGCAATGACACTGGTGTATCCTTATGTGGTTTGTGAGAATAACAGACATGAAAGGACTCTTGCTGTGCTTCATGGGAAGAACACACATGCAATGACACTTGTGGATCCATGTGTGGTTTGTGAGAGGAACAGACATGCAATGAGACTGGTTGTGGTTCATGATAAGAACACACATCCAATGACACTGGTGGATGCATATGTAGTTGTGAGAAGAACACACATGAAATCACACTTCGTGGATCCATGTGTGGTTCATGAGAAGAACACACATGCAATGACAGCAGTGGATACATGTGTGGTTCATGAGAGGAACACACATCCAATGACACTGGGTGTGGTTCATGAAAAGAACCCACGTGCAATGACACTAGTGGATCCATTTGTAGTTTGTGAGAGGAACAGACATGCAATGACACTGGTTGTGGTTCATGAAAATAACACACATACAATGACACTAGTGGATCCATATGTGGTTTGTGAGAAAAACACACATGCAATCACACTTGGTGGATCCATGTGTGGTTCATGAGAAGAACACACATGCAATGACACCGGTGGATCCATGTGTGGTTCACGAGAGGAACACACATCCAATGATATTGGGTGGATCCTTATGTGGTTTGTGAGAAGAACAGACATGCAATGACTCTTGATGTGGTTCATGAGAAGAACACACATTCAATGACACTAGTGGATCCATGTGTACATTGTGAGAGGAACACACACATGCAATGACACTGGGTGTGGTTCATGAGAAGAATAGACATGCAATGACACTTGGTGGATCCATGTGTGGTTCATGATAAGAACACACATGCAATGACACTAGTGGATCCATGTGTGGTTTGTGAGAAGAACACACATCCAATTACACTGGGTGTGTTCATGAGAAGAACACACATGCAATGACACTGGTGGATCCATGTGTGGTTTGTGAGTGGAACACACATGCAATGACACTGGGTGTGGTTCATGAGAAGAACACACATGCTATGACACTGGTGTATCCTTATGTGGTTTGTGAGAATAACAGACATGCAATGACTCTTACTGTGGTTCATGTGTGGTTTGTGAGAAGAACACACATGCAATGACACCGGTGGATCCATGTGTGGTTCATGAGAGGAACACACATCCAATGACACTAGGTGTGGTTCATGAAAAGAACACACATGCAATAACACTGGTGGATCCTTAGTTGGTTCATGATAAGAACACACATCCAATGACACTAGTGGGTCCATGTGTGGTTTGTGAGAGGAACACACATCCAATGACACTGGGTGTGGTTCATGATAAGAACACACATCCAATGACACTAGTGGATCCATGTGTGGTTTGTGAGAAGAACACACATGAAATCACACTTGGTGGATCCATGTGTGGTTCATGAGAAGAACACACATGCAATGACACTGGTGGATCCATGTGTGGTTCATTAGAGGAACACACATCCAATGACACTAGGTGTGGTTCATGAAAAGAACACACATGCAATGACACTGGTGGATCCTTATGTGTTTTGTGAAAAGAACAGACATGTGATCACACTGGGTGGATCCATGTGTGGTTCATGAGAAGAACACACATGCAATGCCACTGGTGATTTATGGTTTGTGAAAAGAACAGACATGCAGTGACCCTAACTGTGGTTAATAAAAAGAGCAGACATGCAATGGCACTGGTGGATGCATGTGTGGTTTGTGAGGAGAACACACATCCAATGACACCGGTTGATACATGTGTGGTTTTTGAGAATAATACACATCCAATGACATCGGTGGATCCTTATGTCGTTTGTGAGAGGAACAGACATGCAATGACACTGGTTGTGGTTCATGAAAAGAGCACACATGCAATTACACTGGTGGATCCATATGTGTGGTGTGTGAGAAGAACACACATGCAATCACACTTGGTGGATGCATGTGTGGTTCATGAGAAGAACACATATGCAATGACACCGGTGGATCCATGTGTGGTTCATGAAAATAACACACATAAGGAGACACCTCTCTCTATCTTTCGTAGAAGCCCAAACCTGTGCTCACCCTGTCTGCTACTCCCTGATTGGTTGTCACAGTTGTCACGCGGATCGTGCGCACCAACCATTGATTCTGTGCGATCCAACGATGATCGTTGCACACGTCGTGCCCTTCACAGTACATCGTGAGACGGCACGGGCGTCTCCCTCAGCGAGACTTCTACAAGAAGGAACAAGATGCCGTCGATGGAAAAAGTTGTCGAGCGGTCATGTCATGTTTAATCAAGTCTAAAAAGCCTACTACTGCTACTACTACGCCACAACGCATGCGCCATCGAGTGCACGGTCGTCGATGGACAGCTACAATTTATTGACAGTTGATTTTAATAAGACATATCCCATTTTTTACGCATCGGCTCTCAATCTCACTTCCAACTAGGCCCGACCGTAAGAAGCTTGCACGTGCTAGCCAGAGGACGAAGAGCCGAGCTCGACGAGACCTAACGTCTCCGCCTTCATCAACACATCCCTCTACCTGATCTAGCACAACCCCACAAATCTCGCCGTACAGCCACCTACCTTCCTCTCTACATTTCTACTTTTAACTATCACAAATTTTAGGGCTGTGTCAAACTTCATACATAGAAATTGTGTATGCGCCCTTTGCACGTGGCTCAATACAGAACTTCCATGCATGGCCCAAGAAAAAAACGTGACGTACCGTGCGCGTGTCGTGGTGCACGGTTCAGTAGACTGTGCAGCGCGTTGCACGGTGGTGCAACGAAACGTGCCTTGCTTCCATCCACCTTAACTATAGAGCCCCTCTCCGCACACCCACTCTCACTCCCGCTCACTCTCCCCAAGCAACCCTCTCCATTGTCCCACCAGCACCCGCAAACTCCCGAGAATACCCCGTCCGTGCCAGTACGATGCCTTTCTCAGGCGCGGTGACTACAGCTGCCCCTTCCGTAAGGGGATCACCTACTATTGGGCGAGTCATGCCGGCGGCACCGACTTCAACACCTTACGGAAGCATGTAGAGGCCACGAGCTCCGGCATCCACAAAGGCGGCAAGCACGAGACCGTGAACATCAACGCCTACATCGTTGAACACCGGGCTCTCGGCATTCACCTCCGAAACCTCCAGCGGGTGGCCATCAAAGAGGGTCACATACCTCCAATCAGGCCCAAGGCCCCCAAGATCAAGGGACTGGGCAGCAAGAAGTGGTGGAGGAGCCGGAGGGAGGCAGAGGCGCTGGCGAATGAACGGGTTGGATGTGTCCTTGAATGTACCTGCATCTGTGGTGGCTGCTGCTGGTAAGCAACTACTTTTGATTTTCTATATTTTGCTTGCATCCTATTTTTGGCTGAATGCATCGAACCTTGTTAAGCAACGTAGTTTCTATCGCTATATCCTATTTAGCTGCGCACATCTATATCTACATTTGTTTTGTTTTTTGAATGAATGTATTCTGCCTGGTGTGATTTGCTGCTCTAGATTTGCTACCTGATCGGAGGCAAAAGGAGGTCCAAAAGGGAATGAATTATAGAAGAGAGAATCTTCTCTAGATATGCTACCAATTTGGGAAAAATGAAACATATATGTTTAGCGAGAGAGGAAAAGGGTACTCTTTTAAACAGCCAGTTAACGAGCTACCATCTTGATGAGGCCCCATCTTGACGTCTCCCTCTACAAGAAGGAACATGTTGCCGTCCATGGAAAAAGTCGTCGAGCGGTCATGTCACGTTAATCAAGTTTGAAAAGCCTACTACTGCTACTACAACACATGCACAGGGCAACGGGGTCATCGAGTGCACGGTTGTCGATGGAACGCTGCAATTTATTGTCACTTGATTTTAATAAGACATATCCCATTTTTACGCAACGCTCTCAATCTCACTTCCAACTGGGCCCTACCGCTAGTAACTTCCATGAGTCAAGGGTCCCCCTCGAGTAGATCTAACGTTGCTAGAAATTGGTTCCACGCCACTTGCATGCAGTGGAATCGAGGTCTGCCATGAGCGTGTTTTCAATGCAGCTCTAAAGTGGAGATCGTGGCTGTTTCAAAAAAAAGGAACCCAAAAAAACGGGGTGGAGATCGTGGTAGGCCCCCGCCCACCACACGTGTCCACTCGAGGACTATGAACGGTCCGGTGTTTAACCCCCTCGACCTTCTTCTTCCATGTGCTCGTATCATTTTCCCCCAGTCTGTCTAGTCCCAAGACCCCAATCTACACCTACCGCGTGCGTCGAAGCTCCCTCGCTTGCACTACCTCCTTCCCTTGGTGCGCCATGAAGCATATGCGTGGAGACGAGCCGTAGGTGAAGCTAGTTGAAGGCGCCGCAGCAGATGGCTCGGTCACTGCCAAGTAGGCAGAGGCATCTTCTCCGGTCACGAACGCCGCTCGTCGCCACGCCGTCGAGGGTGCGAGCTCATTCGTCCAGCCAGTAGTCGTTGCCGTCGAGCAGCAAGTAGTAGCCGTCGCCGTTGAGCAGTAGGTGGCCAACAACGTCGTGGTGCCAGCGGCAGATATGGATTGGGGCAGTCGGCAGGCGGAGGCAATCCGATGCTCCACATCAATGACCCCATCGCCGTACAATAAATCTTCGACGCAATCGCAGAGAATGACGAGTTCGAGGAGGAGGTCCTTGATGAGGAGTCCGAGGTACTACATTGCTAGCTTCTCTAGTCGGAGCCGCATATTTCACTATTCATACATAGGATTTGCTCAATCGTGTACAAATTCTTTTGCTCTTGAAGTATGGTAGTATATATATGGTTCGATCGGTCGATTCATGCATCTGCCATCTAGTCACAAAACCCCAATTTGTCTAGTCACAAAACCCAAATCTGCTCATCTGCCATCTAGTTGAGTTTTCTAGTTGAGTGTTGATTTCGATACATAGCATGCCTATAACATTACATTTATATTCCTTACTGAGCCCAATGATTCAGTTTTTTCCCAAAATAGTGCAAGGGCATCTGATGGTGTCGTTTTCTTAGGGATGGTTAGTGAACCTGAGGCACAAATGCACATAAACAATATAGGTTGTGTTGTTGGTATTTTGGTTCTCCAACTCCATCGCTGAAAAAATGAGGCCCTAATTTTTTTCTCATATGGAACACATATATATAATCTTTATACTGTTCCTGATCTATGAATGCGTTGTATGATGCATATGTATATCCCTGAATATTGTTTTTTACGGTTACATTTCAATTTCTTATTGTGGCCAATGATTCAAATTTGCCTCAAAGAGAGGCAGACACATTGGTGTCAGATTTTTCTAGGGATGAGTTAGCGAACATGGGGTCATGTACAAGATCAATATAAGCTGTGCAATTGTTACTTGGTTCGCTTACGCCATCCCTGTAGAAAGTTATGAGGCCGCAATCTTTATTCTACATTCATAGAACTATGATATTTGAATTATCTATTCCATGCATTCATAGTGTATAAGAATTACATTTTAGTTTGTCACCGAGGTCGATGATTGAAATTTGCCCCAAAAGAATTCAAGGGGAGACACGTATGATGGTGTCGTGTTTTAGGGATGGGTTGGTGAACCTGAGGCAGAAATGCACACAAACAATATAGGTTGTGTTGTTGGTACTTTGGTTCTCCAACTCCATCTCTGAAACAAATTATGAGGCCCTTGATTTATTCTCATATGGAACTACATATATGATCCTTGATTTGTTTCTGATCTTTTAATGATTGGTATGATGCATATGTATATGAATGGTTTTGATCATAAGTATTTTTAGCATGTACTTGAAGATTAATTGTTTGGTTTTTTATTTATAATTACAATATTTAGGCTTGTTTTGTACCTGACAATGTATATCCCTGAATATTGTTTTGTACGATTACATTTCAATTTCTTATTGTGGCCAATGATTCAAATTTGCCCCAAAGAGAGGTAGACACATTGGTGTCAGATTTTTTTAGGGATGAGTTAGCGAACCTGGGGCCATGTACAAGATCAATATAAGCAGTGCAATTGTTACTTGGTTCGCTTACACCATCCCTATAGAAACTTATGAGGACGCAATCTTTATTCTACATTCAAAGAACTATGATATTTGAATTATCTATTCCATGCATTCATAGTGTATAAGAATTACATTTTAGTTTGTCACCGAGGCCGATGATTGAAATTTGCCCCAAAAGAGTTCAAGGGGAGACAAGTATGATGGTGTCGTGTTTTAGGGATGGGTTGGTGAACCTGAGGCAGCAATGCACACAAACAATATAGGTTGTGATGTTGGTGCTTTGGTTCACCAACTCCATCTCTAAAACAAATTATGAGGCCCTAGATTTATTCTCATAAGGAACTACATATATGATTCTTGAATTATTTCTGATATTTTAATGATTGGTATGGTGCACATGTATATGAATGGTTTTGATCATAAGTATTTTTAACATGTACCTGAAGATCAATTGTTTGGTTTTTTATTTATAATTGCAATATTTAGGCTTGTTTTTGTACCTGACTATGTATATCCCTGAATTTTTTTTACGATTACATTTCAGTTTCTTATTGTGGCCAATGATTCTAATTTGTCCCAAAAGAGAGGCATACACATCGGTGTCAGATTTTTCCAGGGACGAGTTAGTGAACCTGGGGCGATGTACAAGAACAATATAGGTTGTGCAATTGTTACTTGGTTCACTCACGCCGTCCCTGAATAAACTTATGAGGCCACAATCTTTATTCTACATACACTCTGATGCAATTATTTGTCATTATGGTTAGATGAAATGATATATGAACCGATCAAACTATTGCTGAGATGCTTTATCTTTGATATCCACGTATATATTGTCTTACATGCACATGTTGTCAATTCTTTAGTTGTAATACAATTCAATCATATGTATAAGTTCTAAGTTATGTTCTTAAAAATCAACAGCAGGATGATGATGAAGTGGACGATAACAAGGTATCCAGGGACAACAAGAGCCACTACATGCTGAGGAGGTTACGGTGTGGGATAATCCGTTTCCACCATAGGGGGAAACTGTTTTGCCCATCCTGTGGCAGAGCCATCAACGTGGACCTTGACAGCATGATCCAGCACGCGGATGGCGTTGCCACAAGGGAAGGAAGAAGCCATAGGCCGATTACCTTGGCGCGACACAAAGCCTTTAGCAAATTCCTCCGGGATTATGTCAGGACTAGTCTGTATCCCATCTACTAGGCTGTCCCTGCCTCCTACTAATACCCCTGTCCTATTAGGCGTCTCTGTGTCACGGCCTCCTGCTGCCGCCCCTGCTTTTATTTTGTTCTAGTTAATTATTACATGTGTGTGGCATGTAAGACAATATATCCGTGGTATCTCTGGTGAACCTTCTATTTTAATCTACTCTATTATATGGAGTTCCTTAAAGTTTCTAGTGTTCAATTATATTTACTGATCATGCTCATGCACACTACAAAATATTTCTAGTGCTTGATTATATTATAATTGTCAAGAAATACATCAACAAGTTTCCTCTGCCGGATCGGTGACCACCTCAATAATTAGCTTGATAGAGTGCCTCGTCACCTTGACCTAGACGACGAGCAGATCATCAAGGCCTATTCTATTTTTAGCACAGAATTCAGCTCAGGGGTCGGTGAACTCAATGCAATCGTCAGATACTTCCGATATGCGGTATCGCCCCAATATTTGCAGGCCTTTGTTACAATTATTATTCATGCATACACAATAGAACCCTTACAGGTCCAACATGGAAGAATTTGAGCTACCACAGAGACCTCGGCAGAGGTGGCAGAATTGGTGCGGGTGCAACCACGGCGACATCGAGCTCAGATTCTAGAGGAGGAAAACAGAACCGAGCATGGTCGACACGGTGATAGATCTCACCGGGAACCAATTCTCGTCCCCGCATCGTGCCATGGGTGCGTCCATGGTGAGGGCGAGCTCCGACTCGGGATGGGGAGGAGAGCGGGACCGAGGATCTTTGTCATGTCCGAGCTCTACGTCGTGGCCGCGACCACAGATTGCCGCCCCGGGGAAGAAGAAGACGCATAATGGATGTAGGCGCCAACACTGCAAGCGTACAGGCAGGAGAGCTGGGCTGAGCAGGTTTATCCACGTCCCAGCTCCGCGCCATGGTTGCGACGCCCCACAGATTGCTGGTTCGGGGAAGAAGAAGACACGTAATGGATGCAGGCGCCAACACTGCAAGCCTAATTGACTCCTAAGCGATGGGAGCGACATAACTGCGAGAACTGACAGGGGGGGCCCAACTTGATGGCCGTTCGCCTGATTTTTTGTATTGAAACGTAAAGTTGAATTCATGCCGAAAAAGACCCTCTGAGTATTTGGCACACCAACTATAGTCATCGCGGCTGATTTCAGGGAACTTGGGTACCGCGTTGCCTGGGCGCCCCAACTTTCGGGCCGCAAAGTGATATTCTCCATCCTAGCACCAGCCTGGATGCAAGAGGCTTTCTAGTCCTTGACTTTCTCAGGGGCTCGGCGCAGGATTTCTGAAAACTTGGTCGCTGAGTCTGACGCCTTGATGTTGATGCGCAGAGGCTGAGCTATCTCCCTGGCTTAGGCGATGGCGGTGCTAACGAAGTTGCCGGCAAGACTCATGCGTTCCTTGGGACTTGGAGCACCCTCACCCAAGTTCGATAAGCTAATGGGAATTGTGGTTTGCACAAGCACACAAAGACTATGAGTATAAACAAGTCAAATGGTTATCCAACTTACAGAAAAAAGACCAAGATGGAGAAAGGTTACCAAAGATGCTCGTTTCCGCTTGCATTCATGTCTCCGCCAAGTCATCGTGCTCCTTCTGGACTGACTTGAACATCTCAAGACTCCTAGAATTCTGCTCTTTGGCAGCTTGGTTCTAGTCTTTGAGCTACGCAATCTCATCCTTTAGGCGCTGCATCTCGGCGTTAGCAGACTCTTGCATAGCCTTCATCGTCGCCTCATGGCCCTTAATGGCATCGGTTAGGTCCTTCTTCAGAATCTTATTTTCATCATCGAGCTCCTAGATATGCTTGGATTGCTCGACAATGCTCTTGGCCTTAGCAATTGCTTCTATAAGACGGAAATCAGAAAGTGATATCAGAAGACGGAAGAAATGAATCAATTGGAAAGCAAGGAGCTATCGTAGGAAACAGACTCTGGCTATTTTTGATTTGTTCCTTCAGGAATTTGGTTTTACCCTGTTCAAGGTCCATCTCCTTCCAAAAAGCAGCAAACCACTCATTGGCGGCTATCCTCCATTGATTCTCATTCTGCACCAAGATATAAATAGGCTTAGTTTCTCTAGAGCATCTGGTCGGAACTATTTAGTTTCAACTAAATGCTCGGGGGCTACAGTACACTATTTTGAAGTAAACTATTTTCTCTAGAGCATCTAGTCAGAACTTTGTAGTTTCAACTAAACGCTCAGGGGCTACACGGACAAATTCTACGTTTAGTTCTTTGGAGCACTCATGCCAATAACTATTGGATTATCTGCCTAAGAGCTCGGGGGCTACAGTGGGATATACTACACAAAGTAAAGCAAGTGAAGTTCAAAAAACTTACGATGGCAATGATCCTGAGATTGTTGGCCAGATGAGCATAGGAATCATGGAAGGTCTAGGCATTTTTATAGATTGCATCGGCCTGCTTGATGAGATCATCTAGGCTCAACGTCGGAAGAATCACAGCCAATGGAGAGCTTGAAGCCGGAGGCATGGATGAAACCCTAGTTGCCTCCTGCACCTTCAAGGCAGTTGATAACTCGGAGGCTCCTGTCTCGATCGCAGCTTCCACGTCCACCTCTTCCACTTCCTTCCCCTTCTTGGTGGCATCCTTAGCCGGAGCTTCAGCCACTTTAGAGGAGGTGCTCTCCTGTGTCGCCTGACCACTAGGAGCAACGTCAGCCTCGACAGAGCCTGAGACATTAAGATTTGGATTGATATCTATCTCCATGGCGGAGGTCTCAGGGATGACGGGGGATGACGGCCCAGCAGGACCAGAAGTGGGTTTGGCGGCAGGAGTAGGGGGAGCGGTGGCGGGAGAGGGCTTGGCAGACGACCCCTTGGTCAACATGTCGCGAATGTTTTTTGACCCTCCAACATCTTTGGAGGATCGCTTCAAACTAACACCGGCTTTCCTCCCGAAACGTATAAAGTATAAGTACAAGAGTTGAAAAAAGGTGTGCACCGAAAAATACAAGCCGAAGAATGAAAGTACTTACTCCACGGCAGGAGCCTTGGTGAGGGGAATGACGGTGGACTTCTTCTTCTCTGACTCTAAGGCGTAAGTGGATCGTTTGGAGACTCCACTCTCCGATTTATTCTTCTTCTTGGCCTCGGCAGCAGCGTTAGAAGTGGAGCTCTTCTGCTTTCGTGCCGCCGGAGCTAGCTGATCCTTGGAGGGGTCGTCGTCGGACACCACTTGGATATCCTTCAACTTTAGATCATAGACCTGGGAGGCCATTTGATCCGCCGCCAAGGTCGCCATCTGGGATACAGAGGAGTGTTAGATGGACAACTCCAAGATGGAAAAACCTTAGAGTATATAACGAGCAACAAAGGAAACAGAAGCTACCTCGGGGCATGTACCGCAATCGAACATGTCGAAGGTGATCTTGAAGCCATGCTTCTTGTCCTTCACCTTCACGATGTCCTTTAGCTGGAGCTTGACGGAGTCAGTAGAGAAGTTATCCTGCAAAATTCGCATGGGATCCCTCATGTCTTGGCTATATTTGCACATCAGCTAGGCGCGGTGCTACAGAGGCTAGATCCGCCTAACGTACCAGCACATGGCAAGGTCTAAGCCCGTTAGACCTCCGTCTACGAGCCATTCGACTACCTTACGGCGCGATTGGCTTCATCGTCGGAGGGAAGATAGGCTAGGGTCCACTATGTGGGCACTTCGGTGGCAGCTCCATCGATGAAGTCAGGGTAGGTCTCAAGACAGTCTGATAGAGGGACATATGGCCCGTAGAAATACATGCGCTGCCAGTTCTTGCAAGACTCATGCCCTACGATGTCGGGGAAGCGCCGGCTACGCCGGATCTTAAAGCTAATGGTTCCGCAGGTCTGCAATTCATCCTTGGACTCTACAGACTCTCTCTTGACGGTGAAAAAGTATGCAAACAGATCTAATCTAGGTTTGATTCCTAGATATCCTTCGCACAGAGCTACAAAGTTGCTAAGGACTAGGATGCTGTTGGGAGAGAGGTTGTGGGGAAGTACCTAGAAGTGTCGAATGACGTCTAGGAAGAAGTAGGAGACTGGTAGGCTTACGCCGCGTACCAGCTAATATTTGAGGTATACCTTCTCTCCGGGTTGGGGATAAGGGACCACCTCACCAGTCGGCGCCGCCCGCCAGACGAACTTCTCCTCCGTGGGGAGATACCCCTCGTTGACCAGTTCTTGGAGATCTTCGGCGGAGAGGTCAGAACCCCTCCACTCCCCCTTGTGGGAGTCACTCTCCTCTTCAGCAACTTTGGGCGCCGCCCGTTCTTGGTCATCGCCGGCAGATTCCATCACGGCGGAGACGGGAATGACCACCCCTCCGGCGGAACGATCACTCCCTATGATGGCTCCATCGTAGCCTTGGGAATCGCCATCGTGGAAGGAGTAGAGCTACTGGAAGCCCTTACGAAAAGGAGTGTGTGGAGAAAGAAAGGGCTCTGGTTAGGGTTTTCGCAGGAGTGCTCGAACGGTCGCACGGCTGGAGGAAGACGAAGACTGGAAAGAGAATGCGGGTAAAAAGAAATAAATTTACCGTGGTGGAAATATATAAGCCTCACGTCAAGATTCGTGCAAAAGAATCTGATGGTTGGAACATTGCCGACGTGGAAGTGAACGTGCGTGGTAATTTCGCCACGTCCTCCGTCTTTTGCCGCTCCACCATTTCGATTTTCGCGCGCGTAAAAATAGCTAATGATTAATTCTTTGCTTCTGCGAGTTTTGAGGTAACATGGACTATATCCTACGTCATCCTCCTGACAGTTGCAGTGAAGGGTCACATCTGAAAGATTCCATCGAAGACAGAGATCATCCAACTCTGGAAACAAAGACTCAAGGAATCTCTGGCTACATTGCGAAGCCGGAGAGGATTGCAAGCTTCTTTGGGAGACCTTCAAGATATTGCTTGACGGATTGCCGGAATCACTTAGACAGGATATTCAGAGATCAACGAGCAAGACAACGCAAGATTTAAAAGTCCTCGAGGGGCTACTGTTGGGGATATGCTATATGGGTATCCTCATAGCATGTCACCAATCCGCCTAACCCGGGTGGCCCATAGTTGGTAGCAAGGCCTATGACCTGCTGGGTGGCCCAGTTAGACGGATCCTAAAGGGAGGCCCATGCCGGATATAGGAAGGCTATGAAGGAGTCACCGACATACTTGGAGCCTTGGAGTACAAGACACGGAAGACTAGTTCGTGTAGGTGTAGGACTCTTTACCTTATCCGACAAGGACCTTTACCTATAAACCCTAGGTCTTGGCGCCTTTATAAGCCGTCCTGCAGGAGCCTTTAGGGCACAACTTCTCTAATTGTTGCGTACAGCACGCAACACCTTGCACAGCGAACCTATCTATGTAACTCGACGTATTGCCATTATAGTGATTTATAGCAGGAGTAGAGTTCCGCCACCATTGTGGGACTTGATCCTGGGTAAGCTGTGTTACCTCGTACCCGTCAACTCTCCGCCTTACCCCACGTCTCTAAACACGCACTGTGAGGACCCCTCCATGGCATACTCGTCGGCAATACCACGACACAGAACCTAATTCGTTGATCCACAACTCGAATTGTGCGATAACCTCGGGTCTAAGGATTACATTGATTAAGACATACAAATGAGGACTTGTTCATTTTATCTCAATATGGATCAGTCTAACTCGCAAAACTCTTTAACCAAATCCATGTAAGTCAGAATAGTATCACCATGCCTATTACAAGTGGAACCGAGTCATCAGTCGACTTTCACATTAGTCTAAGTTGTGTCCAGCACAACCTTAGCAACTAAGGACATCTAGTATGAACAAAATAAATATATAGTTCCACAACTGAATGACATATTCAATGATACATATCATATGTCCATACAAGGAAATCTTAATAACTTTATGAATCAATTGGGGATTCCAACATACATGATTGCCTAGGGAAGATTCCCAATAGTCTCCAAGTTGCACAAGAGTCAAACATCTCGACATCACATGCCTAGGCATCTAATGCCCATAGCTCTCATGTGTGTCTCGTAGTTTGGCAATGGTGGTGGCATTGTCAATGGATCCGCAATGTTTGCA
Source organism: Avena eriantha (assembly GCA_910589775.1). NCBI lineage: Eukaryota > Viridiplantae > Streptophyta > Magnoliopsida > Poales > Poaceae > Avena > Avena eriantha. The sequence goes on along the minus strand of OU342740.1, from coordinate 196,330,456 downwards.
TCCATGTGTACCTTGCATAACTTGATATCACCTTGATTGACAAACTAGAAAATCAGGTGGTATCGCATGAGTATATGTGTGTTCTTCTGGTGTTGTCTAGGTTCCTTGGCTTGTACAATAGCACCATTGTTGTCACAATACACGTCTAACGAATTGGACGCGCCCTGAACTACACTAGGATCCACTAGGATATTCCTGATCCAGACAGCTTTTGCGCCCTCCAGGACGGCAATATATTTAGCCTCGGCCTTAGATGCAGGCACATTCTCTTACTTGGAACTCTTACAGCTCAAAGCACCTCTGTTCATAACAAACAAGTTTATAGATTGTGAATGAGAATCATCTCAGTCGGTAAGATAACTCACATCAGTGTAACCCCTTACAACGAGTTCATCCTTAGCCCATAAACTAGGAACATATACTTAGTCCTTCTCAAGTACCTAAGCATGTTTTTAACCGCTCCCTAGTGGCTTTCACCAGGGTTAGCCTGGTATCTACTCGTTACACTTAGAGCATAAGAAACATCTAGCCTAGTAAAAATCATGATATCCATGATGGATCCGACTGCCGAAGCATACGGAATCACACTTATCCGACTTTGCTCATTAGTTGTCACAGGACACCGAGTCTTACTAAGTTATACACCATGGGACATCGGTAAGAACCCCTTCTTAGATGATTCCATGTTGAAATTCTTCAACACTTTGTCCAAATATGTACTCTGATTCAATCCAGTTATCCACCTAGATCTATCTTACTAGATCCTGATTGCTATAACGCAAGTTGCCTCACCGAAGTCCTTCATTGAGAAACTCATTTTCAATGATTCCTTGGTTTCTTGCAACATCTAAACACTATTTACAATTAATAATATGGCATCTACATATAACATCGGAAAGTGTACTTTTCTCCCACTAAACTTCTTATATAAACGAGAATCATGATCACTCTTGATGAAGCCAAATGATTTGACTACCTCATCAAAGAGAATGTGCCAACTCCGAGATGCTTGCTTCAACCCATAAATAGATTTATGAAGCTTGCATACCTTGTAAGTATTATTCGAATACACAAAACCCTCAGGATGTGTCTCATGGAATCCTCTACCAACTTTGATGGTACTTTGTGGTGTATTATCATGTGGTGTATTCTCTACCGACTTTGATGGTACTCTGTTTAGTGTGACCATTGCAGTTTTTAGACGATAACCACAAAACGATAAAGGCAGATATGTCCAACTCATCGTTGATTGTACCCTGTCAAACAAGGTCCAATTCTGCCGTTCCAACACACACCATTCCTCTGTGGTGAGTGAGTTGAGGAACTATTCGATTACTCTTCATATGGTCATCAAACTCATGGATCATGTACTAGCCTCCTCGCTCTGACCGAAGAGACTGTATTTTCTTGCCGAGTTGATTCTATACCTCACTCTAGAATTCCTTGAACATTTCAAAGGCTTCCAACTTGTGTTCCATCAAATAAATATATCCATACCTACTCACATCATCAGCGAAGGTAATGATGTACTCATAACCACCTCTGGATGTCGTGCTCATCGGACCACATACATCACTATGTACTAGACCCAACAAGTCAGACACCCTTTCACAACTCTTTGCAAAAGGTGTCTTGGTAATTTTTCTGAATAGGCATGATTCACATGTCTTGAATGACTCCAAGTCGAACGAAATTAGGGGTCCATCATCATGGAGGTTTTTCATATGCTTCCAACTTATATTACCAAGCCGATAGTCCTAGAAGTAAGTCATATTAAGATCAATTGATTTCAACCTCTTAACATTTATGTTATGTACCGACTCACCGTCAAGATTCAAAATAAATTACCCATCTTGGGTGGGTGCAACACCATGAAACATATCTTTCAAATAGAAAGAACAACCATTATTATTGACTAGACTTCACTCTACGCCCTCTAGGGAGCGGCCAGTAGGCATAATGCCTTATGATATGATCTCGCTACATACACATGCAAGAGAAAAGATCTGTAATTTGTGCATCATAATGATTTCGTACATGTGTTGGTGTTTACCATGGCCGAGTAGTAAGATATGGCACAGGGAGTTATAAGGGAGCAGAAAAACAATTCGTCTCATGATAAAATTGGTCCATAGCTCGGCAAATCCGGCAATCCATCTCTGGTTGTGTCGATAGCGCACATGGTTACACACTAATATTTTCTAAGGTTTGGTCGTACACATTTTGATAGCTGACAGGATATTGCACGGCAACTCCTGCGTAGGCAAAGTCTAAGTAAAATGCTAGACGAAAGAATGAAACAATATGTAAAGATAGAAAAAAGTAAATATTATTCATCATTTATGGAAATTATTAAAATATAATTCTCTCCTCGACCCTCGGGGCACGGCTATCATGCATGACGTTTGATGGCCCGGCCTTTTGATGGGCAATAAGTGAAGTTAGGCTAGGCGCAAGAACGAAAAAGAGACATCACAATACTAGTCATTATTTTATTCAAAGATGGAACATTAACCTGATATAGAAGACCGAACATTAATACGACAGACGGATAGGTCAGAAACCTAAGTAGCATGCCAAAGTTCCTAACTATAACATCTAAGAAACAGCCTAGCAAACGTCGAACAACACGCAAAGTCGAAGGAGAAGCCAAAGCAATGGTCCTAATCCTTGTCCATGTCTAGCTCCTAACAGGCGACACCTTCCTACACCGAGTCATCTAGGGGCACCTACTCCAGGACGCGCGCGGCCTCCTCTCTGGTGTCATAGTCCTCCGTCTAGTAGTCCTCCTCAGAATCATTGATGGGAGGATCCTCCTCCTCGTCCTTGTCCAAGAGAGAGTTGTCCTAGTAGACCCCTACTACGACATCTCGGGGGCAGGTCTTCTAAGCGGACTCGTCGTTGTTGTCACCATCGAAAGCCTCGTCCTTCTCTTCTTAGTCCGAAGAAGAGTCGACAAAACAGTTGGCGACGTACTTATCTTGAACTGCACCTAGTACTCCATGTTCTCGGGCTGTGACGCTTAGTCGCCCAAAGGCTTGGAGGAGAGCGTCGCCGAGGGAAGCATTTGAGTAGGAAGGGGCCATGGTGTAGATGAGAAGAAGCATAGAAGAAACATCACGTGAAAAGAGTCTACTGTGAAGCCGAAGTATAAGAAGAGAAATGGGTAAGGAAGGCCGCCAGCCTGCATCCACCGCTGGTGCCGAGTTATTGCCGACGTGAAGGAAAGAAGAGGAGTAGTGCACAACAACCGAGAAAAAAAATCAAAAGCCCAAGCTCGCGCCCATCGCCGGCTAGAAGGCGTGCCATCATAGGCTAGCAAACCACATGTGAGGCATTCATGCGCCTAGCCTCTATATCGTGTAGTTCGAATAGATTCATCCATATTTGTTTGTTCGCATAAAAATGACCTGCATTAATAGTCAAAACGATCCGTGACAGAGCACACTGGCTATTTTACCTGTGACGCAACACGAAAAATAAATGGACGCAACTTTTCATGAGCAAATCTGTCATGCAGAGACAGAATAATTATAGCCCCAGCGACCGAAGCGCCAGGCACATCAGCATTTTTCATGTGGAAGAAGCAGCATCAAAAGTCAGAGCAGCAATACCTAAAGTCAGATTTGGAAAGCAGATGCTTCTGCAGTGATGCAAAGATACCTAATGCTGCAATAGCGGTAGGCTGAGTAACACTAACCTAACACTGACCAAGCGAGCCATGCACATTAGCCAATCGACGAACGGTCAAAGGCTGAAAGAATTACACCAGGAAGGTAGATAGAGTTAGAAGAATCGAGAGAAATTTATACAACAACTACACATTGGCTTCACTCTTTCTCTCCTATATGATTTGGACAATAATAGTTGTTCATGTTTAACTTACTTTTTGTATTTTATAAGTCATGTTTATTCTTTAAACATAGTGTGTTGTAAGTAGCAAAAAAGTTAATATTTTTCTGTTACACAAAAATAAATTAGAGTATGTCTCCTCTCTACAGTTCTATTCAGAATTTCTATTTTACAGATCTATCGTTCTTTTCACATGGAACAAAACAATGGTGGATCTTATTGGTTCCACTTCATATGTTAATTCTAATCGGTTTCACCAAGTATAGATGTATCATGGTCTAACCAAAAATACGTACCCTTTGGCATGTTTTTCTTCTAATCACGTTTGCATGCACTTGTCTCATAGTAATAGGTCTCACATTAAATGATATCATAGTCAACGCGTTTCACATTAAACTTGCACATCGTTTTTGTTTCGCTGATATACTGTCAATAATTTTCATGTGTCATTCCTTTCAAATCGAACCAAATAGTCGCGACGATCATTGTTTTTTGCTTCATCAATTTATACTCATCGGTTTCACTGAGTATACGTGTAACGTGCTCTACAAAAAACACGGTGAAGTCCACATCTCTCGCTCTCATTCGCGTCCGCATGTAACGTGTTCGAATCAACATTTTGGCAGTACATGATCTCACATTCAATGTGCTCTTCCAGATATCTTGCTTTCGTTCTTGTTCGCATGCAAAGAGATCACATCAATATTTTCATATTCATCGGTTTCGTAGTAAAATTTCTCGTAGTGAATGTGTTCGTCCATATTTTTTGCTATTGTTCTCGTTTGCATGAAACGGGTCTCCGTCCATATTTTAGCAGCCATCATTTTTGCAGTAAAGATCTCACGGTCAATGTGATCATCCAATTTTTTTTCATTCGTTCACGCTCGCATGCAACTTGAACGCATCAATATTTTTCCATTCATCGGTTTCGCAACGAATGATCTCGCAGTCAACATGTTCGCTCTTTGGTTAGTAAGAACACAAAAAATCAAAAAGAAGGGAAAAAGGCAAAGAAGAAGCCGAAAAAGTTGAGAAAAACAAAAATAAGCAAAAAAAAGGAAACAAATACGTATGGAAAAAGGAAGCAGGTGCATACCTACCGCCCCTCACCGTGAAGCAATATCAGCAGAGCCACGATCGACGGCTGAACCAGCACCGCCCGCGTCTTGACCAAAGTTTCCACTGCCCCAAAGCTAGACGGGATAGAATACGTGAGAGCAAGACCCATGCTACAACCACACCGAACTGCAGCAGCCCATACACTCTTTCCATCTACCGTTGTTTAGCAGTCAGTCGCCTCCTTTCAGCTCACGACCTTGCCATTTGCATCGCCGGAACCGGGTGTGGTCACCGGACCGTTGCACACGAGTGGAAAGGGGACCAAGCTAAGTGGAGAAGGATTTGGAAGAAGAAAGAACATATCTCGTGCATTGCATGGAGAGAAAAATGCGAGAGTTGTCTTATACATAGCCAAGTTGTCCACGGCTCGGCTATTAGAAGGCTCCACGGTACGACATAGATGCGAACCCCTCAGACGACTGCGATGTATGCTACTAGACCGTTTATGAACGGGACCCTATGTACGATCTTACTACAAGAACCCGCGCACGTCGACGGTCTAGCCTCCAGCTAGGCTATACGCCTATGAGCAGGCGCATCGTCTATGTTCTACTCTAACAATAGACGTGGATTTATGATGCCACGTCGGCTTTTTGCAGGCCCTCCGTCCGCGAGAAACCGCGTTCAGCATGGGATCATGTTTCCACGTAGGCTCTCTTCAGACCCCATGACCGCGAGAGTCTGCAGCAGGCATGGGATCGCGGTGCCACGTTGTCTCTTGACCGGCCCCGCCACCTGGCGGGTGCAGGGGTGTGTCACGCCGGGAATGCCTATAGAGCTCAGACATGCCAGCGGACACTGATTGAGAGCACATGGTGCACGCGCAGCGCACCGTCGAGCGACATAGGGTATGACGGCGCCCGCTACACACATACGCGCTCTCGAATCTTTCCCCCTGGCCCGTAGTAGGTCCCGCCTCACATGATAGTAGGGATCCATTGCGACGTTGTTGTGTGTTCTTTTCAGCTTCCATCCCAAGGTGGACGACCTGGATAGCAGTTTGAGTCGAAACAATCTAGAGCTATTATTTACTCTGATACTCGACTCATAGCCTTGTCTCATCAAACATGAGACAGGAATAATATTTTGACTAAGCACTAGAACATAATAACAATTATTTAACTCCATTAAGAATCCTGAAGGTAAATGAAGTTGCATCCTGCTAACTTCAAACACAATAACGTTTGCCTTGTTGCCGACTCAAATGTCAACCTCGCCTCTCTCCACGCTCCTAGTTCTTACCAGTCCCTGCAACAAGTTGCAGATGTGAATTACTGATCTGGTATCATACACCCAAGAACTATTAGGTGCATCAATAAGATAAATTTCTATAACATTGCATACAAGCGACATGAGTTGGAAGTTACACCTCCACTCTTGGCTTTGTCGTCCAAATAATTTTTGCAATTCCTCTTCCAGTGCCCATCCCTCTTGCAATAGAAGCAAGTGGCTCCGACTAGAGAGGATATGACCTAGTCCCTTAGGAAATGCTTGGGATCAAATCCCAAGCCTTACCTCATGACTTTGTCTTCTTCTTCTTACTCCAAGAAATCTTCTTGAACTTAGCCTTATTCGGCACCCTAAACACTTGACTGGTGCTTTTCTTGAGATCATCCTCTGCTTGTTTGAGCATCCCATGCAATTCAGTGAACTTCTTAGCCATACCATGCATGTGAAAGTTCGATATGAATGGACCATATACACTAGGAAGAGAGTTCAGAATTTTGTCTATAGCGAACTATTTTCTAATAGGGAAGCTCAGCCTCTCTAGAGAGTACACGTAACCAACCATCTTATCACATGCAGACTCAGTGGATCACCGTCTTTAAGCATGCAGCCTAGCAAAACTGTAGATACTTGATACCTCTCAGTATTTGTCGTCGCATTATCATCCGACTCATATGGAAGTGGATTGTCTAGAACATGATCCCTCTTTTCTTGCTTGAGAATTAGTCTCAGATTACGATATCCATTGGTGAAATTAGTGCCATTAAGCTTACCTTTCTCTAAGATTAACCTCAACGCAAAACTTAATAACTGAGGAAGATTGCTCCTCGGTGCCATTGATCTACAACAGAAAATATGCAAAACAATCAACACATGTATCCATAAATGAGAAAGCATATTAAATATTTTAACACTTATGCTCCCACTAGAATCAACACCCATACGATGGTTACTAAGTGATTCAGGATCCAAAATAAGCAAGTCGAATAGTGATCTTTAACATCATTGCTAGCGATCAAGTGATCTAGGTACACAACTCCTTGACAATCACATCTCCTGCAACTCTAGTTGGTCAGGTGACATCGCATGCCCTGACTCCCGACCGACCTCTCCCCAAGTCCCACAATCGTTGTGATAGACCGGTCTAGCTTACCAAGTGCTTTCGCTATAATAGTCCAACTCAATCCCACCCAGTAGGAAAAAATTGGTAGCACCTCAATTTTATGATCCCACTACCAAGAATGTCCGACTTATGATATTGCGGCACTGGCGGGGAGACCGACTAGACCTCCTTTGAGGGATTAAATTCTAGCAATAATTTAATAGAGGTAAATTTAGAGACATAATAGTAACAAAAAATAAAACAATTATAATGTGAAATGGTATGGCTCTTTTCATGGTGGTCTCCATCTCCATAAAACCTATAAGTCGACTCGTGCCAACTCTTTTCATGTGCCATCTTACTCCACAAAACATGTACGTCGACTCATGGCAACTCTTGTTCCCAACTTGTACTTATACTTGCATGTCATCCGGGTTCTCCAAACAACTACACTAGCAAGTAAAGTAAATTACATAGGCAATCCGACAAGCAGGTCATTATACAATAAAAAGATAACACTTAGTCTCTAGGAGGTTGATAAAACAGTGATACGCGGATCACGTATGGATTACACAAGTCACATGCACATAAGCCATACCATTCACAACATCATCCTGCAAAAATAAGTTATGCATAGATATGATATCTACCGGTACTGTGAAATTCACAATGACTTCTATGGAAATACGACAAGATAAAGCCAGTGGTCCTGCTAGATTTCAATCATGGATTTATTGATCGTATAATTTTTTTAGCCAACTAATACTATAACTCCTTTTAAATAAAACTGCTTTTATATTAGATCACCGCTTCTGGATTTACATGTCATAATCTACCCCGATGGTGGAAGCCTACTGGTAGGGGAATGTTGTTCAATGACATCAGTTCTATGATCACGGAAACTAGATCATCCATTTCCCTGAGTATAGTTGATCCAATCAACCTTGTACATAATTGATCTATTTCATAGACCAACCACCAGAACATCAACTAGATCCAATATAATGCTAACTTCATATCACATACGCCAAATCACGGGCCTAAAACCATAAGCTATGGATCTGATACCACCGTTGTGCCTCACAGAGATAAACAAAACATTTTCCCTATGCAGTGTTCCCAAGATCTAGCCCAGGTAGAAGGCCACGGTGATTACCACTAGATGTGCAGGTGTGGATTATCGATGAAGCGCGTTGGTTGATGCATTGCAGTCCCATGATCTGATCCAATCCTACGATCATCGAAGCGCTGAACGTACAACAATTTTCCGGTATCCACACGTACGAGGAGGAGCGCCAACAGTAGACTGTTAGGTCTTGTACGGCGGCTAGACTGAAATGGGGCTAGGGTTTCCAACACATGGAATGGTCTAACTATACCCTTTGGGCATCCTGTGCCCCACTATATATAGGCAGTGGTGGTGGCTACACAACCCTTGTGGCCGATCCACTAAATGCCCATTCTGGTAACTATGAGTCCAACTAACTAGTCCAGTCCGTGTCTGGTCTTGGTCCACCCTGAATGACATACTTTCAGTTGGATTCACATCTTACTAGCTCTTGCTCTTAAGTGTGTGACCCCGTAGGCCATGGAGACTTGGACACAACTTGAGTATGAATCACATTTGAGGAATCAGTAGTGGCTCCTAGTAGAATGTACTAACACCCAAGTGCCATAGAGTCATGAAGACATACCTTTTCAATGCGACTTATGCCTGAGTCCCTTTTTCCTCATGATATACCATGTCGAGCTATAGGCGACCTTCATCCTTTTAATAGCTCGACTCTCTTCTCGATCCGTGATATGTGATTCATCCAACTAACACTTAAATGAGTTGCGCATGGCCATGCTTTCTGAATAATATCACCTGAGAGGGCCCAGGGAATATCTCTCGAGTAGGAGGGGCAAGATCCCACCTTGGGTATCCATATCATGCAGCTTGATTCTCAGCCAACCCAAACTCTGCCACTATAACTTCCATCTGATGGAACAATGTTTATAGAACCTAAGTTGGCAATCCATAACTCAGGTTGTGCAACAACCTTGGGTCTAAGGATTACAATTATTGAGACATATAAATGATGACTTGTTCATTATATCTCAATATGGGTCAGTCTGACTCACTAAAATCTTTAGAAGAATCCGTGTAAGTCGAAATAGCATCACCATGCCCATGACAAGTGGAACTGAGTCATCAACCGACTTTCACATTAGTCTAAGTTGTGTGCCTAATTACTAAGGACATCTAGTATGAAAAACATAAATATATAGTTCCACAACTGAATCACATATTCAATGATACATATCAAATTTTCATACAAGGATTCGGGCATATTCCCAACAGTTTGGACCCAAGATTTATTTCCGATAGCATTGTCTTGCCTAGACATCTGATGTTTATAGTAGCTTACAATTATTTAATGGTAGAACTAATAATAATCAGGTAGAAGATAAATAGTAACTTTACACTTAAAACACTCTCTTGGATGGCATGAGTGACGTGAGCTTCAATATTGGCCATTCACTTCTCTCCATCCTTGGAAACCATCAGATCTTCCATCTCCAGCATAGCGAGCATGTCTAGTTATCTGAATATGTCCACTGTAATTTATCAGTTGTTAACATTCCTTCCCCCTTGTGATGACACGTGTTCTCAAGTGTATGTTTATAGGAACCAAGATTTGATAGTGTCAGCAAAGAATGTTGGGAAAAGCTTCAAATCTTCCTAGGATGTCTCCTTTGATGTTATATTTTCACATTATATTAACCATTGTGTCACCAACAGCCCTTGCTGTTAGAGTGATCTTGTTTGTTTCACAGCCAGTGGTGTTGTCTTGGTTGTGCCATCTGTACCAACTAGTGGTAGCTTAGGCATTAGTACTGCAGATTTCCCATGATGCTTTTTAGCTAATGAGCATGGGAGACTGGATGTATATGCACATCGTCAGATATTAGCAGCTTGTAAGGAACATGTCCAAACGTGTCCAATATTTTGAATGCACCATAGTACTAGGTTGTTAATTTGATGGATTGTCTAAGTCCAAAAGCTACCATGCGATAAGGTTGAATTTTCAATTAAACCATGTCACCAAGTGAGAACTCTCTTTCTATCTATTTCTGGTACGCATACTTCTTCATTTTATTCTCATCCTGATGCAAATTGTTCTTCATATGGGTGAGCATTGTTTCTTTGTTGGTGAGGAATTCTACTGCACCAGTGTTAGATGGACTAGAATTTGTTATTTCACTGATTAAAGCAGGTGCAAAGCCATAGAGCTTGGAATGGTGGAACCTTGATAGCAGTGTTTAAGGTAGTATTGTAACACCATTGTGTAAGAGATAGATAGTGTGCCCATTTCTTTGTATTTTGGAAAACCATGCATCTTAAGTAGCTTTCAAGGCACTGGTTTACTCTTTCAGTCTGCCCATCAATTTGTGGATGGTATGTTGTGCTAAGTTTTAATTTAAGTTACATTGCCTTGAATATGCCCTGCCACATGTTACTGGTAAAACTCATGTCCCTATCTACAACTATGCATATAGGAGGCCCGTGGTGGATGAACACATTTTCCATTGAAGCCTATGCAACTATATGCACTGTATAGGGATGAGAAAGAGGGACAAAGTGTGCATATTTGGTAAATCTGTCCACAATGACTATGATGACATATTTTCCATTTGACTTGGGTAATCCTTCAATAAAGTACATTGTAAAGTTTGAAAATGCCATATCAGGTTTCTTTAGGGGTCGTAGCAAACCTGGATAATCCCAATGTTCGCCATTTGCTCTTTGACAAATTGCACATTCAATAATGAATTTGGTAATGTACTTTTTAATGCCAATCTAGTGGAAGATTCTTTTAATCCTTTGGTACCTTGCAACTATTTCTGAGTGGCCACCAATAATACAAGCAAGGATGGATTCTGTGATTTGTTGTCTAAGGATATTGTTAATTCCAATATGTATCTTCCCTTTGTATCTGAGAATTCCAACTTGAGAAGAGTAGTGTGGCTACATTTGCATCTAGGACAAGTTCTTATATTAGGTTTTAACACTATTGGTTTGTGGAATAGCTTCTCTCAATAGAGTCTACCCAAGATGGAATCACAATGGATGTAGTCATTAATTAATTTTACCTTCTAGTCAAAGCATCTGCTGCTTTATTTTCACTCCATTTTCTGTACTCAATTATGTAATCAAATTCATTAGCTTCAGTAATAGCTTGTGTTGAATTCCATCAGACACTTTTTGATCCGTGATGAACTTTAAACTTTTTTGGTTAGTTTTGATCAGAAGTTCAGTTCCCAAGAAATAGTGGTGCCATCTTTTTAATGATTCAAGTATGGCTAATGCCTCTTTATCATAAGTAGACGTGGCTGCTACTTTTGTTCCAATTGTTCTGCTGAAATAAGCAATTGGTTTACCCTTTTTCATTAGTACTACTCCTATCCCATGACCACTTGCATCTATTTCTAGAGTAAAAGGAAAGGAGAAGTTTGGTGTTGCCATGAAATGTGTTGTTATCATACTTTATTTTAATTGGTGGAAATCGTGTGTCTATGTGTTTGTCCACTAGAATGCATCTTCCTTTAGCATGTCATGTAGTGGCATGCAGATAATGTTGTAATCTTTCACAAATCGCATATAGTAGCTAGTCAATCCTACGAAGCTTCTTAACTAAGTAATGTTCTTTGGTTGTGGCCAGCTCTGGACAATAGTAATTTGTTGAGGATTTGTGGAAACGCCTTTTACTGAAATGGCATTCCCTAAGTATTCCACTTGTGGATTTTCAAACACACACTTTGATCTTCTAGCAACTAGCTTATTATCTCTCAGTGTTACCAACACAATCTACAGGTGTTGTAAGTGTCCCACATAGGTTTTGTTGTATATCAAGATGTCATCTAAGAAGACTAAGATGAATTTCCTAAGAAATCTAGCAAAAACCTTGTTCATCAAAGCTTGGAATGTAGTAGTAGCATCAGTGATCCCAAATGGCATTACTAGATACTCATAGTGCCCAAAATAAGTTATAAAAAATGTTTTTTGAATGTCTTCATCTTTCATCCTTATGTGGTGATAGCCTGATCTCAAATATAATTAAGTAAAGTATTTTGCTCCATTTAGTGCATCTAGAAGATCCTCAATGACTAGTATAGTAAATTTGTTTTTGATTGTCTAAGAATTAATTTTTCTATAGTCAATACATAGTGTCCAAGTTCCTCCTTTCTTTTTCACCAATATTGCAGGAGAAGCATATGGAATTTCAATATGTATGATAATGCAAGCTTCTGATAGTCGATTAATTTGTTCTTACATCTCATTCTTTTGCTTGTGTTGGACTCTGTATGGCCTGAATGCAGGTGGAATAGCTCCATCCTTTAATGGAATGGAATGGTCACAACTTCTTTTAGATGGTAGCACCCTGGGTTTCTCAAATACACCTTGGGAGTCTATCAAGAGTTCTACTAATTCATGTACATTTTTTTTGGTGTAGCTTAAGATTTAGGGGATGTGGACATAGGAAAAAGGTAGTATCCTACTGCCCCCAGATGTTTCCCTTTATGCATCATGGAGACACTGATTTATTCTACCCCTTGTGTGAAGGATGTATCTAATAGAGTAACTTCCTATTTACCATCCAACAAGATTGTGAGCTTTCTTTGTTTTAAGTCTATTTTGAATGGACTATGTGTGTAGAGCCTGTTATAGCCAAGTACTACATCATAACCTTGCAATGGAAGGATTATGAATTGGTTTTTGAATTTTTGTCCCTAGATTGTATAAGTTGTTTTAGGAACATGGGATATAGACTTCAATTCTCCACCAACTATTACTTTGATAGTGTCCATAGGTTTTAGTAGAGTTGTGCAATATGTTTTGTTACCAAATTTCAGGTTAATGAAGGTATGTGTGCTCCTAGAATCCACTAGTATAGTGGATACCTTGCCTCCAATATTTACTTTCAATGTGAAAGTAGAAATATTTGCTTTGCTTTTTACTGGTTGTAGTGATATCTACATCGACTGTTCCTCTGCTTTTGGGCTTATAGCTAGGGTGTCAATGTGTTCTGTCTCCTCTGTTTCTTGTAATTGTTTTGTATCAAGTTCCTCGGTATTGTCTACTGTCATGAGATTTAGCATTTGTATTGTGGGCATTGATGACTAACAAACCACTGGGCCCCACAATATTTAGAATATCAAGGTTCTGTGAATTTCATGTCTTGCCTTGCTATAGGTTTAACCTTGCCTTCCTTCTTATGCAGGACCGGGTCTATTTGTTTTGGTTTACTAAAGGTTGAATTGTAGGAGGGGTTGTTTTGATAATTGGGTGTGAAAGAGGACTTAATGCTTGTTGAGGTTGTACTCCCTTTTCCTTGTATCGAGCATATTCCACGGCTTGATATCATGTTAGTGGTTTTAGTAGCTTGAGATAGTGTGTAAATTATCCCCTCAATCCATTTATGTAACACTTGATATAATAACTTACAATGACTCTAGGGTTTTCCTTTCTATAAGAAGACATTTTATCTTTGAATTTGGTAGTGTAATATGCAATAGAACTGAGTCCTTGCTTAATCGAGTTTTATTTCTCTACAACATCATAAGAACTATCTCAAGGGAATCTCTGAACAATCACCTCACAAAATTATGTCCAGTTCAAATTTCCGTCCAATACTTCTAAATTTATGGGCCATACATCTGCTTTTCTAGTCAGGTACATATGAGCATAAGAAAACTTACTTCTTGTGGGACATAGACCATGGCAAAATATTTCTCTATGGTTCAAGGCCATTACAATGGATTGGTGCCATGAAATCTGGGAAAGCCCATCTTTGGTGGTTTTGCTTTGGACCTATAGAATTGGGAATCCCTGTCTTGACAATTGTTTCTGACATTCATGTGATGCCTGGTGTTATGTTGCTATCCTTGCCTGAATTCTCCTTGCAATTGTTGTTGTCCTAGTGGCTAATGCTGGATATGCTCATATGGGTTTTGCATACTGTACTGGTAGTGTTGTTATTGTGGTGGTTGGTAGTAGTACTAAGCTTGAGGAGGGTATAGTTGGCGTTGTTGGAACTGATGATGTTGTGGAAATGCAGGCATGGGGCTGGTGGCAAGTTTCCCCCATAATTGCCTTGTGGAAATTTTATCTCGTATGGTGCTTGGTGATAGTATTGCTCCTACTGATAGTTGGTGTTTTTGCCCGCTTCATACACATAGCTAGTAGCTTCATAGTAGGCTTGTTGGTAGGTCAAGTTTGGGTGTCGTTCATGATTAGTGGTGTAATCATGGTAATGTCAGTGTTCATTATGTTGTTCTTGCCTCCATATCTTGTGTCATATATACTGATGTTCCTCTATCCAATGACGCACATTGTTGGGTAGCTCTCTTTTCAGCTACGATGCTTGATTCAGGCTGGTGAGGTAGTCGTACTGTAACACCCTCAAATCGGCCCTATGCAAGTTTTAGCCCTTTCCGCCAAACCTGCATAGAAACGATTCAAGGACGCCCACCAGGCACTTTCGTGCGGGTGGAAAATAAAGTAATAACTTTACACAACAGTCCTCGATGGGACCCACAGAACCGATATATATATACAACAGCGACTCAACGAGTCAAGGATACAGATATACAATACAAAGATCCAAACTAGCTTGAAAACGATACAGCATCCGAGTACGAACAAGATGCAAATTGGGCTAAGAGCCCTGAAGAATAACCAATGGCGTCCATAACCCTGCCCAGGCCAAGCCGGAAGGGTAACCCTGCTAACGACGTCGATCGCAAACCTGCTAAAACAAAAGGGGGTGCCGGCAAAGGGCAAAGGAAAAAGAGGAGCCTCAGTATTGAGGCTAGTACACGGCGAGGCTAGAATTCGGCGGATCTCGCCTACATAGGTATGGTGGACTGAAGCGGCAGTGCAGCAGCACTAAACAGCCTATAGAGACTCAGTAAAACTGGCGGCTATTAGAGAGGGATAAGAAAGACCTATTTGGATCCAACCTGATACTAACACCAAACATATCCATCCTGACATTTCCCCCTGGAGACCAAACGAGGAAGTCAAACCGAGGAACTCACACAGTTGGCAGTTTTATTCATTCCATTATAGTTGAAGCACTTACTAGTCAGATATAGATAGCATGAGTCATCCTGATAGCATAAGTAGTGGGCAGTTTTAGTTAACCATTCAGTGGTAGTTGCAGTACTTACTAGTCAGATACAATTAGCAGGTGACATCCCAACCCAGCAGTTGTTGGCACTTTTATTTCATTTCATTGGAGTTGCAATACTTACTAGGCAGGTACATCATGTCACAAAACAACCCCAGATCCACCAGTTGTTGGCATTTTAATATCCATTCCGTGATAGTTGAATCTGATTACTAGTCATATATTAAGTCAAGTTTATAGCACTACTTTAGTTATGCTTGTCTATGATCGAGATACTATGCTCCAAGTCGTCCATAACCATGGACACGGCTTTCATAAAGATTTACCCTGCAGGGGTGCACAAATAGCAACACACACACGATCAACCTCGGAAAAACCAACTCAAAACCCAACGAGGCTTTCACGACAAAGCAATCACAGGATTCATAAATTATTTCAGGGGGCCACCCCATTAAGCTACCCGCAACGAAGTTGGCCAGCTCTGAGACGGACCCAAGGTTTGTGTGGACGGCTGTAAACGACTGGGAACCCGAAAGTGTGACTGGGCTTGTCGATACAGCGAAAACGTGTCACGATACTAAACAGTACAGGTGCTCCACGCACAATCGTAAATAAAGCAGTAAAGCATGGCATAAGTACATGATAGTAATGAAGCCCCAAACTAGTTTGTGGCCCCAAGAAATAAGAAATGAATCAATCTCTGGCTAAGGGGGATTCATAGACTCTCCCGGATGTGGATAGCGCGAATAGTCAAGGAACAGGTATCAAGTACTCGGGGCCCACGGGACACAAGTGGACAGGAAAAACCAAATAGCATATATTGTCCACCGGTGCCTCTATCATTAGTTATCCTAGCAATTTAATAGTTGTATTTAAAGTCATGATCATCTCCACCATAAACATCTGCCAGCATTCCAACAACTGTGGTACTCGACAACACGAGATCGCACCTGAGCAAGCAACTACGACTCGCAAGGCCAGCTATCTACCAAACAACAGGTATTAGGAGGTGTCTATGGTAATATAGAGGCTGCACGGGATATATCTGGTATGGAACACTAAAGCATCGCGACACAGGTAGCAATAGATCAACAGGAGGAAATAAGACTATAAATGCAAAATAGGTAGAAAGGGGAAGAATGCTCGCCTAGGAAACACTGCCGGAGGTTCATATCCGGAGAACTTGTCGATACTCGCATCAACTCATCAGCCTAATCCACGAAGGAGCAAACACTAGAAGAAACACCGGATGCAATATTTAATACTACGGCAGAAGATCCGGCATGCTTATGATGTGATGCAGATGCGGTGCAATTAGGCAATATTAAGCGAAACCGGGGTCCCGACTATTAATTAATAGGTTCTAGTTATTTATCTACCCCGCAAATTAAATGTTGGATTAGCAAGACAAAGCATGGCATCGGTTCGCTACACCAATTTAAATGGAGCCGATATAAGACTAGAATAGCCCGCATATAGGCTCCATATTTAATTATGCGGTGAATCGGCATAATGCCCCCAACCCACATGATATGCATGCGAGATGAACAATATATATGCGACAGTTGATAATGTCATATTATAAAAATAGGGGCTTAGGGGCACACATCTAGGTTGGATGATCTTGGGAATCCGAGGGGTCGACGGGGTTCAGTCTCAGGGTTCGACGGGGGAGAACGGTTCGACGGGATCGATCTCGGACAACGGAAGGAGAGCTTGGCGTTCCGGTAAGAAGGTATTGGTTTAGCGTCGGGGGTGCATCGGATTCGCCGTGGTCGGTGTCGATCTTGTCGTCGCGAAGATCTTGTTGGGTCTGCGTATCGGGTCGGTCTTGGCGTTCGGGATGAAGAACTTGGCGTTCCGTTGGCGATCTTGGCAGTCTTCGGATCCGGGTCTCGCATCCAGGAAGGAGTACTTGTCGCATCCGTGGTCTTCGGGTTCGGTCTTCGGGGTCTTGATGTCCGAGAAGAAGAGCTTTGGGTCATCGACTCCGGTAGAAGTCCTTGTCGTCCCGTGTCGGATGCCCTTGTCATCCGCGACAGAGATCTTGTCGGAGTCCTTGTGAAGGGGAATCTTGGGAAGCAGCTCTTATCTCGATCTTCAACACTACCGCTGTACTTCTCGGACCACGACGGAATATAGAACTAGCAGAGCACCGGGAAAGAACATGAATCACGGAGGCACAACAAGGATCAAGCACGAATGGGTGCATCGGTATAGCAAGAAGGACCTGACAGAACCACGCAGGAACAAACAACTAGCAGGCAGGCCGGTGCCGCGCATGGAGGCCGATAGATACACTACCTGTCAAAGGCGAGCGGGGACGGAAGCGAGCACGGGTGCTGGGGCTTGACGCAGCTGTGGACGGAGGAAGGCGCTGGGGACCTCGCCGTCAAGGAGCATGGCCGGCGGTGGTTGGAGAAGAGGACGGAGCTCGCGAGAGAGGGGACCCCAGGAGGAGGACAGACCCTGGCAGCGGCGATCGTGTTTCCGGGAGGCGACGCCCGTGAGGACAAGAGCGCCCGGCGGAAGAAGGCGGGCAAGGTGACGACGGAGCTCGCCCACGAGGGAGGAGGCCGAGGTCGAGGGCCTACATGAGCCGGCGCGGAGGGATGGCGGTCAACGATGGCGAAGGGGCCGGCGAGGAGGGAGCGCCCGGTGGCGGAGCACCGCTGCTGCAGCGGCTTGGGGTCGAGGAAGATCAAGGTGAGGCCGCCAATAGGAGGTGCTCAAGCTTAGAGCTGCAGGGGAACGCGGACGGCGACCCGCGCGTGCTCGACACAGAGGCAGGGCACGGCCACAGCACACACGGGCGGAGCAGAGGAGCACCGATGACGAGGTCGACGGGCTCGCTGGCGACAGCGGTGGGGATCCGCAGGAGAGGCTCTGGTGGCCGGAAGGGAAGGTGGGGGCGGCTTGGGATCCGGTGAAGGAGGGCGGGGTCGAGGCACGGGAGGAGGTGAGGTCTTGGCTCGCAGGCGAGGCTCACGTGGGCGGCGGCGCGCAGAGAGCAGGTCGGGGACGGGGACGGGCCAGGGGATCGTGCTAGGACGGGGTAGGGGCCACACGGGCGTTGAGGTACAATGGAACAAGGTGCGGGCGGGGCTTCCGTGCGGGACACGGGACTGGGACGTGTTGAGGAAGTGCGACGCGGGGCGGCGCGCGCGATGTATGCAAGCGGGGGGGAGGAGGGTTGCGCGATAGGCACGAGGAGGTGGGGCTGGGTGGAGAGTGACGGGGTGGGGGATTTCGTGAGGCGCGCGAGGTGGGGGGCAGATAGCGGGCGGGGCTGTGCTGCTGCTGCCACGCGTGAGGTGCGTGTGTGTGTGTAGGCACAGGCAGGTGTGTGGGTCTGGTAGGTAGGTGGATGGGTGTGGGGTGGTTTGACGGCGCATGGGGTTAGGTGGGGCTTTAGGGTTAGGGTAGCTAGGGTTTTGTTGGAGGTGGCCGGCTGGGCTTTTGGGCCAGGCTGGCTGCCTCCCAAAAATAATCTAAATATTTTATTTATTAAAAACGTTTTTGTAATCCGTTTTTAGAAAAAACAAAATAATCCGGAGAACCGGGGTTTTTGATTTGAAATTAAAGACTGGTATTTAGAAAACAAAAATAGGCTTTCGAAAATAGTTTTAGACAAAACCATGCATGATGATGACGATGCTCAAATGCAATGTGGCATGATGATATGAACATGCGGTCATGATGATGCAATGCACAAAAACACAACGATTTTCTAGTAGTTGTTTTAGCGGGATGCCACACATACCATGCCAGAAGTGGTTCCTTTAGGTTCCAATGTGTCAGGGATTGGACCTCTAGTAATAAGCGTTTCCATGTGTGCCATCAATTCCTCTATTCGTGAGAGTTGATAATTTACCTTGGTTACTTTCGTTTGGAGGCCAGTAAACTTTTCCTCCATTATTTTGACATCCAAACGCACAGCTTCGAGATTGGCCGTGTCCGTCTTTGACTTAGGCATCTGGGTTAAACGAATTGGCTCCGGAATTATGCCAAAGGATGAATCTTTGAACCCTCGTCCATGTTCGATTCCCTTCCGTCACTAGTGCTCCTTCCCAACCAAAAGTCACACAAATTGAGATTGTCCATGGGATTTTACCACTTGAGGGGATACTCTCCAACAACCGCGACTTTCCTCAGTTTATGCCCAAATTTTGCAGCCACCAGCATTGACCATGTCATCATGGACTTCACTGCACCAATGCTATTGACCGTACTCCACCACCATGACAAGGGTGAGGAGGGTGAGATTTTACAGGAGAGGCCGACCAGCCTCTCAAGCATCATCAACTCGCGTCCGATCTGGATCTTGTTTCACTCCAGAATGAATTCAACCAAGAACCGACTACTCCGATACTAGTTTGCTAGATCCCTCTAGGAATCTGAAAAGTTTTTCTCCTGCTTTGAAGACCCATCTATCGATTGGTGTATTTCTATGAATAATTCTAGGTACAATAAGTAAAGCTAGGGTTTGGACCCAAGATTTATTTTCGGTAGCATGTCTTTTCCAAACATAGGGACTTTATAGTAGCTTACAATTATTGAACAATAAAACTGATAATAACCAGGAGTAGAAGATAAAAGGTAACTCTGCACTTAAGACACTCTCTCGGGTGGACATGAGTAACATCAACTTTAATCTTGGTCGTCCGCTTCTCTTTATCCTTGGCAACCATCATATCTTCCATCTCCAGCAAAGCGAGCATGTCTAGTTATATGAATGTGTCCACTGTAATTCATCAGGTGTTGAACATCGGGCACAGGGACGGAGCCAAGTAGGACGACCTAGTATGCAGCAGGGAAGGAAAAGTGTCGGCGACCTGATTTGCAACGAGATCGATGGGTGATCGCCTAGCTAGGGATGAGGATGTTAATTACTTTCTCATAATCCTTTCATGTCCACTCAACCATAGGGTTTTCACTTGATGGTGGCAAACCATGTAAATATATTCAAACTCTCAAGGTAAAATTAAAAAAAATGTGGGACGATAAGAAGCTCTTTTGTTTATATTATTCAGTTACTAGCAGAAAGCCCGTGCGTTCCTCTGGTGACAGGCTAAACTAGATGAACAATTCTTTATATGTTTATTAAATTTATACATCAATCATTTCAAATGGCGTGGAGTTCTTGATTCACCTATCTTCTATAACCCCTTAGTACACGAGTCCTTACTTGCTCGACACAAGTGATCCAACAAATTGTAAACCAACTGCATGTGCATACATTAACTTCTCGTGGACTTCGTCCAGTGGCAAAGAAGCCTTCTTCTCATTTTATCGTACCGGAAAAAATCCCCATGGCCAACGACAATGTCTAGTGGATAGCGATCACTGTTGAAGATCACATGTTACATTTGCGGATGATATGATCCTTGAAGATGATGTGACCCTGATGATTTCCATAGGGAGACACTTGCACAGAAAGAGCGTGACCCAGTCTGAGGTTCAAGACTATCAGCCAACAAACTGTATACAAGAATCAAACTGAACTAAACTGTTTTCCGTCGTTTAATCAATCCACACATTTTTAGATAAAAGGCAGCTAGTGCCCAGCTTTAAATTAATAAAACTCAGAGTATAGATACATCATAGGAGGGAAACACATCGCGCTGAGGCCTATAGCTTAGCCAACTTCGTGACAAACAGGTTCAGACGGGGTCGGCCTCCTCCAAAAACAGCAACTAACTACACTTTACGCTTCAATGCTTTCTGGAGCCAACTGCAGGTATAGGCGTCTTAGCTCGTCCGCCATCCACTCAAGGACCTCCTTGTCCCTTGACTTTCCGTTTAGCCTCTACAGCTGCAAGAAGATAATAATTTTGTACAACAAGTCGGAGGGGTGGCGGATAACCTTGTTTTCAATGGTCAGCTTGTTGCAGACAAGCCACAGCGACCAAAATTGAGCGATAAAGTAGGTCCAAAGAGGACGTCTAGCCAGACCCGAAAAACCCGACAGAATCACATAAAAGTGAGGGAAGCTAGTGGGGTTCCAGTTGCAGCCCAGGATCTATCGAAGTGCTCCCAAGCAAACTTGGCCATGGAGCACATAGGCCATTAGATGTGCGCGGCGTTTTCCCCGGCCCCGCACGGCGCACATAGGCCATTAGAGGGACCATGGCGCGCCGCGATCTCCAGATTTGACAGCAGCCTATCTAAGGCAAGTTGTCACGAGAAGATCATGTTCTTAAGTGGAATCTTGGCTGCCCAAATATCCTCAACGTGTTTAGATAAAAGAAACACCAAAGTGCTGATGGACTTTAACACTAATGTCGTATACAACTACCAAACAATTACTACTCCATGTCCACAAGGACAAAACACTGAAAGATAATGGCTTATTTTTTCATGCGTTGCCCTTGAACAAATTTAAAATGGTTCATAAGTGACATGTACTTCCTCTCTAGTGCTGCAATTCAACAATAGCTATGCCTACAAGATCTCTTAAAACTTGATACTTCCCAGGAATTCGCCATCCAGCCACAAATGGTTGACAGTTTGGTATCACATGATGCATCTTGCTAGAGGGACAAATGTCTTGTATTTGGCACATTCAGACTCACTGGTGTTGTGGATGAATCAGCTTTCAAAGCTTCGTAAGAGCTACAATGTGCGTTGATAATTAAAACAGAAAGATTTGAACTTGGATTTCACAATTCCCCACGACTGATCGAGCAATCACTTGAGCACACATCAGCAGAAGTTAAGCAGCAGCCAGAAATTGAATATGTGCACTTCCTCGTTTAATTTGTGTATTTATCAATGATTTTTTAATTCATTTTTTAAATTTCATGCTTGGATGTGTACCCTTGAACTGAAGTCGTTAATTCCTAGTATTTCTTTCGTGTACTTTCAACCACGTGCTATTTTTTCCAAACAAATATGTCAACTTCCCGAGAACTTTTTTCCCCGACATACCTGATGATGGCATCTCCATTAAATCATCCCACAGAGAAGAGAAGACCAAGGAAGGAAATATCTGACGGTGTGTGCATTTTCACAACCAGGACAACAAATATGTATTACTCTGACCTTTATATGTATAAAAACAACAAAAAATAAAGGAACAAATAAGTAATTCAGCTCTAACGGGCTTATGAACGAACGAACAGGTAGAGAGCACCGCTTACAGATACAAATATAGATTGATTCATCTTGTGGTGGTCATGGCCTTCCGTGGACAAACGCAAACCTGTCAGCATGGGTGCCATGAGCCATGAGCCATGTCCAAGCCAAGTTCTCAAAACTCTAGCTTTCATTAGCAGGAGGCCAAGAACACAAATGATGTATACTGCAAGTCGAGAAATCTCTCTCACGCACCATGACCCTACCAGCACCTGTCCCGCTGAAAGCCGCCCCACACACACCCCACCGCCGTCCTTTCAGTCGCTCACCGGGTTTGGATGTCCTCACTCATCAGTCCTCTCACGGAGGATCGCCGGAGATGTAGTGAAGCGCGGGCATGTACGTGTCTATGCATCGTGAGCCGGCAAGGAACGGATCCTCGGTGGAGCCCGATGGCGAGAAATTCCCACGGCCAGGGTGGGACGTGTTGGTGAGCGGGGTCGTGTCCAGGCCACCTGCGCGGGGATCCAACCAGAGAGGGTGGCATCGGCGAGCGTGTGGGGCAGACTAAACGATAAGGACCCCGAGTCACCGCCTCCATCTCCCTTCCTCCCCTCTTCCGGGTGCCGCTCCTAGTGCTGCCGGCCGGCGCAGGTCCACCTCGATGACCTCCACACGCCGAGCACCAAGCAAACGACGGGTAAGGTGGGTGGGGGAGTGAGGGGCGTGGGTGAAATTTGAATCGTGCGTTAACCATTTTCTGGGTACCGGACCGCATTTTTTCCTGTTCACTGGTTCCAGTTGGCAGTGGCAATAAAACCACGGAAATTATAAGGGCAAAACCAACAAATAAAATCAGAACGAAATTTTGGGTGGAAGAACCTATTTTCTTCTATAATTATTTCCTCTTTTATTCCAAATAAACCTTATATTTCTCTAATTATATTATTTATCTAAAATCTATTTGAAAAATAGTTTTTTTAGAAAATAAAATAAAATGTTTTAAAGAAAATTGGAGAGGCGGCAGCTGCAGGCTAACGGCCTAGCGGAAAGCCACGTACCCACCCCGTAGCGTAGCCAGTGAGAGGACAAGCTCAAGCCCATCAGCCATCCCTACACCACATCCCTCGAAACCCTAATCCGGGTCACCTAGCACTTTTGCCATTTACCCCCTCCGTCATTACTCTCTTTCACCTTCAGGTCCCTACATAGATATCATCTTCTTGTGGATGGGATCCCTCTCCCCCGCTCGATACTAAGCCCCCGCTTCATTCCCAACCACCAACATTGCCAGATGGGTTGTAGGCCCCATGTTCTTTCTGACACCACTGCTTGCACCACGTTCGCCACGTCCAGATCGAGTTCATCGACGCCCATGATGACCTCGCTTGGTTCCTGGGCGCTATCACGGTTCTATGTCGACGGTTGTTGTGCCTGCAACCCGTCTTCCTCTTCTCCGATGCTGCCTTGGATCGGCGCTTCTACTCGCCCCCGATATCGCCTGGCCACAGACCTTGCCTCTTATCTCCCCCGATCTCGCCCGGTGTTGAACTCACCTGCAACCTCGACTCCCTCTTGCGGCACCCCATGGACACCCTCTGCTCGCGTTGTTGACCATGGCAAGCTCCTCGCCACCTTGCTCCACCTCATCCCCACTGCTCAACTTCCTGGTCTCATAGGTCAAGGCCTCCTGTTTAGGGATTTGGTATTTCTGTGCTCAAGCCAGAGTAGTCGAGGTTTGTGGGGGCATGTGGAGGCATGGTGAGCGAGGACCTACACCACGTTCGCCGTGTATAGCTCGAGTTTGTCGACTCCCATGATGACATCGCTCGGTTCCTTGGTGTCACCGCGGCTCTACCTCGACGGCTAGCGTGCTTGCAACCCGTCTTCCTCTTCTCCGGTCCCACCTTGGAGCGCCACCTCTTCTCGCCCCCATCTCCCCCGGCCGTAGACCTCGCCTCTACTCTCCCTCGATCTCGCCCAATGTTTGAGCTCGCATGCAACCTCGACTCCCTCTTGCGGCACCCCTGAAAGAACATTTCATGTTTTCCTATGTTTTGCGTGTTAGATAACAATACTATGGAGACTTTTCATGTGTGCTAAGTGTGCAGGAAGCTTTGAGGGGGCCGGATAATCCGCCCCACCAAGGGCCGGATAATCCGGCCTACCTCATCTCTCAAGGAAGCCAAGGCGCGTCGCTCGGTACCCGGTCGGATTTTCTCCCGGAAAATCCGAACTGGGGCAGTTTTTCCTCCCTAGGCCGGATAATCCGGGTGTCGCATGGGCCGGATAATCCGGCCCCCAATTTTCGAGCAAAAGGAGCCAAGGCGCGTCGCTCGGTATCCGGTCGGATTTTCTACCGGAAAATCCGAACTAGGGCGGTTTTTGTTCCCTAGGCCGGATAATCCGGCCTTCGCATAGGGCTGGATAATCCGGCCCCTAGAAGTTGATCAAGGGCAAGCTCGGCGGGTCGCTCTGTCAGGGGGGCGGATTATCTACCGGATATTCCGAGTCTAGGGCGGTGTTTCCCCAGACCGGATAATCCGGCCCTCACTTGGGCCGGATAATCCGGCCCCCAAAGGTTGCAACGGCTGGTTTCTGAAGGGGGGGGGGTATAAATATCCCTTCTTCCCCAACGTTCAGTCTTCTTGATTCATTCGAATTTGACCAGACCTTGTGCAAGAGCTCTAAATCTCGATCTCCCACTTCAACCACCCGAAGGTCTTGATCTTTGGTGGAATTGAAGGAGGAGAAGTTCATCATCATCAAGAATCAAGCGCTTCAACTCCTCTCCATTCAATTGGAGAAATCCTTGATCTAGTATTCTTGTCAATACCTAGATCTTGTTTATTGTATTTGATAAGTTTGTTTTTGTGGCAGCTTGTTGTCATTTCGGGAGCCTCCAAGTTGTTGTGGAGTTGTTGCCCCGCTAGTTGTGTAAAGGCGTCGGTGCCCACCTCGAAGGGTACCTATAGTGGAAGGTGGATCATGCCTGTTGTGGCGAGATCCATCGGAGAACAGGGTGAGGCCTTTTGTGGCGTGGTGGTCTTAGTACCGCCCACCCATCCAACACAGACGTACTTCCCTTAACAAGGAAGGAACTGCGGTCAAACAAATCCTGTGTCTCCGCGTGCTTCACTTCGGTTTACTCGTTCCTCTTCCACTCGCTCTTTACTCGCTAGTAGATAGGTTTGCATATAGGGAAATTCCACCCAATAGTCCATCTAGAGAATTTACCCTTTGTGCTTAGCCTAAAACTAAAAAAGAATTAAAAATTGGTGTAGCACCTATTCACCCCCCCCCCTCTAGGTGCCCAAACGATCCATTTCAATTGGTATCAGAGCCCCGGCTCTTAATTCGGGCTTAACCGCCTAAGAGTAGTATGGGTACCAAGGATGATGGAAATGAGGTTGTGGATAAGGTCACAATGGATGATCTCAAGTTGTTGGAAACAACCTTGTTGAAATCCTTTGAGGCCAATATGGAGGAGATGAATCAAATGATTGCTCGCCTTACATCATCCATAGCTCCATCTCCATCCTCCTCTGAGGCTCCCACACCATCATCTAAGGAAAAGGGTAACACCGGATCCAAGGATGATGATGTGGAAGGTGAAAAACTAAATGGCTCCACCTCCAAAAAGGGAAATGGTAAGGAGGAATATAGTGAGGTTCGCCACGTATATTCCCCTAACCCACCTATCCCTCATCCTCATATAAACAATAGGGATGATCCACCCAAGCTCACCGCATCTTCTTTTAACCAATAGCAATTCCTAATGAAATCTCATGTTTGCAGCTCCTCTATTGAATTGTGGAGGATTATTGAAGAAGGTCTTCATATTGGAGATCAAACCAATCTAAAGAGAAGGGAAGTTGTGGATAGCCAGTTGAATGCCACCGCTCTCCACATGATACAGCTGGGTGTGGGTCCCAAGGACATGCCACACATTGAACATCTCAACACGGCTAAAGAGGCATGGGATGCGCTTACGGACCTTTTCGTTGGAAACGAAAGCATGAGAAGAAACAATTATGATGCCCTTAGTAATGAAGCTGAGGGATTCTACATGTTGGATGGTGAAAACCATGAGGACATGTATAGAAGACTAAAGGGCATCGCAACAACATTTCGGAAGCATGGGGCCACTCACATTGATGATGCATGGATAAAAAGAAAATATGTGAGTGCCTTAATGCCTTTGGAGCCAACGGATTTGAAGAGCCTGTAAGGTAGACACAACTATCATCAAATGACATCCAACAAAGTCATGCAAGAAATGGCATCATTCAAAGTAGCGGCAAAGAATGCTGAAGATGCCCGTGCTCGGGCCATTGGGATGCAAAAGGGTGTCAATGTGGCTCTCAAAGCCAATGTTGTTGAGCAAGAGGAAGATGAAGGAGTTTTTGAGGCGGTATCCATGGACTGCCTCGATGAGGTCAAACGTGCTCATGGTGAGTACATGGCATTCTATGCAAGGAACTTTTGGAAGGACCCTGCCAAAGCCAAGTCTGATCTTGAGCGCAAGAACGGGTCAAATGGAAGAAGAGAAAGTGGCCCAAGATTGAGAACTTGCTTCAACTGTGGAGATAGAATGCACTTTGTTGCCGAGTGTCCTTATCAAAATAGAGAAGACAATGGTGGTAGGCTCATTCTTAAAGAGAAATCTAAAGCTCCTAAGAAGAAGCCATTTATTAAGAAGAATGGCCCTTTCAAGAAGCAACCCAAGATTGTCCTTGTAGCTCAAGAGGAATACTCCTCCGCAAGTGAAGATGAAGAGGATGATGATAGTTCCCACGAAGTGGATGCTATAGCCACCACATCGACTCCCTCCTCTCTCTTCGACTCGCCGAACGAGAACGCCATCAACAACAACGCCACTTGCCTAATGGCAAGAGGATCCGAGGTATCAACTTCTAGCTCTTCATTTCCTAAGACTAACATAATTTTGGATATGGATGATCATGACAGTCTTGTAATGAAAGAAGAAGTTATTCCCTTGGATACTTTTTTCACTAACCTATAAGGTGAGCACAAACTCCATTTTGATGCTCTTATGAGTCAACTTGCTCAAGCTGAAGATCACCTTGAAGAAAAGGGCAGAATTGGGAGAAGATGCCTTGAAGATAGCTTCTTTGAAGAATGCCTTGGAAGAGGAAGTGGAAGCTCGAGTTTCTTTGGAAGAAAGACTCAAATCCCTTGAAGAGTCATAAGAAGAAGCTGTAGCTCAGCTCATTAAAGAATGTGATCATGCTCTTGCCAAGGTAAAGAAACTAAGGAAAGAAAAGATTGATTTTGGGGTTGTTCATGCTAGACCTTTGGAGAAGTTTTATAATCTTGAAAGTGCTCACAAGGCATTGAAGAGTGATCATTCTACTCTAAATGAGTCTCATGACCAGCTCCAAACTCAATTGAAACGGTATGATGTGCCAAGTACCTCCTCTTCATCCTTTGGAAAAGAAGATCTTGCAAGAAGTTCTCAACACAAAGGTAAAGGGGTTATTGATGAGATACTGAGCAGGCAGAGGACAAACAATAGTAAAGAAGGTCTTGGTTACATACAAAGAGCAAGAAAAACAAATAGAAGAAGAACAAGACTGCTCAATCTAAGACTAGCAACATTACCAATAACAAGACTAATCATAAGGGTTTTGCAGGGATCAACAATCCTAACTTTGAACTATATTGTGATTGTTATGGTGATGTTTATGCTAGTTATGTAGGGCCTTATGATTGTTACATTCCTTGGTCTATTTGGGTTCCCAAGACCCTTGTTACTAACATGAGAGTACCCATTGAAAAATGGGTACCTAAAACCAAGAAGTAATTTTCTTGCAGGGCTATGCTTCCGGTGGTCTAAATGGGTACTCGATAGCGGTTGTACGAGTCATATGACCGGAAGCAAGGAGATCATCACGGAGATGCGGCCAAACCTTGATCACATTACCGTCTCCTATGGTGACAAGTCAAAATCTGAGGTATTGGGTATCGGCAAAGTTGTGGTGGCTCACGATATCTCTCTCGTGGACGCCATGCTTGTTGAGACCCTTGGGTATAACTTACTTTCAGTTCGTGCCCTTGTTAAGATGGGCTTTGCAGTTTACATTGATGCTGATTTAGTGGTACTCTTGTGGAGAAAGTCTCTAAAAGTCGCTTTCGTGGGATATGTCGAAAACGACCTGTACGTGGTGGACTTTTCGGGGAAAACCACTACAGGCCCGTTGTGTCTTTTCGGAAAGGCTGACGCGGGTTGGCTATGGCATCGCCGACTAGCCCACGTCAATATGAGAACTTTGCAAAGTCTCCACAAGGGTGGCCACATTCTTGGTCTAAAAGAAAATGTCTCTTTTGCCAAAGATCGTGTTTGCAGGACGTGTGTTGAAGGGAAAATGCATGATTCACCTCATCGAAGGAAAACCATTATCTCTTCAAAAAGGATTTTGGAGCTCCTTCATGTGGACCTCTTCGGACCTCCATCACATGCAAGCCTCGGTGGGAAGAAGTATTGTCTAGTGATTGTTGATGATTACTCAAGATACACTTGGGTTTATTTCTTCAAGTTGAAGAGTGAAACTCAACAAACTGTCATCGACTTCGCCAACGAGGTTCAACGTCAACACAACGTCCTCATTCTTGCTATAAGGAGTGATAATGGCTCGGAGTTCCAGAACTACACCTTAAATGAGTTCCTAAGTGAAGAGGGGATAAGACATCAATATTCCGCTGCGTACACCCCTCAACAAAATGGTGTAGCCGAGAGGAAGAATCGAACTATAATGGACATGGCAAGATCAATGTTAGCCGAATTTAAATCTCCATATAACTTCTGGGCTGAAGCAATCTCTACTGCTTGTCATTCATCCAACCGCTTATACCTCCGCAAGATCTTGGACAAGACTCCGTATGAAATACTTACCGGTAACAAGCCAAACATCTCCTACTTTTGGGTATTCGGGTCTAAGTGTTTCTTTCTTATTAAAGGAGTTCGTTTATCTAAGTTTGAATCTAAGGCTTTAGAAGGTATTTTTGTTGGTTATGGTGCCGAATCCCACACTTATAGAGTCTACAATAAGCTCTCCGGAACTGTGGTAGAATCTTGTAGTGTCGTGTTCGAGGAAAATGACGGTTCCTGTGCGGAGCTAGTTGGTGTTTGTGATGCAGATGTTGAAATACCCCAAGATGCCATAAGAAGAATGGGCGTCGGATTCTTCCGCCCCACTGAGGAACCCCTTGTGGCGGACCGGGAAGGACAATGCTCTACTCATATAGAGCCCTCATCTACACATACTCAACATGCTCCAACCACAGGGGCAACTTCTACACCATCTCCATCAAATGCTGAAGGTCAAGATGTTCCAGAAAGCTCCAGGCCGGATTTTCCGGTTGACACCGGATTATCCGGCCACCCCGCTACAGCTGACCATGTTGCTCCTGCTGGTGAAGATTTCAACGCAAGCTCCAGGCCGGATTTTCCGGTTAGCCCCGTATTATCCGGCCCCTCACCAGTTCAAGCAAGTCCCAGGCCTCCTGAAGAAGCTGCGGCAAGTACTCCCAGGCCGGATTATCCGGCCTCTCCATCGGCCGGATTATCCGGCCCTGACTCTCCAGTTCTACAGCCTCCTATTACGGCTACGGATTCACCTCAAGGGCATGCGTCTCCACCACCTGCTACTGATGTTCCAGTTACTGTTCAAGGCAGAGAAAATGCTTCCAATGAAGACTCAAGTGATGAATCTCCTCCTCCAAGAGACAACAAACTTATTGAACTTCATCGCAAGGCTCGGGCTGATCGTAACCTTGAGTTGAGGGGTCACACTCTCGACAAGGTTCTTGGTGATCTTCGACGAAGGGTTTCTACAAGAAGAGAATTGGCCAGTTTTGGTGAGCATCAAGCTCATATCTCCATGGTGGAACCTAAGAAGGTCTTTGAAGCCCTTGAAGACCCAGACTGGGTTGTTGCTATGCATGAAGAATTGAATAATTTCGAGCGCAACAAAGTCAAGAAACTAGTGGAGAAACCCAAAGAGTGCCGCAATGTTATCGGCACCAAGTGGATTTTCAAGAACAAGCAAGATGAGAATGGCATTGTTGTGAGGAACAAAGCAAGACTTGTGGCACAAGGGTACTCCCAAGTTGAGGGCATCGACTTCGGCGAGACCTATGTTCTTGTGGATCGCCTTGAGTCCATCCGTATCCTTGTGGCTTATGCTGCTCATAACAATTTTAAGCTGCAGCAAATGGACGTCAAGAGTGCCTTCCTTAATAGTCCTCTACATGAGTTGGTATACGTAAAGCAACCCCCAGGGTTTGAGGATCCTAACTTTCCGAACCATGTGTACAAACTCGATAAGGCACTCTATGGCCTTAAACAAGCCCCACGTGCGTGGTATGAGCACCTTAAAGAGCTTTTGTTAGATCGTGGCTTCGAAGTTGGGCAAATCGACCCCACTCTTTTTACTAAGAAGGTTAAGGGGGAGCTCTTCGTATGCCAACTATATGTAGACGATATCATCTTTGGTTCTACTAACATTGCTTTTAACGATGAATTTTCAAAGCTTATGACTGACATGTTTGAGATGTCTATGATGGGGGAATTACGGTTCTTTCTTGGATTCGAGATCAAACAACTTAGAGAAGTAACCTTTATTAATCAAGCAAAGTACATCCAAGACATGCTCAAGAGATTCAAGATGACAGATCTAAATGGTGTCGCCACTCCGATGCAAACAAAGTGTCATCTTGAACTTAACCCTCATGGTAAAGATGTGGACCAAAAGGTATACCGGTCCATGATCGGCTCTCTTCTTTACCTCTACGCATCTAGACCTGATATTGTGTTGAGTGTGGGAGTGTGTGCAAGGTATCAAGCAGCTCCTAAAGAAAGCCACTTAGTAGCGGTCAAGAGGATCTTTCGATATTTGGTTCATTCCCCCAACTTTGGTCTCTGGTATCCCAAGGGCTCCAATTTCTCTTTATGTGGTTATACTGACTCGGATTGGGCTGGTGATAAGGATGATCGGAAATCCACTTCTGGAGCTTGTCAATTCTTGGGAAGATCTCTTGTATGTTGGTCCTCCAAAAAGCAGAATTATATATCTCTCTCTATCGCCAAAGCTGAATATGTTGCTGCTGCCAGCGCTTGTACTCAGTTATTGTGGATGAGGCAAACTTTAAAGGAACACGGTGTCAGTTGTGACAAAGTACCTCTTTTATGTGATAATGAAAGTGCAATCAAAATTGCGTACAATCCCGTTCAGCACACAAGGACGAAGCATATTGAGATTCAGAATCATTTTATTCGAGACCATGTTGCTCGCAGCGATATTGATCTATCCTTTGTGAGCACAAAGAACCAACTGGCGGATATCTTTACAAAGCCACTTGATGAAGCAAGATTCTGCTATTTGAGGAATGAGCTAAATATCATTGATTCCAGGAGCTTGTCTTGATTACCCATGCACTCACTCGTACATCTCAATCCGTGTTTGGTCTCGGTGTGGGCATGGATATAGGGGGAGTGTGGTCCTAACTCATTGGGCTAACCCTCCCCCCATAATGCCAAAAGCAAGATAAATCATTTCTCTAAATATCATTCTGTGATATGTGAGCTTATTGATGAGTATTGGTCGTGAACCCAAGATATATCTTCGCGGTGTCACACCATACACTCCAACAAGGTGGCTTCGGCCACCGCCCTCTCCCTTGAGGAGAATTGGACCTTTTTGGTTGTTATTTGCTCTCTCATGTTCTTATGGGAATCACACTCAATCTTGGCTTTTATTTGATTTGGATTTTGCAATTTTGAGTGTCTAGTACCATCTCAGTTTGGCCCTCTTAATCCTAAGCCTTCCCTACCCCTAAGCCATCTATTCTTGCACACAAGTCCCTTGTACACCTTGTGGGGGTGTTGTTTGGGGACGCGCGGGCCTGGTTTTGTGTATAACAGAATTCTAGAATTTAGGCGGGATAATCTGGCCCAAGTGTTGGCCGGATAATCCGGCCCTGGCAGATATCATCTTAAAGGGTAGGGCTCGGGGGAAGGGCTCATATCGAGCAACACTTCTTCCCCAGCCCTCTCCTCCTCCACAGCCACCGCCGGCCGCCCCTCAGCCTCCCCGGAGCCTCTCCGGCTACCGGATTTTTTCTGGGCCTCCCCGGATCTTCTTCTCCACGCCTCCGGGTAGCTTCTCCTCCGTGTTCTTCCTCCAATGAGTGAGGGTAACTCCCTCACTCTCCATATTTGGCTAGATGTGTATCTTGTTGGGTGGAATGTTGTCTAGAAGGATGTGTTTTCGCATAGAAATCGTAGTCTTGCAGTTTCTAGGTCCGATCTACTTTTTTGCATGCAGTCTAGGTGAAATCGAAAATTTCTGCCAGGGCCAGATTATCCGCCCCTGGCCAGGCCGGATAATCTGGCCTGATAGATTCGATTCTGCTTCAGTCTCACTATGTGTATGCATTGAGTAGTTTTGTCCTATGAACTTTTTGACTACTTTTTCCATGCTCTCTCCTGGACTTGTGTGTATTCTTATCCCCTTGCTATCGCCCTTATTCTCCTCACAGGTGGTTCTGGTGTTTCCAAGACCTACAAGTGCCGTCCTCGCGCCAACTACTTTCTGGACGACGGTCAAGGTAACCTAGTGGACGAAGTTGAATTGAGGAGAAGGAAGAACGAAGAGAGGCGAATGGCTGAATAATCCAAGAGGACTAGGAAGGGGGTGTCCAAGAGGAAGGGCAAGGAGCCCAAGATCAACTATAGGGCTTTGGATGCAGTCTCCTTTTCTGCCATCCGTCACCGTGACCTGTTTGTTGAGCTGCCTCGTGATGTTGAGCTAGGGGATACCCGTTTTTGGTGTGCAGAATAAAAGGGGATTTATGAAGACATCTATGCCAGTTTGAACATTAGGCCTATGCACCCTCTGGTACTTGCTGATGCTTTGGAGAAGGCGCATCTTGTGGATGCGATGTATCTGGCTGAGAGGATGGGGCTGCACCATATCATGTCTCTCCAGTGCTCCTTTGACTCTGAGGTGGTGAAGCATTTCTTCTCCACTTTGGTGATTTGTGGGGATGAGCGTCGCACTATGAAGTGGATGACTCATGACACGCCAATGACTGCTGATTTTCACGTGTTTGCTGAGGTTCTGGGGTACTCCTTCCGCAGCAGGGATAGAGCCAGTTGATGGCTCAATGCACGGCGCCCAGAAAAATGCTTGATGGCGGTGTTGATGTAGAGCTCGTTGGGAACCCCAAGAGGAAGGTATGATGAGCACAGCAGCAAGTTTCCCTCAGTTATGAAACCAAGGTTTAATCGAACCAGTAGGAGCAAGAAAACACCTCAAAGGTGTTACTAGCTGAGCTTTGCCAGGGCACACTACCGGTGCTAGTAGCAACGTGGAGACCTGCACAACACAACCACAGAACTTTGTCCCCAACTTGTGATGAGGTTGTCAATCTCACCGTGTTTTGCGGAAAACAAAGGATTAAACGTATCGAATGGAAAGAAGTAAAAGTTTGCAGAAAGAGAACACAAAGCAGAAACAGTTTATAGATTGTATGTAAAGTAAAGGACCGGGATCCATAGTTCACTAGAGGTGGATCTCCTTAGATAGATAACATGCTGGGTGAACAAATTACAGCGGGGCAATTGACAAACACCGAGAAAGCAATACATGCATATACTAATCATCTTGACTCCTCTGAGACTTGATTGGGCATTACAACATAATACATAGACCGCCATCCAACTGCATCTATGACTAATAATCCACCTTTAGGTTATCATCTGAACCCCCTCCAGTATTAAGTTGCAAGCAACAGATTATTGCTTTACGAACTGCGTGTAAAGTAAACAATACGATTGTTCTATGAACAAAGGATTGTTGTTTTCTCCCTAGTAGCAGCAGCACATCTAGTACATTAGAGATTTCTGTCATTTCCCCAGATTACCAGAGGCATGAACCCACTATCGAGCATAAATACTAACTCTTGGAGTTGCTAGCATCTACTTGGCCAAGATAGCTACTAACAATGGAAAGCATGCAAGATCTCAAATAACAAAGACATGATAGAATCAATAATCAATCTGAAATAGCATCTCAATATCCATCGGATCCCCGCAAACACAACATGTATGAATTACAAATAGATGATCTTGATCATGAACGGAGCTCACAAGATCTAAACATGAAAGCACAAAGGAGGAGAAACCATCCATCTAGTTACTACATGGATCCGTAGTCCAAAGATGAACTACTCACGCATCACACCGGAGGCTTGCATAGTGATGAAGAAGGCCTCCAGGGTGAATTCCCCTCTCCGGCAGGGTGCCGGGAAGAGCTTTAGATCCCCCCCGATCTAGGGACAGAGACGACGGCGGCTACAGACTCTTTCGTGGATTTTTGATCGGGTACTTAGGGTTTTCGTCCTGAGGGCAACTTATAGGCGGAAGGAGAGGCCGAGGGGGTGCTGGGGTCGGCCAGACCACCCCCTGGCGCGGGCCAGGCTTGGCCTCGCGGCCAGGTGGTGTGGCCGGCCCCCAGCCCTTCTCCATCTCGTATTCTGGCACTTGATCCCTTCCAGAAAATAGGCATTTTGGCTTTTGTCCTGTCCAATTCTGAGAATATTCATTTTCTGACTTTTCTGGAACCAAAAACAACAGAAAACAGGCAGCTAGCACTGTGGCTCTTGTTAATAGGTTAGTCCAAGAAATCGTAATAAAAGTACTCCAAAGTTGGAACAAAATACAAGAAAGTGGATAAAACCAAGCATGGAACATCAAAAATTATAGATACATTTGCAATGTATCAACATCCCCAAGCTTAACTCCTGCTCGTCCTCGAGTAGGTAAGTGATAAAAAGAAATAATTTTTGAGGTGACATGCACCATCAAAACTTGATCAAAGTATTTGCAAAACTCAAAGCTGGGATCATAGTACTTCAATCATAACATGAAAGACAAAGTTCTAGCAATAAGCAAAGAAACTATGATGAAACATGAAAAGACACAAACAAAAGATTCATGAATAACATGCTTTGCAAGACGAATGTTTGTTTCACATAAAGAAAACATAGCATAATAGTATTCAGCTTGTCCCTCAATAGAGTAGCAAATATAAATGCATAGGACACCTTCAAAGTTCATAAGAGTGACTAGATGCAATAGTTTCAAACAAGCAATAACAAGTTATGCATCAATCAACTAGTCCTGGGACAATGCACATAGAACTAAGAATGGCCACTATGCTCTCAAAGTAGTGCATAAAGATAGAAGGTGGAGACTCAATATAATGGTGGAAGAAAAGGCCTTTGTAAAAGGAAGTAGGGATTCAAGTCTCATAAAGAGCTTCCAAAAATTATGGTACTTATAGCTTTCAGGTCTCATTGCCCCTATCATAAGCATCTTGAAGGTGATTAAGGTTAAAGTGACACAACTAAGAGGATATGCTTGACAAGTTATAAACCGAAATCTCATGCCCCTTACTTACGAAGACCGATCCTCATGCTACTCAACTTCAGTCACGAGTAATCTCTTGTCATTGTAAGTATATGTGTATCATTAAGAACCGCCAATGGGGTACCCCTTGCACATGATACGGGAGCTTTCCCATAATCAAAATGACAAGGCAAGCAGACAATGAGCATCTCAGCGATCTTTTTATTTGCTATTTGCATAGGTTTTTATTGAGGATGCTTCATAGAGTGCTCACTATGGTGATACTGCAAGTTTCCACCATGATTAGGCATGACTTAGGCTAGTGGCCCAGGCATTTCTCTAACACATATACAAACTCCATGATCTTACAAGTTCCACATTTATTTCACACCGCCGGGATCCGTAAGCAAAAGAACATGATATCAACGGGGTACAAAGTACAAGTGCAATGTTGAAAGCGTTCCCCATGGTACATGGTTCTGCTAATTTCAACTTATAAAGCGCAAGCATATACGCAACAAAGAAGGACCCAATGGTTCAAGTTTATTAGAGGCAATAAAGTAAAGTGTGCCATCAAGTTCGTGAGAGCTTTAATCACTAGTTTTCTCATAACAAGTGAAAGGTAAACAAAAGCATGAATATACTTGGAATAGCATAAGCTAGTAGGTAGGTATGGTGGACTCTTTGGAAAAACTTGGTTTAGGGAGTTGGATGCATGAGTGGAACTCATAATTGGTTGTGGAGGCTAGCAAAAGACTGGGAGCGACAAACTAAGAGAGAAATAATGGCCATAATCATGCAGAGCGACAAAACATCGTTGATCAAAGCATAAAGTGATACTATAAGTTGAAAACTAAAGGATCATAAAGGCTATGGTGACTTGAGAGAGTCATAACATGGTGTGAGCATGCGCCAAGTCAACCCAAATAAAGCATCAAAGGAGAATACCACTATACTGTGCTTTAATATGCTAAAACAACGCATGATTCATCCAAGGCACATTAAGCAATATCAATTGTTTATAAAAAGTCATGCTACAGCAAAGAATACTAAGCATAAAGCCAAAACAATATCGAGCATGGCATGACAAAGCATAGGCCACAGTCAAAAACGAGCTCTTTTTACTACATAAGCATATACTTTCCTACTCTTTTCCAAACCAAACCAAACTATTTGTAAACCAAAGTGTGAAAGAGGGGGTCCAACCAACTTATTCAGAAAACTAAGAAAACTAAGCAAACCAAGCAAACTAAAAACCAAAACGAAAATGAAAAAGAAGACGCTCCAAGAGAAACACAACTGTGCACGAAACAATAAAAATGAAGCGTTTGGAAGAAACCTGGAATTTTTATTGATGAAGAAGGGGATTCCTTGGGCATCCCCAAGATTTGATGCTTGTACTTCTTGGATATTTCTTGGGGTGACACGCATGGCATCCCCAAGCTTGAGCTTTAGTCCATCCTTCATCTCGTTACTCGTTCCTTCCATACACCTGAAATTTTTCCTTCATACAAAACTTCACACAATCTCATTAGCAACATTAGTGCACTTAAGATAAATAAGTCTCAAGGTTCAGTTCTAACACCAACTAAACTTCCATTAGAACACTAGCTACTGTAGAACTTCCCTCAAAAAGCTTAATTCCCCAAAGGAACTC
Source organism: Avena eriantha (assembly GCA_910589775.1). Taxonomy (NCBI): domain Eukaryota; kingdom Viridiplantae; phylum Streptophyta; class Magnoliopsida; order Poales; family Poaceae; genus Avena; species Avena eriantha. The sequence goes on along the minus strand of OU342740.1, from coordinate 196,292,810 downwards.
AAGAAGGAACTAACAAGAAGCAAATGCAGAAAATGGCAGAAATCTGTCAAAACAGACCAGCAGGTAAAGACGGATTTTTTTGAAGACCTTCGGCTGCTCAAATCAAAAAGTGTTGAACTAACGAAAGTTATATAACAACCTGGGACAGAAGCATAAAACATTACAGCTCAATCCGACGTACAGAGATCTCTCAAGAATTTTTACGGTGAAGCACAAAAATCTGTTTCAGGACAGCAACTTTCCCAATCATTACTTCACTCTCATTAGAGGTTACTCTTAGCAGAAAAAGCAAATAAAAAGGATAAGGAGAGGTTATTACAGAGGTAATAACTTCCAAGACTAAACTAAAACTCTTGGATTATCTCCCAACAAGTACTTTTCTTTAACACCTTTAAGTTAGGCATAAGAACCAAAGAAAGAATCAAGTGTTCTCAAATGAAGAAGCATTAAGACCAAATTTTGTTTTCATAGGAGAAGCAAAAGACATCTTTTCTCTCTTTTTAGGGAAGTGTTCTATACCTTTCTTGAGTGGGAGTTGATATTTAATGGTGCCTTCTTTCATATCAATGATGGCACCAACAGTTCTAAGAAAAGGTCTTCCCAAAGTAATAGGACAAGAAGCATTGTATTCAACATCCAAAACATAGAAATCAACGGGGACATAAGAAACATTAACCATAATAAGAACATCATTAAGACTCCCCATGAGTTTCTTTTTAGCATTAGCATCAAGTGGGACATTCAAATAACAATCTTCAAGAGGAGGCAAATAAAGCATATCATAAATCCTTCTAGGCATAATAGAAACACTACTATCAAGATCACACAAAACTTTGAAATCAAAGTCGTTCACTTTCATATTAATGATGGGTTCCCAACCATCTTCTTGTTTTATGGGAATAGAAGCTTTATGTTTCATCTTTCCTTCTTTAATCTTTATGAGAGCATCAGTAATGTGTTTTATAAAAGCCATGTTCATAGCACTAGCATTAGGACTTTTAGCAAGCTTTTGTAGGAACTTAATAACTTCAAAGATGTTGCGACCATCGAGATCAAAATCAACTTTATCATTTAAAGTAGTAGAACTATTACTAGCCTCAACACTAGTGGTGGTGATAGTAGAAACACTAATGTTTCTAGCAATTTCATATTCTCTTTCCCACTTAGCATGTAATTCAGCTAATAGTCTAACGTTTTCATCAATTCTTACTTGTCTAGCATTAGTAGCTGCAAAGGGATTCTCATTAGTTCCTGGTTTAGCAGCCATTTTATTAATCAATGAAGATTGAGCTTCAGATAGAGAAGATATATTCTTTTCAGCATTAGAGAGTTTCAATTGTAAACTAGGAATTTCCCTATTTAGACTCTCAAGTTGATGGCTAATGTTCTTCAAAATGATAGATTGTTCCTCCATAGTTTTAGTAAATAGCTTATTTTGCTCGTATTGCATTTGCATGAAGTTTTTAGTGGCTCTTTCAACTTCTAAGATTCTTCCTTCACTAGGTAATTCAGATTTACCATTGTTGGGAGGATATGGCTTATAATTGTTGTTACCAAAATTGTTCCTATAAGCATTATTATCATAAGCATTATTGCGAAAATTATTATTTCTTATGAAGTTCACACCAACTTGCTCGTCTTGGGCAACCAGAGAGGCTAAAGGAACATTATTTGGATCCATATGAGTTTTCCCATTAACAAGCATAGACATAATAATATCAATCTTATGACTCAAGGAGGAGGTTTCTTCAACAGAATTTACCTTCTTACTTTGTGGAGCTCTCTCAGTATACCATTCAGAATAATTAACCATCATATTATCCAATAGTTTTGTTGTAGCACCCAAAGTGATGGTCATAAAGGTACCTCCAGCAGCTGAATCCAATAGGTTCCTTGAAGAATAGTTCAATCCTACATAAAAAGTTTGGATGATCATCCAAGCAGTCAGTCCATGAGTGGGACAATTCTTTACCAAAGATTTCATTCTTTCCCAAGCTTGAGCAACATGCTCATTATCAAGTTGTTTAAACTTCATTATTTCACTTCTCATAGATATAAACTTAGCAGGAGGATAGTATTTTCCAATAAAAGTATCTTTGCACTTAGTCCAAGAATCAATACTATTCCTAGTTAAGGAATTCAACCACTCTTTAGCTTTTCCTCTCAAAGAGAAAGGAAACAATTTCAGTTTAATAATATCACCATCTATATCCTTATGCTTTTGCATCTCACAAAGTTCAACAAAGTTATTTAGATGGGAAGCAACATCTTCATTACCAATACCAGAAAATTGTTCTCTCATAACAAGATTGAGCAAAGCAGGTTTTATCTCAAAGAAAGTATATTCATCCATAGGTGGAGCAATAGGAGTGCTCATAAAATCATTGTTGTTGGTGCTAGTGAAGTCACACAACTTGGTGTTTTCAAGAGTAGTCATTTTTTTGGGTTTTCAAATAAGAAAGAAAACAAGTAAAACTAATTTTTTTGTGTTTTTTGAAGAACAAAACAAGCAAACAAAGCAAAAAGAAACTAAGCAAAACAAAAACAACAAAGTAAAGAGATTGGTTATGAGGGACTCCCCTTGTGAAGATGTCCTTGACTCCCCGGCAACGGCGCCAGAAAAATGCTTGATGGCTCAATGCACAGCGCCCAGAAAAATGCTTGATGGCGGTGTTGATGTAGAGCTCGTTGGGAACCCCAAGAGGAAGGTATAATGAGCACAACAGCAAGTTTCCCTCAGTTATGAAACCAAGGTTTAATCGAACCAGTAGGAGCAAGAAAACACCTCAAAGGTGTTACTAGCTGAGCTTTGCCAGGGCACACTACCGGTGCTAGTAGCAACGTGGAGACCTGCACAACACAACCACAGAACTTTGTCCCCAACTTGCGATGAGGTTGTCAATCTCACCGTGTTTTGCGGAAAACAAAGGATTAAATGTATCGAATGGAAAGAAGTAAAAGTTTGCAGAAAGAGTACACAAAGCAGAAACAGTTTATAGATTGTATGTAAAGTAAAGGACCGGGATCCATAGTTCACTATAGGTGGCTCTCCTTAGATATATAACATGCTGGGTAAACAAATTACAGCGGGGAAATTGACAAACACCGAGAAAGCAATACATACTAATCATCTTGACTCCTCTGAGACTTGATTGGGCATTACATCATAATACATAGACCGCCATCCAACTGCATCTATGACTAATAATCGACTTTCAGGTTATCATCCGAACCCCCTCCAGTATTAAGTTGCAAGCAACAGATTATTGCTTTATGAACTGCGTGTAAAGTAAACAATACGATTGTTCTATGAACAAAGGATTATTGTTTTCTCCCTAGTAGCAACATCACATCTAGTACCTTAGAGATTTCTGTCACTTTCCCATATTACCAGAGGCATGAACCCACTATCGAGCATAAATACTAACTCTTGGAGTTGCTAGCATCTACTTGGCCAAGATAGCTACTAACAACGAAAAGCATGCAAGATCTCAGATAACAAAGACATGATAGAATCAATAATCAATCTGAAATAGCATCTCAATATCCATCGGATCCCCGCAAACACAACATCTATGAATTACAAATAGATGATCTTGATCATGAACGGAGCTCACAAGATCTAAACATGAAAGCACAAAGGAGGAGAAACCAGCCATCTAGTTACTACATGGATCCATAGTCCAAGGATGAACTACTAACGCATCACACCAGAGGCTTGGATGGTGATGAAGAAGGCCTCTAGGGTGAATTCCCCTCTCCGGCAAGGTGCCGGGCAGAGCTTCAGATCCCCCCGATCTAGGGACAGAGACGACGGCGGCTATAGACTCTTTTGTGGATTTTTGATCGGGTACTTAGGGTTTTCGTCCTGAGGGCAACTTATAGGCGAAAGGAGAGGCCGAGGGGGTGCTGGGGTCGGCCAGACCACCCCCTGGCGCGGGCCAGGTCTGGCCGCGCGGCCAGGTGGTGTGGCCGGCCCCCAGTCCTTCTCCGTCTCGTATTCTGGCACTTGATCCCTTCCGGAAAAATAGGCACTTCGGCTTTTGTCCCGTCCAATTCCGAGAATATTCATTTTCTGACTTTTCTGGAACCAAAAACAACAGAAAATAGGCAGCTAGCACTACGGCTCTTGTTAATAGGTTAGTCCAAGAAATCATAATAAAAGTACTCCAAAGTTGGAACAAAACACAAGAAAGTGGATAAAACCAAGCATGGAACATCAAAAATTATAGATACATTTGCAATGTATCACCAGTGGACACCACATAATCACTCAGTTGAAGCCCAACGAGGATGCAGCTCTCTCTCCGTGCACTGTGGACAATGGCATTGTCGGTACTATGGCTGGTCTTGCTCCCATCTATGCTGCATTAGTTGGTCTCTTCCGTGACTCTATTACACCGAGTGGGGGCAACAATGACAGCATCCGTGGTCACCTTGTTCAGCTACTTCAATTTTCTCATGAGGTTGCCTCCTGCGAGGACGAGTCAGTGCAGTATAGGCTGGATGTCATGGACTTCATCTACCATGAGCTGTGTGATGCTATGTTCAACCGTCTGTCCATTCCGTATGTGCCCTACATTATGATGCTCATCCGCCACCTGCTTCCTGCTGAGGAGTTCCACATTGACTCGGTGCACAAGGCCAAGAAGATATACAACAAGGTTCGGAAGACCTCTCACCCCTCCTCTGCTCCTGAGGGTCTCATGAGGGATGCTCGCAGGCCCCCTGTGCCCCCCGTGGCCCATGAGATCAAGCAGCTGAACTGGTTCCAGCGTCACATTCTTTGCATGGGCGTGGACACGCGCAAGGGTCAGTACGAGGCTTACAGGCAGCGCCATGAGTTGGCTTACTCCCAGCAGCTCATTCTCCACCACGTGTCCGGCGCTTCGGGTGCTCCTCCGGCTCCTACACCTCCCACTCCGTATGCTCGGTGGAACTCTTCCTCTGGGCTGAACTATGGTGAGCTAGAGCGTCACTTGTTCCCCTCTACGCCCGCTGCTGATGAAGATGAGGAAGGTGACACTGAGGAACTTGAAGATGAGGATGAGGAAGAGAATGAAGAAGAGGACGAGGACGAGAACTACGATGAGTGATCCCATGGGGCGCTAGCATCGCTCTTCTCCCTTTTTGGTGTCTCGATGCCAAAGGGGGAGAAGTAGTTCTATTAGGTTGTCCGTGGATTTGCATGGGTCGGGCATAAGCACTTGCATTTTTCGATTCGTTATTTCCTGCTTATGCCCATTTAGCGTTGAACTTTAAATTCGTGATTTGGTTGTTTGAGACTTTTTGTGGTTGTCTCGATTATGCTATGCCTATGGTCTTCATATCATGGATTATGCTTATGGATCTATCTATCCATATCCTATTGCTGGAGGTATATCACGGAAGGCGCGCGCACTCATATTGGTTATCCAGTAATAATTGTGATTTATGTCAAGGATGCCTATTCTCTACTTCGGTGGTATGTGTTTTTGCTCACATGTCTATGGAATAGATTCTCCTATTTGTGTGCATTTGTATTCCAATGCAAAACTCTATTATGCACACATTGAGGGGGAGTCTCTTTCATAAGTTATCTATGTCCGTCTTGTGTCTTTCTCCTGCAAATCCTGGTATTGTCATCTAACACCAAAAAGGGGGAGATTGACAATACTATGTTTTGCGTGTTAGATAACAATACTATGGAGACTTTTCATGTGTGCTAAGTGTGTAGGAAGCTTTGAGGGGGGCCGGCTAATCCGCCCCACCAAGGGCCGGATAATCCGGCCTACCTCATCTCTCAAGGAAGCCAAGGCGCGTCCCTCGGTACCCAGTCAGATTTTCTCCCGGAAAATCCGAACTGTGGCGGTTTTTCCTCCCCAGGCCGGATAATCTGGGTGTCGCATGGGCCGGATAATTCGGCCCCCAGTTTTCGAGCAAAAGGAGCCAAGGCGCGTCGCTCGGTATCCGGTCGGATTTTCTACCGGAAAATCCGAACTGGGCGGTTTTTCTTCCCCAGGCCGGATAATCCGGCCTTCGCATAGGGCCGGATAATCTGGCCCCAGAAGTTGATCAAGGGCAAGCTCGGCGCGTCGCTCTGTCAGGGGGGCGGATTATCTGCCGGATATTCCGAGTCTAGGGCGGTGTTTCCCCAGACCGGATAATCCGGCCCTCACTTGGGCCGGATAATCCGGCCCTCGTTGCAACGGCTGGTTTCTGAAGGGGGGTATAATTATCCCTTCTTCCCCAACGTTCAGTCTTCTTGATTCATTCGAATTTGACCAGACCTTGTGCAAGAGCTCTAAATCTCGATCTCCCACTTCAACCACCCGAAGGTCTTGATCTTTGGTGGAATTGAAGGAGGAGAAGTTCATCATCATCAAGAATCAAGCGCTTCAACTCCTCTCCATTCAATTGGAGAAATCCTTGATCTAATATTTTTGTCAATACCTAGATCTTGTTTATTGTATTTGATAAGTTTGTTTTTGTGGCAGCTTGTTGTCATTTCGGGAGCCTCCAAGTTGTTGTGGAGTTGTTGCCCTGCTAGTTGTGTAAAGGCGACGGTGCCCGCCTCGAAGGGTACCTATAGTGGAAGGTGCATCAGGCCTGTTGTGGCAAGATCCATCGGAGCACAGGGTGAGGCCTTTTGTGGCGTGGTGGTCTTAGTACCGTCCATCCCTCCAACGCAGACGTACTTCCCTTAACAAGGAAGGAACTGCGGTCAAACAAATCTAGTGTCTCCGCGTGCTTCACTTTGGTTTACTCGTTCCTCTTCCACTCGCTTTTTACTCGCTAGTAGATAGGTTTGCATATAGGGAAATTCCACCCAATAGTCTATCTAGAGAATTTACCCTTTGTGCTTAGCCTAAAACTGAAAAAGAATTAAAAATTGGTGTAGCACCTATTCACCCCCCTTCTAGGTGCCCATACGATCCATTTCAACCCCCATGGTCACCCTATTCTGTCGCTGCTGACTATGACAAGCTCCTTGCCACCTTGATCCACCTTGACCCCGCTTCTCAACCTCCTGGTCTCATAGGTCAAGGCCTCGTGTTTAGGGATTTGGTGTTTCTGTGATCAATCCAGAGTAGTCGAGGTCTGCGGGCCCGTGTGGAGGAACGGTGAGCGAGGAGTAGGCAAGGTGGGTTGACAAACCGTTTTCCTTCACTTTGCAGTGGCACCCTTGTAATACCCTCAAAAAGTCAGGGGAAAATCATCTGAAGAAAATCAGAACAAAAATTCTGGCAGACAAACCTGCCTCAAGACAGATTATAGTATAGATAGATAGATTATTACTAGTAGAAATCTCGTACGTTGCAACGGGTTGACTCGATATCTCGTGTAACACATGTGTCGCTCGTATCTCCCATGATGGATAGTGCCATCATGGTCGCAGGTGACATCCTTATCTCCCGCGGACACTACCGCAGCCAGCAGTTGGTGTACTCTGCGTGTCGGCTCATGAAGTCCGGGCTGTGTGGTGGTCGCTTGCCAATGCCTGTGGATAAACCTTTTGGTTTTGTTTCAAATTTGATATAAATAATTTCTAAAAGAATGGCTTGTCATGCCAGCAGTTCAGGCCAAGAAATAGGTTACAGTCCTCGTCTATCTTCACCTCAAGAAGTTTATTTGACCTTTGACCTAAATCATCACTGTCCCTGCCATAGTTTAGGAAACCGTGCAGAATTTTGATCAATTGAAGTACTTCCGGTGGACACTGCAAGCTATGTCTTTATGAATTTGTTAGATGATCGATGTATAGTATCTCAATTCTACAACATAAATCCTCAGAACTTTTGTTGTACTTATCTTTCAAATAATCCTTGAACGGCAGTATTCTAAACGTGTAACACCCCCAAATTGGGTCTATGCAGACCTTAGCATTCCCGCCAAAATCCGTATAGAAGCGATTCGATGATGTTACAAGTGGTATCAGAGCTAAGGTTTACGATACCCACTGGTCCAGCCTGTAGGTTAACCTTGCCAACGAACGAAGTCTAGTGTCAAAAACTATTTTGCTACAAATGCGTTAGATAGATCTGATTAGTTCTGATTTTACTTCTTGCCTCTATTCTTTCTCTTCTTATCTTTGCGTGTTTTTTAATTTGCTCTCATTTCTCGTGGTTGGTTCCATCTTACCCTTAGGATTCGGCTTCCTTCCTTTCGCAATGGTGTTTCTACATCTGGTTTTCACTCTATCTTATCTCTCATCATATGTTTCCGGTGTTTTGCGGCTTCTGAGATGACCTCATCTTCTTTTCGAATCTTTGTGAATACTGTTTGTTAAGATCTTCAGTCTGAATTCCAGGAGTTAGTTGCATGATTCTTCTATTCATGTACAAAGTAATGATTTGAGTGCGAGATGGAGTGGCGGGCATACCGACTACTCTTATCATTCTCTCTTTACGTTGAACCGGTAGATGAATGTGGCTTTTACTCCTTCCATGGAAATTAGAGGTGGCCTTATATTTTGAGACATTTACTTCCACTTTTGTTTCCCCAAGAGTGTTATCTTGAAGAACGTGAACAGGACCTTCTTGTTTGTGGTGTCGACCAAGTCAAGATGGAGCAAGAATTCGTCGCGACCATCAACCCGCCGCAAGAATATCTGTAGTCGAACCTCTCTTCCTCCGGTGTCTTTCCTTGGATATCGGTACGAGACCCTTGTTAGAGTTTTCGAGCTGTAATGCCTAAAAAAATATTCCAATTACAATTTCCTATTGTTTTATTTTTGCATTATCATGCATATTTTAGTCTCTAAAATTATTTTCGATAAAAGCCTATTTTTGTTTTCTAACTATTCTCCTCTTTTAACTTTAAATAAAAAACTCGGGTCTTTCTAGATATTTTTTATGTCTAAACTATTTACAAAGATATTTTTTAAAACAACAGAAAATAAAACATAAATGTTTTAAATAAATAAAAAGTCTAGACCTAAACTGGCCAGACCAAAAAGGCCCAGCCAGTTGGATCTAACCCTCCCTAAACAGGAACCCTAGCTCACCCGCACAAGACACACCCCACCTGCCGCTGCCAGGCACACACACACCGCACGCAACATCAGTACTCACACACACGACAAAACACGCACACCACATGACGCAACGCACACCACACCACACACACTCACGCCACCAAACACACGCACCCCACGCACTGATCCAAGGAGACCAAATCCCTGCACGCTAGCCCAAATCCTTCCTCCCGCATCTCCCACGTGAGCACTGCCGCCTGCTCGCTCCCTCTGCCTCCCCGCGTGCGTCTCTTCCTTCCCGAGACCGTCCCGTCGCCTCGAGCGCGTCCCCCACAACACCACCTCGGCCCCAGCACGCTGCCGCCTTCCTATCCACTTCTTTGGCGCATGGCCCCACGCTGGCCCGACGCCCCGGCGGCATGCCTCCCAGCCTGGAACTCCTTCTGATGTCAGGACCCTAGGCAACCCGCCTCCCTCCGCCGCTGCCCTGGGTCTCCACGCACCGGCATCCGCATGCCCGTTGCTGTCGGCCTCCATGCTCATGTGGACATCGTCCTCATCTCCATCCATGTCCCTGTCGCCTCCGACCCGATCGACATGTTCCCCTCCTCCAGCACAACTCCCTATAGACGATGACTATGACAACGCCCTTCAGTGGCCGCGGTCCTCCTCCATGTGGGCTGCGTCTATCCCATAGTTGCAACACATGCATTCCCAAGCTCGTTCTTCACTTCCTGCAGTTGTACTCTATGTTGTTTCTCTATCCGGGGACACCCATGTGGCTCCTACAGTCCTACCTCTTCAGCAATGCATCGAGCTTGTTGCCGTTCTGATTCTTGCCTCACGCTCGCCGACCAGAAGCCCCTATTCGTTCCAAGGCATGGTACTGCTCCCTTTCCTCAGATTCTGCCTTGGACTCGTATGAAGATCTTATACACAGACAACTAACTCTGTTACTTCTATGTCGACATTTGAAAATCAAACTGAAGTCCACCAGCGTTTATCCAAGTTCTTCATCCATAATTGTTGTCGGAAACCGAAGGCCTCCGTCATGAACGCCAAGTCTTCGGTTTTCAAGACGAACAAGTGTCATCCTCTTCTCCCATCGTTTGGATGGAATACCCACGTTCTCCTTCCGAATAAGAAGTACCTCGACAAGGCGCCACCCGAAGCACCGATGCTGACTCCAGTCCGTCACCAACCACGGAAGCGGAACCTCAAAGTCTACTTCACGGATCCGAACCTGAATCCCTCCGAACCTAAAATCTTTGGAACCAACCCTTTTTGATCCCCTATTTTTATAAAATGCCAACAACTTGTTGCATATTAAATTGTTCATGCTTGCATACATCGTATCATGTGGTCTGGGAACAATGAGGCGATTCACCTAATAATTACATATGGAGTCTATATGCTGGATATTTTTGTCTTATATCGACTCTATTTAAATTTGAGTACCTCACCGATACCATGTTTTGCCTTGTGAATTCGACATTTAAATTGTGGGGTAATTAAACAACTTGAACCATCTAATTAATTGCCGGATCCTGATCTTGCTTAATTTTACTAGGTTGCATCGCATATTGCCATGACATGCATCATACCATGAACATCCTAGATCATTCGTTGTAGTATTAAATATAGCATCGCTTGTTATTTCTAGTGCTTTGCTTCTTCCCGGGTAGAAGGATGAGTCGATGCGAGATATGCAAGTCTTCGGTCGCCCGATATTATTTTTTAGGCGAGCATTCTCCCCTTTATATATTTTGTATTTATAGTCTTTACTTTCTTCCTTTGTCTACTGCTATCATTTATTGTTGATGCTTTAGTTTCGCATCTTTAAATCCCCTGCAAATAATAAATTGCCTTGGTAATCCTATTTCATGTTGCTTGAGTAGATATGTTGGACTTGCGAGTCGTGGTACATACTTAGGTCTGTTGCCCACTCCCATAAAGGTGGAACTTGATATCTGGATAATGTTGATAATAGGGATATTAATATGATGTGTTGGTAATTGGCTTCACCTAATGATAAGGCCCTGGCAGCGACCACCTTTGTGGACTACTTGAGTTGACCTAGAAACCATTCATTTTACGAACCAGTTTTGAGAATATCGTGTTGACCAAACGTGGGGGCCTCTGGGAACCTCCTCAACTACCGAAGCTATTCGTTTATTCAGTGGGTCACAAATTGGTTTTTTATTTGGTGCATATGCATAATATGTCCTCGGACATGGGTGTGTTGAATATGTCTTGAGACTTGATATTTTGGTGGACTATCGCGACATTACATACATAAACGCGGTATGACCAAGAGGCCATCTTCCATAGTGGAGCACTGGTATTTCTTGACCGTTGGCGCAAACGTTGTACCACCCTTAAGAATCTTCGTACCTTTTGGTTGGGTCAACACAGTAGGTGATACCTCTAGATACATAAGTAGTTATGAACATTCCTTGTTGTGAGATTCAGAAGGCATGCGTAATATGTTGCCTGAAGAGTAGAACACGCGTTTTGGTATAGTAGTGCATCCCTGCAGGGTAAATCTTTTCAAGAACTCGTGTGTCCACGGTTATGAATGCCTCGGGAGTACAGTGTCATGATCCTAGACAACGCCACTAATGCTTTGCCTCTAATAATATTACTAGTAATTAGCTTTACCAACTAAATAATTGGATAATTAAAATTGCAACATGTGTGTTCTGCAGGAGGACTTCCTCGACTGATCTACGAGGGGGAAATCTTTGGATGAGTTATGCTTGGTGTTATTTTAGTTACCGTATATGGTTCTCTTATCTCACTCTAATAGTCAACGTTTTAGCGTGTCTCTATAAGGCAGATAGTGCATGCTTTGCTGCCGCTGAGCCCACCATACCCATGTAGACGAGAGCCGCCAAATTCTATGACTCGTCATGTACTGGCCTCAGTACTGACCGCTCTCTTTTTATTTTCCTTTGCCCTTTGCCAGCACCATTATTTGGTTTGGACAGGTATATGTTTGACGATGTTAGAAAGTTTACCCTTCTGGCTTGGCTTGGGCATATGACGTCGCTTGGTTATTCTTCGGGATTCTTAGTCCTCTTTGGTTCTTATCCATACTCGGATACTATTTGGTTTTCTTCATATTTGTATCTGTATATTCTATCATCTATATACCTGACTCGTTGAGTCATTGTTGTATATATATGTTTCTTATGGATTTTGTTGTAAACTATTGTGATGTAAGTACTTGTAATAAAATCCACCCATACAAAAGTGGATGGGCATATTTGAATCGCTTCTATTCGGATTTTGGCGGAAATTCTAAGATCTGCATAGAAAAAACCCGATTCAGGGAGTTACAAAATGCATAACATAACGAGACAAAATGTTTCTTTAAATTCTATGGATTTGCTAGCCTGACAGAGTAGTGGAGTCCTAACCGGTGTCCCGTATTGTATATATTTCAGTTTATCTTAGTTTGAAAGAAATGGTAATGATGTCCATTCCGTGTGTAAACAACAAAAGGTACCATATAACATGACACTGTAAGTGATATAGAAACTATAATCACTATGTATTTACAAAAGGATCGTTCATTGGTAAAGCGATGATTATTATGTACTGCAATAACATAATAATGATGTTAGACCCGGATAGCTTCTTGCAACGACATAATGGCATCTGATCAGTTCTCTCCTACTATAGTCATTGACCAGATACATATTCAAGATCCACATGCTAACATATACATACTATATTAGATCGATTAGGGATTTGCATATAGTCCATCTTCTTGCCCAACCTAGGACAGTGTTGACATAAAATTAGGATTAATGCAAAGGAGAAAAGAAATCAATGTAGCAATATGAAAAATATTAAGCTCCTTCTAGGAATTACCACAAACACATGCTATGTACCATGCACGAAGAACAAGAAAAACATATTCTAGGGCGCGTGAGAACGTGATGTGAATATGCATTTTGGGCCAGCAAAACAAATCCCCAAGTCAAACCTGACTACTCTAACAAATTCTCACCATAAAATGGCCCGAGACGTGATAATGCAAACAGCTGCGATAGCACCTACAGGCGTGCGGTGCGAGGGCTGGCTGAAGCGCACAATCACTACAAGAAAAGTTGGCTTTTACAACGGATGATTTTCATGGTTGAAGGCCCGTTTTCGTGGCTAAAAGGTCTTCCGCGATAGATAGCGTTCATGGTAAAAGACCCATCACAAATGAATCAACCACGGTTTTTTTCGATCGTGGCGGATTGCACCATTCGACCACAAAAACTTATTCCGTTATAGATCTGCTAGCAAGCTACATTAACTGCTGGCGTCATGCAAACTGCAACGTGGCAGCCGCTGTTAATGGCCAGTTACCTCCGTTAATGGTTAGAGAAATCGTGGTAGAATCCTAGCTTAGCTAAGGCCTGCTAATTATTGAGTGGGCCAGCCTATGAGGAGATCCCAATAAGTAGGTGACCCGTTACTGTTTCGTCTTGCACGACTTGAAGTAGGCCCACTAATGCAGCCAGCTTCGGCCCGCGAACTTTCAGGCCCGATATTGTTTCGTCCTACAGAAGGCTCACGTTGGTCCAACACTGTGTGGCTCATTAGCTTCCTGCGCCAAGTCGCTCATGTACCATTAAGTCCTACAATTAGCCCATTACTGTTCATGCAGCCCGTCTGTTCTGGACTTTTGCTATTCTGACCGTCAACTGTTCAGCCCCATAGGTGGCCTGTTACTGTTTTGGCTTGATAATTTTTTCGGCCTATTACTGTTCTTATTTAGAAATTTCTGGGCCCATTAGTATTTTGGTTTGTTACTGTTCTAGCCTTTAACTGTTTTGGCAATTTACTATTCTAGCCCTTTACTATTGTGGCCTGCTACTGTTCTAGCCCGTTAATCCTCTATCATATTACCATTTTGCCCTTTTACAGTTTCTTGCCTTTTACTGTTGTGGCCTATTACTATTCTGGCCTGTTTCTATTCTAGCATGCTCCCGTATGGCCTACTATTGTTCTGGCATGTTACTATTATGGCATGTTACTGTTACGGCATGTTACTGTTACTTGTTCCCACATGTGGGTCAGCCCATTCCGTTTACGGTCTTTTACAATTTTGGTCTTTCTGAAGCCCGGGCCAATATCCTTAAAGGTGTATAATTAGCAAGCATATTTTTCTGTTCATAGTCGGTCGAATACAAGATGAGCCAATAACAAAGCACGATAATGTTCCCTAATCAACCTGGCTAGCGTAGTTATGGTAACGACTACCGCCATGTGTATCTACATGGCCTATGTGAGTTATGTAGATATTACATCAGTTGCAAAATTCTTAAAATTATTACATATTAACAACTCAAGGGAAACAAAATTCTGCATTTCAATTGACAATCGAGTTGATAGCAGAGTCCTCAATTTACTTTCTCAATCGATCACCTTCATCTTTCTTTGTGTGTGACAACTAGATTGGAGGAGACATAATCTTGCAGCTCCCTCTTTGGTGGCGATAGCAATAATTGCAGTCTGAAACTAAGTAATACTCGCTCTTTTCAGAAATATAAGATGTTTTAGCTCTGTGAATCAAATGTACCTAGACCTCTTTCGGGTTATAGGTTCATAGAGGTTCGAAGTGAACCTATACACTAAAAAAGTTTAAATACATTCATTGCACAAAGCTAGAATGTCTTATATTTCTGAACGGAAGGACTAACAAGGTAATACATCAAACAAGACAAACTACTCATTTGACTGATATGACAGGAGCTATGAACTAGAGTTTACAACTGGTCAATGGTTCAATTATTGACCAACACGTCAAACAAATAGGACAAGCAAGCATGCATTAAATAAGTGTGCCTACCGTGAAATGAGCAATCAAAAAATGTATGTGTGGCTTAGAATTTCAGTAAATATAAACTTGTCAGGTCATTTCAACAAATATATATGGAAGAAGTTGTATACCCTAAAATACAAGAGACGTTGTGTGACTCGAAATTTGCACTGAGCTACACAATGGCATGCAGTTACTATCGTAGCTAAGAATGAACAAGATAAAAATTATAACCGCATCATATGAGAACTTGTAGAGCAGGAATGCAAACCACGAATGAACTACATATAGTAGAGGATAGTTATGTCATTGCTTAGGATGAACCATAACTAGATGCGAGATATAATGGCGTCACTGGTGAACCTGTAGAATAGGAGAAACAAGCATTAGATAAGTGTGCATACAATAAAATGAGTAATCAAAAAAGTGTTACGTATAATTTTAGCAAATATAAACTTGCCAGGTCATTTCAGCAAATATATATGGAAGCAGTGGTATCTCCTAAAATGCAAGAGATGTTGGGTGACTCAGAATTTGCGGTGAGCAATATAATGGCATGCCGTTACTATCATAGTTAAGAATCAACCAGATAGAAATTATAATGGCATCATAAGAGAATTTCTAGAGCATGAATGCAAACCACGAGTGAACTACATTGTAGAGGATAGTTATGCCGTTGCGCAGGAAAAACAAGCAGCAGACAAGGAAATAATGACATCGCTTGTGAACCTGTAGAATAGGCTATGCAAACCAAGATGTTCATTGTTTCATTTTGAGCTCTATGCAAGAAAAAGAAAATAGTTACTGATCCAGCTTTTGAAGAACCGGATAGAAACAACAAAATTATAATCGAATTAGTACAAGGACTTTAATCAGCTACTACAGGATAGCAGAATGATGCCAAGGATGAAATAATAGCAAGAACTGATCTCAGGACAAACCACATAGATCCAGTAACTGTAGAGCAGGGAATCCACACTAATATTTTCCACTGACTTTACATTTTGCAAGAATTACATGGTAGCATCCAATTACTGTTGTATAGAGTAGCTAAGAACATGTGCATGACAAAATAACAAACATGTGCATGACTTGAAATTTGTAGAGCAGTGAATGCAAACCAACATGTCTAATGCCCCTGTATGTACTAGCACGAAGAACATGTGTGCCTAGTGACTTGTATGTACTAGCACGATTACAAAAATGCAGTTCACTGCGATATGCTTGAACCTGCTATACTGCTGAAAAAACAAAAACGGGTTGGAGATTTGGTTAACCTTGGTTGGAGAGGTGTATAAGCATCAACGGTACCGTGCGGGTGATGTCCAGGTCACCGAGGGTGATGCGGTTGCGGTGGTTGTTGGCGTCGGGGACACAGATCTTGGGCGATCGATGTTGGCTTGAGCACGGCGGACGAGAGCATTGCTGAGGCAGATCCAGTGAAGTGAACGGCGACGGCCGTGCAACTAGTCTGGAGTGGTGGACATGGAACTCCTTGAACTAGATCACGTCTGGTGGACACCTGTGAAGTAGATCCAGTACAGTTGAGTAGCTTTTGGCAGCGAGGAAGCAGAGCTTGGGCGGTCGATGATGCCATCGGCATGGTGAACGGCACCATAGCTCCAGTGAAGTGGCAGAGAGACCTAGTGAACTAGATCCGGTGGGTGAACATCGGTGAAGCTGCTTCGTGGTGGTGCATGAGACCGCAGCTCAAGCTCATGCGCGCGGTGGTCGTGGAGGGGACAGACGAGCTTGGGATTTTTCGGAGGGCCAGCGAGAAAAACTAGGCGAATCGGGACCATAGAGGTGAACAGAAAAATTAATTATGATCGTTCCCCCCAGCTACGGACTTTAGCATTCCCATTTGTTGTCTGAACAATGGGTAGAATTGGAACTTTAAATTAAAAAAGTTTTTGAAATGGAAGGACGCGAAATGCTTCAAGGATGGTGTGTGGTTTTGCTGCTCGATTGAGATTTTGAATTTGACTAGCACCGATCTAATAATAATAGAAAAATGGTACTCCCCCGGTGCCGTGGGATATTTTGGCTCAAAGTTTTTGAAATGGTGGTGCGGGAAATGCTTCAAGGTAGGTGGGTACTTTTGCCGCTCAATTGAGATTTTGAATTTGGCTAGCTCCCATCTACTAATAGAAAAAAGGTAGTAGACCATAGGCTACCTATCCAGGAATCAAGGCCGAGAGTCACATCAACCCATCATCCATAACCATATTTTTGCATAGAAACATGGATACCTTCGATTCAGACAGTGTAGGCGATAAATTTTGCCACTTGACTGAGATTTTAAATTTGTCTAGCGTCCAAGTAATAATATAAAAATGGTACTACCTCAGTGGGGGATTTTTCCTCAAAATGTTTGAAATAGAGGTGTGCGAAATGCTTCGGGGTCAGTGGGTTATTTTCCCGCTCGATTACGATCTTGAATTTGGATGTTGGCTAAGTTTTATTACTAGAAAAAAGGTTGTGTAGACCGAATGACATCTAGTTAGGAATTTAAGGCGAGAATCACATCAACTGATGCCTCCAATTCAAACGGGGTAGGCGGTAGGTTTTGGCGGTGGACTGTGATTTTGAATTTAGAGATTGTCTAAAGAATAATTAAAAAATAGGCCGTTCTCCCTTTATTTCAGGGATCCAAGTCGGGGAGAGTGATTATCTACCACGCATATGAAAATGCAGATCTCTGATACAAGAATGTTTGTTTAACATAAGAACAAACAAATGTCTGAAGTAGCTCTAATTCAAGCATGTGAAAATGGTGTACAACCAAGGTCTACTAATTATTTAGGTGTTGACACAGACTCTTCTACAGGAAGCACTAACTAAATGGTAGTACTAATTCAGATCAAATAAAGAGCCTGCTGCAAAAAAAATATTCCCACTACTGCATACTATCAAAACACAAACACCAGCTAGAAGTATATGTAGAACACATAAAACAAGATTTCATCACGCATACACTACTATATAGAGAACACCAGTTTGTCATATAAAACAATGTTTCATCATACATGCATATGCCCCCAAAACGAAAAGATAGCTCTAACATTCCATCCCCTGTTGATGTGACTGCAACACAAATAAAGGTGCCACCACAGTTCCACCAGCTACCAAAACAAACAAACATCAGACTGCAGCTCCAAATAACACAACCTAGGCAAACACATGCTTGCCAAAAGAAGCCTTGCTTGTTCATTCGAGTGTTATTTTCACCTCCTTGATGTTGCAGTCTGAATCAACTGTATTGCTGATAGGAGATCCTTTTCGTTCTTTGATTTAGCACTCCGAATCATTTCGGTTACTAAAGGAAATGAATAAAATAATCAGCAAAATCATAGGTGTACAAAAATGCAAGGGTTGCACATGAATGACTGCACTAACCATGTGTCATTATGTAGGGATGTAAAGTACACCAATGTTTATGAGATCTAAACTTCTTACACTTCATGCTGCTGAGATCCAATTCGAATACTCCCTCCTTTGCCCATATAACCACCATTTCTCTATCCTCAAATACGCAGAGTAACCTTATTGCATCTTTGCCACCATATGCCCATGATTTCTCAAGGCTAAGGAGAGTATCCAACTCAAGCTTTATATGAGGCACCCAAGCTTCCCATTTGCTTGTTGATGATCTTGCACTAGACCACGTGTTTAGAGTGAAGTCTCTTATAACTACAAGGGCAACATCTCCATTATGCCCCTTAACGATGACAAAATTGCGTCTGGAAATATCATGTGTCTCATGGGGCACTCAATATAACACAGTTTTGTTGTCACGTTGTCGAAGGCAATTATATATCTAGAGTTCACTATTGGCCCGTACAAAATGTCCCGAATGAGAGTTGATAGCATGCGATCAATCTTAGCCAGCATCTCAGCAAGTTCAAACCAGTCCTCCCATTTTACTAACTCTGATGAGTACCTCTGGACTAGTGCTTGGTTACCATTGGTTACTATCCAATCAACCCAGAAATTGCTGCAATAGTGTGAAGACAATTTCCCATGGTTTGTAGAACAAAGAATTGTGTCGCTATCATACTCACGTCTACCGCCAAATTGGTGGTTCTGGTATCACTGTTTCACTTCCACTGATTGGATTTCAGGTCTTTACCATGTTAGACCCTTGCAGATAATGAAGTAGCACCATACCATTGCGACATCCGAGTACATAGTTTGTAGGCTTTATGTATTTCTACGAGGTTGTTCAGCTTATGGAAGATGGATCGGTCAAGATTATGATCTGTTAAGAATCGAGCATCCTCGGAGCTGTTAGTGAAAAATCCAAGTAACGACATTCCTCTGTTGTGTGATAGGGTTAGCCTTTTTAAACCGTTGCTTCCCATGAAGTCCATCCAACGTTATTGGGCAACTGCTGCCCTTAGTATGCAGGATGGGTGCGGAGGAAGCCTGACAAGAATCTTACCAAATACATCGCCTGGCAAGTCGTTGATTGTTGCATATGTTCTTCCACTGAAGTTGGTAGGATGATGCAAATAGCAAAAGTGCATCATCAGGATTAAGTAAACAGCACAATGCACAATGCACAACCCAAAAAAAAGAATTAAGTAAACACCACAATGCATCATATAACTTGATAGGAAAATTTATCATGGAAATTTCCTAAGATGCACGCATCTAAAAAACTATCTAAAAGTAGAGTTTATCAACAAAATAACCTTAACAGCATAAGGAATCAACTAGAGTAGTACGAAATCACCGCAAAATGCTTCACCATGTCGGAACTGGGCAAAGGGGTTGTTTTTAGGTCACCGGGGAGGATATAAAGGCCCCCACTTGAATTTTATGGTTTTATCATAAATAAGGGGATAAAAAACAGACATGGCTTTATTGACTTGGTGAACCCAAGTCTCACGGTAACTTTCCCCAAGATCCACCTGCCATCTTAGATCCAACATATGATAGTAGCTTAGCTTTTGAACTACAAAGTAAAACTATTCGAAAAAATTGACAAAAATTCACTAAATCATAGGTGCCTAGGTTTGAATCTTGTGAAAGTTTCATCCCATTCGGATCACTAGTTTGTGATTAAATAGCTTTTTATGTTCCCAGTACTACTAGTTTAAACTAATATCCACTGTGTCCAGAAAACCCCCATAGAAGAATACACAAAAGAGGGAGGGAGTCAGGGAGACAACATCCAACACAGAACTTACAATGGGGTCGATGAGTTATGAGCAGATGGAGTAGGAGCCACCAACAAATGACGATACACAACCGTTGACGCTGAAGAAGCATGACCACGAGATGACGTATTCCTAGCATCCCACGCAGCAGTCGCTTTTGCAGCGGCAGCCAACACAACTGAATTTGTTCCAGCAGCAGCTGACGAGGATTTCGACTGTGCCTCCACCGCTTTTCAAGCATCACTCAGCACTTCCCAAGACTCTGATGTGATACAATCATCGGCCTCCGCATCCGCTTCACATGTATCCACTGGTGCTGCTTCAGCATCCACCTCTACTTTACAAGCATCCGCTGATGCCGATTCCATTTCCTGCAAACACCAATAGCTTATTTAGTTTGCAATTCCCAAAATAAATACATTCTATCCTTCAGAATGCCCATAATTGCTGGAGGTTGGGGACGTACGTACCAGCGAACGGCGGTGCGATGGTGTTCAATGGTGGAGCGGTGGGGACGATCCGGTCGAGGTAGGGCGGCCAGGCGGAGAAGATGACGATGCGGTCAAGGGGCGCATGACTGAGCTTCCTTGAACTTGAAACTAACTTTCACCCCGCTATATTTTTTTTGCGAACCCCGCTTTTTTAGGGGAAAACCCCCGTTGTATTAATACCACACAATTAATACCAGTTTGTGCACTTGCATTGCTCAGTTTCCTGCCTACAAACATCAAGTTTGTGCACTTATTCGTGTGATACAATGAATTGCTCGGTATAAAATATTCCAAGTGGTAGAAGCCTGCCTATTCTATGACATGAAGATCTAGAGTCCAAACATCGACCTGAAATTCGACAATCTACAACTACAAGTTTTGATTTACTACCAGATACATGCTTACAAATCACTCGTAACTGGTATTAACATCATCATTAACAGATCTCAAGGAAAAAATTGAAAGATAAAAAACCACTGCAAGTTCTAATAAGATGACTATTGTTGCCAAATATAGTCACATAAAGCCAGGTCCAATATATATGTCATAATAGTAAATCAAATATATAGATTCGTGGACACCACATACCAACGGAGCAGAAAAACCAGTTATAGTACCTGACTTAACAAACAATCATCCTCACAAGAGACCCCAAACCCTTCAAAAATGAAAGTAGAGCGGTTAATATGGTTTACAGATTTCCTCATCTTTTGCAGGATCAGGACTATATGGGCATGGAGAATCTCAATTTTTTGTCAGGGTCGCATCTGCTTCTAGAGCTGAAATGAAAAGATTGCCAGCTTGCATTCCCACCTGTTCCAAGTTTCAGTCGTACGCCCGGCCAATCAGCTCGTCACCATCCACATCAGGCGACTCGGGAACTAAGTTGTCAGCCACGAACATTTGAAAATCAACAACAGCATGATGAGAAACTGAAATTGATGTATTCCATCCTATAGTCGAATCAGCTATCCGCTTAGTGGATGTGGCCACTTCTTCCTTCAGGCGCATAATCTATTCGTCATGGTGTTTCTCTTTCTCTTGAAGGAACGAAATCATGTGTCTATGAGCTTTGTATTTCTCTCGGAGATAGGAAATTGTCAAATCCTTGTAGTGACCAACACCATTACACCATGAGCGATATGAATAAGGTGGAAACTGCAGATAACAAATCCAAAATTAAACCAGATTCTCGTTTCAAAAAAATTAAACCAAATTCTCGTTTCCAAAAAAATCCAAATTCAGCTGCACACATTGTGCAAGATCCACAGTGGTACTGCCAATGGAAAAGAACCATATAGGAATATTCCCCGAACATGGGAAACATAATCAACAAAAAGGGTCGTACTTAAGGGTTTGCCTTCTTAGCTGGCACATGAGCAGTCCTGGCCATAGAGAATGACTTCATTTCTGCAAATCATGATGCAACAAAAATGATCAATATATTTTAGGGGACCTCTTAAGTAATAAAGTGCCCTATCAAAAAATGTTTTCGGGGACAAAACAAAGGTTACTGAAATTCTAGTAAAGCAGCTAGATACGTAAAAACACTTGTCACTCAATAATGCCTCCTCCACGAGTGGGACATGCGCATGATGCTAAATGAAATGCAACAAAACCAGTAAATTTTAGGAAAGAACACATCAACTTTGCAATGCAAATAAGGATACGTGCATTAATATGATGCCAAGGATTGGACATGTTACCCTTTATCGAAAATATAATATAAAGAACTCAGCAATGCAGGACACCAACAATCAACAATCTATTTATGAACGATATGCAGCAAATTACATCTGCATTATTCAGCAGAGGACCATTATGTGAAATAAAGCCAGGGGCAAGCTTCCCATCCTCACAATACTCTTCTTGGTAGCATATACTTACCTATTTTTAGTGGAAGTTATAACTAATTCCATGGCTACATCCATGGTGATCCAGCTTCCTAATATGGCATATAGATCTACTATTTCAAATAGCAATCACGTAGACAACCATCCGGATGGTTGTGCACTCACCGGATATTGCGCTGATGTGATGGAAAGGTGGACTCTGCAGGGTATAGATGGTGCGCGACGGGGGAGGTGCACAAATGTGCAAAAATGTAGCGATACTCATATATACATAGAGATAGCAGTAATACATAAACTAGATCAATTAGTAGTAACCACAAACTCCAGACAGGCTGTAAGCAGACTGTCAACTACTCCCATCATAATTAACCTAGTGTAATTTAACGTGGAAGTACTATGAGATGGTGAGTACTAGTAAACAAAAGGGGATTACTTAATTATTAGTGGAATCTACAGCCAGCCACCAAAATCATCATGAGCATGCTAAATATCTATATTGCAAACCATACTTGGTTAAGATCCTAATGTCCAACTATAATTACCCAAATCTAAGAGCATATATCCTATTTACGACCGAGTGTAGTGAGTTGGAGACATCCGCTAACTCTGCAGCCATCTCCTCAGCATGCATCTGATGGCGCTCCTACTCCTCCTCTTTGAGGTCATCACGGATCTTGAGCTGTAACCACAATGACATCATCGTGTGCTGCAGCAAAAGTGAGTGCGGTGGATCAACCGAGTGGATGAATGTGCATTGCTCGCATTCATAGTTGCAACCCAAGAACCTATGACTGAAGTTCATTCCCTTGAACACGACACGGTGACTGGGCGCTAGGGCGCAGTTGCACCAGAGCCGGAGATCCATATTGGTAGCAATGTCATACCACTCCGCGTCTACCATCCATGTCGGCATCTGAACCTAGGAAACATCGTCGATCAAGACAGGCAGAATATAGAAAAACCCCAAAAGGAGAGAACCCATAAACTGAATTCAAGAAAATAAACTGAGACCGTGAACTCTAGCAAAGGTACCCTAACACGGCCGCCTTGCGCATCAAGATCCTATGTCGTTTGCTGGACCGGAATGACTGAATCTGCCGACATTGCTCGAAAACAAGCGCGCCTTCAAAGCCTAGCAGAGAGGCTTCATGGAGAAGAAATAGGTAGGGGAGCCGGTGCTCACATTCGCTGGCTACTATTGGATTTAACTCGACCACTGATAACTGGGGCCCGCGCTACAGAGCCCATGGGCCCCCAAACATTACTGACCTAGTTTGACTTGCATTACATGTACTTTTGGAAAAAAAATCAAAAATCAAAAATCAATAAATAAATAAACCAAAAGTCCCCCTCTCTTTTTGTGAAAACCGACTATGAAATGGAGATTCTCACAAATGCGTACACACACTCATCCCTATGAATGCAGGTATGCACACCCTACACTATGAGCACTTCAAAAAGACTGGATCTTGAGACTGATCCGGCGGGGCTTGAGCTTGACAAAGTCACCATAGGCACCTCGCTATATATTGACGAGACGTCGCCTCTCACTACCCTCATAACCATCCTTCAAAGCCGAGCTCCAAGGCTTCGTGGAGAAGGAAGTGCTAGCAGGGTCGGAGCTCACATTCGTCGGCTGCTATGGGATGTAACTTAACCACTAATAATGGGGACCCACGGTAGTGAGCCCATAGACCCTAGACACTAGTGACCATTAAAGCTACTTTTGGAAAACCGAGCAAAACTTAATATAAATAGAAGTCTCATCTCTTTTTTTGTGAAAACCCACTACAAAACGCACATACTCACAAATGCATACACACTCACCCCTATGAACGCATGAACGCACATCCTACCACTATGAGAACCTCCGAAAGATTGTGGCTTCAGACTGGTCCTGACATGGGTATACCCTACAGGTACTCGAGCTTGGTATATACAGTCTAAATACATACAGGCCCACGGTGTCGCCAAGGCCCAGACGAAAGGACTCGAGTAACCTGCGGACTCTCGATTGCTTGAGAGACAAGAAGAAGCTAAAGATAGAAAGTTTGAAGGGGAAAACCCTAACTTGTAACCGACTCGACCTGCTACCCGAGACATAGCCTATCTATATAAAGGCTAGGAGGGGGAGGCGAGAAGGACACACGCAACCCTAGTTTCCACAATCCTCGCCAGATTGCATCTGCGCACCATTGTAACTTTTGACTCCTTTGATAATTCCACGAGCAGACAAGCAGGAGTAAGGACCTCTACGAGGCCTGAACCTGGGTAAATCCTTTGTCCATGTGTCCTTGTTTGCTAGCCGATAGATGTCTCCAGCGCTCCCTCCTTCTCCAAAACCCAAGTCCATAACAATGGGCATTGATGAGTTAAACCCTCGTCAATTGGCGCCGTCTGTGGGAACTGGGGGTGCTGATGTTGCGGCTTCTTCGGTCCCATCAACTGCGATCTACAACTCCGCAACAACGGAGATTCGCCAGCTCTTCGGCGCCTTCGACTTCACCGTCCACACGCCGGCCACCCGCCCGGCCTTCGAATCTGTGGGCGACGGAATTAGCCTGGCGATTGGGAGCTTCCGCTTCCAAGTTGGTCAGATGGGCACGCTTCGCATGCCTGATCAACTGACAGTACCGATGATTGCCCCGGCATCATAGTTCCCTCCATCGATCGACACCCTCAGCGAGCTCAATGCTCCGGTGGCAGTTGGGAACACGATCAGCGACAACAGTCGCGACTCCGATCTGAGCGATCTAGCCACAGAAGATGGAACCTACGGTTCCGAATCTGAAAGTTGTGGAAGCAGCAACTTCCCCAATCACTTCATGTGCGCCGTCATTAACGCAGGCGACACTTCCGCCAATCGCGGCAACGGCGGTAACACCGGCAATGGCGCCGATCCACCTAACAGTGGCAATGGTGGCAACGGCGGTAACGGCACCGACAGGGGAGCAGTCGAACCTCCCAGCATAATCAATGAGCAAACCGGCGAACGTGTCGTAATCAGGCTCAACGAGCAAGAGTGGGAACGCTGCCGCGAAGCCCTACGAGGTGCACCTCTACCCCTTGGGTCCCCACAGGAACTACTGATGGGCTACCACTAGCTTCTAAAAGAAGAGTTCACGCACCAAAAACAAGCAATCGCGCAACTTGAGGCGTGTAAAAAGGCGGCAGACGAGTCGAGCCTTCATCGCCCTGGGCTCTCCTCCTACGGAGGATCCTCCTCACGAGGCAACGAGTACATCGCCAAGAAGAGGCAGTCGCGAATGGCTCACCTCACCGAACAAGAGCGCATAGACGCCGCGAAAGTCCTCGACTTCGGCTCTATGACAGTCGACACGAGAGGCAACGTGGTCCCCAGGACGCCGCAGGCTACGGTGACAGCAACCACCATGTACCTGCTCAACAACCAGCCACCGGCTGGAAATCCCCGAACTGCCATGCACCGATCTACGATCGCGGGTTTGGGGCTAATCGAGGCCGCCCTCGACAAGGAGCCGGTACCAGACCCAAAAAAGGGCAAAGCGCTAGCAAAGCGCTACTCCTCGCCCTCATCCAGTGATGACAGTCACGACCTGTCTCGACGCCATCGCTCACGGTGACATGATCGCGACTATGATGCGCGCAATGACCTCACACAATGCAAGATCGACAATTCAAGGGCACGACGTGCTCGGTCGACTGACTCGGAAGAGGAAGATGGGGAGCTCTATGGTGCCAGATGCTTCAGCAGATCCATTAGGCAGAGGCGAATGCCTAAAGGGTTTAAACTTCCGTCGGAGAATCTGAAATTCGACGGTCTACAAGACCCTAAAATCTTGCTAGAGGATCACATCTCCTCCGTCAGGCTCCACGGAGGCAGTCGAAGCACCGCCTTGCAATGTTTGCAGCTACAGCTGCAGGGCGCCGCCCGAGCATGCCTCAATAACCTCCCACGCGGATCCATTCGCAGTTGGGATGAGCTGGCTTATAGCTTCGTGCGCAACTTTAAGGGCACGTACAAACGGTCCGCATCAATTGAAGAACTGAGATGATGCCAGCAAAGATCTGGTGAATCGCTGCGCTCATACATCCAACGGTGGTCCATCATCAAGAACTCCGCGGAAAACATCTCAGAGGATCGCGCGATTGATGCATTAAACAGTGGCGTCCGCCGCCTAGAGCTCAGGGAGGAGCTAGGCTGCTCGAAACCTCAGACCATCGACCACCTGATGGAGATCGTGAATCGATAGGCCGATGGAGAAGATTCGGTGAAAAACCGCGCTAACTCCGACAAGGAGGCGGAACTCGAACGCAGACGCGATCACCGGGGCAAACGCCGCATGCGCATCTACGATGACCGTGACGACGTCAACATGGTCGTAGCCGGCTACGCCGATAGACGCGACGAAAACCGCAACGGCGGATACCGCGGCGGCGGATACCGCGACTCCGGGAAAACCACGCAAGTGTGGCAACGCCGCACTCGCGACGAGGCACCCGCGACCTCCATCGAGGAAAAACTGTCTGGGCCATGCACGGTACACTTCTACATCGACAAGCATGACAGCAAGAGAAAGTCCAGCCACCTCCTCAAGGACTGCCGCGAGTTCCTCAAGCTACACGAGGGATTGGTTCGGATGAACCGCAACGCAGTCGAAAGAGGCTACGGAGCCGCTCTAGGTGCCGTGGCACATGGCGCACCGCCACCACCACCTGGGCCACCCCCGAACGGAGCTGGACCAGACCAGCACCACGAAGGGGAACCGTACCCACGGGCCATGGGTACCATGATGATCCAAAAGGGGCGCCCCTCCAATAGGGTGCAGAAAGCCATCACTCGCCAAGTCAACTTGGCCACGCACTCGCCACCATCCACCACTGAGTACCTCAGTGGCAGTGAGTCATGCATTACCTTCGATAAACGCGACCACCCGCCTCAAGTACCTCGCCCAGGTCATTGCCCCCTCGTACTCGAGGCACAAATTGGAGGCTTCGACATGAGTCGCATCTTCATGGATGGCGGAAGCGGCATCAACCTCATATTCGCGAGTACCTTGCGAGCAATGAGGATCCCTCTAACCTGCTTGGAGGCATCGGACACAATGTTCCACGGCATCGTCCCAGGGAAAGGCGTATTCCCTTGGGCAAAATCAACCTCGACGTCATATTCGGCACACCAAAGAACTTCCGGCGCGAACGCATTGACTTTGAGGTCGTCGACTGGCCCTCACAATACCACTGCATCCTCGGACGCGTCGCGTTCGCTAGGTTCATGGCGGTACCCCACTACGCCTACCTGCAGATGAAAATGCCAGGTCCTAATGGAGTCATCACAATCCACGGGAGCTTTGAGCGATCTGACAGTTGTGACAGGGAATTCAATAGAATCTCCCAGTCCTTCGGCATGTAGGAAGAGCTCGCGCGATTGAAAGAAACGACAGACAACAGTCTGCCTCCCCTGAGTAGGCCAAGCTCACTTGATCTGTCCTTCGACTCATCTGTGCACACAAAGAAGGTGCAGGTTCATCTGACAGATCCCGCAAAAACGGCCCTCATCGCCAACAACTTGAGTCCTGCATAGGAACTCGCGCTCGTTGAATTCCTCCGTGAGCAGTGGGAAAAATTTTCCTGGTGTCCTGCGGACATGCCAGGAGTTCCCAGGGAATTCGCCAAGCACGCACTCAACGTCAACTCCGACGCAAGGCCAGTCAAGCAAACAATCAAGCGACTATCTGAGCCACGAGCGCAGGCAGTCGGAATGGAGATCAACAGACTCCTCGAGGCCAAATTCATACCCGAGATCAAGGAAAGCACTTGGCTCGCCAATACGGTGCTGGTGCCAAAAAAGGACACAGATATCATACGGATGTGCGTGGACTTCACTTCTTTAAACAAGCACTGCCCAAAAGATCACTTCCCGCTACCACGGATCGATCAAATCATCGACTCCACCGCTGGATGCGAGCGCCTCTACTTCCTCGATGCCTACTCAGGGTATAACCAAATTTGAATGAAGGAGGAAGACCAAGAGAAGACCGCGTTTACAATGCCCTTAGGTGTGTTCTGCTGCAACACAATGCCCTTCGGGCTAAAAAACGTAGGAGCCACCTACCAGCGGTGCATGCAAGCTTGCCTCAAGGAGCAACTGGGTTGCAACATCCAAGTCTATGTCGACGACATAGTAATCAAAACCAAGGAGGAAGCCTCTCTAATCAATGACTTGCGCGAAACATTCGCCAATATTGATCGTTAACGGATTAAGCTCAATCCGGACAAATGCGCCTTCGGCGTACCATCTAGGAAGCTGCTCGGGTATCTCATCTCCGCGAGGGGGATTGAGGCAAACCCGAAAAAGATAAAGGCCATACTGGCCATGGAGAAGCCAAAAAACATAAGAGACGTCCAACAACTAGCCGGACGAATCGCGGCCCTCAGTCGATTTATCAGCCAAATGGGAGAAATGGCACTGTCCTTCTATCAGCTCCTCCTCAAAGCCGACAAATTCGAGTGGACCAAGGAAGCGCAAGAAGCATTCGAAGATCTCAAGGGCCTGCTATCCACCTCGCCAATACTGGTGACTCCACGAGAAAGGGAACCACTACTGCTATACATCTCCGCTACCAACCAAGTGGTTAGTACAGTGCTCGTTGTCGAGCGGGCAGAGGAAAACAAGGTCCACGGCGTACAACGCCCGGTATACTACCTCAGCGAGGTCCTCAGCCAACAAAACAACGGTATCCGCACTACCAGAAGCTGGCGTACGGCGTCTTCATGACCGCCCGGCGACTGCGCCATTATTTCCAAGAACACCCAATCGTGGTAGTCCGCGACGCCCCATTGGGACATATCCTCAATAACCCCGACACCACGGGACGAGTCGCGCTTTGGGGAATCGAACTGTCTCCGCGAGACATTACATACGAAAAGCGCGACGCAATCAAGTCGCAAGTCCTCCCTGACTTCCTCGTGCATTGGATGGAAAACCAACTCCCGGACAAGCAAGATATGTCCAACCTTTGGACCATGCACTTCGATGGATCCAAACGGAAAGATGGAGCAGGAGCAGGTGTCATACTGACATCACCTCAAAGGGACAAGCTGAAGTACATCCTACGAATGTAGTTCACCACCTCAAACAACGAGGCTGAATACGAGGCCCTGTTGCACGGGATGAGGATGGAAAAATCCTGCGGCGCAAAGAGGCTCATCATATATGGTGACTCCAAGCTGGTCGTCAACCAAACAATGCACGAGTGCGACACACTAAATGACAACATGATCGCATACCGCGACCTCTAGGATACACTAGAGGGAGACTTCGATGGTTGCGAGTTGCGACATGTAGGTCGCGAAAGCAACGAGGAGGCGGACGCACTCGCCAACATAGGCTCTACCTGCGCCCCCATACCACCTGGGGTATTTCTTGAGCGCATCTGCGAACGCTCCATCAAGCCAAAGGCCGCAGAGAAGAAAATAAGCGCAGCAACGGACTCGGGGGCTACGCAACCCAATGAGCCAATGACACTCGATAACTTGGAGCCAGACACAGGACTCGAAGGGCCAATGAGCGTCATGATGATCGAACAATCCTGGACGCAGCCGTACATTACATATCTCCTCAGCAAGCGCCTACCAGACGACCCGACAGACGCACGGCACATCGCGTGACGCTCCAAGGCATTCACCGTTATCAACGGCGAACTGTATAAACGCAGCATCACATGCGTGTTACAACGATGCGTCTCCCTAGCCGATGGAAGAGCAGTCCTCCTCGACATACATGAAGGGACTTGCGGACACCACGCCAGCAGTCGCGCCCTCGTTGCCAAAGCTCTACGAGCTGGATTTTACTGGCCCACGGCCATGCACGACGCCAAAGACATAGTCCAAAAGTGCAACGCTTGTCAGCAATTTGTGGACAAACCACACGCACCAGGCGCAAAACTACGGCCTATTCCATTGGCCTGGGCCTTCGCACAATGGGGGCTCGACATGGTAGGCAAGCTCCCAAGGTCCTCGCAAGGAGGCTACGTCTACCTCTTGGTTGCAGTCGACAAATTCACCAAGTGGATTGAGGCCATGCCAGTGACCAAGCAATCAGGCCACAGCGTGGTCAAGTTCTTCGAGTCCATCGTCTACCGCTTCGGCGTGTCGCACAGCATCATCACTGACAACGGGACGAACTTCACATCCAAAGAGTTCCAAGAAATCTGCGGAAACCTGGGGATCAACATCAGTTATGCCTCAGTCGCGCATCCACAGACCAACGGTCAGGTGGAAAAAGCAAACGGGCTCGTCTGCGGCGGCATCAAGAAGCGACTCCTTCGACCACTCGAGCAGGCCGCGGGTTACAGGCCAGATGAGCTCCAATCCGTACTCTGGAGCCTACGAACAACTCCAAACAACGCCACGGGCTACACGCCATTCTTTATGGTGCATGGAGCAGAAGCAATACTACCCGCCGAAGTTCGGTACAAGGCGCCGCGTGTAGTCGCCTACAGTGAACAAGAGTCATTTCTTGCACTCGAAGACTCCATCGACCTCCTCGACGAGGCAAGAGAAATCGCCGTAGAAAGATCCACGATCTACCAGCAGAACCTGCGCAACTACCACAGTAGAAGGCTTCACCCCAGATCCTTCGTCGAAGGTGACCTGGTCTTGCGACTGAAGCAACAGGGCCATCTCAAGCTTGAGTCCCCCTGGGAAGGACCGTACGTGATTACAGAAGTAATCCCAGGTGGCGCCTATCGCCTTCAAGACTTAGAGACAGGAGTCGTATCCTCCAACCATTGGAACGTCGCACAGCTGCGACGCTTCTACCCCTAGCTGTTTTTACTTTTACATCGCAAATAAGGCTACCAGCCAAGGCTACTTAGCCACACATTGTACCTCGTACTGTTCTCCAAATAAATAAAAGCAAAGTGCCCCAAAACTCTGTTTTCTTTTCACTTCTGTCAATTTTATACTCGGGGGCTGCGCCATCCTACGTACATCTATTCTTCAAACCAATAAACGCGATATCCTAAGTAGCTGGCACATCAATCAAACCCCTTAATGAAAACCCAACCCATCTGCAGTGCACCTGGCAGGTTGACAAAGGGATGGCCAGGCTAATGAAAAGGACCCGCA
The DNA here is from genome assembly GCA_910589775.1 of Avena eriantha. NCBI lineage: Eukaryota > Viridiplantae > Streptophyta > Magnoliopsida > Poales > Poaceae > Avena > Avena eriantha. The sequence continues at coordinate 196,261,413 of OU342740.1, read as the reverse complement.
TAGTGCAACGCACCTCACGCTAACAAAGCTGTTTATACACGTTTGACAATAAATTATCTATAACACATATATGAACTTTACAGCACAAATACACTTATATGCAGGACACAAATCTGGTTACTGCTGCAACGGAAGAACATTGGTTTGTTCCTCGAAGAAGTCGACAATCTCCTCTGCTGGGCGGTCCACCGCTTGATAGTGCGGCACCATATTCTAGGCAGATCCGGCTGGCGGCGCTGGCAGACCGGAAGCTACGGCGGTGGCATCCACGTCGGGCCTATGCAATCGCACCATCGAGAGGGCAGCCTTGGCACCAGCCACCAACTGCTGCCTCACGCACTCGCGAACCACGGACATATCTTGAAATTTGGCTAGGAGATCCAACAGGCTTGATGGAGTGTCATCCAACGGGAACATCGCCTGATAGATATTCTTCAAACATGACTGCGACTTCTTCAGGAAGAGCAACACTCGCGAAGCGCGATCCTGCAGGGTCGCCAATGCAGTCGCACGATCATGATCCACCCAGAAGTATCCACTCTCTTGAAGTTGCTCCTGGGTGAGACCATGAAGGCGGATGGCAATCCTATCCCTCTCCTCCTACGGATGGCGTGCGCTAACAACTACACGAAGCAGCACCAACAGCATGAGTACCACGTACCATTGCGACTTACTACAAAGGAAAAGATGAGGACGAGCAAACTAACACTTAAACTGGTCGCCCAGCTGCGTCACCTCGCCAAGCAGATATTGCTCGCGGGCGGCGGCTTTTTCCGCCTTTGACTTCCACACATCTGCGTTACCGCGGATCAGGGGTAACTCACGCTCCAGCTGCTTCACGCAGTCACGAAGTCGCGACAGCAAGGACAGCTCCTCTACCCTGGAGCGCGGCGGTGCCACTGTCTCATCAAGAGATGGTGAGTCCTGGGTTCCCCCTACGGGACCACTCGATGTGCCCTACCACAAGTCAAGACAGAAGCAAATAAGGCGACCAAATTAACATAAAGGCAAGGGGAACAGGTGCATTCAGGATAAGCATAAATATTCACAAGGACACTCGCCAGCAGGCATGTTCTGAGATCAAAAGGACAATTCATCATCTATTACAAAAGCTAACTACGAAGCAGCTGGCTTCTTCGACTTCGACGCCTTCGGGGGCTTCATCAAGTCCGTGGCAGTATCAGATGCCACCGACTTTCCGCCTGCCCCTGAGGCCGAAGCTTTCGCCACCTTCTTAGCGCGTTGGAGCTCCTCTGAATACTTGGCAACGGTATTAATCAAGGAATGGCCATATTTGGCACAGGTAGTCGCAAAGGGAGCGAAGACTACCTGCTGACCATCCGCGCCAACAGGCATCGTCTTCGACACCGCAGAGGGATCTCTCTCGACTCCGTGGGCTTGCACCATGGCGAGTGACATCGTCGCACCAGCCGCCCGGAGGGAGTTCTTGTAAGTAGCAGGCACGCCCCCGGCGAGTGACTCCACCAGCTCGTCCATATTATCGACCCGCTCCGCCTTTGGCATCAACTCCTCCCGAAGGCGACCAAGGGCGACCTTGGCCTTGGACAATGTATCCTGGACAGCGGCGCTTCGGTCCTTGACCGCGGATACCGCGCCGGCCAGAGCGTCATCATGACGAAGGGCCTGCGGGTCAAAACTCAAGTCGCCAGCATCTACACCAAAAATACATGGATCAAATTTCTAGTGCCACCGGCAAAACTCTAGAAGCAGAGAGGAGCATCAATAAAATACCCACCAGTAAAGGTACCTGAGAGGGCCTTGGTGACTGAGAACAGTTGCTCCTCGAACAACTTTTCCCTGGCCGCAAAAGAGGCGCGCAGATCCTCTTCGCGCTTCTGGGCATCATCACGAGCCGCGATTGCCTCATCGCGCCCCTTCACAGCTGCGGCCAATGTCTTCTCCAATGTTGCGATGTTGCGTAGTAAAGCGTTATGCTCAGCTACATGGCAGTTAATAATTGGCTATCAGTCGAATATACCAAAACAGAGAGAAGATGAAAAGAATAAGCGTGGAAGCACTCACTTTCGACCACGCGGTGACACGTCTCCAGCATCGCATGCTGGCGACCCATCGCCATAACCTGCTCCGCCACTTGCGCGGCTTCCTTTACAACGGACTGTTGCACAAAACAAGGAAACAGAGAGGGCAGCAGAAGGCGTTCACTGCCACACTAAAAAAAGATGTACTTACATGGTCCTCTAGCGACTCCGAAGAAGTTTGTTGAACCTTCATCCGAGCAACTGTTCGATGCTCCCCTACGTGGGGAGAGCTCGAAGAATTGTGCCCGGAGTGGGCCGCCGCCAGAGGAGAAGGAGCGCGCTCGACCTCTACCTTGGCCCTTGAGGTCGCGACTCCCGATTCCTTCAAAAACCCGACATCGCCAGAAGATGACGACGCCTCTTGAATACAAGACCAAATCCGCATTGAGAAAAGGCAAACTCCAAGGCAAAGCCAGCAAGAAGAAAACAGAGAAGAATGAATGAACTCACAAACTTACCAGTCAAATTTGTCAAGATCAAATGTGGCCTCCGCCGACTCCGACGAAGACTCCTTGGGCAATCACATCTTCTTGTGAGAAGACGGTGCCACAACCCTCACAGGAACGGCTGGAATTGGCGACTCCACACCAACAGCCGTGCCTTCTGGAGCCGAAGGAGTCGACGTGTCAGAATCCTCGCTGTGCGAACGGTTGCGAGTATCCGGGCTCTCGGACTCGGGGGCTTCCTCTTCCACATCAGAAGGGACAGTCGACTCAGACTCGTCCTCTTCCAAAGCTTCCCGAGGAATAATACCCTCAGGGAGAGGAGGCATACAAGGCAAAGCCCAATTCTGCATACAAACAACAAAGATAAGCAAGTAAGCAACATAGAAGCAATCGCGAAAATAAGCTACTGCGTAGCACAACTGTACATCAGGAGGAGGATTGGAAGCATCTAGGGGAGGAACGACTGGCTCATTCGGAAGCACATCTTTGCAGGTGTACTTCGTGACCAGTCGCACCCTCTTATCTACCTCACTCGCGGACATGCCATCGGTAGACACGCGAGTGGCATCATCAGCGCCACCCCATTGAAACATGGGATGGACTCTGGCCTGGAGAGGCTGGACGCGACGGCGCAGCCAAGTCCTGACAAGGGCGCAGCCTCCCTCTTCCGTGCCTATGCGGCTCTCGAGGTCGCAGACGCGTTGATATAGCACGTCTGTCTCCGCGAGTTCGTAAGGCATGATCACGTTCTTCCAAGAACGCATCTTTTTGCAGGGAGTCGCGGGATCAAAAGGCGCGAGTCCAAAATGTTCGTCCTTGGCCATCTGGTCGCAAACATAGAACCATTTGTCCCTCCATCCCTGGACGGACTTGGCGAGCTTGATGTCGAAATAGGTGGCAGACGGGTCGACATGGATTCCACAACCACCTACGTCGTAAACTAGAGAGCCAGATGCGGACTGACACTTTAGCTTAAATAGGCATTTGAAAAGGACAAAGTGCGGCTCGATTCCGAGCCAGCACTCGCAAAGAGTGATGAAACAGGAGATGTGAAGAATTGAGTTTGGGGACAGCTGATGGAGCTGGAGCCCGTAGAAACAAAGGAGACCCCTAAGAAAGGGGTGGAGAGGCAAAGAAAGACCGCGAATGATGAATGCAAAAAACATCACTCGAAAACCGGCGGGAGGCACATGAATGGTCTCACCGCTGGGGACGCGCGCGTCGGCGACTGCCGCGGAAATAACTCCATCTTGGCGAAGAAGACGGAGATCCGACGCCTTGATGATAGAGGGGCGCCACGCGCCATTGGTCACGCGGGTGCCCGCAACCTTCTTTTTCCCGCCGGCGGCGGCACTGGTGCCCGCAGCAGCGGGGCCACCCTTCTTCTTCGTAGCGGCAACGGTGGCCGCGGATTCAGCGGCAGCGCCTCCCTTCTTCTTTCCCATTGCGCGGCAGCGATGAGAGCGCAGGAAATAACTTGGAAACGAGCGGAGGTGGTCCAGAGCTGAGGAGGAGATGAGCGCAGGGAAAAGCAGATGAGTAGCAGCAATGGCGATGGCAGCGAGGAAGAAAAGAGCGCAGATGGAAAATTACCGCCGTAGCACCGCTACTTAAGCCCTAGGAGATGCAATCCAACGGCTCACAAAAACCCTACTGGACGCGTGGCACGCATCGCGCTCGACACGTGGAGAAGAGGAAGCGCGAACCGTCCCTCCACTGCTCCCATTACGCATGGAAATCGAGGAGGCACAATTAATAATAAGATTACGCATGCCCAGTCAAATCAAAGTCAGAAAGTGGGACCCACCGCTCGTCACGTCCCGTCAAAACCGCTCACGCGGGCAACTGAGGTCATGCAAGCGTCAGCACTGACGTCATCAACAGCTATGCAGCGGAAAGCTTCGACTACTTTAGTCCTTGCTGGAGTCTTCGACTCCACCAAGCACTCGGGGGCTACTCCCATAGGGAGCGCTGGTCGCGCACCCTATGACTTTCTTTTCTTATTGCAGGGATACATGCAATCACAATCAAACCCAACCACTCGAAGCACGATTTGACTATGGACGTGGGTTACTCCCATAGGGAGCGCCGGAAACAATTTTGACTGAAACAAGCAAGCAAAAGACGACAACAGTCGCAAAACGTGTTTTAGTCTCTGCCCAAGTTTTCGACTGAAACAAACAAACAAAGACGACAGCAGTCGCAAAATTTCTTTAGTCCCTGCCTGAGTCTTCGACTCAACCTGGCACTCGGGGGCTACTCCCATAGGGAGCGCTGGTCGCGCACCCTATGATTATTTGCACGAAAACTGTGTGTTGATTACATCCACACTCGCAGATCATGGCGAGACCGCCTCATAACTCTCCCTACAAAGAGACTACGTCTCCTGGGTCGTCCGAATCATCTCCGCGATGATAAAATTCGGATGCCGCGCTTACAGCATGAAGGTAAGACCTGAATAAGGCCTGGCAATGTATTTAACTGCGCACTACCAGAAATATATCCGTGCCTACAGGCACGATGAACATGCCTTGATGGACATGTCAAGTGTTCAAACCCATGTAACTGGAATTCGACTCCTGTAAGACCTCCGCGGCCTGAGTCGAATTACGCTAGCACTTTTCCGGATTCGAGTCTGGGGACTCGAGTTCGAGTAGATTGCATTGTTTCACCCTAAGGTGGTTAACTCATACTGATACTTCAGCTATATCAGGCAAGTATATCAACGATCCCTATGACATAAATGAAAGTAGTCGAAAAAGTACTCATTCAGGCACTCGAAGACTTCAAAAAGTACCCAGTCGAATCTGTGATTCCACTGGATACTTGGGGGCTACTGACATGGGTATACCCTACATGTACTCGAGCTTGGTATATACGGTCTAAATACGTACAGGCCCACGGTGTCGCCAAGGCCCAGACAAAAGGACTCGAGTAACCTGTGGACTCTCGATTGCTTGAGAGACAAGAAGAAGCTAAAGATAGAAAGTTTGAAGGGGAAAACCCTAACTTGTAACCGACTCGACCTGCTACCCGAGACCTAGCCTATCTATATAAAGGCTAGGAGGGGGAGGCGAGAAGGACACACGCAACCCTAGTTTCCACAATCCTCACCAGATTGCATCTGCCCACCATTGTAACTTTCGACTCCTTCGATAATTCCACGAGCAAACAAGCAGGAGTAAGGACCTCTACGAGGCCTGAACCTGGGTAAATCCTTTGTCCCCTGTGTGCTTGTTTGCTAGCCGATAGATGTGTCCAGCGCTCCCTGCTTCTCCAAAACCCAAGTCCATAACAATGGGCATTGATGAGTTAAACCCTCGTCGGGTCCGGTGGGGCTTGAGCTTGACAAAGTTACCATAGGAACCTCGCGATCGATGGGAGCGTCGCCTCCTTCTACCCGCGTAGCCATCCTTCAAAGACGAGCATCGAGGCTTCATCGAGGAGGAAGAGCTAGAGCAGTCAGAGCTAACATTTGTTGGCAGCTATAGAATATAACTGGACCACTAATAATAATGGGGCCCCATGGTAGTGAGCCCATAGGCGCCATACATCAAAGCAACCACGACGAAAAGTCTTAAACATATCCCTAAACGGTGGAGTGAGTGGTGCTAACAAAAAGATTCTTCAAGGTGAATCTAGTGCTAGACTTATGTCTAAGAGAATCAATTGGCAGGAGGGCCCACTAGTAAGTGGATAACAGTCTGTTTTTCTTTTTTCTTTTTAGCATGGCTGTATGGACCCACTTCAGTTCTAAACGCTAGAGAAAAAGTAGTTTTCTTAGCTACTTCTAGACACTACACACGCCCTTACTAGACGTAGCTTAGAAATTTACTAGCCTCGTGTCTAAGAAAATAAAAATATCCTCCACCGTTTATACCAGATAGGGGACCCACTCATCTGAGTTGAAAGAAACAATAAAGAAAACCTTCTAGACACATAGTGGGTCCGACTGCCATTTGATTCCCTTAGACATGTGTCTTGTATAGACCTAGGGTCCCAAAATCTTAGCTAGACTCACCCTCTCCTTTGTTTAGACCTAGAAGATTCTCTTAGAGTACACCCTAAAATTCCAACGTTGCACATGCTCTCAGTGACCTAGTTTGACTTGCATCATAGGTACTTTTGGATAACCGAGCAAAACTCAATACAAACCAAAGGCCCCTCACACACTTTTGTGAAAACCCAATACAAAACACAGACACTCACAAATGAGTACACACACTCACCCCTATGAACGCACACACACCCTACCTCTATATGAACACCTACGAAATACTGTGTCTTGAGACTAATCCACGGCGGGGCTTGAGCTTGACTAAGTCACCATACACACCAAGCTATAGACAGGGACATCGCTTCCCACTTAAGAATAATATTCCACCTTTTATGAGACAGCAAAGTGCCAAACCTGATGGGGTTTGAAATCTGGTGGGCTAGGGGTATTACTTCCCTCAGAACCATCCAACCACGGGTTAGCTCGATATCTCTCTCTTTTGTATATATAGTACATGGTACACTATTAAATAACTGGCATTCAGGAAATTAGGCAATGCACTTTCTAACCTCTTTATTAAGACCAAGCTCTTAACGAGTAGCTCAGGAAATTCTTTAACTATATTGCTTACTACATTAACATTAACGAGAAAAAAATTCTCACATAAGTTCATTAAGAAAGCAAACCAAGCTCAAACAAGTCGACTAGACGAGCTAGGGCTCATTAAACTTGCCACGCGAGCGCTATGCCATCGCCCATTTTTTAGAAAAATGAGTAGATATGTTTTTAGGGTTTATGGTTTGGGGTTTTAGGGTTTTAAGGTTTATGGTTTAGGGTCCTTGTGCTAATTGCATGGACTTGGATGCAATTTTCATTTATTATGAGGTCCTTGATGTAACTTGTACTTCCACCGACCGTGTTAACTCAAGCACCTCGCTCCTATGGGACCAACCATAGTTAAAAGAAAATGCAACCGTCCTAACTATATATCACACAAAGTGGACCACAATTTCATATACATAATACCCAAGTTTTTAGTCCTAGGAATTTTCAAGCTCCCTAGCTAATTTTGCACACATTCGAGACTTCTTGCTGATTTAATGAATTGAGGTCAAAATTGAGCTACAAGTAAGCACGATAGATTTTTCTTGAATTAAATGTCTTTTCGGAGGTATATGGGTGCATCTAATTGTAGTTAAAAATACCGTCATTGTGAGTTTCCAACTATCAGGAAAGAACATACTCAATTTCTCAAGTGATGGCATGAGCCAAAAATTTAACAAAATTAAAGGTATTTTCAAAGTTATATTAGGTCTAATTTGAACTACAAGTAAATTGTAGGTTGCTTTGAAAGTTTTATGAAAAATAATTTGGAGGTACCTATCAGGGAGTCAATTAATATATCATAAACATCCGAGAGTTTTGACGATAGCTTCAACATCTTGATAAGATTTTGCATCTTGACAGTTTAACATAATTAAGTTAAACGTGAGCTACAAGTAAGCATGATAGCTTGCTCTTGATGAATTAAATGTAATTTCAGGGTAGATGGGTGTGATACGTCCCTTTTGCATCACTATTCTATATCATCATTCACTGTTATTCATTGATATATTTCATAGTAATAGATGATACTTATGTTATTTCATCTGTTTTTGCATGGTTGATGAATTTTGGAGCATGGACCGCTGCAGTCAGGATTCTGATGGAAAAGGGGTTGTTTGGAGGCAAAATTCGCAAAGATCAGAAAATCAAGGAAAATACATGGAAAATCCTATTTTTCTAGAAGACAATGGAAGCCAGAAGGGGGCTGGAGATGGACCAGAGGGTGCCCACACCACCCCCTGGCGCGGGCCACCCTGGGTCGCGCCACCAGGTGGTGTGGCTGCCCTAGTCCACCCCTCGCTCTCCCCTCCTGCGTATATTATCCTCCCGAAACCCTAAGACTCGGGGAGAGACCACAGAAAGATTCCGCCCCCTCAGCGGGGCAGAAAACACCGAGAGAGAAAGATCTCTTCGGCAGACAGATTTCTGCCGGGGGAATTCCTTCCCGGAGAGGGGAGATCGTCGCCATCAACACCACCATCAAGCTGGACTTCATCGGGATCATCATCATCATCATCACCACCATCATCACCATCAGCACCATCATCACCATCTCCATATTGATGTAACAGTTGAGTTGAATCTTGCATAGTTCTTAGGGGAAACTTTCCTGGTGTTGATTACTCTTTGTAGTTGATGCTATTAAGTGAACTGTTGAATTATTGTTTATGTTCAGATTGTTATACATCATTATTTCATCTATGATCATGATCCATATGATGTCTTGTGAGTAGTTCGTTTTGTTCTTGAGGACATGGGAGAAGTCATGTTGTTAGTAGTGGAGTTGTGTTGAGAAAGATTCAATAGTTTGTTATTTAAGTTGTGGTGTACTTCTTCTAGTGGTTTCATGTGAACATTGACTACATGACACTTCACCTATATGGGCCTAGGGGAATGCATTGTGTATTTGGCTACTAATCGTAGGGGTTGCCGGAGTGATAGAAACCTGAACCCCCGTTAGGAAACAATTGCACAAGGGACGTAAGGGTCTTAGAGTTTAAAGTTGTGGTTAGGTTTCTACCTTGATTATTTTCTTGTACTTATGGATGTTTGCAAGGGGTATAATCACAAGTATGTATTAGTCCTAGGAAGGTCGGTACATTAGCACAGGTTCACCGACACAACACTTAGCAAGTTAAATAAGATTAATCAACTATATGAAGCGAAAGCACTTGACAGTCTTCCCATGTGTCCTCGAGAACGTTTGGTCATCTTAAGAAATACAACCGGCTTGTCCTTTGCTGCATAAAGGATTGGGCCACTTGCTGCATTTATTCCTACTGTCTTTTATTTACTCGTGCTTTGTTTACTTGCTTTATCAAAAAACCCTACATATCCGTTTGCTAAGTATTTGCAGAGAATTCCTGATCCTTACCACTAGCCAGCACCTTTAGCTCCTCGTTGGGTTCGACACTCTTACTTATCGAAAATACTGCGATACACACCCTATACTTGTGGGTCATCAAGACTATTTTCTGGCGCCATTGCCGAGGAGTGAAATGCTATTGGAGAGTGGAACTGGTAAAGGAAACTTCTACTGTGAGTATTGTTTACTTCTGTTAGTTGCTTTATTTTTGTTATGGGTAATTTCCTGAGTTGCTTATTTGGTAATGCTACTACCACTGCTAAGGTAGTAGATGAGCCAGCACCTACTGAGAATGATTTTTTTAAATACCTACAAGAATTATTGATCGTGTTATGGATAACTACTATGTTGGGGATGGAACTATCCATCCCGGTGAGCATTTGCTCTTTATACACGAAATATGCGGGTTGTTCAAGTGTGCAGGTATTACTACAAATAAAGTTAAGAAGAAGTTATTCTCAATGTCACTGAAAGGAAGAGCTGAGGAATGGTATAAGCTGCTGAAGAATGGTCAAGCTATTGAATGGGAGGAAATAGTACCTCTCTTTTATTCAAAATTTTATCCTCCTAGTGAGATTCATAAGGATCAGAATCAAATATACAACTTTTGGCCTCTTGATGGAGAGAGTACAACACAAGTTTGTGGCAGATTGAAGTTACTAATGCTCAAATATCCCATTCATGAGCTCCCCAACAATATTATTATCAATAACTTTTATGTAAGGCTTTCTCTACATGATAAGGATTTATTGGATGCTTCTTGTGCTGGATCATTCACTCGCATGGAAGAAGAAGCTAAATGGGATCTTCTGGACCATATTCAAGATAATGCTGAAGCTTGGGAGAATGACAAAGGTAGAAAGTCAGGTATAAAGTATGATTATGAATGCATTGAATCTTTTATGGGAACTGATGACTTTCAAAATATTAAAAATGCTTATGGTCTAGACTCTCAAGCTATTTCTTCTTATTTTAAGGCTTTTGCTTCCTATATTGAAGTGCCTAAAAAGAAGTGGAATAAGTATCATGAACCTTATAAATATATTGCTAAGAGTGTTCCTTCAAGAAATACTAAAGTTTATACTTCTAATCATGTTTTACCTAAACCTTACATTGAGAAAATGCATTTCCCAGTAAAGATAAAGGAACATTCTATGATAGCTAGTATGGTTAATGAAAGTACAAGTAAAGCTGTTGAACCTAATAAACAAATGGTTGATGAAACCACAATAGAAAATGTGAAAGACTTTGTTACTAAATATGAAGAAGAGGGACACACTATCCTTTGTAAGGATACCTCTAATATTATTTCACAAAGTAGTGTTATGAGAGCTACTATTCCTATGTTTTTTGTTCAAATAAGTGATCATTGTTACGATGGTCCTTGTGATAGTTATATTGTTAAGTTTATGCATGATATTGAAGGTTACTATGAGAGAGAAAAAGTGTTCTTATGTGTCTCAATAATATCAAGTTTCCTCGTTTTATGCTGAAAGTTTTTATGTTGCACTTCTTTTGCCTTCCTATGCTTCTGGTTCCAACAACTTGTTTGTTTGCAAAATTCTCTTGCATAGGAAGTGGGTTAGACTTAAACGTGTGTATTTTTTCTTCTTAATGCTCCCTTTCACCTCAATTCATATTCCTATGTGAGCATCTTCAAAATTATCATGCCCATCTTAATGGCTATAAAGAAAGAGCTTTTTGGGAGACAACCCAATTTAGTTTTTGCTTTCAGTTTGTATTTGTTTCTTTGAGTTTTGGAAGTTATTACTTCAGTAATAACCGCTCCTTATCCTTTTTTGTTTGGTTTGTTAGTCAAGATCAACCTGTAATGAGAGAGAAGTAATATTTGGGGAAATTGCTGTCCGGAAACAGATTTTTGTGCTTCACCGTAAAAATTCGTGAGAGATCTCTGTATGTCGGATTGAGCTGTAATTATTTGTGCTTCTGTTCCAGATTGTTATTGAACTTTCGTTAGTTTCGCACTTTTTGATTTGAGCAACAGAAGAATTTCGAAAAAAATGATCTTTACCTGCTGGTCGGTTTTGACAGATTTTGCCAATCTTGCATTTGCTTCTTTATTCGATTTCCTTTTTGAATTCTTTTTGGGTTTTCGGAAGGAGTTGCTATAGTAGCTTATGTTTTGATGGTTTTAAGTTGAAGTTGAACTCAAAAGGCTTTATCACTTCACTTATACTAATGTTGCTAATGAGAATTGTGAAGTTTTGTGTGAAAGAAATTTCCAGGTAGTGGAGATAATGGTGTAATAACGAAGTGAAAGGTTTCATGACTCAAGTAATAAGTGTATGAAGATGAAGATATTGATGTGATTCAAGTGGTTACTCCGGAAGAATCTACTAGATACCAAATTCAGAGACCTGCAGAGTCCGTTTTCAAATAGGTAACAGTTCTGGTAAGAAAAGTTCCGCAAAAATAGTATCCAACTATATTTTTGCAGTTTTTAGTCAATAAGGAAAGCTACAAAGCAAAAGAGGAACGAAAATGAAGCCAGGGTGGCTCACACCACCCTGTGGCGTGGGCCCACCCCTGGCCACGCCACCAGGTGGTGTGGCCACTCCGGACTCCGTCTCCGACCCGTTTTCTCCTAGTACCTTCCTTTTGTTGTGAAACTTCGTAATATATAATCCACCGGATCTCCCGAGGTTCGTATATTGTGGTTTCGTCGTGTTTTCATTTCGATCTGTTTCTACCAAGAACTATCTTTGAAAGCTTTGAAGCACAATGGTGTTCGCCAAGGATAAATGAAAGGAGCTTATGGAGGAAGATTGAGACCCCGGGAAGGAGAAGGAGATCAAGAGTGAAGGTGAAGAGGAGGCAAGGCACACCGGCACTACTGTTGCAAGCATTGGAGTGGTGGCGAACCCTGTCATGATGAGAAGGACTGCACGGATGTCAACTGGAGGGAAGCCTCCGCGTCACTATTTGGCACCACGGACACCTTCTCCAAGCACTAAGAGTCCCTTCCATACCTTTATCCATAACCATGCAGGAAAAGAAGACCGCAAGGAAGAAGAGCGGAAAAAGAATCACAAGAGCTGGGATCCACAATCTGACAGGATCATGCACCGCATCGAGCACAACTCGGAGTTGATTCGTACTCTCACCTTCGAGATTGAGGACTTGGGGAAATTGGTCAAGAAGCTCATCGAGAGGATACCACCACCACCGAGGGAGTAATTCCTCATCAGGTTTGGCATCCCCTTGGTTTGTTCCAAGCTTGGGGGAGTGCCGCGGTATCACATCACTATCTTCTATCTTTTTACCTTTTTAGTAGAGTCATATCATGAATAGAGAAGTTATCATATAGGATGGTTTGCATTATGGAAGTGTCCCCTCTCTCGTTAGATATGTATACCTTGGTGTGAGTTGCCGTTATGGAATATTAATGAGAAGTTCTATCATTTACTCTTTTGCATAGCTTATATTAGTTTTCAATTCGTGGTTATATGATTGATCTTGTTGTTAGTATTGGTAGCACTTTGGGATCATTGAGTTAATTTAGTTGGTTTTGGCAAACCTGGCTCAGTCAGTAGCAACCCTATTTTTGAGAGTTGAATGAAAACGATTAAAGTACTCTAAAAAAATATAATTTCATCATCTTTCTTCCTTGATTTTCTCATACATTTAGTATTCTCTAGTTAAGATCTTTTGTGCTTCCAAGGAAGATTGCATGTTTGTATTTATCACTTGTATGTTCGTTTGTTTCCTTCAACTCTTATACTTGCTACCCAAAAACCTGTACTGAGAGGGCATTCTTCTTGTGCATCCAATCCTTAAACCAAAAACCATGCCATTTTGTCCACCATACCTACCTATTAGGATTATTTCTATTTCAAGCAAATTCTTGTTTTTATCTACCTTCCAAATTAAACTTGTTATGTGAAAATTAGTGATTAAAGCTCTCACGAACTTGATGGCACACTTTACTTTTCTTGCATCTAATAAACATGAACCATTGGGTCCTTCTTTGTTGTGTATATGCTTGCGCTTTATGAGTTGAAGTTAGCAGAACCATGTATCATGGGGACCGCTTTCAACACCGCATTGGTACTTTGTACCTAGTTGATATCATGTTCTTTTGCTTATGGATCCTGGCGGTCTGAAATAAAAGTGGAACTTGTAAGATCATGGAGTTTTTATGTGTGTTAGAGAAAACACTAAGAGAGAAAGATCTCTCCGGCAGACAGATTTCTGCCGGGGGAATTCCTTCCCGTAGAGGGGAGATCGGCGCCATCAACACCACCATCAAGCTGGACTTCATCGGGATCATCATCATCATCACCACCACCATCATCACCATCTCCATATTGCTGTAACAATTGAGTTGAATCTTGCATAGTTCTTAGGGGAAATTTTCCTGGTGTTGATTACTCTTTGTAGTTGATGCTATTGAGTGAACCGTTGAATTATTGTTTATGTTCAGATTGTTATACATCATTATTTCATCTCTGATCATGATCCATATGATGTCTTGTGAGTAGTTCGTTTTGTTCTTGAGGACATGGGAGAAGTCATGTTGTTAGTAGTGGAGTTGTGTTGAGAAAGATTCAATGGTTTGATATTTAAGTTGTGCTGTACTTCTTCTAGTGGTGTCATGTGAACGTCGACTACATGACACTTCACCTATATGGGCGTAGGGGAATGCATTGTGTATTTGGCTACTAATCGTAGGGGTTATCGGAGTGACAGAAACCTGAACCCCCGTTAGGAAACCATTGCACAAGGGATGTAAGGGTCTTAGAGTTTAAAGCTGTGGTTAGGTTTCTACCTTAATTACTTTCTTGTACTTACGGATGTTTGCAAGGGGTATAATCACAAGTATGTATTAGTCCTAGGAAGGTCGGTACATTAGCACAGGTTCACCCACACAACACTTAGCAAGCTAAAGAAGATTAATCAACTATATGAAGCGAAAGAACTTGACGGTCTTCCCATGTGTCCTCTAGAACATTTGGTCATCTTAAGAAATACAACCGGCTTGTCCTTTGCTGCATAAAGGATTGGGCCACTTGCTGCATTTATTCCTACTGTCTTTTATTTACTCATACTTTGTTTACTTGCTTTATAAAAAACCCATAAAAATCCATTTGCTAAGTATTTGCAGAGAATTCCCGATCCTTACCACTAGCCAGCACCTTCTGCTCCTCGTTGGGTTCAACACTCTTACTTATCGAGAATATTGCGATACACACCCTATACTTGTGGGTCATCAGGGTGCATCTTCTCTTGTAGTAAACAACGTCGTCAGTGTGAGTGTCCAAATATTAGGAAAGGACATTCTCAATTTTCTGGGTGATGACGAGATCATTCTTTTCCATAAAGAAAATTCCGAAGAATATTGGATATAAATGCCACAAGCCAAATTTACAGACATATATAGTGGACCAACATGTTGTACCGATGATTCCCATGTTTTATAAGTTTTCAAACTTCCTAGCTAACTCCACCTACTTGAATGAATTTATGTTGATTTATCAAAATTAGGCCAAATTTGAAACTAGAAGCAAAATTTTAGGTTTTTCTCTAAATTTTTTACAGAAAAGCTTTTGGTGGTACCCACCCGAGGGTCACAATTAATATATGAGAAACCACCAAAAAAATTGACGATAGGTTCAACTTTTTCTAAGACTTTGCATCTTGACAGTTTAACGAAATTAGGTCAAACTTGAGCTACAAGTAAGCGCGATAGATTGCTCTTGAAATATATGTCTTTTCAAAGGTAGATGGGTGCATTTTCTTGTAGTAAATAGTGTCGTTGGTGTGAGTTTACAACTATCAGGAAAGAAAATTCTCAATTTTCCGAGTGATGACGAGCGGGGTAGTTCTTTTCTTCAAAGAAAAGTCCAAAGAATATTGGATCTGAATGCCACAAACCAAGTTTATAGACATTTATAGTGGACCAACATGTTGTACCGATGATTCCCATGTTTTATGAGTTTTCAAACTTTCTAGCTAACTCTACCCACTTGAATAACTTTATGTCGATTTATCGAAATTAGGTCAAATTTGAACTACTACAAGTAAATTGTAGGCTGCTCTGGAAGTTTTATGAAAATATTTTGGAGTTACCCATTGGGGGTTCATAGTACAATTAATATATCAGAAAACACCGAGAGTTTTGACGATAGGTTCAACTTTTTTCTAAGATTTTGCATCTTGACAATTTAGCGAAATTAGGTGAAACTTGAGCTACAAGTAATTGCGATAGATTGCTCTTGAATTAAAGGTCTTTTCGGAGGTAGATGGGTGCATATTATTGTATTAAACAATGCCATCAGTGTGAGTTTCCAATACCAGGAAATAACATTCTCAATTTTCCTAGTGATGACCAGATTATTCTCTCTCGTTAAGAAAGTCTGAAGAATATGGATTTGAATGCCACAAGCCATGTTTTCACACACATATATAGTGTACCAACATGTTGTACTTATGATTTCCCATGTTTTATGAGTTCTCAAACTTCCCAGATAACTTCGTCCAATTGAATGACTTTATGTCGATTTATCAAAATTAGGTCAAATTTGAACTACTACAAGTAAATTATAGGTTGCTCTGGAATATTTACGAAAAATCTGTTGGAGGTACCCATCGAGGGTTCATAATTAATATATCATAAACCACCGAGAGTTTTGATGATAGGTTCAACTTCTTGATAAGATTTTTCATCATGACAATTTAACGAAATTAGGTCAAACTTGAGCTACAAGTAAGCGCGATTGATTGCTCTTGAATTATATGTCATTTCGGAGGTAGATAGGTGCATCTTGTTGTAGTAAACAATTCCATTAGTATGAGTTTCCAACTATCTCAGGAAAGAACATTCCCAATTTTCCGAGTGATGACGAGATTGTTCTTTCCTGTAAAGCAAGTCCGGAGAATATGGATCTGAATGACACACAAGGAAAGTTTTCAGACATATATAGTGGACCAACATGTTTTACTTACGATTTCCCATGTTTTATGAGTTCTCAAACTTCCTAGCTAACATCGCCCACTTGAACGACTTTATGCTGATTTATCAAAATTATTAGGTAAAAGTTGAACTAGGTTGCTTTGAAAGTTTGATGGAAGATCTCTTGGAGATAACCATCAGGGGAGGGGTTCAATTAATATATCAAAAACAGTGAGAGTTTTGGCAATAGGTGCGATTCAACTTCTTCCTAAGATTTTGCATCTTGACAATTTAACGAAATTAACTCAGACTTGAGATACAAGTAAGCGAGATAGATTTCTCTTGAATTAAATGTATTTTCGAAGGTAGATGGGTGCATCTTCTTGTAGAAACAATGTCGTCGTTGTGAGTTTCCAACTATCAAGAAGGAACATTCTCAATTTTCTGAGTGATGTTGAGATTATTCTCTCCCGTAAAGGAAGTCTGAAGAATATTGATCTAAATGCCACAAGCCAAGTTTCACACATATATATAGTGGACTAGCATATTCTATTTATGATTTTCCTTGTTTTATGAGTTCTCAAACTCCCTACCTAACTCCGCCCACTTGAATGTATTTACGTCGATTTATCGAAATTAGGTCAAATTTGATCTACTACAAGTAAATTGTAGGTTACTGTGAATGTTTTAAGAAAAAGCTTTTGGATTTACCCATCGAGGGGTCACAATTAATATATGAGAAACCATCCAACGAGAGTTTTGATGACACGTTCAACTTCTTGCTATGATTTTGCATCTTGTCGGTTTAATAAAATTAGGCCAAACTTTAGCTACATGGCAAGTAAGTGCGGTAGATTGCTCTTGAATTAAATGTCTTTTCGGAGGTATATATAGGTGCATCTTCTTGTAGTAAACAATGCCGCGAGTGTGATTTTCCTACTATCTTTGGAAAGAACTTTCTCAATTTTCTAAGTGATGAAGAGATTGTTCTTTCCCGTAAAAAATGTCCGAAGAATATGGATCTAATTGCCACAAGCAAAGATTTCATACATATATAGTGGACCAACATGATGCACTTACGATTTACCAAGTTTTATGAGTTTTGAAATTGCCTAGCTAATTTCACCCGCTTGAATGACTTTATGCAAATTTATCAAAATTAGGTTAAATCTGGACTACTACAAGTAAACTGTGTAGGTTGCTTTGAATGTTTGATGAAAAATCTCTTTGAGGTACCCACCGGGGGGTGTCAATTAATATATATCATAAACGACTGAGAGTTTTGCCGACAGTTTCATCTTCTTGCTAAGATTTAACATCCTGACAGTTTAATGAAATTTTGTCAAACTACTTGAGCTACAAGTAAGCGCGGTAGTTTGCTCTTGAATTAAATGTCATTTCAGAGGTAGATGGATGCATCGTCTTGTACTCCCTACGATTAGAAATATAAGACATTTTAGCGTTGTGAAATGAATGTATCTAGACACTTTTTAGTGTATAGGTTCACTCTGAATCTCTATGAACCTATACACTAAAAGACGACTAGATACAATCGATTCATCACAAAGCTAAAATGTCTTATATTTCTTAACAGAGGGAGTAGTAAGTAGTGTCGTTGGTGTGAGTGTCCAACTACCAGGAAAGAACATTCTCAATTTTTCGAGTGATGAAGAGATTGTTCTTTTCCATAAATAAAGTGCAAAGAATATCAGATTTGAATGCCACAAGCCAAGTTTTCAGACATATATAGTGGATCAACAGCATGTTGTACTTGTGATTCCCATGTTTTATGAGTTTTCAAGGTTCCTAGCTAACCCCTCCCACTTGTTGAATAACTTTATGTTGATGTATTGAAATAAGGTCAAATTTGAACTACAAGTAATAAATTGTAGGTTGCTTTGAAAGTTCTATGTAAAAAGCTTTTGGAGGTACCCATCAAGTAGTCAATTAATATATCAGAAACTCCAGAGAGTTTTGACGACTAATTCGACTTGTAGCTAAGATTTCACATCTTGAAAATTTTGAACCCCTTTTGGAAACGATTACATGAAATAAGGAAAGAGGGGAAATGAATTTTCTATTCTCTATGGGCAACCCATAAGCTTGGGGTGCACCTTACGCTTAAAGATAACTTTATTTTTTTCCACAATGTATAAGGTGAACCTTAGCGGATGCCACATACTAGGCCTTATTAAGGTGTGCTTTTTTTTACACATTGAGGGAGTAGTATATTTCTTTGCTTAGACATATGCTCACCTCTGTCCACGCGCTATACATGCTAAGAGAATAAAACATTGGCAGGGGAAGAGGGCAGCAGCGAAGAGGAGTTGAAGGTGGTTCCATGTCAGAGCAAAGTTATGATGGGTTCCTAACACGACTACTCATGTGGCCTTATAGTGTACACTCTACTATTAGTAAATTTTAGGACCTATGCACGCAAAACAAATCATGTGTTTTTGTCTCTCCTTCGCTATCCTCCATCTCGACGACCCTTTCCCCTCGCGCACTGGCCCGACTGATCTCTCCCTTGTCCACAGCCTGATACTACACACGTGTGCCTTGGTATGGAGGATCTGTGTCTCTAACGTGTTCGGCAGCCGCGCGTTGGTGTGGAGTAGGGACGAGGAGTACATAGGAAGGAAACCACTTTTGTCCTTGGCGGCCTAAAAAATCGAACATTTCGGGTTTTCGAAATTTTCACTTGCTTCCCAAACATTGGGAGGGAAGGTTATTCAAAAGATCGGCCATTTGCAGTACTTATCTTATCTTATCTTTTACAATACCATACCATTGTATAGTGTACGGAACATTGACCGTTTGATCAAGACTAGCAAATCCAAACATTGCTAGCTGTTGGATCTTTATTTCCATTCTTAGCATCTAGAAAGATTCTACTCATAGTCTTTAGCACGATGAATGTTAGTATGCACAAACCTAAAAACACACACTTCATTGCTCAGTTTCAGGATCCTTGTGCTAAATGGATGGACCTGGATGCAATACTTGTACTTTCACCGACCGTGTTAACTCTTAAGAAGCTCGCTCCTACGAGACCGACAATTAGACCGGCCAATCGTAGTACGTCTTATATTATCTTTATTTTGTCTTATCTCTTACAATACCATAACACTATATAGTGTACAGATTAACGTTGAACATTGACTGTTGGATCAAGACTAGCAAATCCAAACATTACTAACCATTGGATCTTCTTTTCAATTCTTAGCATATAGAAAGATTCTATTGATAGTATTTAGCACGATGAATGCTAGTATGTGCAAAGCTCAAAACACACACTTCATTGGTCAATTTTAGGGTCCTTGTGCTAAATGCATGGAGTTGGATGTAATTTTCATTTTTATGAGATCATTGATGTAACTTGTACTTCCACTGACCCTATTAACTCTCAAGCACCTCGCTCCTACGAGACCTACCATTAGATCAGACATTCGTAGTACTTCTTATCTTATTTTTATCTTATCTTATCCCTTACAATACCATAACACTTCAAAGTGTATGGATTAACTTTGAACATTGACCATTGGATCAAAACTGGCAAATCCAAAAATTGCTAAACGTTGGACCTTCTTTTCCATTCTTAGCTTCTAGAAAGATTCTATTGATAGTCTTTAGCATGATGAATGCTAGTATGCGCAAACCTCAAAACACACACTTCATTGCTCAATTTCAGGGTCCTTGTGCTAAATGCCAAGACTTGGATGCAATTTGCATTTTTATGAGGTTCTTGATGTAACTTGTACTTCCATCGACAATGTTAACTCTCAAGCACCTCACTCGTATGGGACCTACCATTATATCGGCCATTCGCAGTACTTCTTATCTTATCATTATTTGGTCTTATCTCTTACAATACTATGTCACTGTATAGTGTACATAACATTGACCGTTTGATCAAGACTGGCAAATCCAAACATTGATAAATGTTGGATCTTATTTTCCATTCTTAGCATCTAGAAAGATTGTACATATAGTCTTTAGCACGATGAATGCTAGTATGCGCATACCTCCAAACACACACTTCATTTATTAGTTTCAGGGTCCTTGTGCTAAATGCATGGACTTGGATGCAATTCTCATTTTTATGAGGTCTTTGATGTAACTTGTATTTCCACCGACCATGTTAACTCTCAAGCACCTCACTCCTAAAATACCTACCATTAGATCGGCCATTTGCAATACTTTTATATTATATTTATCTTGTCTTATCTCTTACAATACCATACCATTGTATAGTCTACGGATTAACTTCGAACATTGACCATTGGATATAGACTAGCAAATCCAAGCGTTGCTAAACGTTGGATCTTCTTTTCCATTCTTAGCATCTAGAAAGATTCTATTGATAGTATTTAGCACGATGAATCCTAGTATGCACAAACCTCAAAACACACACTTCATTGCTCAATTTCAGGGTCCTTGTGCTAATTGCTTGGACTTGGATGCAATTTTAATTTTTATGAGGTCCTTGATGTAACTTGTACTTCCACCGACCGTGTTAACTCTCAAGCACCTTGCTCCTACAAGACCTACCACAATTCAAAGAAAATGCAACCGCCCTAATTATCACACAAATTAGACCACGCTTTCTTATACGTAATACCCAAGTTTTAGTACTAGGAATTTTCAAGCTTCCTAGCTAACTTCGCTCACTTTGGTGACTTCTTGTCAATTTAACGAAATTAGGTTAAACTTGAGATACAAGTAAGTGCGATAGATTGCTCTTGAATTACATGTCTTTTTGGAGGTATATGGGTCCATCTTCTTGTAGTAAACAATGTCATCGGTGTGAGTTTCCCATTATTACGAACGAAAATTGTCCGTTTTTTGAGTGATGACGTGATGATTATTTTCCATGAAGAAAGTCTAGAGAATATGGACCTCAATGTCATAGGCCAAGCTTATAGACATATTAGGTGTACCAACGTGTTTTACTTATGATTCCCATGTTTTATGAGTTTTCCAACTCCCTAGCTAATTAACTATGCTCAACTTGAATGACTTCATGCCAATTTATCGAAATTAGGTCAAACTCGAACTACAACTAAATTGCAGGTTGCTTCTAAAGATTTACAAAAAAACTTTTGGAGGTACCCATCGCGGGGTAAATTAATATATCAGAAAACACCGAGAGTTTTGACAACAGGTTTAACTTCTTGCTAAGATTTTGCATCATGACTATTTAACAAAATTAGGTCAAACTTGAGCTACTAGTAAGCGCGATAGATTGCTCTTGAAATAAATTTCTTTTTAGAGGTAGATGGGTGCATTTGCTTGTAGTAAATAGTGTTGTCGGTGTGAGTTTCCAACTATCAGGAAAGAACATTCAATTATCAATTTTCCGAGTGATAACGAGCGAGGTTGTTCTTTTTTGTAAAGAAAAGTCCGAAGAATATTGGATCTGAATGCCACAAACCAAGTATACATACATATATATATATAGTGGACCAACATGTTGTACCAATGATTACCAGGTTTTATGAGTTTTCAACCTTCCTAGCTAATTGTGCCCATTTGAATGACTTTATGATGATTTATCAAAATTAGGTCAAATCTGAAACTACAAGTAAATTGTAGGTTTTGCTTTGAAAGTTTTACGGACAAAACTTTTGGAGGTACCCATCGAGGTGTGATAATTAATATATCTGAAACCAGTGAGAGTTTTGACGATAAGTTCAACTTCTTGCTAAGATTTTACATCTTCACAATTTAACAAAATTAGGTCAAACTTGAGCTACAAGTAAGCACGATAGATTGCTCTTGAATTAAATCTATTTTCATAGGTAGATCGGTTCATATTCTTGTAGTAAACAATGTTGTTAGTGTGAGTTTCTAACTTTTAGGAAAGAACATTCAATTATATATTTTCCGAGTGAAGACGAGCAAGGTTGTTCTTTTCCGAAAAGAAAAGTTCGAAGAATATTTGATCCGAATGCCACAAGCCATGTCTATAGACATATATATATATATATATATAGTGGAACAACATGTTGTACCAACGATTCCCGTGTTTTATGAGTGTTCAAACTTCCTAGCTAACTCTGCCCATTTCAGTTACTTTGTGTCGATTTATCGAAATTAGGTCAAATTTGAAACTACAAGTAAAGTGTAGGTTGCTTTGAAAGTTCTATGAAAAAGCTTTTTGGGGTACCCATCGGGGGGTCACAATTAATATATCAGGAACCACCGAGATTTTTGACGATAGGTTGAACTTCTTGCTAAGATTTTGCATCTTGGCAATTTAACGAAATTAGGTTAAACTTGAGCTACAAGTAAGTGCAATAGATTTCCTTTGAATTAAATGTCTTTTTGGAGGTAGATGGATGCATCTTCTTGTAGTAAACAATGCTATCAGTGTGAGTTTCCACCTATCAGGAAAGAACATTCTAAATTTTCTGACTGATGGCGAGATTATTCTCTCCCGTAAAGAAGGTCCAAAGAATATGGATCTGGATTCCACAAGCAAAGTTTTCACACATATATAGTTGACGAACATATTGTACATACGATTTCCTGTGTTTTATTTGTTCTCAAACTTCCTAGCTAATAACTCCGCCCACTTGAATGACTTTATCTCGATTAATTGAAATTAGGTCAAATTAGAACTATTACAAGTAAATTGTATGTTGGCCTGAAAGTTTTATAAAAAAGGTTTTGGAGGTACCCATCGGGGGATCACAATTAATATATGAGAAACCACCAAGAGTTTTGACGATAAGTTCAACTTCTTGCTAATATTTTGCATCTTGATAGTTTAAAAAAATTAGGTCAAACTTGAGCTACAAGTAAGCATGGTAGATTGCTCTTGAATTAAATGTATTTTTAGAGGTAGATAGGTGCTTCTTCTGGTAGTAAAATATGTTGTCGTAGTGAGTTTCCAACTATCTCAGGAAAGAACATTCTCAATATTCCTAGTGATGATGAGATTGTTCTTTCATGTAAAGAAAGTCTAAAGAATATGGATCTAAATGCCACAAGACAAGTTTTTAGACATATATAGTGGACCAACATGATGCACTTACAATTTCCCATGTTTTATGAGTTCTCAAATTGCCTATCTAACTTCACCCACTTGAATGACTTTATGTAGATTTATCGAAATTAGGTAAAATTTGGACTACTACAAGTAAACTATGTAGGTTTCTTTGAAAGTGTGATGAAAAAAATTCTTGGAGGTACCCATCAGGGGGGTCAATTAATATATATCAGAAACGACCGAGACTTTTGGCGATATGTTCATCTTCTTTCTAAGATTTTGCATCCTGAAAGTTCAATGAAATTAGGTCAAACTTGAGCTACAAGTAAGCGTGTTATATTGGTCTTGAATTAAATGTCATTTCAGAGGTAGATGAGTGTATCTTCTTGTACTCCCTCTATTCGAAAATATAAGACATTTTAGCTTTGTGAAATGAATGTATCTAGACGCTTTTTAGTGTATAGGTTCACTCTGAACCTCTATGAACCTATACACTAAAAGATGTCTAGATACAATCGATTCATCACAAAGCTAAAACATCTTATATTTTTGAATGGAAGGAGTAGTAAGCACTGTCGTCAGTGTGAGTGTCCACCTACCAGAAAAGAATATTCTCAATTTTCCAAGTGATGATGAGATCGTTATTTTCCATAAATGAAGTGCGAAGAATATTGGATCTGAATGCCACACGCCAAGTTTTCAGACATATATAGCGGATCAACAACATGGTGTACTTGTGATTCCCATGTGTTATGAGTTTCAAGGTTCCTAGCTAATCCCGCCCACTTTTTGAATATGTCATTGTATCGAAATAAGGTCAAATTTGAACTACAAGTAATAAACTGAAGGTTACTTTGAAAGTTTTACGAAAAAAAGCTTTTGGAGGTACCCATCGAGCGGTCAATTAATATTTTAGAAACCATAGAGAGTTTGACGACTGGTTCGACTTCTAGTGAAGATTTTGCATCTTGAAAATTTTAAACCCCTTTTCAAAACAATCACATGAAATAAGGAGAGAGCGGAAATGATTTTTCTATTATCTATGGGCAACCCACAAGCTTGAGGTGCACCTTAGGCTTAAATATAACTTTATTTTTTCCACAATGTATAAGGTGAACCTGAGCGTATGCCTCATACAAGGCCTTATTAAGGTGTACTTTTTTAAGCATTGCGGGAGGAGTATATTTCTTTGTTTAGACATATGCTCATCTCTGTCCACACGTTGTACATGCTAAGAGAATAAAACATTGGCAGGGGAAGAGGGCAACACCGAAGAGGAGTTGAAGGTGGTTCCATGTCACGACAAAGTTATAATGGGTTCCTAACATGAGGTACTCCTGCGGCCTTACAGTGTACACTCTATTAGTAGTAAATTTCAGGACCTATGCACGCAAAACAAATCGTGTGTTTTCTCTCTCCTTCACTATCCTCCATCTCTCCTCCCCTTTCCCCTCGGACACCAGCCCGACTGATCTCTCCCACATCCATAGCGTCGTGTTGCGCACGTGTGCCTTAGTACGGCGGCTCTGTCTCTCTGGTGTCTTCGGCAGCGTTGGTGTGGAGTAGGGACGAGGAGTACATTGGAAGGAAACCAACTTGGTCCTTTGGCGGCCAAAAAATTCAAAATTTTCCGGTTTTCAAAATTTTCAGTTGGTTCCCAAACATCAAGAGGGAAGGTCATTCAAAAGATCAACCATTCGCAGTACTTCTTATCTTATATTAATCTTGTCTTATCTCTTACAATACCATAGCACTGTATAGTGTGCGGAACATTGACCGTTTCATCAAGACTGGCAAATCCAAAACATTCCTAACCATTGGATCTTCCTTTCTATTCTTAGCATCTAGAAAGATTCTACTGATAGTCTTTAGCACGATGAATGCTAGTATGCACAAACCTCAAAGAGCACACTTCATTGCTCAGTTTTAGGGTCCTTGTGCTAAATGCATGGACTTGGATGCAATTTTCATTTTTTATGAGGTCCTTGATGTAACTTGTACTTCCACCGATCGTGTTACATCTCAAGCACGTCGCTCCTACGAGACCTACCATTAGATCGGCCATTCGTAGTACTTATTATCTTATCTTTATCTTGTCTTATCCCTTACAATACCATAACACTTCATAGTGTATGGATTAACTTTGAACATTGACCGTTGGATCAAGACTCGCAAATCCAAACTCCGTTGGATCTTATTTTCTATTCTTAGCATCTAGAAAGATTCTATTGATAGTCTTGAGAACAATGAACGCTAGTATGTGCAAACCTCAAAACACACTTCATTGCTCAGTTTCAGAGTCCTTGTGCTAAGTGCATGGACTTGGACACAATTTTCATTTTTATGAGGTCCTTGATATAACTAGTACTTCCACCGACCTTGTTAACTCAAGAGCACCTCGGTCCTACGAGACCTACCACTAGACCGGCCATTCTCAGTACTTCTTATCTTATATTTATCTTGTATTATCTCTTACAATACCATACCACTATATAGTGTACGAATTAACTTTGAACATTGACCGTTGGATCAAGACTAGCAAATCCAAACATTACTAACCAGTGGATCTTCTTTTCCATTCTTAGCATCTAGAAATATTTTATTGATAGTCTTTAGAATGATGAACGCTAGTATGCGCAAACCTCAAAACTTACACTTCATTTCTTAGTTTCAGGGTCCTTGTGCTAAATGCATGGACTTGGATGCAATTTTCATTTTTATGCGGTCCTTGATGTAACTTGTACTTCCACCGACCGTGTTAACTCTCAAACACCTCGCTCCTAGGAGACCTACCATTAGAACAACCATTCACAGTACTTCTTATCTTATCTCTTATAATACCATACCACTGCATAGTGTACAGATTAACTTTGAACATTGACCATTTTATCAAGACTGGCAAATCCAAACATTGCTAATCATTGGATCTTCTTTTCCATTCTTAGCATCTAGAAAGATTCTACTAATAGTCTTTAGCATGATGAACGCTAGTATGCGCAAACCTCAAAACACACAATTCATTGCTCAGTTTCAGGGTCCTTGTACTAAATACATGGACTTGGATGCAATTTTCATTTTTATGAGGTCCTTGATGTAAGTAGTACTTCCATCGACTGTGTTAACTCTCAAGCACCTCGCTCCTACGAGACCTACCATTAGACTGGCCATTCTCAGTACTTCTTATCTTATCTTTATTTTGTCTTATCTCTTACAATGCCACAACACTATATAGTTTATGGATTAACTTTGAACATTCACCGTTGGATCAAGACTGGCAAATCGAAACATTGCTAACCGTTGGATCTTGTTTTCCATTCTTAGCATCTAGAAAGATTCTATTGATAGTCTTTCGAACGATGAATGCTAGTATGCGCAAACCTCAAAACACACACTTCATTGCTCAGTTTTAGGGTCCTTGTGCTAAATGCATGGACTTGGATGGAATTTTCATTTTATGAGGTCCTTGATGTAACTTATACTTCCACCGACCGTGTGAACTCTCAAGCACCTCGCTCCGACGATCGTGTTAACTCTCAAGCACCTCGCTCCTACAAGACTGTAACCTCCCAAAACTTTAATCAAGGTTATCAAGTTTCTATTCACCCAATTTAGGGTTAACAAAAACTTTTTAGTATTAAAATAAATATGAATGTATGTGTTTGGTGCATTAGCATAGAACTATTTGGAAATGCCATGTTTGAGTGATCTAAATGATATGAAATGGTTTAAAGATGAATGCCACATCATCTAGACCATTTACAAACAAAACCCAAAAAGAAAGAAATCAAATAAGAATAAAAAGACCAAATGGTCATTTTGACCATTTTAATCCACTAGGCCACTTTAGGTGTTCCTAGAAGTCATTTCCTAACAGAAACTTTCTCAACTCTTTTCACCCCTTGCTAGAACAAGTGAAGATGTACCAAGGCCCACTTTAGAAATTTACAGAAACCTTTAGCAAGACAATTTAAATGACATTTTAAGATTGAATTCAATACATATGTGAAGATCCTCATTTTTGAAAAACCCATCAAATGAGTTCACCTTGCCAATTCTTAGCAACCACAGATGCCCAAGCATATGACGAACACACCCACCAAATTTGAACCAAAAATTCGAATTTAAATCTCTTGCGGGCATTGTGTCGAACACCTGGTAGACAAAGATAAACTGGCCTAACAATCATTGTTCTAAAGCAGTGATCAAGTGCCACTAAGGCCTCAATCCACTCCCCTTATCCCTTCTAGTTCCAACCAGGCCATAAACAGGCTGCCTAGCCGTTTGTAGCAGTGCCAAGCCACCGAGCGCCCCGCTCTCTCCCGCCATGCCTAGGAGGATCGCCGCACCGTACCTCCCCTCTCTGTCCCTTCCCTGAGCACTACCAGGCCCTGGACCACCATAGCACATCCATGCCCACTGTGTCTACGCCATGCCGATTACGCGCCAGAGCGCCGTGCCCGACAAGCGTGCAAACGCCACGCCTCGACCATAGCCCGCGCGCACCGCTTTGCCATGACCCCAGGAACCACAAGGACATGCCCGTTCACCGCCACTTGACCCGCAGCCACCATGCGCCGCGTCAAACGTCACTTCTGCCGCGCAGAGCACGAGCCGTGCCCGACCAAATGCCACCGCCCCTAGTCGCGACTTTATGCCATAGATGACCGCTAGCGGACCGCGCACCATCTCCTACCTCTAGCCACGACGATAGCACGTTGTACCACCCTCGCCAGAGACGCCAGCCCATCCCGTTTGGTGGCTTCGTCGAACTATAAGTAGAGGCCACCCCCAGCCTCATTCTGCACACCATCTCACTCCCCTCTCTCCAATGATCCCTCCACCCAATCCTCGGAGCAAGGCGAGCCGCCGTTGGCCGGAATTTTGCCGGAGCTTGCCGCGGCAGAGGACAAGAGGCACCGTTGATTGGAGCAGTCCTAGGAGCTACCGCGACAATGCCTAGAACTGTCGTCGTCTCCTAGTTCAATCGCCCCTATCGCCAGGTCTAGCTGGAGCCCTGGTAAGCCCCCACGTACGCCCACCGTGCCGCTATGGTTCGTCCTCACCGGAGAACTGTTCTCCTGAGACGACGAACTACAGCCGTCAATCGTAGTTCTAATCGCACGGCTAAGAATGCCCTGTACCGTTTCGCTGAGTAGCAGCCGCTGATGTGTAGGACCGCCCTGTCAGTCGCCCTCTGCACCGCAGAGCGCCACTGGGCCGGCTCGTGTAGTTTCCCGCGCTAGTCCACAGATTCAAATAAGTGTTTTTCTATTTAGGTTTAAACTAGATTCTGTGCCTAGATTAAAAAATCAATTCAGAAAGGTTTACTTAACCAAATGACATGGTACAATTTTTTTAGAAAGATAATCAAAATATCTATCCAAGCCCGTTGGATTTAAGCCATTTGAAGTTAGAGATAATCTATAGCAAAAATAACAAGACAGAGACTTTTTTGCATTCAAACATTTTTCAAAAATCAATCTTGATAGCTTTTGGGTTGATTCCAACACTCAAAAATCACATTTGATGATACCTATCTGAATATGTAAAAATATTTAGGTTTACATGCAGTGACTTTGGACTAGTACCAAAAGAATGCTATTAGGGCATTTCTAGTCACTTTAAATTGATTAAATAATAATCCTAAACTTTATAAAATGTGACCAACACTTTAAATCACATGCCCATGTATTAGAATATATGGTAATGACATGTGTCGACATGATCCCATATTCTATTTGGAGAATATTAAATCGTAGATAATTACAATGAGTAGAAAATAATCTCTCAAATAAAATAAATGAAACTAGTTAAGTATTGTTTGGTGATTCTGTATCCCGTATTCATTTATATACGATAGTACTGACCAAGTCTCTGAGGAGGAGGAGTTCTACCCCGAAGAAGACGAGGAGAATTTCAATCACTACACCAATCAAGGCAAGCTATTGTTAGAAAGCTAGGATTATACAAGATGACCTAAGCAAGATGCATTAGGCATGCTTGGTTATACATTTTTGATTATACCAATTCCAAGTTTTACTTTCTTTTACTTTACCAAAGTTCTTTACTTTTACTATAGATAGCATAAAGAGTATAAAGCTTGGCCTATCTAGTTACACTTATATATGTCATTCTATGGCATGAGATTGAAGGTTAGTACTCCTCATTAGTGAACACGCTTAACCTTAGTGGCTAGTGCTAAGCATAAAACTTGATCACTTTAGATGGGAATACTTGGTGAAAATGATTATGAAAACCTTGGAATGATGAGTCATTCTATTGAGATGTTTTGACATGCGTTGAGTAACACAAATGGTTTATGATGATGAAAATGTTGAGGCATGAGCCTTAGCCCCTTTATAAAAACTGATGGTTGTGTTTGGATGCGATACCATTCCAATTTTACCGTACAACCACAATACCTGAATTGGGTAAGGCTTAGCCGCAAGTTTATATGCATTAGTATGGGTTCCCTCGCGGGAGAGGTTTGAGCTGAGGCTACCTCTTGATGATGTCCATCTATGTAGTGCCCAAGATTGCAGATGGCCATGGCTGGGAGGACAAGCTCATAGGGGAGGTGCCTATACTAGAGTGTGTAATTGAAAGGTTATGATTGATTATCCGCATACTAAGTATGATGATTCAGGGTTATCCCTGACGGATGTATCGAATTTTGTGGTGAAAGTGTACCACCTCTGCAGAGTGTCAAACTATTCGAATAGCCGCGTCCGTGGTCATGGACAGTTGGAGTGGCCATACTGTTCTGTCATCAGATGTTTTCACAATGACTTATGAAGTGATCTATGATTTTGACTTGACCACAATAGGGTTGTGACTATGAAAACTAAGTTCCCAACTTAAGTGATTATAGAACAATAACTTAGCTTTCTTTACTTCTGAACTCAGCTTGGGTTTCAAATTAGCTTTTGCAAATAAACTTAGAGTTTAGCATTCCTGCTAGAACTACTTTACTTGTTAGTGATAGTTTACGAGTACTTAAAGAGTACTCATGGCTTTGTCCCTAGATATTCCCGTGGCCAGACTATGAGGAGGACTATCCGGAAGAAGGACAGTAGGACGGGTACGACAACTAGTATCATCTCCCATCGTTAGCATTGCATGTGACACTGAGGATGGAGCCCACTGCTACGCTTATTATTCCGATGCTTGTTTGTACTAAGACTAGATCATGAGATCCTTTATTTGTGTAAGACCTTATTATGGTTTGTAATGGATGATGTACTATGATATCCAATCTGTTATGTCTCGCAAAAATGGTAATCTTCGGATTGTGATGTATGGCATACTAGGCATCTAGGATAAAAATCCAGGTGTTGACAAGTTGGTATTAGAGCCATCCTGACCATAGGAGACCCTAGTTAGAATGGACGTCTGAACAAAAACTTAGTTTCCAAACAAATGAAGTGAGTATTTATGAAAACATATTCCCACTCTTATCCTTGATTCTTTCAAAAAAATCATGTTCCTAAAAAATACTTACATTACTAGATAAAATTTGACACACTTGATCACCTCACTAACTTACTCATCCTAAATTCTTGTAGATGGAAGTTCAGTATTGCAAGTTCTACCAGTTGGGCAATGGAGGCCAACTGACCTTTAAGAGGGGTCTCGATGCACTGTCGGAGTATTTGGAGCGCCCGCATCCGGAATTCTTCGGGGCTCAACTCAAAGATCACCCAGGGGGAGATCTACAATGGCTAATAGTTGCTGATCTTCGAGGCAAGATGGAAGCACCCCATTCGGAGAAGATTCAATTCACCGTGAGAGAGAACAACTGGCTCGATGGATTAGCCAGGGCCATGCATGAAGCTCTCGCCCATCTTTACGGACAGAACATCAACTTGATCCAGGGGACTCGCTTTGCTCACTATGTAAGGCGTGATTCTATGGGAATGCCATTAGAGATGCCAAGTCACCCGGAGATGAAGCGCCAAGTGCAGAACCTTGACTTTGTGCTGTATGATAGGCAGAAGGAATTGGACAATGCTCGAGCCTACGTCAACCACAACATTGCCATTGCCGCCCAGAAGGCCAAGACTTTCGCCCTGCTCGTCAAGGATCGTCAATCACTTCGCCGGCAACGCGAGAAGAAGGATCACACCATCGCTTGTCTTCGCAAAAAGGTGGCCGACCTCGAGAAGACCATCCAGGAACAAGAAGCTCAGCTTGCAGCAAAATAAGAAGAGGAAGAAGGTGAAGACATCCAGGGAGATCTTCACTCGTACCTCAGTGATGATGACGACTACTTGGAGGATGATGCCATGGACTTCTACACCGACGATGATGACTACGACTTCATTGATGATGAGTAGATGCACTTGATCACTACCATAGGAATGAGTTGTACCGGTCCCACTGTATCTTAGCTTACAGAATGGTTCTTAAAACCATCTGTTTTCCTTTTATGTTGTGATGTGTGTGTGTGTTTGTATCATGTACTTTGATTGAATGAATGAGAAGTTGTTAGTTTGCAAAGCCTGAGTCAAAGTCAAAGTTTGAAAGCTTTTGAAAACAAACCACAAACCGTAGAACTTTCCCTCTTACCCCTTTATCTATCTCAATCTTCAGATGACTCATGGAAACCCCAGAGGAAGCAGCTCATCGCAGGACCCGATGCTGCAGATTCTGCAGATGCTAGTTTCCGGCCGTGAAGCTAGTAGAGCGGAGCGTCAAGCCAACCTAGCCACCCTGCAACAGATAGCTCAGATGGCCCACAATAATCAAGGCCATAGAAATCAGGATCATCATGGATCCAAGATCAAGAACTTTAAGAATACCAACCCCCCTATCTTTAGCAAGTCTGAAGACCCATTAGATGCAGATGATTGGGTACAAACCATGGAGAATAACCTAGAAGTCGCATGAGTTGATGCCAACGAGCAAGTACTGTTTGGCACCCACTATCTGGCAAGAGATGCAAGAGCCTGGTGGAATAGCACCCGTACCATGAACCACGGTCAAGTGATGACGTGGGAAGCTTTCAAGACCAAGTTTATCCTCACCGATGTTCCACAAGGTTTAGTCACTAGAATGATAGATGAGTTCCAAGAACTGAAGCAAGGCAGGATGACTGTAGTAGAGTACCGTGACAGATTTTTATCCCTCGCTAGGTGTGCACCTGATTAGATCAACACTAAAGCCCAGAAGAAGGATAGATTCCTAAACAGATTGCATGATGATATGCAAACGGTGTTAATAAACATCCGTTTTGAAGATCTCGAAGAACTAGTCAACTCTGCCATCGAGATGGAAGGAAAGATCAACCAAGCAAATGACAACCGCAAACATAGAATGATGCACCAGAGTGGATCCAACAACCATCAGAAGTATCGCCCCAACCAGTCTACAGGATATGCCCCAAGGAACAATATGCCCCCAATGTCTCGTCCAAGCTACCCCAACCGTAGCGGCAGAAATGTGAAGTCTAGAGGAAACCACAACAACAACCCCGGCAACTCCAACAACCTCAACCGTGCACCGCCCAAGTCCAACAACAACAACAACAATACTGCCCCAAGGATTGGAAGCAATGCCGTGCCTGTTGAAGCCAAAGACAAATCCCAGATTACTTGCTTTGAATGTGGAGTGAAGGGTCACTACTCCAACGAGTGTCCCAAGAAGCTTGCAGCCACTACCAATGTGAATGCCCCAGCTCAGCAGCAGCGTCATGTTCAGCCCGGAAGTAGATTTGCCCCAGGGAATTCGCTCAACCGCAACAGCCGTCTCTTCCACATGAATGCTGAAGAAGCACAGGAAGCGCTAGATGTCGTGCTGGGTATGTTTTCTATTAACTCAGTATTATCAAGAGTGTTGTTTGATTCTAGAGCATCGCACTCATTTATTACAGAAGAATTTACATGCACTAGTAAGATTCACCCAACCAATTTGAAGCATGTCATGATAATTCAAATCCCTGGTTCAACCACCAAAGCTAGAAAAATTTGCAAGGCTGTACCTATCAGAATACATGGGATAGATTTGTATGCCAATCTAATAGTACTCGGAACCAAAGTTTTGGAAGTAGTACTAGGAAAGGATTGGATGTCGAAACATAAAAGATTGATCGACTGTGCCAACAAAGCCATAACCATGACCAGTAGCTTTGGAGTATCAGTAGAGCATATATCTGGAACCTTACCCCATCAATTCAAGTGCAACAAGAGTCTAGCCCTACCAACCATAGACCAAGTCAGAGTAGTCTGTGAATACCCCGTCGTATTCCCAGATGAATTGCTCGATATGCCCCATATCAAGATATCGAGTTCATTATTGAACTAATTCCTGGAACTAGACCCATAGCATAGAGACCCTATAGTATGAACCCCTCTGAACTAGTGGAGCTAAAGAAACAACTGGATGCTATGCTGGCGAAAGGTTTGATTCAACCAAGCGCATCGCCATGGAGATCACCTATCTTGTTTGTGGACAATAAATATGGAGGTAACCATTTGTGCACAGATTACCGGAAGCTGAATGATGTCGCCATCAAGAACAAGTACCCACTTCCCAAGATAGAAGATCTGTTTGATCAGTCGACCGGTGCCAGAGTGTTTCCTAAGATTGATCTTAGAACTGGTTATCATCAACTCAAGATTCGTGCAACAGATATTCCAAAGACCACCTTTACCACCAGATATGGATTGTATGAGTATACGGTCATATCTTTTCGATGAACCAATGCCCCCGCTTATTTCATGAATCTCATGAATAAGATCTTTATGAACTTTCTGGATAAGTTTGTTGTTGTTTTTATCGATGATATTCTTATCTATTCCAAGTCAGAAGAAGACCATGCGCAACATCTGAGAACCATCATTGAAACCCTGAGAGGGCATCAGTTGTATGCCAAGTTTAGCAAATGTGAGTTTTGGCTGAAAGAAGTAGGATTCCTTGGACATATTGTGTCGATAGGAGGAGTCGCTATTGATCTCGCCAATATCAAACATGTTGAAGCATGGGAAGCCCTAACCACTCAAACCCAAGTCCGTGCATTTCTCGGATTAGCGGGATATTACCGCAAGTTTGTTGAAGGATTTTCAAGCATCGCAAGACGGATGACCCAATTGTTGAAGAAAGATAAGAAGTTTGAATGGACCGACAAATGTGAAGCAAGTTTCCAAGAACTCAAGAAGAGATTGATTTCAGCCCCAATCTTGATTATGCCAGATATCAAGAAGCCTTTTGATGTGTATTGTGATGCATCCAAAATTGGTCTCGGATGTGTGTTGATGCAAGAAGGCAAAGTCATAGCATATTTTTCGAGACAACTGAAGCCGCATGAACAAAACTACCCTACCCGTGATCTTGAACTAGCAGCCATAGTTTTAGCATTGAAGACATGGCGTCATTACCTTATGGGTAACCGCTGTGACATTTATTCATATCACAAGAGCCTGAAGTATATTTTCACCCAGAAGGAGTTGAATATGAGGCAAAGGAGATGGATAGAGTTAATCAAGGATTATGGCCTTGACATTCACTATCACCCCAGCAAAGCCAATGTGGTAGCGAATGCTCTTAGCAGATTGCCGTGTAGCTTAAACACCATGATCAAAGAAGCTCAACCAAGTTTGCATGAAGAGTTGGAGCAGTTTAGAACGGGGCTAGTTAGCCTTGGATTTTTAGCTAGCATTGAACTTGAACCCACTTTGATCAGTCAGATCAAGGAAGCCCAGAAAGGAAATGCAAGTATCGACGGAATCAAGCGTCGTATCGGTACAGGAAAGGTACCGGGATTCACTGAGGATGAAGAAGGAGTTTTGTGGTACAAAGGACGTATCTGTGTGCCAGCAGATTCGGAGCTGAAGCAAGTTATCATGCAAGAAGCTCATGATACTCTTTATTCTATCCCCCGGAGGAACGAAGATGTATCAGGATTTGAGGGAGCAATTTTGGTGGCACAAGATGAAGAGAGAAATCAGAAGATACATCGCCAAGTGTGATATCTGCCAAAGAGTCAAAGCGGAACATTAGAGACCCGCAGGACTGTTGTAACCATTGCAGATTCCAGAATGGAAATGGGATTCCACCGGAATGGACTTTATCACTGGTTTGCCTACTTCTATTAGGGGAAATGACTCTATTTGGGTCATAGTTGAGAGATTGTCCAAGGTAGCCCATTTTATACCTGTCAAGACAACCTACTAGAGTTCTAAGCTAGCAGAGTTGTACATTGCTAGAATTGTCAGTTTGCATGGAACCCCCAAGACCATAGTGTCGGATCGAGGAACCCAATTTACCTCAAGATTTTGGCAGAAAGTCTAAGAAGGATTAGGAACCAAGCTGAATTTCAGCACGACTTATCACCCGCAGACTGATGGACAAACTGAAAGAGTCAACCAAATCTTAGAAGATATGTTGAGAGCTTGTGTGCTTGAGTATGGATCAAAATGGGAAGATTGTATGCCTTTCGTAGAATTCTCATACAACAATAGTTATCAAGCCAGTCCGCAAATGGCCCCATTTGAGTTCTTATATGGAAGGAAGTGCCGTACCCCTTTGAATTGGTCGCAAGTAGGAGAGAGTCAGATTTTCGGACCTGACATCCTACGAGAAGCAGAAGAGAAGGTTCTCAAGGTCCATGAGCACCTCAAGACCGCCCAATCCATACAAAGGAGTTATGCTGACAAGAGACGTCGAGACTTGACCTTCAATGTCGGAGATTTTGTGTATCTCAAAGTGTCACCGTTGAAGCGAACGCATTGCTTTAATCTGAAAGGAAAGTTACCCCCAGATATATTGGACCCTTCCAGATTCTGAATCACTGAGGAGAAGTATCGTATCAAATGGAACTGCCAGAGGAGATGTCAGCCATCCATAATGTGTTCCACATCTCGCTACTTCGCAAATCCTTAGAAGTTTCGGAGAAGACCGAAGTTTTCAAGAACATCGATCACCGAGCCATTGAGATCAACAAGGATCTAACTTATCGTGAAGTGCCAATTCGTATCTTGGAAGAAGCCTTCAGAACCACCAGGACCTGGAGTATCAAGTTTCTCAAGATCCAATGGAGCAACCACACCGAAGAAGAAGCTACTTGGGAGCGAGAAGATTACATTAGGACTGAGTTTCCAGACCTCTTTAGTTCCTAGTTTTCTTTCTTAAATCGAGGGACGAGATTTTGTTTAAGGGGGGAAGGTTTGTAACATCCCAAAACTTTAATCAAGGTTATCAAGTTTCTAATCACCCAATTTAGGGTTAACAAAAACTTTTTAGTAAATAAATATGAATGCATGTGTTTGTTGCATTAGCATAGAACTGTTTGGAAATGCCATGTTTGAGTGATCTTAATGATATGAAATGGTTTACAGGTGGATGCCACATCATCTAGACCATTTACAAACAAAACTCAAAAAGAAAGAAATCAAATAAGAATAAAAGGACCAAATGGTCATTTTTACCATTTTAATCCACTATGCTACTTTAGGTGTTCCTAGAAGTCATTTCCTGGCAGAAACTTTCTCAACTCTTTTCACTCCTTGCTAGACCAAGTGAATATGTACCAGGCCCACTTTAGAAATTTACAGAAACCTTTAGCAAGACAATTTAAATGACATTTTAAAATTTAATCCAATACATATGTGAAGATCCTCATTTTTGAAAAACTCATCAAATGAGTTCACCTTGCCAATCCTTAGCAACCACAGATGCCCAAGCTTATGACCAACACACCCACCAAATTTGAACCAAAAATTAGAATTTAAATCTCTTGCGGGCATTGTGTCGAACACCTGGCAGACGAAGAGAAACTGGCCTAACAATCACTGTTCTAAAGTAGTGATCAAGTGCCACTAAGGCCTCAATCCACTCCCCTTGTCCCCTCTAGTTCCAACCAGGCCATAAACATGCTACCTCTTAGCCGTTTGCAGCAGTGCCAAGCCACCGAGCGCCATGCCCGCCGGTCGAGCATGGACAGCTCCCAGCAGACCTTCCTGCTCTCTCCCGCCATGCCTAGGAGGATCGCCGCACCGTACCACCCCTCTCTGTCCCTTCCCCGAGAACTACCAGGCCCTGGACCACCGCAGCACATCCGCGCCCACCGTGTCTGCGCCATGCCGAGCACGCGCCAGAGCGCCGCGCCCGACATGTGTGCACATGTCGCGCCTCGACCATAGCCCGCGTGCACCGCTTTGCCATGACCCTAGGAACCACACCGAGATGCCCGTTCGCCGCCGCTTGACCCGTAGCCACCGTGCGCCGCGTCGAACACCGCTTCTGCCGCACAGAGCACGAGCCATGCCCGACCAAATACCACCGCCCCTAGTCGCGCCTTTAGGCCGTAAATGACCGCCAACAGACCGCGCACCGTCCCCTACCTCCAGCCACGATGATATCACTCTGTACCGCCCTGGACAGAGACGCCAACCCATCCCATTCGGTCGCTTTGTCGAACTATAAGTAGAGGCCACCCCCAGCCTCATTCTTCACACCATCTCACTCCCCTCTCTCCACTGATCCTTCCACCCAATCCCCGGAGCAAGGCGAGCCACCGTTGGCCAGAATTTCGCCGGAGCTTGCCGCGACAGAGGAGAAGAGGCGCCGTCAATTGGAGCAGTCCTAGGAGCCGCCGCGACCATGCCTAGAAACGCTGTCGTCTCCCAATTCGATCGCCCCCATTACCAAGTCTAGCTGGAGCACTGGTAAGCCCCCACGTGCCTCCACCGTGCCGCTAGGGTTCGTCCTCGCTAGAGAACTGTTCGCCGGAGCCGACGAACCACAGTCGTCGATGTTAGTTCTAATCGCACGGCTAAGGATGCCCCGTACCGTTTTTTTAGTAGTAGCCGCTGACGTGTAGGACCGTCCTGTCAATCGCCCTCTGCGCCGCGGAGCGCCACTGGGCCGGCCCGTTTAGTTTCCCGTGCTAGCCCACAGATTCAAATAAGTGTTTTTCTATTTAGGTTTAAACTAGATTCTGTGCCTAGATTCAAAAATCAATTCAGAAAGATTTACTTAACCAAATGATATGATTCAATTTTTTTTAGAAATATAATGAAAATATATATCCAAGCCCGTTGGATTTAAGTCATTTGGAGTTAGAGATAATCTATAGCA
Organism: Avena eriantha; assembly: GCA_910589775.1. Classification (NCBI taxonomy): domain Eukaryota; kingdom Viridiplantae; phylum Streptophyta; class Magnoliopsida; order Poales; family Poaceae; genus Avena; species Avena eriantha. The sequence continues at coordinate 196,222,957 of OU342740.1, read as the reverse complement.
AAAATAACAAGGCAAAGACTTTTCTGCATTCAATCATTTTTCAAAAATCAACCATGATAGCTTTTGATTTGATTCCAACTCTCAAAAATCACATTTGATGATACCTATCTGAATATGTAAAAATATTTAGGTTTGCATGTAGTGACTTTGGACAATTACCAAAAGAATGCTATTAGGGCATTTCTAGTCACTATAAATTGATTAAATAATAATCCTAAACTTTATAAAATGTGACCAACACTTTAAATCACATTCCCATGTATTAGAATATGTGGTGATGACATGTGTCCACATGATCCCATATTATATTTGGAGAATATTAAATCGTAGATAATTTCAATTAGTAGAAATTACTTTTCTCAAATAAAATAAATGAAACTAGTTCATTAAATCTTGTGATGATTGTGATGAACCTAGATCATGAAGTGTGTGCCTTAGTGTGCTAATTAGACTAGTTAAGTATTGTTTGGTGATTGTGTATCCCGTATTCATTTATAGACGATAATACCGACCAATTCTACGAGGAGGAGGAGTTCTACCCCGAACAAGACGAGGAGAATTTCAATCACTACACCAATCAAGGCAAGATATTGTTAGCAAGCTAGGATTATACAAGATGACCTAAGCAAGATGCATTAGGCATGCTTGGTTATACATTTTTGATTATACCAATTCCAAGTTTTACTTGCAAGCTTTACTTTCTTTTACTTTACCAAAGTTCTTTACTTTTACTATAGATAGCATAAAGAGTATAAAACTTGGCCTATCTAGTGACACTTAGATGTCATTATATGGCATGAGATTGAAGGTTAGTACTCCTCATTAGTGAACACACTTAACCTTAGTGGCTAGTGCTAAGCATATAACTTGATCACTTTAGATGGGAATACTTGGTGAAAACGATTATGAAAACCTTGGAATCTATTGAGATGTTTTGACATGCGTTGAGAAACACAAATGGTTTATGATGATGAAAATATTGAGGCATGAGCCTTAGCCCCTTTATAAAAACTGATGGTTGGGTTCGAATGCGATACCATTCCAATTTTACCGTACAACCATAATACCTGAAGTTTATATGCATTAGTATGGCTTCCCTCACAGGAGAGGTTTGAGCTGAGGCTACCTCTTGATGATGTCCACCTATACAGTGCCAGGATGGCAGATGACCATGGTTGGGAGGCCAAGCTCATAGGGGAGGTGACTATACTAGAGTGTGTAATTGAAAGGTTATGATGTATTATCCGCATACTAAGTATGATGATTCAGGGTTATCCCTGACGGATGTATCGAATTTTGTGGTGAAAGTGTACCACCTCTTTAGAGTGTCAAACTATTCGAATAGCCGCGTCCGCGGTCATGGACAGTTGGAGTGGCCATATTGTTCTGTCGTCAGATGTTTTCAAAATGACTTATGAAGTGATCTATGATTTTGTCTCGACCACAACAGGGTTCTGACTATGAAAATTAAGTTCCCAACTTAAGTGATTTTAGAACAATAACTTAGCTTTCTTTACTTCTGAACTCAGCTTGGGTCTCAAATTAGCGTTTGCAAATAAACTTAGAGTTTAGCATTCCTGCTAGAACTACCTTACTTGTTAGTGATAGTTTGCGAGTACTTAAAGAGTACTCATGGCTTTCTCCCTAGCTATTCCCGTGGCTAGACTATGAGGAGGACTATCTCGAAGAAGGATAGCATGACGGCTACGACAACTAGGATCATCTCCCATTGTCAGCATTGCCTGTGACACTGAAGATGGAGCCCACTTCTACGCTTATTATTCTGCTATTTGTTAGTACTAAAACTGGATCATGAGATCCTTTATTCGTGTAGGACCTTATTATAGTTTGTAATAGATATGTACTGTGATATCCAATCTGTTATGTCTCGCAAAAATGGTAATCTTGGGATTGCAGTGTATGGCTTAAAAGGCATCTAGGATTCAAAAAACGGGTGTTGACAAAGACCTACCATTAGATCGGCCATTCCCTGTACTTCTTATCTTATCTTTATCTTGTCTTACATTTTACAATACCATACCACTACATAGTGTACGGATTAACTTTGAACATGGACCGTTTGATCAAGACTAGCAAATCCAAACATTGCTAACCGTTGGATCTTCTTTTCCATTCTTAGCATCTAGAAAGATTCTATCGACAGTACTTAGCACGATGAACGCTAGTATGCGCAAACCTCAAAACACACACTTCATTGCTTAGTTTCAGGGTCCTTGTGCTAAATGCATGGACTTGGATTCAATTTTCATTTTTATGAGGTCCTTGATGTAACTAGTAATCCCACCGACCGTGTTAACTCTCAAGCACCTCGCTCCTACGAGACTTACCACTAGAACGTCCATTCTTAGTACTTCGTATCTTATCTTTATCTTGCCTTATCTCTTACAATAACATACCACTATATAGTGTACGGATTAACTTTGAACATTGACCGTTGGATGAGGACTGGCAAATCCAAACATTGCTAATCATTGGATCTTCTTTTCCATTCTTCGCATCTAGAAAGATTCTATTGATAGTCTTTAGAACGATGAATGCTAGTATGTGCAAACCTCAAAACACACACTTCATTCCTCAATTTAAAGGTCCTTGTGCTAAATGCATGGAATTGGATATAATTTTCATTTTTATGAGGTCCTTGATGTAATTAGTACTTCCACCGATCGTGTTAATTGTCAAGCACCTCGCTCCTAGGACACCTACCATTAGATCGGCCATTCTCAGTACTTCGTATCTTATCTTTATTTTGTCTTATCTCTTACAATACCATACCACTACATAGTGTACGGATTAACTTTGAACATTGACCGTTGGATCAGGACTAGAAAATCCAAACATTGCTAACTGTTGTATCGCCTTTTCCATTCTTCGCATCTAGAAAGATTCTATTGACAGTCTTTAGAACGATCAACGCTAGTATGCGCAAACCTCAAAATACACACTTCATTGTTCATTTTGAGGGTCCTTGTGCTAAATGCATGGATTTGGATGCAATTTTTTATTTTTATGAGGTCCTTGATGTAGCTTGTACATCCACCGATCGTGTTAACTCTCAAGCACCTCGCTCCTACGACTCCTACCATTTGATCGGCTATTCGCAGTACTTCTTATCTTATATTTATCTTGTCTTATCTCTTACAATACCATACCACTACATAGTGTACGGATTAACTTTGAACATTGGCCGTTTGATCAAGAATGGCAAATCCAAACATTGCTAATCGTTTGATCTTCTTTTCTATTCTTAGCATCTAGAAAGATTCTACTGATCGTCTTTAGAACGATGAATGCTAGTATGTACAAACCTCGAAACACACACTTCATTGCTCAGTTTTAGGGTTCTTGTGCTAAATGCATGGACTTGGATGCAATTTTCATATTTGTGAGGTCCTTGATGTAACTTGTGCTTCCACCGACCGTGTTAAATCTCAAGCATCTCGCTGCTATGAGACCTACCATTAGATCAACCATTCGCAATACTTCTTATCTTATCTTTATCTTGTCTTATCTCTTACAATACCATACCTCTGCATAGTGTATGGATTACCTTTGAACATTAATTGGATAAAGACTGGCAAATCCAAACATTGCTAACCGTTGGATCTTCTTTTCCATTCTTAGCATCTAGAAAGATTCTACTAATAGTCTTTAGAACGATGAACGCTAGTGTGCGCAAACCTCAAAACACACACTTCATTGCTATGTTTTCAGGATCCTTTTGCTAAATGCATTGACTTGGATGCAATTTTCAGTTTTTTGTGAGGTCTTTGATGGAACTAGTATTCCACCGACTGTGCTAACTCTCAAGCACCTCGCTGCTACGAGACCTACCATTAGATCGGCCATTCGCACTATTTCTTATCTTATCTTTATCATATCTTATCTCTGATAATACTATACTGCTGCATAGTGTACGGATTAATTTTGAACATTGACCGTTTGATCAAGACTAGCAAATCCAAACATTGCTAACTGTTGGATCTTATTTTCCATTCTTGGCATCTAGAAAGATTCTATTGATAGTCTTTAGCACGATGAACACTAGTATGCGCAAACCTCAAAACACACATTTCATTGCTCAGTTTCAGGGTCCTTGTGCTAAATGCATGGACTTGGATGAAATTTTCCTTTTTATGAGGTTCTTGATGTAACTTGCACTTCCACAACTCGTGTTAACTCTCAAGCACCTCGCTCCTATGAGACCTACCATTAGATCGACCATTTGCAGTACTTCTTATCTTATATTTATCTTGTCTTATCTTTTACAATACCATACCACTTCATATTGTACGAATTAACTTTAAAAATTGACCATTTGATCACGATTGGCAAATCCAAATATTGCTAATCGTTGGATTTTATTTTCCATTCTTAGCATGTAGAAAGATTCTAATGATAGTCTTTAGAACGATGAACGCTAGTGTGTGCAAACCTCAAAACGCACACTTCATTGCTCACTTTTAGGGTCCTTGTCCTAAATGCATGGACTTAAATGCAATTTTCATTTTTCTGAGGTTCTTGATGTAACTTGTACTTCCACTGATTGTATTAACTCTCAAGCACCTCGCTCCTATGAGAACTACCATTAGATCGGCCATTCGCAGTACTTCTTATCTTATCTTTATCTTGTCTTATCTCTTACAATACGATACCAATACATAGTGTAGGGATTAACTTTAAACATTGACCATTTGATCATGACTGGCAAATCCAAACATTGCTAATCGTTGGATCTTGTTTTCCATTTTTAGCATCTAGAAAGATTCTACTGATAGTCTTTAGCATGATGAACGCTAGTATGCACAAACCTCAAAACACACACTTCATTGCTAAGTTTCAGGGTCCTTGTGCTAAATGCATGGACTTGGCTCCTATTTTCAGTTTTATGAGGTCCTTGTTGTAACTAGTACTTCCACCGACTGTGTTAACTCTCAAGCACCTCGCTCCTATGAGAGCTACCATTAGATCGGCCGTTGGCAATACTTATTATCTTATCTTATCTCTTACAACATCATACCAGTATATAGTGTACGGATTAACTTTGAACATTAATTGTTGGATCAAGACTACAAAATCCAAACTTTGCTAACCGTTGGATCTTCTTTTCCATTCTTAACATCTAGAAAGATTCTATGGATAGTCTTTAGAACGACGAACGCTAGTATGCGCAAACCTTAGAACACACACTTCATTGCTCAGTTCCAGGGCCCTTGTGCTAAATGCATGGGCTTGGATGTAGTTTTCTTTTTTATGAGGTCCTTGATGTAACTTGTACTTCCACCTATCGTGTGAAATCTCAAGCACCTCGCTCCTACGAGACCTGCCATTAGATCGGTCCTTCGTAGTACTTCTTATCTTATCTTTATCTTGTCTTATCTCTTACGATACCAGACCACTGTATAGTGTATAGATTAACTTTGAATATTAACCGTTAGATCAAGACTAGAAAATCCAAACTTTGCTAACCGTTGGATCCTCTTTTCCATTCTTAACATCTAGAAAGATTCTATTGATAGTCTTTAGAATGACGAACGCTAGTATGTGCAAACCTCGAAACACACACTTTATTGCTCTGTTTCAGGGTCCTTGTTCTAAATGCATGGGCTTGGATGCAATCTTCATTTTTATGAGGTCCTTGATGTAACGTGTACTTCCACCGACCGTGTTAACTCTCAAGCACCTCGCTCCTATGAGACCTACCATTAGATCGGCCATTCGTATTACTTCTTATTTTATGTTTATCTTGTCTTATCTCTTACGATACCATACCACTTTATAGTGTACATATTAACTATGAATATTGACCGTTGGATCAAGACTGGCAAATCCAAACATTGCTTGGATCTTGTTTACCATTCTTACCATCTAGAAAGATTCTATTGATAGTCTTTATAATGATGAACGCTAGTATGTACAAACCTCAAAACACATACTTCATTGCTCAGTTTCAGGGTCCTTGTGCTAAATGCATGGACATGGATGCAATTTTCATTTTGATGTGGTCTTTGATTTTAACTTGTACTTCCACCGACCGTGTTAACTCTCAAGCACCTCGCTCCTACAAGACCTACCATTAGATCGGCCATTCGCAGTACTTCTTATCTTATCTTTATGTTATCTTATCTCTTACAATACCATACCACTTCATAGTGTACAGGTTAACTTTGAACATTGACCGTTTGATCAAGACTTGCAAATCCAAATATTGATAATCATTGGATCTTCTTTCCATTCTTAGAATCTAGAAAGATTCTACTAATAGTCTTTAGTACGATGAACGCTAGTATGCGCAAACCTCAAAAAACACACTTCATTGCTCAGTTTTAGGGTCCTTGTGCTAAATGAATGTACTTGGAAGCAATTTTCATTTTTTATGAGATCCATGATGTAAGTTGTACTTCCACCGACCATGTTAACTCTCGGGCACCTCGCTCCTACAAGACCTACCATTAGATCTGCCATTCGATGTACTTCTTATCTTATAATTATCTTGCCTCATATTTTAGAATACCATACCACTGTATAGTTTACCGATTAACTTTGAACTTTGACCGTTGGATCCAGACTGGCAAATGCAAAAATTTCTAACCATTGGATCTTCTTTTACATCCTTAGCATCTAGAAATATTATATTGATAGTCTTTAGCACAATGAATACTAGTATGCGCAAACCTCAAAACACACACTTCATTGCTCACTTTCTGGGTCCTTGTGCTAAATGCATGGACTTGGATGCAATTTTCATATTTTATGAGGTCCTTGATGTAACTTGTACTTCCATCGACCGTGCTAACTCTCAAGCACCTCGCTCCTACGAGACCTACCATTAGATTCGCCATTCGTAGTACTTCTTATCTTATCTTTATTTTGTCTTATCTCTTAAAATACATTAGCACTATATAGTGTATGGAACATTGACCGTTTGAACAAGACTGTGAAATCCAAACATTACTAACTGTTGGATCTACTTTTCCATTCTTGGCATCTACAAAGATTCTACTGATAGTCTTTAGCAGGATGAACACTAGTATCCGCAAACCTCAAAACACACACTTAATTGCTCAGTTTTAGGGTCCATGTGCTAAATGCATGGACTTGGATGCAATTTTTATTTTTTATGAGGTCCGTGATGTAACTTCTACTTCCAAAGACCGTGTTCCCTCTTAAGCACCTCGCTCCTACGAGACCTACCATTAGATCATCCATTCACAGTACTTCTTAACTTATCTTTATCTTGTCTTATCTCTCACAATACCATACCATTGTATAGTGTACGAATTAACTTTTAACATTGACCGTTGGATCAAGACTGGCAAATTCAAATATTGTTAACCGTTGGATCTTCTTTTCCATTCTTAGCATCTAGAAATATTCAATTGATAGTCTTCAGCACGATGAACGCTAGTATGCACAAACCTCAAAACACACACTTCATTGCTCACTTTCTAGGTCCTTGTGCTAAATGCATGGACTTGTATGTAATTTTCCTTTATTATGAGGTCCTTGATGTAACTTGTACTTCCACCGACCAGATTAACTCTCAACCACCACGCTCCTATGAGACCTACCACAATTAAAACAAAATGCAACCGCCCGAATTATCACACAAACTAGACCATAGTTTCTTATACGTAATACCCAAATATTTAGTACTAGGATTTTTGAAGCTTCCTAGCTAACATTGCACACTTCAGTGACTTCTTGTCAATTTAACGAAATTCGGTCAAACTTGAGCCACAAGTAAGCACGATAGATTGCTCTTGAATTAAACGTCTTTTTAGAGGTAGATGGGTGCGTTTTATTGTAGTAAACAATGTCGTTGGTGTGAGTTTACAACTATCAGGAAATAAGATTCTCAATTTCTGAGTGATGATGAGCGAGATTTTTCTTTTCCTTAAAGAAAATTCCAAAAATATTAGATTTGAATGCCACAACCCAAGTTTACAGACATATATAGTGGACCAACATGTTGTACCGATGATTACCATGTTTTATGAGTTTTCAATCTCCATAGCCAACTCCACCCACTTAAATGACTTCATGCCACTTTATCAAAATTAAGTCAAATTTGAAACTACAAGTAAATTAGAAGCTGCTTTGAAAGTTTTACAAAAAATCTTTTGGAGGTACCCGTTGAGGGATCACGATAAATATGTCAGAAACCAACCGATAGTTTTGACAATGGGTTTTTAACTTCTTTATAATTAAGATTTTGCATCTTTACACTTAGGACAAACTTTACAATTAGGACAATTTAACAAAATTAGGTCAAACTTTACAATTTAACGAAATTAGGTCAAACTTGTGTTTAAGTAAGTGCAATAGATTCATACTGAAATAATTGTCTTTTCAAAGGTAGATGGGTGCATCTTATTGTAGTAAACAATGTTGTCGTCGTGAGTTTCCAACTAGTAGGAAAGAACAGTCTCAAGTTTCTGAGTGATGATGAGATTGTTCCTTCCTATAAAGAAAGTCTGAAGAATATGGATCTAAATGCTACAAGCCATGTTTTCAGACATATATAATGGACAAACATGGTGTACTCACGATTTCCCATGTTTTATGAGTTCTCAAATTTCCTAGCTAACTTCGACCACTTGAATGAATTTATGCTAATTTATCGAAATTACGTAAAATTTGAACTACTACAAGTAAACTATAGGTTGCTTTGAAAGTTTTACGAAAAAGCTTTTGGAGGTACCCATCGGGGCGTCAATTAATATATCATAAACCACCGAGAGTTTTGATAACAGGTTTAACATTTTTCTAAGATTTTACATCTTGGTAATTTTGAACCCGTTTTGAAAAGGATCACATGAAATAAAGGAAAAACCAAAAACAAAAGTTTTACGCATGATGGCCTATCATGTCGTGTGCACCACGTGCCATGAAAATGGGAACCATGGGATTAGAAAAGTTTTGGAAAAACATCTTCACAATATTGTCCTACCATGTGTATGGACATTATTGGGTTTATTTCAACCCGAATGACCAAGGTCATCAAGGCCATATCGACATCATAGTATACAATTTGATAGAGTTCCCACAATAGTTTTCTGGATGGGTGCATCTTGGCGTAGTAAGCATTGTTGAGGTGGGAGTTTCCATCAATTAGGAAAAAATACATTCAATTTTCCCTAGTGAGGACAGTGATGTTTTTCTGTGAAGAAAGTCCAAATAATATGGTTCATAATGCCACAAGCAATGGTTTCACACATAGTTGATCATGGTTCCTATCTAACTTCGACATCTAAATGGCTTAATGTCGATTTATCGAAACTAGGTCAAATTAATTTGAAGTACAAGTAATTGGTAGATTGCTCTTAAGACTTTACACATGGCCTTTGAAGGTTTTGTACCCACCAGGCAATCAATATATGAGAAGGACCAAGAGGTTTGAAAGATTCAACTTCCTGCTAATAATTTTCGTGCCGACAATATTGAACCTATTTTGAAATCAATAGAAGAAACTAGATAAAAATCATAAAAACAAAGACTTACCCATGGCATCATTTTGCGTGTATCACCAGCCATGAAAAATGATAAACATGAGTTTTGACAACTTTGGAAAACCCGCCTCACAAAATTGTCCTAGCATGTATGTGAACAGGTTTCAAGCCGAAAGACCAAGGTCATGGCCATATCCAAAATCATGTTTATGATAATTTCCTATATTAAATAGATTGGTGCATATTGGCATAGCAAACAATGTTGCCAAGAAGACTTTCCAACAAGTATTAGGAAAACAGACAATCTCAATTTTCCAAGTGAGAGGAATGTTTTTTCTGTAAACAAAGTACAGTAGTACTAACCCCACCACCCACCCACCCGCAAAAAAAGTAAAGTAGTACTAGTACTATGAAGAATATGGTTCGAAATGGAGGAGAAAATCGAAGAGCGAGAAGAGACTATGAGAATACCATAGGCAGCACGAGAGGAGTTGAAGATGGTGCAATGTCAGAAGAAAAGTTACATATTATGATGGGTTCCTGACACGTGGTACTAGTACACGTACTACTAGTAGATTTACTCTCTCCTTCACCTCCTCTCACCATCCATCCCCCATCCTCCATTTCTCCTTCCTTCCCATGTAAGATTTTGCTCAATGATTATACTTCTATTCTAAGATGCACTGGTGTAGAACAAGATGAGGCTCACACCATCTCACCATCAATGAAGTTCGATGACGCAACTTTGTGAAGAGTATATACTAGTAGTACTGTAGATACGCACGTAGAGACAATTAGTTTGTAACGAAGGAAGTAAGAGACACCAAGTAATTCAGTAGGATCTACATGATTCTCTTCATTTTTTTGGATAAAGCGGGCGCCTCCTGAATTCTCTGGGCCGAGAAAAATCAAGAACCAACGAGTCTGGGTTTTTTTGTTCGTGGGACGAGTCTGGTACAATCTATTTATGATATTTTGGGATACTTTTTAGGGTATTAACACAAATGCGACTGTATATAGACATTATAAATTGCAACTGTATGCACCCCTCCTTTCACCCAAAACACTCAACCTACCGTTGCTTAGAACTTGATATCTCTCTATTTCCTTCCAAAATGCCATATAACAATTCTCTCGAGAACACGTCGATCGACGTGACAAACGGGAAAGGCCCCGAAGCTCCACCTAGAAGCCCAGACTCAATCGATGGGCCATGGTTGTCGCTGTTGTCCGACTCCTCTGATGAAGAAGATAGCCACTGGCAGTGCTTTTTCGAAGGGACGCCACCATCAACACCGAGTGACTCCGATACAACAGACGATGAGAATGAGGAAGAGGAGGAGTCTGAGGTCAACATTGAGGAGGAGGCCAAAGACGACGACATGGAGGAGGCCGAGGACAACATGGAGGAGCTCTCTTCCTGCCCTCCCCCCAAAGAAGCGTGCCCGGGTGCAAAATTAAATGGTGTCCAGAGAAGAGGCGGTAACTGTACAATATCTCGTTCTAGGAAGCATATTGTCTTTGGTAAATAATGTTTTCAATGAGAGTTCCAAACTTTTAGGAAAATTCTTTTCAATTTCCAAGTGATATGATTTGTTTTTTAGTAATTAAGTACGTCCAGATAATTTGGCTTAGAGTGAACTCACTATATTTGTTACATACCACCTCTATGTGTAATAAATAAACAACATGTCTATGAGCATTGGATTCATGCATTAAATTTGCACTTAGTTCTAATCGAGAGACAAAATAAAACCCTAATGCACTATTTTTTCCATCTCTTTTATCTCTCTAAGAAATGGGTTCTATTTAGAAAATCCAAAATGTTTTGGACTTTGACTTGAACCAGGGCTCAATTATGACCTTGGGAAATGAATTCAAGTTTTGGTTATATTTTTAAAATGCTCAAAAGAGAGTTTTGTTTAAAACTCAAATATAAATGGGAAAAGAGAAAAAGAAAAGGAATTTCAGAGAAAAAAAAATAGAAAACCCAGCCTGGGTCGTTTCTTCTCTTCCCTAGGCCTTCCTGCAGCAGCCAGAGCCAGCCCACCCGAGGCCCAAGCCAGCCCAGTTGCGGCCCATACCGCTTCAGCCTAATTCATCTTCGTCAACGACGAAGCGGTGATCCACTGTCGCCGGCGATACCGTTCGCCGCCGTGGCCGCGCCAAGATCCGTGCCACCGCCCCCTAGAGCCTACAAGAACCCCGCCAACGCCGCCAGGAGAACCCTTGCATGCCACTTCCCGCTCTCCTTTATCCTCCCCGCCATGGCCGACGAACCCTAGCATCGGCATCGCCATCCACGCTGTTTCCGACCACCCGAGCTCAAACCGAGGTCACCGCTGGCTCCGTCGTGGTCGACTTGTTCTTCCTAGCCACCTCACGTCCACGCGCGCATCAATCGGCCAAATCGAAGCTTCCGGCCTCCTCCAGTCACCATCGATCCCTGGCATTCCGGTGCTCACCTCGCCTCGCCATCAAGTTTTACTCGATCATGGTGATCTCCTCGTTCTCGTGGTGCTCTTAGTTTGGTCGCTCGCTCGCTGTAGCCTTGCCGCCGCGTCCACCTACAAGCTCCACCGCCTCGCGCCATCGGGGAGGTCGCTCCAGTGACCAATCTAGGGTGGCGCTGCCATAGTTCGAACTAGCGCAGCAGCGCGGTTCTAGCGTACCCAGCCGCGCATCCGGGGGTGCCCTGGTTCGCCACCGGTGACCACTGTCTGGTGGCTCCGCCGTGGATGACGTGGTCCATGGATGTCCACCACGTGGCAGTGACATGGCTAGGGCCACGGTGGGGTCATAGTGATGTCACGCTGACGTCATAACCCTTTCTATTTTCAGTTTTTATTTCAATCATATATGAATGTTGGGTCCCACTTGTCAGATATTTAATAATTTCAAAAATGATTTAAATTGGGAAGTTGAATTAAATTTATGGAAATTCATAACTAATTCAACTTAAATCAAAATAATATGTATAATATATCAAAATGTTCATAGAAATGAGCTCTACCATTTAAAAATGTAAGCAGTCATACTCATACAACTTTGAACCTTACTTTACATAGAGGAACACCGACACCCCCTAAGTACCATGGGTTCGGTGGTTTGTCCACCTAGGGCATTCCAAACCCATTTAAATCGATGTGTCACCTAGGGCAATCATAATATATGCAATATGTCATATCATGCATATTGTATGAGCATTGCACATGCCATGTGTTGATTATTGCTTCTTCTTTCTAGTGTTGGTTCTCCGCGAATAGGAACCGAGCCCGAACCTGAAGTCGACGCCACCGACGAGCTGTACCGTTCCAACGAAGGACAAGGCAAGCGTAGCCCCATCATTCTGAAACCATGCTTTCAAAGTATTTCATTCCCGCTATATGCATACGATTGCAATGTGGTCTTGTGTTTAAGATAGAGTATCCCATCTGCTGCATGTTTTCCTTTGTATATCAAGATACCGATCCACTGATCCTAGCATAACTAGGGTTGAGCTTATAAGCATTGCTAGTTCCATATATCAGTCAAGCTTATCCATGCTTAGTGGTATAAGACCGATCCATCTAGATGATGGATCTGAGATGCGATGAACCTAGTTTGATAGGATGTTGAGATACGATCGCAGATGGTTAATAAACATGCTAAGGCAGGTATGGGAGGCCACGTTGGGTGTGGTTTTTCTAGTCTCATCCTAGCCACCCTTAGGACCTGAGTTCTTACCTCTTGAACCAAGATGAGTGTACAACCACACGGGGGCCTAGAAACCACCTCGACTCACTAACTTGCCTAGTAGATTCCATGAGACATAGTTTGGGCGTTCCATTAGACATATGCATTCTGGTTGTTCTCGAAGGCGGTGTAGGAGGTGCATTCATATAGGTAGGTAAGCATGGTCGGGAACAAGAGAGGCATGGCCTCCATAATCTTGAACCTTGTGCACATCTCTAGGGACCGGCTTCAGGACTTGACCCGTTACGGCGGTATCTCCTTAGGGTGTGACTCATGGTCTCGGCGAAAGAAAGGTAAAGGTCGTGGTCAACCACCCTATGCCGTCCTTCCATGGAAGTGGGCTAATAATTTGCATTAAGAGTCGGTTGGTATGTGTGGGTAAAGTTGTGCACCCCTGTAGGGTAATAATCTTTTCGAAAAGCCTTGTGCATGGTTATGGACGACTTGGGAACAAATTCTATGATCATAGAGAACTATTACCTAATGATAAAACTTGGCAACTAATGAGAGTTTTGGAATTACTTCTTTCAGGTCCATTGAAGGGGTGTTCTAAGTTGAAAGGTTTAGATGATGGTGAAGGCGATCTGAAGGAGCTAGAGTGTAGTCTTCTTACCCCTTTTGGAAATGATCTGATTAGATGAGCCTCTTCTCTCACCTGTTTGCAAACAAAGCTAGATTTTGCAAAATAACCATAGAAGGCCTTTCTAAACCAAGCATGTATTGTAGGTTATTAAGTCTTGTAGAGTACATCCTGTACTCAGCCTTGCCTCGTTGATGTTTTTCCACAGATGAAGCTATTCCAACTGAAGGGGATTTCTATGTTGACGTCGACGACTAGTTGGGGTTCCCGGGCAGTAGCCTAGGATCTATGGAAGGGTTGTTTTCTTATCTTTATGGCCTCTTAGGCCCTTTGCTAAGTTTCTTGTTTAGAACAACTTATTTTCTTTCGTTGCTTGGTGTTTGATGGGTCTCTGTCCCCAGGTTTGTAATACTTGTATGAAGCTCTGCTAAAAGCATACCTTAATAATGTATGATTTGTATGTTCTGTAATGTTACTGAATTATTCCCAGCGTGCTTCGAGCTCGAGGTTAGGCTTATGTCAGATGAAGATCTAGTATTTGTCTAGCCCTGATCCCGGGTCGTGACAGATTTTGGTATTAGAGCAGGACTGCTTCTAGGAAACCCTTCTTACTGGTCGATGTTGAGTCTAGTAATTGTGAAAACTATTTGAAAGGTAAAATTATTTGCAAAACTCTGAATAGGATTCTTTTTACTCCTTATCCAGGGTTGTTCTATTGCTGAGTTATCTAACCCCGTTTTATTTGAAGAGTTTTCATTTCTCGTCTATCATTTCAAACTTCTAGGATTTATGGGTTTGGGTTGTTTATTCAAGTACTGCGTATCAAGTTGCAAAGATCAGAGTTTCCAAGATGTATCTGGGCATCTGAAGCATTGTTTTCAACCTTGCTAAGGGTGTTTGGCATTCAACTTCTTTCTTCTCCTATGACTTGTTGGTATCATACCATGTTTGCATTCCATTGTTATGGTTTGTACTTAAGATGGAAGTGTATACGTTTTGTATGCTTGTTCTACTTCGATACTCGGTGTTATGATGTGACCTCAATTCATATTGTTGTTTCTACCGTGACCGTTCGATGTGGTTCATGTCATCTTTTGATGTACTTTTCCTGGTGATCCAATCTCACGGGTTCTATTTTCTCTTCAGGATGTCTTCTGGTACTCGTGGTTCTGTTGGTCGTCGACACCACAACCACGTTGATGAGGAACTTTCGCCACCTCCCACAATGGCCAAGGTTCTCAACAATATTAAGACCAACCACCTACGGAATGAACGCCTTCTCGAGCATGTGGCTCAGAACACTGAACATCGCCCCCACGACTGTGTCACAGTCGGGGATTTCATCCGCTCATTTACTCCAATCTTCAACCACCCCAAGGAACCTCTTGATGCTGATGATTGGCTTTTCACAATTGAATGCAAGTTCAATTCTCTTCGTGTTCGTCAGAATAACCGTGTCAACTTCACCACCTATCAGCTAGAAGGTGATGCTGGTGTTCGGTGGGATGGGTATCTGTGTATGCAAGCTCAAGGACATGTTGTTACCTGGGAGGAGTTCGTTGCAGCATTTTGTGCCTCCTATATTCCTAAGACCGTCATGGATCTCAAAAGGAGGGAGTTTTTGGATCTGACTCAGGGGCGTATGGATATTGAAGCATATGGGCATGAGTTTACTCACTTGGCTCATTAATGCACCCAGGGATGTAACCAATGATGAATATAAGCAAGAGCTATTCCGTAAGGGACTTAGTCCACAGTTCGCGATGATTTGCTGCCTTTCAAGTTCAGAACCTTCCAGGAACTGTACAATCAGGGTCTTACCCTAGTGCATGGAAGAAAGGAAATGGAGCTCTCCCAGAAGCGTGAAGAAGGGAACTCTCGTGCTTCTTCCACTAGCAACAAGAAGCTTTGAATCTTTGTTCCGTACAGTGTTGTGCCTCGTACTCCTTATGCACCCAAGTCAACTGGAAATGATCCTCGTCCGCCGCAATCAAATGTTTGTGGATCAAGTTATCATCCTCCTGTTGGTTCCTTCTCTAGAACTACCTGTTACTCATGTGGTCAGCCTGGTCACTATTCAAGGGAGTGTCCACAAAGGGCTCCTGGTCGCAATGATCAACCGGCGAAGAAGTATGATAAAGCTCAGGGTGCTGGACATGGTCACCTGACCCATGTGACCGTGGAAGAAACTCAGGAAGATCCAAGCATCATTTTGGGTACACTTCGTGTCAATTCAGTTCTAGCAACAACTTTGTTTGATTCTGGATCATTGCATACATTCATATCTCAAGAGTTTGCATGGGTGCATGATATAGCTTTTGAAGCAATGCCTTCCCATCTAGAGATTAGAACTCCTGGGTCTCATTGGCAGACCATCTGGGTTACTCATGGGGTTGAGATAGATATTGGATACCAGAAGTTTCCCACTTCCCTCATTGCACTTAAGTCAACTAACATTGATGTCATTCTGGGCATGGACTAGTTATCCAAGTATCAAGCCGTTATTGACTATGCACTTAGGACTGTTACCGTGACCTTCCCTGCTGGCATAACAATCAAGTACTAGTCTAATGGGTCAAAGTCGCCATCCGTAGTTTCTGTTCCATTCTCGGAGTTGTATGGCATGGATGCTATGGAAGAATGACCCCCTCTAGAAGTTCAAGATGTCTTGGTAGTCTGTGATTTGCTGGATGTCTTTCCTGAAGAATTGCCTAGCATGCCACCTGATCGAAGTGTGGAGTTTGTCATCGAGTTGGTTCCTGGAGCTGCTCCTATCTCTAAAAGACCTTACCATATGCCCCCTCATGAGTTGGTGGAGTTAAAGAAGCAAATTGAAGAGCTGGAAGGCCTAGGCTATATTCAACCTAGCACCTCGTCTTTGGGTTGTCCTACCATCTTTGTCAAGAAGCGGGATACAAATATTCCAAGATTCATCATTGATTAACGTCCACTCAATGCGGTGACAATCAAGAATAGGTATCCTCTTCCTCGGATCAATGACCTCTTTGATCAACTAAGTGGTGCTATTGTCTTCTCCAAGATGATCTAAGGTCGGGATATCATCAAATCAAGATCAGGAAAGGGGATATCCCAAAAACGGCATTCACAACTCGTTATGGACTTTATGAGTATACAGTGATGTCCTTCGGGTTAACCAATGCCCCTGTCACCTTTATGAGGCTCATGAATTCTTTCTTTATGGAGTATCTGGACAAGTTCGTAGTGGTCTACATAGATGATATTTTAATATATTCCAAGACCAAAGAAGAGCAGGCCGAACATCTACATTTGGTATTGACTAAACTTCGTGAACATCGTCTCTATGCCAAGTTCTCCAAGTGCGAGTTTTGGTTGCAAGAGCTCGTCTTTCTTGGTCATGTGGTGTTGCTGTCATTCTGGATAAGGTTCAAACCATTCTTGAATGGAAGTCACCTACCTCACTCAACAAAGTCCGAAGTTTTCTTGGAATGGATGGATATTACCATTGATTCATTGAGAACTTCTCCAACATTGCCAAGCGTATGACTAATCTTCTTAAGAAATATAAGAAGTTTGAATGGTCTGAAAGGGCAGAAGAAAGCTTTCAAGTTTTGAAAACTAATCTAACTACTGCTCCTGTGCTCATCCTCTCGGACACAAGCAAGGACTTCGTCGTCTATTGTGATGCGTCTCTTCAAGGGATCAGTTTGTATTGATGCAAGATGGTCATGTGGTAGCCTATGCCTCCCGACAGCTAAAGCCACATAAGAATAATTATCCAACCCATGATCACGAGCTAGCTGCAGTTGTTCATGCTCTTAAGCAATGGCAACATTACCTCATCGGTAATTGTTGTGAACTTTACTCGGATCATCAAAGTTTGAAATATTTTCACCCAACCAGATCTCAATCTCAGGCAAAGACGATGGTTGAAACTCATCAAAAATTATGATTTGGGTCTGAACTACCAAGACGGCAAAGCCAATGTTGTTGGTAATGCACTAAGTAGAAAGTCTTATTACAATAACATGATGATTTCACAAGCTCAACCTGTTCTCTATGAGGAAATCAAGCGTCTTAACCTTGAAGTGGTTCCTCGTGGATTCCTCACTAACCTTGAAGTAAAATATTCTCTTGAGGATCAAATCATGGAAGCCCAGAAGCAAGATGATGAGATTACCAAGATCAAGGAGCGTGTTGCAAGTGGGGATGCTAAATGTTTCTCCATCAATGATCAAGGTACCCTCTAATTCGGTAACCGGCTAGTGGTGCCAAACAGTCAAAAGATCAAAGAGATAATCCTTCGAGAAGCTCATGAATCACCTCTGTCCATTCATCCTGGTGGTACCAAGATGTATTGTGACCTTCATCAAAGATTCTGGTTGAGTGGAATGAAACCATAGATTGCACACTTTGTTGCAGAATGCGACATCTGCCGTCGTGTGAAGGCTAAACACCAAATACCTGTTGGACTTTTGCAGCCATTGCGTATCCCTGAGTGGAAATGGGATGAAATTGGTATGGATTTTATTACTATACTTCCAAAGAACCAAAAGGGACGTGATGCAATATGGGTAGTGGTTGAACGATTATCCAAGGTTGCTCAGTTTCTTATTGTCCGAGAAAGTATCACTGCAAGTCAATTGGCAGAGTTATATATGTCTCGTATAGTTGTTGTCCATGGTGTTTCAAAGAAGATTGTATCTGACCACGGAAGCTTGTTCACCTCCAAGTTTTGGGCTAGTTTCCAACAAGCCATGGGAACTCATGTCTCCTTGAACACAACTTATCATCCTAAGACCGCTAGTCAAACCAAAAGGGTGAACCAAATCCTTGAAGACATGCTTAGAGCATGTGTTATATCCTCTGGCAAGAACTAGGCGAAATGTCTTCCATTTGCTGAGTTCTCCTAGAACAACAGTTTCTAATCCAGTTTCGGTATGGCGCCTTTCCAGTTCCTATATGTAAGAACGTGTCGAACACCGCTGAATTGGATAGAAACCGGCGAAAGACAGTTCTTTGGGCCTGATATGATCCAAGAAGCTGAAGATCAAGTTTTCATAATCTGAGAACGTCTAAAGGATGCTCAATATTGTCAGAAAACCAACTATGAGCGTCATCACCTTGATGTTCGTTATGAAGTTGGTGATCAAGTTTACCTCCGGGTCACACCAAGGGTGTCCACTACTTCGGTATCAAAGGCAAATTGGCTCCTCGCTACGTTGGTCCCTTTCGCATTCTCTCCAAGCAAGGTGAACTTGCCTACCAGTTGGAGCTACCATCAACCTTTCCACATGTTCATGATGTCTTCCATGTGTCGCAACTTAAGCGTTTCTTCAAAGATCCTATTCGTGGTGTGGATCATCAAACTCTAGATCTTCAAGAGGTTCTAACCTACCGGGAATACCCTATATGTATTCTTGGTGAAACCGAGCGCAAGACTCGTCACCAAACCATCAAGTTCCTGAAAGTTCAGTGGTCTCATCACTCTGAGTCAGAAGTAACCTAGGAACACGAACATCGTCTTCGAACTAAGTACCATGCCTTCTTTTCTAAAACCTAGGAATCCTGGGACGAGATTCTTGTAAGTGGGGTAGAGCTGTAACATACCACCTCTATGTGTAATTAATAAACAACATGTTTGTGAGCATTGGATTCATGCATTACATTTGCACTTAGTTCTAATCAAGAGACAAAATAAAACCCTAATGCATTATTTCCCCCCTCTCTTTTACCTCCCTAAAAATGGGTTCTATTTTGAAAATCCAAAATGTTTTGAACTTTGACTTCAACCAGGGCTCAATTATGACCTTGGAAAATGAATTCAAGTTTTGGTTATATTTTTAAAATGCTCAAAACAGAGTTTTGTTTAAAAAATCAAATGTAAATGGGAAAGGAGAAAAATAAAAGGAATTTCAGAGAAAAAGAAAAGAGAAAACCCAGCCCGGGCCGTTTCTTCTCTTACCTAGGTCTTCCTGCAGAAGCCAGAGCCGGCCCACCCGAGGGCCAAGCCAGCCCAACTGTGGCCCGTACCGCTTCATCCAGCGTCGCCTTCGTCGACGACGAAGTGGTAATTCGCTGTCGCCAGCTATGTCGTCCGCCACCGCAGCCATGCCAAGATCCGTGCCGGCGCCCCCTGGAGCCTACAATAACCCTGCCAACGCCGCCAGGAGAACTCTCGCATGCCACTTCCCCCTCTCCCTTATCCTCCTAGCCATGGCTGACGAACCCTAGCTTCGGTTGCCGCCGTCCTCACCATTTCCGACCACCCCATCTCAAATCGAGGTCACTGATGGATCTGCCGTGGTCGACTTGTTCATCCTAGCCACCTCATGTCTACACGCGCGTCCCCAATCGATCGAATTGAAGCTTCTGTCTGCTGCTAGTCGCCATCGATCCCCGTCTTTCCGGTGCTCGCCTCGCCGTCAAGTTTTACGTGATCATGGTGAGATCAGCATTCTTGTGGTGCTCTCCATTCGGTCGACCGCTCGCCGTAGACTCGCCGCTGCGTCCACCTGCAAGCTCCAACGCTGCTTGCCATTGGGGAGGTTGCTCCGGTGACCAATTCAGGGTGGCGCTGCCACAACTCGAACCAGCGCAGCAGCGCGGTTCTAGCGCACCTAGTCGCGCATCTGGGGGTGCCCTGGTTCGCCGCCAGCGACCACTGTTTGGTGGCTCCGCCATGGATGACGTGGCGCCTGCGTGTCCACCATGTGGCCACAACGTGGCAGTTACGTCGCCAGGGCCAAGGTGACGTCATAGTGATGTCATGCTGACATCATAACCATTTCTATTTTTGATTTTTATTTAAATCATATATGGTAGGTGGTTCCCACTTGTTAGATATTTAATAATTTTAGAAATGATTTAAATTGGGAATTTGAATTAAATATTTGGAAATTCATAACTAATTCAATTTAAATCATAAAAATATGTATAATATATCAAAATATTAAAAAATGAGCTCTACCATTTAAAAATGTAAGTATTCATACTCATACAACTTTGAACCTTACTTTACATAGAGGAACACCGACACCCCCTAAGTACCATGGGTTCGATGGTTTGTCCACCTAGAGCATTCTGAACCCATTTAAATTGATGTGGTACCTAGGGATATCATAATACATGCAATCTATCATATTATCCATATTGTATGAGCATTGCACATGCCATGTGTTGATTGTTGCTTCTTCTTTCTGGTGTTGGTTCTTCGTGAATAGGAACCGAGCCCGAACCTGAAGTCAACGCCATCAAAGAGCAGTACCGTTCCAACGAAGGACAAGGCAAGCGTAGCCCCATCATTCTGAACCTATGCTTTTAAAGTATTTGATTCTCGCTATATGCATATAATTCCAATGTGGTCTTTTGTTTAAGATAGAGTATCCCGTCTACTACATGTTTTCCTTTGTATACCAAGATACCGATCCACCGGTCCTAGCATAACTAGGGTTGAGCCTATACGTGTTTCTAGTGCCATATATCAGTCAACCTTAGCCATGCTTAGTGGTACAAGACCGATCCATCCAGATGATGCATCGGAGATGTGATGAACCTAGTTTGATAGGATGTTGAGATACGATCATGGATGGTTAATAAACATGCTACGGCGGGTATGGGAGGCCAAGTTGGGTGTGGTTTTTTAGTCCCATGCTAGCCACCCTTAGGACCTGAGTTCTTGCCTCTTGAACCAAGACGAGCGTACAACCACACGGGGGCTGGAAACCCCCTCGACTCACTAATTTTCCTAGTAGATTCCATGAGTCACATAGAATGGGTGATCCATTCGACATATGCATTCTGGTTGTTCTTGAAGGCGGTGTAGGAGCTACATTCATACAAGTAGGTAAGCATGGCCGGGAACAAGAGAGGCACGGCCTCCGTAATCTTGAACCCTGTGCAGATCTCTAGGGACCGGCTTCAGGACTTGACCCGTTACGACGACGTCTCCTTAGGGCGTGACTCATGGTCTCACCGAAAGCAAGGCAAAAGTCGCGGTCAACCACCCTCTGTCAGCCTTGCAAGGAAGATGGCTAATAATTTGGCATTAAGAGTCGGTTGATACATGTGGGTGAAGTTGTGCACCCCTGCAGGGTAATAATCATTTCGAAAAGCCGTGTCCACGGTTATGGACGAATTGGGAACGGATTTTGTGATCATAGAGAACTATAACATAATGATAAAACTTGGCAACTAATGAGAGTTCTGGAATTAATTCCTCCGGGTCCTTTGAGGGGGTGTTCTAAGTTGAAAGGTTTAGATGATGGTGAAGGGGATCTGAAGAAGCTAGAGTGTAGTCTTCTTACCCCTTTTGGAAATGATCTGATTAGCCGAGCCTCTTCTCTCACTTGTTTTCAAACAAAGCTGGCTTTTGCAAAATAACCACAGAAATCCTTTCTAAACCAAGCATGTATCGTAGGTTATTAAGTCTTGCAGAGTACATCATGTACTCAGCCTTTCCTCGTTAATGTTTTTCCAAAGATGAAGCTATTCCAACTGATCGTGGTTTCTATGTTGACGTTGACGAGTAGTTGGGGTTCCCGGAAAGCAGCCTAGGATCTATGGAAGGGTTGTTTGCTTATCTTTATGGCCTCTTAGGCCCTTTGCTAAGTTTTTTGTTTAGAACAACTTATTTGCTTCCGTTGCTTGGTGTTTGATGGGTCTCTGACCCCTAGTTTGTAATACTTGTATGCAGTTCTGCTAAGAGCGTACCTTAATAATGTATGATTTGTATGTTCGGTAATGTTACCGAATTATTCCTAGCATGCTTCGAGCTCGAGGATAGGCTTATGTCAGATGAAGATCTGGTATTTGTCTAGCCCTAATCCCAGGCCGTGACAGTATTCTAGCAAAATATAAATAAATTCCAACGCATGTTCGTACTATATGAAAATACTTATTTCAATGTGTGTAATGATACAATGTTTTTTTGGAGGGTGTAATGGTACATAGTTGGAAATCAAATGGTAATACTTTTTCCGTAGTATTGATCAAACTTGATACTATTTGGCTTTCCGTAAAATTAATACTATACATCTTAGTTTGTAGAACATAGGTAGTATATTATAAGCACCAAGAGTTTTGAAAGGTTAAAATTCTTGCTATAAAGTTGTGTGCCAAGAATTTTATACATATTTTGTAAAAGGTCAAAGAAATTCAATGGAAAGGAAAAAATAAAAATCTTCGCATAGTTTTCTCTTATATCTGTGCTTGTTTGGATAAAAAATACAAACATGGATTTGGACAACTTTCAAAAAACTTGCAACACAATATGGTCACAACCATGTATGAACATTGTTCACATTTAAGCTAAGTTACCAATGTCATCGTCATATCTGCATCACTCATCCCGTTTATTTGGGATAAAGTAAAGAAAACAATAAAAAGTGAAGCACTTATGTATGGTGTCCTCTTCCGTAAATGATAAACATGAATTTTGATAAGGTTTAAAAACACTTGCTTCACAATATGACCAGCAATGTGTTAACATACTTGGGTTTCAAATAAAATAATGAAAAAGGTCGTGGCCATTATCTACATAGTTTATAATAAAGTGTCCATTTATGGTAGACGGGTGCATCTTGGCATGGCATAGTAATGTTGTAAATGGGACTTTTCCACTTTTATGTATAGAATTTTTTAAATAATTTTAGAAGTGCCACATATGATTATTTTTTAAAGAAAGTGCAAACACTAGTACAAACATGTTACTTAGAGATGTCAATTTCACATGGGCCTCAGTCAGCTTCTCGTTCCGGCTCAAGTGCATAGCTTCTAAGAGCACAACACCTGATCCGATTTTTCTTTGAGGCTCTAGGATACGAGACCTCGGACGGTGCAAAAAGTAAAACGCCCCTAACAAGTACCAGATGGAGGCGACCCATATTTCGGACGCTTGGAAGAACTCCTCAACCTCAGACAGGCTATACGGGAGACCGTCTCCAATACTCAGGCGACCGGAGTCGGATTCTAACAAAGACCATCTCTAAAACTAGTGTGCCTCGAAGCGGCATTCTAAAGTGACCATCTCCAGTGTGTGTAAACCATTTTAAATAGTAGCATGCTAATTTGAACTTGATCATAGCTGACATGACACATAATCATGATTCAACAGCCAGATAGACATATTAACTTGAACTTAATTATTGCAACCAGTCAAAAGAAGACCATTATATTAACAATTAACATTAGCCCAATAGTTAGGGAAATCCATACATATTTAGCCATTACTTTATGGCAGTGCATACAATGTGTAGTCCATACATAGAAGAAGCATAGTTAGTACTAGAGTATTTATGAGCCACCCAATGGAAGTTTCTGAACCAGAATATATACCTCTCCATTATCTATTTCATCAAAGCAAAAAAGGACAATGCTATCCTGCTTTAAGTTGAAGCTTCTCACAACCTTCTCCCATCCAGTCGTCCAGATTGCATTTGACCGACCAACTCCTATCTTCATTGTAACCATCTTTGGCTCCTTGCTCTTCATTTCCCAAACATGCACATCAATTGGTTCATCAAGGCAATTCTTTAGATATTTTCTGGTGAACTTGGCTCTAAATGTTTGCGCAAGTACAAAGAGTTGAAGAATTAGCATGCTTTGATTAATGGAAGTATTTAAATATCACAGTGTAGCTTGTTGATCACGTGTTCAAGAATATATCATCTTACCAGCATGCACTTCTTTTCCACGATAGATGAATAGGGCAACCTATAGACGTAGTACTTGATATTTGGTGGAAATTCGGGTTCACACCAATCTAAAAGGAAGTCTACATGAACTTTTTTCAGATACATGTCGTTTCCAAAAAGGCTCTACTTATCAAAATCAGTGTTCCCCTTGTGTTGAGGCCTTGATGTAATAACACATATAAATTTCAATTCGGTGGAATAATATTCTTATGTCTATAGTCTAAGCACATACAAATTTAAAATAGATGACTGGAATTTTGATGTTTTTTATACCTCTAAGCTCAAGCCTCTCAGTGGGATCTTCTGATGACTGGAATTCGAAACTGCCAGAGCTAATGGGAACACTGTTATCGCTACACATCACTATTGCAATATCACTGCAGGTTCCCATATGTTAAATAGATACAGACATTGAGTATTTTAATACAGTCAAATATAATAATGAATTAGACTGAAAACAAAAACACGGTTGTTGTTATCGTACATTAATAAAAAGCATACATAGCCAAAGAATTTGAAATTCATCGAATTACCAAGATGCAAGCAGACTAATAAAGTGACAATTAAATCCATATTGCTAGAATGGCAACGAAAAATGAGGAAATCAATAAAGAGTTGCCGATTTTGAGATGTACACAAGGGAAAAAGAGGTGGGACATACAGAGGTAGGCTGGGGAGGCTCTCTCAACGCCGTCATCATGTCTCTGCAGCTAGGAAACCATGAACCCTAAATTCAACAAGAAAAATGGCAAATTCCATGAGAGAATTCCTAAATCGAAGCTCTACATTAGGGGTTTGGGGGTTTGATTTTCACGCATACCTACCTGGACGACGAAGGGGTCCTCGGAGGCGAGGGAGAGCGTCTGCGCCGCAAGGGACAGGAGGCGGAAGGGGGAGAGGTAGGGGACCGGAGGCGGTGGTGCTGGAGGGCGCCGGTAGAGGCGACGGTAGATAGTTGGGGTCAAGCAGTACTAAGCTCAACGGGCGGGGAATGAAAAATGTGGCACATATCTGAAATATTTGTCCAAATATTTTCAAATCTTTGCCACCAAGTACTAACCTCAGACGACTGCGAACGGAAAACGTCTCTAACAACATCCGAATTTCATATTTTGCCGATCGGTACATCCCTCAGGCGGCTTGAAATTACAACCGTCTTGAACTTTTAAAGGGAAACTTTGTTCGTTTGAGTTATAGGTTATATTTACACAAATGAACTAATTAAAGGAGAGAAGATGCCCATATATATAGATGGAAAGATTTGAAAAATGAGATCAGCCACCTAGATCACTTATCATACAGCGTGAAACAGCTAATTAAGATGAATTATGTCCAACATATAGTGATGAAACTAGCCAAAGTTGGTTCATACAATAATCTAGCAAACAATATTATTAAGGTCACACAGCCAAATCATTGATGATGTCGATGACAAACATCATATGCAGGTCCCTGCGTGTGGTCGTCAACCTCGTAGTGACGAGTATGGCTTGCCCAATCTGGAGATGCTCGCTTTGGAGGAAGTTAGTCCACCCGTCAGTGGTGAAGGAGATGCGGCCGTCAAAATCTGTCTTGTACTCGACGGTGTTGATGCCACCTCGTGCTCCAATGAGTAGTCCAACCAAGCCATCTTCAAGGATATGAAGATCATAAACCATGTCCTTAGGTAATTTCCACGATGCAAAGGTAAGATGATTCAATGTTACACGTGAAAATTATCACAAGTAACATATTATAGATCGATATGCATAGCTTAGTTGACATGATATACTTACCATAAGGCGCCTCTCGACATTCTTGTCAAGCGGGTGACAAATGGTAGCCCAATGATGGAATTACTTGGAGGGATGATTCGTTGGAGGTGATCATTCTCACCGTCGGTAATTTGCATCGCTGGGAGATAATTGGAGATAACTGCTCTATAGGCGGTTCCTCATATTGTTCTTCTTCGTCGGCATTGTTTAGATATATGGCAGTTATGCTCGGTATGTCTCCTTGCAAGGAAAAGCACACCAAATGACCATCTCCGGTGAGATGGTTATCAACAATGAACCGACGCCATCCTGCACCTCCCAATCGAGTCCTAGATGGCCCTTTTTGCACTTCAACCGTGTATGTCCGCCCGCAAGCTAAGAATTGCACCATGTCTCCTATGAGTTCATTGAAATGAGCTCTTGCATTTCATGGGAAAGTATGTGCACCAAAAGCACACACCAAATTAATGATTTTAATATGCTTACAAGTATGAGATGAATTTACAGTGTACGAGTGTTAGAGAATATACCACTGATTTCTCGAAATAACCAGGTACGAGATGAACACTGAAAAGTGAGCAAGTTGACAAGATTCTTTCCTTGCAGTGAGTCTTGCAAATATGGCACATTGCCATATATCTTGTCATGGGGGAGGGGTCGGCGTCGTTGTTGTGGGCGTCGTCGAGCAAGTCGGCGTTAATGCATGGCGGCCAATCTAGAAGGGGAGAGCTGGATCTAGAAGAGAGGAAGCCGGCATTGGGGGATTTCTCGATATTAAATGGAAGGGGGATTTATAGGAGGCGGTCCATAAAAATAACCATCTCTACCTTAACAATATATTCGGGTACTCCACATATAGTTGGACCCTCTGGATTTTGGTGATCCTAACATTTGAGAATTATTGAGAACGAAAAGGCAAATGAAGGTGCTTATACATGTGTAGTAGTGTTAAATTAAGTCCTAAGACTAAGTTAGGTTCATGCATTGAAGAAAAATATATGGTGTAGTACAAACCTTGGATCTTATCCTGAAAGGTATGACAACTCCTAGTGTTCATGCGCTTGCTGCATAGCAATAAGGTGAAAGTGTTTAAAAATCGACTAATTCCACTGTTTAATCACGATTGAGATCCTTTTGTTACTCAAATATAAATTTATCATCAATTTCAACTTTTTTCACCAATTGAAACTTTTTTTCATTAATTCATGTAGTCGGAACTCTGGATATATTTGGACACTCTAGATTTTGATAATCCTAAAACATGCAAATTATATTCAGGAGCAAAAGGCAAGGGAGGTGAATATATTACAAACATAGTTGTTCAAACATATTTCCTATGTTAGATCTAGCTAAAAAAAATAACGATAATGCAGGTCTTCCTTGGAGGGTTCAGTGAATTTTCGTCACGAACAAGCCAATGCACTGTTCCCTCATTTGCACCCTCACACAAACTAGTGAACCACCTTCAAGTTGGTTCATGTTGTGATGGCTCAAAATGTAGAGCTCGTTGGGAACCCCAAGAGGAAGGTACGATGAACATAGCAGCAAGTTTTCCCTCAGTTATGAAATCAATGTTATCGAACTAGTAGGAGTAGGGAAACAACTCCAAGGTGTTGCTAACAACTTGGAACCCTGCACAACACAACCACATAACTTTGCCCCAACTTACAGTCAGGTTGTCAATCTCACTGGTTTTGCTAAAAACAAAGGATTAAATGTATAGTGTGGAAGATAGTAATTGCTTGCAGAAAGTAAACAGTAAACGGTAAATAGTAGATGGTATATCAATGGTAAAGGAATGGACTGGGGTCCACAGTTCACCAGCGGTGTTTCTCCTTAAGATAAATAGCATATTGGGTGAACAAATTATAGCAGGGCAATTGACAGATTGAGAAAGCATAACAATGCATATACTAGACATCTTGACTCCTACGAGATTTGATTGGGCATTACAACATAATACATAGACCATAATCCAACTGAATCTATGACTAATAATCCACCTTCAGGTTATCATCCGAACCCCTTACAGTATTAAGTTGCAAGCAACAGATAATTGCATTAAGCAAAGTGTGTAAAGTAAACAATACAATTGCCTCATTGTTGTTTTCTCCCTAGTAGCAAAAACACATCTACAACCTTAGAGATTTCTGTCACTTCCCCAGATTACTAGAGGCATGAACCTACTATCAAGCATAAATACTCCCTATTGGAGTTGCAAGCATCTACTTGGCCAAGATAGTTACTAACAACGAAGAGCATGCAAGATCACAAATAACATAGATATGACAGAATCAATGATCAATCTGACATAGTATCTCAATATCCATCAGATCCCCGCAAACACAACATATAGGATTACAAATAGATG
The DNA here is from genome assembly GCA_910589775.1 of Avena eriantha. Taxonomy (NCBI): domain Eukaryota; kingdom Viridiplantae; phylum Streptophyta; class Magnoliopsida; order Poales; family Poaceae; genus Avena; species Avena eriantha. Next base: position 196,194,374 of record OU342740.1, on the reverse strand, counting down.
ATCCTGATCATGAACGGAGCTCACAAGATCTAAACATGATAGCACAAAGGAGGAGAGCCAACCATCTAGCTACTGTATGGACCCATAATCCAAGGCTGAACTACTCACGCATCACTCCGGAGCCTAGCATGGTGATGAAGAAGGCCTCCAGGATGATCTCTCCCCTCCGACAAGGTGCCGGGAAGAGCTTCGGATCCCCCCGATCTAGGGATGGAGATGGCAGCGGCTATAGACTCTTTCGTGGATTTCTGATCGGTGTTTTGGGTTTCTGCATCGGGGTTCTTTTATAGGTGAAGAGGCAAGATCGGTGGCCGCCTGAGGGGCCCACACCATAGGGCGGCGTGCCTAGGGGTGGCCACGCCAGCCCTAGGTGTGGCCACCTCGTGGCCCCACTTTGGCTGCCCTTCAGACTCCGTTTTCCTTCAGGTAAAATATTGACTTTGGCTTTTGTCCTGTCCAATTTCGAGAATATTTCCTTACTAGCTTTCATGAAACCAAAAACAGAAAAAAATAGGCAACTGGCACTATGGCATCTTGTTAATAGGTTACTTCCAGAAAATGTATAAAAATACCTCAAAGTGTAAACAAAACATAAGAAAGTTGATACAAAACAAGCATGGAGCATCAAAAATTATAGATACGTTTATGACGTATCAACCATCCCCAAGCTTAGCTCCTGCTCGTCCTCGAGTAGGTAAGTATTAAAAAGAATAATTTTTGAGGTGACATGCACCATCACAATCTTGATCAAGGTATTTAACAAATATTCATAGTTGGGATTAAAGTACTATAAACATGTACATGAAAGATAGAGTTCTAACAATAAGACATACAAACTATGTTGTAACATGAAAAGTTGCAAACAAGAGATCATGAATAACAATGCATTGAAAGACGTTTGTTTGGTTCACATATAGAAAACATAATAAGAGTGGTATTCAGCTTGTCCCTCATGGTATAGCAAAACATAAATGCATAGGACACCTTCAAAGTTCATAAGGGTGACTAGATAAAATAATTTAATAACAAGCTATATCAAAGTTATGAATCAATCAACAAGTTTTGGGACAATGCACATTAAACTAAGAATGACCACTATTCTCTCTCAATTGGTGCATAAAGATAGAATATGGAGACTCAACATAAAAGTAAAAATAAAGGCCCTTCATAGAGGAAAGCAGGGATTTCAAGTTTCATAAAGAGCTTCCAAAAATTATGGTACTTATTAGCTGTCAGCTCTCATTGTGTAACATCCCAGCATTAGAGCTTAGAAATAAGCTGAGATGAGGTGTGTGCATTGCATTCATGTGTAGAAAATCCAGGAAATTTTCATGCAAAAATAAAAGAACCGTAGAGGGATTGAGGTCTCTCTTGTACTAGTAGGGACATCAGTACAGGTGCGACAGATTTCGACATGACCTCTATTGTAATTTTGTGTTTGGGAGACAATTCAATTCATATTTGAAATTGAGATTGAATTTAAAATTTGACTAACTTGGAATTTAGAATACTCCAATGTTAAGAAAGAATACTTAAAGAATAAAGTAATAACAAGAAATGGAATAGGAAATTGCAATTACATAAATAAAAGAATAGGAGAATACAAAGAAAATAATCTTTATTAAATCATACCATATTACAATGTCTTCACACTTTTGAATAAAAAGGAAATTACAAATAAATAATGGTATTCCTCATACTACAGGAGTACAAATAAGTAATAAGTCTTGTAAAAGAAAAATTGAAATTATTACAACATATAGGGAACAATATAATGGAATAGAAAAGTATAACTTTATAAAAATATTACAATTGTCCCAAATAGAAAAGAAAGATTACAAAAATATAAAGGAAAAGTCTAGACTAAATTTCCTATCTACATCTTTTATCTTCCTGATCTTTTCTTCTTCACTTTAATCCCTGTAACACAAAATAAAAGAAATAGACAAACAGATGATAAAATAAACGGGTTAGTTTTGGAGTTAGATTAATCTCGGATTGAGCATACAAGTGATATGCCAAACTCATCATTGAAGAATATGAATAAATGTCCAAGTTAGTACTTGTTCTTATCAGTAAAGAATTGCCTCAGTAGAACCTCATTGGCCTAAGAGAGGGGAAAGTTTCACCAAGTCAGATAAACAGGCAAAAGGTAAAATAGTAGGAAATAACAAGTTTCCACTTGATCTTATCCCCAAGAGAAATATTTGTATCCATTGAAACTTGGACTTGAATGTCCCACTTGCAAGCAGCATATACATAGCATGCATATGTTGTGATGTCAACAGCATGGAGAGAGAGGAAGAGTTAAAACCACAACTGTTCACGGAAAAACAGCCGAAGCTAACTAGCTCAGTACTAGTTTCTCGAGAGCACACTAGCCAAACTGCACAGCCATATTGATCCTCTCTATTTCCATGCTAAGAGAACACTACACCACAGTTCATCAACTGTTCATCATATATCCATCCATTTTATTTTCACAAGATCAACAAGGAACCAGCAAAGAACATCATCAGATTATTCCAGATTCACCAATCCATCCACCACATCAAACCCAACCAAATCATTCCAATATTTTTACCTGAAGAAAAACAAGATCCAGGAGTAGAGCCAAGATGAGCCTTCTAGCTGGAGCTAGGAGGAGGTGGCCAGCCGCTGGACATAATAGGTGGAGGCTAACAAAAGGAGAAGCATTTCAGCTGATCAAGGACAACACCAAGATCTAGTTTAAATCAAGCACCACATCACCAACCATATGCTACACTGCAAGAACAGGTTGACCACTAGATCCAAAAACAAACGTAGCATATATTCTTAGCATTTCATTTAATAAAATGATTTGGGTGAGGAGTACTCTCAGATCTGTATAGAATTGCTATGCAAGGTTCATCCTAGAGTAAATGAACGGCAACCAATATATGTTCTCATCCAATAATTACAGTCTCAGCTTATGCATCCTAGGCAGGGCCATCCCAAAGCATTCTTTGCTCATAGCATCATTTAAAATGATTTGTTCAGACTGCAGCATAGCCAAAAGGAATAACAACATATCATGCTTGTTATGCTCTTGCTCTTGTGTACACTCCAAAGAGGCATCACAATAGCAGGACACAATAGCAGTCTCAGCCTTATGCATCACTGACCAATATCACATGTTAGGGTGGTGTATCTAGATCATCTAGACTAGATGATACCATTTCTTCCACACCCTACTTAAAAAAGCTAGCAGATCCAGGAGTGGAGACCACTGTGTTCCATCCTAAAGGAGGCATCACAGTGGCACCTCATTAGTGAATCCACACCAGCACAAGAGCACGACACCATATAATCCTTTTTCTAGCTAAACACACCTAGGAATCATATGCCCACTATCTTACTGATAGTATTTGGACAATAGCCAAATCAGTTGCAAAACCAATGAAGAGGCAACAATAGTATTTGTTCATGTGCAATAAATGTAAGGCCTCAGACCTGCATCACTGGCAGCATAACTCTATATCTCTAGTCAGTTAATCAAGTAGCATGTACATCTCATGTGTTGTTCATCACTGTTCTCACTCCATAAGGAGGTACATAGTGGCAAACACCATAGCCACAACCACCAAATTATACTAAGACTGGTTAAACATTTAGCAAAATTGCTCCAAAAGCAATTCTATCATCTTCCCAGCAGAACAGCCAGGAGCTCACACCTTAACCATAGAAAGAAAAGACAGTAAGATAGTGTATGGAGAGCAGTAGTGATGCACAAAATATAAACCACAAGTTTGTATGTGCATCTTCAGCATATTCAGAAAATGTAACAGAGTATATAAATTAAAACAATAAGGAAGCGTGTGTAGGAACATTATATGTTCTAAAGAAGGTTGATAACTTAAAAATATCAATCACACACTTGCATTTGTAGTATTGAACTGTAAACCATGTATTGCTTCTATACCACACTACTATATAAACGTATACGAATCAGTTTCATGCTTTAGCATGTTGGAATGATCATGAGATCATCCTGAAACTATTTACCAGCACCTCTAAATATAACTAGCAAGAACTTAACACTCAAACTACCTATACTCAAATTGCTTCACCAAGAAACCAAACATGACATCACATAGACAATACACATCCCATGTAAACACTAAGAGGTCACAGAAAGAGTAGAGAAGAGAGGAAAGGGATACCTACCTGGAGGCGGAGTAGAGCTCGCCGGAGAAGAAGCAGAGGCGGCATCAGCCCATGCGGCGACCACTACACGGCGACATAGGGAGCTGGGTGGTGCTGCGCCTGCGCCAAGCCGCAACCAGCAGTCCACCGACGTCAAGAGGGAGATCCAGAACCCCTAGCAACCTAGGTGTGGTGGTGGAGTATAGCCGCAGTACTTTGGTCGGAACCTTAGCACCACTAGGGTTGCGGGGTGGCCAGACGAAGACGGGTATCACAAATTGAATTGGGTAGGAAGGTGGAGCTCGACGGGGCGCATTGATTAGAACCAATGGCACGACCGGAGTGGCCGGAGTTCGTTGGAATCTGGCGGAGACCGCCATGGCACCAAGCGTCAACCACAGGAGGATGAGAGATGGAGGAGATCGAATCAGGGAAAGGTGAGGGGTGTGGACTGGGTCGGTCTGATCGACCTAGCAGATCACCTAGGTCGGTTTAGTCTAGTCCAGTGGGCTGGTCTGATCTATGGACCAGAACCTCTTATAAGAAAATGAGTACACAAAATTTGAAATTACCAAAATACCGCTAAACCTATTTTAGCTCTAAAAATTATAGAAAAATCCTAAAAATATATATGATATATCAAAATGACTACAAAAATAATACCTACCTAAAAAGAAAAAAGTCTATTTCAAACCCTGAACTCATAGAGGTTCGGTGGTCTGAACCTCGAAGTTGAAATCCTAGCCTTTTGCACCCTGAAGTATTTAATCCCGGTCTAAATTGAACCCTAGAGCTGTTTGGGACACCAGGATCCTGGCTGGGAATACCTATTGTCTCACTGACTAAGTGGGCCCGTATGTCATATTCATCTCCCATCTCAATCTATATCTCCTCATATGGAAAAAAAGAAAGCATGGACCGTGTCAAACTTGTACACCGGGGACACTTTGGAGCTTGGAGGGCATGAGGCGACGGCCTGCTACAGCTTAGAGCGGGGGCGTTGACCCTGTCACCGACTGTCAGAGCCACGGAGCTCGTCTAGCCCAGTCCGCCGTGCTTGGAGCGACGCAAGCAGAGCTCCTCCGTCCACTTCTCCGGCGCGGCGTGTGCGCAACCTCAGATAGCACCAGCCTATGCGAGCACGGGTCTGTGTCAATCTGACAGCCTCAAACAGCAGATTAACCCAATTTTGCTCTCTGGATGGTTCTCTATCTAATGAATAATTTAATTGGGTACGTACAGATCATAGACTAATGGATTTGGTAGGAAAATCATTGACTAATTCAAGAGATTCACGTGAGAATTTTTAATCCATTTGAGTTCCTCCCCGAAGATGTTTAAGCTTGCTATTGCTGCCACTGAAGTAGGGCTGCCCAAGGCCATGCTGTTCGTCAGAAATGGCGAGCATGTAGTTTGAGTCCACTGATAGACAAAGGGAGAGTGGCCAGGTCCATACAAATGAAATAGATAATTACGTAGGGATTTGTTTGTAAAAAAATGCCTACTGCCGTCGATCAACATGGTGAAACAGGTCTAGGGTCTAATTTAGATTGGGATTTCATAGTTTAGGGTCCAAATGACCAGGATTTCGACTTTGAGGTTCAAATCGTCTAACCTCTATGAGTTCATGGTTTGAAATGGACTTTTCTCCCTAAAAAATACAACTTTACTTATTTAAGTTAGGTAAAATGCAAATAAATATTAACACTATTAACTTCTAAATGAAATTTCATAAAATAAATAAAAGTCCTAAAAATGAATAAAATACATTTTTGCATATGAAAATAAATCAACTATTTTACTAAAATACTAACTTGATTTTTTTACAAATAAAACTTGCAACAAATAGTCAAGGACATTTAATCCTTTATAGAATTTTGTAAAAATAAAAATAATACTTAAAAATAAATAAAAATCATTTTTAAGATCTTGAGTAGATATATTTTACTAGAAAATCCTAAAGTTTTTTTTGATTTTAAGGAAATAAATCCTTACATATTTTATAAAAGACCTAGTTTGTAAATTGTATTAAAACATCTCTTAAATAAAAAAATATAATCATAATTCTAAATAAAACACCTTAAATCCCTAATAACTAAATACTATGTCCAAAGCTATAACTTGGATCTATAATAAAACTTAAGTGTAACTTATTAACCTTATAAAACTCTTTTGAAATCATAAATTAAAACTAAACCAAAAAATTTAAGTAAATTTTGAACATCATAAAAATTAATGCTATTTATCTCTTAACTATTCTTAAACATGAGTCTAGATCTAACAGATTATTCAAATCATCTAAATTTACTTTCCTTAATAAGATAAACTATATTCATAATAGCAAATCACATTTAAACACATCATTCACTTAAGCTGGAAGTGAATGATCCTATACCATCAAGCATGCTTGTTACAAGATTTAAAGCTTATTAATACTTTTAAACACATCACATCCTAGATCTAATTATATTTTTATAGTTAACTTTTGTCTGTTCCAAATTAAGTCATAAGGCATCTCAAATCCAAACTTATCGAACAAACATCGATTACATTCTATTAACCATAAAGATTGGTTAAACCACATCAAAGAAACCTTTTCTTCAAAAGTTATTTGTTTTGCCACTTCAAACAACAATCTCATAATAAGTTCTTCAACTCAACCTAAAACATGAACTTCCATAATGGTTACATAATACCAAAGAATTCTAATCATGTGTTGTTATACTTACTTTGAATCATACATGCTAGTAATAAGTTCCTTGTACTTATATATTTGTTTGTAAAGTAAATTTATAGATGTAACATCCCAAAAACCCTAATCAAGATTATCAATTTCTAATCACCCAATTTAGGGTTAACAAAAGTTTTATTACAAATCTGGATAGGAATGCATGTGTGTTTTGCATTAGTGTAGAATTGATTGAAATTGCCATGCTTGATTGCTACAAATGATGAGAAATGGTTTAAAGATGAATTGTAACATCCCAAAACTCTAATCCAAGGTTATTAAGGTCCAAATCATCAAAATTAGGATTAACAAAAACTTTTCCAATTAAAATTATTACAACATTCATATATGTGTGCATTTAAATAGGAGTTGTTTTGAATTGCCTTGATTAAGTGATCCATTGCTTGTAAAATGATTCTTAGGTCAAATAAACATCATCTAGATCATTCCCAAACAAATCCCAAAGAAAAACAAATCAAAGTGAATAAAAGAAAGAAATGGTCATTTGTGCCATTTTAATCAGCATGCCTACTTTGGCTATTCCTAGGACTCAATTATTAATAGAGACAAATGTGGATCTTTGCACCCCTTGCTAGTACGTATAATGATGTACCAAGGCCCACTTTGTGATCTGCCAAAAACTTTCAAACACTAAATTTAAATGGCATTTAAAAATTGAATCTAGTGTATGTCTCAAGATCACCCTATTTCAAAAACCACTCAAATGAGCTCCAACTTCAAAACCCAAGCAACCACAGAAGCTTAAGCATGTGTCTAGCAAACCCACCAAAAAACTTTTCAAAATTCAAAACTAAATTTCTTGCGGCCATTGTGTCGAACACTTGGGAGGCAGGATTCACACCTAGTATTAGCTCACTGTTTTCTACAGGGTTTTGCCACCCATTTGACCTCAAATCACTCCTTCTTTCTCCATTTGATCTAACCAAGCCATAAACACCCCATCCCCTAGTCCCTAGCAGCAGCACCACGCCACCCCGAGGACATGCTCGCCGGCCAAACTTGCCCACGCAGCAGCAGACCACGCATCTGTCTCTCGCCATGTCTAGGAGCTAGACCAGACCACACCGCCGCCCTTTGTCCCCTCCCCGAGCAGAGCCAACCCGTGGACCACCCGCAGAGCACCACGCCCAAAGCGTCTGCACCATGCCGAGCACGCGCCAGAGCGCCGCACCCGACAAGCGTGCACACGCCGCGCCTCGACCGCAGCCCGTGCTCACCGCTTCGCCACCACCCCAGGAACCGCCCGGACATGCCCGTTTGCCGCCGTTTGACCCGCAGCCACCGGACGCCGTGTCGAACGCCGCCTCGGCTGCTCAGACCGTGAGCACCGCCCGACCGTTTGCCACCGCCCCTAGCCATGCATTTAACTCGTAGCGCACCGCCAGGAGGCAGGCCACCGCCCCTACCTCAAGCCATGCCGCTAGCACGCTGTGCAGCCCTCGCTGGAGACACCCGCCCATCCCTTTCGGTCGCCTCGTCGAGCTATAAATAGAGGACACCCGAGCACAAACCACTCACACCATTCCAGTCCCCTCTCCTCACTAGTCCTTCCCCACCTCTAGCCAGAGCAGCTTGAGCACTGGTTCGCCAGAATTTCGCCGGAGGAGCCCGCTGCAGAGGAGGAGAAGGCGTCGTCGACTTCGTCCACCCCAGGAGCCCCCCTTGAGCCTGCCGTCGACAATAAGTTCGATCGCCCCCATCACCACCGTAGCTGGAGCCCTGGTATGCCCCCTGAGCACTCCCACCGAGCTGCTAGGCTTAGACCTCGCTGGCGACCTGTCCGTCGTCGACGACGAGCCCCAGGCGTAGATCCTAGTTCTAATCTAACGACCCACATCGCCCCGTACAACTTCGCGTGTAAAGAGCCGCTGACCGGTGGACCCCCCTGTCAGCTGTCCTCTGTGCCGCGGAACGTCACTAGGCCGGCCTGTTTTCTTTCCCGCGCGACCCATTTAATTCAAACTTAGATTTTTATATTTAGTTTAAACCTAGTTATGTCCCTTAGTTTGAAAATCAATTCAGTGAGATTTACAAATCCAAATGGAGTGATTCCAATTGTTTTAGAAAGCTACTGAAAAGATCTACCCAAGCCCGTTGGATTTAATTCAATTAGAGTTAGAGATTTCTCCTAGTAAAAATAACAAAATAGAAGCATTTGCACCATGGAACATTTTTATAAAATCAACCATGATAGATTTTGAGTTGATTCCAACTCTCAAAAATCCCATTTAACCATAACTATCCGAATATGTAATAATATTAATTTTTACATGTAGTGACTTTGGACCAGTACCAAAATAATGCTATATAGGCATTTCTAGTCACTTTAAATTATTAAATAATAAACTTAAACTTAATTAAATGTGATCCAACCCTTAAATCACATTCCCACATGTGAGAATATGTGGTGATGACATGTGTCCACATGATCCCATATTTTAAGTGGTGAATATTAAATCTTAGTTAATTTTTCAATCAGTAGAAATTACTTTTCTTAAATAAAAAGAATGAAGTTAGTTAATAAAACTTGTGATGCTTGTGATGATATTAGATCATCAAATGTGTGCCTTAGAGTACTAATTAAACTAGTAACTATTTTTTCGGTGATTGTGTACTCCGTATGTATTTATAGACAATAGTACCGACCAAGCTTTCGAGGAGGAGGAGTTCTATCAAGAGGAGGAAGAAAACTTCGACCACTACACTGCACAAGGCAAGCCACCATTAACAATGCAAGCTAGATAATCTAAGTAGATTCTTTAGGCATGCTTTGGCTATACCACTTTGACCATTACTTACCCCAAGTGTTATTTTCAAAGCTTTACTTCCTTTTCTTTACCAAAGTCCTTTACTTGTTTTGAAGGTAGCAAAAAGAGTATAAAACTTGACCTATTTAGATAACTTTAGATGTCATTCTATGGCATGTGATTGACCCCATATTTTCACCTTAGTGAACACTCTTAACTTGGTAGTTTAGAGTAGATCAAAAACCTGAGTCACTCTAGATGGGAATACTTGGTGAAAATGAATTATGAAAACCTTGGAATGATGAGTCATTCTATTGGGATGTTTTGACATGTCTTGAAGAACACAAATGGTTTATGATGGTGAAAATGTTGAGGCATGAGCCTTAACCCTTTTACAAAAACTGATGGTTGGATTCGGATGCGATACCATTCCAAACTTACCGTACAACCACAATACCTGAATTGGGTAAGGCTTAGTTGGAAATTTATATGCATTAGTATTAGTTCCCTCACGGGAGAGGTTTGAGCTGAGGCTACCTCTCAATGTTGTCCACCTATGCAGTGCTCAAGATGACAGATGGTCATGGTTGGGAGGCCATGCTCATAGGAGAGGTGCTTATACTAGGGTGTGTAAAGGAAAGGGTATGTTTGATTATCTGCATACTAAGTATGATGATTCAGGTTTATCCCTGACAGATGTATCAAATCTTGTGGTGAAAGTGTACCACCTCTACAGAGTGTCAAACTATTCGAATAGCCGCGTCCGCGGTTAGGACAGTTGGAATGGCCATACTGTTTCGTTGTTAGATGTTTTTAAAGTAACTTATGAAAGGAATGATGAATCTTGACTTGAACACAACAAAGTTGTGTTTATGACACTAGTTTCCCAACTTAAGTGATTCTAGAAATTTATTTTTTTCTTTCTTTGCTTCTGAACTCAGCTTAGGTTTTAAACTTAACCTTATAGTTAAACTTAGAGTTAGCACTTTACTTTAGAACAATACTACTTGTTAGTGGTAGTTTGCGAGTACTTAAAAAGTACTCATGGCTTTTGTCCCTGGCTGTTCTCATGGCCAGACTATGAAGGAGACTACCAAGATGATGGCCAGCAGGACGGCTATGATAACTAGGACTATCTGCCTTCGTCAGAATTTCCTGTGCCCCTAAAGATGGACCCCACCGCTACGCTTATCTTTTATTCCGCTTTTTGTTATATTAAGACTGGATCATGAGATCCTTATTGGTGTAAAGACCTTATGTATGGTTTGTAATGGATGATATACTGTGATATCCAATCTGGTATGTCTCACAAAAATGGTAATCCTAGGATTACGAGGTATGGCATAACAAGCATCTGGGATTAAAAATCCGGGTGTTGACAAGTTGGTATCAGAGCCATCCTGACCATAGGAGACCCTAGTTAGAATGTACGTCCGAACAAAAACTTGATTTCCAAACCGAAGTGAGTATTTATGAAAAACTATTTCCTATCTTATCCTTGGGAATTCATTCTTTCTCAAAAATTCATGTTCCTCAAAATTCTTAAATTAATACTTAAAATTTGACACACTTGATCACTTCACTAATTTCCTCATCCTTAATTCTTGTAGATGGAGACTCAGTTCAGCAAGTTCTACCAGTTAGGAAACGGAGGTTTGTTGATCTTCGAGAGGGATCGGGATTCACTGTCGAAGTTACTAGGACGCACACATCCGGAGTTTCTTGGAGCTCAACTTCCAAGACCCCCAGGTGGAGATTTACAGTGGCTAGTCACCCCTGATCTTAGAGGAAGCATAGAAGCACCAACGTCCAGGAGAATCCAGTTCTCCGTGAGAGAGAACAACTGGCTAGATGGATTATCGAGGGCAATGCATGAATCTCTCGCACGTCTATGTGCCGTCAGTGCCAACCAGATCCAAGGAACCCGTTTTGCTCACTATGCAAGACGTGACTTCATGGGAATGCCGATGGAGATGCCAAGTCATCCAGAACTGAAGCGCCAAGTGGAGAACCTCGACTTCCTATTGTACAATCATCAAAGGGAGTTGGACAATGCTAGGGAGTTTGCCAACCACAATCGTGCCATTAGAGCCTAGAAGGCCCAGACTTTCTCACTGCTAGTCAAGGATTGTCAGTCTCTTCGCCTCCAGCACAAGAAGAAGGATCGCACCATCGCCCGTCTTCGCAAGAAGGTGGCCGACCTCGAGAAGACCATCAAGGAGCAAGAAGCTCAGCTTGCAACAAAGGAGGAAGAAGAGGAGGGTGAAGACATCCAGGGAGACATGGATTCTTACCTCAGCAATGATGATGAATTTCTAGAGGAGGATGCCATGGACTTCTACACTGATGATGATGACTCCGACTTCATTGATGATGAGTAGATGCACTAGAGCATTGTCGTAGCATGAGATGTATCGGTCTCACTGTATCGTAGGTTGCAAAATGGTTCTTCAAACCATCTGTTATCCTTTATTGTTGTGGTGTGTGTTTGTATCGTGCGCTTGTTTGAGTGAATGAAATGGAGTTAGTCGCAAAACCTGAGTCAAACTCAAAGTTTTAGCTTGAAACCAAAACCATGAACCTTAGAACTTTCCCTCTAACCCCCTTATCTACCTCAATCTTCAGATGACTCGTGGAAACCAAGGAGGGGCAGCTCGTCGCAAGACCCAATGCTGTAGATTATGCAAATGTTAGTTGCAGACCGTGAAGCAAGCAGGGCAGAACGCCAGGCCAACTTAGCAACATTGCAACAGATAGCTCAGATGGCCCAAAACAACTAAGGGCATGGAAAACAAGATCATCATGGATCCAAACTCAAAAACTTCCAGAATACCAATCCCCCAATCTTTAGTACTTCAGAGAACCCACTGGATGCTGATGACTGGTTGCAGACAATGGACAACAACTTAGAAGTTGCAGGAGTTGATGACAACGAGAAAGTTCTCTTCGCCACCCATTATCTGGCAGGAGATGCAAGAGCATGGTGGAACAGTATCCGCACCATGAACCATGGTCAAGTGATGACATCGGAAGCCTTCAAAATCAATTCCAGTCGCACCCACGTGCCGCAAGGTCTAGTCACCAGAATGAGAGATGAATTTCGAGAACTGGAGCAAGGAAGAATGACTGTGGTGGAGTACCGTGACAGGTTCCTGTCGCTTGCAAGGTATGCACCTGATGAGATCAACACGGAGGCATAGAAGAAGGAGAGATTCCTGAACGGACTGTATGATGAGATGCAGACTGTCCTCGTCAACATCCGCTTCGAGGATCTCGAAGAGCTAGTCGACTCTGCCATTCTGATGGAAGGGAAGATTAATTCGACAAACGACAACCGCAAACATCGTATGATGCAGCAATCTGGATCCAGCAGTCACCAGAAGTACCGTCCCAACCCCTCACTAGGATATGCACCAAGGAACAATCGACCCCCAATCTCTCGCCCAAGCTACCCCAACCGTAGCGGAGGCAATGTGAAGCCCGGAGGAAAGAATCACAACTCCGGCAATGCCAACAACTTCAACCGTGCACCTCCCAAGAACAAAAACAACAACAACAACAACAACAAAAACAACAACAACAACAACACTGCACCCAGAACTGGAAGCAATGCTGTGCCTGTCGCAGCAAAGGACAAGTCCCAGATCACTTGTTTCGAGTGTGGAGTGAAAAGGGCCACTATTCCAATGAGTGTCCCAAGAAAACTGCCGCCACTGCCAATGTGAATGCCCCAGCTAAACAGCAGCGTCGTGTTCAACCCGGGAGAAGATTTGCCCCAGGGAACCCTCACAACCACAATGGCCGTCTCTTCCACATGACGCCGAAGAAGCCCAGGAAGCGCCAGATGTAGTGCTGGGTATGTCTTCTGTCAACTTAGTTTTAGCAAGGGTATTGTTTGATTCGGGAGCATCGCATTCATTTGTCACCGAAGAATTTGCATGTACTAGTAAGATTCACCCAACCAATTTGAAGCATGTCATGATAGTTCAAATCCTCGGATTAACTACAAATGCTAGAAAAATTTGCAAAGTTGTGCCTGTCAGAATACATGGGATAGATTTTTATGCCAACCTAATAGTACTCGGAACCAAAGGATTGGAAGTAGTACTAGGTATGGACTGGATGTCAAGGCATAAAGGAATGATAGACTGTGCTAAGAAAGCCATCACCATGACCAGTAGCTCTGGAGTCACAGTAGAGCATATATCTGCAACCTTACCTCGTCAATTCAAGTGCAACAAGAGTCTAACCCTACCCACCATAGACCAAGTAAGAGTAGTCTGTGAATACCCCGGCGTATTCCCAGATGAATTGCCAGGGATGCCCCCGGATAGGGATCTTGAGTTCATTGTCGAACTAATCCCCGGAACCGGATCCATAGCCCAGAGACCCTACAACATGAACCCCTCAGAGTTAGTAGAACTGAAGAAGCAGTTGGATGCTATATTAGCAACATGCTTGATTCAACCAAGCGCATCGCCATGGAGATCACCAGTGTTATTCGTCGACAAGAAAGATGGAGGCACCCGTCTATGCACAGATTATAGGAAACTGAAAGATGTCACCATCAAGAACAAGTACCCCTTGCCAAAGATAGATGATCTATTTGATCAGTTGACTGGAGCTCAGGTATTCTCAAAGATTGATCTTAGGACTGGTTATCACCAATGTAAGATTCGTGCAACGGATATTCCAAAGACCGCCTTTACTACTCGTTATGGTTTATACGAGTATAGGGTTATGTCTTTTGGATTAACCAATGCCCCTGCTTATTTCATGAATCTCATGAATACGATCTTTATGAATTTCCTAGATAAGTTTGTAGTTGTGTTTATCTACGACATCCTTATCTACTCCAAGTCAGAAGAAGAGCATGAGCAACATCTGAAAATCATCCTAGAAACCCTGAGAGAACATCGGTTATATGCCAAGTTCAGCAATTGTGAGTTTTGCTGAAAGAAGTCGGATTCCTAGGACATATTGTGTCTGCCAGAGGAGTCTCTATGGATCCCGCCAAGATAAAAGATGTCGAAGAATGGGATGCCCCAACCACTCAAACCCAAGTCCGTGCATTTCTCATATTAGCGGGATACTACCGCAAGTTCGTAGAAGGATTCTCGAGCATCGCCAGACCCATGACCCAATTGCTAAAGAAAGACAAGAAGTTTGAATGGACTGACAAATGCGAAGCTAGTTTTCAAGAGCTGAAGAAGAGATTGATATCATCCCCAATATTGATCATGCCGGACATCAAGAAGCCATTTGATGTATATTGTGATGCATCCAAGATTGGTCTCGGATGTGTGTTGATGCAAGAAGGCAAAGTCATTGCCTATCTGTCTCGACAACTGAAGAAGCATGAGCAGAACTATCCGACTCATGATCTTGAGCTAGCAGCCGTACTTTTGGCATTGAAGACATGGCATCATTATCTGATTGGTAATCACTATGAGATTTACTCAGATCACAAGAGCTTGAAGTATATTTTCACTCAGAAGGAGCTGAATATGAGGCAAAGGAGATGGATAGAGTTAATCAAGGATTATGATCTTGACATTCACTACCACCCCGGCAAATCCAATGTGGTAGCGGATGCCCTTAGAAGATTACCGTGTAGGTTAAACACCATGATTAAAGAGAAGCAGCCAAGTTTGTATGAGGAGTTGGAGCAGTTTAGAATTGAGCTGGTTAGCAAAGGATTCTTAGCTAGTATTGAAGTTCAACCCACTTTGATTATCCAAATCAAGGAAGCCCAGAAGGGAAATGAAAGTATCGACGGAATCAAACGTCGTATTGGTACAGGAAAAGTACCTGGATTCACTGAAGATGAAGTAGGAGTTCTCTGGTACAAAGGACGTATCTGTGTGCCAGTAGATTCGGAGCTGAAGCAAGTTATCATGCAGGAAGCTAATGACACTCTTTATTCTATCCACCCCGGAGGAACGAAGATGTATCAAGATTTGAAAGATCAATTTTGGTGGCACAAGATGAAGAGAGAAATCGGAAGCTACATCGCCAAGTGTGACATCTGTCAAAGAGTCAAAGCAGAGCATTGTTGCAACCATTGTAGATTCCAGAATGGAAATGGGATTCCGTAGGAATGGACTTTATCACCGGTTTACCTACTTCCAGTAGGGGAAATGACTCAATTTTTGTCATAGTTGATAGACTGTCCAAGGTAGCTCACTTCATACTTGTCAAGACTACCTACCAGAGTTCGAAGCGAGCAGAACTGTATATTGCTAGAATTGTTAGTCTGCATGGAACCCCCAAGACTATAGTATCAGATCGAGGAACCCAGTTTACCTTGAGATTTTGGCAGAAAGTTCAGGAAGGATTGGGAACCAAATTGAATTTCAGCACCGCTTATCACCCGCAAACTGATGGACAGACTGAAAGAGCCAACCAGATCCTAGAAGACATGTTAAGAGCTTGTGTGTTGGAGTACATATCAAAATGGGAAGACTGCCTGCCTTTTGCAGAATTCTCATATAACAACAGTTATCAAGCTAGTTTGCAAATTGCACCATTTGAGTTCCTATATGGAAGGAAGTGCCATACCCCCTTGAATTGGTCGCAAGTAGGAGAGAGTCAGATTTTTGGACCCGACATTCTCCGAGAAGCCAAAGAGAAGGTTCACAAAGTCCGTGAGCACCTCAAGACCGCCCAGTCTAGATAGAAGAGTTATGCGGACAAGAGAAGGAGAGACCTGACTTTCAATGTCGGATATTTTGTATATCTCAAAGATTCGCCATTGAAGGGAACCCAACGCTTTAGTCTGAAAGGAAAGTTAGCCCCCAGATATATCGGGCCTTTCAAGATTCTGAATCGTCGAGGAGAAGTATCATATCAATTGGAACTGCCTGAAGAGATGTCAGCCATCCACAACGTGTTCCATATCTCGTTACTTCGCAAATGCCTGGAAGTGCCAGAGAAGACTGAAGTTTTCAAGAACATCGATCACAGAGCGGTGGAGATCAACAATGACCTGACGTATCGTGAAGTACCCATCCGTATCTTGGAGGAAGCTTACAGAACCACCAGAAGCAGGAGTATCAAGTTTCTCAAGATTCAATGGAGCAACCATACCGAGGAAGAAGCCACCTGGGAGCGAGAAGATTACATTAGGACAGAGTTCCCAGATCTCTTTAGTTCCTAGATTTCTTTTGTAAATCTCGGGACGAGATTTTGTTTAAGGAGGGAAGGTTTGTAACATCCCAAAACTCTAACCCAAGGTTATTAAGGTCCAAATCATCAAAATTAGGGTTAACAAAAACTTTTCCAATTAAAATTATTAAAGCATTCATATATGTGTGCATTTAAATAGGAGTTGTTTTGAATTGCCTTGATTAAGTTATCCATTGCTTGTAAAATGATTCTTAGATGAAATAAACATCATCTAGATCATTCCCAAACAAATCCCAAAGAAAAACAAATCAAAATGAATAAAAGACAAAAATGGTCATTTGTGCCATTTTAATCAGCATGCCTACTTTGGCTATTCCTAGGACTCAATTCTTAACAGAGATAAATGTGGATCTTTGCACCCCTTTCTAGTACATATAATGATTTACCAAGGCCCACTTTGTGATCTGTCATAAACTTTCAAACACTAAATTTAAATGGCATTTAAAAATTGAATCTAGTGTATGTCTCAAGATCACCCTATTTCAAAAACCACTCAAATGAGCTCCAATTTCAAAACCCAAGAAACCACAAAAGCTTAAGCATGTTTCTAGCAAACCCACCAAAAATATTTTCAAAATTCAAAACTAAATTTCTTGCGGCCATTGTGTCGAACACTTGGCAGGCAAGATTCACACGTAGTATTAGCTCACTGTTTTCTATAGGGTTTTGCCACCCATTTGACCTCAGATAACACCCTCTGTCTCCATTTGATCTACCCAAGCCATAAACACCCCATACGCTAGTACCTAGCAGCAGCACCACGCCACCCCGAGGACATGCTCGCTGGCCAAACTTGGCAACGCAGCAGCAGACCGCCCCTCTCTCTCTCTCGCCATGACGAGGAGCTAGAATAGACCACACCTCCACCCTCTATCCCCTCCCCGAGCAGAGCCGAGCCGTGGACCACCCGCAGAGCACCGCACCCAGAGCGTCTGCACCATGCCGAGCACGCGCCTGAGCACCGCGCCCGACAAGCATGCACACGCCGCGCCTCGACTGCAGCCCATGCTCACCGCTTCGCCACCACCCTAGGAACCGCCAAGACATGCCCGTTTGCCGCCGTTTAACCCGCAGCCACCGCACGCCGTGTCGAACTCCGCCTCGGCCGGTCAGAGCGTGAGCACCACCCGACCGTTTGCCACCGCCCATAGCCACGCATTTAAGCCGTAGCGCACCGCCAGGAGGCAGGCCACCGCCCTCTACCTCAAGCCACGCCGCTAGCACGCTGTGCATCCCTCGCCGGAGTCACCCGCCCATCCCTTTCGGTGGCCTCGTCGAGCTATAAATAGAGGCCACCCCAACACAAACCACTCACACCATTCCACTCCCCTCTCCTCACTGATCCTTTCCCACCTCTATCCCGAGTAGCTCGAGCACTAGTTTGCCGGAATTTCGCCGGAGGAGTGTTGGGTCCGCAGCATAGAAAACAAAAAATTTCCTACGCTGTGAACTACACGCCAAGATCTATCTACTAGGTACAAAGCAACGAGTGGACATACATCCAACGAGAACTTACCCTCGAAGACAACGAGTTTTGTTAACGAGTAGGAACTCGTGGTTGATGTAGTCATACACTTGCCGACCTCAAGATCGTGAGGAAGTCCGAGCGCCGCAACTTAGCAGCATATCCGCACTCGCACACACGTTCAAGCCACCGGTCAACCTCCACCTCCTCGCTCCAGCGATCCAGCGGAAGTAGCAACTCCTTCCAGACGAAATGCCACCGGGAACATGTATCTCGCTAATCCGAGACCATGGGGGAATAATTCTAGAGGGGGAGAGAGATCCTTCACAAGGAGGTGTGAGGATGAAGGAGGGAATGGGTGGCCTTTTATAGGAGGGGGGTGCCCCCTCTCACCATGGCCGGCGCATGGCGGGGGGGGGGGGGGGTGACCCCTCACCTCCCCCATTCATGTGGTGGTAACCCCACCACATTAAAATGCCTCTTCACATTCCCTTTTAAAGTCTCCACTTTAAATGCATTAAATTTCTCCAAATTTAATGCTCTCTCATTTAATAAAACTCTTTTTATTAAATTTATTCAGAATTTTGTTAATTACTTAAATTAACAAACATTCACATATAGCCCCTTGCATTATTTCAATATCACATGCAAAACCACTTTCTACAATTTCACCCAAAACAATTTCCGGTTTCTATTGAAATAATTCCTGCGCTTTGCAATTCTTTCGTCCGAAACATATGTGCTCCAAAATGGTGTCCGATAACTCTTAAGTGTGCCACCCTACGTTTCGCGAATAATGTAGACATGATTGAGACCCTACTCCGATCAATAATCAGCAGCGGGACCTGGAGATCCGTACTGACTCCTACACATTCAACGATGACTTCTGTGATTGCGAGAACCTTTAACGCTTGTAACTAAATCCCTTTGTCTCTCGATATATTACATGTCCGAGATTCGATCATCGGTATCTCCATACCTATTTTGATCTCGTTACCGACATGCACTCTTTTCCCGTTCCCGTGATATAACATTCTAGTGATCACATCAGTTGCTTGCAAGCTATCTTAATGTGATATCACCGAGAGGGCCCAGAGTATATCTATCCATCATCTGGATTGACAAATTCCACTCTTGATCCATGAGCCTCAACATAAGACCTTCATAGTACTGAACCCATCTTTATAGTCACGCTGTTACGGTGTGACGTTTGATGTTATCAAGATACTCTTCCGGTGTTAGCAATTAACATGATCTCATGGTCTAAGGATAAAGATTACTTCATATGATGTTATAGCAATATAAACATAATGACTTGATCGTAATGCTATACTTCGAATGAATGTTCATCACATCATTCCACCAATGGTGTGACCTTGTTATTAACAACATCCAATGTCCATGATCAGGAAACCTTGATCATCTTGTTAATCAACAAGCTAGTCTATAAGAGAGGCATAACTAGGAACCCTTTTTGTTTATTAAACACACATGTATTGATGTTTTCGATCAATACACTTCTAGCATGTAGAATAAACATCTATCATATATAAGGAATATATAATAACAACTTTATTATTGCCTCTCAGGGCATATTTCCTTCAGTCTCCCACTTGCACTAGAGACAATAATCTAGTTCACATCGTGATAAATCTAACACGCATGGAGTTCTGGTGTTGATCATGTTTTGCCCTAGGGAGAACTTCAGTCAACGGATCTGCTACATTTAGGTCTTTGTGTACTTTACAAATCTTTATATCTCCATCCTTGACATGCTCGCGAATGGAGTGAAACCGGCGCTTAATATTCTTGGAATTCTTGTGAGACCTCAGTTCCTTTGCGTTGGCTATGGCTCCATTATTGACACAGTAGATTACCATTGGATCCAACGCACTAGGAACCACACCTAGTTACGTAATGAACTCTTTCATCCAAACCGCCTCCTGTGCCGATTCTGAAGCAGCAACATATTCCGCCTCCATCGTTGATCCAGCCACCACAGGTTGTTTGGAACTCCTCCAACTAACTGATGCTTCGTTCAAGAGAAATACGTATCCGGATTGAGACTTAGAGTCATCCGGATCGGTGTCAAAGCTAGCATCAACATAACACTTAGCGACTAGCTCTTCTTCACCTTCGTATATAAGAATCATATCCTTAGTTCTTCTCAAGTACTTGAGGATGTTCTTTACCGCTATCCAATGTTCCGAACCTGGATCAGATTGGTACCTACTAGTCAAACGAATAGCATGTGCCACATCCGGTCTTGTACATAGCATGGCATACATAATAGAGCCTATGGCCGAGGCATAGGGGATCTTATCCATCATCTCTCTTTCTTCCGCCATAGCCGGACTTTGAGGCTTACTCAATGTCTTGCCTTGCAACATAGGTAAGAACCCCTTCTTACTTTCTTCCATATTAAACTTCTTTAATATCTTATCAAGGTATATACTCTGCGATAGCCCAATTAGGCGCCTTGATCTATCTCTATAGATTTTAATGCCTAATATATATGATGCTTCACCAAGGTATTTCATCGAAAATTTGCTATTTAGATAACTTTTAACACTGTTTAAAAGATCTATATCATTTCCAATCAATAATATGTCATCCACATATAATATCAGAAATGCCACTTTGCTCCCACTCACTTTCTTGTAAATACAAGCCTCTACATAAGTTTGGACAAATCCAAACTCTTTGATCACCTCATCATAGCGGAGATTCCAACTCTGGGATGCTTGCTTCAGTCCATAGATGGATCGCTGAAGTTTGCATACCTTATTAGCATCCTTAGGATCAAAAAAACCCTTAGGTTGTATCATATACAACTCGTCTTAAATATTAACATTGAGGAATGCAGTTTTGACATCCATCTGCCATATTTCATAATCGAAATATGCAGCAATTGCTAACATAATCCTAACCGACTTAAGCATCGCTACGGGAGAGAATGTCTCATCGTAGTCAACTCCTTGAATTTGTCGAAACCCCTTTGCGACAAGTCGAGCCTTATAGATGGTCACATTACCATCAACATCAGTTTTTGTTTTGAAAATCCATTTATTCTCAACGGCCTTTCGGTCGTGAGGTAAGTCCACCAAGTTCCAAACTTGGTTCTCGTACATGGATTCCATCTCGGATTTCATGGCTTTTAGCCATTTGTTGGAATCCGGGCTCATCATCGCTTCTTCATACGTCGCAGGGTCATCCATTTCATCAACCATGAAATTCACAACAGGATTACCGTACAGTTCAGGAGCTGCACGTGTCCTCTTTCGTAGTTTGATGATCATTATCATTAGCTCTCTCTTCATCAGGTGAAGTCAACTCCGAAACAACTTCCGGTGCTGCGCCACTCGCCGTTCCATGGAGAGAAGGTTCAATAACCTCTTCGAGTTCTACCTTCGGACTACTCACAACTTCCGCGAGAAACTCCTTCTCAAGAAAGGGTCCATTCTTGGCAACAAAAACCTTGCCCTCGGATCTGTGATAGAAGGTATACCCAATTGTTTCCTTAGGGTATCCTATGAAGACGCATTTTTCCGCTTTGGGTTCGAGTTTATCCGGTTGAAGTTTCTTCACATAAACATCGCATCCCCAAACTTTAAGAAATGACATCTTAGGTTTGTTTCCAAACCATAGTTCATACGGTGTCGTTTGAACGGATTTAGATGGTGCCCGATTTAAAGTGAATGCAGCTGTTTCCAGTGCATAACCCCAAAATGACAGTGGCAAGTCAGTCAGAGACATCATAGATCGAACCATATCCAATAAGGTACGATTACGATGTTCTGACACACCATTACGTTGTGGTGTTCCGGCAGGCGTGAGTTGTGAAACTATTCCACACTCTTTCATGTGTGTGCTAAACTCGTAACTTAGATACTCTCCTCCACGGTCAGACCGTAGAAATTTGATCTTTCTATTACCATGATTTTCCACTTCATTCTGAAATTCCTTGAACTTTTCAAAAGTTTCAGACTTGTGTTTCATCAAATAGATATACCCATATCTACTCAAATCATCTGTGAAAGTAACAAAATAACAATATCCACCTTGTGTCGACACACTCATTGGTCCACACACATCAGTATGTATGATTTAAAATAGATCTGTCGCCCATTCCATTGAACCGGAAAACGATGTTCTACTCATCTTGCCCATAAGGCATGGCTCACATGTATCAAATGATTCAAAATCAAGTGATTCCAAAAGTCCATCAGAATGGAGTTTCTTCATGCGTTTAACGGCAATATGACCTAGACGGCAGTGCCACATATATGTAGACATATCATCATCAAGTTTAATATTTTTACCATTAACATTATGAATGTGTGTAATATTACTATCGAGATCCAACAGAAATAAACCATTCAACATAGGTGCATGACCATAAAAGATATGATTCTTATAAATCGAACAACCATTGTTTTCAGATTTAAAGGAATGACCACTTTGCATCATACACGATCCAGATACAATGTTCATGCTTAGTGCAGGCACTAAATAACAATTATTTAGGTTTATAACTAATCCCGATGGCAAATGGAGAGGTAGCGTCCCGGTGGCGATCACATCAACTTTTGATCCATTGCCGACCCGCATTCTGACATCATCCCTTGCTAGTTGTCGCTTGTTTCGTAGCCCCTGAACCGAGTTACATATATTAGCAACCGATCCCGTATCAAATACCCAGGTGCTACTGCGAGTACTAGTCCAGTACACATCAATAACATGAATATCACATATACCTTTGTTTGCCTTGCCAGACTTCTTGTCTGCCAAATACTTGGGGCAGTTGCGGTTCCAATGGCCAGTCCCCTTACAATAGTAGCACTCGGTGTCAGACTTAGGGATAGCTCGGGGTTTCGTTTCAGGCGTGGCAATAGACTTGCCACCCTTGTTTCCCTTGTGCTTGCCTTTCTTGTATTTCTTGAAACCGGTGGTCCTATTGATCATCAACACTTAATGTTCTTTCTAATCTCCACTTTTGCAGTCTTAAGCATTGACAGAAGCTCAGGAAGAGACTTCTTCATGCCCTGCATATTATAGTTCATCACGAAGCTCTTGTAGCTAGGTGGCAGAGATTGGAGAACACGATGTATGCCTAAGTCAATGGGAATCATTATTCCCAATGACACAAGATTATCGGCGTACCCAAACATTTTGAGTACGTGCTCACTAACAGAGCTGTTTTCCTCCATCATGCAGCTAAAGAACTTTTCTGTAGCATTATAACTCTCTACAGCAGCATGGGTATCAAAAATCATTTTCAATTCTCCCACGGTATCAAAGGCATTGCCATTTTCGAAACGCTTTAGAAGTTCTGGCTCTAGCCCATACATTTTGCCGCAATGAACTAAGTTGTGGTCCTCCTGACGAGTCACATAGACATTCTTTTCCTCGTCAGGGGCATCAGGAGCTGGTGGGGGGCCTAGCAGCGCATCTAGCACATATTGCTTTTGTGCAGCAGTGAGGACAATCCTGAAATTCATAGCCCAGTTGGTGAAGTTGCTACCATTCGCAGCAAGTTTCTCTTTCTCCATGAACACATTGAAATTAAAAGTAGGTGGTGCCATCTACAACATAATTTGTAAAGTTTATTTAGACTGAGTTTATGATAGATTGAGTTCAACTAATCCAAATTACTAATGAACTCCCACTCAAAAACGACATCCCTTGTTTCTTTTTGGTGATTACATGAACCAAATCCACTACACCAAGTCCGATCATCACGTGAGTTGAGGTAGCTTCAAAGGCGAGCATCTACATGGGCATCATATCAACTATATGACTCATGCTTAACCTTTCGGTCCG
Organism: Avena eriantha; assembly: GCA_910589775.1. Lineage (NCBI taxonomy): Eukaryota > Viridiplantae > Streptophyta > Magnoliopsida > Poales > Poaceae > Avena > Avena eriantha. The sequence continues at coordinate 196,170,235 of OU342740.1, read as the reverse complement.
TGTTCCGAGGCCATGTATGTACATGCTAGGCTCTCCAAGTAAGAAGCTTAGTATTCGCGTGTGTAAAACTATCTTACACCCGTTCCTATGAAAGTGTAGATTCGAGTACACCCGATCATCACGTGATGTCTCGAAACACGATCCACAGAACGGTGCATACTTAAGGAAGAACACATTTTTATCTTGATATCTAAATGAGGGATCATCTTATAATGCTACCAAAAGCGCCAAACTAGCAGTATAAGATGCTAACATCTAATGTGTAAAGTGAGATGATATGGTCCATGCATTTGATCTCTATCACTTGCATCATGGTATGATCTCTATCATTCCATTGTGTGTAAGGCCAGGGTCTATGGAACTTACACGTTGAGTGTGTTGTAAGAGTATCAATCATACATCTACTTACAACAATACCCAATACACTAGCCGAGCAACGATCTAAACTAGACACCTCTAATTTATCAATTGCAAGTTTTACGTGGCTTAGGGCTTTCGAAGATAGAACTGTTCTCACCTATGAACATGAACCACAATGAGGATAACTAAGTTATTAGAAACTCGTTGTAAATCAGATATTGACTATAGTAGGAGAGACAGACACCCGCCAGCCACTTATGCAAAACAAGTTGCATGTTAGTCGTGGAACCGGTCTCATGTACGATGATATGTAAGGTTGGTCTGGGCCGCTTCATCCCACTATGCCACCAATATCCAAAATACATAGAAGATGCAATAACATGATCATCATCGCCCACATCTAAACATATGTGTACTACCCGTGCAAAGCACCTACGCATAGATCAGGCTCTGATACCACTGTTGGGTCCGCAGCATAGAAAACAAAAAATTTCCTACGGTGTGAACTACACGCTAAGATCTATCTACTAGGTACAAAGCAACGGGTGGACATACATCCAACGAGAACTTACCCTCGAAGACAACGAGTTTTGTTAACAAGTATGAACTCGTGGTTGATGTAGTCGTACACTTGCCAATCTCAAGATCGTGAGGAAGTCCGAGCGCCGCAACTCAGCAGCACATCCGCACTCGCACACACGCTCAAGCCACCTGACAACCTCCACCTCCTCGCTCAAGCGATCCAGCGGAAGCAGCAACTCCTTCAAGACGAAATGCCACCGGGAACATGTATCTCGCTAATCCGAGACCATGGGGGAATAATTCTAGAGGGGGAGAGAGATCCTTCACAAGGAGGTGTGAGGATGAAGGAGGGAATGGGTGGCCTTTTATAGGAGGAGGGGGGCTGCCCCCTCTCTCCATGGCCGGCGCATGGGGGGTGACCCCTCACCTCCCCCATTCATGTGGTGGTAACCCCTCCACATTAAAATGCCTCTTCACATTCCCTTTTAAAGTCTCCACTTTAAATGCATTAAATTTATCCAAATTTAATGCTCTCTCATTTAATAAAACTCTTTTTATTAAATTTATTCAGAATTTTGTTAATTACTTTAATTAATAAACATTCACATATAGCCCCTTGCAATATTTCCATATCACATGCAGAACCACTTTCTGCAATTTCACCCGAAACAATTTCAGGTTTCTATTGAAACAATTCCTGCGCTTTGCAATTCTTTCGTCCGAAACATATGTGCTCCAAAATGGTGTCCGATAACTCCTAAGTGTGCCACCCTACGGTTCGCGAATAATGCAGACAAGATCGAGACCCTTCTCCGATCAATAATCAGCAGCGGGACCTGGAGATCTGTACTGACTCCTACACATTCAACAATGACTTCTGTGATCGTGAGAACCTTTAACGCTTGTAACTAAATCCCTTTGTCTCTCGATATATTACATGTCTGAGATTCGATCATCGGTATCTCCATACCTAGTTTGATCTCGTTACCGACATGCACTCTTTTCTCGTTCCCGTGATATAACATTCTAGTGATCACATCAGTTGCTTGCAAGCTATCTTAATGTGATATCACCGAGAGGGCCCAGAGTATATCTATCCGTCATCTGGATTGACAAATTCCACTCTTGATCCATGAGCCTCAACATAAGACCTTCGTAGTACTGAACCCATCTTTATAGTCACCCTGTTACAGTGTGACGTTTGATGTTATCAAGATACTCTTCCGGTGTTAGAAATTAACATGATCTCATGGTCTAAGGATAAAGATTACTTCGTATGATGTTATAGCAATATAAACATAATGACTTGATCGTAATGCTATACTTCGGATGAATGTTCATCACATCATTCCACCAATGGTGTGACCTTGTTATTAACAACATCCAATGTCCATGATCAGGAAACCTTGATCATCTTGTTAATCAACAAGCTAGTCTATAAGAGAGGCATAACTAGGAACCCTTTTTGTTTATTAAACACACATGTATTGATGTTTCCGATCAATACAATTCTAGCATGTAAAATAAACATCTATCATATATAAGGAATATATAATAACAACTTTATTATTGCCTCTCAGGGCATATTTCCTTCAGTCTCCCACTTGCACTAGAGACAATAATCTAGTTCACATAGTGATAAATCTAACACCCATGGAGTTCTAGTGTTGATCATGTTTTGCCCTAGGGAGAACTTTAGTCAATGGATCTGCTACATTTAGGTCTATGTGTACTTTACAAATCTTTATATCTCCATCCTTGACATGCTCGCGGATGGAGTGAAACCGGCGCTTAATATGCTTGGAATTCTTGTGAGACGTCGGTTCCTTTGCGTTGGCTATGGCTCCATTATTGTCACAATAGATCACCATTGGGTCCAACGCACTAGGAACCACACCTAGTTCCGTAATGAACTCTTTCATCCAAACTGCTTCCTGCGCCGCTTCTGAAGCAGCAACATATTATGCCTCCATCGTTGATCCAGTCACCATATGTTGTTTGGAACTCCTCCAACTAACTTCTGCTCCGTTCAAGAGAAATACTTATCCGGATTGAGACTTAGAGTCATCCGGATCGGTGTCAAAGGTAGCATCAACATAACACTTAGCGACTAGCTCTTCTTCACCTTCGTATATAAGAATCATATCCTTAGTTCTTCTCAAGTACTTGAGGATGTTGTTTACCGCTATCCAGTGTTCCGAACCTGGATCAGATTGGTACCTACTAGTCAAACTAATAGCATGTGCCACATCCGGTCTTGTACATAGCATGGCATACATAATAGAGCCTATGGCCGAGGCATAGGGGATCTTATCCATCATCTCTCTTTCTTCCGCCGTAGCCGGACTTTGAGTCTTACTCAATGTCTTGCCTTGCAACATAGGTAAGAACCCCTTCTTACTTTCATCCATATTAAACTTCTTTAATATCTTCTCAAGGTATGTACTCTGCGATAGCCCAATTAGGCGCCTTGATCTATCTCTATAGATTTTAATGCCTAATATATATGATGATTCACCAAGGTATTTCATCGAAAATTTGCTGTTTAGATAACTTTTAACACTGTTTAAAAGATCTATATCATTTCCAATCAATAATATGTCATCCACATAAAATATCAGAAATGCCACATTGCTCCCACTCACTTTCTTGTAAATACAAGCCTCTCCATAAGTTTGGACAAATCCAAACTCTTTGATCACCTCATCAAAGCGGAGATTCCAACTCCGGGATGCTTGCTTCTATCCATAGATGGATCGCTGAAGTTTGCATACCTTATTAGCATCCTTAGGATCGACAAAACCCTTAGGTTGTATCATATACAACTCTTCTTCAATATTACCATTGAGGAACACAGTTTTGACATCCATCTGCCATATTTCATAATCGAAATATGCAGCAATTGCTAACATAATCCTAACCGACTTAAGCATCGCTACGGGAGAGAATGTCTCATCGTAGTCAACTCCTTGAATTTGTCGAAACCCCTTTGCGACAAGTCGAGCCTTATAGATGGTCACATTACCATCAGCATCAGTTTTTCTTTTGAAATTCCATTTATTCTCAAAGGCCTTTCGGTCGTGAGGTAAGTCCACCAAGTTCCAAACTTGGTTCTCGTACATGGATTCCATCTCGGATTTCATGGCTTCTAGCCATTTGTTGGAATCCGGGCTCATCATCGCTTCTTCATACGTCGCAGGGTCATCCATTTCATCAACCATGAAATTCACAATAGGATTTCCGTACAGTTCAGGAGCTGCACGTCTCCTGCTTGACCTGCGAGGTTTGGTAGTGTCCTCTTTCGTAGTTTGATGATCATTATCATTAGCTCTCTCTTCATCAGGTGAAGTCAACTCCGAAACAACTTCCGGTGCTGCGCCACTTGCCATTCCATGAAGAGAAGGTTCAATAACCTCTTCGAGTTCTACCTTCCGACTACTCACACCTTTCACGAGAAACTCCTTCTCAAGAAAGGATCCATTCTTGGCAACAAAAACCTTGCCCTCGGATCTGTGATAGAAGGTATACCCAATTGTTTCCTTAGGGTATCCTATGAAGACGCATTTTTCCGCTTTGGGTTCGAGTTTATCCGGTTGAAGTTTCTTCACATAAACATCGCATCCCAAAACTTTAAGAAATGACATCTTAGGTTTGTTTCCAAACCATAATTCATACGGTGTCGTTTCAACGGATTTAGATGGTGCCCGATTTAAAGGGAATGCAGCTGTTTCCAGTGCATAACCCCAAAATGACACTAGCAAGTCAGTCAGAGACATCATAGATCGAACAATATCCAATAAGGTACGATTACGACGTTCCGACACACTAGGGTTAGACCTGGTATGCCCCCTGAGCACCCCCACCGAGCCGCTAGGGTTAGACCTCGCCGGCGACCTGTCCGTCGTTGACGACGAGCCCCAGCCGTAGATCCTTGTTCTAATCTAACGTCACACATCGCCCCGTACCGCTTCGCGTGTAAAGAGCCGCTGACTGGTGGACCCCCCTGTCAGCTGTCCTCTGTGCCGCAGAACGCCACTGGGCCGGCCCGTTTTCTTTCCCGCACGACCCATTTAATTCAAACTTAGATTTTTCTATTTAGTTTAAACCTAGTTCTGTCCCTTAGTTTGAAAATCAATTCAGAGAGATATACAAATCCAAATGGAGTGATTCCAATTTTGTTAGAAAGCTACTGAAAAGAGCTACCCAAGCCCGTTGGATTTAATTCAATTAGAGTTAGAGAGCTCTCCTAGTAAAAATAACAAAACAGAAGCATTTGCACCTTGCAACATTTTTATAAAATCAACCATGATAGCTTTTGAGTTGATTCCAACTCTAAAAAATCACATTTAACCATACCTATCTGAATATGTCATAATATTAATGTTTACATGCAGTTACATTGGACTGATACCAAAATAATGCTATATAGGCATTTCTAGTCACTTTAAATCATTAAATAATAAACTTAAACTTAAGTAAATGTGATCCAACCCTTAAATCACATTCCCACATGTGAGAATATGTGGTGATGACATGTTTCCACATGATCCCATATTTTAAGTGGTGAATATTAAATCTTAGTTAATTTTTCAATGAGTAGAAATTACTTTTCTTAAATAAAAAGAATGAAGCTAGTTAATAAAACTTGTGATCCTTGTGATGATATTAGATCATCAAATGTGTGCCTCAGAGTGCTAATTAAACTAGTAAGTATTGTTTGGTGATTGTGTACTCTGTATGTATTTATAGACGATAGTACCGACCAAGCTTTCGAGGAGGAGGAGTTCTATCAAGAGGAGTAAGAAAACTTCAACAACTGCACTGCACAAGGCAAGCAACCATTAACAATGCAAGCTAACCCTTATAAGCTAGATAATCTAAGTAGATGCTTTAGGCATGCTTTGTCTATACCACTTTGACCATTACTTACCCCAAGTGTTATTTTCAAAGCTTTACTTCCTTTTCTTTACCAAAGTCATATACTTGTTTTGAAGGTAGCATAAAGAGTATAAAATTTGACCTATTTAGATAACTTTAGATGTCATTCTATGGCATGCGACTGGCCCCCATCTTTTCACCTTAGTGAACACTCTTAACTTGATACTTTAGAGTAGATCAAAAACCTGAGTCACTCTAGATGGGAATACTTGGTGAAAATGAATTATGAAAACCTTGGAATGATGAGTCATTCTATTGCGATGTTTTGACATGTGTTGAAGAACACAAATGGTTTATGATGGTGAAAATTTTGAGGCATGAGCCTTAACCCTTCTACAAAAACTGATGGTTGGATTCGGATGCGATACCATTCCAAACTTACCGTACAACCACAATACCTGAATTGGGTAAGGCTTAGCTGGAAATTTATATCCATTAGTATTAGTTCCCTCACGGGAGGGGTTGCTGAGGCTACCTCTCAATGTTGTCCACCTATGCAGTGCCCAAGATGACAGATGGTCATGGTTGGGACGCCATGCTCACAGCAGAGGTGCTTATACTAGGGTGTGTAAGGAAAGCTTATGTTTGATTATCTGCATACTAAGTATGATGATTCAGGGTTATACTTGATAGATGTATCGAATCTTGTGGTGAAAGTGTACCACCTCTGTAGAGTGTCAAACTATTCGAATAGCCGCGTCCGCGGTTATGGACAGTTGGAATGGCCATACGGTTTCGTTGTCAGATGTTTTTAAAATAACTTATGAAAGGAATGATGAACCTTGACTTGAACACAGCAGAGTTGTGTTTATGACAATAGTTTCCCAACTTAAGTGATTCTAGAAATTTATTTTTTTCTTTCTTTGCTTCTAAACTCAGCTTAGGTTTCAAACTTAACCTTATAGTTAAACTTAGAGTTAGCACTTTACTTTAGAACTATACTACTTGTTAGTGGTAGTTTGTGAGTACATAAAAAGTACTCATGGCTTTTGTCCCTAGCTAGTCTCATGGCCAGACTATGAAGGAGACTACCAAGATGATGGCCAGCAGGACGGCTATGATAACTAGGACTATCTGCCTTCGTCAGCATTGCATGTGCCCCTGAAGATGGACCCCACCGCTACGCTTATCTTTTATTCCGCTGTTTGTTGTATTAAGACTGGATCATGAGATCCTTATTGGTGTAAAGACCTTATGTATGGTTTGTAATGGATGATGTACTGTGATATCCAATCTGTTATGTCTCGCAAAAATGGTAATCCTAGGATTGCGAGGTATGGCATAACAGGCATCTGGGATTAAAAATCCTGGTGTTGACATGAATGCTACATCATCTAAGCCAATTACAAACAAAATCAAAAGAAAAAGAAATCAAATATGAATAAATAAAGCAAATGGTCATGTTGGCCAAAGTTAACCACTAGGTCACTTTGTGTGTTCCTAGAAGAGAAATTCTAACACAAACAATTCCACTTCTTTTCACCCCTTGCTAGACCAAGTATAAGTGTATCAAGGCCCACTTTACAAATTTACAAAAACATTTTCCAAATCAATTTAATGGACAGTTGAAAATTGAATCTAATGCATATGTGAAGATCACACTTTTTCAAAAACCCATCAAACCAATTCCCCTTGACCTCTCCAAGGAAACATAGATACTCAAGCTTAAATCAATATCACTCAAAAAAAATCATTCAAAAATTTCAAAGTAATTTTCTGGCGGCCATTACAACAAACACCTTGTTGACACTAAACTAAGTATTGCCTAACTTCATTGTTTTGCACATTGATCCTCGACCATTTGGTCTCTCCTTAACCCCCTTGTCCCCTCTAGTGTCGAGCAACACCCAGACCAAGCCCCTTAGCCGTGTGCACAGTGGAGCGCCGCCCAATTGTGGTCGTCGTCGGCCGATAGTGGACAGTGTGGTAGGAGCATCGCCGCCCTCGCCCACGACGCACACGAGACATGTCTCGGTCCACCGCTACCCCCTGTCCAAGCCTCGACTGCAGAAGAGCCCTGAACCACCCTAGCATTGCCGCGCCCTATGTCTCTGCACCATGCCCAGAGCGAGCCAGCTCGTGACACCCGATGTGGGCCCCCCAGATTAATCCTCCGGGAATCCCTGTTATGCATACAACCACAATATCATGCTCAGTTAGTCATGGCACATAACCGACAAGTATCATTACAACATCCGAGATATACCGAAATACAAGACTTACATAAATGCTATTATGGCTCTGCCATTGTCAGCAACGGAACATCATCACACGCAGAACCCAATCATGCATCAACCTACAGGTAACTGACTGGGAGAAGTCCTCGCTCGCATAGTAGTCCACTTCACCTCTTCTTGATATCTGACCAAGTTAATAGCCAGGGACAATGCCAGTGAGTACTTTGAATGTACTTGCAAACCACCTTAAAATAACAATAATAACAAGAGGATATGCACTATGGCTGTGGTAGTAGGAGGGCTCCAAGAGGGGTTCTTTTCTCAATTAGTTTCTCTTGTAGATATAGCATCTACATATCTTTTTTGAAAACTTTTGTAAACCATTTTGGAAACCTTTTTGAAAAGTTTTAGACAACATTAGGACTGGGTCACCCATTTGTTCCCGTCTTCAGGTCGTCCCACGACCAAACTCCTTTCACCTCCTTCCGACCATCCCATGGTCAAAACCTTTCTCCTGTACGACCATCCCATGGTCAAAACATTTCGAAAACTATTTCCTTTCAGAATTCCTTTTTGAAAACAAAACCAGCACCGCTCTATAGAATTTTTTGCAACCCGTCCTTAACCGCGGACACGGCTATTCGAATAGATTTACACTCTGCAAAGGTTGTACACTTTATGCACACCATCCGGGTACACTACCCTGATCTACACCGATCGTGGGTCGAGTAACCGATCAAGACTCTCCGGATGCCCACTCTGGTATAAGTGCCTACCCTATGAGTGTTGTTCCCCTCAACACCGGGACGTCGGGTACCGAGGACCAACCGGAGCGCATATTGCACGTCCCACGTGCGCGCTTTCAATGAGGGGCTCATAGTAATGCGTGGAGGTTTGTAGACCCTTCGTTCCTTCTCCCGGTCGATGTCTCACATGGACCGTTTGTCCGGAGAAGGCCCACCCTCCAAGGAGTTTCATCCCGTGTAGTAGTTGCGAGGCAGCTTAAACCAGACTAGACAACCATCAAATCCAGCCCTGTCCCATTCCAGAGTAATGTGGTTGCACGGGTTAAGTTGTTATAACTAAATTGCAAAGAACCGGATGTGTTTTTGTAAAACTTTTTCCTCCACCTTTCCTTCAACATTTTGTAAAATGAAACCTTTTTCTTTCTCAACATCTATTGGGAGATCCCACCTCACCAAGGTTTTATCATAAAACATTTGGTAAAAATTTTCCGGGGTCTTCCCATCCTATAGCTTTGCTTCGGCTAAATCGGGGTCTCCAAAGGTGTATGGTGTAGTACACCATCTATTCTAATAGGGACAAGTAGGTGTCACCAAGGGGGTTGTACTTAATAGTACCAAATTGTAATAGTTTGGAGGAGCCAAACCACTACCATATATATACATCAATCATATAGTAAAACAATACAGTTTTAATAAACAATAGATAAAACATGCATAAGTAAAACAGTAGGACAAGGCTTATGAGCAAGAAGGTGGCTTGCCTGATGATCAGCAATATGGAAAAATATGTCCCTGGACTTCTTCTTAGAATACCCAATAATACCAATAATAATTACCACTTCTCCCGCTCTCTGATTTCATCGCAACTATCGTCATCCAGACAGCACATGCAAACAAACAAGACCGCAATCAACATAAAGCAATGCAAGCATCAATACAATACAGCAGACAAACATACCACACATTACTCAATTCAGTAGGTTTTGAGAGGATTGGATTTAGGAGATTGAGGTGGCCTTGGAGAAGGGAATGAACATCCCTTAAGGTTTATAGTCTAGAAACTACCTAAGAGGGGGTTTTGGACCAAGGCCATATTCTGGTTGATACCATTTTATAAAAATGATACCTACATGTAGATGTTGATTATATGAAACCAACAAAAGTGGTTTCACTAATTTATCACCTTTCTTTAATTTCTTATTAATATTCCAATGAAATAAACTCTAGTTTTAGGAGATAAATCACCCGAAAAGTTATGGAGATCCAAGAATTATTTCCTTGGAAAGTTCAGTAGGATTTTATGTACTTGTTCACTGAGAGTTGGAATCAGGTCAAGACAATTACCAGAATGCCCCTGAGAAATTCCCATAGGTAGTTTTGTAGCAGTTTTGTCTTTTTCACCAGATTAATTCTACATATTATTTGGAGTTTACTCCAAGGGCACGTTGTAGGTATTTAGAGTACCTTATTGTATAAATTGGAATTAACCTTTTTGGAGTTGTAGAGCTACTGTAGTGATTTTATTAGTGAATTAATTAAGCCAGAATAGATTAATTCACAATAAATCAGCTGGGGCTTAGAAAATTATGGGCTCCTGGGTTTTGATAGATGTGTTCCTTAATGTGTTCCAGGAGTTGGAATTAGGGTAAAATATATCATGGAGTGACCTAGAGAATTTTCTAAAGGCAGAAAGTGTCTGTTTTTGTTATATTTACTACCAGAAAACAAATGCTCCACTTGGCATGAGACAAAATCCATGGCATAGGTATATGCAACACCTACCAGATACAATTGGATTTACCCAGTTTGGGTTTATCAAAGTCTTTAAAATATTTATTTAGTGAAAAGCATAGTAGGTGGTATTTTACTTATTAAAGAAGAACAAAAATTCTTTTGGGAACCACAGAGGTACTGCATGTTTAAGAAAACCTTTATAAACATTATGAAATTTGGATCTAGAAATTTGGAGGCATTTTCCAATTTTATTTCTATTTAAACCAAATAGCTAGTTTCATATCTGGGAGTAATTTAAATAAATGGAAATGAGGACTGGGGCGGCTGGGCTGAATTCGAGCGGAGATGGGTCGCGCTACGGAGAAGTGGCCCACGGCGGGCGACGCAACGCGCAGGAGGTAGGTTCGAATCCCGGTGGGCAGGGCCCACTGGTCAGTGGTGGTGGCAAGCGAAGGGTATCACCGGATTTCGGCCGTTGGATCAAGTGGCAATGAACGGCCCATCGGCGTCGTCCTCGCAGCGACAGAGCGCCAGGGATGGAACCCTAGGGAGCGGCGGAGGAGCACGAGGATCTCACATGCGGTCATGCCGACGACAGGGGAGGCGTGGAGGTGACGTGGTGGTTGACGACGAGCCTGGGGAGGGGCGACACAAGGTGGTTTGACGCCGGTGCGGGGCTCGAGCAAGGGCTTCGGTGGTCAACAGCGACGCCGGTAGAGGGGGTCCTGAGGAAAACAAAGACATGGGAGGGTCAGGGGAGGACACCGGAGGATGACATGCAGTGGAAGGGGAGCGGAGGGGAGGGGGCTTAGCTCAAATCCATGGAGGAGGCTGAAGTGCTTCTCTCTCCTTCTCTTGAGCAGGACAGAGCAAGGGGGGAGGAGAGGGGCTCTAGGGAGGTGAGTGGAGGGGAGTGGAAGCAAATGGAGGGGCAGGGCGTGCTGGGAGGGCCTCTAGCCCATTTATACCGAGGTGAGAGCTTAGGATAGGGAAATGTCCATATTGGACATGGAGGAGGGTAGAGTTGGCTGGTGATTGGTCTAAAGGAGAGGTGGAGAGGGGTAAGAGGGGGATCTGGTTGTGCTAGGTGGGGTAGCTGGCCTGCTGTAGCTACATTGCCCACCAATTGCAATTACCACACTCTCTCACCCTCAAAGTAGCTCCAAGCACTAAAGACAAGGGGAAGAGGGTTGCTAGAGTGGTGCTACAGTGTATTTCGACCAGAGGGTGAAGAGGTGTGCTGTGTAAGTTTGTTTGACCAAAAGGTAAAGGTTTGGTGGGTTTTTTATTTGAGGATTTGTCTCCTTAGCGATTTTGATCAAATAGATGGCTATGAAGAAAGTCTAAAAACTTGCATCAGACTAGATTAATAAATGGTATTGGGAGATTGATGAGGTTAAGGGACCTCTCTAGGAATTATTTGTGATTTTTCTAAGGATTTTAAGTCCACTTAAGATCATTTATTACAAAAAGTACAAAAGTAGTTTCTAGAAGATCATTTGATAATTTTACATTGGACAGGTGGATTATTTGATGTGATATGTCCCCAAATGTGAATACACACTTAGGGGGATTTTCCCAAGATTTATTGAGGCTTAAAAGTATTTAAAACTTTTATTATTCTATTTCTGCCATTTAAGGAAATAGGCAAAAAGAAATAATAAAACTCTTAAAAAATATTTATTTTTTAAGTGGGAAGATAGGGTATGATATATAGGACTCAATTGAGCCAAAATTTGGGGAAGTGTTTTGGAAAAAACCAAACTTTCCTTTATGGGAGAAGTTTTGGAGATTTTGGCTATTAAAGAGATTAATTAGATTTGGAGCCATAATAATTATGGATAATATTTGATAAATCTTTATGATCAAGGTAGGTGATGGAGAAAATGTGTAGCAAGCATTTGCAACCTTGGTATTGGAGAGTCCAAGTTGATTTTGGTGAAAACTAGAGATTTAAGGATCTTGGTTAAGATTGTTTTCATACCACCAAAACCTTGCTGGATCTTGGAGCTGAGGGCTCCCCTTGGGGCATGTGATATATGGATGGATAGAACAAGTGATTTAGATTTAAATGATGTAGATTTTTGAGCTTGATCCTGCTTGAGCTCACCAAGACAGGCTTTCAAACTTTGAATAAAATAAGCCTGCCAAAGCAGATTATCAACTAGCCTTCAAAACCTTGTGGGTTTAAGAAGCACAAGGATCCACTTGGAGAAAGTGAAGTAGATATTGATAGAACTATATGAGTAGAACACAACCATGCAAAGAGTTGGTCCATATAAGGTTGGATGGTGGTGTGAGCTTCTGTCAAAGTAGGCATGTTGACTAGATTTGCAGGAAAAGATATTTTCTAGCCTGCAAAACCATCAAGAAAAAGTAGGTTGGAGGATGATATAACCAAGCAAAAGAGTGGTACTTTGTAGTCCTTAGGATGGTTAACAAGGTGGTATAGATGCATTTTCAATAATGCACAAGGTTTGAGAAAGGGAGGCATTCAAAAAGGTGATGTTGGAACATATTCCAGACTTAGCCAAATTTGGCAGATTTGGGGATTTTGACTAGAATACGAGAGGGGATGTTTTTGATGGGTTGCAAGGTACCCAAGCATCATAAAGTGGATGATTTTGAAGAGTAGATTGAGTAGATGGGATCCATGCTTGATATTGGTCTTCATTGACTTGGAAACTTCTAGAATGGATCACTGCAGAATTGATCTGGTTAAGGGTTTTAGATGATCACCAGGTGGCTAGAGATTAGATCCAGATGGTGTTCTTGCTTAAGGTTTTGTGATTCTAAAGTATCTTGATCCTAGTGGATGAGCTCCTAGAGTATCTCATACTACTTCTAAGCAATTAAGTCAAGCAGCAGATCAAGGCAACTCATCTTACCTACAAATCAACTACTACTAGGGTTACGTTCAAGCTTAGCTTGAGGTGAGGATGGGCAATTTTGAAAGGTTGGAGTTTGAGTAAGGTAAGAGTCCTTGGTATCTCTACCAAGAGTAGAATTCAAAAGCTTTAAAAGGAGGTTTTGGGAAACCTAGAGATAAGAATAGTTGAAGGTTCTGTCTATAAAACATAAGGAGATTATATTATATATCTCTCCATAGTTTTGTCAATGGAAGCTACAAAAATAGTTTTGGTTACATAAGCATCTTGTCTCATGTTTTGGAAATGCTAGAACATTTGAGAATATGGAAATTAAGCCAAGACTATTTTGTTAAATAGCTTTTGTCAACTGATGGTGAGGTAAGGGGTATCATATGGTATACACTCACATGCACAGGAACAAACAGACCACAAGCAAACACTACACCAATGATCAAGAAAAAGTTTTTGTTTCCCCCTGATTTTTGGCATTCTGAAGAACTAATCAGGGTTGCTGAAATTGGGATGTTACACCCGACCGCCTCGTATAGACCGCGCTTCACCCTCGCCGTGCACGCTCACGCTCGCCATGATCATAGCAACCCCGCAGACACCCCCGTTCACCACCGCGCGACCTGTAGCTGCCGCACGCCGTCGCAAACACCTATGCATCCGCGCGGAGCGCTGCACGCTCTCGACCAATCCACACCACCCCATGCCACGCCATTATGCCCGTGAGAACCGCCAAGGAACCGTGCACCATCCCCTAGCCTCAGCCGCGCCGATAGCCGCCTGTAGCATCGTCACCAACGAGCCCGCGCCCACGCTATTCGGTCCCCTCGCCGCAGTATAAGTAGAGGCCTTCCCCACCTCCATTCTCCACACCACTGCACTCCCCACTCCGCACAGCCACTCCCACACTTCTTCCCGGAGCAAGGCGAGCTCTCTCTCACCGGAATTTGGCCGGAGCCAGCTACTGCTGGAGGATAAGGGCGCCGTTGATTTTGACCACCCTAAGACTTGTCGCCGCTGGAACCGCCGTCATCTAGCACGTCGATTGCCCCTGTCGCCGACACTAGCTGGAGCCCAGGCGAGCCCCGCTAGACCCCCACCGCCGCGCTAGGTTTAGTTCCTCGCCGGAGCAGTCCGTCGTCGATGACGACTCCCAGACGTTAGATTAGAATTAGATCGTACGATTCAGATTCACAGATACTGTTTCGGGTAGTTAGTCTTGCTGATGGGTGGACCCCCTCTATCAGTAGCCCGCTGCGCTATGCAGTGCAGTTGGGTCGGCCCGTTTAAGTTTCCCGCGCAGGCCTGGAGATTCAAATATTGATTTTCCATTTTAGTTAAAACCGTATTATGTACCTTGATTCAAAAATCAATTCAGAGAGTTTCACTAAACCAAATTGCATGATTCAAATTTTGTTAGAAAGATATTTAAATTATCTATCTAATCCAGTTGAATTTAAATCATTTGGAGTTAGAGATAATATATAGTAAAAATAACAAGACAGAGACTTTTCCAACTTCAAACATTTTTCAAAAATCAACCATAAATGCTTTTGAGTTGATTCCAACTCTCAAAAATCACATTTCATAAGATCTATCTGGATATGTAAAAATATTTAGGTTTGTGATGACCCACAAGTATAGGGGGTGTATCGCAGTATTTTCCAGGGAAGTGAAACCCAATTTATTGATTCGACACAAGGGGAGCCAAAGAATATTTATAAGCCTTACATGAACGATCTCATCCAATCCCTACCATCCCCATAGCCTACAGTGGGGGATTACTCACTCATAGATGGGGGAAACATGGATGGTCGATGTTGAAGCGATGGTGATGATGATGGCGATGATCTCCTCCAATTCCCCGTCCCGGCAAGGTGCCAGAACGGAGTTTCTGGTGCTGTTTCGTGGAATCTAGTGGTGGTGGCGGAGCGGAACTCCTTCTGGAAAAACGTCGAACCCCTCGAAGTTTTTAGGTTAGAAGGCTCCTTATAGGCAAAGAGAGAGGAAGAGGGGGTGCCTGGGGGGCCCACACCACCTCCTGGCGCGGCCTGGCTTGACCATTGCCAGCAGGTGGTGTGGCCACCCCTGGCTCTTCTCCGTCTCGTATTCTGGCTCCTGGAGTCTTCGGGTGAAATAGGATTTTTGGCATATTTTCTGGGATTTTTCCTGATAGTTGATTTTCTGCACAAAAAGTAGACACCAAGGCAATTCTACTGAAAACAGCGTCAGTCCCCATTAGTTGTATCCAAATCACACAAGTTTAGAGTAGAAACAATAGCAAAAGTGTTCAGGAAAGTAGATATGTTTTGGACGTATCAACTCCCCCAAGCTTAGCTTATTGCTTGTCCTCAAGCAATTCAGTTGAAACCTGAGTGCGATAAAAGAACTTTCACGAACACATTTTCTTCATAAGATGTAAATATTCTCAGCAATGTGATCGACTACTTGGATAATTCATAATAAAGAGTATGCAGCCAAGTCTACTTAATAGTCTTTGAAAGCTATGAAGAAATTCCAACTCAAGAATAATAAGTAGCATGAAGCACGAACATAAGCAACATTACAATGCTCATAAAAAGGTATGATAGAGTGGTATCTCGCTTGCCTTTGATTATGAATGCCAAGGCACCTCTAAAGTTCAAGTGATGACTAGAAGTAAAGATATCAAGAATACAAGCATCAAAGTCATAACACAAATAATCAAGTAATGGAACAAACATAAAGAATGACAACTATGCTCTCAAGAAGGTGCTCAAAGAATATGTGGAGACACAACAAGTAGAAGAAAAAGGTTTTGAATAATTTTGAAAAGCTTCCAAATGCTGAAAGTATGGTACTCATTAGCTTTGAGCTCTCATTGCCCCTATTATAAGCATCTTTAATGTGGTTAAGGTGAAAGTGACACAACTAAGAGGATATGCTTGACAAGTTATAAATCGAAGCCTTATGCCCCTTACTTACAAAGACCGATCCTCATGCTACTCAACTTCAGTCACAAGTAAGCTCTTGTCATTGTAAGTATATATGTATCATAGAGAACCGCTAACGGGGTACCCCTTGCACATGACACGGGAGCTATCCCATAATCAAAATACAAGGCAAGAAGACAATGAGCATCTCGGCGATCTTTTTATTTACTATGTGCATAGATTTTTATTGAGGATGCTTCATGGAATGCTCATTATGGTTTGCTGCAAGTTTCCACCATGATTAGGCATGGCTTAGGTTAGCGGCCCAGGCGTTTCTCTAACATACATAGAAACTCCATGATCTTACAAGTTTCACTTTTATTTCACACCGCCGGGATCCATAAGCAAAAGAACATGATATCAACTAGGTACAAAATACCTATGAAGCATTGAAAGCGGTCCCCATGATACATGGTTCTGCTAAGTTCAACTCATAAAGTGCAAGCATATGCACAACAAAGAAGGACGCAATGGTTCAGGTTTATTAAGTGCAAGAAAATAAAGTGTGCCATCAAGTTCATGAGAGCTTTACTAACTAACTTTCTCATAACAAGCAAACATTTTATTCGGAAGAAAACAAGGCATATTGAATATGCACGGAGGTAGAAAATGATGCTAAAGGGTAGGTATGGTGGACACTTTGGAAATACTTGGTTTAGGGAGTTGAAAACATGAGTAAAACACTCAGTGGAAGTGAAGGCTAGCAATAGTAAGGGAGCGACAAACGAGAGAGCAATAGCTGTCATTATCATGCTTGCAACAAAACAGGACTACTCATGGCATGAAAGTGATTCAAGATCCTCAAGGCAAAATAATTCATCAAGGCTTAACTGATTATCACAGTCCTGTGCATGCATGACCATGAGCATGTGCCAAGTCAATTCAAATGAAACATTCAGAGGAGGATACCACGGTGTCATACCAATTTATGAATAGAGCAATGCAAGCAAACATTCATAAGACATGCTACAAACTATTAGCGAGCTAGAGCTAATCATAAGAAAGCAAGAACTATTAAGCATCCAAAGAAAACATATACTCTACATGAATGGACTAAGCATGCCCACAGTGATGAGTACATGTACAAAAATGAAAACAAATAGAGTTCGTTACCAGCCTCTTACCACGCCTCAAGTTGTCATTGATCCTCATTATTGCTCTTCACTTGTGTGGCTTGAATAATAATATGAAACAAATATCCACTGAGGACTGCCGAACCCGGAAGCAAACTCGCAAAAGCCAAAGAAGAACGACAAATATTTTTGGTGTTTTCGACTTTTAAACAAGAACCAAAAGGGAAAAACAAACAAAGCAAAATCTTTTTGGGTTTTTCGAATAGTTCAAATAAAGCAAAAAGGGAAAAGCAAACCAAGGCAAAAAGGAGAAGCAAACCAAAGAGAAACAACAAAAATATTTTTGGTCTTTTTGTGTTTTTAGAAAGCAAAAGCAAAGAAGAACGAAAACTAAAAAGAGAATGAAAACATGAATATACAAAGTACCGACGCAACATGATATGAAGATGAGTGCGGTGTCGGCGTACCTCCCCCCAAGCTTAGGCTTTTGTCCTAAGTGGTATCAATCCCAAGCTGGCCAGGATGAAGTGTCACCCTGGTACGGCGAAGAGATCCCCTCATCCTGGTGCGAACTCGAGTACGTCCCTCTGTAATGCGCGGAGTAATCATAGGAGGGCACATCCTCCTGGTGCTGCTCATGGAAACCCAGCAAGCGAAGCTGCTTGTCCACCTCCTCCTTGGAGCGTGACCACGGTCTCCTGTGAACACTAAACAAAGCAGGCTGTGGCAAAAGGATCTCCCTTTCATCCCGTCAGTGAAAATCATCCTATATACTAGATTGTTCAAATCAGAGGTAGAAGTGAGAAAGTGATGAGTTTTCATGGCAACAAGGTCAAGCCTTTGTGGTGCCAACATAGCATCATAGGGATCCACTGAAAGACCTAATGCATTGACTATGCGCGATGCAATGATGCCCCCATAGATAGGCCCTCTAGCAGCTAAGCGGCGAGCAATAAGCGAGCCAAGATTGTACCGAGTATCATTGTTAAGTGCAGCAGCAAGGAATGCTAAATGATAGTTGGAGATATTACTAGTGTACTCCCTACCCAATACACTAGTGGCAAGATAATATGCAAAGTATCTAAGAGCAGGGAGTTTGATATTTCTTATCTTTCCGCGCTGCGCTACGCGGTCATCATCATTGGTCACCCCTCAATAAAGCTCCAACAAATCAGCGAGTCTCCCTTGAATTTTCTTCATGGTCCCTGTCATACGCACACCTACAATACTCAAAATCTCTCCAAAGGCATGGTGAAGGGCAGATCATAGATTTTAAAAGAGACAGTAGATTGATAGGGTGTGTTAGTAAACGGGAAGCTCTCAACAAAAGTTCTGGTGAGCATAGCGTATTGTGCACTCTCATCTTGCATATATAAGGTTAAACCAACCCTCTCAATCAGTAGCAAGAAATCATCAAGAATCCTGCAGCTTGCAAGAAAGTAAAACAAGGAAAAGAGGATGGGTGAGCATCCCCATCATCCCTTTCACTGCCAATACTGTAACTACCTCGGTGAATTACGCTCTTAGTTAATGCCTGGATGAACGAAAGTGGTTAAAATAGTACGGTGGGGCCCAGGGCCACTCACGGTAGACCTTTCGGCCGTCCTAACCACTTTCAGACAACGGGGCAAGAACGAGCGGCGTAATCGGCAGGCGAAGGGATCAACTACATACAAAAATGAGTATGTATGCAAGCCACATACAACAGTCCTCAGAGCCATTCCATCTAAAAGAAATAGAAATATTGCGATGCCATACGGCAAGATCCAAATGTCCTAGATAGATATAATAATTTAGGATAGCTCCTCATACATCACACATCAGAGTATCAGGCGGAAGCAGAAAACAAGATCCGAGTACGGATAAGAAGCAACTTGGCATAAGATGCCCCATAAATAAACACATCCCGCCCACAGATCTCACGGATCCCCGATCCAGAATCTCTACACCGAATGATCGTTGCCAACCTCATCTGTCTCTTCCACCCTGTATCCATCTTGCGGGTACACCTGTTCATCTGAATCAAACAATTTATCGTGTGAGACCCTAGGGGTACTCAACAAGTCTTTATGCCGATAAAGGGGACACAACCTGGGGTGACGCAATTGCAGCAAAAGATAACACCTAACAATTCTACAGATACTCGCTATCCTTCCGCCTAACCAATGATAGACGGAAGTCCGTGAATTAAGAACAACGGTTATAACAGTATAATTAACAGATCCATCCTCCTCCTCGCTTACCAACGAGGAAGCGGACGAACAACCCCCATCATCTGTTGGCAGTTTTATTAACCATTCCATGAGTATTGCACTATTTACTAGTCAAGTACTTAGTCAATTTAAAAGCGGTACTTTAGTTATACTTGTGTATGATCGAAAAACTGTGCTCCAAGTCGTCCATAACCGCGGACACGGCTTTCAGAAAGATTTACCCTGCAGGGGTGCACGAATAGCAACACACACTCGATCAACCTTGGAAAAACCAAATCAAAACCCAACGAGGCATTCACGACAAAGCAATCATAGGATTCAGAAATATTTTAGGGGGGCACCGCATTAAGCTACCCGCAACGAAGTTGGCCGGCTCCGAGACGGACCCAAGGTTTGTGTGGACGGCGGTAAACGACTGGGAACCCGAAAATGTGACTGGGCTTGTCGATACAGCGAAAACGTGTCACGATCCAAAACAGTACAGCTGCTCCTCACACAATCTTAAATAAAGCAGTAACATGGCATAAGTACAGAATAGTAATAAAGCCCCAAACTAATTGTCGCCCCAAGAAATAAGAATGAATCAACCTCTGGCTCAGGGGGGTCCATAAGGCCTCCCGGATGTGGATAGTGCAAAATAGTCAAGGAACAGGAATCAAGTACTCGGGGTTCTACGGGACACAAGTGAGCATGAAAAACCAAATAGCAGATATTGCTCACCGGTGCCTCTTTCATTAGTTATCCCATTACTACTCAGGTTATGTTGTTTAGGTACCTCGTTATTCCTCAGACACTCACATACCCTACACATGCTTTTCTATGACTCGCATGGCTCAAACAACTCCTCTAGTAATGGCTCATGGGATGGAGGAACAAGCTTCGGTGGGGTTTAAAAGTAAAGGCTATGCAGTACTTGGGATTCAATTTAATGCAATCGTGACTCAATGATGCAAGAATAAGATAGAGGCAATAGGTACTGTATGTATGCAAGCATGTGGTAGTGCTTGCCTGGCAGCTCAGTTGAAGCGAGAGATGGATCTGGGTAGTACCCCTGTGGTTCCTGGTAATTCTCCTGCTGGGCGTCTATCTGAAGAAGAACCAAACAAACAAAGGCCAACATAAATAAAGTGCACAAGCATATGAATTAAAATGCAACAAGCAACCAAGCATGCCATGATGAATGATGCACAATTTGCATGGCATTAAAGTAGCATGGCATAGGTGAGGTGTGGATACAAGAATTAAAGCCTTTTGTTATTTATTTACCCAAGTTTTATTGTCATAAACAGTTCAGATTTTAAATAGCAACATGATGCATTCTTCAATTCAGAATAAGGACTGCATATATAGAACGGGCTTGTTACGCTGATCGATTTAGACATATTATTTGTCAAATTTGGAGTTATAAAACAAAAGTTATTAATTAATTAAGGAAAAGGGCATGTTATTGTAATTTTAATCATCTCGAAATTTTAAAGTGTTCAAACATTATTTTGAATGGCATATTTGAATTCCTCACATTTTTCTGATTCCAAAATATATATTACTTGTATTATTTGGATTTGTATTTTTAAAATTATTTGAATCTGAATGGAATTTGAATTTAAATCATTTTGAAAAAGGTTTAAATAAAAACAGACACAGGAAAGTACTTTTGTCACCCAGGCGAAATCAGCCCCAGTCACTGACGGGTGGGCCTTGCGCTGACTGGGCCACGCACGCGGAAAATACTTTTGTCACCGGGCTCTGGCTAGCCACTAAGACTGCGGGGTGGGGCCAACTGACGCAGGCCCACGTGACAGCGGTGAGGATGGCTGAGGCTGACAGGTGGGGACTCGCTGGACTGCGGGTTACGGCACGAGAAAGCGGAGGGGCTTCCTGCAAGATGGCTAGGGCGACTGGCAGGTGGGGTCTCTAGGAGCGCGGGTTGCAGGAATCAAAAAGGTGGGGGGCTTAATGTAAATCTACCACAGCCCTGGTATTGTTTCTCTTCTTCCGGGTCTGACGAGAAATCGGCACGCGGCGCGGGGCGGGGGATCGATCCCGGGACGCGGGCGTGCGTGCGGAGGGGGCTAACCAGTGCGGCTAGCTCGGGTAGCTGTCAGGAGGATGGCGGGGGCCTAGTTAAGCTCGCTGCGGCGCGGAAAAGCTGCAGACGTCGGCGAGCTCTGGCGCGCGGCGGGCGTTCGACGAAATAAACGGCGGGGCTAGGGCGGTACGGCGAGGCGGATCGTCTCAGGGGAAAAGAGGGGCTCACCGCGGGCTCGACGGCGGGCGCGCATCGGGGCGAGGAGCGGCGGAGTGGCGAGATCGCTGGCGTTCCGGTGGCTAGCGTTTCGTCAGGACGGCGAGGATCTGGCGTCCCTGGGAGCTTCTCCTCCGCGTCAGCGTGTGCGGGGTGATGCAGTGGATGGCCCTCGGTCTTCCAGGCTACCTCCAGGTCGCGCTGCTCGGCCGGAACGACGGGGACGAGGTGGGTGCTGGCGGCAACCAGCGGCAGGTATTGTGGTCGGAGAGGAAGAAGGAGAAGAGGAGGGGCGACTCGGGGTGGATCTGGCGGTGCTGGAGAGCCGTGTGAGATGAGGAAAAGGAGGGAGAGGGAGGAGGGTTGCCGTGTGGGCATGGCCGGGTAAAGGTGGCTCGGCCTTTTCCTCCTTCTCCTCGAGCACGTGGGGAGAGCTGGGGCTTGTCCTGGGGCTGGGCAGCGGCAGGAGGGAGGCTGCAGGTGGGGACGGTGTGGCGCAGCTGCAGGGTGGGGCTAGCACACGGTATAGAGAAGAGAGAAAGGAGAGGGAGGTTAGCTCGGGCTAGGTAGACATGGGCTAGGGTTAGGGTTTTTCTTAGGTTAGATAGAGGAGTGGCTGGGGTGTGGGCCCTGGAGAGAGAGGGGCTTGGCATGGAGGTCTTGCTAGAGAGAGAGAATGAGAGAGAGAGAGAGGCTTAGGGTTAAGGAGAATTAGGGTTAAGAGGAGAATATAAATAGGGTAGCTAGGTTAGATTTTATTAGGTTTTTAGATTGTTAAAACTTGTGCAAAAGGTTAACCCAAGTGGAACATGGGGTGCTTGCATTATCATGAGATGAAAGTGAAAGAGAATTCCAAGAACAGAAAAAGAAAGGAATGATGGAATAGGCCTCATATGGATCATGCATGGAGAAATAAAAATAAGAGGAAATGATATGGATGAGACTAGGAGGATGGTGGAATGGTAGGAGATGGTTTCCCAAGATAGGATCCATAATTTCAAAAGAAAAACCAAAGGAGTAAAAGGTGGTGAAGAATTGTGCATGGCCCATGCAAAAATAATAATGCCATTATTTATTTTGTGAAAACAATAATAATATTATGGCATTATTCTCATGGATTTCCAAGAAGTGGAATAAAGCCAAGCAAAGGAAATTAAAGGACTAGATCCACCCTATTGCCCATGAGCTAGATAAAACCAAAATAAAGACAAACAAGCTCATGGTCTAGTAGGATGGTGGAATTATAAAGTGGTGGCAAAGAAAGGTGATGGAAATGATATAAAAGATATGCCCCCAACTCAACTTGGGAATTTAGACAATATATCAATAACCAAATACAATATCAAGAGGCAAATACAATTAATAATGCATATGAGAGAAAACCAAAAGAAAAGGGGTTTTATATGATGCTCAAATGCAAGGTGGCATGATGACATGAGCAGGATATAATTATGATGCAACAATAATATATATGAAGTAGCCAATATCTTACTAGGACAAGTAGCATTACAATTTTTAGACAATTGGGATGCTACAACTCTCCCCCACTAAACAGGAATCTCGCCCCGAGATTCTAGGAAGAAGAAGACTCAAAGAGGGTAGGATACTTGGCACGGAGCTCATCTTCACGTTCCCAGGTGGCTTCATCAACGGAATGGTGCGACCACTCCACCTTGCAGAACTTGATGGACTTGCTCCGAGTCCTTCTTTCTGCGACTTCAAGAATTTTTGTGGGGTGTTCTTGATAAGAAAGATCTTCTTGGAGATTGATGAGTTCATGGTACACGGCCCTGCCGGGATCCTTGAAGCACTTCTTGAGTTAAGAGATGTGGAAAACATCATGGACTTTGCGTTGTTCAGGGAGCTCAAGAGCATAAGCAACTTCTCCTCTTCTTCCACGAATTTTGAAGGGACCGATGTATCTAGGAGCCAGCTTTCCTTTGATACCAAAGCGGTGCGTGCCTCTCATGGGAGTGACACGAAGGTAAACGAGATCACCAGGGACATACTCCATGTCCATGTGCTTTCTGTCATAATTGCTCTTCTGGCGACTTTGAGCAATCTTCAGATTTTCAAGAATGATGTGAACTTTCTCCTCCGCTTGAGTTACTATGTCGGGGCCAAACAATATTCTTTCACCTGCGCCCGACCAACCAATCGGAGTTCTGCATTTGCGACCATAGAGTGCCTCAAATGGTGCCATCTTTAGACTTTTCTGGAAACTGTTGTTGTAAGAGAATTCAGCATAAGGAAGACATTCTTCCCACTTCATGCTGAAAGAGATAACGCAAGCACGGAGCATATCTTCCAGAATCTGATTGATCCTTTCAACTTGTCCTTGCGACTGAGGGTGGTAAGCTTTGCTAAAGTTTAGTTTTATTCCCAAAGCATTTTGGAAACTTCCCCAGAACTTGGAAGTGAAGATGCTTCCACGGTCTGAACTGATCTCAAGAGGAACTCCATACAGAGAGACAATTCTGTTGATATAGAGCTCAGCCAACTGAATTGCAGAAATTGTTTCCTTGACTGGAAAGAAGTGAGCTACTTTGGAAAGCCTGTCAATGACAACAAAGATTGCATTGTTGCCCTTCTGCAACCTTGGAAAACCAGTGATGAAGTCCATCTCTACTTTCTCCCATTTCCATTCCGGAGGCTTCAATGGCTGTAGAAGACCGGAAGGTTTCTGATGGACAGCTTTAACTCTGCGACAAACATCGCACTCTGAGACATACTTGGCACAATATCGTTTCAAACCAGGCCACCAATATTGTGTTTTCAAGTCCATGTACATCTTAGTGCTGCCAGGGTGGATAGAAAGAACAGAATCATGCTCCTCCTTGAGAACTTGCTCTCTTAAACCCGGGTAGTTCGGAACAAAGATCCGGTCTTCAAAGAAAAGAGTGCCTTGGTCATCTACGTGGAAAGACTCATACTTCGGAAGCTGAATGTTGGAGATGATCTTTTTAGTGTAAGGATCACCAAGCTGAATGGAACGGACCTTTTCTTCCAAGAGAGGTGTTGCTAGAAGGTTCAGAAGATACCCTTGATCCACAATTTCAAGGTTGAGCTTGCGGAATTCCTCGCACAAGAGAGGCTGTTGTTCTTCCACCATGAGGTTGTTGACATAAGCTTTTCGGCTAAGAGCATCTGCCATGACATTAGCTTTACCCGGGGTGTAGTTGATGGTCAAATCAAAATCATTGATTGTTTCAATCCACCTCCTCTGACGAAGGTTGAGATCAGGCTATGTGAATATATACTTCAGACTCTTGTGATCAGAAAAGATCTCACAACGGTGCCCAGCAAGTAATGCCTCCATACTTTCAAAGCAAAGACAACTGCTGCGAGTTCGAGGTCATTGTAGGATAGTTGATCTCATGCGTCTTCAACTGACGAGATGCATAAGCAACAACTTGTTTTTCTTGCATAAGGACCACACCCAATCCTTACAATGAAGCATCACAGAAATTCTGGAAAGGCTTTGATGTATCTGGAGGAACTAAGACTGGTGTGGAAGTGAGCTTCTCTTTGAGTGTTTCAAAGCTTGCTTGACATGCAGGAGTCCAATGGTATTTCTTGCCTTTCTTGAGGAGATCGGTAAGAGGCTTCGCAATCTTTGAGAAGTTTTGAACGAAGCGACGACAGTAACTGGCCAAACCAAGGAAACTCCGGACTTCTTTGACATTTATGGGTGGAAGCCAGTCCATAATTGTCTTAATAGCTTCTGGGTTGACGGCAATGCCCTTGGCAGAGATGACGTGACCAAGGTAGGTGACTTGAGGCAGCCAAAACTCACACTTGGAGAACTTTGCATACAGGCGGTTCTCACGAAGCTTGTTTAGGACACACCGAAGGTGTTCTTCATGTTCTTCTTTTGACTTAGAATAGACTAGAATGTCATCCAGATAGACCACAAAGAACTTATCCAGATACTCCATGAAAACCGAGTTCATAAGCCTCGAGAATGTGGGAGGTGCATTGGTGAGACCGAAAGACATGACCGTGTACTCATACAGGCCATAGCGGGTGGTGAAAGCTGTCTTGGGAACATCTTCCTTGCGGATCTTGATTTGATGATAACCACTTCTCAAATCAAGCTTAGAGAATACCACAGCTCCAGCTAGCTGATCGAAGAGATCATTAATCTGTTGAAGAGGATATTTATTCTTGATTGTTTTAGCATTGAGTGGCCGATAGTCAACACAAAGTCTATCAGTCTTGTCTCGCTTCTTCACAAAGATGGTTGGACTACCCCAAGAAGAAGTACTGTGCTGAATGAAATCCAACTTCTCTTGTTCATCCAACTGACGTTTAAGTTCAGCCAACTCATCAGGACCCATTTTATAAGGCCGCTTGGAGATAGGAGCGGTGCCAGGTTCAAGTTCAATGACAAACTCAACCTCACGATCCGGAGGCATACCTGGCAACTCTTCAGGAAAGACATCTGGAAACTCACAAACTACAGGAACACTCTGAATACCTTCCATAGCATCATCATTCAGAGCCACCAAAGAATAAAGCTGAATTGCAGGAGTCAGACTTGGAGAATAGACTATATGGCCTTCAGGAATTTTCAGAGAAACCGAACGTTCAGCACAATCAATCACAGCTGCATTTGCTGTCAACCAATCCATGCCCAAGATAACATCAATATCAGAATTGCCCAGAATAATTAAGGAAGCCGGAAACGAAGAGCCACCAATCTCAATTTGATTTCCATGGCTGATATGAGCAGCCCTCATGTTTGACCCAGGAGATTGTACCACAAGACGGTGTAATAAAGGAACCATAGCCAGATCTTGCTCATGAGAAAACTTGTGAGAAACAAAAGAATGCAAAGCACCAGAATCAAACAAAACTCGTGCAGGAACTGAGTTAACAGAAAGCATACCCATGACAACTCCAGGTGCATGCTCAGCTTGAGCGGCGTTGACACAGTTGGCACGAGCAACCGTAGACCCCGGCTTGGTGTTGATGTTGAGAGCCCGAGGTGGAGGTGCACGAATCATAGGAGCACTTGCCGCAGGTCTTGGAGGTGGTGGTGGAAGAGCTTTGTTGTTCATTTGACAATTCTAGTGCTGATGCCCAGTGTTTCCACAAGTATAGCAAGCACCAGGTGGACGTGGAGCAACGTAGCCAGGGACTCCGCCAGGCGCTCCAGGGTAGTTGTGGTTGTAGCCCCTGGGAGCCGCAGTGAAGGAGTTTGGTGGCCTTGGTGCGTAGCTTGAAGGTCTTGGTGGAGCAGGGAGCGACGGTGGGGTGTTAGGAACCCAGACACGACGCTTAGAAGGGGTTGTCATAGCAGAAGAGCTTGCTGTATCACGACTGTGTTTCTTTGACTCCTCAAACACTTGCCTACTTGCTTCTTCCTGCAGAGCTGTGTGTTGGAGTTCTAGAAAACATGCCGGCCTTGCATGAGTGATTTCATATTTGATGGAAGCATTGAGGCCTTACCGAAACCTCTTTTGCTTCTTCTTGTCATCAGAGATCTCATCGCCACCATAACGAGACAGGTTCATGAAGTTTCTGATGTAGGTGTTGACATTGTCAGTGCCCTGCTTGAGGTTGAGAAACACTTCCTTCATCCTTTCCATGACAATTTCTGATAGATATTGCTCTTTGAAAGCAGTAGTGAACCGCTCCCAAGTAGGCTGAAAACCAAAAAGATCTGCCTTGAGGTAATTTTCCCACTAGAGAGCTGCATCTCCCTTGAGAAGGTGAGTAGCACACTTGAACCATTCTTGCTCGGGAACATCCGCAGTCATCAGCAAGCTTGACACTTCACAAAGCCAGTCATCCGCATCAAGTGGCTGATCAGACACCTCAAATTGGCGTGGGTTGAACTTGAGAAAACTCTTGATGTCTCCTCGCTTGGGAGGTGGAGGTAGCAGAACAAACTCATTCCTCCTCACGCTTTCCTCGAAGCGCTGCTGGTTCTGTTGCATAGTGCCGAAAGCATTTGCAATACTTGCCAAAGCGGCCCCAAGTTCAGGTGGTATATCCTCCTCAGAACGGCGTGGTGGTGCCATCCTGTGATTGATATAAAACACAAGTCAGTACTATAATGGAGAATGATAATAATCCAAAATAGTACCAAGATGGAATTAATCAAGATTAAAGAATGCAATTCACTGAGATGATATTAAAATATCAACAAAGTTCAAGGCAACTAGAAGATACTAAACATAACACACACAACTGAACAAGGAGTGTGGTATACAAACTGACAAAGAAAAAATTTCCGCAAATTTCAGCATTAAAATACCACTATATGCGCAAAACCACTTAACGAAACAAGATTAGTAACTCTACTATTTCAATACACAAAATCAAATGATAAAAGTAGTGGTATGGTCGTGACTCCATCCCGCACTCAAATCATTACTCCGCACATGAATCAGTAAAACACATATCCCAACACCTTCTTCTTAGATGAACCTAAAGATTGGTAACTACGGAAAAGAACAACCCAACAAGATAACGTCGGATAACAAAGAGTAAGATAGATCGCATCGGTATACAACGAATCAGAATAGATCGCATCGGTTTACAAAGGCCTGTCGGTATGGAATGTACCAACAGTTGATAACCAAAGGAAGATAGTGATAACATTTGGATGCAACAGATAGACAAGGAATTACACACATACACACACACTATGGTACTACGGAACCTAGAACACGTGAATCCTAGTTTGAAGTTTAGAAGAGGATTGAAAACGTTACACTTCCTTACCAGAAAAGGGTGGGTGGGTGGGTAAGAAGAAAAATGGAAGCAGTCCTGCTCTCACGCTTTCTTTTTACCTAGTATACATAACTACCAAAATATTTGCTAGACTGACAACGACCATTTTGGCTGAGACCCTGAAGGGCGGGATGGCTTTGATACCAATTGTAACTACCTCGGTAAATTACGCTCTTAGTTAATGCCTGGATGAACGAAAGTGGTTAAAATAGTACGGTGGGGCCCAGGGCCACTCACGGTAGACCTTTCGGCCGTCCTAACCACTTTCAGAGAAGGGGACAAGAACGAGCGGCGTAATCGGCAGGCGAAGGGATCAACTACATACACAAATGAGTATGTATGCAAGCCACATACAACAGTCCTCAGAGCCATTCCATCTAAAAGAAATAGAAATATTGCAACGCCATACGGCAAGATCCAAATGTCCTAGATAGATATAATAATTTAGGATAGCTCCTCATACATCACACATTAGAGTATCAGGCGGAAGCGGAAAACAAGATCTGAGTACGGATAAGAAGCAACTTGGCATAAGATGCCCCATAAATAAACACATCCTGCCCACAGATCTCACGGATCCCCGATCCCGGAATCTCTACACCTAATGATCGTTGCCAACCTCATTTGTCTCTTCCACCCAGTATCCATCTTGCGGGTAAACCTGTTCATCTGAATCAAACAATTTATCGTGTGAGATCCTAGGGGTACTCAGCAAGTCTCTATGCCGCTAAAGGGGACACAACCTGGGGTGACGCAATTGCAGCAAAAGATAACACCTAACAATTCTACAGATACTCGCTATCCTTCCGCCTAACCAATGATAGACGGAAGTCCGTGAATTAAGAACAACGGTTATAACAGTATAATTAACAGATCCATCCTCCTCCTCGCTTACCAACGAGGAAGCGGACGAACAACCCCCATCATCTGTTGGCAGTTTTATTAACCATTCCATGAGTATTGCACTATTTACTAGTCAAGTACTTAGTCAATTTAAAAGCGGTACTTTAGTTATACTTGTGTATGATCGAGAAACTGTGCTCCAAGTAGTCCATAACTGCGGACACGGCTTTCAGAAAGATTTACCCTGCAGGGGTGCACGAATAGCAACACACACTCGATCAACCTCAGAAAAACCAAATCAAAACCCAACGAGGCATTCACGACAAAGCAATCACAGGATTCAGAAATATTTCAGGGGGGCACCCCATTAAGCTACCCGCAACGAAGTTGGCCGGCTCCGAGACGGACCCAAGGTTTGTGTGGACGGCGGTAAACGACTGGGAACCCGAAAATGTGACTGAGCTTGTCGATACAGCGAAAACGTGTCACGATCCAAAACAGTACAGGTGCTCCTCGCACAATCTTAAATAAAGCAGTAACATGGCATAAGTACAGAATAGTAATAAAGCCCCAAACTAATTGTGGCCCCAAGAAATAAGAATGAATCAAGCTCTGGCTCAGGGGGGTCAATAAGGCCTCCCGATGTGGATAGTGCGAATAGTCAAGGAATAGGAATCAAGTACTCGGGGTCCTACGGGACACAAGTGAGCATGAAAAACCAAATAGCAGATATTGCTCACCGGTGCCTCTTTCATTAGTTATCCCATTACTACTCAGGTTATGTTGTTTAGGTACCTCGTTATTCCTCAGACACTCACATACCCTACACATGCTTTTCTACGACTCGCATGGCTTAAACAACTCCTGTAGTAATGGCTCATGGGATGGAGGAACAAGCTTCGGTGGGGTTTAAAAGTAAAGGCTATGCAGTACTTGGGATTCAATTTAATGCAATCGCGACTCAATGATGCAAGAATAAGATAGAGGCAATAGGTACTGTATGTATGCAAGCATGTGGTAGTGCTTGCCTGGCAGCTCAGTTGAAGCGAGAGATGGATCTGGGTAGTACCCCTGTGGTTCCTGGTAATTCTCCTGCTGGGCGTCTATCCGAAGAAGAACCAAACAAACAAGGGCCAACATAAATAAAGTGCACAAGCATATGAATTAAAATGCAACAAGCAACCAAGCATGCCATGATGAATGATGCACAATTTGCATGGCATTAAAGTAGCATCGCATAGGTGAGGTGTGGATACAAGAATTAAAGACTTTTGTTATTTATTTACCCAAGTTTTATTGTCATAAACAGTTCAGATTTTAAATAGCAACATGATGCATGCTTCAATTCAGAACAAGGACTGCATAGATATAACGAGCTCGTCGCGCTGATCGATTTAGACATATTATTTGTCAAATTTGGAGTTATAAAACAAAAGTTATTAATTAATTAAGGAAAAGGGCATGTTATTGTAATTTTAATCATCTCGAAATTTTAAAGTGTTCAAACATTATTTTGAATGGCATATTTGAATTCCTCACATTTTTCTGATTCCAAAACATATATTACTTGTATTATTTGGATTTGTATTTTTAAATTATTTGAATCTGAATGGAATTTGAACTTAAATCAATTTGAAAAAGGTT
The DNA here is from genome assembly GCA_910589775.1 of Avena eriantha. NCBI lineage: Eukaryota > Viridiplantae > Streptophyta > Magnoliopsida > Poales > Poaceae > Avena > Avena eriantha. The sequence continues at coordinate 196,139,145 of OU342740.1, read as the reverse complement.
TAAATAAAAACAGACACAGGAAAGTACTTTTGTCACCCAGGCGAAATCAGCTCCAGTCGCTGACGGGTGGGCCTTGCGCTGACTGGGCCACGCGCGCGGAAAATACTTTTGTCACCGGGCTCTGGCTAGCCACTGAGACTGCGGGGTGGGGCCAACTGACGCAGGCCCACGTGACAGCGGTGAGGATGGCTGAGGCTGACAGGTGGGGACTCGCTGGACTGCGGGTTACGGCACGAGAAAGCGGAGGGGCTTCCTGCAAGATGGCTAGGGCGACTGGCAGGTGGGGTCTCTAGGAGCGCGGGTTGCAGGAATCAAAAAGGTGGGGGGCTTAATGTAAATCTACCACAGCCCTGGTACTGTTTCTCTTCTTCCGGGTCAGGGGATCGATCCCGGGACGCGGGCGTGTGCGCGGAGGGGGCTAACCGGTGCGGCTGGCTCGGGTAGCTGTCAGGAGGATGGCGGGGGCCTAGTTAAGCTCGCTGCGGCGCGGAAAAGCTGCAGACGCCGTCGAACTCTGGCGTGCGGCGGGCGTTCGACGAAATGAACGACGGGGCTAGGGCGGTACGGCGAGGCGGATCGTGTCAGGGGAAAAGAGGGGCTCACCGCGGGCTCGAAGGCGGGCACGGATCGGGGCAAGGAGCGGCGGAGCGGCGAGATCGCTGGCGCTCCGGCGGCTAGGGTTTCGTCAGGACGGCGAGGATCTGGCGGCCCTGGGAGCTTCTCCTTCGCGTCAGCGTGTGCGGGGTGATGTAGTGGACGGCCCTCGGTCTTCCAGGCTACCTCAAGGTTGCGCTGCTCGGCCGGAACGACGGGGATGAGGTGGGTGCTGGCGGCGACCGGCGGCAGGTGTTGTGGTCGGAGCGGAAGAAGGAGAAGAGGATGGGTGACTCGGGGTGGATCTGGCGGTGCTGGAGAGCCGTGTGAGATGAGGAAAAGGAGGGAGAGGGAGGAGGGTTGCCGTGTGGGCACGGCCATGTAAAGTTGGCTTGGCCTTTTCCTCCTTCTCCTCGAGCACGTGGGGGGAGCTGGGGCTTGTCCTAGGGCTGGGCAGCGGCAGGAGGGAGGCTGCAGGTGGGGACGGTGTGGCGCAGCTGCAGGGTGGGGCTAGCACACGGTATAGAGAAGAGAGAAAGGAGAGGGAGGTTAGCTCTGGCTAGGTAGACATGGGCTAGGGTTAGGGTTTTTCTTAGGTTAGATAGAGGAGTGGCTGGGGTGTGGGCCTGGGAGAGAGAGGGGCTTGGCATGGAGGTCTTGCTAGAGAGAGAGAATGAGAGAGAGAGAGGCTTAGGGTTAAGGAGAATTAGGGTTAAGAGGAGAATATAAAGAGGGTAGCTAGGTTAGATTTTATTAGGTTTTTAGATTGTTAAAACTTGTGCAAAAGGTTAACCCAAGTGGAACATGGGGTGCTTGCATTATCATGAGATGAAAGTAAAAGAGAATTCCAAGAACAGAAAAAGAAAGGAATGATGGAATAGGCCTCATATGGTTCATGCATGGAGAAATAAAAATAAGAGGAAATGATATGGATGAGACTAGGAGGATGGTGGAATGGTAGGAGATGGTTTCCCAAGATAGGATCCATAATTTCAAAAGAAAAACCAAAGGAGTAAAAGGTGGTGAAGAATTGTGCATGGCCCATGCAAAAATAATAATGCCATTATTTATTTTGTGAAAACAATAATAATATTATGGCATTATTCTCATGCATTTCCAAGAAGTGGAATAAAGCCAAGCAAAGGAAATTAAAGGACTAGATCCACCCTATTGCCCATGAGCTAGATAAAACCAAAATAAAGACAAACAAGCTCATGGTCTAGTAGGATGGTGGAATTATAAAGTGGTGGCAAAGAAAGGTGATGGAAATGATATAAAAGATATGCCCCCAACTCAACTTGGGCATTTAGACAATATATCAATAACCAAATACAATATCAAGAGGAAAATACAATTAATAATGCATATGAGAGAAAACCAAAAGAAAAGGGGTTTTATATGATGCTCAAATGCAAGGTGGCATGATGACATGAGCAGGATATAATTATGATGCAACAATAATATATATGAAGTAGCCAATATCTTATTAGGACAAGTAGCATTACAATTGTTAGACAATTGGGATGCTACAAATACTGGTTGCAATGAGGTCTTCATTGTATGATGGCCTAGCTTGAGAGGCTGTTCTTGAGGGCCTCGACCTCCTAGGTGCATCACTCTCAAATATCTCTCCAAAAGTATGGTTGTTCATGCTCGGTATTCTGAAATTTAAACACCTATTAAACAAGTGATTGCAAAGTATATATAATGAATGATTCTACTCATAGGAACTTGCAAGAGGCCTAAACATGCATCAAAACTATATCTCTAAGCATCAAACAAGCTTAGAAGCCCTCATAACCAGTCACCTACAGCAGCAAAATACTCAACATATAATCCACTAAACACAAATCTACTTGGACAAGGAGAGGAGTCACATGCCAGGGAACAAATGCTCCAAATTTTAGCAAGAAATATGGGCTGAGCAAGGAGATCGAAAAAATCGAGAGCAAGCACAGAAGAACGCGATTTTGAGCTATGAACTGGAGCTTACTCGGGAGAGAGAAGAAAGTGGCAGGTGAGAGAGTTAGTGGGGGGCCAGGGGTGGCCCACACCAGGGCATGGCGCCACCCAAGGCTGGCCGCGCCACCATGTGGTGTGCCTGCCTGGTGGGCCCCCCTGGTACCTACCAGGTACTCCTCTGCCCCTTTTTTCACGTAAAATTTTAATATGAATTTTCTGGAATTTGTTCGAGACACTTTATTTTTGGGCATTTTTCAGAGATAGAAGAATGATTTTTCTGACAGAAAGAATTTTTTTTCTTTTGGAAACATGATGCAAGGACAAAACAAGGTTAGAACTACAGAAGTTCTAACATGCAAGCAACTAACAACAAAAAGAAAACTAGACGAAAGCAAGAACTAAAATGGAAAGGATAGAAATAAACAGAGATAATCATAATGAAAACATTGTTTTGTTCAATGGAATCCTTTTGTTAACAAGGTTGATCAAGTCTTGCTACCAAAACAATTGCATATGAGACAAAACTTTGTACTCCACTAATGATTATGTTACCTCAACCTTGATAGCAATGGTCCCAATCATAATAGTTTGAAATTTTTCTCTTGGTATGGGACAATATATTTCACCAACTTGAATGCCTTCAACATGTTCAATTGAATTCAAGCCATAAGTCCTTTCAATCTTCTTGGGGAAATAGATAGTATGTTCCTTGTCATTAACATTGAAGGTCACTCCGTGATTACAATTAATAACAGCTCCTGCAGTATTAAGAAAAGGTATCCTAAGAATAATAGACATATTATCATCTTCAGGCATTTCAAGCACAACAAAATCAGTTAGTATCAAGCAATTCTGAGCCACCTGAACAGGTACATCCTCACATATACCCACAGGAATAGTGGTAGATTTATCAGCCATTTGCAAAGATATATCAGTTGGTATTAATTTTTCAAGTTGAAGCCTCTTATAGAGAAAGAAAGGCATAACACTAACTCCAGCTCCCAAATCACACAAAGCAGTTCTAACATAGCTGTTCTTAATAGAGCAAGGGATAGTTGGAATCCCTGGGTCTCCAAGTTTCTTAGGAACCTTACCATTGAAGGAATAATTAGCAAGCAAAGTAGAAATTTCTTCATTAGGGATTTTCCTTTTATTCGAGACAATGTCCTTCATATACTTTGATTACAGAGGCAATTTAATAGCATCATTCAAAGGAATTTGCAAGAATAAAGGCTTCATCCACTCAGAAAACTTATTATAGTGTTCATCTTCCTTTGACTTGTGTTTCTTATCAGGGAAAGGCATAGGTTTTTGGACCCAAGGTTCTCTTTCACTACCATGTTTCTTGGAAATAAAATCTTCTTTGGTGTATTTAGTATTCTTAGTGTGGTTTTCAGGTTCTTCTTCAACTTTTTCTTCATTAGGAACAACATTTTCTTCATTACCACTTTCAGTTTCAGCATCAGAGATAGATATACTATTAGGATCTCTAGCAGGTTCAGAGGGTTCTACAACGGTTTTATGTTTCCTTTTCCTTTTCTTACGAGTAGAACCACCATTTTCAGCTTGTTGAGAATCCTGCTCAATTCTTTTGGGATGCCCCTTAGGATATAGAGGATCCTGGGTAGCAGCTCCACTTCTAGTTCTAATTTCATAAGCATGTTTTTCTTTAGCAGCATTAACTAGCAAGTCGTTTTGCACTTTAACGAGTTGATCTACTTGAGTTTGAACCATTTGAAAGTGTTTAACAATCATTTTAACATCATTAGAGGTTCTTTCTACAATCTCTTTCAACTCAACAATAGCTCTAGTGTTTTCCATTAGATGATTTTGCACCCTTTTATTAAAGTTATCTTGCTTAACAATAAAGATATCAAATTCTTCTAAGCATTGATCAGGAGGTTTCGAGTAAGGGATATCACCTTCATCAAAGTGTTGGAGAGAGTGTACCTCAATAGTGGATGAGTAGGGAATAGGCTTACATAATTCTTCTATAAGAGGTAAATTCTTGACATCTGCAGCTTTAATTCCCTTCTCCTTAAGACATTTCTTAGCTTCCTTCATCACTTCATCATTTAATTCAATAACTCCCCTCTTATTTGATGTTGGAATAGGCACAGGAATAGATGGTTCAGGTACAATTACTTCGGCTATAGCTTGTTTAGGAGGAGTCCAATCTTCATAATTCTTGCTTATTTTAGCCACTAATTCCTCAGCTTCCTTTGGAGTCCTATTCATGAAAACAAAATCAGCACAACTATCTAGGTATGTCCTAGATTCCTCGGTTAGTCCATTATAAAATATATCAAGAAGCTCATTCTTAGGTAAAGGACTTCTAGCCTGTGCATGAATCAAAGCACAAAACCTTTCCCAAGATTCGGGAAATACCACCTTTTCTCCCTGTTTAAAATCAAAAAGTTCCTACAAAATAGCATGTCTAGCACTGGGAGGAAAATATTTCTACAGGAAAGTACTAATCAAGCACTCAGGGATATCAATAGATACAGGAGGTAAATTACTAAACCAATTTTTAGCTTCTCCTTTCAGTGAAAAGGGAAAAATCTTAGCAACAAAGTAAGTACGCATCTTAATATCATCAGAAAACAAGCCACTCATGGTAAAAAGTTCATTCATATGTGCTACCGCACTTTCATTCTTAGTCCCACAAAAAGGTTCTTTCTCGACAATAGCTATGTAAGATAGATCGAGAGAGAAATCATAATCTTCATCTATAATGTTTATGGGAGAAGCAGCAAACTTAGCAGTAGGATATAATTTCGGTCTAATAGTACGCCTCTCAAGGAGACTCTTAGAAGCGCTCCTATCATGGGTGTTCTTACATTCTTTAATAAACTCATCGGTCATCTCAACATAACCATCTTCAATATCATCACTATCACTAGACTCAGGTGAGTTAACAGGTGTGGTAGTGTCTTCATTAGGAGTTTCGGTATTTCTAGCTATAGTTCTAACAATCGTAGCATCTAGGAAAGGACCTAATGAACCACTCTTATCGAGCACAGTAGAAGCAGCATCATAAGCATCAGAAGTTTCAGATTCAGCAGTAGTAGCAGTGTGTGTAGCATGTGTATGTGGTGGTGTAACGAACTTACTCAAAACATACGGTGAATCAAGAGCAGCAGAGGTATTCAGAACCGTACCTCTTCTTGTAGTGGATGGTAAAATAGGAACCTTGCCATCATGAGACTTACCCATGATGGATGGATAGCAGCAACAATAGAGAATCCAAGTGAACTTGATAAATAAAGCTATGCTCCCCGGCAACGGCGCCAGAAAATAGTCTTGATGACCCACAATTATAGGGTGTGTATCGCAGTATTTTCGAGGGAAGTGAAACCCAATTTATTGATTCGACACAAGGGGAGCCAAAGAATATTTATAAGCCTTAACAACTAAGTTGTCAATTCAGCTGCACCTGGAAACAATCTTGCTCACAGCAGTTTATCAGTAGCAACAGTTTTGTAGTAGGAAAAGTGAAGTAACAATGGTAGTAAAGCAAAGACAGTAGTAACAAAAGCAGTAAACAATGGGATTCGAGTGCGGTAGGCATAGGGATGGATGGACGGGCGTTGCATGGACAAGACAATTCACATAGCAATCAGAACATAGGGCAATTGCAGATAAATAAGATAAAGCATCCAAGTACTAGACAATCCTAGGCATGTGTTCCATATATAGTCATACGTGCTTGCAATGAGAACTTGCACAACATCTTTTGTCCTGCCAGCCCGTTTGCAGCGGGGCCTCTAGGAACTACTGGCAATTAAGGTGCTCCTTTTAATAGAGCACCGGAGCAAAGCATTAACACTCTATGAACACATGTGATCCTCACATAAAAGCCATTCCCTTCCGGTTATCCCGATTTCTGTCACTTCGGGGCCATACGTTCTGGACAACAACGTGTGTATACAACTTGCAGATAAGACCAAGAACAATACTATCATAATGAATCAATAACATGTTCAGATCTGAAATCATGGCACCCGGGCCCTAGTGACAAGCATTAAGCACAACAAGTCGCAACAAAGTCATAAAACACTAATAAAAGATACTAGGCACCATGCCCTAACAATCTGATGCCATTACATGAACGATCTCATCCAATACCAACCATCCCCATAGCCTACAGCGGGGGATTACTCACTCATAGAAGGGGGAAACATGGATGGTCGATGGAGAAGCGATGGTGATGATGATGGCGATGATCTCCTCCAATTCCCTGTCCCGGCAGGGTGCCAGAACGGAGTTTCTGGTGCTGTTTCATGGAATCTGGTGGTGGCGGCGGAGCGGAACTCCTTCTGGAAAAACGTCGACCCCCCTAAAGTTTTTAGGTCTGAAGGCTTCTTATAGGCAAAGAGAGAGGCCGAGGGGGTGCCTGGGGGGCCCACACCACCTCCTGGCACGGCCTGGCCTGGCCCGCGCCAGCAGGTGGTGTGGCCACCCCCTGTCTCTTCTCCGTCTCGTATTCTGGCTCTTGGAGTCTTCGGGTGAAATAGGATTTTTGGCATATTTTCCGGGATTTTTCCTGATTGTTCGATTTCTGCACAAAAAGTAGACAACAAGGCAATTCTGCTGAAAACAGTGTCAGTCCGCATTAGTTGTATCCAAATCACACAAGTTTAGGGGAGAAACAATAGCAAAGGTGTTCGGGAAAGTAGATACGTTTTGGACGTATCAGTTTGCATGTAGTGACTTTGTACTAGTACCAAAATAATGCTATATAGGCATTTCTAGTCACTTTAAATCTATTAAATGATAATCCTAAATGTAATAAAATATGATCAACACTTTGAATCACTTTCCCATGTATTAGAATATCTGGTGATGACATGTGTCAACATGATCCCATATATTAATTGGAGAATATTAAATCTTAATTAATTTCAATGAGTAGAAATTACTTTTCTAAAAATAGAATAAATAAGATTAAGTCTTTAATCCTTGTGATGATTGTGATGATGCTAGATCATCAAGTGTGAGCCTTAGTGTGCTAAATAGATTTAGTTAAGTATTGTTTGGTGATTGTGTACCCTGTATTTATTTATAGACGATAGTACCGACCAAGGATACGAGGAGGAGGAGTACTACCAAGAAGAAGAAGAAGAGGAGAACTTCAACCACTGCACCAATCAAGGCAAGCCATCACTACTAGGCAAGTTAGCCCCTTGCAAGCTAACACTTGCAAGTATTAACCCAAGCAAGATGCAATAGGCATGCTTTGGTTATATACCTTTGATTTATACCAATCCCAAGTTTTTCTTTCAAGCTTTATTATTTCTACTTTACCAAAGTTCTTTACTCCCAGTATAGATAGCATAAAGAGTATAAAACTAGGCCTATACTTAGATGTCATTCTATGGCATGAGATGGAAGATTACCACCCCTCATTTGTGAACACTCTTAACCTTAGTGGTTAGTGATAAGCATAAAAGTTGATCACCTTAGATGGGAATACTTGGTGAAAATGATTACGAAAACCTAGGAATGATGCTTCATTCTATTGAAATATTTTGACATGTGTTGAGAAACACCAAAGGATTTTGATGATGAAAATATTGAGGCATGAGCCTTAGCCCTTTATAAAAACTGATGGTTGGGTTCGGATGCGATACCATTCCAATTCTACCGTACAACCACAATAACTGAATTGGGTAGGGTTTAGCCAGAAGTTTATATGCATTAGTATGGGTTCCCTCATGGGAGAGGTTTGAGTTGAGGCTACCTCTTGATGATTGTCCACCTATGCAGTGCCCAGGATGGCAGATGGCCATGGCTGGGAGGCCAAGCTCATAGGAGTGGTGCCTATACTAGGTTGTGTAATTGAAAGGTTATGATTGATTATCTGCATACTAACTATGATTGATTCAGGGTTATCCCTAAGAGGTGTATCGAATTTTGTGGTGAAAGTGTACCACCTCTGAAGAGTGTCAAACTATTCGAATAGCCGCGTCCACGGTCATGGACAGTTGGAGTGGCCATACTGTTTCATCGTCAGATGTTTTCAAAATGACTTGTGAAATGAATTGTGACTTTGACTTGACCACAACAGGGTAGTGGATATGAAAACTAGTTTTCCACTTAAGTGATTTAGAACATTAAATTAGTTTTCTTTACTTCTACACGCAGTTTAGATAAATCTGGCTTTTTGCAAATAAACCTAGAGCTTAAGATTCCTACTAGAACAACTTACTTGTTAGTGATAGTTTGCGGGTACTTAAAGAGTACTCATGGCTTTGTCCTTGGCTATTCCTGTGGCCAGATTATGAGGAGGACTACCAGGATGATGGACAGCAGGATGTCTATGACAACTAGGATCATCCCCCATCATCAGAATTGCATGTGACCCTGAAGATGGAGCCCACTACTACGCTTATTATTCCGCTACTTGATTTGTATTAAGACTGGATCATGAGATCCTTTATTTGTGTAAGACCTTATTATGGTTTGTAATGGATGATGTACTGTGATATCCAATCTATTATGTCTCGCAAAAATGGTAATCCTGGGATTGCGAGGTATGGAATAACAGGCATCTGGGATTAAAATTCCGGGTGTTGACAATAGACAAACTAAATCTTAAATAAATCACCAAACTTAACCTATTCACCATATTGGGTATTACGCTAGGGTTTTCCAAACTGCATTACATTACTTATGCATCACAACATCTTGCTTCTTTAAACATTAGTCCTTACCGGACCAATGATGCTATTTCCAAAATTTGGATCTTCTAGTGTCTCGAAGACCGTGATTGCATAATCTTGCAATCACAAAAGGCAAGTTCACAACTTGCTCATGTCCTTTGATTATTTTCTATCAAATTCTTGTAACTCAAATGTTGTCATCACCTGCATTTCAAAAAGGCCGAAAACACTATTTTCAGATTTAACTGGAAATATCGGTTACTGATCCAGGGTGATCAGCTAATCTATCATAACTGATAATGGAAAAGCCATTGTACAATAATGTATCATCTAGAACTTAACAACCAATGTCGCCAGTGATTCTAGCGTCGTATATTAGGCGTCAACCATGATATTTGGAATGGGACCAAGAAGTCAGTTGCATCTTCTTCCTTTCACATGGATGGATGACCTTATCGTGAGGCTATTGATTCTCATGGGTTAGAATCCAGTACATGGGTGGGACCCCTTAGTTCCCCACGAGCTAGATGTCTAGATTATCTGTGCATGGCTGTCTTGGTGTAAGCTCACCATAGCTGATGGTGGCTACCAGATAGAGCTGCTTATAGAGTCTCCAAGAGGCTACCCAAAGAGTAACCGTGGTAGTTTGTCTCAAGGGATCGTGTCTTCATGCGGGGTCGTGTAGAGGGCAGTGATTGTCTTGGATCTTAGACTGGGCCCCACACCAAGGAAGTGTGGATGAGAATGCAACTCGGATGTGCAACAAAGCTAAGGTCTCTTGTGCAAAAAGTGACGCACCTCTACAAAGTGTAAGAATTGTGACATGTTACTCCCTGTTCCGGGAAGGAGCTACGAACGCGGTAGGAAAGGAACCCCACGAAGGTTCTGGTCAACATGTGAAGGTTGTTGGACATAGTTTTCAGAATAAAAGCAACCTTTGAAGAAATGTTTACGAAAACCTGCATTGCCTATGACCTTTGGTCTGTGGCTGTAGAGATAGTGCATCATACACTCCTTTTTAGTGAACTTGCTGAGTACGCTCGTACTCAACCGTACCTTCTTAACCCTTGCTAGCTTCTAAGCCGTTGAAGACGACGTCAACATTAATTTCTGCTCAAGAAACCATCATCGACAACTCAAGTTCTTAAATAAAGTCAATGAAGTCAAAATATACATCAACCGAAGTGAAGACAAAGATCTTGATTAGATAGGTGTAGATACTCTAGCCATAAAACCTACTTCTGTAGAGCATTGCGTTAGTAGCAATTGCAAGCAAGATAGTTTAGATGCTAGCCTTATTAGCTAGATAGTTCTAAGTTATTATTTCTGGTTCTTCTTTGTAAGAAGTTCTTTCTCTCTCTTTCACCTAGAGTGTTCTCTGGATCTTTTGTAAAGAGTCGAGTTGTAACCTATAGTCATGTCTTGGACCTGCTTTGTTTCTGTTGTACCACTCTGAGGGATGTAATCTAGTGAACTGTGTTTCATTGGTGTTATGTCAACGACTATAGTGTACTACATCATGCAGTGGTATGCTGGGTCATCGCACATTGCCCCTATCATAAGCATCATGAGGTAATTAAGGTTAAAGTGACACAAATATGAGGATATGCTTGACAAGTTATAAGTTGAAAATCTCATGCCCCTTTCTTACGAGTACCGAACCTCATGCTACTCAACTTTAGTCAAAGTAAGTTCTTGTCATTGTAAGTACATGTGTATCATGGAGAACCGCCAATGGGGTACCCCTTGCCCCATGACACAGGAGCTATCCCATATCAAAATGACAAGGCAACAGAATATGAGCATCTCAACGATCTTTTTATTTGCTATTTTCATAGGTTTTTATTGAGGATGCTCCAAAGAACGCTCAATATGGTTATGTTGCAAGTTTCCACCATGATTAGGCATGGCTTAGGCTAGCTACCCTCACGTTTCTCTAACACACATACAAACTCCATGAGCTTACAAGCTCCCCTTTTATTTCACACCGTCGGGATCCATAAACAAAAGAACATGATATCAACTGAATAATAAGTGCAATGTTGAAAGCATTCCCCATGGTAGAATGGTTCTTCTAATTCACAACTTATAAAGTGCAAGCGTATAGGCAACATAGATGGACACAATGGTTCAAGTTTATTTAAGTTCAAGAAAATAAAGTGTGCCATCAAGTTTGTGAGAGCTTTAATCACTAATTTTCACATAACAAAAATTTAATTTGGAAGGTAGATAGAAACATGAATATACTTGGAATGGTGTAACACACCATGCATAGGAATTTATTGTGGACTCTTTGGAATAACTTGGTTTTCTTGGAGGTTGGATGCATGAGTGGAACTCACATTTGGTACAGGTGGAGGCTAGCAAAAGACTGGGAGCGACCAACTAAGAGAGCAATAATGGCCATAATCATGCAAAGCGACAAAACATTATTAATTAAAGCATAAAGTGATATTACAAGTCAAAAACTAAATGATCATAGAGGCTAAGGTGACTGGTTCATAGTCTTAACATGTTGTAAGCATGTGCCAAGTCAACCCAAATAAAGCATCAAAGGAGAATACCATAATATTATGCTTTTGTATGCTAAAACAACACATGATTATTTCAAGGCACATTAAGCAATCTCAATTGTTTGGAACAAGTCATGCTACAGCAATAATCACTAAGCATAAAATCAAAGCAACATCAAACATGACATGATAAAGTCTAGGCCACAGTCAATACAAGCTCCTTTTGTACCACTTATAAGCATGAAACTTCCTACTCTTTTCCAACACCAATCAACTTGTTTGAAACAACATATGAATGCGGAGGTCCAACCAATTTATTTAATCAAAACAAACAAAATTAAACTAAAACCAAAAACAAAGACGCTCCAAGAACAACACAATTGTGCATGAAACCATAAAAATGAAGTGTTTTGGAAGAAAACCTGAGATTTTTATTGATGAAGAAGGGGATGCCTTGGGAATCCCCAAGCTTTGACGCTTGTAATTCTTGAATATTTCTTGGGGTGACACAAGTAGCATCCCCAAGCTTGAGCTTTTGTCCATTCTTCATCTCATCACATTATTCTTCCCTACACTTGAAAAGTTCCTTCATACAAAACTTCACACAATCTTCATTAGCAACATTAGTGTATTCAAGATAATAAGTCTTTGGGTTTAGTTTCAACACAAGTAAAACTTCCATTAAAACGCAAGCTACTATAGCAATTCCTTCTAAAAGCTCAAGTGATCAAAGAGAACTCAAAGAGAAAGAGATTAAGAGGCAAATGCAAATAATGGCAGAAACCTGTCAAAATAGACCAGCAGGTAAAAACCGATTTCGAAGACATTCTGTTGCTCAAATTGAAAAGTTCTAAACTAAGGAAAGTTAGATAATAACCTGTTTCATAAGAACAACAAACTAAAGCTCAATCCGATGTACATGGATTTTTCACGATTTTTTATAGTGAAGCATAAAAATCTGTTCCGGGACAACAACTTTTCCAAGTCTTACTTCTCTCTCATTAGAGGTTATTATTGGCACAAAAACCACACAAAAAGGATAAGGAGCGGTTATTACTAAGGAAATAACTTCCAAGACTCAACAAAAGAAAAAGTGCTGAAAATAAAACATTGGGTTATCTCCCAAGAGCGCTTTTCTTTAATGCCTTTGAGCTAGGCTCAGTAATTTGAGAAGATGCTCACATAAGAAATATGAATTCAAGCAAAAGAGAGCATCAAGGAGAAAATATGATACACATTTAAGTCTAATCCACTTCCTATGGATAGGAATCTTGTAAGAAAATAAATCAAAGAAGCACATAGTAACAAGAATGGGTAGATAAATCAAGAGCAACTTTGGAACTTTCAATATAAAGAGAGGTGTTTTAGTAACATTAGAATTCCAACAACCATATTTTCCTCTCTCATAATGATTTTCAGTAGCATCATGAACAAACTCAACAATATAAATATCACACTCATCCTCCTTTGGTAAGCATGGAGGGCGATCAAATAAGGTATTAGTTAAAGAGTTACTCTTATTGGGAGGTAGACATGGGTAGCTGCTCCATTCTTCCTCCTCTTGATCATCACTCTCCTCGTCTTTTTATCCAATGAGCCTCCAGTTTCAGCAATTTCTTTTTCTATAGGCTCCTGGAAGGCATTAGTCTCTTCCGTTGGTGGAGAGCATCTATTAAGATATTTAAAAATATAGCCATTTTCTTCCTTGTAATTATCAAAGAAAAATTTAAGCATATCATAAACCTCGTATTTATAAGGTGTATCATCAGTATTTTCAAGCAAATAAGCAAGTTCGAATGCATCCTTCCAAGCAATAAATTCTTCAATTTGGTTCACATCATAAAAGTCATAATTTCCCTTAACATAAGAAGATATGGTAACATTATCATTATACTCACATTGAAAAGGGAGGTGTTTATACCTCCTACAGCAACAAGATTTATCAAAGCAATAAGTAACATTATAAAAAGAGCACACGTTTCTAGCAATGGTATCAATTTATTAATTTGTTCCCATAAGTATTTCCCTTTTTGTGACAAGCGATGTTCCTCATAATATTTGTATCCTTCCGTGAACCCACCTTGCTAATATGATCTAGTTTCAAAGAAACCAACCATTGATAGAAAGCATGATAAAGCAAGACAATAACAGACCAACAAAAATAACAACTATAGTAGGAACTAATTTTTTTGCATTATTGATAAAAATAAGCAAACAAAATAAAGTAGAGAAACTAAGCAAAACAATAACAAAGTAAAAAGATTGGTTGTGAGAGACTCCCCTTGCAAGAATCTTCTTTCTCCCTGAAAAGTGATTGACGAGGAGGAAGAGATTGAAGCTATCCTTAACTCCCCAGCAACAGCGCCAGGAAAAGTGCTTGATGGCTCAAAATGTAGAGCTCATTGGGAACCCCTAGAGGAAGGTATGCTGAGCACAGCAGCAAGTTTTCCCTTAGTTACGAAACCAAGGTTATCGAAACAGTAGGAGTAAGGAAGCAACTCCAAGGTATTGCTAACAACTTGGAACCCTGCACAACACAACCACAGAACTTTGCCCCAACTTACTGAAGGGAATATGCCCGAGAGGCAATAATAAAGTGGTTATTGTCTTATTCTATGTTTATGATAAATGTTTATTTTGCATGCTATAATTGTATTAATTGGAAACGTTAGTACCATGTGTGTTTAATAAACAAAATACAAAGTTCATTGTAATGCCTCTCATATAAACTAGCTCGTTGATTAACAAGATGATCAAGGTTTTCTGATCATGGACATTGGATGTTGTTAATAACGAAGTGACAACATTGGTGGAATGATGTGATGCACATTCATCCGAAGTATAGCATTACGATCAAAGTCAATATTGCTATAACATCACACAAAGTAATCTTAGTCCTTAGACCATCAGATCATGTTAATTGCTAACATCGGAAGAGTAACTTGATAACATCAAACGTCACACCGTAAAAGGGTGACTATAAAGGTGGGTTCAAATACTCTGAATGTGTTATGTTGAGGCTCATGGATCAAGAGTGGAATTTGTCAATCCTGCTGATGGATAGATATACTCTAGGCCCTCTCGGTGATATCACATTAAGATAGCTTACAAGCAAGTGATGTGATCACTAGAATGTTATATCACGGGAATGAGAAAAGAGTGCATGTCGGTAACAAGATCAAACTAGGTATTTGGATACCGATGATCAAATCTCGGACATGTAATATATCGTGAGACAAAGGGATTTAGTTACGACATTAAAGGTTCACACGATCACAAGAGTCATCGGTGAATGTGGGAGTCAGTATGGATCTCCAGGTCTCGCTACTGATTATTGATCGGAGAGGGGTCTTGATCATGTCTGCATTATTCACGAACCATAGGGTGACACACTTAAGGGATACCGACACCATTTAGGAGAAAATATGTTTTAGATAAAGATTAAGAAAGTGTTGTAATCATTTCGATGGAAACCGGAATTGTTTCGGGTGAAATTGCTGAAACTGGTTCTGCATGTGATATTGAAATGTTACAGGGAGTTTTATGTGAATGTTTGTTAATTAAAGTAATTAACAAAATTCTAAATAAAATAAATAAAAGTATTTTATTTAAAGAGAAAATGCATTTAATTTGGTGGACATTAAATGCAAAGTGAGTGGAGTTGAAATTGATGTGAGTGGGCTTAGTGGAAGCTCCACCCACATGAATGAGGGAGATGTGGGGGCACCCACCATGGCCGTCCAGCCATGGACTTGGGGATGCGCCCCCTCCCCTATAAAAGGAGCCCCATGGCTCCTCTCCTCTTGCCCCACCTCCTCGTGAAGGTTTTCTTCTCCCTCTAGTTATTCCCCATGGTCTCGGATTAGCGAGATACATGTTCCCAGTGGCTTTATCTAGAAAGGAGTTGTTGCTTCCGCTGCATCGCTGGAGCGAGGAGGTGGAGGTTGTTTGGTAGACCGGACATGTCTGCGATAACGGATGCACCACTACTTTGTTGTGCTAGACTTGATGGTGCTGGACTTGATGGTGCTGGAACTGCTCGACCTGAAGGACTTCATCACGATCTTGAGATCAGCAAGTGTACAACTACATCATCCATGAGTTCCATCTCTTTAACAAAGCTTTGTTGTCTTCTAGGGTAAGTTCTCTATGGATGTATATCCACCCGTTGCTTGTATCTACTAGATAGATCTTGGCGTATAGTTACCATCATAGGAAATTTTTTGTTTTCTATGTTGCGAACCTAACAGTGGTATTTGAGCCTGATCTATGCGTAGGTGCTTTGCACGGGTAGTACACATATGTTTATATGTGGGCGATGATGATCATGCTATTGCATCTTCTATGTATTTTGGATATTGGTGGCATAGTGGGATGAAGCGGCCCGGACCAACTTTACATGTCATCGCACATGAGACCGGTTCCACGACTAATATGCAACTAGTTTTGCATAAGTTCCTAGCGGGTGTCTATCTCTCATACTATAATCAATATCTAATTTACAACGAGTTTCTAATAACTTAGTTATCATCGTTGTGGTTCCATGTTCGTAGGTTAGACTGGTTCTATCTTCGAAAGCCCTAAGCAACGTAAAACTTGCAATGGATAAATTAGAGGCGTCTAGTTTAGATTGTTGCTGGACTAGTGTCATGATATGGTAATGTTGTAAGTAGATGTATGGTAGATACCCTTACAACACACCTAACGTGTAAGTTCCATAGACCTTGGCCTTATACACAAAGGAATGATAGAGATCATACCACAATGCACATGATGGTTATCAAATGCATGGACCATATCATTCCACTTTACACATATGATGTTTGCATCTTATATTGATAGTTTGGCATTTTAGTAGCATTATAAGATGATCCCTCATTTAAATATCAAGATAAAATGTGTTCTTCCTTAAGTATGCACCGTTCTATGGATCGTGTTTTGAGACATCACGTGATGATCGGGTGTACTCGACTCCACTCTTTCATACAACGGGTGTAAGACAGTTTTACACACGCGAGTACTAAGGTTCTTACTTGGCGAGCCTATCATGTATAGACATGGCTTCGGAACATGGACCGAAAGGTTGAGCATGAGTCATATAGTTGATGTGATGCCCAGATTGATGCTCGTCTTTGAAGCTACACCGACTCACGTGATGATCAGACTTGGTGTAGTGGATTTGGTTCATGTAATCACCAAAAAGGCACGAGGGATGTCGTTTTTGAGTGGGAGTTCATTTCTAATTTGGATTAGTCGAACTCAATTTGTCATAAAATAAATCGAAGTGAATTTGCATAATTGGTTGTAGTCATTGGCATCTATTCACTACCTTATGCTTAGTTTTAATTGAGATAATAGAACTATAGAATTTTGGATATTTACTTTACGAACTGGTATCGTATTGTTTTGAATGTCAATTTAAAGTTTAGACGTCCTATTGCAAACTTTCAGCAAACTTTGTTTACTCCATGAAGTTTAATAAGTAGTATTAAATCAAGAGTAAAAATTCCAACGTTAGTATCTAAAGTATCATGTTTTCCTCCCTGATTATCAATATTCAAAAGTTGTTTTAATATCAGGATTATCTAGGAGCTGAAAAAGTGTTTCAGAAACCATCATGTGTTGATGATATTGTGATATCTGAAACAATTGTTTTGGTTGCATTATGATAGAGTACAATTTAGCAAAATACATGTTCTCAAATTGTATGAGAATTTGTGAAGGATGGAGATGCTAGGCATCCGGATCTCCAAAAAAGGTTTTGAGAACTAACATTATACTCGTGATTCTTACTTATAGGCTATAGTAGCTTGATCATGAAAGTTGTCATGATAAGGATGAATAGAAGATGTAAGTAAAATGTTTACTACACTAATAGATTACTAAAGAATGGATTTTTGAAAGAACACCAAACATTTGATGATGGTGATCCACTTCAAAGTGCAAGTCCAAAGGTATTAGTATTTGACTATATACACTTTGTACAATGTGCATGTAAATGACACTACTATTGATGTTGATATATTCTTTTAAAAGAAAAGGAATTGTTGAAAGAGAATCTATAAAGTATTTGGCAGAAAAGAAAAGGTTGGAGATGTCCAACTTAGGTATATATAAGATATACATGTTATGGATGTATTCCTTGCTTGTTAAACAATGTGGTTCTGAGGTACTAGATACCGGTATTGGATACCGAATTGGTTGGTGTGAAGTGTCATAAAGAACAACATAATTCATGAACTGCAACGGCCTAAGTAACTAGCAAGAGAATAAGTGATGATGTTCATCGAAAACAAATAAAGTGTTATTGCATTTTTGTTGTCATCAAACCTAGCCTTCAAGATTTGTTTTAATAATTGTTATTTTGTTCCGGTATTACGAGAACAATGGTTGTTCAAATAATTACCATATTCCATAAAGGATGGATGAACTTTTACAAGTCTAGTTGGAGAAACCACATCCATTATTGGATATTATGCATGTTGATGTATATAGTCCATTATGTGTAGCCATATGCGATGGATCTTTTTGCTTCATATGCTTTCTCCAGAAATTTGAGTGAATATATCTATATATTTACTTAATAAGGAAGAAGTATGAAAAATTGGAAAATTGTTCAAAAACTTTCAAGATGAAGTGAAAAATCATTGTAACAAGAAAATAAAAGAGTTCATGATTTGATCATAAAGGAAGATATTTGAGTTAAAGGTTTAGCAGAACACCTAAGATTTCAGGAATTGTTCCATGAATTTGCATTTCCCGATAAAACACAGGAGTATGGTATGTCTGAGAGATCAAATCAAACCTTGTTTGACATGGTAAGATCAAAGGTGTCATTTATATAACTGCCATTATGTTTTAAGGATTAAAGCTTTAGAGACTACCGCGTTTACACTAAAAAGAGCACCATCGTGATCCGTTGAAATGACACCATATGAGTTATGGTTTGGGATAAAACCCGAATTGTCTTTTCTTAAATTTTGGTATGCTATGCATAAGTAAAATGTTTACAACCAAAGTCGGATAAGCACGTCTTTGTAGGTTATCCCAAA
This sequence comes from Avena eriantha, assembly GCA_910589775.1. NCBI lineage: Eukaryota > Viridiplantae > Streptophyta > Magnoliopsida > Poales > Poaceae > Avena > Avena eriantha. The sequence continues at coordinate 196,120,359 of OU342740.1, read as the reverse complement.
GAATTTGTTGGGAATTCCTCCATAACACCGAGGACAAAAGAGTTTGTCGCTTGGAATTCTTGAGAAGGATTTTTTCGTGAAAACTTAAGTGGGAGGACAATAGAACTTTGATAAGGTTGCTGAACCTTAGCTATATGTGCTAAGTAGCACAGCGTTGGAAAGTGTCCCGGTGGAGGCCACAATGCTCATGGCTCCCGTGATTACAAAGGGTGTGATGTTGGAGATTAGAGTTCCTATTGAACCATGTGGGTTGGTAAGAATCAAATATTAAGATTTGAAACAGAAGTTTTTATTGTTTTGACAATGATGAACCGACCGCATGCAAAGAAGCGATGATGGGCCCTGACTCCATAACATGACTAGAAGTCATAGAATCTGTGATAGTATCCATACACGAGAAATCAAGATTCTGAACTTGGAAGACCCTCCGGAAAGGCGTGAAGCCTATCTGTCATGTTTGGATCTATAAACAAATTGACATGGATGTTTAACATCTATGAAATAGTCAACATGTCGGAAAGAATTTTACGGCAATGTTCAAGGAGTTGACTATGACAAGATTTGATCTTTCATAGCGATATTTAGTCTTGACAGATTAATGTAGCAACAACTACATATAATTTGGTATATGGTAGTTTAATAAACAAAACAAGGTTCTTCTAATAGAATGGTTACCTAGGACGTGTACATGACACGGTCTGAAGGGTTTTTTTAATTCAAATGGTGCTAAAAGGGCATGCAAACTTCAATAGTTGAAGTGATCATAGCGGAGTTGGAATCTTCCCCATGATGAAAATGTTAAAGGAGTTTAATTTCATCGGAGATGATGAAGATGCTTGCATTTGCAAGAAATCAAGTGGGAGCGCTAAGACAAATTTTGAATACATTATGCAGAGTACATATTGTCGATGGAAATGATGTATCTTTTATTGACACAAGTTAAGGATTTTATTAAAATAGGATTTCGATGAAAGACTTGGGCAAAACCGGAATATTTGGCATCAATGTCTATATAGATAGATTGAGACGCTAATATGGTTATGCCATACATACATATATGAGATATTAAAAGGGTTCAATATGGAAACAACAAGAAAGGTTCTTGCTGCATGGAAAGGATTGTATCAAGATTCAAGTGTTTCAACACTTGGTGAGTAAAATCACATGAATATTTTGATCGATTATATCGTGATATGTATATATCCAGATATGTCCTATGCTCTAAATGTTATGATCACATACCAGAATGATTCATAAGATGATCATTGGATGATAGTAAAGATATTCTTATGAGCTTTGGAAGAACTAAGAATATATCATGTATAAGTGACAAATAGTTAAAGGTAGTTCATTGTAAAGTATTATGTTGATACTAGTTTTGTCACAAGATACAAATTAAATTTATCTCAATTGAGACTATGGGTGGCACAATGTAATGGAAAGTATGTTCCATGATGGATTTGGATGAGTTCCAAAGTTGAGACATTGTGACGGATACTACAACAAAAGGCTAAGTATATGACTGCTATAGTAGCAGCAAAGGATTCCATTTGTGTTACATAGTTTGTTATCAAACTAGGTGTGGTTCAAAGTGGGCTAATACTATGAAGATATATTGTATGACAATAATATCAACATATTTTAACCCGAATGAACTAAAGGTCTCACCAAAGGACCTTTAGGACCCCAGCTTTAGATAATCACATTTAGGGCTTTGTTTGTACATTCATGATCATCATCTTTTTAAATTGCATGCAAAGAAATAATGCAAAACCCTAAAACCCTAGCTACTTACCCCTCTCTCTAAAACCTATTCAAAAGGGTTTTGAATATTTTGAAAACTACCAAAAATAATGGAGCCCAAATTGACTACAAGGGCCCCTGAAATATTTCTATAGTTTACAAAACCGTCTGGTGTTTTTGAAATACTCAAAACAACCTCGTATTTGAAAATACAAAGAGAAACAAGAAAAACATAAATAGAAAAGGTTTTTGGCAGAAAAAATAGTAGCAGCCGCAGCTCACCTCCCTGTCCCTCCTATCCGTCGCGCGTGTGCAGGAGATTTCCGCAGCCCAGCGCGGCCATCCAGCCACCGCGACCCAGTACCGCTTCGACGTTGCCCTGTCGTCTTCCTCCTCCCGAAGCAGCTGCCTGGCACAGCTACCGCCACTCGCCGGCATCACGAAGCCCGCCCAACGCCACGATGCGCGCCGCCGCCCCTAGAGGCCTATAAGGACCCATGCCGCTGCCGGAGAACCCTATCTCCTCCCTTTCCCCTCTTCCTCACTCTCCCGCGTGCACGCCCAAACCATACCCGCCGCCAGTCACCGCGTCGCGCCATCGCTAGAGAATGCCCCGAGCCCAGCTGAGCACGCCAGCGTCTCCGCCTCGTCCCCTCGTCCATCTCCGCCAAGAAAATGGAGCTAGGGCGCCATAAATCGTGAGGATCGAGCTCCTCTTCCCGAGGTCCGGCCGACACCGCTGTCGTCAATCGCCATCGTTCCGGAGCTCCTACGGCCTAACCGGCGCCATCAACGTGTTCAGGGTGAGCATGCGGTGCTCCATCACCATATCATGTTTCCCCTCTCCCTCTAGTTTGCTCTGTCGCCAAGCGTCGCCGTCGGCCACCGCTAGACCTCGCCGTAGATGTAGCTTCGGCTACCAAATCCGGGCGTCGCCACCAGGGTTAAGTCCGCCTCGATGCGCTGCATCTTGCTAGCTTACCCACTTGTCCCAGATCGCCGCCAATCGCCGCCCCCCGCCACCGGCCAACGTGTTCCCCGGCGAACCCACGTGGAGTCGATGTGGCGCCTGTGTTGCTGATGTGGCGCTTGCGTCAGCACTGCGCAAGCGTCGCCACAGTGGCAAGCCAGCGTGGCATGGGACCCATCTGTCATTGACTAAGACTAGGTTAGGTGCAGTAACAAATGTACCATGCCGTGTTGATGACGTTAGCATGACGCAGTAAAGCTGTTATTAGTTTAATAATTCAGAAAATGTTTAAAGCTTATAAATTTAATAAATAATTATTTATAACTCAGAAAAAGGTGTATAATATATCAAAATGTTTAGAAAATTGAGATCTTTACAATAGACTCATAATCATGCATTGCTCAACAACTTAAATGCCAGGTTTAATTAGAATAACAAAGTGACCCCTCTCATATACATCCGAGGTTTCTCCGAATTAGAGTTTGCACCCCTCGGATCCCGCTTAAATTGTCACCGCGTCGCGCCGTCGCTAGAGAATGCCTCGAGCCCAGCCGAGCACGCCAGCGTCTCCGCCTCGTCCCCTTGTCCATCTCCGCCAAGAAAATGGAGCTAGGGCACCATAAATCATGAGGATCGAGCTCCTCTTCCCGAGGTCCGGCTGACACCGTTGTCGTCAATCGCCATCGTTCCGGAGATCCTACGGCCTTACCGGCGCCATCAACATGTTCAGGGTGAGCATGTGGTGCTCCAGCACCATATCATGTTTCTCCTCTCCCTCTAGTTCGCTCTGTCACCGAGCGTCGCCGTCGGCAACCGCTAGACCTCGCCGTAGATGTAGCTTCGGCTACCAAATCCGGGCGTCGCCACCAGGGTTAAGTCCGCCTCGATGCGCTGCGTCTTGCTAGCTTACCCACTTGTCCCAGATCGCCGCCAATCGCCGCCCCCCGCCACCGGCCAATGTGTTCCCCGGCGAACCCACGTGGAGTCGATGTGGCGCCTGCGTGTTGCTGGTGTGGCGCTTGCGTCAGCACTGCGCAAGCGTCGCCACAGTGGCAAGCCAGCGTGGCATGGGACCCATCTGTCATTGACTAAGACTAGGTTAGGTGCAGTAACAAATATAATTGGCCGTGTTGATGACATTAGCGTGACGCAGTAAAGCTGTTATTAGTTTAATAATACAGAAAATGTTTAAAGCTTATAAATTTAATAAATAATTATTTATAACTCAGAAAAAGGTGTATAATATATCAAAATGTTTAGAAAACTGAGATCTTTACAATAGACTCATAATCATGCATTGCTCAACAACTTAAATGCCAGGTTTAATTAGAATAACAAAGTGACCCGTCTCATATACATCCGAGGTTTCTCCGAATTAGAGTTTGCACCCCTCGAATCCTGCTTAAATTGTCAAGCATGTTCTTAGGGTTCATTTCAATACAATTCAACTTGTCATATCATCATCCTTGCTTGAGAATTGCATCGATGCCATGTGTTGATTGTTGTTTTCCCCTTTCTTTCCGGTGTTTGCTTCTTCCCGGTAGAATACAATATCGAGATCGAGATCGAAGACCGAGATCAACATTATTGAAGATCGACGAACAATACTTGACCAACTGTAATCAAGTCAAGTACAATGCTTCTAAAGATCTGCTTATTGGTTATCAACAAACAAGGCAAGCATAGCCCCACACATAAAATAATCCTATTCTTTCAAAGTACTTTACTTCCTGCAATGTTGCATACGATTCTTATGTGGTCTTTTATAGATAGATAGAGTATCCTATATGTTGCATTACTCCCTTTGAGCTTATATTACCTGATCCACTGCTCCTTGCATAACTAGGTTTGGCTTGTGTGCACTGCTAGAGCTTATCTATGTCTTGCTTAGCCACGCTTAGCTGTCAGTGCTGGTCCATCCAGATGATATATCATATGCAGAGTCTTGTATGACAAGAGAACGTGATGAGATGAGATCAGTGGTAAAGGTAAAACATGCTAAGGCTTATATGGGAGGCCACAGTGGGATGTGGTTTTTGTAGTCCCATGCTCGCCACCACTAGGAACCAAGTTCTTGCCTTTGGACCAAGACGAGCGTACAGCCACACGGGGTTTATGGGGACCTCACGATTAACTAACTTGCCTAGTAGATTCCATGAGTCACATAGTTCGGGCTTTCCATTTGGCATACGCATCAAAAATGTTTTCGAAAGCGGAGGAGAAGGAGGTGCATCATAACAGGTAGGTAAGCGTGGCCGGGGTTGCTTGGGGTAGATGGCGCCCCTGATAAACCAACCTCGCCCACATCTCTAGGGACTGGCTTCGGTATTTGACCTGTTACGGCGGAACCATCCTTAGGGCGTGACTCATGGTCTCCGCGAAGCAAGGTAAAATGGTCGTGTCCAATCACCCTCTGCCAGCACACCAAGTGTGTCAAGTGGTGCTAAGAGTCGGTTGGTACGTGTGGGTAAAGTTGTACACCCCAGCAGGGTTAAATCTTTTCGAAAAGCCATGTTTACGGTTATGAACGCCTTGTGACCGAATTCTAAGATCATAGAGAACGTGAACCTAATCTTAAAACTTGGCAGTTCAACGTGTGCTTAAGGATGCTTCCTCTTGGGTACGAGGGGGTGATCCTAGTTGTGAGATGAGGATTACTTTGGTGGATATCAAGATGATGCTCAATTTTTCGGAGATGTCACTCTCTTATCCCCTTTTAAAATATTCTGATTAGACGAGCTTCTTCTCCCTCTTGTTTTACAAAAAAAGATGGCTTTATGCAAAATAACCCCACCAGCCATAAGTCTTGCAGAGTACACCCTGTACTCACCCTTGCTTTGTTGATACTTTTGTAGCAGAATAAGTGTCCCCCTGAAGACAAGTTTGGTACGACTTCGACACCGACGAGTAGCTTGGGGTTCTCGGCCGGCAGCCTAGAATCTATGGGCTGGGATGTCATCGTTATGCTTCAGGCCTCTTAGGCTATTTGTTAAGTTTGCTATACTTAATAGCATAATTTGCCTTCCGTTGTTTGATGTTTGTGGTCAGTGACCTCTGCTTGTAATATTTTGGTTCTTCACTCAGTTATGTGCTTGCTGTAATAATTTTTGAGTCGTAGGGTTACTGTTGTGTTACCGATTTCTCACAGGTTATCCTCTAGGTCTAGGTTAAGCTTATGTCATGCTAAGGTCTGGATTTCTTCAACCTTGATCCCGGGTGTGTTACAAGGAGTTGTTGCTTTCGCTGCATCGCTGGAGCGAGGAGGCGGAGGTTGTTCGATGGACTGGACGTGTGTGCGATCACGGATGTACTGCTACTTTGCGGTGCTGGACTTGATGGTGCTAGAGCTGATGGTGCTGGAACTGCTGGACCTGAAGTACTTCATCACAATCTTGAGATCACCAAGTGTACGACTACATCATCCACGAGTTCCATCTCGTTAACAAAGCTTTGTTGTCTTCAAGGGTAAGTTCTCTATGGATGTATATCCACCCGTTGGTTGTATCTACTAGATAGATCTTGGCGTATAGTTCCCATCATAGGAAATTTTTTGTTTTCTATGCTGCGACCCCAACACTTACAGTGAGGTTGACAATCTCACTAGTTTTGCTAAAAACAAAGGATTAAACGTATAGTGTGGAAGATAGTAATTGGTTGCAGAAAGTAAATAAACAGTAAACAATAGATGGTATATCAATGGTAAAGGAATGGACTGGGGTCCATAGTTCACTAGATGTGTTTCTCCTTAAGATAAATAGCATATTGGGTGAATAGATTACAGCGGGGAAATTAATAGATTGAAAAAAGCATAACAATGCATATACTAGACATCTTGACTCCTACAAGATTTGATTGGTCAGTACAACGTAAGACATAGATTGTAATCCAACTGCATCTATGACAAATAATCTACCTTCAGGTTATCATCCGAACCCCTTCCAGTATTAAGTTGCAAGCAACAGATAATTGCATTAAGCAAAGTGTGTAAAGTAAACAATACAATTGCCCCACGGACAAAGGATTGTTGTTTTCTCCCTAGTAGCAACAACACATCTACAACCTTAGAGATTTCTGTCACTTCCCCAGATTACTAGAGGCATGAACCTACTATCGAGCAAAAATACTCCCTCTTGTAGTTGAAAGCATCTACTTGGCCAAGATAGTTACTAACAATAGAGAGCATGCAAGATCACAAATAACATAGACATGATAGAATCAATAATCAATCTGACATAGTATCTCAATATCCATCGGATCCCCATAAACATAACATATAGGATTACAAATAGATGATTTTGATCATGAACGGAGCTCACAAGATCTAAACATGATAGGACAAAGGAGGAGAACCAACCATCTAGCTACTGTATGGACCCATAGTCCATGGGTGAACTACTCACGCATCACTCTGGAGTCTAGCATGGTGATGAAGAAGGCCTCCAGGATGATCTCTCCCCTCCGTCAGGGTGCCGGGAAGAGCTTCAGATCCCCCAGTCTATTGATGGAGATGGCGGCGGCTAAAGACTCTTTCGTGGATTTCTGATTGGGTGTTTAGGGTTTCTGCATTGGGGTGCTTTTATATGCGAAGAGGCGAAGTCGGTGGCTGCCCGAGGGGCCCACACCATAGGGCGGAGCGCCTAGGGGTGGCCACGACAGCCCTAGGTCTGGACACCTCGTGGCCCCACTTTGGCTGCCCTCCAGACTCCGTGTTCCTTCTGGTAAAATATTGACTATGGCTTTTGTCCCATCCAATTCCGAGAATATTTCCTTACTAGCTTTTCTAAAACCAAAAATAGCAGAAAACAGGCAACTAGCACTATGGCATCTTTTTAATAGGTTAGTTCCAGAAAATGTATAAAAATACCTCATAATGTAAACAAAACATAAGAAAGTTGATACAAAACAAGCATGGAGCATCAAAAATTATAGATACATTAATGACGTATCATGTTGCGGAAGAGGTTTCAACCATTGGAGAACACTATTTGGTTCAATCTGCCATGCAAGATAGTGTACTGGCCAGTAACTGTGTCGTCCATGCCATAATCATGAAACAAAGCTGTGCCACTCTTTGGGAGGACCTGAAATGATGAAATAATCAAAACACATTAGTAATTATAAACACACAAGTAAAATTGAAACCATGTCCTTATAGGTAGAATAACTCACAAATGTGTTGTTAGCTAAATTAAGTGCACTAAGACTTGTAGCATAATACTGCATATCAGAGAGATGGAAAAATCATCTGCATCATGCAGCTGGCATATTCTGCTTACATCCTTCGGCATCTCACAAGTAATGGCATACATGTCTTCCATAGTAATTAGATTCATACGTGTGAAAATACTCTTGTAGAAAACACCTCTAATGTAGGGATCCACAAATAGCACCCTAAATCCTATAAAATTCAATTACCATTAAAAGGAGAAATTATGTAGGGATCCACAAATGGAAATATTAATATACATACATTTGATGGAGAAAAGACACATACCATAAATAGTCCAGTATCCCTTGATGTCACGATTAGGGGCCTGTACTTCCATACTAAACAGAGACTGGTCATCTCCTTCCTCTTCACTTGCTACGTCTTCATCTCCATCATCTTCTTCAACATCATCTTCTATGATTAAGCTAAAAGTCACCACATCATGGATAGCAACATTGTGTGTCCTCAAGAAAGATAATAAAAATAGCCCTCTTATGGATGTAGCATCTTCCTTTTTCTGCAAGAAAAGCTCGAACCTAAGCCCTCTAGCCAAAGTTGGTAACCACTTATCGGCATACTGGTCGAGTTTTTCCTTGAGGTGACAAGAAACAGTCCAAGAAAAAACCAAATAAATATGTGATGTTGATCATAGATATAATAGTCGGAATAATTTACTACTAAAATCCATGTACTCATGTGTGGCTTATCAGATGTTTCTAATTGCTCAAACAAAAATATTTCCTTGATGTTTCTAATTTCTCAAACAAAAACATTTCTAGTACTCCTAAAATATTTAAATTGTCTTTGTAACATACACATGGTACAATTATTTTCTAGTAGGAAAATTTAATACTAACCAAATAAATCTGATGATGTTATATCACTACAACCTATATAAAAAACATAAATGCATGTACTCATGTGTGGTTTATCAGATCCAAACAAAGATGCATATATGGCAGAAACATAAAACAATTGATTAATATTTCTCTAAAAAATTCCGAAGGAACAGAGATGCATATATGGCTTATCACTCCTAAAATCTGAAGGAAACTTTCTAAGATATGCCCATTGATGTTTCTAATTCCACAAACAAAAAACCTCAATTTCCTAGCTACCAAGCATCTGAACAATAATTTTATTTCACACGTAGGCTTGCTAATTAAATGATAGTGAAGGACTTTGTAGATAGATTGATGCTAAAATTACTGACCAGTCCTTCCTGAAACATAGGCTAGTTCAGGACGACAGTGAAGGAGTCTAAAGTCCTATTTTAATAGCCATAGTTATGCGTTGGCTGGATGCATACACGACAGATTTCCATCACCGTAGCTTGCTGGTTTCTGCACACTGAAAAAAGAAATGATCAAAGAAAAGATTCATAACAACCTGAAAACATCATTTGTATAGTAGATAGATTGGGGGAAAACAGATCAACAAAATCACATTTGTACATATCTAGAGAAGCGTCTGAACCATATGCGCAACTCGAGCTCTATGTATGAACAAGCGCCTGCGTATGATTAGACTAAATCTAGAGAAAGAAATCAAATAGAAAGAAGAGTAGAGAGGAAGGAGAACCTGCAGGCGAGAGTTCGTCCGTACTCTGCCTCTGGAACTAACCATTGAATGCACAGATTTAGTTTGCCCCGGTTATTACTCTTAGCAGTGGTTTTTATTATCATCCGTCTGAGGTGCACTCACGGGGGATGCACGTGGTAGGGCAACCAGTTGTGTCATAATTGCACGTGTCAGGCAACCAAATAAAGGTGGCTTGTAATAATATCCGGCTTAACGCTCCGAGTATTAGAGATGATTGAGTTTTTTCATCGCCTAAGGTCATACACTAAGGCACTTGTTTTTATTATTCGCCTCCCACAGACCCTTTTTTGGGGTCAGTTATGGTAAACACCCGCTTGGAAGACAAGTAGAGGCAGTCGTATTGACACAACCGGCTGAGGGGGACGAACAGAGGAAGGTTTTTCCGTTCTTGGGGAAAACCATCTGAGTGATAGTCTCTAGGTAACGAGTTTGTACTAGTGAAAGAGTATGGCTCTGAATGCCACAACACACTAAATTTCACACAGAATAGAGTATGTTTTATGATTAACAAGTTTCTTGAATTGTCAAGCCTTCTAGCTAATTTCGCATACTTAAATGACTTTTTGTCAATAAAACTAAAGTAGGTAAATATTGAACTACAAGTGCATGATAGATTTATTTTAAATTTGTCTGAAATTCATATATAATTATTATACCCATGCAGTCATACTGAAAACCAACGATTATTTTGAAAGATACAACTTCTTTGTATGAATTTTCATGCTGACACATTTGACCATGTTTCAAAAAAGTTAAAGAAAATAAGGAAACATGGAAAGAATGACCAAGGTCATGGCCATATTGTACAACAGTACTCCAAAAAACAATGGTTCACATCCAAGTGGCGGAGGCGCAGAGCTGACTCTAGAAGAGATTGGACATCATCACAACTCAAAACTATTCCAGATTTTTTTTGCAAAGGGGAGCAGAACACGGCCTATGCATCGGTTGATGCACACAACCTATTCGTATTAAAAATGCATGCATGTAAAACAGTAAAAATGATGTTGGTAAAGTTCAATATAAGGGACATGGGCACCTTCACCGGCCCTACACAATTAACCTTTCTTCCTCTTCTTCCCCTTGATCCTTTACGATTTTGCAGCTGGCTCCGAAGACCGGAGCTCCCCATGGGAAGAAGAAGAAGACAAGGTGGCGATGACAAAGGCCGTAGAGAAAAATAAGACATGTCGTCGGCTTCCGAATCCTTCTCTGGCCACTCCAGGTCGCAGTCTCGCACCAGGCAACCATAGGAAGAAGCAGGTGTCGAGGTCCATCAAGGTCGGGCTACATTTCCCCATCGGCCGGATCGAGCGCTACCTCAAGGAGGGTCGGTACTCCCAGTGCATAGGCTTTGGGGATCCCGTCTACCTCGCGGTTGTTCTCGAGTATGTCACCACCGAGGTGCTGGAGCTCATTGAGCAAGCCACGAAGGATAGTAAGAAGATACGCATCATCCCGAGGCACGTGATGCTCGGCTTCATGCGTGACGAAGAGATCAGGAAGCTGCTAGTCGGTGTTACCATCCCGCACGGCGGCGTGGTTCCCAACATCCATGAGTCCCTAGTTGGCGGTGGTACCGTGGAGGACGCAACCAAGTTGCCCGCAGAGGATGCTGTCAAGTCGCCTGAGAAGACCGCGGAGTCCCCCTAGAAGTCGTTAAGTTGTACTACTCCGTATGACGTTGGGTTTGCTCTGTTTGCAGTTTGGTTAATCATTAGTGTTAATGTAATATTCGGATTTGTGATGCTCAGAAAAATATTGTGAGGGTTCTCAAAAAAATGTTGTTTTCCTAATCTTATCCTATACTCCCTTTGTTTAATATTACTTCGCATATTAGGTTTAGTCAAAGTCAAACGTTACAAAGTTTGACCAACTATATACAGTATTAAAAAGTATACTCATTGAAAAAAATCAATATTGTTGAAACACAATGAAACATACTTTAATATACCATATACTAGTATACGTCTGATATCTAGATATTAATATTTTATATGTTATGTTTGCTTAAACATTACAAAAAATGACTTTGACTTGGTCAAACGTGCGAGTAATACGAAACAGAGAGAGTGCCACTATATAGTGTATGAATAACTTTGAATATTGACCGTTGGATCAAGACTAGAAAATCCCAACATTCCCAACCATTAGATCTTTTCCATTATAGTATCTAGAAATTTCGATCGATAGTCTTTAACAGCATGGCATAATGAATGCTGGTATGCATAAACCTCAAAACACACTCCATTGCTTAATTTCAGGGTCTTTGTGCTAAATGTATGCACTTGGATGTAATTTTCATTTTTTATAAGGTCCTTTATTTAACTTGTACTCCCACTGACCATGTTAACTAAAGCACCTCGCTCCTACATGACCTATCACAGTTAGAAGAAAATGGCACCGCCCCAATTATCAAACAAAGTTTAACATGGTTTCTTATAATTCTATGTTTTTACTAGAAGGATGTTTCAAGCTTCCTTGCTAACTTCGCACACTTAAGTTACTTTTTTCTCATTCAACGAAATTATGTTAAACTTGAGCTACAAGTAAGAATGATAGATTGTTGTTGAATTAAATGTCTCTTCGGGGTTATATGTGTGCATCTCCTTGTAGTAAATAATGTCGTTGTTGTGAGTTTCCAACTATGAGGAAAGAACATTCTCAATTTTTTGAGTGATAACGAGATTGTTCTTTTTTGTAAAGGAAGTCTGATGTCCAGAGTTAGATTCCCATGTTTTACGAGTTTTCAATATCCCTAGCTAACTCCACACACTTGAATGAAGTCATGCCGATTTATCGAAATTAGGTCAAATTTGAACTACAACTAAATTGTAAGTTGCCTTTAAAGATTTATGAAAAAACTTTTGGAGGTACCCAATGAGGGGTCAATTAATATATCAGAAACCACCGAGAGTTTTGATAACATGTTTAACTTCTTGCTAAGATTTTGCATCTTGACAATTTAATGAAATTAGGTCAAACTTGAGCTACAAGTAAGTGCGATAGATTGCTCCTGAAATAAATGTCTTTTCAGAGGTAGATGGGTGCATTTTCCTATAGTAAAAAATTTCGTCAGTGTGAGCTCGAACTATCAGGAAAGAACATTCAATTCTCAATTTTCCTAGAGATGACAAGCGAGGTTGTTCTTTTTCATAAAGAAAGTCCAAAGAATATGGATCTGAATGCCACAATCCAGGTTTTCACACATATATAGTGGACAAACATGTTGTCCTGATGATACCCATGTTTTATGTGCTTTCAAACTTCCTCACTAACTCCTCCAACTTGAATGACTTTATCCCAATTTATCAAAATTCTATTAGGTCGAATTTGAACTACAAGTAAATTGTAGGTTTCTTTGAAAGTTTTATGAAAAATATTTTGGAGGTACCCATCAGAGGGAGGGGTGAATCAATATACTCCCTTTGATCCATATTACTTGTTGCTCAAATGGATGTATCTATCACTAAAACATGTCTAGATACATTCATTTTAGCAATAGTTAATATGGATCGGAAGGAGTATCAGAAACCACCGAGAGTTTTAACGGTAGGTTCAACTTCTTGCTAAGATTTTGCATCTTAACAATTTAACGAAATTAAGTTAGACTTGAGCTACAAGTAAGTGTGATAGATTGCTCTTGAATTAAATGTCTTTTCGGAGGTAGATGTGTGCATCTTCTTGTAGTAAAAAATGTCGCCAGTGTGAGTTTCCAACTATGATGAAAGAACATTCTCAATTTTTTGAGTGTGATGAAAAGATTATTCTCTCCCATAAAGGAAGTCCGGAGAATATTGATCCGAATGCCACAAACCAAGTTTTCACATATATATAGCAGACCAACATATTGTACTTATTATTTCCCGTGTTTTATGAGTTTTAAAACTCCCTAGATAACTCCACCACTTGAATGACTTTATGTCGATTTATCAAAATTAGGTCAAATTTGAACTACTACAAGTAAATTGTAGGTCGCTGTGAAATTGTAGGTCACATACTAGGCCTTATTAAGGTGTGTGTTTTTACACATTGTGGGAGTAGTATATTTTTTTGCTTAGACATATGCTCACCCTCGTGCATGCGATGTACATGCTGAGAGAATAAAATGTTGGTAGGGAAGAGGGCAGCAACGAAGAGGAGTTGAAAGCGGTTCCATGTCAGAGCAAAGTTATGATGGGTTCTTGACACAAGGTGCTCCTATGGCTTACAATGTACACTCTACTAGTAGTAAATTTTAGGACCTATGCACACAAAACAAATCGTGTGTTTTCTCTCTCCTTCGCTATCCTCCATCTCTCCTCCCCTTTCCCCTCGCACACCGGCCTTATTGATCTCTCCCTCGTCCACGGGATGGTGCTCCGCACGTGTGCATAGGTACAACGGCTCTATGTCTCTGGCGTGTTTGGCAGCCACCCGTTGGTGTGGAGTAGGGACAAGGAGTACATAGGAAGAAAACCACTTTGGTCCTTGGCGGCCAAAAAATTCAAACTTTTCTGGTTTTTAAAATTTTCACTTGCTTCCCAAACATCGGGAGGGCATGTAATTCAAAATATCAGCCCTTTTTAGTACTTCCTATCTTATCTTTATCTTGTCTTATCTCTTACAATACCATACAACTGTATAGTGTACGGAACATTGACCATTGGATCAAGACTGGCAAATCCAAACATTGCTAACCGTTGGATCTTCATTTCCATTCTTAGCATCTAGAAAGAATCTATTGATATTCTTTAGCACGATGAATGCTAGTATGCGCAAACCTCAAAACACAAACTTCATTGCTTTGTTTTAGGGTCCTTGTGCTAAATGGATGGACTTTGATGCAATTTTCATTTTTTATGAGGTCTTTGATGTAACTTGTACTTCCACAGACCGTGTTAACTCTCAAGCACCTTGCTCCTACAAGACCTACCATTAGATCGGCAATTCGCAGTACTTCTTATCTTATCTTTATGTTGTCAAATCTTGAGTGATTCTTTGGCTCCTTCCAGTTCCGCGCAACCATCAGATGTTGTTGCGCCCTCCACTGTAGCGGGCACGATCAGACCTATCGTCGTGTGTACGGTGGACCCGCCGCTATATGCTAAAAAGATAGAGCAAGTGAAGAAACTTGAGGGAAAACTATTGGTCGTTCAATCACTGGTGGATGTTTCCCAATCAAAAACATGCCAGACTCTCCACCATGGAGCTTTTTTCTTGGAAGAGATCTCCAGGGCGAGCGAAAAACTATTGTGTAAGCTACCTTCTTCTTCGGTTGCCTTTCTGTCTTGATAAAAATTAATTTTCCTCCAATGTGCAGGCATTCGATTGTGCGAGAGGGAGGAGAGCCAGCGTCTGCGCGACCGGATGCATGCTCTTATATCTGCCTCTCGGAGTTCGGAGATGGACTTTTGGAATGACCATCGATGTGGCTAAACTATTGCGCTATTGCAGGATCGTATGTCGGAGCTGGAGCAATTTGTTGAGTGCTGTTGCAGATCTCTGGCTATTGTTTACCAAAAAGAAAGTGCAAACACTAGTACGAACGCCTTACTTAGAGACGCCAGTTTCCCATGGGCCTCAATCAGTTTCTCGTTCCGACTCAAGCGTATAGATTCTAAGAGCACAACACCTGATCCGATTTTTCTTTGCGGCTCTAAGATACGAGACCTCGGACAGTGCAAAAAGGAAAATGCCCCTAACATGTACTAGATGGAGATGACCCATATTTCGGACTGCTTGGACGAACTCCTCAACCTCAGACGGGCTATACGGGGGACCATCTCCAATAGTCAGGCGACCGGAGTCGGATTCTAACAAAGACCATCTCCAAAACTAGTGTTCCTCGAAGTGGCTTTCTAAAGTGACCATCTCTAGTATGTGTAAACCATTTTAAATAGTAGCATGCTAATTCGAACTCGATCATAGCTGACATGACACATAATCATGATTCAACAGCAAGATAGACATATTAACTCGAACTTAATTATAGCAACCAGTCAAAAGAAGACCATTATATTAACAACTAACATTAGCCCAATAATTGGGAAAATCCATACATATTTAGCCATTACTTTATGGCAGTGCATACAATGTGTAGTCTATACATAGAAGAAGCATAGTTAGTACTAGAGTAGTTATGGGTCGCCCAATGGAAGTTTTCGAACCAGAATATATACCTCTCCATTATCTATTTCATCAAAGCAAAAAAGGACAATGTTATCCTACTTTAAGTTGAAGCTTCTCACAACCTTCTCCCATCTAGTCTCCAGATTGCATTTGATCGACCAACTCCTATCTTCATTGTAACCGTCTTTGGCTCCTTGCTCTTCATTTCCCAAACATGCACATCAATTGGTTCATCAAGGCAATTCTTTAGATATTTTCTTGTGAACTCAGCTCTAAATGTTTGCGCAAGTACAAAGAGTTGAAGAATTAGCATGGTTTGATTAATGGAAGTATTTAAATATCACAGTGTAGCGTGTTGATCACGTGTTCAAGAATATATCATCTTACCAACATGCACTTCTTTTCGATGACACATGAATAGGGCAACCTATAGACGTAGTACTTGATATTTGGTGGAAATTCGGGTTCACACCAATCTAAAAGGAAGTCTACATGAACTTTTTTTAGATACATGTCGTTTCCAAAAAGGCTCTACTTATCAAAATCAGTGTTCCCCTTGTGTTGAGGCCTTGATGCAATAACACATATAAATTTCAATACGGTGGAATAATATTCTTGTGTCTATAGTATAAGCACATACAAATTTAAAATAGATGACTAGAATTTTGATGTTTTTTATACCTCTAATCTCAAGCCTCTTAGTGGTCTCTTCTAATGACTGGAATTCAAAACTGCCCGAGCTAATGGGAACACTGTTATCGCTACACATCACTATTGCAATATCACTACAGGTTCCCATATGTTAAATAGATACATACATTGAGTATTTTAATACAATCAAATATAATAATGAATTAGACTGAAAACAAAAACACAGTTCTTGTTATCGTACATTAATAAAAAAGCATACACAGCAAAAGAATTTGAAATTCATCAAATAAACAAGATGCAAGAAGACTAATGAAGTGACAATTAAATCCATATTGCTAGAAGGGCAACGAAAAATGAGGAATCAATAAAGAGTTGCCGATTTTTAGATGTACATAAGGGAAAAAGAGGTGGGACATATAGAGGTAGGCTGGGGGAGGCTCTCTCAATGTTGTCGTCGTGTCTCTGCAGCTAGGAAACCCTGAACCCTAAATTCGACAAGAAAAATGGAAAATTCCATGCAAAAATTTCTAAATCCAAGCTCTACATTAGTGTTTTGGGGGTTTGATTTTCACGCATACCTACCTGGACGACGAAGGGGTCCTCGGAGGCGAGGGAGAGCGTCTGTGCCACAAGGGAAGGGAGGCGGCAGGGAGGAGAGGTAGGGGACCAGAGGTGGCAGTGGTGGAGGGCGCCGGCAGAGGCGGCGGTGGATAGTGGGTGTGAAGCAGTACTAACCTCAATGGGAAGGGAATGAAAAATGTGGCATATATCTGAAATATTTGTCCAAATATTTTCAAATCTTTGCCACCAAGTACTAACCTCAAATGACTGCGAACGGAAAACGTCTCTAAAAACATCCGAATTTCTTATTTTGCCGACCGATACTTCCCTCAGGCGGCTAGAAATTACAACCGTCTTGAACTTTTAAAGGGAAACTTTGTTCGTTTGATTTATAGGTTATATTTACACAAATGAACTAATTAAAGGAGAGAAGAGGCCCATATATATAGATCGAAAGATTTGAAAAATGAGATCAACGAGCTAGATCACTTATCATACATCGTTAAACAGCTAATTAAGATGAATTCTGTCCAAAACATAGTGATGAAACTAGCCAAAGTTGGTTCATACAATAATATAGTAAACAATATTATTAAGGTCACACATCCAAATCATTGATGATGTCAATGACGAACATCATATGCAGGTCCCTGCGTGCGGTCGTCAACCTTGTAGTGACGAGTATGGCTTTCCCAATCTGGAGATGCTCGGTTTGGAGGAAGTTAGTCCACCCGTCAGGGGTGAAGGAGATGCGGCCGTCAAAATCCATCTTGTACTCGACGGTGTTGATGCCACCTCGTGCTCCAATGTGTAGTCCAAAAAAGCCATCTTCAGGGATATGAAGATCATAAACCATGTCCTTAGGTAATTTCCACAATGCAAAGGTAAGATGATTCAATGTTACGCGCAAACATTATCACAAGTAATATATTGTAGATCGATATGTATAGCTTTGTTGACATGATATACTTACCACAAGGCGCCTCTCGACATTCTTCTTCGTCAAGTGGGTGACAAATGGTAGCCCAATGATGGAATTACTTGGAGCGATGATTCGTTGGAGGTGATCATTCTCACCGTTGGTAAGTTTGCATCTCTGGGAGATAATTGGAAATAACTGCTCTATAGGCGGTTCCTCATCTTGTTCTTCTTCGTCGGCATTGTTTAGATATATGACAGTTATCCTCGGTATGTCTTCTTGCAAGGAAAAGCACACCAACTGACCATCCCCGGTGAGATTGTTATCAGCAATGAACCGACGCCACCATGAACCTCCCAATCGATTCCTAGATGGCCCTTTTTGCACTTCAGCCGTGTATGTCCACCCACAAGCTAGGAATTGCACCATATCTCCTTTTAGTTCATTGAAATGTGCATTTGCATTGCATGGGACAGTATGTGCACCTAAAGCACACACCAAATTAATGATTTTAATATGCTTACAAGTTTGAGATGAATTTACAGTGTATGAGTGTTAGAGAATATACCACTGATTTCTCGAAATAACCAGGTATGAGATGAACACCGAAAAGTGAGCCAGTTGACAATATTATTTCCTTGAAGTGAGTCTTGCAAATATGGCATGTTGCCATATATCTTGTCGTGGGGGAGAGGGCGACGTCGTTGTTGCGGGCGTCGTCGAGCCAGTCAGCGTTAATGCATGGCGGCCAATCTGGAAGGGGAGAGCTGGATCTAGAAGAGAGGAAGCCGGCATTGGGGGATTTCTCGATATTAAATGGAAGGGGGATTTATAGGAGGCGGTCCATAAAAATAACCATCTCTACCTTAACAATATATTCGGGTACTCCACATATATTTGGACCCTCCAGATTTTGGTGATCCTAACATTTGAGAATTATTGAGAACGAAAAGGCAAATGAAGGTTCTTATACATGTGTACTAGTGTTAAATTAAGTCCTAAGACTAAGTTAGGTTCATGCATTGAAGAAAAAAATATATGGTGTCGTACAAACCTTGGATCTTATCCTGAAAGGTATGACAACTCCTAGTGTTCATGTGCTTGCTTCATAGCAATAAGGTGAAAGTGTTTAAATATCGACTAATTCCAATGTTTAATCACGATGTGAGATCCTTTTGTTACTCAAATATAAATTTATCATCAATTTAAACTTTTTTTCACCAATTGAAACTTTTTTTCATGAATTCGTGTAGTCGAAACTCTGGATATATTTAGACACTACAGATTTTGATAATCCGAAAACTTGCAAATTATATTCAGGACAAAAAGGCAAGGGAGGTGAACATATTACAAACATAGTTCCTATGTTAGATCTAGCTAAACAAAATAATGATAATGCAGCTCTTCCTTGGAGGGTTGAGTGAATTTTCGTCACGAACAAGCCAATGCATTTTTCCCTCATTTGCACCCTCACAGAAACTAGTGAACCACCTTCAAGTTGGTTCATGTTGTGATGGCTCAAAATGTAGAGCTTGTTGGAAACCCTAAGAGGAAGGTACGATGAGCACAGCAACAAGTTTTCCCTCAGTTATGAAACCAAGGTTATCGAACCAGTAGGGGTAAGGAACCAACTCCAAGGTGTTGCTAAAAACTTGGAGTCCCGCACAACACAACCACAGAACTTTGCCCCAACTTACAATGAGGTTGTCAATCTCACTGGTTTTGCTGAAAACAAAGGATAAAATCTATAGTGTGGAAGATAGTAATTGCTTGTAGAAAGTAAACAGTAAACGGTAAACAGTAGATGGTATATCAATGGTAAAGCAATGGACTGGGGTCCATAGTTCACTAGAGATGTTTCTCCTTAAGATAAATAGCATGTTGGGTGAACAAATTATAGCGGGGCAATTGACAGATTGAGAAAGCATAACAATGCATATACTAGACATCTTGACTCCTGCAAGATTTGATTGAGCATTAAAACATAATACATAGACCGTAATCCAACTACATCTATGACTAATAATCCACCTTCAGGTTATCATCCGAACCCCTTCCAGTATTAAGTTGCAAGCAACAGATAATTGCCCCATGGACAAAGGATTGTTGTTTTCTCCCTAGTAGCAAAAACACATCTACAACCTTAGAGAATTCTGTCACTTCCCCAAATTACTAGAGGCATGAACCTACTATCGAGCATAAATACTCCGTCTTGGAGTTGCAAGCATCTACTTGGCCAAGATAGTTACTAACAACAGAGAGCATGCAAGATCACAAATAACATAGATATGATAGAATCAATAATCAATCTGACATAGTATCTAAATATACATCAAATCCCCGCAAACACAACATATAGGATTACAAATAAATGATCTTGATCATGAATGGAGCTCACAAGATCTAAACATGATATCACAAAGGAGGAGAACCAACCATCTAGCTACTGTATGGGCCAATAGTCCAAGGGTGAACTACTCACGCATCACTCCATAGGCTGGCATGGTGATGAAGAAGGCCTCGAGGATAATATCTCCCATCCGGCTGGGTGCCGGGAAGAGCTTTGGATCCCCCCGATCTAGGGATGGAGATGGCAGCGGCTATAGACTCTTTCATGGATTTCTGATCGGGTGTTTAGGCTTTCTGCATTGGGGTTCTTTTATAGACGAAGATGCGAGGTTGGTGGCCGCCCGAGGGGCCCACACCATAGGGCGGTGTGCCTAGGGGTGGCCACGCCAGCCCTAGGTGTGGCCACCTCGTGGCCCCACTTCGGCTGCCCTCCGGACTCCGTGTTCCTTGTAGTAAAATATTGACTTTGTATTTTGTCCCGTCCAATTTCGAGAATATTTCCTTACTAGCTTTTCTGAAACCAAAAACAGCATAAAATAGGCAACTGGCACTATGGTATCTTGTTAATAGGTTACTTCTAGAAAATGTATAAAAATACCTCAAAGTGTAAACAAAACATAAGAAAGTTGATACAAAACAAGCATGGAGCATCAAAAATTATAGATACGTTTATGACGTATCAAGCATCCCCAAGCTTAACTCCTGCTCGTCCTCGAGTAGGTAAGTGATAAAAAGAATAATTTTTGAGGTGACATGCACCATCACAATCTTGATCAAGGTATTTAACAAACATTGATAGTTGGGATCAAAGTACTATAAACATGAACATGAAAGATAGAGTTCTAACAATAAGACATAGAAAATATGTTGTAAAATGAAAAGGTACAAACAAGAGATCATGAATAACAATGCATTGAAAGACGTTTGTTTGTTTCACATATAGAAAACATAATAAGAGTGGTATTCAGCTTGTCCCTCATGGTATAGCAAAACATAAATGCATAGGACACCTTCAATGTTCATAAGGGTGACTAGATACAAATAATTTAAGAACAAGCAATATCAAAGTTATGAATCAATCAACAAGTTTTGGGACAATGCACATTAAACTAAGAATGACCACTATGCTCTCTCAATTGGTGCATAAAGATAGAAGATGGAGACTCAACATAAAAGTAAAAAAGAAAGGCCCTTCACAGAGGGAAGCAGGGATTTCAAGTTTCATAAAGAGCTTCGGTACTTATTAGCTTTCATCTCTCATTGTGTAACATCCCAGCATTAGATCTTAGAAATAAGCTGAGATGAGGTGTGTGCATTGCATTCATGCATAGAAAATCCGGGAAATTTTCACGCAAAACTAAAAGAACCGAAGAGGGATTGAGGTCTCTCTTGAACTAGTGGGAACATCAGTACATGTGCGACAGATTTCGACATGACCTCTACTGTAATTTCGTGTTTGAGAGACAATTCAATTCATATTTGAAATTGAGATCTGAATTTCAAATTTGAAAAACTTGGAATTTATAATACTCCAATGTTAAGTAAAGAACACTTAAAGAATAAAGTAATAACAAGAAATGGAATAGGAAATTGCAATTACATAAATAAAAGAATAGGAGAATACAATGAAAATAATCTTTATTAATTCATACCATATTACAATGTCTTCACAGTTTTGAATAAAAAGGAAAATACAAATAAATAATGGTATTCCTCATACTACAGGAGTACAAATAAGTAATAAGTCTTGTAAAAGAAAAATTGAAATTATTAAAACATACATGGACCAATAGAATGGAATAGAAAAGAATAACTTTATAAAAATATTACAATTGTCCCAAATAGAAAAGAAAGATTACAAAAATATAAAGGAAAAGTCTAGACTAAATTTCCTATCTACATCTTTTATCTTCCTGATCTTTTCTTCTTCACTTCAATCCCTGTAACACAAAATAAAAGAAATAGACAAACAGATGATAAAATAAAAGGGTTAGTTTTGGAGTTAGATTAATCTTAGATTGAGCATACAAGTGATATGCCAAACTCATCATTGAAGTATATGAATAAAGGGCCAAGTTAGTACTTGTTCTTATCAGTAAAGAATTGCTTCAGTACAACCTCATTGGCCTAAGAGAGGGGCAAGTTTCACCAAGTCAGATAAACAAGCAAAAGGTAAAATAGTAGGAAATAATAAGTTTCCACTTGAGCTTATCCCCAAGAGAAATATTTGTATCCATTGGAACTTGGACCCGAAGGTCCCACTTGCAAGCAACATATACATAGCATGCATATGTTGTGCTGTCAACAATAGGGAGAGAGAGGAAGAGTTAAAACCACGGCTGTTCACAGCAAAACAACCGAACCTAACTAGCTCAGTACTAGTTTCTCCATAGCACACTAGCCAAACTGCACATCCATATCCATCCTCTCTATTTCCATGCTAAGAGAACACTACACCATAGTTCATCAACTGTTCATCATATATCCATCCATTTTATTTTCAGAAGATCAACAAGGAACCAGCCAAGAACAGCATCAGATTATTCCAGATTCACCAATCCATCCACCACATGAAACCCAGCCAAATCATTCCAATATGGTTACCTGAAGAAGAACAAGATCCAGGAGTAGAGCAATTATGAGCCTTCTAGCTAGAGCTAGGAGGAGGTGGCCAACCGCTGGAGATAATAGGTGGAGGCCAGCAAAAGGAGAAGCATTTCAGCTGATCAAGGACAACACCAAGATTCGGTTTAAATCAAGCACCACATCACCAACCATTTGCTACACTGCAAGAACGGGTTAACCACTAGATCCAAAAACAAACATAGCATATGTTCTTAGCATTTCATTTAAGAAAATGATTTGGGTGAGGAGTACTCTCAGATCTGTATAGAATTTCTATGCAAGGTTCATCCTAGAGTAACTGAAAGGCAACCAATATATGTTCTCATCCAATAATTACAGCCTCAACTTATGCATCCTAGGCATGGGCCATCCCAAAGCATTCTTTGCTCATAACATCGTTCAAAATGATGTGTTTAGACTGCAGCATAGCCAAAAGGAATAACAACATATCATGCTTGTTATGCTCTTGGTCTTGTGTACACTCCAGAGAGGCATCACAATAGCAGGACACAACAGCAGGCTCAGCCTTATGCATCATTGACCAATATCACATGTTAGGGTGGTGTATCTAGATCATCCATACTAGATGATACCATTTCTTCCACACCCTACTTAAAAAATCTAGCAGATCCAGGAGTGGAGACCACTGTGTTCCATCCTAAAGGAGGCATCACAGTGGCATCTCATTAGTGAATCCACACCAGCACAAGATCACAATACCATATAATCCTTTTCCTAGCTAAAAACACCTAGGAATCATATGACCACTGTCTTACTGACAATAGTTGGACAATAGCCAAATCAGTTGCAAAGCCAATGAAGAGGCAACAAAAGTATCTATTCATGTGCAATAAATGTAAGGCCTCAGACCTGCATCATTGGCAGCATAACTCTAGATCTCTAGTCAGTTAATCAAGTAGCATGTACATCTCATGTGTTGTTCATCACTGTGCTCACTCCATAAGGAGGCCAATAGTGGCATACACCATAGCCACAACCACCAAATTATACTAAGACTGGTTAAACATTTAGCAAAATTGCTCCAAAAGCAATTCTATCATCTTCCCAGCAGAACAGCCAGGAGATCACACCTTAACCATAGAAAGAAAATACAGTAAGATAGTGTATGGAGAGCAGCAGTGATGCACAAAATATAAACAACAAGTTTGTATGTACATCTTCACCATATTAAGGAAATGTAACAGAGTCTATAAATTAAAACAATAAGGAAGCATGTGTAGGAACATTATATGTTCTATAGAAGGTTGATAACTTAAGAATATCAATCACACACTTGCATTTGTAGTATTGAACTATAAACCATGTATAGCTTCTATACCAGACTACTATATAAACGTATACGAACTAGTTTCATGCTTTAGCATGTTGGAATGATCATGAGATCATCCTGAAACTATTTACCAGCAACTCTAAATATAACCAGCAAGAACTTAACACTCAAACTACCTATACTCAAATTGCTTCACCAACAAACCAAACAGTACATGACATAGACAATACACATCCCATGTCAACACTGAGAGGTCATAATAAGAGTAGAGAAGAGAGGAAAGGGATACCTACCTGGAGGCGGAGCAGAGCTCGCCGGAGAAGAAGCAGAGGCGACATCAGCCCATGCGGCGACCACGGCACGACGACACAGGGAGCTAGGTGGTGTTGCGCCTGTTCCAAGACGCAACCTGCAGTCCACCGGTGTCAAGAGGGAGATCCAGAACCCCTAGCAACCTCGGTGTGGTGGTGGAGTATAGCCGTAGTACTTTGGTCGGAACCGTAGCACCAGTAGGGTTACGGGACGGCCAGACGAAGATGGGTATCACAAATTGAATTGGGTAGGAAGGTGGAGCTCGACGGGGCACATTTGTTAGAACCAATGGCGCGACCAGAGTGGCTGGAGTTCGTCGGAATCTGGCGGAGACCGCCGCGGCACTAGGCGTCAACCATAGGAGGACATTAGACGGAGGAGATCGAGTCAGGGAAAGGAGAGGGGTGTGGACTCGGTCGGTCTGATCAACCTAGCAGATCACCTAGGCCGGTTTAGTCTAGTCCAGTGGGCTAGTTTGATCTATGGACCAGAACCTCTAATAAAAAAAGGGTAAACAAAATTTGAAATTAGCAAAATACCCTTAAACCTATTTTAGCTCTAAAAATATAGAAAAATCCTAAAAATATATATGATACATCAAAATGACTACAAAAATAATACCTACCTAAAAAATACAACTTTACTTATTTAAGTTAGGTAAAATGCAAATAAATATTAACACTATTAACTTCTAAATGAAATTTCATAAAATAAATAAAAGTCCTAAAAATCAATAAAAATAATTTTTGCATATGAAAATAAATCAACTATTTTACAAAAATACTAACTTAATTTTTTTACAAATAAAACTTGGAACAAATAGTCAAGCACATTTAATCCTTTATAGAATTTGGTAAAAATAAAAATAATACTTAAAAATAAATAAATATCATTTTTAAGATCTTCAGTAAATATATTTTACTAGAAAATCCTAAAGTTTTTTTGACTTTAAGGAAATAAGTCCTTACCTATTTTATAAAAGACCTAGTTTGTAAATTGTATAAAAACATCCCTTAAATAAAAAAATATAATCACAATTCTAAATAAAACACCTTAAATCCCTAATAACTAAATACTAAGTCCAAAGCTATAACTTGGATCTATAATAAAACTTAAGTGTAACCTATTAACCTTATAAAACTCTTTTAAAATCATAAATCCAAACTAAACCAACAATTTTAAGTAAATTTTGAACATCATAAAAATTAATGCTATTTATCTCTTAACTATTCTTAAACATGAGTCTAGCTCTAACAGATTATTCAAATCATCTAAATTTACTTTCCTTAATAAGATAAACTGTATTCATAATAACAAATCACATTTAAACTCATCATTCACTTAAGCTGAAAGTGAATGATCCTATACCTGCAAACATTCTTGTTGCAAGATTTAAAGCTTATTAATACTTTTAAACACATCACACCCTAGATCTAATTATGTTTTTATAGTTAACTTTTGTCTGTACCAAATTAAGTCATAAGGCATCTCAAATACAAACTTATCGAACAAACATCGATCACATTCTATTAACCATAAAGATTGGTTAAACCACATCAAAGAAACATTTTCTTCAAAAGTTATTCGTTTTGCCACTTCAAACAACAATCTCGTAATAAGTTCCTCAACTCTTATCAACCTAAAACATGAACTTCCATAATGGTTACATAATACCAAATAATTCTAATCATGTGTTGTTATACTTACTTTGAATCATACATGTTAGTAATAAGTTCCTTGTACTTATATATATTTTTGTAAAGTAAATTTATAGATGTAAAATCCCAAAAACCCTAATCAAGATTATCAAGTTCTAATCACCCAAGTTTAGGGTTAACAAAAACTTTTATTACAAATCTGAATAGGAATGCATGTGTGTTTTGCATTAGTGTAGAATTGATTGAATTTGCCATGCTTGATTGCTACAAATGATGAGAAATGGTTTAAATATGAATGCTACATCATCTAGGCCAATTACAAACAAAATCAAAAGAAATCAAATATGAATAAATAAAGCAAATGGTCATTTTGGCCAAAGTTAACCACTAGGTCACTTTGTCTCTTCCTAGAAGAGAAATTCTAACAGAAACAATTCCACTTCTTTTCATCCCTTGGTAGACCAAGTAAAAGTGTATCAAGGCCCACTTTACAAAGTTAGAAAAACATTTTCCAAATCAATTTAATGGACAGTTGAAAATTGAATCTACTGCATATGTGAAGATCACACTTTTTCAAAAACCCATCAAACCAATTCCCCTTGACCTCTCCAAGCAAACATAGATACTCAAGCTTAAATCAAGATCACTCAAAAAAATTCATTCAAATTTTTAAAAGTAATTTTCTTGTGGCCATTACAACAAACACCTTGCTGACACTAAACTAACTACTTCCTAACTTCACTGTTTTGTATAGTGATCCTCGACCATTTGGTCTCTCCTTAACCCCCTTGTCCCCTCTAGTGTCGAGTAGCACCCAGACCAAACCCCCCCTTAGCCGTCTGCACAGTGGAGCGCCGCCCAATTGTGGTCATCACCGGCCGATAGTGGACAGCGCGCCAGGAGCATCGCCACCCTCGCCCACGACATGCACTAGACACAGCTCGGTCCACCGCCACCCCCTGTCCAAGCCTCGACCGCAGAAGAGCCATGGACCACACTAGCACCGCCGCGTCCTATGTCTCTGCACACCATGCCTACACGCGCCAGCTCGTCGCACCCAACCGCCTCGCACAAACCGCGCTTCACCCTCGCCACGCACGCTCATGCTCGCCATGATCATAGCAACCCCGCAGACACCCATGTTCGCCACCGCGCGACCCGTAGTAGTCGCACGCCGTCGCAAACACATATGCATCCGCGCGGAGCACCGCACGCTCCTGACCAATCCACACCACCCCACGCCACGCCATTACGATCATGAGAACCGCCAAGGAACCGCGCACCGTCCCCTAGCCTCAGCCGCGCCGATAGCCACCTGTAGCGTCGTCACCAACGAGCCTGCGCCCACGCTGTTCGGTCCCCTCGTCGCAGTATAAGTAGAGGCCTTCCCCGCCTCCATTATCCACACCACTGCATTCCCCACTCCTCACAGCCACTCCCACACTTCTTCCCGGAGCAAGGCGAGCTCTCTCTCGCCAGAATTTGGCCGGAGCCCACCGCTGCTGGAGGAGAAGGGCACCGTTGATTTTGACCACCCCAAGACCTGCCACGACCACTGCTAGAACCGCCGTCGTCTACCACGTCGATCGCCCCTGTTGTCGACCCTAGCTAGAGTCTAGGTGAGCCCCGCTAGACCCCCACCGCCGCGCTAGGTTTAGTTCATCGCCGGAGCAGTCCGTCATCGACGAGGACTACCAGCCGTTAGATTAGAATTAGATCGTACGACTTAGATTCGTAGATACCGTTTCGGGTAGTTAGTCTCGCTGACGAGTGGATTCCCTCTATCAGCAGCCCACTACACTATGCAGTGCAGTTGGGCCGGCCCGTTTAAGTTTCCCGCGTAGGCCTGGAGATTCAAATATTGATTTTCCATTTTAGTTAAAAACCTATTTTGTACCTAGATTCAAAATCAATTTAGAGAGTTTCACAGAACCAAATTGCATGATTCAATTTTTTTTAGAAAGATATTTAAATTATCTATCCAAGCCCGTTGGATTTAAATCATTTGGAGTTAGAGATAATATATAGTAAAAATAACAAGACAGAGACTTTTGCAACTTCAAACATTTTTTAAAAATCAACCATAAATGCTTTTGAGTTGATCCCAACTTTCAAAAATCACATTTGATAAGATATATCTGGATATGTAAAAATATTTAGGTTTGCATGCAGTGACTTTGGACTAGTACCAAAACAATGCTATATAGGCATTTCTAGTCACTTTAAATCTATTAAATGATAATCCTAAATGTAATAAAACATGATCAACACTTTAAATCACGTTCCCATGTATTAGAATATGTAGTGATGACATGTGTCAACATGATCCCGTATTTTAATTGGAGAATATTAAATCTTAATTAATTTCAATGAGTAGAAATTACTTTTCTAAAATAGAATAAATAAGATTAAGTCTTTAATCCATGTGATGATTGTGATGATGCTAGATCATCAAGTGTGAGCCTTAGTGTGCTAAATAGACTTAGAGGTCGTTTAGTATCCATCATTTGGGCATGGAATCGTGGAATTCATTTTACAATTCCATCTCTATGTTGTTTGGTTGGCACTATTATTTCATTTGGCAAATCCATCGAAATATCCCCATGTGTAAACCCGATTCCTATCTCAGACCCGTCATTTGCAAATTCCGGTGGCAACCAAACATGTGGGTGTTTTTGGAATCATAATATAAATGAAATGAATCCATGTATTCATTTCATTTCTACTAAATGAAATGAATACCTGAGTGCCAAACGACCTCTTAGTTAAGTATTGTTTGGTGATTGGGTACCCCGTATTTATTTATAGACGATAGTACCGACCAAGGATACGAGGAGGAGGAGTACTACCAAGAAGAAGAAGAAGAAGAGGGGTACTTCAACCACTGCACCAATCAAGGCAAGCCATCACTACAAAGGAATTTAGCCCCTTGCAAGCTAACACTTGCAAGTATTAACCCAAGCAAGATGCACTAGGCATTCTTGTGTTATGTACCTTTGATTTATACCAATCCCAAGTTTTTCTTTCAAGCTTTACTATTTCTACTTGACCAACGTTCTTTACTCCTAGTATAGATAGCATAAAGAGTATAAAACTAGGCCTATACTTAGATGTCATTCTATAGCATGAGATGGAAGATTAGCACCCCTCATTTGTGAACACTCTTAACCTTAGTGGCTAGTGCTAAGCATAAAAGTTGATCACCTTAGATGGGAATACTTGGTGAAAATGATTACGAAAACCTTAGAATGATGCTTCATTCTATTGAAATATTTTGACATGTGTTGAGAAACACCAAAGGATTTTGATGATGAAAATGTTGAGGCATGAGCCTTAGCCCTTTATAAAAACTGATGGTTGGGTTCGAGTGCGATACCATTCCAATTCTACTGTACAACCACAATACCTGAATTGGGTAGGGCTTAGCCGGAAGTTTATATGCATTAGTATGGGTTCCCTCGCGGGAGAGGTTTGAGTTGAGGATACCTCTTGATGATTGTCCACCTATGAAGTGCCCAAGATGGTAGATGGCCATGGCTGGGAGGCCAAGCTCATAAGGGAGGTGCCTATACTAGGGTGTGTAATTGAAAGGTTATGATTGATTATCTGCATACTAAGTATGATTGATTCAGGGTTATCCCTGATGGATGTATCGAATTTTGTGGTGAAAGTGTACCACCTCTGCAGAGTGTCAAACTATTCAAATAGCCGCGTCCGTGGTCATGGACAGTTGGAGTGGCCATACCGTTTCGTCGTCAGATGTTTTCAAAATGACTTGTGAAATGAATTGTGACTTTGAATTGACCACAACAGGGTTGTGGATATGAAAACTAGTTTTCCACTTAAGTGATTTAGAATATTAAATTAGTTTTCTTTACTTGTAAACTCAGTTTAGATAAATCTAGCTTTTTGCAAATAAACCTAGAGCTTACGATTCCTACTAGAACTACCTTACTTGTTAGTGATAGTTTGCGAGTACTTAAAGAGTACTGATGGCTTTGTCCCTGGCTATTCCCGCGGCCAGACTATGAGGAGGACTACCAGGATGATGGACAGCAGGATGTCTACGACAACTAGGATCATATCCCATCGTCAGCATTGCCTGTGACCCTGAAGATGGAGCCCACTACTACGCTTATTATTCCGCTGCTTGATTTGTATTAAGACTGGATCATGAGATCCTTTATTTGTGTAAGACCTTATTATGGTTTGTAATGGATGATGTACTATGATATCCAATCTGTTATGTCTCACAAAAATGGTAATCCTGGGATTGCGAGGTATGGCATAATAAGCATCTGGGATTAAAAACCGGGTGTTGACAAGTTGGTATCAGAGCCATCCTGACCATAGGAGACCCTAGTTAGAATGGACGTCCGAACAAAAACTTAGTTTCAAAACAAAACAAGTCAGTATTTATGAAAACTTATTCCCACTCTTATCCTTGTTTCTTTCAAAAAAAATCATGTTCCTCAAAAATTCTTACATTCCTACATAAAAATTTGACAGACTTGATCACCTCACTAACTTACTCATCCTAAATTCTTATAGATGGAAGTTTAGTATTGCAAGTTCTACCAGTTGGGCAACGGAGGCCAACTGATCTTGGAGAGGGATCTAGATGCACTGTCAGAGTATCTGGAGCGCCCGCACCCGGAATTCTTCGGGGCTCAACTCAATAATCACGCAGGAGGAGATCTACAATGGCTGATAGTTGCAGATCTCAGAGGAAAGATGGAAGCACCAACTTCGGATAAGATCCTATTCACTTTGAGGGAGAATAACTGGCTAGATGGATTAGCCAGGGCAATGCATGAAGCTCTCGCCCGTCTGTGTGGGCAAAACATCAACTTGATCCAGGGAACTCGCTTTGCTCACTTCGCAAGGCGTGATTCTATGGGAATGCCATTGGAGATCCCAGGACACCCAGAATTGAAGCACCAGGTGGACAATCTTGACTTCGTGATGTATGATAGGCAGAAGGAGTTGGACAACGCTCGCAACTATGCCAACCACAACCTTTCCATTGTCGTCAAGAAGGACCAGACTATCGCCATGCTCGAGAAGACCATCCATGAACAGGAAGTCCAGCTTGAAGCAAAGGAAGAGGAGGAAGGTGAAGATATCCAAGGAGATCTTTACTCTTACCTCAGTGATGACAATGACTACCTGGAGGATGATGCCATGGAGTTCCACACCAATGATGATGATTCTGACTTCATTGATGATGATTAGATGCACTGGATCACTACCGTAGGAAGGAGTTGTACCGGTCCCACTATATCGTAGTTTCACAGAATGGTTCTTACAACCATATTTTTTCTGTTTGTGTGTGGTGTGTGTTTGTATGGTGTGCTTTGAATGAATGAATGAGAAGGAGTTGTTAGTTTGCAAAACCTGAGTTAAACTCAAAGTTTAAAGCTTTTGAAAACAAAACCATGAACCTTAGAAATTTCCCCCTTATCTCATTATCTATCTCAATCTTCAGATGACTCGTGGAAATCCAGGAGGAAGCAGCTCATCTCAGGACCCGATGCTGCAGATTCTGCAAATGCTAGTTTCAGACTGTGAAGCTAGTAGAGCTGAACGCCAAGCCAACCTAGCCACTCTTCATCAGATAGCTCAGATGGCCCACAATAATCAAGCCCATGGAAACCAAGATCATCATGGATCCAAGCTCAAAAACTTTTAGACTACCAATCCCCCTATCTTTAGTAAGTCTGAAGACCCTTTAGATGCTGATGACTGGTTGCAAACCATGGAGAACAATCTGGAAGTCACAGGAGTTCAAGCCAATGAGAAGGTACTGTTTTCCACCCACTATCTGGCAGGAGATGCAAGATCCTGGTGGAATAGCACCCGTACCATGAACGACGGTCAGATGATGACTTGGGAAGCATTCAGGATCAAGTTCAGCCGCTCCCATGTGCCCCAAGGTTTAGTCACCAGAATGAGAGATGAGTTCAGGGAACTCAAGAAAGGAAGGGTGACGGTAGTTGAGTACCGTGAGAAATTTCTGTCCCTAGCTAGATATGCCCCTGATGAGATTAACACCGAAGCCAAGAAGAAGGAGAGGTCCCTGAATGGACTGCATGATGAGATGCAGACTGTGTTAGTCAACATCCATTTTCAAGGTCTAGAAGAGCTAGTAGACTCCGCCATCTAGATGGAAGGGAAGATCAACCAAGCCAATGACAACCGCAAGGGCAGGATGATGCACCAGGGTGGATCCAACCATGCTCAGAAGTATTGCCCCAACCCGTCTGCATGATATGCCCCAAGAAACAATAGACCCCTGATGTCCCGTCCAAGCTACCCCAACCATAGCGGAGGAAATTTGAAGTCTGGAGGAAACCACAACAACAACCCCGACAACTCCAACAACTTCAATCGTGCACTGCCCAAGTCCAACAACAACAACAACAATACTGCCCCAAGGATTGGAAGCAATGTTGTGCCTGTTGCAGCAAAGGAGAAGTCCCAGGTCAATTGCTTTGAATATGGAGTCAAGGGTCACTACTCCAACGAGTGCCCCAAGAAGCTTGCAGCAGTCACCAATGTGAATGCACCCGCTCAGCCGCAACGCCGTGTTCAGCCTGGAAGGAGATTTTCCCTAGGGAATTCGCTCAACAGCAACAGCCGTCTATTCCACATGAATGCTGAAGAAGCCCAGGAAGCACCCGATGTCGTGCTGGGTATGTTTTATGTTAACTCGGTACTTGCAAGAGTGTTGTTGATTCTGGAGCATCACACTCGTTTGTTACAAAACAATTTGCATGCACTAGTAAGATTCAATCAACCAAAATTGAAGCATGTTATGGTAGTTCAAATACCCGGTTCAACCACCAAAGCTAGAAAAATTTGCAAGGTTGTACCTATCAGAATACATGGGTTAGATTTTTATACCAATCTAATAGTACTTGGAACCAAAGATTTGGAAGTAGTACTAGGAATGGATTGGATGTCGAAACATAAAGGATTGATCGACTGTGCCAAGAAAGCCATAACCATGACCACTAGCTCTGCAGTATCAGTAGAGCATGTATCTGAAACCTTGCCCCATCAGTTCAAATGCAATAAGAGTCTAGCCCAACCAACCCTTGACCAAGTCAGAGTAGTCTGTGAATACCCCGACGCATTTCCAAATGAATTGCCCGGTATGCCCCCAGATCGAGATATCGAGTTCATCATTGAACTGATTCCTAGAACCGGACCCATAGCTCAGAGACCTTACAGTATGAACCCATCTGAACTAGTGGAGCTGAAGAAGCAACTTGATGCTATGCTGGCGAAAGGTTTGATTCAACCAAGCGCATCGCCATGGAGATCACCTGTTTTGTTTGTGGATAAGAAAGAGGGAGGTAACCGTTTGTGCACGGATTACAGGAATCTGAATGATGTCACCAACAAGAACAAGTACCCACTGCCAAAGATAGAAGATCTGTTTGACCAGTTGACTGGTGCCAGAGTGTTTTCTAAGATTGATCTTAGAACTGCTTATCATCAACTCAAGATTCGTGCAATGGATATTCCAAAGACCGCCTTTACCACCAGATATGGATTGTATGAGTATACTGTCCTGTCTTTTGGATTAACCAATACCCCTGCTTATTTCATGAATCTCATGAATAAGATTTTTATGAACTTTCTGGATAAGTTTGTGGTAGTTTTTATCGATGATATTCTAATCTATTCCAAGTCAGAAGAAGACAATAAGCTACATCTCAGAACCATCCTTGAAACCCTTAGAGAACATTATTTGTATGCCAAGTTTAGCAAATGTGAGTTCTGGTTGAAGGAAGTAGGATTACTTGGACATATTGTGTCAGCTTAGGAGTCGTTGTCAATCCCGCCAAGATCAAAGATGTTGAAGCATGGAAAGCCCCAACCACTCAAACCCAAGTTCGTGCATTTCTCGGATTAGCAGGATATTACCGCAAGTTTGTTGAAGGATTTTCGAGCATCGCAAGACCGATGACCCAATTGTTGAAACAAGATAAGAAGTTTGAATGGAAAGACAAATGTGAAGCAAGTTTTCAAGATCTCAAGAAGAGATTGATTTCAGCCTCAATTCTAATTATGCCAGATATCAAGAAGCCTTTTGATGTGTATGGTGATGCATCCAAGATTGGTCTCGGATGTGTGTTGATGCAAGAAGGCAAAGTCATAGCATATCTGTCGCGACAACTGAAGCAACATGAGAAAAACTAACCTACCCATGACCTTGAACTAGAAGTTGTAGTTTTAGCCTTGAAGACATGGCGTCATTACCTTATGGGTAACCGCTGTGAGATTTATTCGGATCACAAGAGTCTAAAGTATATTTTCACCCAGAAGGAGCTGAATATGAGGCAAAGGATATGGATAGAGTTAATCAAGGATTATGACCTTGACATTCACTATCACCCCGGCAAAGCCAATGTGGTCGCAGATGGCCGTGTAGATTAAACACCATGATGAAACAAGCCCAGCCAAGTTTGCATGAAGAGTTGGAGCAGTTTAGAACGGAGCTAGTTAGCAAAGGATTTGTAGCTATCATAAAACGTCAACCCTCGCTAATCAGCCAGATCAAGGAGGCACAGATAGGAAATGCGAGTATTGACAGAATCAAGCGTCGTATTGGTACAGGGAAGGTACCCGGATTCACCGAAGATGAAGAAAGAGTTTTGTGGTACAAATGACGTATCTGTGTGCCAGCAGATTCCGAGCTGGAGAAAGTTATCATGAAAGAAGCTCATGGTACTCTTTATTCTATCCACCCCGGGGGAACAAAGATGTATCAGGATTTGAAAGAGCAATTTTGGTGGCACAAGATGAAGACAGAAATCGGAAGCTACACAGCTAAGTGTGATATCTGTGAGAGAGTCAAAGCAGAACATCAACGACCCGCAGGACTTTTGCATCCATTGCCGATTCTGGAATGGACATGGGATTCTGTTGGAATGGAATTTATCACCGATTTGCCTATATCTAGTAGGGGAAATGACTCTATTTGGGTCATAGTTGATAGACTGTCCAAGGTAGCCCATTTTAGACCTGTCAAGACTACCTACCAGAGCTCGAAGCTAGCAGAGCTATACATTGCTAGAATAGTCAGTTTGCATGGAACCCCTAAGACAATAGTATCGGATCAAGGAACCCAATTTACCTCAAGATTTTGGCAGAAGGTCCAAGAAGGATTGGGAACCAAGTTGAATTTCAGCACAACTTATCACCCGCAGATCGAAGGACAGACTGAAAGAGTCAACCAAATATTAGAAGATATGTTGAGAGCTTGTGTGCCAAAATATGGATCAAAATGGGAAGATTGTCTTCCTTTCGCAGAATTCTCATACAACAACAGTTATCAAGCCAGTTTGCAAATGGCCCCATTTGAGTTCTTATATGGAAGGAAGTGTCGTACCCCCTTGAATTGGTCGCAAGTAGGAGAGAGTCAGATTTTCGAACTCGACATCCTACGAGAAGCCGAAGAGAAGGTTCACAAAGTCCGTGAACACCTCAAGACCGCCCAATCCAGACAGAAGAGTTATGCTAACAAAAGACGTCGAGACCTGACTTTCAATGTCGGAGATTTTGTGTATCTCAAAGTCTCACCTTTGAAGGGAATGCAATGTTTTCAACTGAAAGAAAAGTTAGCCCCCAGATATATTGGACCCTTCAAGATTTTGAATCACCGAGGAGCAGTGTCTTATCAACTAGAACTGCCAAAGGAGATGACAGCCATCCATAATGCGTTCCATATCTTGTTACTTTGCAAATGCCTAGAAGTTCCAGAGAAGACCAAAGTTTTCAAGAACATTAATCACCAAGCCATATATATCAACAAGGATCTGACATATCGTGAAGTGCCCATCCGTATTTTGGAAGAAGCCTTCAGAACCACTAGGACCCAGAGTATCAAATTCCTCAATATCCAATGGAGCAACCGTACTGAAGAAGAAGCTACTTGGGAGCGAGAAGATTACATTAGGACTGAGTTCCCAGATCCCTTTAGTTCCTAGTTTTTCTTAAATTTCGGGACGAGATTTCGTTTAAGGAGGGAAGGTGTGTAACATCCCAAAAACCCTAATCAAGATTATCAAGTCCTAATCACCCAAGTTTAGGGTTAACAAAAACTTTTATTACAAATCTAAATAGGAATGTATGTGTGTTTTGCATTAGTGTAGAATTGATTGAAATTGCCACGCTTGATTGCTACAAATGGTGAGAAATGGTTTAAAGATGAATGCTACATCATCTAGGCAAATTACAAACAAAATCAAAAGAAAAAGAAATCAAATATGAATAAATAAAGCAAATGGTCATTTTGGCCAATGTTAACCACTAGGTCACTTTGTGTGTTCCTAGAAGAGAAATTCTAACACAAACAATTCCACTTCTTTTCACCCCTTCCTAGACAGAGTAAAAGTGTATCAAGGCCTGATGCGCTCGACTTTCGACGTAGAGCTCATTGGGAACCCCAAGAAGAAGGTACGATGAGCACAGCAGTAAGTTTTCCCTCAGCTATGAAACCAAGGTTTAATCGAACCAGTAGGAGCAAGGAAACACCCCAAAGGTGTTACTAACTGAGCTTTGGCAGGGCGCACTACCGGTGCTAGTAGCAACGTGGAGACCTGCACAACACAACCACAAAACTTTGTCCCCAACTTGCAATGAGGTTGTGAATATCACTGTGTTTTGCGGAAAACAAAGAATTAAACGTATCGAATGGAAAGAAGTAAAAGTTTGTAGAAAGTAAACACAAAGCAGTAAAAGATTGTAGATTGTATGTAAAGAAAGGACCGGGATACATAGTTCACTAGAGGTGGCTCTCCTTAGATAAATAACATGATGGGTGAACAAATTAGCGGGGCAATTGACAAACACCGAGAAAGCAATACATGCATATACTAATCATCTTAACTCCTCTGAGACTTGATTGGGCATTACAACATAATACATAGACCGCCATCCAACTGCATCTATGACTAATAATCCACCTTCAGGTTATCATCCGAACCCCCTCTAGTATTAAGTTGCAAGCAACAGATTATTGCTTTATGAACTGCGTGTAAAGTAAACAATACGATTGTTCTATGAACAAAGGATTGTTGTTTTCTCCCTAGTAGAAACAGCACATCTAGTACCTTAGAGATTTCTGTCACTTCCCCAGATTACCAGAGGCATGAACCCACTATCGAGCATGAATACTACCTCTTGGAGTTGCTAGCATCTACTTGGCCAAGATAGCTACTAACAACGGAAAGCATGCAAGATCTCAAATAACAAAGACATGATAGAATCAATAATCAATCTGAAATAGAATCTCAATATCCATCGGATCCCTGCAAACACAACATGTATGAATTACAAATAGATGATCTTGATCATGAACGGAGCTCACAAGATCTAAACATGAAAGCACAAAGGAGGAGAAACCAGCCATCTAGCTACTACATGGATCCGTAGTCCAAGGATGAACTACTCACGCATCACACCGGAGGCTTGCATGGTGATGAAGAAGGCCTCCAGGGTGAATTCCCCTCTCCGGCAGGGTGCTGGGAAGAGCTCCAGATCCCTCCCGATCTAGGGATGGAGATGACGGCGGCTATAGACTCTTTCGTGGATTTTTGATCGGGTTCTGAGGGTTTTCGTCCTGAGGGCAACTTATAGGCAGAAGGAGACGCTGAGGGGGTGCCGGGAGCCACCATACCACCCCTGGCGCGGGCCCAGCCTGGCCGCGCGGCAAGGTGGTGTGGCCGGCCCTGGCCCTTCTCCGTCTCGTATTCTGGCACTTGATCCATTCCGGAAAAATAGGCACTTTTGCTTTTGTCCCGTCCAATTCCGAGAATATTCATTTTCTGACTTTCCTGGAACCAAAAACAGCAGAAAATAGGAAGCTGGCACTGTGGCTCTTGTTAATAGGTTAGTCCAAGAAATCATATGAAAAGTACTCCAAAGTTGGAACAAAACACAAGAAAGTGGATTAAACGGTGACTCCTGCTCGTCCTCGAGTAGGTCCAAGAAATTATAGATACATTTGCAATGTATCAGCATCCCCAAGCTTAACTCCTGCTCATCCTCGAGTAGGTAATTGATAAAAAGAAATAATTTTTGAGGTGACATGCACCATCAAAGACTTGATCAAAGTATTTGCAAAACATTCAAAGCTGGGATCATAGTACTTCAATCATAACATGAAAGACAAAGTTCTAGCAATAGGCAAAGAAACTATGATGCAACATGAAAAGGCACAAACAAAAGATTCATGAATAACAATTCTTTGCAAGACGTTTGTTTGTTTAACATAAAGAAAACATAGCATAAAAGTATTCAGCTTGTCCCTCAATAGAGTAGCAAATATAAATGCATAGGACACCTTCAAAGTTCATAAGAGTGACTAGATACAATAGTTTCAAACGAGCAATAACAAGTTATGCATCAATCAACTAGTCTTGGGACAATGCACATAGAACTAAGAATGGCCACTATGCTCTCAAAGTAGGTGCATAAAGATAGAAGGTGGAGACTCAATATAATGGTGGAAGAAAGGCCTTTTGTAAAAGGAAGTAGGGATTCAAGTCTCATAAAGAGCTTCCAAAAATTATGGTACTTGTAGTTTTCAGCTCTCATTGCCCCTATCATAAGCATCTTGAAGGTGATTAAGGTTAAAGTGACACAACTAAGAGGATATGCTTGACAAGTTATAAACCGAAATCTCATGCCCCTTACTTACGAAGACCGATCGTCATGCTACTCAACTTCAGTCATGAGTAAGCTCTTGTCATTGTAAGTATATGTGTATCATTAGGAACCGCCAACGGGGTACCCCTTGCACATGATACGGGAGCTTTCCCATAATCAAAATGACAAGGCAAGCAGACAATGAGCATCTCAGCGATCTTTTTATTTGCTATTTGCACAGGTTTTTATTGAGGATGCTTCATAGAGTGCTCATTATGGTGATGCTGCAAGTTTCCACCATGATTAGGCATGGCTTAGGCTAGCGGCCCAGGCGTTTCTCTAACACACATACAAACTCCATGATCTTACAAGTTCCACTTTTATTTCACACCGCCGGGATCCGTAAGCAAAAGGACATGATATCAACGGGGTACAAAGTACAAGTGCAATGTTGAATGCGTACCCCTTGAAACATGGTTCTGCTAATTACTTATAAGGCGCAAGCATATACGCAACAAAGAAGGACCCAATGGTTCAAGTTTATTAGGGGCAAAAAGTAAAGTGTGCCTTCAAGTTCGTGAGAGCTTTAATCACTAGTTTTCTCATAACAAGTGAAAGGTAAAGAAAAGCATGAATATACTTGGAATAGCATAAGCTAGTAGGTAGGTATGGTGGACTCTTTGGAATAACTTGGTTTAGGGAGTTGGATGCATGAGTGGAACCCATACTTTAATGTGCAGGCTAGCAAAAGACAGGGAGCGACAAACTAAGAGAGCGATATTGGCCATAATCATGCAGAGCGACAAAACATCATTGATCAAAGCATAAAGTGATACTACAAGTTGAAAACTAAAGGATCATAAAGGCTATGGTGACTTGAGATAGTCATAACATGGTGTGAGCATGCGCCAAGTCAACCCAAATAAAGCATCAAAGGAGAATACCACTATACTATGCTTTAATATGCTAAAACAACGCATGATTCATCCAAGGAACATTAAGCAATATTCAATTGTTTATAACAAGTCATGCTATAGCAAACAATACTAAGCATAAAGCCAAAAGAATATCAAGCATGGCATGACAAAGCATAGGCCACAGTCAAAAACGAGCTCTTTTTACCACATAAGTATGAACTTTCCTACTCTTTTCCAAACCAAACCAAACTATTTGCAAACCAACGTATGAAAGAGGGGGTCCAACCGATTTATTCAGAAAACTAAGCGAACCAAGCAAACTAAAAACCAAAACGAAAACGAAAAAGAAGACGCTCCAAGAACAACACAACTGTGCATGAAACAATAAAAATGAAGCGTTTGGAAGAAACCTGGGATTTTTATTGATAAAGAAGGGGATGCCTTGGGCATCCCCAAGCTTTGATGCTTGTACTTCTTGGATATTTCTTGGGGTGACACGCGTGGCATCCCCAAGCTTGAGCTTTAGTCCATCCTTCATCTCATTACTCATTCCTTCCATACACCTGAAATTTTTCCTTCATACAAAACTTCACACAATCTCATTAGCAACATTAGTGCACTTAAGATAAATAAGTCTCAAGGTTCAGTTCTAACACCAAATAAACTTCCATTAGAACACTAGCTACTGTAGCACTTCCCTCAAAAATCTCAATTCCCCAAAAGAACTCAAGAAGGAACTAACAAGAAGCAAATGCAGAAAATGGCAGAAATATGTCAAAACAGACCAGCAGGTAAAGACGAATTTTTTCGAAGACCTTCTGTTGCTCAAATCAAAAGGTGTTGAACTAACAAAAGTTAGATAACAACCTGGCCCGAAGAACAAAAAATTACAGCTCAATCCGACATACAGGTCTCTCTCTGGAATTTTTACGGTGAAGCACAAAAATCTGTTTCGGGACAGCAACTTTCCCAATCATTACTTATCTTTCATTAGAGGTTACTCTTGGCACAAAAAGCAAATAAAAAGGATAAGGAGAGGTTATTATAGAGGTAATAACTTACAAGACTCATCTAAAACTCTTGGGTTATCTCCCAACAAGTACTTTTCTTTAACGCCTTTAAGTTAGGCATAAGAAGGAAAGAAAGAATCAAGTGTTCTCAAATGAAGAAGCATTAAGACCAAATTTTGTTTTCATAGGAGAAGCAAAAGAAATATTTTCTCTCTTTTTAGAGAACTGTTCTATAACTTTCTTGAGTGGGAGTTGATATTTAATGGTGCCTTCTTTCATATCAATGATGGCACCAACAGTTCTAAGAAAAGGTCTTCCCGAAGTAATAGGACAAGAAGCATTGTATTCAACATCCAAAACATAGAAATCAACGGGGACATAGGAATCGTTAACCATAATAAGAACATCATTAAGACTCCCCATGAGTTTCTTTTTAGCATTAGCATCATGTGGGACATTCAAATAACAATCTTCAAGTGGAGGCAAATCAAGCATATCATAAATCTTTATAGGCATAATAGAAACACTAGTATCAAGATCACACAAAGCTTTGAAATCAAAGTCATTCACTTTCATATTAATGATGGGTTCCCAACCATCTTCTTGATTTATAGGAATAGAAGCTTTATGTTTCATCTTTTCTTCTTTAATCTTTATGAGAGCATCAGTAATGTGTTTCGTAAAAGCCATGTTCATAGCACTAGCATTAGGACTTTTAGAAAGCTTTTGTAGGAACTTAATAACTTCAGAGATATTGCAACCATCAAAATCAAAATCAACTCTATCATCTAAAGTAGTAGAACTATTACTAGCCTCAACACTAGCGGTGGTGATAGTAGAAACACTAATGTTTCTAGCAATTTCATCTTCTCTTTCCCACTTAGCATGTAATTCAGCTAATAGTCTAATATTTTCATCAATTCTTACTTGTATGGCATTAGTAGCTGCAAAGGATTCTCATTAGTTTCAGGTTTAGCAGCCATTTTATTCAAAGTAGATTGAGCTTCAGCCAAAGATGCTATATTTCTTTCAGCATTAGAGAGTTTTTCCTCAATAGTTTTATTGAAAGCAGTTTGTTTACTAATAAACTCTTTAAGCATAACTTCAAGTTCAGAGGGAGCACTCTTATTATTGTTGTAACAATTTCCATAAGCATTACCATTGTTGGGAGGATATGGCTTATAATTGTTGTTACCAAAATTGTTCCTATAAGCATTATTACCATAAGCATTGTTGCCAAAGTTGTTATTTCTTATGAAGTTCACATCAACTTGCTCTTCTTGAGCAACCAAAGAGGCTAAAGGAACATTATTTGGATCAATATGGGCTTTCCCATTAACAAGAATAGACATAATAATATCAATTTTATCACTCAAGGAGGAGGTTTCCTCAATAGAATTTACCTTCTTACCTTGTGGAGTTCTCTTAGTATGCCATTCAGAATAATTAACCATCATATTGTCCAGAAGTTTTGTTGCAGCACCCAAAGTGATGGTCATAAAGGTTTTATCTCAAAGAAAGTATTTTCAGCCACAGGTGGAGGAATAGGTGTGCTCATAAAATCATTGTTGTTGGTGCTAGTGAAGTCACACAACTTAGTGTTTTCAAGAGTAGTCATTTTTTTGGGTTTTCAAAAAAGAAAGCAAACAAGTAAAACTAATTTTTTTGTGTTTTTTGAAGAACAAAACAAGCAAACAAAGCAAAAAGAAACTAAGCAAAACAAAAACAACAAAGTAAAGAGATTGGTTATGAGGGAGTCCCCTTGTGAAGATGTCCTTGACTCCCCGGCAACGGCGCCAGAAAATCTTGATGCGCTCGACTTTTGACGTAGAGCTCGTTGGGAACCCCAAGAGGAAGGTACGATGAGCACAGCAGTAAGTTTTCCCTCAGTTATGAAACCAAGGTTTAATCGAACCAGTAGGAGCAAGGAAACACCCCAAAGGTGTTACTAACTGAGCTTTGGCAGGGCGCACTACCGGTGCTAGTAGCAACGTGGAGACCTGCACAACACAACCACAAAACTTTGTCCCAAACTTGCGATGAGGTTGTCAATCTCACCGTGTTTTGCAGAAAACAAAAGATTAAACGTATCGAATGGAAAGAAGTAAAAGTTTGCAGAAAGTAAACACAAAGCAGTAAATGATTGTAGATTGTATGTAAAGAAAGGACCGGGATCCATAGTTCACTAGAGGTGGCTCTCCTTGGATAAATAACATGTTGGGTGAACAAATTACAGCGGGGAAATTGACAAACACCGAGAAAGCAATACATGCATATACTAATCATCTTGACTCCTCTAAGACTTGATTGGGCATTACAACATAATACATAGACCGCCATCAAACTGCATCTATGACTAATAATCCACCTTTAGCTTATCATTCGAACCCCACTAGTATTAAGTTGCAAGCAACAGATTATTGCTTTACGAACTGCGTGTAAAGTAAACAATACGATTGTTCTATGAACAAAGGATTGTTGTTTTCTCCCTTGTAGCAACAACACATCTAGTACCTTAGAGATTTCTGTCACTTCCCCAGATTACCAGAGGCATGAACCCACTATCGAGCATAAATACTAACTCTTGGAGTTGCTAGCATCTACTTGGCCAAGATAGCTACTAACAACGGAAAGCATGTAAGATCTCAAATAACAAAGACATGATAGAATCAATAATCAATCTGAAATAGTATCTCAATATCCATCGGATCCCCGCAAACACAACATGGATGAATTACAAATGGATGATCTTGATCATGAACGGAGCTCACAAGATCTAAACATGAAAGCACAAAGGAGGAGCACCCAGCCATCTAGCTACTACATGGATCCGTAGTCCAAGGATGAACTACTCACACATCACACCGGAGGCTTGCATGGTGATGA
Source organism: Avena eriantha (assembly GCA_910589775.1). Classification (NCBI taxonomy): domain Eukaryota; kingdom Viridiplantae; phylum Streptophyta; class Magnoliopsida; order Poales; family Poaceae; genus Avena; species Avena eriantha. The sequence continues at coordinate 196,076,882 of OU342740.1, read as the reverse complement.
AGAAGGCCTCCAGGGTGAATTCCCCTCTCTAGCAGGGTGCCGGGAAGAGCTTCAGATCCCTCCCAATCTAGGGATGGAGATGACGGCGGCTACAGACTCTTTCGTGGATTTTTGATTGGGTTCTTAGGGTTTTTGTCCCGAGGGCAACTTATAGGAGGAAGGAGAGGCCGAGAGGGTGCCGGGAGCCACCACACCACCCCCTAGCGTGGGCCCAGCCTGGCCGCGTGGCCAGGTGTAACTACCTCGGTGAATTACGCTCTTAGTTAATGCCTGGATGAACGAAAGTGGTTAAAATAGTACGGTGGGGCCCAGGGCCACTCACGGTAGACCTTTCGGCCGTCCTAACCACTTTTAGACAACGGGACAAGAACGAGCGGCGTAATCGGCAGGCGAAGGGATCAACTACATACACAAATGAGTATGTATGCAAGCCACATACAACAGTCCTCAGAGCCATTCCATCTAAAAGAAATAGAAATATAGCAACACCATACGGCAAGATCCAAATGTCCTAGGTAGATATAATAATTTAGGATATCTCCTCATACATCACACATCAGAGTATCAGGCGGAAGCGGAAAACAAGATCCGGGTACGGATAAGAAGCAAATTGGCATAAGATGCCCCATAAATAAACACATCCCGCCCACAGATCACACGGATCCCCGTTCCTGGAATCTCTATACCGAATGATCGTTGCCAACATCATCTGTCTCTTCCACCCAATATCCATCTTGCCGGTACACTTGTTCATCTGAATCAAACAATTTATCGTGTGAGACCCTAGGGGTACTCAGCAAGTCTTTATGCCACTAAAGGGGACACAACCTGGGGTGACGCAATTGCAGCAAAAGATAATACCTAACAATTCTACAGATACTCGCTAACCTTCCTCCTAACCAATGATAGACGGAAGTCCGTGAATTAAGAACAACAGTTATAACAGTATAATTAACAGATCCATCCTCCTCCTCGCCTACCAACGAGGAAGCGGACGAACAACCCCCCATCATCCGTTGGCAGTTTTATTAACCACTCCATGAGTATTGCACTATTTACTAGTCAAATACTTAGTCAATTTAAAAGCGGTACTTTAGTTATACTTGTCTATGATCGAGAAACTGTGCTCCAAGTCGTCCATAACCGCGAACACGGCTTTCAGAAAGATTTACCCTGCAGGGGTGCACGAATAGCAACACACACTCGATCAACCTCGGAAAAACCAAATCAAAACCCAACGAGGCATTCATGACAAAGCAATCACAGGATTCAGAAATATTTCAGGGGGCCACCCCATTAAGCTACCCGCAACGAAGTTGGCCGGCTCCGAGAGGGACCCAAGGTTTGTGTGGACGGCGGTAAACGACTGGGAACCCGTAAATGTGACTGGGCTTGTCGATACAACAAAAACGTGTCACGATCCAAAACAGTACAGGTGCTCCTCGCACAATATTAAATAAAGCAGTAACATGGCGTAAGTACAGGATAGTAATAAAGCCCCAAACTAATTGTGGCCCCAAGAAATAAGAATGAATCAAGCTCTGGCTCAGGGGGGTCCATAAGGCCTCCCGGATGTGGATAGTGCGAATAAACAAGGAACAGGAATCAAGTACTCGGGGTCCTACGGGACACAAGTGAGCAGGAAAAACCAAATAGCAGATATTGCTCACTGGTGCCTCTTTCATTAGTTATCCCATTACTACTCAGGTTATGTGGTTTAGGTACCTCATTATCCATCAGACACTCACATACCCTACTCATGCTTTTCTACGACTCCCATGGCTCAAACAACTCCTGTAGTAATGGCTCATGGGACCGGAACAAGCTTGGTGTGGTTTAAAAGGCCATGCAGTACTTGGGATTCAATTTAATGCATTCGCGACTCAATGATGCAAGAATAAGATAGAGGCAATAGGTACTGTATGTATGCAAGAATGTGGTAGTGCTTGCCTGGCAGCTCAGTTGAAGCGAGAGATGGATCTGGGTAGTACTCCTGTGATTCCTGGTAATTCTCCTGCTGGGCGTCTATTCGAAGAAGAACCAAACAAACAAGGGCCAACATAAATAAAGTGCACAAGCATATGAATGGAAATGCAACAAGCAACCAAGCATGCCATGATGAATGATGCACAATTACATGGCATTAAAGTAGCATGGCAAAGGTGAGGGGTGGATACAAGAAATAAAGCACTTTATTATTTATTTGACCAAGTTTTCTTGTCATAAACAGTTCAGATTTTTAATAACAACATGATGCATGCTTCAATTCAGAACAAGGACAGCATAGATAGAACGGGCTCGTCGCGCTGATCGATTTAGACATATTATTTATCTAATTTGGAGTTATAAAACAAAAGTTATTAATTAATTAAGGAAAAGGGCATTTTATTGTAATTTTTAATAATCTCGAAATTTAAAATGTTCAAACATTATTTTGAATGGCATATTTGAATTCCTCACATTTTTCTGATTCCAAAACATATATTACTTGTATTATTTGGATTTGTATTTTAAAAATTATTTGAATCTGAATTGAATTTGAATTTAAAACAATTTGGAAAAGATTTGATTAAAAACAGACTCAGGAAAAACTTTTGTTACTCAGGCGAAATCAACCCCAGTCACTGACGGGTGGGCCTTTGTGTTGACTGGACCATGCGCGGGGAAAATCTTTTTGTCACCGCGGGCTCGGCTAGCCACTATGACTGCAGGGTGGGCCAACTGGCGCAGGCCCACGTGACAGCGGTGAGGGAGACAGGGGCTGACAGGTGGGGCGGAGGCTAGAGCGCGGGTTGCAGCCGGGAAAAAATCAAGGGGTTTTCTGCAATACTACCAGAGCGGCTGACAGGTGGGGTCTCTAGGAGCGCGGGTTGCAGGAATCAAAAAGGTGGGGGGCTTTTTGTAAGATGACCACGGCCCTGGTTACTGTTTCTCTTCTTCGACGTCTGGCGAGGAAATCCGGCGCGCGGCGCGAGCGGGGATCGATCCCGGGACGCGGGCGTGCGCGCGGAGGGTGCTAACCGGTGCGGCTGGCTCAGGTAGTTGTCAGGAGGGTGGCGGGGGCCTAGATAGGGTGTTGCGCGGCGCGGGAAGGCTTGCAGATGCCGGCGAGCGACACGCACTGAGAGGGCTCGACGTATCAAATGGCGGGGCTACTCCTCGATGGCGAGGCGGGGCATGTCAGTGAGGCCGAGGGACTCACCGCGGTTTGCCTGGCGTGGTCAGATCGGGGAGAAGCGCGGCGGTTCGTCGACGACGCAGACGCTCTGGCAGGCTAGGGTTTCGGAGGACGGCGAGGATCTGTCGGTGCTGGGGCTTTCTCCTTCGCACTGGCATGGGCAGGGCGTCGTAGAGGAACCTCCTCGAGCTCCCAGGCCACCTCCAGGTCGAGCTGCACGGCTGGAACGGCGGGGACGAGGTGGTGCTAGCAAAAAGGAGAAGAAGGAGAAGAAGGGGCGGCTCGGCCAGATCTGGGAGAGGCCAAAAAGGCGTGGGGAGGAAGGAAAAGTGAGAGGGAGAGAGAGGAGAGGGAGCCGTGGCAGGGGAGATAAAGGTGGCCTCGGTGCCACCTTCTCTTCCTTCTCCTCGAGCACGTGGGGCAGCTGGGGGCTTGTCCTAGGGCTGGACGGCGGCAGGAGGGACTGCAGGTGGACCAGGGCGGCGAGGTGGCTGCAGGGTGGGACCAGCATGGCGGTAGAAGAAGAGAGAGGGAAGGGTAGCTAGGCTAGGGTTAGATGGGCATGGCTCGGGTTAGGGTTTTGGTCTAGGTTAGGGTGGCTGGGTGTGGGCCAGGGAGAGGGTGGCCAGCAGCTAGGGAGAGAGGAGCTGGGCATGGAGGTCATGCTAGAGAGAGAGGTGTGTGAGAGATAGATGTAAAGAGGAGTTAGGGTTTAGAAGAATTTAGAGAGAGTAGCTAGGTTTGTTTTTATTAGGTTTTTAGATTGTTAAATCTTGTGCAAAAACCAACCCAAGTGGAGCATGATGAGTATTGGCTTAACATGAGAAGAAGGTGAAAGGGAATTCCAAGAAAAGAAAAAGAAAGAAAAAGATGGCTTAGGCCTCATATGGTCCATGCATGGAGAAATAAAATAAGAGGAAAAAGAGATGGATGAGACTATGAGGATGGGGTAGTAGTGGAAGGTGGTTTTTCCCTAGATAGGATCTACCAAATCCAAAGAAAAACCAATGGAGGAAAAAGGTGGTGGAGAAGCTTGCATGGCCCATGCAAAATAATAATGCCATTATTTATTTTGTGTCAACAATAATAATATGATGGCATTATTCTTATGCATTTCCAAGAAATGGAATAAAGCCAAGCACAAGAATTTAGAGGATTTAATCCACCCCAAACTACATGAGCTAGAATTTAAAATATCAAAGGAAAAGAAATACAAGCTCATTGTTAAAGGGATGGTGGAATTATAAAGTGGTGGAAGAGAAAGGTGGTGGAATGGAAATAAAAGATATGCCCCCAACTCAACTTGGGCATTTAAACAATATATCAATAACCAAATACAATATCAAAAGGCAAATACAATTAATAATGCATATGAGAGAAAAACCAAAAGAAAGAGGGTTTTATATGATGCTCAAATGCAAGGTGGCATGATGACATGAGCATGATATAATTATGATGCAACAATAATATACAAAGTAGCCAATATCTTACTAGGACAAGTAGCATTGCAATTGTTAGACAATTGGGGTGCTACAACTCTCCCCCACTAAACAGGAATCTCGCCCCGAGATTCTAGGAAGAAGAAGAAGACTCAAAGAGGGAAGGATACTTGGCACGGAGCTCATCTTCACGTTCCCAGGTGGCTTCATCAACGGAATGGTGCAACCACTGCACCTTGCAGAACTTGATGGACTTGTTGCGAGTCCTTCTTTTTGTGACTTCAAGAATTTTTGTGGGGTGTTCTTGATAAGAAAGGTCTTCTTGGAGATTGATGAGTTCATGGTCCACGGTCCTGCCGGGATCCTTGAAGCACTTCTTGAGTTGAGAGATGTGAAAAACATCATGGACTTTGAGTTGTTCAGGGAGCTCAAGAGCATAAGCAACTTCTCCTCTTCTTCCACGAATTTTGAAAGGAGCGATGTATCTAGGAGCCAGCTTTCCTTTGATACCAAAGCGGTGCGTGCCTCTCATGGGAGTGACACGAAGGTAAACGAGATCACCAGGGAAATACTCCATGTCCATGTGCTTTCTGTCATAATTGCTCTTCTGGCGACTTTGAGCAATCTTCAGGTTTTCAAGAATGATGTGAACTTTCTCCTCCGCTTGAGTTACAATGTCGGGGCCAAACAATATTCTTTCACCTGCGCCCGACCAACCAATCGAAGTTTTGCATTTGCGACCATAGAGAGCCTCAAATGGTGCCATCTTTAGAATTTTCTGGAAGCTTTTGTTGTAAGAGAATTCAGCATAAGGAAGACATTCTTCCCACTTCATGCTGAAAGAGATAACGCAAGCACGGAGCATATCTTCTAGAATCTGATTGATCCTTTCAACTTGTCCTTGCGACTGAGGGTGGTAAGCTGTGCTGAAGTTTAGTTTTGTTCCCAAAGCATTTTGGAAACTTCCCCAGAACTTGGAAGTGAAGATGCTTCCACGGTCTGAACTGATCTCAAGAGGAACTCCGTACAGAGAGACAATTCTATTGATATAGAGCTCAGCCAACTGAATTGCAGAAATTGTTTCCTTGACTAGAAAGAAGTGAGCTACTTTGGAAAGCCTATCAATGACAACAAAGATTGCATTGTTGCCTTTCTACGACCTTGGAAAACCAGTGATGAAGTCCATCTCCACTTTCTCCCATTTCCATTCCGGAGGCTTCAATGGTTGTAGAAGACCGGAAGGTTTCTGATGGACAGCTTTAACTCTGCGACAAACATCACACTCCGAGACATACTTGGCACAATATCGTTTCAAACCAGGCCACCAATATTGTGTTTTCTAGTCCATGTACATCTTAGTACTTCCAGGGTGGATAGAAAGAACAGAATCATGCGCCTCCTTGAGAACTTGCTCTCTTAAATCCGGGTAGTTCGGAACAAACATCCGGTGTTCAAAGAAAAGAGTGCCTTGGTCATCTACGTGGAAAGACTCATACTTCGGAAGCTGAATGTTGGAGATGATCTTTTTAGTGTAAGGATCCCCAAGCTGAATGGAACGGACCTTTTCTTCCAAGAGAGGTGTTGCTAGAAGGTTCAGAAGATAACCTTGATCCACAATTTCAAGGTTAAGCTTGCGGAATTCCTCGCACAAGAGAGGCTGTTGTTCTGCCACCATGAGATTGTTGACATAAGCTTTTCGGCTGAGAGCATCTGCCATGACATTAGCTTTGCCCGGGGTGTAGTTGATGGTCAAATAGAAATCATTGATTGTTTCAATCCACCTCCTCTGACGAAGGTTGGGATCAGGCTGTGTGAAGATACACTTCAAACTCTTGTGATCAGAAAAGATCTGACAACGGTTGCCAAGCAAGTAATGCCTCCATACTTTCAAAGCAAAGACAACTGCTGCGAGTTCGAGGTCATGTGTAGGATAGTTGATCTCATGCGTATTCAACTGACGAGATGCATCAGCAACAACTTGCTTTTCTTGCATAAGGACCGCACCCAATCCTTGCAACGAAGCATCACAGAAGATCTGGAAAGGCTTTGATGTATCTGGAGGAACCAAGACTGGTGTGAAAGTGAGCTTCTCTTTGAGTGTTTCAAAGCTTGCTTGACATGCAGGAGTCCAAAGATATTTCTTGCCTTTCTTGAGGAGATCAGTAAGAGGCTTCGCAATATTTGAGAAGTTTTGAACAAAGCGACGACAGTAACTGGCCAAACCAAGGAAACTTCGGACTTCTTTGACATTTATGGGTGGGAGCCAGTCCATAATTGTCTTAATAGTTTCTGGGTTGACGGTAATGCCCTTGGCAGAGATGACGTGACCAAGGTAGGTGACTTGAGGCAGCCAGAATTCACACTTGGAGAACTTTGCATAAAGGCGGTTCTCACGAAGCTTGTTTAGGACACACCGAAGGTGTTCTTCATGTTCTTCCTTAGACTTAGAATAGACTAGAATGTCATCCAGATAGACCACAACGAACTTATCAAGATACTCCATGAAAACCGAGTCATAAGCCTCGAGAAGGTGGCAGGTGCATTGGTGAGACCGAAAGACATGACCGTGTACTCATACAGGCCATAGCGGGTGGTGAAAGCTGTTTTGGGAACATCTTCCTTGCGAATCTTGATTTGATGATAACCACTTCTCAAATCAAGCTTAGAGAATACCACAGCTCCAGCTAGCTGATCAAAGAGATCATTAATCCGCGGAAGGGGATATTTATTCTTGATGGTTTTAGCATTGAGTGCCCGATAGTCAACACAAAGTCTATCAGTCTTGTCTCGCTTCTTCACAAAGATGGTTGGACTACCCCAAGAAGAAGTACTGTGCTGAATGAAACCCAACTTCTCTTGTTCATCCAACTGATGCTTAAGTTCAGCCAACTCAGCAGGACCCATTTTATAAGGCCGCTTGGAGATAGGAGCGGTACCAGGTTCAAGTTCAATGACAAACTCAACCTCACGATCCAGAGGCATACCTGGCAACTCTTCAGGAAAGACATCTAGAAACTCACAAACTACAGGAACACTCTGCATACCTTCCATAGCATCATCATTCAGAGCCGTCAATGAATAAAGCTGAATTGCAGGAGTCAGACTTGGAGAATAGACTATATGGCCTTCAGGAATTTTTAGAGCGTTCAGCACAATCAATCACAGTTGCATTTGTTGTCAACCAATCCATGCCCAAGATAACATCAATATCACAATTACCCAGAATAATTAAGGAAGCCGGAAACGAAAAGCCACCAATCTCAATTTGATTGCCATGGCTGATATGAGCAGCCCTCATGTTTGACCCAGGAGATTGTACCACAAGACGGTGTAATAAAGGAACCATAGCCAGATCTTGCTCATGAGCAAACTTGTGAGAAACAAAAGAATGCAAAGCACCAGAATCAAACAAAACTCGTGCAGGAACTGAGTTAACAGGAAGCATACCCATGAAAACTCCAGGTGCATGCTCAGCTTGAGCGGCGTTGACACAGTTGGCACGAGCAACCGTAGACTCCGGCTTAGTGTTCATGTTGAGAGCCCGAGGTGGAGGTGCACGAATCATAGGAGCACTTGCCGCAGGTCTTGGAGGTGGTGGTGGAAGAGCTTTGTTGTTCATTGGACAATTCCAGTGCTGATGCCTAGTGTTTCCACAAGTATAGCAAGCACCAGGTGGACGTGGGGCAACGTAGCCAGGGACTCCACCAGGCGCTCTAGGGTAGTTGTGGTTGTACCCCCTGGGAGCCGCAGTGAAGGAGTTTGGTGGCCTTGGTGCGTAGCTTGAAGGTCTTGGTGGAGCAGGGAGCAACGGTGGGGTGTTAGGAACCCAGACACGACACTTAGAAGGAGCTGTCATAGCAGAAGAGCTTGTTGTATCACGGCTGTGTTTCTTTGACTCCTCAAACACTTGCCTACTTGCTTCTTCCTGCAGAGCTGTGTGTTGAAGTTCCAGGAAAGATGCTGGCCTTGCATGAGTGATTGCATATTTGATGGAAGCATTAAGGCCTTGCCGAAACCTCTTTAGCTTCTTCTTGTCATCAAAGATCTCATCGCCACCATAACGAGAAAGGTTCATGAAGTTTCTGATGTAGGTGTTGACATTGTCAGTGCCCTGCTTGAGGTTGAGAAACACTTCCTTCATCCTTTCCATGAGAATTTCTGACAGATATTGCTCTTTGAAAGCAGTAGTGAACCGCTCCCAAGTAGGATGAAAACCAGAAAGATCTGCCTTGAGGTAATTTTCCCACCAGAGAGCTGCATCTCCCTTCAGAAGGTGAGTAGCACACTTGACCCATTCTTGCTCGGGAACATCTGTAGTCATCAGCAACCTTGACACTTCACGAAGCCAATCATCCGCATCAAGTGGCTGATCAGACACTTCAAATTGGCATGGGTTGAACTTGAGAAAACTCTTGATGTCTCCTCGCTTGGGAGGTGGAGGTAGCGGAGCAAACTCATTCCTCCTCACGCTTTCCTTAAAGCGCTGCTGGTTCTGCTGCATAGTGCCCAAAGCATTTGCAATACTTGCCAAAGCGGTCCCGAGTTCAGGTGGTATGTCCTCCTCAGAACGGCGTGGTGGTGCCATCCTGTGATTGATATAAAACACAAGTCAGTACTATAATGGAGAATGATAATAATCCAAAATAGTACCAAAATGGAATTAATCAAGATTAAGGAATGCAATTCACTGAGATGATATTAAAATATCAACAAAGTTCAAGGCAATTAGAAGATATTAAGCATAACACACACGACTGAACAAGGAGTGTGGTACACAACTAACAAAGAAAAAAATTCCGCAAATTTCGGCATTAAAATACCACTAAATGCGCAAAACCACTTAACGAATCAAGATTAGTAACTCTACTAGTTCAATATACAAAAGCAAATGACAAAAGTAGTGGCATGGTCGCGACTCCATCCCGCACTCAAATCATTACTCCGCACATGAATCAGTAAAACACATATCCCAACAACTTCTTCTTAAGATGAACCTAAAGATTGGTAACTACGAAAAAGAACACCCCCAACAAGATAACGTCGGATAACAAAGAGTAAGATAGATCGCATCGGTATACAACGAATCGGATTAGATCGCGTCGGTTTACAAAGGCCTGTCAGTATGGAATGTACCCACAGTTGATAACCAAAAGGCAGATAGTGATAACATTTGGATGCAACAGATAGACAAAGAATTCACACACACACACACACAAACACAAACACAAAAACAACCTATGGTACTACGGAACCCAGAACACATGAATCCTAGTTTGAATTTTAGAAGAGGATTGAAAACGTTACACTTCCTTACCAGAAAAGGGTGGGTGGGTGGGTAAGAAGAAAAATGGAAGCATTCCTACGCTCACGTTTTGTTTTTACCTTGTATACATAACTACCAAAATATTTGCTAGACTGACAACGACCATTTTGGCTGATACCCTGAAGGGCGGGATGGCTCTGATACCAATTGTAACTACCTCGGTGAATTACGCTCTTAGTTAATGCCTGGATGAACGAAAGTGGTTAAAATAGTACGGTAGGGCCCAGGGCCACTCACGGTAGACCTTTCGGCCGTCCTAACCACTTTCAGACAACGGGACAAGAACGAGCGGCGTAATCGGCAGGCGAAGGGATCAACTACATACACAAATGAGTATGTACGCAAGCCACATACAACAGTCCTCAGAGCCATTCCATCTAAAAGAAATAGAAATATAGCAACGCCATACGACAAGATCCAAATGTCCTAGATAGATATAATAATTTAGGATAGCTCCTCATACATCACACATCAGAGTATCAGGCGGAAGCGGAAAACAAGATCCGAGTACGGATAAGAAGCAAATTGGAATAAGATGCCCCATAAATAAACACATCCCGCCCACAGATCACACGGATCCCCGTTCCCGGAATCTCTACACCGAATGATCGTTGCCAACATCATCTGTCTCTTCCACCCAATATCCATCTTGCGGGTACACCTGTTCATCTGAATCAAACAATTTATCGTGTGAGACCCTAGGGGTACTCAGCAAGTCTTTATGCCACTAAAGGGGACACAACCTGGGGTGACGCAATTGCAGCAAAAGATAATACCTAAAAATTCTACAGATACTCGCTAACCTTCCGCCTAACCAATGATAGACGGAAGTCCGTGAATTAAGAACAACAGTTATAACAGTATAATTAACAGATCCATCCTCCTCCTCGCCTACCAACGAGGAAGCAGACGAACAACCCCCCATCATCCGTTGGCAGTTTTATTAACCACTCCATGAGTATTGCACTATTTACTAGTCAAATACTTAGTCAATTTAAAAGCGGTACTTTAGTTATACTTGTCTATGATCGAGAAACTGTGCTCCAAGTCGTCCATAACTACGGACACGGCTTTCAGAAAGATTTACCCTGCAGGGGTACACGAATAGCAACACACACTCGATCAACCTCGGAAAAACCAAATCAAAACCAAACGAGGCATTCACCACAAAGCAATCACAGGATTCAGAAATATTTCAGGGGGCCACCCCATTAAGCTACCCGCAACGAAGTTGGCCGGCTCTGAGACAGACCCAAGGTTTGTGTGGACGGCGGTAAACGACTGGGAACCCGTAAATGTGACTGGGCTTGTCGATATAACGAAAACGTGTCACGATCCAAAACAGTATAGGTGCTCCTCGCACAATCTTAAATAAAGCAGTAACATGGCATAAGTACAGGATAGTAATAAAGCCCCAAACTAATTGTGGCCCCAAGAAATAAGAATGAATCCAGCTCTGGCTCAGGGGGGTCCATAAGGCCTCCCGGATGTGGATAGTGCGAATAAACAAGGAACAGGAATCAAGTACTCGGGGTCCTACGGGACACAAGTGAGCAGGAAAAACCAAATAGCAGATATTGCTCACCGGTGCCTCTTTCATTAGTTATCCCATTACTACTCAGGTTATGTGGTTTAGGTACCTCATTATCCATCAGACACTCACATACCCTACTCATGCTTTTCTACGACTCGCATGGCTCAAACAACTCCTGTAGTAATGGCTCATGGGACCGGAACAAGCTTGGTGTGGTTTAAAAGTAAAGGCCGTGCAGTACTTGGGATTCAATTTAATGCATTCGCGACTCAATGATGCAAGAATAAGATAGAGGCAATAGGTACTGTATGTATGCAAGCATGTGGTAGTGCTTGCCTGGCAGCTCAGTTGCAGCGAGAGATGGATCTGGGTAGTACTCCTGTGATTCCTGTTAATTCTCCTGCTGGGCGTCTATTCGAAGAAGAACCAAACAAACAAGGGCCAACATAAATAAAGTGCACAAGCATATGAATGGAAATGCAACAAGCAACCAAGCATGCCATGATGAATGATGCACAATTACATGGCATTAAAGTAGCATGGCAAAGGTGAGGGGTGGATACAAGAAATAAAGCACTTTATTATTTATTTAACCAAGTTTTCTTGTCATAAACAGTTCAGATTTTTAATAACAACATGCTTCATGCTTCAATTCAGAACAAGGACAGCATAGATAGAACAGGCTCGTCGCGCTGATCGATTTAGACATATTATTTATCTAATTTGGAGTTATAAAACAAAAGTTATTAATTAATTAAGGAAAAGGGCATTTTATTGTAATTTTTAATCATCTCGAAATTTAAAATGTTCAAACATTATTTTGAATGGCATATTTGAATTCCTCACATTTTTCTGATTCCAAAACATATATTACTTGTATTATTTGGATTTGTATTTTAAAAGTTATTTGAATCTGAATTGAATTTGAATTTAAAACAATTTGGAAAAGATTTGATTAAAAACAGACTCAGGAAAAACTTTTGTTACTCATGCGAAATCAACCCCAGTCACTGACGGGTGGGCCTTTGTGCTGACTGGACCATGTGCGGGGAAAATCTTTTTGTCACCGCGGGCTCGGCTAGCCACTGTGACTGCGGGGTGGGCCAACTGGCGCAGGCCCACGTGACAGCGGTGAGGGAGACAGGGGCTGACAGGTGGGGCGGAGGCTGGAGCGCGGGTTGCGGCCGGGAAAAAACCGAGGGGTTTTCTGCAATACTACCAGAGCGGCTGACAGGTGGGGTCTCTAGGAGCACGGGTTGCAGGAATCAAAAAGGTGGGGGGCTTTTTGTAAGATGACCACGGGCCTGGTTACTGTTTCTCTTCTTCGACGTCTGGCGAGGAAATCCGGCACGCGGAGCGAGCGGGGATCGATCGCGAGACGCGGGCGTGCGCGCGGAGGGTGCTAACCGGTGCGGCTGGCTCGGGTAGTTGTCAGGAGGGTGGCGGGGGCCAAGATAGGGTGTTGCACAGCGCGGGAAGGCTTGCAGATGCCGTCCAGCAGCGCGCACTGAGAGCGCTCGATGTATCGAACGGCGAGGCTACTCGTCGACGGCGAGGCGGGGCATGTCAGTGAGGCCGAGGGACTCACCGCGATTTGCCTGGCATGGTCAGATCGGGGAGAAGCGCGACGGTTCGTCGACGACGCAGACGCTCCGGCGGGCTAGGGTTTCGGAGGACGGCGAGGATCTGTCGGTGCTGGGGCTTTCTCCTTCGCGCTGGCGTGGGCAGGGCGTCGTAGAGGAACCTCCTCGAGCTCCCAGGCCACCTCCAGGTCGAGCTGCACGGCTGGAACGGCGGGGACTAGGTGGTGCTGGCGGCGACCGGCGTCGGGTGTTGTTGGTCGGAGAGGAAGAAGGAGAAGAAGGAGGCGGCTCGGCCAGATCTGGGAGAGGCCAGAAAGGCGTGGGGAGGAAGGAAAAGTGAGAGGGAGAGAGAGGAGAGGGAGCCGTGGCAGGGGAGATAAAGGTGGCCTCGGTGCCACCTTCTCTTCCTTCTCCTCGAGCACGTGGGGCAGCTGGGGGCTTGTCCTGGGGCTGGACGGCGGCAGGAGGGACTGCAGGTGGACCAGGGCGGCGAGGTGGCTGCAGGGTGGGACCAGCATGGCGGTAGAAGAAGAGAGAGGGAAGGGTAGCTAGGCTAGGGTTAGATGGGCATGGCTCGGGTTAGGGTTTTGGTCTAGGTTAGGGTGGCTGGGTGTGGGCCAGGGAGAGGGTGGCCAGTAGCTAGGGAGAGAGGAGCTGGGCATGGAGGTCATGCTAGAGAGAGAGGTGTGTGAGAGATAGATGTAAAGAGGAGTTAGGGTTTAGAAGAATTTAGAGAGAGTAGCTAGGTTTGTTTTTATTAGGTTTTTAGATTGTTAAATCTTGTGCAAAAACCAACCCAAGTGGAGCATGATGAGTATTGGCTTAACATGAGAAGAAGGTGAAAGGGAATTCCAAGAAAAGAAAAAGAAAGAAAAAGATGGCTTAGGCCTCATATGGTCCATGCATGGAGAAATAAAATAAGAGGAAAAAGAGATGGATGAGACTATGAGGATGGGGTAGTAGTGGAAGGTGGTTTTTCCCTAGATAGGATCTACCAAATCCAAAGAAAAACCAATGGAGGAAAAAGGTGGTGGAGAAGCTTGCATGGCCCATGCAAAATAATAATGCCATTATTTATTTTGTGTCAACAATAATAATATGATGGCATTATTCTTATGCATTTCCAAGAAATGGAATAAAGCCAAGCACAAGAATTTAGAGGATTTAATCCACCCCAAACTACATGAGCTAGAATTTAAAATATCAAAGGAAAAGAAATACAAGCTCATTGTTAAAGGGATGGTGGAATTATAAAGTGGTGGAAGAGAAAGGTGGTGGAATGGAAATAAAAGATATGCCCCCAACTCAACTTGGGCATTTAAACAATATATCAATAACCAAATACAATATCAAAAGGCAAATACAATTAATAATGCATATGAGAGAAAAACCAAAAGAAAGAGGGTTTTATATGATGCTCAAATGCAAGGTGGCATGATGACATGAGCATGATATAATTATGATGCAACAATAATATATAAAGTAGCCAATATCTTACTAGGACAAGTAGCATTGCAATTGTTAGACAATTGGGGTGCTACACCAGGTGGTGTGGCCGGCCCTTGGCCCTTCTCCGTCTCGTATTCTGGCACTTGATCCCTTCTAGAAAAATAGACACTTTGGCTTTTGTCTCGTCCAATTCCGAGAATATTCATTTTCTGACTTTCTTGGAACCAAAAATAGCAGAAAACAGGCAGCTGGCACTGTGGCTCTTGTTAATAGGTTAGTCCAAGAAGTCATATGAAAAGTACTCCAAAGTTGGAACAAAACACAAGAAAGTGGATAAAACCAAGCATGGAACATCTAAAATTATAGATACATTTGCAATGTATCAAGGCCCACGTTACAAAGTTACAAAAACATTTTCCAAATCAATTTAATGGAATGTTGAAAATTGAATCTAATGCATATGTGAAGATCACACTTTTTCGAAAACCCATCTAACCAATTCCCCTTGACCTCTCTAAGCAAACATAGATACTCAAGCTTAAATCAAAATCACTCAAAAAATTCATTCAAAAATTGCAAAGTAATTTTCTTGCGGCCATTACAACAAACACCTTGCTGACGCTAAACTAACTACTGCCTAATTTCACTATTTTGCACAGTGATCCTCGACCATTTGGTCTCTCCTTAACCCCCTTGTCCCCTCTAGTGTCGAGAAGCACCCAGACCAAGCCCCCCCTTAGCCGTGTGCATAGTGGAGCGCCAACCAATTATGGTCGTCATCGGTCCACCGCCACCCCCTGTCCAAGCCTCGACTGCAGAAGAGCCCTGGACCACCCTAGCACCGCCGCGCCCTATGTCTCTGCACACCATGACCAGAGCGCGCCATCTCGCCGCACCCGACTGCCTCGCACAGACCGCGCTGCACCCTCGCCGTGCACAGACCACACCAGCTCTCCATGATCACAGCAACCCCGCAGACACCCCGGTTCGCCACTGCGCGACCCGTAGCTGCCATAGTTGTCGCAAACACCTCTACATCTGCGCGGAGTGCCGCACGCTCCCGACCAATCCACACCGCCCCACGCCATGCCATTGCGCCCGTGAGAACCGCCAAGGAACCACGCA
Source organism: Avena eriantha (assembly GCA_910589775.1). Lineage (NCBI taxonomy): Eukaryota > Viridiplantae > Streptophyta > Magnoliopsida > Poales > Poaceae > Avena > Avena eriantha. Next base: position 196,061,251 of record OU342740.1, on the reverse strand, counting down.
CCATCCCCTAGCCTCAACCACGTCGATAGCCGTCTGTAGCGTCGCCACCGACGAGCCCGCGCCCACGCCGTTCGGTCCCCTCGCTGTAGTATAAGTAGAGGCCTTATCCGTCTCCATTCTCCACACCACTGCACTCCCCACTCCTCACAGCCACTCCCACACTTCTTCTCGGAGCAAGGCGAGCTCTCTCTCGCTGGAATTTGGCTGGAGCCCACCACTGCTGGAGGAGAAGGGCGCCGTTATTTTCGACCACCCCAAGACCTGCCATGACCACCGCTGGAACCACCGTTGTCTACCGGGTCGATCGCCCCCATCACCGACCCTAGTTGGAGCCTAGGTGAGCCCCGCCAGACCCCCACTGAGGCGCTAGGTTTAGTTCCTCACCAGAGCAATCCGTCGTTGACAACGACTTCCAGCAGTTAGATTAGAATTAGATAGTACGGCTCAGATTCATAGATACCATTTCGGGTAGTTAGTATCGTTGACGAGTGGACCCCCTCTGTCAGCAGCCTGCTACACTATGCAGTGCAGTTGGGCTGGCCTGTTTAAGGTTCCCGCGCAGAGATTCAAATATTGATTTTCCATTCTAGTTAAAACCCTATTCTGTACCTAGATTCAAAAATCAATTTAGAGAGTTTCACTGAACCAAATTGCATGATTCAAATTTTGTTAGAAAGATATTTAAATTTTATATCCAAGCCCGTTGGATTTAAATCATTTGGAGTTAGAGATCACAGATAGTAAAAATAACAAGACAGAGACTTTTGCAACTTCAAACGTTTTTCAAAAATCAACCATAAATGCTTTTGAGTTGATTCCGACTCTCAAAAATCACATTTGATAAGATATATTTGGATATGTAAAAATATTTAGGTTTTCATGCAATGACTTTGGACTAGTACCAAAATAATGCTATATAGGCATTTCTAGTCACTTTAAATCTATTAAATGATAATCCTAAATGTAATAAAGTATGATCAACACTTTAAATCACTTTCCCATGTATTAGAATATGTGGTGATGACATGTGTCAACATGATCCCATATTTTAATTAGAGAATATTAAATCTTAATTAATTTCAATGAGTAGAAATTACTTTTCTAAAAAAGAATAAATAAGATTAAGTCTTTAATCCATGTGTTGATTGTGACGATACTAGATCATCAAGTGTGAGCCTTAGTGTGCTAAATAGACTTAGTTAAGTATTGTTTGGTGATTGTGTACACTGTATTTATTTATAGACGATAGTACCGACCAAGGATACGAGAAGGAGGAATACTACCAAGAAGAAGAAGAGGAGAACTTCAACCACTGCACCAATCAAGGCAAGCCATCACTACTAAGCAAGTTAGCCCCTTGCAAGCTAACACTTGCAAGTATTAACCCCAGCAAGATGCAGCAGGCATGATTTGGTTATATACCTTTGATTTATACCAATCCCAAGTTTTTCTTTCAAGCTTTATTATTTCTACTTTACCAAAGTTCTTTACTCCTAGTATAGATAGCATAAAGAGTATAAAACTAGGCCTATACTTAGATGTCATTCTATGGCTTGAGATGAAAGATTATCACCCCTCATTTGTGAACACTCTTAACCTTAGTGGCTAGTGCTAAGCATAAAAGTTGATCACCTTAGATGGGAATAGTTGGTGAAAATGATTACGAAAACCTTGGAATGATGCTTCATTATATTAAAATATTTTGACATGTGCTGAGAAACACGAAAGGATTTTGATGATGAAAATGTTGAGTCATGAGCCTTAGCCCTTCATAAAACTGATGGTTAGGTTCGGATGTGATACCATTCCAATTCTACCGTACAACCACAATACCTGAATTGGGTAGGGCTTAGCCAGAAGTTTATATGCATTAGTATGGGTTCCCTCGTGGGAGCGGTTTAAGTTGAGGCTACCTCTTGATTATTAGGGTGTGTATATTAGGGTGTGTATATTAGGGTGTGTAATTGAAAGGTTATGATTGATTATCCGCATACTATGTATGATTGATTCAGGGTTATCCCTGACGGATGTATCGAATTTTGTGGTGAAAGTGTACCACCTCTGCAGAGTGTCAAACTATTCGAATAGCCGCGTCTGCGGTCATGGACAGTTGGAGTGGCCATACTATTTCGTCGTCAGATGTTTTCAAAATGACTTGTGAAATGAATTGTGACTTTGAATTGACCACAACAGGGTTGTGGATATGAAAACTAGTTTTCCACTTAAGTGATTTAGAACATTAAATTAGTTTTCTTTACTTGTAAACTCAGTTTAGATAAATCTGCCTTTTTTCAAATAAACCTAGAGCTTACGATTCCTACTAGAACTACCTTACTTGTTAGTGATAGTTTGCGAGTACTTAAAGAGTACTCATGGCTTTGTCCCTGGCTATTCCCGGGGCCAGACTATGAGGAGGACTACCAGGATGATGGACAGCAGGATGTCTATGACAACTAGGATCATCTCCCATCATCAGCATTGCCTGTGACCCTGAAGATGGAGCCCACTACAACGCTTATTATTCTGCTGCTTGATTTGTATTAAGACTGGATCATGAGATCCTTTATTTGTGTAAGACCTTATTATGGTTTGTAATGGATGATGTACTGTGATATCCAATCTGTTATGTCTCGAAAAAATGGTAATCCTGGCATTTCGAGGTATGGCATAATAGGCATCTAGGTTTAAAAATCCGGTGTTGACAATAGACAAACTAAATCTTAAAGAAATCGCCCAAACTTAACCTATTCACCATATTGGGTATTACTCCAGGGTTTTCCAAACTACATTACATTAATTATGCATCACAACATCTTGCTTCTTTAAACATTAGTCCTTACCGAACCAATGATGTTATTTCCAGAATTTGGTTCTTCTAGTGTCTCGAAGACCGTGATTGCATAATGTTGCAATCACAAAAGGCAAGTTCACAACTTGCTCATGTCCTTTGATTATTTTCTATCAAATGCTTCTAACTCAAATGTTGTCATCACCTACATTTCAAAAAGGAAAACACTATTTTCACATTTAACAGGAAATATTGGTTACTGATCCAGGGTGATCAGCTAATCTATCATAACTGACAATGGAAAAGCCATTGTACAGTAATGTATCATCTAGGACTTAACAACCAATGTCGCCAGTCCATCTTTTGCAAGATGGAAAGTACGTTTTTAGGGTGATCTCATGCTACATCGATACAGGGTTCAATCTCATCTTGTGCAGCCTCTTATTGATTGGCTTGCCACACTTTTCCTTTAATATTGGTGTAAATTTATTAGCAAACTTTTTCAGTTCCTTCCTCTTCCTCCTTGGTATGTAAATACGTTATTTTCAGTTCTTATATATAAAAATTAACCATAGGGGCTTCCCCTACGGTATTTTGGTAAAAAAAACCAATGTCGCCAGTGATTCAAGCGCCGTATATTACGCGTCAACCATGAGATTTGGAATGGGACAGAGAAGTCATTTGTATCTTCTTCCTTTCGCATGGACGAATGACCTTAGAGTGAGGCTATTGATTCTCGTGGGTTAGAATCCAGCACATAGGTGGGACCCCTTAGTTCCCCGCGAGCTAGGTGTCTAGATTATCTGTGCATAGTTGTCTTGGTGTAAGCTCACCATAGCTGATGGTAGCTACCAGACAGAGCTGCTTACAGAGTCTCCGAGAGGCTACCCAAAGAGTAACCGTGGTAGTTCGTCTCACGGGATCGTGTCTTCATGCGGGGTCATGGAGAGGGCAGTGATTGGCTTGGATCTTAGACTAGGCCCCACACTAAGGAAGTGTGGACGAGAATGCAACTCGGATGTCCAACAATGCTAAGGTCTCTTGTGGGAAAAGTGACGCACCTCTGCAGAGTGTAAGAATTGTGACATGTTACTCCCTGTTACAGGAAGGAGCTACGAACGCGGCAGGAAAGGAACCCCATGAAGGTTCTGGTCAACCTGTGAAGGCTATCGGACATAGTTTTCAGAATAAAAGCAACCTTTGAAGAAATGTTTACGAAAACCTGCATTGCCTACGACCTTTGGTCTGTGGCTGTAGAGATAGTGCATCATACACTCCTTTTTAGTGAACTTGCTGAGTACGCTTATACTCAACCGTACCTTCTTAACCCTTGCTAGGTTCTAGGCCATTGAAGACGACGTCAACATTAATTTATGCTCAAGAAACCATCATCGACAACTCAAGTTCTTCAATAAAGTCAATGAAGTCAACATATACATCAACCGAAGTGAAGTCAAACATCTTGATTAGATCGGAGTAGATACTCTAGCCATAAAACCTACTTCTGTAGAGCATTGCATTAGTAGCAATTTCAAGCCAGATAGTTTAGATGCTAGCCTTATTAGCAAGATAGCTGTAAGTTATTATTTCTGGTTCTTCTTTGTAAGAAGTTTCTTTCTCTCTCTTTCACCTAGAGTGTTCTCTGGATCTTTTGTAAAGAGTCGAGTTGTAACCTATAGTCATGTCTTGGACCTACTTTGTTTCTGTTGTACCACTCTAAGGGATGTAATGCTAGTGAACGGTGTTTCTTTGGTGTTATGTCAACGACTATAGTGTACTACATCATGTAGTGGTATGCTGGGTCATCGCACACTGCCCCTATCATAAGCATCTTGAGGTGATTAAGGTTAAAGTGACACAAATATGAGGATATGCTTGACAAGTTATAAGTTGAAAATATCATGCACATTGCTTACGAGTATCGAACCTCATGCTACTCAACTTTAGTCACAAGTAAGTTCTTGTCATTGTAAGTACATGTGTATCATGGAGAACCGCCAATGGGTACCCCTTGCCCCATGACACAGGAGCTATCCCATATCAAAATGACAAGGCAACAGACAATGAGCATCTCAGCGATCTTTTTATTTGCTATTTGCATAGGTTTTTATTGAGGATGCTTCATAGAATTCTCACTATGGTTATGCTAGTTTCCACCATGATTAGGCATGGCTTAGGCTAGATGCCTAGGTGTTTCTCTAACACACATACAAACTCCATGAGCTTACAAGATCCCCTTTTATTTCACACCATCAGGATCCATAAACAAAAGAACATGATATCAACTAAATAATAAGTGCAATGTTAAAAGCGTTCCCCATGGTAGCATGGTTCTGCTAATTCACAACTTATAAAGTGCAAGCATATAAGCAACATAGATGGACACAATGGTTCAAGTTTATTTAAGTGCAAGAAAATAAAGTGTGCCATCAAGTTTGTGGGAGCTTTAATCACTAATTTTCACATAACAAAAGTTTAATTTGGAAGGTAGATAAAAACATGAATATACTTGGAATGGTGTAACACACCATGCATAGGAATTTATAGTGGACTCTTTGGAATAACTTGGTTTTCTTGGAGGTCGGATGCATGAGAGGAACTCATACTTGGTACAGGTGGAGGCTAGCAAAAGGCTGGGAGCGACCAACTAAGAGAGCAATAATGGCCATAATCATGCAAAGCAACAAAACATTATTAATTAAAGCATATAGTGATATTACAAGTCAAAAACTAAATGATCATAGAGTCTAAGGTGACTGGTTCATAGTCTTAACATGGTGTAAGCATGTGCCAAGTCAACCCAAATAAAGCATCAAAGGAGAATACCACAATATTATGTTTTTGTATGCTAAAACAACGCAAGACTCTTTCAAGGCACATTAAGCAATCTCAATTGTTTGGAACAAGTCATGCTACAGCAATAATCACTAAGCATAAAGTCAAAGCAACATCAAATATGACATGATAAAGTCTAGGCCACAGTCAAAACAAGCTCCTTTTGTAGCACTTATAAGCATGAAACTTCGTACTCTTTTCCAACACCAATCAACTTATTTGAAACAACATATGAATGCGGGGGTCCAACCAATTTATTTAATCAAACCAAACAAAAGAAAACTAAAAACAAAAAAAAGACCCTCCAAGAACAACACAATTGTGCATGAAACAATAAAAATGAAGTGTTTTGGAAGAAAACCTGAGATTTTTATTGATGAAGGAGGGGATGCCTTGGGCATCCCCAAGCTTTGACGCTTGTACTTCTTGAATATTTCTTGGGGTGACACAGGTGGCATACCCAAGCTTGAGGATTTTTCCATTCTTCATCTCATCACATTATTCTTCCCTACACTTGAAAATTTCCTTCATACAAAACTTCACACAATCTTCATTAGCAACATTAGTGTATTCAAGATAATAAGTCTTTGGGTTTAGTTTCAACACAAGTAAAACTTCCATTAAAACACAACCTACTGTAGCAATTCCTTCTAAAAGCTCAAGTGATCAAAGAGAACTCAAAGAGAAAGAGATTAAGAGGCAAATGCAAATAATGGCAAAAATCTATCAAAACAGACCAGCAGGAAAAAACCGATTTTTTCGAAGACCTTCTATTGCTCAAATAGAAAAGTTCTAAACTAAGGAAAGTTAGATAATAACCTGGGTCATAAGAACAACAAATTACAGTTCAATCCGATGTGCAGGGATTTTCACGATTTTTTATAGTGAAGCACAAAAATCTGTTTCGGGACAACAACTTTTCCAAGTCTTACTTCTCTCTCATTAAAGGTTATTCTTGGCACAAAAACCACACAAAAAGGATAAGGAGAGGTTATTGCTGAGGAAATAACTTCTAAGACTCAACAAAAGAAAAAGTACTGAAAATAAAACATTGGGTTACTCCCAATAGTGCTTTTCCTTAACGCCTTTGAGCTAGGCTCAGAAATTTGAGAAGATACTCACATAAGAAATATGAATTGAAGCCAAAGAGAGCATAAAGGACCAAATATGATACACATTTAAGTCTAACCCACTTCCTATGCATAGGAATCTTGTAAGAAAATAAATAAAAGAAGCACATAGTAACAAGAATGGGTAGATAAAACAAGAGCAACTTTGGAACTTCCAATATAAAGAGAGGTGTTTTAGTAACATGAGAATTCCAACAACCATATTTTCCTCTCTCATAATGATTTTCAGTAGAATCATGAACAAACTCAACAATATAAATATCACACTCATCCTCCTTTGGTAAGCATGGAGGGCGATAAAATAAGGTATTAGTTAAAGAGTTACTCTTATTGGGAGGTAGACATGGGTAGCTGCTCCATTCTTCCTCCTCTTGATCATCACTCTCCTCCTCTTTTTCATCCAATGAGCTTCTAGTTTCACCAATTTATTTTTCTATAGGCTCCTGCAAGGCATTAGTCTCTTCCATTGGTGGAGAGCATCTATTAAGATATTTAAGAATATAGCCATTTTCTTCCTTGTAATTATCAAAGCAAAATTTAAGTATATCATAAACCTCATATTTATAAGGTACATCATCAGTATTTTCAAGCAAATAAGCAAGTTCGAATGCACCCTTCCAAGCAATAAATTGTTCAATTTGTTTCACATCATAAAAGTCATAATTTCCCTTAACATAAGAAGATATGGTAACATTATCATTATACTCACATTGAAAAGGGAGGTGTTTATACCTCCTACAGCTACAAGATTTATCAAAGCAATAAGTAACATTATAAGTAGAGCACACATTTCTAGCAATGGTAATGCAATTTATTAATTTGTTCCCATAAGTGTTTCCCTTTTTGTGACAAGCAATGTTCCTCATAATATTTTTGTTCTTCCGTGAACCCACCTTGCCAATAAGATCTATTTTCAAAGAAACCAACCATTGATAGAAAGCATGATAAAGCAAGACAATATTAGACCAACAAAAATAACAACTATAGTAGGAACTAATTTTTTTTGCATTTTTGATACAAAAGAAGCAAACAAAAAAAAGTAGAGAAACTAAGCAAAACAATAACAAAGTAAAAAAGATTGATTGTGAGAGACTCCCCTTGCAAGAATCTTCTATCTCCCTGAAAAGTGATTGAAGAGGAGGAAGAGATTGAAGATGTCCTTAACTCCCCAGCAACGGCGCCATAAAAAGTGCTTGATGGCTCAAAATGTAGAGCTTGTTGGGAACCCCTAGAGGAAGGTATGATCAGCACATCAGCAAGTTTTCTCTTAGTTATGAAACCAAGGTTATTGAACTAGTAGGAGTAAGGAAACAACTCCAAGGTGTTGCTAACAACTTGGAATCCTGCACAACACAACCATAGAACTTTGCCCCAACTTACAGTGAGGTTGTCAATCTCATTGGTTTTGCTGAAAACAAAGGATTAAATGTATAGTATGGAAGATAGTAATTGCTTGCAGAAAGTAAATAGTAAACGGTAAACAGTAGATGGTATATCAATGGTAAAGGAATGGACTGGGGTCCATAGTTTACTAGAGGTGTTTCTCCTTAAGATAAATAGCATATTGGGTGAACAAATTACAGCGGGGCAATTAACAGATTGAGAAAGCATAACAATACATATACTAGACATATTGACTCCTACAAGATTTGATTGGGAAGTACAACATAATACGTAGACCGTAATCCAACTGCATCTATGAGTGATAATCCACCTTTAGGTTATCATCCGAACCCCTTCTAGTATTAAGTTGCAAGCAACACATAATTGCATTAAGCAAAGTGTGTAAAGTAAACAATACAATTGCCCCATGGATAAAGGATTGTTGTTTTCTCCCTAGTAGCAACAACACATCTACAACCTTAGAGATTTCTGCCACTTCCCCAGATTACTAGAGGCATGAACCTACTATCGAGCATAAATACTCCCTCTTGGAGTTGCAAACATCTACTTGGCCAAGATAGTTACTAACAACGGAGAGCATGCAAGATCACAAATAACATAGACATGATAGAATCATTAATAATTCTGACATAGTATCTCAATATCCATCGGATCTCCACAAACACAACATATAGGATTACAAATAGATGATCTTGATCATGAACGGAGCTCACAAGATCTAAGCATGATAGCAAAAAAGGAGGAGAACTAACCATCTAGCTACTGTATGGACCCATAGTCCAAGGGTGAACTACTCACACATCACTCCAAAGGCTGGCATGGTGATGAAGAAGGCCTCCAGGATTATCTCTCCCCTCCGACAGGGTGCCGGGAAGAGATTAGGATCCCCCCGATCTTGGGATGGAGATGGCGGCGGCTACATACTCTTTCGTGGATTTCTAATCGGGTGTTTAGGGTTTCTGCATTGGGGTGCTTTTATAGGCGAAGAGGCGAGGTCGGTGGCTGCCCGAGGGGCCCACACCATAGGGCGGCGCACCTAGGGGTGGCCACGCTAGCCCTAGGTGTGGACACCTCGTGGCCCCACTTCGGCTTCCCTCCGGACTCCGTGTTCCTTCTGGGAAAATATTGACTTTGGCTTTTGTCCCGTCCAATTCCGAGATATTTCCTTACTAGCTTTTCTGAAAGCAAAAACAGGAGAAAACAGGCAACTGGTAGTATGACATCTTGTTAATAGGTTAGTTCCAGAAAATGTATAAAAATACCTCATAGTGTAAACAAAACATAAGAAAGTTGATACAAAACAAGCATGGAGCATCAAAAATTATAGATACGTTTATGACGTATCATGTTACGGAAGAGGTTTCAACCATTGGAGAACACTATTTGGTTCAATCTGCCACGCAAGATAGTGTACTGGACAGTAACTGTGTCGCCCATGACATAACCATGAAACAAAGCTATGCCACTCTTTGGGATGTTGTAACCAAGTGCAAAGCTTGATGGGATGACCTGAAATGATGAAATAATTAAAACACATTAGTAATTATAAACACACAAGTAAAATTGAAACCATGTCCTTATAGGTAGAATAACTCACAAATCTGTTGTTAGCTAAATTAAGTGCACTAAGACTTGTAGCATAGTACTGCATGTCAGAGAAATGGAAAAATCATCCTCATCATGTGGCTGGCATATTCTGCTTACATCTTTCGGCATCTCACAAGTAATGGCATACATGTCTTCCATAGTAATTAGATTCATACGTGTGAAAACACTCTTGTAGAAAACACCTCTAATGTAGGGATCCACAAATAGCACCCTAAATCCTGTAAAATTCAATTACAATTAAAAGGAGAAATTATGTAGGGATCCATAAATAGAAATATTAATATACATACATTTGATGGAGAAAAGACACAAACCATAAATAGTCCAGTATCCCTTGATGTCACCATTAGGGGCATGTACTTCCAAACTAAATAGAGACTGGTCATCTCCTTCCTCTTCATCTCCTTCCTCTTCACCTGCTACCTCTTCGTCTCCATCATCTTCTTCATCATCATCTTCTATGATTAAGTTAAAGACCACCACATCATGGATAGCAACATTGTGTGTCCTCGAGGAAGATAATCAGAATGTCCCTCTTACGGATGTAGCATCTTCCTTTTTCTGCAGGAAAAGCCCGAACCTAAGCCCTCTAGCCAAAGTTGGTAACCACTTATCAGCATACTGGTCGAGTTTTTCCTTGAAGTGACAAAAAATAGTCTAAGAAAAAACCAAATAAATATGTGATGTTGATCATACATATAATAGTCGCTATAATTTACTACTAAAATGCATGTACTCATGTGTGGCTTATCAAATGTTTCTAATTGCTCAAACAAAAATATTTCCTTGATGTTTCTAATTTCTCAAACAAAAATATTTCTAGTACTCCTAAACTATTTAAATTGTCTTTGTAACATACACATGGTACAATTATTTTCTAGTAGGAAAATTTAATATTAACCAAATAAATTTGATGATGTTGTATCACTACAACCTATATAAAAAACATAAATGAATGTACTCATGTGTGGCTTATCAGATCCAAAGAGAGATGCATATATGGCAGAAACAGAAAACAATTGATTAATATTTCTCTAAAAAATTCCGAAGGAAACAGAGATGAATATATGGCTTATCACTCCTAAAATATGAAGGAAACTTCCAAGATATGCCCATTGATGTTTCTAATTCCTCAAACAAAAAACCTCAATTTCCTAGCTACCAAGCATCCGAACAATAATTTTAGTTCCCATGTAGGCATGCTGATTTAATGATACTGAAGGACTTTGTAGATAGATTGATGCTAAAATTACTGACCAGTCCTTCCCGAAACTTAGGCTAGTTCAGGACGACAGTGAAGGAGTCTAAAGTCCTGTTTTAACGGCCACAGTTATGCGTTGGCTGGCTGCATACACGACAGATTTCCATCACAGTAGCTTGCTAGTTTCTGCACACTGAAAAAAGTAATGATCGAAGAAAAGATTCAGAACAAACTTAAAACCCCATTTCTATAGTAGATAGAGTGGGGGAAAAATAGAGCAAGAAAATCACATTTGTACATATCTGGAGAAGCGTCTGAACAATCTATGCAACTCGAGCTCTATGTATGAACAAGCGCTTGCGTATGATTAGACTAAATCCAGAGAAAGAAATCAAATAGAAAGAAGAGTAGAGAGGAAGGAGAACCTACAGGCGGGAGTTCATCCGTACTCTGCCTCTGGAACTGGCGGTTGAATGCATAGATTTAGTTTGCCCCGAGTGTAGATCTAGGAGGAGGCGCAAAACCCTAACCGCTTCCCAGTTAATACACTTAGAGGTGGTTTTTATTATCATCCGTCTGAGGTGCACTCACAGGGGCTGCACGTGGCAGGGCAACTAGTTGTGTCATAATTGCACATGTCAAGCAACCAAATAAAGGTGGCTTGTAATAATATCCGGCTCAACGCTCCGAGTATTAGAGACGATTGAGTTTTCTCATCGTCTAAGTTCATACACTAAGGCGTTTGTTTTTATTATTCGCCTCCCACGGACCCTTTTTGGGGTCGGCTATGGTAAACACCCGCTTGGAAGACAAGTAGAGGTAATCGTATTGAAACAACCGGCTGAGGGGGACGAACAAAGGAAGGTTTTTCATTCTTGGGGAAAACCGTCTGAGTGCATAGTCTCTAAGTAACGAGTTTGTACTAGTGAAAGAGTATGGCTCTGAATGCCACAACACACTAAATTTCACACAAAATCGAGTATGTTTTATGGTTAACAAGTTTCTTGAATTTTCAAGCCTTCTAGATAATTTCACATACTTAAATGACTTTTTGTTAATAAAACCACAGTAGTTAAATTTTGAACTACAAGTGCGTGATAGATTTCTTTTAAATTTTTCTGAAATTCATATATAATTATTATACCCATGCAGTCATACTGAAAACCAATGATTGTTTTGAAAGATAGAACTTCTTTATATGAATTTTCATGCTAGCACATTTAACCATGTTTCAAAAAAGTTATAGAAAATAAGGAAACATGGAAAGAATTACCAAGGTCATGGCCATATTATAAACAGTACTCCAAAAAACAATGGTTCACATCCAAGGGGCAGAGGCGCAGAGCTGGCTCTAGAATAGATTGGACATCATCACAACTCAAAACAATTCTGGTATTTTTTTGAAAAGGAAAGAAGAACCCAGCCTATGCATCGGTTGATACACACAACCTGTTAGTATTAAAAATGCATACACGTAAAACAGTAAAAACGATGTTGGTAAAGTTTGAATATAAGGGACCTGGGCACCTTCACTGGCCCTCCACAATTAACCTTTCTTCCTCTTCTTCCCCTTGCTCCTTTACGATTTTGTAGCTATGGCTCAGAAGACGGAGCTCCCCATGGGAAGAAGAAGACAAGGTGGAGACGACAAAGGCCATAGAGAAAAGCAAGACATGTCGCTGCCTTCTGAATCCTTCTCTGGCCACTCCATGTCGCAGTCTCGCACTAGGCAATCATAGGAAGAAGCACGTGTCGAGGTCCATCAAGGCCGGGCTGCATTTCCCCATCGACCGGATTGGGCGCTACCTCAAGGAGGGTCGGTACTCCCAGTGCATAGGCTTTGGGGCTCCCGTCTACCTCGCGGTTGTTCTCGAGTATGTCACCGCCGAGGTGCTAGAGCTCATTGAGCAAGCCACGAAGGATAGCAAGAAGATACGCATCATCCCGAGGCACGTGATGCTCGGCTTCGTGCGTGGCGAGGAGATCAACAAGCTGCTAGCCGGTGTTACCATCCCGCACGGTGGCGTGCTTCCCAAATATCCATGAGTCCCTAGTTGGCGATGGTACTGTGGAGGAAGAAACCAAGTTGCCCGCAGAGGTTGCTGCCAAGTTGCCTGAGAAGACCGCGGAGTCCCCCTAGAAGTCGTTAAGTTGTACTACTCCGTATGACATTGGATTTGCTCTTCTTGCAGTTTGGTTAATCATCAGTGTCAATGTAATATTTGGATTTGTGATGCTAAGAATAATATTGTGAGGGTTCTCAAAAAAATGTTGTTTTCCTAATCTTATCCTATACTCCCTTTGTTTAATATTACTTCGCATATTAGGTTTAGTCAAAGTCAAACGTTACAAAGTTACCAACTATATACAGTATTAAAAAGTATACTCATTGAAAAAATCAATATTGTTGAAATACAATGAAACATAATTTAATATACCATATACTAGTATACGTTTGATATTGTATGTTAATATTTTATATGTTATGTTTGCTTAAACATTACAAAAAATGACTTTGACTTGGTCAAACGTGTGAGTAATACGAAACAGAGAGAGTACTAGTATATAGTGTATGAATAACTTTTAATATTGACCGTCGGATCAAGACTAGAAAATCCCAACATTCCCAACCATTCGATCTTTTCCATTATAGCATCTAGAAAATTCTATTGATAGTCTTTAACAGCATGGCACAATGAATGCTAGTATACGCAAACCTCAAAACACACTCCATTGCTTAATTTCCGGGTCTTTATGCTAAATGTATGCACTTGGATGTAATTTTCATTTTTATGAGGTCCTTTATTTAACTTGTACTCCCACTGACCATGTTAACTAAAGCACCTCGCTCCTACCTGACCTATCACAGTTAGAAGAAAATGGCACCGCCCCAATTATCAAACAAAGTTGACCATGGTTTCTTATAATTCAAAGTTTTTAGTAGAAGGATTTTTCAAGCTTCCTTGCTAACTTCGCACACTTAAGTTACTTTTTTCTTATGAGCTACAAGTGATAGATTGTTGTTGAATTAAATGTCTCTTCAGAGTTATATGTGTGCATCTCCTTGTAGTAAAAAATGTCGTTATTGTGAGTTTCCAACTATGAGGAAAGAACATTCTCAATTTTTTGAGTGATAACGAGATTGTTCTTTTTCGTAAAGGAAGTCTGATGTTTGGAGTTAGATTCCCATGTTTTATGAGTTTTCAAGATCCCTAGCTAACTCCACACACTTGAATGACGTCATGCCGATTTATCGAAATTAGATCAAATTTGAACTACAACTAAATTGTAGGTTGCCTTTAAAGATTTACGAAAAAACCTTTGGAGGTACCCAATGAGGGGTCAATGAATATATCAGAAACCACCGAGAGTTTTGACAACATGTTTAACTTCTTCCTAAGAATTTGCATCTTAAAAATTTAATGAAATTAGGTCAAACTTGAGCTACAAGTAAGTCCGATAGATTGCTCCTGAAATAAATTTCTTTTCAGAGGTAGATGGGTGCATTTTTCTGTAGTAAACAATGTCATCAGTGTGAGCTCGAACTATCAGGAAAGAACATTCAATTCTCAATTTTCCTAGAGATGACAAGCGAGGTTGTTATTTTTCACAAAGAAAGTTCAAAGAATATGGATCTGAATGCCACAATCCAGGTTTTCCGACATATATAGTGTACAAACATGTTGTACTGATGATACCCATGTTTTATGTGCTTTCAAACTTCCTAGCTAACTCGTCCAACTTGAATGACTTTATCCCAATTTATCAAAATTATATTAGGTCTTTGAACTACAAGTAAATTGTACGTTGCTTTGAAAGTTTTATGAAAAATCTTTTGGAGGTACCCTTCAGAGGGAGGGGTGAATCAATATACTCCCTTTGATCCATATTACTAGTTTCGCAAATGGATGTATCTATCACTAAAACATGTCTAGATACATTCATTTTAGCGACAATTAATATGGATCGGAAGGAGTATCAGAAACCACCGAGAGTTTTAACGATGGGTTCAACTTCTTGCTAAGATTTTGCATCTTAACAATTTAACGAAATTAAGTCAGACTTGAGCTACAAGTAAGTGCGATAGATTGCTCTTGAATTAAATGTATTTTCGGAGGTAGATGGGTGCATCTTCTTGTAGTAAACAATGTTGCCGGTGTGAGTTTCCAACTATTAGGAAAGAACATTCTCAATTTTTTGAGTGTGACGACAAGATTATTCTCTCTCGTAAAGGAAGTCCGGAGAATATTGATCTGAATGCCACAAACCAAGTTTTCACATATATATATAGCAGACCAACATATTGTACTTATGATTTCCTGTGTTTTACGAGTTCTAAAACTCCCTAGCTAACTCCACCACTTGAATGACTATGTCGATTTATCAAAATTAGGTCAAATTTGAACTACTACAAGTAGATTGTAGGTTGCTGTGAAATTGTAGGTCACATACTAGGCCTTATTAAGGTGTGCGTTTTTACACATTATGGGAGTAGTATATTTCTTTTCTTAGACATATGCTCACCCTCGTGCACGGGATGTACATGCTGAGAGAATAAAATGGTGGTAGGGAAGAGGGCAGCAACGAAGAGGAGTTGAAGGCGGTTCCATGTCAGAGCAAAGTTATGATGGGTTCTTGGCACGAGGTGCTCCTATGGCTTACAATGTACACTCTACTAGTAGTAAATTTTAGGACCTATGCACACACACAAAATCATGTTTTTTCTCTCTCCTTCACTATCCTCCATCTCTCCTCCCCTTTCCCCTGGTGCACCGCCCTTATTGATCTCTCCCTCGTCCACAGGATGGTGATGCGCACGTGTGCATAGGTACAACGGCTCTATGTCTCTGGCGTGTTTGGCAGCCACCCGTTGGTGTGTAGTAGGGACAAGGAGTACATAGGAAGAAAACCACTTTGGTCATTGGCGGCCAAAAAATTCAAACTTTTCTAGTTTTCAAAATTTTCACTTGCTTCCCAAACATCGGGAGGGCATGTTATTCAAAAGGTCAACCATTTTTAGTACTTCCTATCTTATCTTTATCTTGTCTTATCTCTTACAATACCATACAACTGTATAGTGTACGGAACATTGACCGTTTGATCAAGACTGGCAAATCCAAAACATTGCTAACCATTGGATCTTCATTTCCATTCTTAGCATCTAGAAAGAATCTATTGATAGTCTTTAGCATGATGAATGCTAGTATGCGCAAACCTAAATACACACACTTCATTTTTCATTTCAGGGTCCTTGTGCTAAATGCAAGGACTTGGATGCAATTTTTATTTTTATAAGGTCCTTGATATAACTTGTAATTCCACGACCGTGTTAATTCTCAAGCACCTCGATCCTATGAGACCTACCATTAGATCGGCCATTCGCAGTACTTTTTATCTTATCTTTATCTTGTCTTATCTCTTACAATACCATACCACTATATAGTGTACGGATTACCTTTGAACATTGACCGTTGGATCAAGACTGGAAAATCCAAATATTGCTAACAAATTAGATTTTCTTTTCCATTCTTAGCATCTAGAAAGATTCTATTGATAGTCTTTAGCACGATGAACGCTAGTATATGCAAACCTCAAAACACATACATGAAGTAAATGTGACTATTTTAATTTAATATTGCAAAGTTTTGTTTGTTGGCCACTTAACCATTATCCAGTAATGTTATAGAAGCATGATGCGTCATATTACCTTGTCATGCATTCATATCATGAATATGCTGGATCTTTTGCATTAGTTATAATTATTGCATCGTTGTTCTTTTAGTGCTTTGCTTCTTCATGGATAGGATAATGAGATATTGTGAGATTCGACAAGTTCTTCGAATGTATCTTCGATAGTGTTTCCTAGGCAAGCAATCTCCTCCTTTCTACCTATTTTGGTTTTATAGTCTTTATTTCCTCCTATTGATCTATAGCTATCCGTGTTGCGATGCTTTAGTTTACGTGCACCATTTATATTCCGTGCAGCCTCTGTATTTCCTTGGACACATCGTATTGCCTATTGTTTGATAGACAGTCGGTCTTGCGAGTCATAGTTGCTTGCTAAGGTGCTGCTTCGCGTCATTGTCGTTCCACCGTTGATGGAAGGTTGGCACATGCTTAATGGTGGAGATGCTTAATGGTGGAGATGATCATGACTTTCATTATAACTTGTTAATTAAAATGCTGGAAATAGATCTAATGCAGAGGTATCGGTGGGTAAAAATATTTGGTTTTTAACCACCCACTTGTGTCCACCTAGGACCCGAGTTCTTGACACTTGTTCCGAGATCGAGCGCGCTAACCACAGGTGGGTGTGTGGGCACCCCATTGGCTTACTACCTGATTTTAAAGTACTGTGTTGGGGGCCACAAAATAGTTTGGGGCTTTATTAGTATCATGTAGTTATGCCATGCTTTACTGCTTTATTTACGATTGCGCGTGGAACGCTTGTATGTTTAGGAATGTGGAATGTTTTCGCGGTATTGACATGCCCAGTCACACTTTCAGGTTCCCAGTCGTTTACAGCCATTGGCACAAACCCTGGGTCCGTCTCGGAGCCGGTTGACTTTGTTGCGGGTAGCTTAGTGGGGTGGCTCGCATGTACTTGCTTTGGGTCTAGGAAAGGTCGTGTCCGAGGCCCCGTCGCATACTGTTGGGTGTATGTTCAGGATCTTTCTCATATTCGGATATGACAATAAGGGTTGAAGTGTGTGTGGATACTTTGGTGCACCCCTGTAGGGTTAAATCTTTCTGAAAAGTCATGTCCGCGGTTTTGGACGACTTGGAGCAGAATTTATCGATCATAGACAACTATAACTAAAGAATTGTTGTTATAATTTGACTTGTATCTGATATAACTAGTAAGTTGGATAACCAGCATGAAAATAATGAATAAAACTTCTAACCGTGTGATTTGCCTCGGTATGACTTCCTCGTTTGGTCTTGAGGGGGAAATACCTGGTTGGGTATGTTTGGTGATAGTATTAGGTTACTTCCAAATAGGTCTTTCTTATCTCTCTCTGATAGCCGACCGTTGTATCGACTCTCTATAGGTTGTTTAGTGCATGCTTCGTTGCAGCTTCAGTCCACCATACCTATGTAGGCGAGAGCCGCCGAATTTTAGACTCGCCGTGTACTGGCCTCAGTACTGACCGCTCTTTTTTCCTTTGCCTTTTGTCGTCACCCCTTTTGTTTTAGTAGGTTTGAGATCGACATCGTTAGCAGGGTTACCCTTCCGGCTTGGCCTGGCCAGGGTTGGACGCCATTGGTTATTCTTCAGGGCTCTTAGTCCCATTTGCTTCTTATCTGTACTCGGATTTGTATTGTTTTTAATGTGATTTGCATCTTTGTATTGCATATCTGTATTTTTGACTCGATGAGTCACTGTTGTATATGTATGTTTCTGAGGGTTCCATCATGGACTATTGTGTAATGGTATTACTTCATTTTCCACTCGCATGCAAGTACCTAGTGGGCATTGTTGAGTCGTTTCTATGCGGGTTTGGCAGGAATCGCTAAAATCTGCATAGGACCGATTCAAGGGTGTTACAGTCCTTGATGTAACTTGTACTTCCACCAACTATTTTAACTCTCAAGAAGCTCGCTCCTGCGAGACCTACCATTATATCGGCCATTCGTAGTACTTTTTATCTTATCTTTATCTTGTCTTATCTCTTACAATACCATACCACTATATAGTGTACGGATTAACTTTCAACATTGACCGTTGGATCAAGACTGGCAAATCAAAACATTGCTAACCGTTGGATCTTCTTTTACATTCTTAGCATCTAGAAATATTTGATTGATAGTATTTAGCACGATGAACACTATTATGTGTAAACCTCAAAACACACACTTCATTGCTCTGTTTCAGGTTCCTTGTGCGAAATGGATCGACTTGGGTGCAATTTTCATTTTTTTATGAGTTCCTTGATGTAACTTGTACTTCTACCGTCCATGTTAACTCTCAAGCACCTTGCTCCTACAAGACCTACCATTAGATTGGCCATTCGCAGTACTTCTTATCTTATCTTTATATTTTCTTATCTATTTCGATACCATACCACTTTATAGTGTACAGATTAACTTTGAATATTGACCGTTGGATCAATACTGGCAAATCCAAATATTGCAAACCGTTGGATCTTCTTTTCCATTCTTAGCATGTAGAAATATTTTATTGATAGTCTTTAGAACGATGAACACTAGTATGCACAAACCTCAAAACACACACTTCATTGCTCAGTCCAGGGTCCTTGTGCTAAATGCATGGACTTGGATGCAATTTTCACTTTTTATGAGATCCTTGATGTAACTTGTACTATCACCGACCATGTTAACTCTAAAGCACCTCGCTCCTACAAGACCTACCATTAGATTGGCCATTCACAGTACTTCTTATCTTATCTCTTACATTACAGTACCACTGTATAGTTTACGGATTAACTTTGAACATTGGCTATTGGATCAAGACTAGAAAATCCAAACATTGCTAACCATTAGATCTTCTTTCCCATACTTAGCATGTAAAAAGATTCTATTGATAGTCTTTAGCACGATGAATGCTAGTATGCGCAAACCTCAAAACACACACTTCATTGCTCAGTTTTAGGGTCCTCGAGATAAATGCATGGACTTGGATGCAATTTTCATTTTTTTATGAGGTCCTTGATGTAACATGTACTTCCATCGACCGTGTTAACTCCAAAGCACCTAGCTCCTACGAGACCTAACATTATATGGGCCATTTGCAGTAGTTCTTATCTTATCTTTATCTTGTATTATCTCTTACAATACCATTCCACTATATAGTGTATGGATTAACTTTGAACATCAACCGTTCCATCAAGACTGGCAAATCCAAACATTGTTAACCGTTGGATCTTCTTTTCCATTCTTAGCATCTAGAAAGATTCGATTGATAGTCTTTAGCACGATGAATGCTACTATGCGCAAACCTTAAAACACATACTCCATTGCTCTGTTTTAGGGTCCTTGTCCTAAATGGATGGACTTGGATGCAATTTTCATTTTTTATGAGGTCCTTGATGTAACTTTTACTTTCACCGACCGTGTTAACTCTCAAGCACCTCGCTCCTACGAGGCCTACCATTAGATCGGCAATTCGAAGTACTTCTTATCTTATCTTTAACTTGTTTTATCTATTACAATACGATACCATTATATGGTGTACAGATTAACTTTAAAAATTGATCGTTGGATCTAGACTAGCAAATCCAAACATCGCTAACCGTTGGACCTTCTTTTCCATTCTTAGCATCTAGAAAGATTCAACTGATAGTCTTTAGCACAATGAATGCTAGTATGCACAAACCTCAAAACACACAGTTCATTGCTCAGTTTCAGGGTCCTTGTGCTAATTGCATGGACTTGGATGCAATTTTATTTTTTATGAGGTCCTTGATGTAACTTGTACTAATCACCGACCATGTTAAATCTCAAGATCCTCACTCCTACAAGATCTACCATTAGATTAGCCCTTCGCAGTACTTATTATCTTATATTTATCTTGTCTTATGCCTTATAATCCCATACCACTGTATAGTGTATAGATTAACTTTGAACATTGACCGTTGGATGAAGACTAGTAAATGCAAACATTGCTAACCATTGGATCTTCTTTCCCATTCTTAGCATGTACAAGATTCTATTGATAGTCTTTAGCACGATCAACGCTAGTATGTGCAAACCTCAAAACACACACTTCATTACTCAATTCTAGGGTCCTTGAGCTAAATGCATGGACTTGGATGCAATTTTCATTTTTTATGAGGTCCTTGATGTAGCATGTACTTCCACCGATCGTGTTAACTCTCAAGCACCTTGCTCCTATGAGACCTACAATTAGCTCGGCCATTCGGAATACTTCTTATCTTTATCTTGTCTTATCTCTTACGATACCATACCACTGTATAGTGTACAGATTAACTTTGAATATTGACGTTGGATCAAGACTAGTAAATCCAAATATTGCTAACCGTTGGATCTTCTTTTCCATTCTGAGCATATCAAAAGATTCTATTGATACTCTTTAGAACGATGAACGCTAGTATGCACAAACCTCAAAACACACACTTCATTGCTCAGTTTCAGGGTCCTTGTGCTAAATGCATGGACTTGGATGCAATTTTCATTTTTTATGAGATCCCTAATGTAACTTGTACTATCACCGACCATGTTAACTCAAAAACACCTCGCTCCTACAAGACCTACCATTAGATCGGCAATTCGTAGTACTTCTTATCTTATCTTTATCTTGTCTTATCTCTTACATTACCATACCACTTTATAGTTTACGGATTAACTTTGAACATTGACCGTTGGATCAAGACTAGCAAATCCAAACATTGCTAACCATTGGATCTTCTTTCCCATTCTTAGCGTGTACAAATATTCTATTGATAGTCTTTAGCATGATGAATGCTAGTATGCCCAAACCTCAAAACACACACTTCATTGCTCACTTTCAGGATCCTTGAGATATATGCATGGACTTGGATGCAATTTTTATTTTTTATGAGGTCCTTGATATTTAGTCCACAGCCCTCCAGGGTGTCGGGCCCACATTATCAGTGGCGCATTATTTGCGATGTGCGCCATTGGTTAGACAAAATATCAGTGGAGCATATTTTTATATGCGCCACTGATAATTATTAGTGGAGCATATTCAAACAAATGCTCCACTGATAATAAATCTATCCATAAGCCTTTATCTAGTAGTGGATGTAACTTGTACTTCCACCGACCGTGTTAACTCTAAAGCACCTCGCTACTACGAGACCTACCATTATATCGGCCATTCGCAATACTTATTATCTTATCTTTATCTTGTCTTATCTCTTACAATACCATTCCACTATATAGTGTATGGATTACCTTTGAACATTGACCATTGGATCAAGACTGGCAAATCCAAACATTGCTAACCGTTGGATCTTCTTTTCCATTCTTAGCATCTAGAAAGATTCGATTGATAGTCTTTAGCACGATGAATGCTACTATGCGCAAACCTTAAAACACATACTTCATTGCTCTGTTTTAGGGTCCTTGTGCTAAAGATGGACTTTGATGCAATTTTCATTTTATGAGGTCCTTGATGTAACTTGTACTTCCACAGACCGTGTTAACTCTCAATCACCTTGCTCCTACGAGACCTACCATTAGATCGGCAATTCGCAGTACTTCTTATCTTATCTTTATCTTGTCAAATCTTGAGTGATTCTTTGGCTCCTTCTAGTTCCGCTGAACCATCAGATGTTGTTGCACCCTCCGCTGTAGCGGGTGCGATCAGTCATGTCGTCGTGTGTACAGTGGACCCGCCGCTATATGCTAAAAAGATAGAGCAAGTGAAGAAGCTTGAGGGAAAACTATGGGTCGTTCAATCACTGGTGGATGTTTCCCAATCAAAAACATGCCAGGCTCTCCACCACGAAGCTTTTTTCTTAGAAGAGATCTCCAGGGCGAGCGAAAAACTATTGTGTAAGATGCCTTCTTCTTCGGTTGCCTTTCTGTCTTAATAAAAATTAATTTTCCTCCAATGTGCAGGTATTCGATTGTGCGAGAGGGAGGAGAGCCAGCGTCTGCGCGACCGGATGCATGCTCTTATATCTGCCTCTCGAAGTTCGGAGACGGATTTTTGGAATGACCATCGATGTGGCTATATTATTGCACTGTTACAGGATCGTATGTCGGAGCTGGAGAAATTTGTCGAGTGCTGTCGCAAATCTCTGGCTATTGTTTACCAAAAAGAAAGTGCAAACACTCGTACGAACGCCTTACTTAGAGACGTCAATTTCCCATGGGCCTCAATCAGTTTCTCGTTCTGACTCAAGCGCATAGCTTCTAAGAGCACAACACCTGATCCGATTTTTCTTTGCGGCTCTAACATACGAGACCTCAGACAGTGCAAAAAAGGAAAATGCCCCTAACATGTACCAGATGGAGACGACCCATATTTCGGACTGCTTGGAAGAACTCCTCAACCTCAGACGGGCTATACCGGGGACCGTCTCCAATAGTCAGGCGACCGGAGTCGGATTCTAACAAAGACCATCTCCAAAACTAGTGTTCCTTGAAGTGGCTTTCTAAAGTGACCATCTATAGTGTGTGTAAACCATTTTAAATAGTAGCATGCTAATTCGAACTCGATCATAGATGACATGACACATAATCATGATTCAACAGCCAGATAGACATATTAACTCGAACTTAATTATAGCAACCAGTCAAAAGAAGACCATTATATCAACAATTAACATTACCCCAATAATTGGTGAAATCCATACATATTTAGCCATTACTTTATAGAAGTGCATACAATGTGTAGTCTATACATAGAAGAAGCATAGTTAGTACTAGAGTAGTTATGGGTCGCCCAATGGAAGTTTTTGAACCAGAATATATACCTCTCCATTATCTATTTCATCAAAGCAAAAAAGGACAATGTTATCCTACTTTAAGTTGAAGCTTCTCACAACCTTCTCCCATCCAGTCGTCCAGATTGCATTTGACCGACCAACTCCTATCTTCATTGTAACCGTCTTTGGCTCCTTCCTCTTCATTTCCCAAACATGCACATCAATTGGTTCATCAAGGCAATTCTTTAGATATTTTCTTGTGAACTCAGCTCTAAATGTTTGCGCAAGTACAAAGAGTTGAAGAATTAGCATGCTTTCATTAATGAAAGTATTTCAATATCACAGTGTAGCTTGTTGATCACGTGTTCAAGAATATATCATCTTACCAGCATGCACTTCTTTTCCATGACAGATGAATAGGGCAACCTATAGACGTAGTACTTGATATTTGGTGGAAATTTGGGTTCACACCAATCTAAAAGGAAGTCTACATGAACTTTTTTCAGATACATGTCGTTTCCAAAAAGGCTCTACTTATCAAAATCAGTTTTCCCCTTGTGTTGAGGCCTTGATTCAATAACACATATAAATTTCAATACGGTGGAATAATATTCTTGTGTCTATAGTCTATGCACATACAAATTTAAAATAGATGACTAGAATTTTGATGTTTTTATACCTCTAAGCTCAAGCCTCTCAGTGGTCTCTTCTAATGACTGGAATTCAAAACTTCCAGAGCTAATCGGAACACTGTTATCGCTACACAGCACTATTGCAATATCACTACAGGTTACCATATGTTAAATAGATACAGACATTGAGTATTTTAATACAATCAAATATAATAATGAATTAGACTAAAAACAAAAACACAGTTCTTGTTATCGTACATTAATAAAAAAAAGCATACACAGCCAAAGAAATTTGAAATTCATCGAATAAACAAGATGCAAGCAGACTAATAAAGTGACAATTAAATCCATATTGCTAGAAGGGCAACGAAAAATGAGGAATCAATCAAGAGTTGCTGATTTTGAGATGTACACAAGGGAAAAAGAGGTGGGACATATAGAGGTAGGCTGGGGGAGGCTCTTTCTATGTTGTGGTCGTGTCTCTGCAGCTAGAAAACGCTGAACCCGAAATTCGACAAGAAAAATGGCAAATTTCATGCGAAAATTCCTAAATCGAAGCTCTACATTAGGGTTTTGGGGGTTTGATTTTCACGCATACCTACCTGGACGACGAAGGGGTCCTCGGAGGCGAGGGAGAGCGTCTGCGCCGCAAGGGACGGGAGGCGGCGGGGAGATGTAGGGGACCAGAGGCGGTAGTGGTGGAGGGCGCCGGCAGAGGCGGCAGTGGATAGTGGGGGTAAAGCAGTACAAACCTCAATGGGCGGGGAATGAAAAATGTGGCACATATCTGAAATATTTGTCCAAATATTTTCAAATCTTTGCTACCAAGTACTAACCTCAGACGACTACGAACGGAAAACGTCTCTAACAACATCTGAATTTCATATTTGCCGACCGGTACTTCCCTCAGGCGGCTAGAAATTACAACCGTCTTGAACTTTTAAAGGGAAACTTTGTTCGTTTGATTTATAGGTTATATTTACACAAATGAATTAATTAAAGGAGAGAAGAGGGCAATATATATAGATCGAAAGATTTGAAAAATGAGATCAACGACCTAGATCACTTATCATACAGCGTTAAACAGCTAATTAAGATGAATTCTATCCAAAACATAGTGATGAAACTAGCCAAAGTTGGTTCATACAATAATCTAGCAAACAATATTATTAAGGTCACATATCCAAATCATTGATGATGTCGATGCGAACATCATATGCAGGTCCCTGCGTGTGATTGTCAACCTTGTAGTGACAAGTATGGCTTGCCCAATCTGGAGATGCTCGGTTTGGAGGAAGTTAGTCCACCCATCAGTGGTGAAGGAGATGCGGCCGTCAAAATCCGTCTTGTACTCGACGGTGTTGATGCCACCTCGTGCTCCAATGTGTAGTCCAACCAAGCCATCTTCAGGGATATGAAGATCATAAACCATGTCCTTAGGTAATTTCCACGATGCAAAGGTAAGATGATTCAATATTACACACAAATATTATCACAAGTAATATATTGTAGATTGATATGTATAGCTTTGTTGACATGATATACTTACCATAAGGCGCCTCTCCACATTCTTCTTCGTCAAGCGGGTGACAAATGGTAGCCCAATGATGGAATTACTTGGAGCGATGATTCGTTGGAGGTGATCATTCTCACCGTTGGTAAGTTTGCATCTCTGGGAGATAATTGGAGATAACTGCTCTATAGGAGGTTCCTCATCTTGTTCTTCTTCGCCAGCATTGTTAAGATATATGACAGTTATCCTCGGTATGTCTCCTTGCAAGGAAAAGCACACCAACTGACCATCCCCGGTAAGATTGTTATCAGCAATGAACCGACGCCACCCTGCACCTCCCAATCGAGTCCTAGATGGCCCTTTTTGCACTTCAACCGTGTATGTCCACCCACAAGCTAGGAATTGCACCATATCTCCTGTGAGTTCATTGAAATGTGCTCTTGCATTGCATGGGACAGTATGTGCACGAAAAGCACACACCAAATTAATGATTTTAATATGCTTACAAGTATGAGATGAATTTACAGTGTACGAGTGTTAGAGAATATACCACTGATTTCTCGAAATAACCAGGTACGAGATGAGCACTGAAAAGTGAGCCAGTTGACAAGATTCTTTCCTTGAAGTGAGTCTTGCAAATATGGCATGTTGCCATATATCTTGTCGTGGGGGAGGGGCGACGTCGTTGTTGCGGGCGTCGTCAAGCCAGTCGGCGTCAATGCATGGCGGCCGATCTGGAAGGCGAGAGCTGGATCTAGAAGAGAGGAAGCCAGCATTGGGGGATTTCTCGATATTAAATGGAAGGGGGATTTATAGGAGGCAGTCCATAAAAATAACCATCTCTACCTTAACAATATATTCGGGTACTCCACATATATTTGGACCCTCCAGATTTTGGTGATCCTAACATTTGAGAATTATTGAGAACGAAAAGGCAAATCAAGGTGCTTATACATGTGTACTAGTGTTAAATTAAGTCCTAAGACTAAGTTAGGTTCATGCATTGAAGAAAAAATATATGGTGTAGTACAAACCTTGGATCTTATCCTGAAAGGTATGACAACTCCTAGTGTTCATGCGCTTGCTGCATAGCAATAAGGTGAAAGTGTTTAAAAATCGACTAATTCCAATGTTTAATCACGATGTGAGATCCTTTTGTTACTCAAATATAAATTTATTATCAATTTAAACTTTTTTTCACCAATTGAAACTTTTTTTCATGAATTCGTGTAGTCGAAACTCTAGATATATTTGGACACTCTAGATTTTGATAATCCTAAAACTTCCAAATTATATTCAGGACCAAAAGGCAAGGGAAGTGAATATATTACAAACATAGTTGTTCAAACATAGTTCCTATGTTATATCTAGCTAAACAAAATAACGATAATGCAGGTCTTCCTTGGAGGGTTCAGTGAATTTTCGTCACGAACAAGCCAATGCATTGTACCCTCATTTGCACCCTCACAGAAACTAGTGAACCACCTTCAAGTTGGTTCATGTTGTGATGGCTCAAAATGTAGAGCTCGTTGGGAACCCTAAGAGGAAGGTACGATGAGCACAACAGCAAGTTTTCCCTCAGTTATGAAACCAAGGTTATCGAACCAGTAGGAGTAAGGAACCAACTCCAAGGTGTTGCTAACAACTTGGAATCCTGCACAACACAACCACAGAACTTTGCCCCAACTTATGGTGAGGTTGTCAATCTCACTGGTTTTGCTGAAAACAAAGGATTAAATGTATAGTGTGGAAGATAGTAATTGCTTGTAGAAAGTAAACAGTAAACGGTAAACAGTAGATGGTATATCAATGGTAAAGGAATGGACTGGGTGCACAGTTCACTAGAGATGTTTCTCCTTAAGATAAATAGCATGTTGGGTGAACAAATTATAGCGGGGCAATTGACATATTGAGAAAGCATAACAATGCATATACTAGACATCTTGACTCCTACAAGATTTGATTGGGCATTAAAACATAATACATAGACCGTAATCCAACTACATCTATGACTAATAATCCACCTTCAGGTTATCATCCGAACCCCTTCCAGTATTAAGTTGCAAGCAACAGATAATTGCATTAAGCAAAGTGTGTAAAGTAAACAATACAATTGCCCAATGGACAAAGGATTGTTGTTTTCTCCCTAGTAGAAAAAACACATCTACAACCTTAGAGATTTCTGTCACTTCTCGAAATTACTAGAGGCATGAACCTACTATCGAGCATAAATACTCCCTCTTGGAGTTGCAAGCATCTACTTGGCCAAGATAGTTACTAACAATGGAGGGCATGCAAGATCACAAATAACATAGATATGATAGAATCAATAATCAATCTGACATAGTATCTAAATATCCATCAGATCCCTGCAAACACAACATATAGGATTACAAATAAATGATCTTGATCATGAACGGAGCTCAGAAGATCTAAACATGATATCACAAAGGAGGAGAACAAACCATCTAGCTACTGTATGGACCCATAGTCCAAGGGTGAACTACTCACGCATCACTCCGGAGGCTGGCATGGTGATGAAGAAGGCCTCCAGGATGATCTCTCCCCTCCGGCAGGGTGCCGGGAAGAGCTTTGGATCCCCCCGATCTAGGGATGGAGATGGCAGCGGCTAGAGACTCTTTCGTGGATTTTCTGATCAGTGTTTAGGCTTTCTGCATCTAGGTTCTTTTATAGACGGAGAGGCGAGGTTGGTGGTCGCCTGAGGGTCCCACACCATTGGGCGGCGTGCCTAGGGGTGGCCACACCATCCCTAGGTGTGGCCACCTCGTGGCCCCACTTCGGCTGCCCTCCGGACTCCGTGTTCCCTATGGTAAAATATTGACTTTGGATTTTGTCCCGTCCAATTCCGAGAATATTTCCTTACTACCTTTCCTGAAACCAAAAACAGCAGAAAATAGGAGACTCGCACTATGGCATCTTGTTAATAGGTTACTTCTAGAAAATGTATAAAAATACCTTAAAGTGTAAATAAAACATAAGAAAGTTGATACAAAACAAGCATGGAGCATCAAAAATTATAGATACGTTTATGACGTACCAAGCATCCCCAAGCTTAACTCCTGCCCGTCCTCGAGTAGGTAAGTGATAATAAGAATAATTTTTGAGGTGACATGCACCATCACAATCTTGATCAAGGTATTTAACAAACATTGATAGCTGGGATCAAAGTACTATAAACATGAACATGAAAGATAGAGTTCTAACAATAAGACATAGAAACTATGTTGTAACATGAAAAGGTACAAACAAGAGATCATGAATAACAATGCATTGAAAGACGTTTGTTTGTTACACATATAGAAAACATAATAAGAGTGGTATTCATCTTGTCCCTCATGGTATAGCAAAACATAAATGCATGGGACACCTTCAAAGTTCATAAGGGTGACTAGATACAAATAATTTAAGAACAAGCAATATCAAAGTTATGAATCAATCAACAAGTTTTGGGACAATGCACATTAAACTAAGAATGACCACTATGCTCTCTCAATTGGTTCTTAAAGATAGAAGATGGAGACTCAACATAAAAGTAAAAAAGAAAGGCCCTTCATAGAGGGAAGTAGGGATTTCAAGTTTCATAAAGAGCTTCCAAAAATTATGGTACTTATTAGCTTTCAGCTCTCATTGTGTAACATCCCAGCATTAGATCTTAGAAATAAGCTGAGATGAGGTGTGTGCATTGCATTCATGCATAGAAAATCTGGGAAATTTTTGCGCAAAACTAAAAGAACCGGTCTCTCTTGTACTAGTGGGAACATCAGTACAGGTGCGACAGATTTCGACATGACCTCTACTGTAATTTTGTGTTTGGGAGACAATTCAATTCATATTTGAAATTGAGATTTGAATTTCAAATTTGAATAACTTGGAATTTAGAATACTCCAATGTTAAGTAAAGAACACTTAAAGAATAAAGTAATAACAAGAAATGGAATAGGAAATTGCAATTACATAAATAAAAGAATAGGAGAATACAAAGAAAATAATCTTTATTAAATCATACCATATTACAATGTCTTCACACTTTTGAATCAAAAGCAAATTACAAATAAATAATGGTATTCCTCATACTACAGGAGTACAAATAAGTAATAAGTCTTGTAAAAGAAAATTTTGAAATTAGCAAAATACCCTTAAACCTATTTTAGCTCTAAAAATATAGAAAAATCCTAAAAATATATATGATATATCAGAATGACTACAAAAATAATACCTACCTAAAAAATACAACTTTACTTATTTAAGTTAGGTAAAATGCAAATAAATATTAACACTATTAACTTCTAAATGAAATTTCATAAAATAAATAAATGTCCTAAAAATCAATAAAAATCATTTTTGCATATGAAAATAAATCAAATATTTTACAAAAATACTAACTTAATTTTTTTACAAATAAAACTTGGAACAAATAGTCAAGGACATTTAATCCTTTATAGAATTTTGTAAAAATAAAAATAATACTAAAAAATAAATAAAAATCATTTTTAAGATCTTGAGTAAATATATTTTACTAGAAAATCCTAAAGTTTTTTTGATTTTAAGGAAATAAATCCTTACCTATTTTATAAAAGACCTAGTTTGTAAATTGTATAAAACATCCCTTAAATAAAAAAATATAATCACAATTCTAAATAAAACACCTTAAATCCCTAATAACTAAATACTAAGTCCAAAGCTATAACTTGGATCTATAATAAAACTTAAGTGTAACCTATTAACCTTATAAAACTCTTTTAAAATCATAAATCCAAACTAAACCAACAATTTTAAGTAAATTTTCAACATCATAAAAATTAATGCTATTTATCTCTTAACTATTCTTAAACATGAGTCTAGCTCTAACAGATTATTCAAATCATCTAAATTTACTTTCCTTAATAAGATAAAATGTATTCATAATAACAAATCACATTTAAACTCATCATTCACTTAAGCTGAAAGTGAATGATCATATACCTTCAAACATGCTTGTTGCAAGATTTAAAGCTTATTAATACTTTTAAACACGTCACACCTTAGATCTAATTATGTTTTTATAGTTAACTTTTGTCTGTTCCAAATTAAGTCATAAGGCATCTCAAATACAAACTTATCGAACAAACATCGATCACATTCTATTAACCATAAAGATTGGTTAAACCACATCAAAGAAACCTTTTCTTCAAAAGTTACTCGTTTTGCCACTTCAAACAAAAATCTCATAATAAGTTCTTCAACTCTTATCAACCTAAAACATGAACTTCCATAATGGTTACATAATACCAAATAATTCTAATCATGTGTTGTTATACTTACTTTGAATCATACATGTTAGTAATAAGTTCCTTGTACTTATATATTTGTTTGTAAAGTAAATTTATAGATGTAACATCCCAAAAACCCTAATCAAGATTATCAAGTTCTAATCACCCAAGTTTAGGGTTAACAAAAACTTTTATTACAAATCTGAATAGGAATGCATGTGTGTTTTGCATTAGTGTAGAATTGATTGAATTTTCCATGCTTGATTGCTACAAATGATGAGAAATGGTTTAAAGATGAAAGCTACATCATCTAGGCGAATTGCAAACAAAATCAAAAGAAATCAAATATGAATAAATAAAGCAAATGGTCATTTTGGCCAAAGTTAACCACTAGGTCACTTTGTCTCTTCCTAGAAGAGAAATTCTAACAGAAACAATTCCACTTCTTTTTACCCCTTGCTAGACCAAGTAAAAGTGTATCAAGGCCCACTTTACAAAGTTACAAAAACATTTTCCAAATCAATTTAATGAACAGTTGAAAATTGAATCTACTGCATATGTGAAGATCACACTTTTTCAAAAACCCATCAAACCAATTCCCATTGACCTCTCCAAGCAAACATAGATACTCAAGCTTAAATCAAGATCACTCAAAAAAATTCAATCAAAAATTTCAAAGTAATTTTCTTGCGGCCATTCCAACAAACACCTTGCTGACACTAAACTAACTACTTCCTAACTTCACTGTTTTGTATAGTGATCCTCGACCATTTGGTCTCTCCTTAACCCCCTTGTCCCCTCTAGTGTCGAGTAGCACCCAGACCAAACCCCCCCTTAGCCGTCTGCACAGTGGAGCGCCGCCCAATTGTGGTCATCACCGGCCGATAGTGGACAGCGCGCCAGGAGCATCGCCACCCTCGCCCACGACATGCACTAGACACAGCTCGGTCCACCGCCACCCCCTGTCCAAGCCTCGACCGCAGAAGAGCCATGGACCACCCTAGCACCGCCGCGTCCTATGTCTCTGCACACCATGCCTAGAGCGCGCCAGCTCGTCGCACCCAACCGCCTCGCACAGACCGCGCTTCACCCTCGCCACGCACGCTCATGCTCGCCATGATCACAGCAACCCCGTAGACACCCCTATTCGCCACCACGCGACCCGTAATAGTCGCACGCCGTCGCAAACACATCTGCGTCCGCGCGGAGCACCACACGCTCCTGACCAATCCACACCGCCCCACGCCACGCCATTACGCCCGTGAGAACCGCCAAGGAACCGCGCACCATCCCCTAGCCTCAGCCGCGCCAATAGCCGCCTGTACCGTCGTCACCAATGAGCCCGCGCCCACGCTGTCCGGTCCCCTCGTCGCAGTATAAGTAGAGGCCTTTCCCGCCTCCATTCTCCATACCACTTCACTCCCCACTCCTCACAGCCACTCCCACACTTCTTCCCGGAGCAAGGCGAGCTCTCTCTCGCCGGAATTTGGCCGGAGCCCACCGCTGCTGGAGGAGAAGGGCACCGTTGATTTCGACCACCCCAAGACCTGCCACGACCACCGCTAGAACCGCCGTCGTCTACCACGTCGATCGCCCCCGTCGCCGACCCTAGCTAGAGCCCAGGTGAGCCCCACTAGACCCCTACCGCCGCGCTAGGTTTAGTTCCTTGCCGAAGCAGTCCGTCATCGATGACGACTCCCAGCCGTTATATTAGAATTAGATCGTATGACTCAGATTCGTAGATACCGTTTCTGGTAGTTAGTCTCGCTGACGAGTGGATTCCCTCTATCAGCAGCCCACTGCGCTATGCAGTGCAGTTGGGCCGGCCTGTTTAAGTTTCCTGCGCAGGCCTAGAGATTCAAATATTGATTTTCCATTTTAGTTAAAACCCTATTTTGTACCTAGATTCAAAAATCAATTCAGAGAGTTTCACTGAACCAAATTGCATGATTCAAATTTTTCTAGAAAGATATTTAAATTATCTATCCAAGCCCGTTGGATTTAAATCATTTGCGGTTACAGATAATATATAGTAAAAATAACAAGACCGAGACTTTTGCAACTTCAAACATTTTTTAAAAATCAACCATAAATGCTTTTGAGTTGATTCCAACTCTCAAAAATCACATTTGATAAGATCTATCTGGATATGTAAAAATATTTAGGTTTGCATGCAGTGACTTTGGACTAGTACCAAAATAATGCTTTATAGGCATTTCTAGTCACTTTAAATCTATTAAATGATAATCCTAAATGTAATAAAACATGATCAACACTTTAAATCACTTTCCCATGTATTAGAATATGTAGTGATGACATGTGTCAACATGATCTCGTATTTTAATTGGAGAATATTAAATCTGAATTAATTTCAATGAGTAGAAATTACTTTTCTAAAATAGAATAAATAAGATTAAGTCTTTAATCCATGTGATGATTGTGATGATGCTAGATCATCAAGTGTGAGCCTTAGTGTGCTAAATAGATTGAGAGGTCATTTAGTATCCATGATTTGGGCATGGAATCGTGGAATTCATTTTACAATTCCATCCCTATGTCGTTTGGTTGGCACGGAATTGGTCTGTCATTTCATTTGGCAAATCCATCGAAATATCCCCATGTGTAAACCCGATTCCTATCTCAGACCCGTCATTTGCAAATTCCAGTGGCAACCAAACATGTGGGTGTTTTTGGAATCATAATATAAATGAAATGAATCCATGTATTCATTTCATTTCTACGAAATGAAATGAATACCTGAGTGCCAAATGACCTCTTAGTTAAGTATGGTTTGGTGGTTGTGTACCCCGTATTTATTTATAGACGATAGTACCGACCAAGGATACGAGGAGGAGGAGTACTACCAAGAAGATGAAGAGGGGAACTTCAACCACTGCACCAATCAAGGCAAGCCATCACTACTAAGGAAGTTAGCCCCTTGCAAGCTAACACTTGCAAGTATTAACCCAAGCAAGATGCAGTACGCATTCTTTGGTTATATACCTTTGATTTATACCAATCCCAAGTTTTTCTTTCAAGCTTTACTATTTCTACTTTACCAAAGTTATTTACTCCTAGTATAGATAGCATAAAGAGTATAAAACTAGGGCTATACTTAGATGTCATTCTATGGCATGAGATGGAAGATTAGCACACCTCATTTGTGAACACTCTTAACATTAGTGGCTAGTGCTAAGCATAAAAGTTGATCACCTTAGATGGGAATACTTGGTGAAAATGATTACGAAAACCTTGGACTGATTCTTCGTTCTATTGAAATATTTTGACATGTGTTGAGAAACACCAAAGGATTTTGATGATGAAAATGTTGAGGCATGAGCCTTAGCCCTTTATAAAAACTGATGGTTGGGTTCGGATGCGATACCATTCCAATTCTACCGTACAACCACAATACCTGAATTGGGTAGGGCTTAGCCGGAAGTTTATATGCATTAGTATGGGTTCCCTCGCGGGAGAGGTTTGAGTTGAGGATACCTCTTAATGATTGTCCACCTATGCAGTGCCCAAGATGGCAGATGGCCATGGCTGGGAGGCCAAGCTCATAGGAGAGGTGCATATACTAGGGTGTGTAATTGATTCAGGGTTATCCCTGACGGATGTATCGAATTTGGTGGTGAAAGTGTACCACCTCTGCAGAGTGTCAAACTATTCAAATAGCCGCGTCCGTGGTCATGGACAGTTGGAGTGGCCATACTGTTTCATCGTCAGATGTTTTCAAAATGACTTGTGAAATGAATTGTGACTTTGACTTGACCACAACAGGGTTGTGGATATGAAAACTAGTTTTCCACTTAAGTGATTTAGAACATTAAATTAGTTTTCTTTACTTGTAAACTCAGTTTAGATAAATCTGGCTTTTTGCAAATAAACCTAGAGCTTAAGATTCCTACTAGAAGTACCTTACTTGTTAGTGATAGTTTACGAGTACTTAAAGAGTACTGATGGCTTTGTCCCTGGCTATTCCCGGGGCCAGACTATGAGGAGGACTACCAGGATGATGGACAGTAGGATGTCTACGACAACTAGGATCATCTCCCATCGTTAGCATTGCCTGTGACCCTGAAGATGGAGCCCACTACTATGCTTATTATTCCGCTGCTTGATTTGTATTAAGACTGGATCATGAGATCCTTTATTTGTGTAAGAACTTATTATGGTTTGTAATGGATGATGTACTATGATATCCAATCTGTTATGTCTCACAAAAATGGTAAACCTGGGATTGCGAGGTATGGCATAATAAGCATCTGGGATTAAAAACCGGGTGTTGACAAGTTGGTATCAGAGCCATCCTAACCATAGGAGATCCTAGTTAGAATGGACGTCCGAACAAAAACTTAGTTTCAAGACAAAAACAGTGAGTATTTATGAAAACCTATTCCCACTCTTACCCTTGTTTCTTTCAAAAAAAATCATGTTCCTCAAAAATTCTTACATTCCTACATAAAAATTTGACAGACTTGATCACCTCACTAACTTACTCATCCTAAATTCTTATAGATGGAAGTTTAGTATTGCAAGTTCTACCAGTTGGGCAACGGAGGCCAACTCATCTTTCAGAGGGATCTAGATGCACTTTTAGAGTATCTGGAGCGCCCGCACCTGGAATTCTTCGGGGCTCAACTCAATGATCACGTAGGAGGAGATCTATAATGGCTGATAGTTGCAGATCTCAGAGGAAAGATGGAAGCACCAACTTCGGACAAGATCCAATTCACTTTGAGGGAGAATAACTGGCTAGATGGATTAGCCAGGGCAATGCATGAAGCTCTCACCCGTCTGTGTGGGCAAAACATCAACTTGATCTAGGGAACTCGCTTTGCTCACTTCACAAGGCGTGATTCTATGGGAATGCAATTGGAGATGCCAGGACACCCAGAATTGAAGCACCAGGTGGACAATCTTGACTTCGTGATGTATGATAGGCAGAAGGAGTTGGACAACGCTTGCAACTATGCCAACCACAACCTTTCCTTTGTCATCAAGAAGGACCAGACTATCGCCATGCTCGTCAGGATCGCCAATCACTTCGTCATCAATGCGAGAAGAATGATCGCACCATCGATCATCTCTGCAAGAAGGTGGCAGCTCTCGAGAAGACCATCCATGAACAGGAATTCCAGCTTGAAGCAAAGGAAGAGGAGGCAGGTGAAGATATCCAAGGATATCCTTACTCTTACCTAAGTGATAACAACGACTACCTGGAGGATGATGCCATGGAGTTCCACACCGATGATGATGATTCTGACTTCATTGATGATGATTAGATGCACTGGATCACTACCGTAGGAAGGATTTATACCGGTCCCACTGTATCGTAGTTTCATGGAATGGTTCTTAAAACTATAATTTTTCTGTTTGTGTGTGGTGTGTGTTTGTATGGTGTGCTTTGAATGAATGAATGAGAAGGAGTTCTTAGATTGCAAAACCTGAGTTAAACTCAAAGTTTAAAGCTTTTGAAAACAAAACCATGAACATTAGAAATTTCCCCCTTATCTCATTATCTATCTCAATCTTCAGTTGACTCGTAGAAATCCTAGAGGAAGCAGCTCATCTCAGGACCCGATGCTGCAGATTCTGCAAATGCTAGTTTCAGACCATGAAGCTAGTAGAGCTGAACGCCAAGCCAACCTAGCCACTCTTCATCAGATAGCTCAGATGGCCCACAATAATCAAGGCCATGGAAACCAAGATCATCATGGATCCAAGCTCAAAAAATTTCAGAATACCAATCCCCCTATCTTTAGTAAGTCTGAAGACCCTTTAGATGCTGATGACTGGGTGGAAGCCATGGAGAACAATCTGGAAGTTGCATGAGTTCAAGCCAATGAGAAGATGCTGTTTTCCACCCACTATCTGGCAGGAGATGCAAGAGCCTGGTGGAATAGCACCTGTACCATGAACGACGGTCAGATGATGATTTGGGAAGCATTGAAGATCAAGTTCAGCCGCTCCCATGTGCCCCAAGGTTTAGTCACCAAAATGAGAGATGAGTTCAGGGAACTCAAGCAAGGAAGGATGACGGTAGTTGAGTATCGTGACAAATTTCTGTCCCTAGCTAGATATGCCCCTGATGAGATTAACACCGAAGCCAAGAAGAAGGAGAGGTTCCTGAATGGACTGCATGATGAGATGCAGACTGTGTTAGTCAACATCCATTTTCAAGATCTAGAAGATCTAGTAGACTCCGCCATCCAGATGGAAGGCAAGATCAACCAAGCCAATGACAACCGCAAGCGCAGGATGATGCACCAGAGTGGATCCAACCATGCTCAGAAGTATTGCCCCAACCCGTCTGCAGGATATGCCCCAAGAAACAATAGACCCCCGATGTCCCATCCAAGCTACCTCAACCAGAGCGGAGGAAATTTGAAGTCTGGTGGAAACCACAACAAAAACCCAGACAACTCCAACAACTTCAATCGTGCACCGCCCAAGTCCAACAACAACAACAATACTGCCCCAAGGACTGGAAGCAATGTTGTGCCTGTTGCAGCAAAGGACAAGTCCCAGATCACTTGCTTTGAATATGGAGTCAAGGGTCACTACTCCAACGAGTGCCCCAAGAAGCTTGCAGTAGTCACCAATGTGAATGCACCCGCTCGGCAGCAACGATGTGTTCAGCCTGGAAGGAGATTTTCCCTAGGGAATTCGCTCAACCGCAACAACCGTCTATTCCACATGAATGCTAAAGAAGCCCAGGAAGCGCCTGATGTCATGCTCGGTATGTTTTCTGTTAACTTAGTACTTGCAAGAGTGTTGTTTGATTCTGGAGCATCGCACTCGTTTGTTACAAAACAATTTGCATGCACTAGTAAGATTCAACCAACCAAAATTGAAGCATGTTATGGTAGTTCAAATACCCGGTTCAACCACCAAAGCTAGCAAAATTTGCAAGGTTGTACCTATCAGAATACATGGGATAGATTTTTCTACCAATCTAATAGTACTTGGAACCAAAGGTTTGGAAGTAGTACTAGGAATGGATTGGATGTCGAAATATAAAGGATTGATCGATTGTGCCAAGAAAGCCATAACCATTACCAGTAGCTCTGGAGTATTAGTAGAGCATGTATCTGAAACCTTGCCCCGTCAGTTCAAATGCAATAAGAGTCTAGCCCAACCAACCCTTGACCAAGTCAGAGTAGTCTGTGAATACCCCGACGTATTTCCAAATGAATTGCCCGGTATGCCCCCAGACCGGGATATCGAGTTCATCATTGAACTGATTCCTGGAACCGGACCCATAGCTCAGAGACCTTATAGTATGAACCCATCTGAACTAGTGGAGCTGAAGAAGCAACTTGATGCTATGCTGGTGAAAGGTTTGATTCAACCAAGCGTATCGCCATGGAGATCACCTGTTTTGTTTGTGGATAAGAAAGAGGGAGGTAACCGTTTGTGCACGGATTACAGGAAGCTGAATGATGTCACCATCAAGAACAAGTACCCACTGCCAAAGATACAAGATCTGTTTGACCAGTTGACTGGTGCTAGAGTGTTTTCTAAGATTGATCTTAGAACTGCTTATCATCAACTCAAGATTCGTGCAACGGATATTCCAAAGACCGCCTTTACCACCAGATATGGATTGTATGAGTACATGGTCATGTCTTTTGGATTAACCAATGCCCCTGCTTATTTCATGAATCTCATGAATAAGATTTTTATGAACTTCCTAGATAAGTTTGTCGTTGTTTTTGTCAATGATATTCTAATCTATTCCAAGTCAGAAGAAGACAATAAGCTACATCTCAAAACCATCCTTGAAACCCTTAGAAAACATTAGTTGTATGCCATGTTTAGCAAATGTGAGTTCTGGTTGAAGGAAGTAGGATTCCTTGGACATATTGTGTCAGCTTAGGAGTCGTTCTCGATCCCGCCAAGATCAAAGATGTTGAAGCATGGAAAGCCCCAACCACTCAAACCCAAGTCCGTGCATTTCTCGGATTAGCAGGATATTACCGCAAGTTTGTTGAAGGATTTTCGAGCATCGCAAGACCGATGACCCAATTGTTGAAACAAGATAAGAAGTTTGAATGGAAAGACAAATGTGAAGCAAGTTTTCAAGATCTCAAGAAGAGATTGATTTCATCCCCAATTCTAATTATGCCAGATATCAAGAAGCCTTTTGATGTGTATTGTGATGCATCCAAGATTGGTCTCGGATGTGTGTTGATGCAAGAAGGCAAAGTCATAGCATATCTGTCCCAACAACTGAAGCAACATGAGCAAAACTAACCTACCCATGACCTTGAACTAGCAGTTGTAGTTTTAGCCTTGAAGACATGGCGTCATTACCTTATGGGTAACCGCTGTGAGATTTATTCGGATCACAAGAGTCTGAAGTATATTTTCACCTAGAAGGAGCTGAATATGAGGCAAAGGATATGGATAAAGTTAATCAAGGATTATGACCTTGACATTCACTATCACCCCGGCAAACCAATGTGGTAGCAGATGCTCTTAGCAGATGGCCGTGTAGATTAAACACCATGATAAAACAAGCCCAGCCAAATTTGCATGAAGAGTTGGAGCAGTTTAGAACGGAGCTAGTTAGCAAAGGATTTGTAGCTAGCATAGAACTTCAACCCTCGCTGATCAGTCAGATCAAGGAGGCACAGAAAGGAAATGCAAGTATCGACGGAATCAAGCGTCGTATTGGTACAGGGAAGGTACCCGGATTCACCGAAGATGAAGAAGGAGTTTTGTGGTACAAATGACGTATCTGTGTGCTAGTAGATTCCGAGCTGGAGAAAGTTATCATGAAGGAAGCTCATGGTACTCTTTATTTTATCCACCCCGGAGGAACAAAGATGTATCAGGATTTGAAAGAGCAATTTTGGTGGCACAAGATGAAGAGAGAAATCGGAAGCTACATAGCTAAGTGTGATATCTGTCAGAGAGTCAAAGCGGAACATCAACGACCTGTAGGAGCTGAATATGAGGCAAAGGATATGGATAGAGTTAATCAAGGATTATGACCTTGACATTCACTATCACCCCGGCAAAGCCAATGTGGTAGCAGATGGCCGTGTAGATTAAACACCATGATAAAACAAGTCTAGCCAAGTTTGTATGAAGAGTTGGAGCAGTTTAGAACGGAGCTAGTTAGCAAAGGATTTGTAGCTAGCATAGAACTTCAACCCTCGCTGATCAGTCAGATCAAGGATGCACAGAAAGGAAATGCGAGTATCGACGGAATCAAGCGTCATATTGGTACAGGGAAGGTACCCAGATTCATCGAAGATGAAGGAGTTTTGTGGTACAAATGACATATCTGTGTTCTAGCAGATTCCGAGCTGGAGAAAGTTATCATGAAAGAAGCTCATGGTACTCTTTATTCTATCCACCCCGGAGGAACAAAGATGTATCAGGATTTGAAAGAGCAATTTTGGTGGCACAAGATGAAGAGAGAAATCGGAAGCTACATAGCTAAGTGTGATATCTGTCAGAGAGTCAAAGCGGAACATCAACGACCTGCAGGACTTTTGCAACCATTGCCGATT
The DNA here is from genome assembly GCA_910589775.1 of Avena eriantha. NCBI lineage: Eukaryota > Viridiplantae > Streptophyta > Magnoliopsida > Poales > Poaceae > Avena > Avena eriantha. The sequence continues at coordinate 196,020,960 of OU342740.1, read as the reverse complement.
CCGGAACGGAAATGGGATTCTGTTGGAATGGAATTTATCACCGGTTTGCCTACATCTACTAGGGGAAATGACTCTATTTGGGTCATAGTTGATAGACTGTCCAAGGTAGCACATTTTATACATGTCAAGACTACCTACTAGAGCTCGAAGCTAGCAGATCTGTACATTGCTAGAATAGTCAGTTTGAATGGAACCCCTAAGACCATAATATCGGATCAAGGAACCCAATTTATCTCAAGATTTTGGCAGAAGGTCCAAGAAGGATTGGGAACCAAGTTGAATTTCAGCACAACTTATCACCCGCAGATCGATGGACAGACTGAAAGAGTCAACCAAATATTAGAAGATATGTTGAGAGCTTGTGTGCTAGAATATGGATCAAAATGGGAAGATTGTATTCCTTTCGCAGAATTCTCATACAACAACAGTTATCAAGCCAGTTTGCAAATGGCCCCATTTTAGTTCTTATATGGAAGGAAGTGTCGTACCCCCTTGAATTGGTTGAAAGTAGGAGAGAGTTAGATTTTCGGACCTGACATCCTACGAGAAGCCGAAGAGAAGGTTCACAAATTCCGTGAACACCTCAAGACCACCCAATCCAGACATAAGAGTTATGCTGACAAAAGACGTCGAGACCTGACTTTCAATGTCGGAGATTTTGTGTATCTCAAAGTGTTGCCTTTGAAGGGAATGCAACGTTTTCAACTGAAAGGAAAGTTAGCCCCCAGATATATTGGACCCTTCAAGATTTTGAATCACCGAGGAGCAGTGTCTTATCAACTAGAACTGCCAGAGGAGATGTCAGCCATCCATAATGCGTTCCATATCTTGTTACTTTGCAAATGCCTAGAAGTTCCAGAGAAGACCGAAGTTTTCAAGAACATCGATCACCAAGCCATAGATATCAACAAGGATCTGACGTATCATGAAGTGCCCATCCGTATTTTGGAAGAAGCCTTCAGAACCACCAGGACCCGAAGTATCAAATTTCTCAATATCCAATGGAGCAACCGTACTAAAGAAGAAGCTACTTGGGAGCGAGAAGATTACATTAGGACTGAGTTCCTAGTTTTTCTTAAATTTCAGGACGAGATTTTGTTTAAGGAGGGAAGGTTTGTAACATCCCAAAAACCCTAATCAAGATTATCAAGTTCTAATCACCCAAGTTTAGGGTCAACAAAAACTTTTTTTACAAATCTGAATAGGAATGTATGTGTGTTTTGCATTAGTGTAGAATTGATTGAAATTGCCATGCTTGATTGCTACAAATGATGAGAAATGGTTTAAAGATGAATGCTACATCATCTAGGCAAATTACAAACAAAATAAAAAGAAAAAGGAATCAAATATGAATAAATAAAGAAAACGGTCATTTTGGCCAATGTTAACCACTAGGTCACTTTGTGTGTTCCTAGAAGAGAAATTCTAACACAAACAATTCCATTTCTTTTCACCCCTTGCTAGACCAAGTAAAAGTGTATCAAGGCCCACTTTACAAAGTTACAAAAACATTTTCCAAATCAATTTAATGGACAGTTGAAAATTGAATCTAATGCATATGTGAAGATCACACTTTTTCAAAAACCCATCAAACCAATTCCCCTTGACCTCTCCGAGCAAACATAGATACTCAAGCTTAAATCGAGATCACTCAAAAAAATCATTCAAAAATTGCAAAGTAATTTTCTTGCGGCCATTACAAAAAACACCTTGCTGACACTAAACTAACTACTGCCTAACTTCACTTTTTCTCACAGTGATCCTCGACCATTGGGTCTCTCCTTAACCCCCTTGTCCCCTCTAGTGTCGAGCAGCACCCAGACGAAGCCCCCCTTAGCCGTGTGCACAGTGGAGCGCCGCCCAATTATGGTCGTCACCGGTCCACCGTCACCGCCTGTCCAAGCCTCGACCGCAGAAGAGCCCTGGACCACCCTAGCACTGCCGCGCCCTATGTCTCTGCACACCATGCCCAGAGCGCGCCAGATCGCCGCACCTGACCGCCTCGCCCAGACTGTGCTTCACCCTCGCCGTGCACGCTCATGCTCGTCGTGATCACAGCAACCCCGCAGACACCCCCGTTCGCCACCGCGTGACCCGTAGTTGCCGCACGCCGTCGCAAACACCTCTGCGTCTACGCGTAGTGCCGCATGCTCCCGAGCAATCCACACTGCCCCACGCCGCGCCATTACGCCCGTGAGAACCGCCAAGGAACCACGCACCATCCCCTAGCCTCTACCGCGTCGATAGCCGTCTGTAGCAGCGTCACCGACGAGCCCGCGCCCACGCCGTTCGGTCCCCTCGCCACAGTATAAGTAGAGGCCTTCTCCACTTCCATTCTCCACACCACTACACTCCCCACTCCTCACAGCCACTCCCACAATTCTTCTCGGAGCAAGGCGAGCTCTCTCTCGCTAGAATTTGGCTGGAGCCCACCACTGCTAGAGGAGAAGGGCGCCGATGATTTCGACCACTCCAAGACCTACCGCGACCACCGCTGGAACCACCATTGTCTACCACATCGATCGCCCCCATCGCCGACCCTAGCTGGAGCCCAGGTGAGCCCCGCCAGACCCCCACTGAGGCGCTAGGTTTAGTTTCTCGCCGGAGCAATCCGTCATCGACGACGACTCCTAGCCGTTAGATTAGAATTAGATCGTACGGCTCAGATTCGTAGATACCGTTTTGGGTAGTTAGTCTCGCTGACGAGTGGACCCCCTCTGTCAGCAGCTTGCTACGCTGTGCAGTGCAGTTGGGCTGGCCCGTTTAAGTTTCCTGCGCCGAGATTCAAATATTGATTTTCCATTCTAGTTAAAACCCTATTATGTACCTAGATTCAAAAATCAATTCAGAGAGTTTCACTAAACCAAATTGCATGATTCAAATTTTGTTAGAAAGATATTTAAATTTTATATCCAAGCCCGTTGGATTTAAATCATTTGGATTTAGAGATCACATATAGTAAAAATAACAAGACAGAGACTTTTGCAACTTCAAATATTTTTCAAAAATCAACCATAAATGCTTTTGAGTTGATTCCGACTCTCAAAAATCACATTTGATAAGATATATTTGGATATGTAAAAATATTTAGGTTTGCATGCAATGACTTTGGACTAGTACCAAAATAATGCTATATAGGCATTTCTAGTCACTTTAAATCTATTAAATGATAATCCTAAATGTAATAAAATATGATCAACACTTTAAATCACTTTCCCATGTATTAGAATATGTGGTGATGACATGTGTCAACATGAACCCATATTTTAATTGGAGAACATTAAATCTTAATTAATTTCAATGAGTAGAAATTACTTTTCTAAAAAAGAATAAATAAGATTAAGTATTTAATCCATGTGATGATTGTGACGATGCTAGATCATCAAGTGTGAGCCTTGGTGTGCTAAATAGACTTAGTTAAGTATTGTTTGGTGATTGTGTACCCCGTATTTATTTATAGACGATAGTACCGACCAAGGATACGAGGAGGAGGAATACTACCAAGAAGAAGAAGAGGAGAACTTCAACCACTTCACCAATGAAGGAAAGCCATCACTACTAAGAAAGTTAGCCCCTTGCAAGCTAACACTTACAAGTATTAACCCAAGAAAGATGCAGCAGGCATGCTTTGGTTATATACCTTTGATTTATACCAATCCCAAGTTTTTCTTTCAAGGTTTATTATTTCTACTTTACCAAAGTTCTTTACTCCTAGTATAGATAGCATAAAGAGTATAAAACTAGGCCTATACTTAGATGTCATTCTATGGTATGAGATGGAAGATTAGCACCCCTCATTTGTGAACACTCTTAACCTTAGTGGCTAGTGCTAAGCATAAAAGTTGATCACCTTAGATGGGAATACTTGGTGAAAATGATTACGAAAACCTTGGGATGATGCTTCATTCTATTGAAATATTTTGACATGTGTTGAGAAACACCAAAGGATTTTGATGATGAAAATGTTGAGGCATGAGCCTTAGCCCTTTATAAAAACTGATGGTTGGGTTCGGATGCGATACCATTCCAATTCTACCGTACAACCACAATACCTGAATTGGGTAGGGCTTAGCCGGAAGTTTACATGCATTAGTATGGGTTCCCTCGCGGGAGAGGTTTGAGTGGAGGATACCTCTTGATGATTGTCCACCTATGCAGTGCCCAAGATGGTAGATGGCCATGGCTGGGAGGCCAAGATCATAGGAGAGGTGCATATACTAGGGTGTGTAATTGAAAGGATGATGGACACCAGGATGTCTATGACAACTAGGATCATCTCCCATCATCAGCATTGCCTGTGACCCTGAAGATGGAGCCCACTACTACGCTTATTATTCCGATGCTTGATTTGTATTAAGATTGGATCATGAGATCCTTTATTTGTGTAAGACCTTATTATGGTTTGTAATGGATGATGTACTGTGATATCCAATCTGTTATGTCTCGCAAAAATGGTAATCCTGGCATTTCGAGGTATGGCATAATAGGCATCTGGGATTAAAAATCCGGGTGTTGACAATAGACAAACTAAATCTTAAAGAAATCACCCAAACTTAACCTATTCACCATATTGGGTATTACTCTAGGGTTTTCCAAACTGTATTACATTACTTATGCATCACAACATCTTGCTTCTTTAAACATTAGTCCTTACCGGACCAATGATGCTATTTCAAGAATTTGGATCTTCTAGTGTCTCGAAGACCGTGATTGCATAATCTTGCAATCACAAAAGGCAAGTTCACAACTTGCTCATGTCCTTTGATTATTTTCTATCAAATGCTTCTAACTCAAATGTTGTCATCACCTTCATTTTAAAAAGGTCGAAAACACTATTTTCACATTTAACGAGAAATATTGGTTACTGATCCAGGGTGATCAGCTAATCTATCATAACTGGCAATGGAAAAGCCATTATACAGTAATGTATCATCTAGGACTTAACAACCAATGTCGCCAGTCCATCTTTTGCAAGATGGAAAGTGTGTTTTCAGAGTGATCTCATGCTACCTCGATACAGGGTTTAATCTCATCTTGTGCAGCCTCTTATTGATTGGCTTGCCACACTTTTCCTTTAATCTTGGTGTAAATTTATTAGCAAACTTTTTCAGTTCCTTCCTCTTCCTCCTTGGTATGTAAATACGTTATTTTCAGTTCTTATATATAAAAATTAACCATAGGGGCTTCCCCTATGGTATTTTGGTCAAAAAAAACCAATGTCGCCAGTGATTCTAGCGCCGTATATTACACGGCAACCATGAGATTTGGAATGGACAGAGAAGTCAGCAGTATCTTCTTCCTTTCGCATGGACGGATGACCTTAGAGTGAGGCTATTGATTCTCGTGGGTTAGAATCCAGCACATGGGTGGGACCCCTTAGTTCCCCGTGAGCTAGGTGTCTAGATTATCTGTGCATAATTGTCTTGGTGTAAGCTCACCATAGCTGATGGTGGCTACCAGACAGAGCTGCTTACAGAGTCTCCGAGAGGCTACCCAAAGAGTAACCGTGGTAGTTCGTCTTAGGGGATCATGTCTTCATGCGGGGTCATGGAGAGGGTAGTGATTGGCTTGGATCTTAGACTAGGCCCCACACCAAGGAAGTGTGGACAAGAATGCAACTCGGATGTCCAACAAAGCTAAGGTCTCTTGTGGGAAAAGTGACGCACCTCTGCAGAGTGTAAGAATTGTGACATGTTACTCCCTGTTCCGGGAAGGAGCTAGGAACGCGGCAGGAAAGGAACCCCACGAAGGTTCTAGTCAACCTGTGAAGGCTGTCGGACATAGTTTTCAGAATAAAAGCAACCTTTGAAGAAATGTTTACGAAAACCTGCATTGCCTACGACCTTTGGTCTGTGGCTGCAGAGATAGTGCATCATACACTCCTTTTTAGTGAACTTGCTGAGTACGCTCGTACTCAACCGTACCTTCTTAACCCTTGCTAGGTTCTAGGTCGTTGAAGACGATGTCAACATTAATTTCTTCCCAAGAAACCATCATCGACAACTCAAGTTCTTCAATAAAGTCAATGAAGTCAACATATACATCAACCGAAGTGAAGACAAAGGTCTTGATTAGATAGGAGTAGATACTCTAGCCATAAAACCTACTTCTGTAGAGCATTGCATTAGTAGCAATTTCAAGCCAGATAGTTTAGATGCTAGCCTTATTAGCTAGATAGTTGTAAGTTATTATTTCTGGTTCTTCTTTGTAAGAAGTTTCTTTCTCTCTCTTTCACCTAGTGTGTTCTCTAGATCTTTTGTAAAGAGTCGAGTTGTAACCTATAGTCATGTCTTGGACCTGCTGTGTTTCTGTTGTACCACTCTGAGGGATGTAATGCTAGTGAACGGTGTTTCTTTGGTGTATGTCAACGACTATAGTGTACTACATCATGCAGTGGTATGCTGGGTCATCGCACATTGCCCCTAACATAAGCATCTTGAGGTGATTTAGGTTAAAGTGACACGAATATGAGGATATGCTTGACAAGTTATAAGTTGAAAATATCATTCCCCTTGCTTACGAGTACCGAACCTCAAGCTACTCAACTTTAGTCACAAGTAAGTTCTTGTCACTGTAAGTACATGTGTATCATGGAGAACCGCCAATGGGGTACCCCTTGCCCCATGACACAGGAGCTATCCCATATCAAAATGACAAGGCAACAGACAATGAGCATCTCAGTGATCTTTTGATTTGCTATTTGCATAGGTTTTTATTGAGGATGCTTCACAGAATGCTCACTATGGATATGCTACAAGTTTCCACCATGATTAGGCATGGCTTAGGCTAGCTGCCCAAGCATTTCTCTAACACGCATACAAACTCCATGAGCTTACAAGCTCCCCTTCTATTTCACACCATCGGGATTCATTAACAAAAGAACATGATATGAACTGAATAATAAGTGCAATGTTAAAAGCGTTCCCCATGGTAGCATGGTTCTGCTAATTCACAACTTATAAAGTGCAAGCATATAAGCAACATAGATGGACACAATGGTTCAAGTTTATTTAAGAGCAAGAAAATAAAGTGTGCCATCAAGTTTGTGATAGCTTTAATCACTAATTTCACATAAGAAAAGTTTAATTTGGAAGGTAGATAAAAACATGAATATACTTGGAATGGTGTAACACACCATGCATAGGAATTTATAGTGGACCCTTTGGAATAACTTGGTTTTCTTGGAGGTTGGATGCATGAGTGGAACTCACACTTGGTACAGGTGGAGGCTAGCAAAAGACTGGGAGCGACCAACTAAGAGAGCAATAATGGCCATAATCATGCAAAGCAACAAAACATTATTAATTAAAGCATACAGTGATATTACAAGTCAAAAACTAAATGATCATAGAGTCTAAGGTGACTGGTTCATAGTCTTAAGATGGTGTAAGCATGTGCCAAGTCAACCCAAATAAAGCATCAAAGGAGAATACCACAATATTATGCTTTTGTATGCTAAAACAACGCAAGATTCTTTCAAGGCACATTAAGAAATCTCAATTGTATGGAACAAGTCATGCTACAGCAATAATCACTAAGCATAAAGTCAAAGCAACATCAAACATGACATGATAAAGTCTAGGCCACAGTCAAAACAAGCTCCTTTTGTACCACTTATAAGCATGAAACTTCCTACTCTTTTCCAACACCAATCAACTTATTTGAAACAACATATGAATGCGGGGGTCCAACCAATTTATTTAATCAAACCAAACAAAAGAAAACAAAAAACAAAAAAAAGATGCTCCAAGAACAACACAATTGTGCATGAAACAATAAATATGAAGTGTTTTGGAAGAAAACCTGAGATTTTTATTGATGAAGAAGGGGATGCCTTGGGCATCCCCAAGCTTTGACGCTTGTACTTCTTGAATATTTCATGGGGTGACACAGGTAGCATACCCAAGCTTGAGATTTTGTCCATTCTTCATCTCATCACATTATTCTTCCCTACACTTGAAAATTTCCTTCATACAAAACTTCACAAAATCTTCATTAGCAACATTAGTGTATTAAAGATAATAAGTCTTTGGGTTTAATTTCAACACAAGTAAAACTTCCATTAAAACACAAGCTACTGTAGCAATTCCTTCTAAAAGCTCAAGTGATCAAAGAGAACTCAAAGAGAAAGAGATTAAGAGGAAAATGCAAATAATGGCAGAAATTTGTCAAAACAGACCAGCTGGAAAAAACCGATTTTTTTCGAAGACCTTCTGTTGCTCAAATCGAAAAGTTCTAAACTAAGGAAAGTTAGATAATAACCTGGGTCATAAGAACAACAAATTACAGCTCAAAAACATTGGGTTACTCCCAAGAGTGCTTTTCCTTAACGCCTTTGAGCTAGGCTCAGAAATTTGAGAAGATGCTCACATAAGAAATATGAATTGAAGCAAAAGAGAGCATCATGGAGCAAATATGATACACATTTAAGTCTAACCCACTTCCTATGCATAGGAATCTTGTAAGAAAATAAATCAAAGAAGCACATAGTAACAAGAATGGGTAGATAAAACAAGAGCAACTTTGGAACTTCCAATATAAAGAGAGGTGTTTTAGTAACATGAGAATTCCAACAACCATATTTTCCTCTCTCATAATGATTTTAAGTAGCATCATGAACAAACTCAACAATATAAATATCACACTCATCCTCCTTTGGTAAGCATGGAGGGCGATCAAATAAGGTATTAGTTAAAGAGTTACTCTTATTGGGAGGTAAACATGGGTAGCTGCTCCATTCTTCCTCCTCTTGATCATCACTCTCCTCCTCTTTTTCATCCAATGAGCTTCTAGTTTCACCAATTTCTTTTTCTATAGGCTCCTGCAAGGCATTAGTCTCTTCCGTTGGTGGAGAGCATCTATTAAGATATTTAAGAATATAGCCATTTTGTTCCTTGTAATTATCAATGCAAATTTTAAGTATATCATAAACCTCATATTTATAGGGTGCATCATCAGTATTTTCAAGCAAATAAGCAAGTTCAAATGCACCCTTCCAAGCAATAAATTGTTCAATTTGTTTCACATCATAAAAGTCATAATTTCCCTTAACATAAGAAGATATGGTAACATTATCATTATACTCACATTGAAAAGGGAGGTGTTTATACCTCCTACAGCAACAAGATTAATTAAAGCAATAAGTAACATTATAAGTAGAGCACACGTTTCTAGCAATGGTAATACAATTTATTAATTTGTTCCCATAAGTGTTTCCCTTTTTGTGACAAGCGATGTTCCTCATAATATTTTTGTTCTTCCGTGAACCCACCTTGCCAATAAGATCTATTTTCAAAGAAACCAACCATTGATAGAAAGCATGATAAAGCAAGACAATATCAGACCAACAAAAATAACAACTATAGTAGGAACTATTTTTTTCATTTTTTATAAAAAGAAGCAAACAAAATAAAGTAGAGAAACTAAGCAAAACAATAACAAAGTAAAAAAGATTGGTTGTGAGAGACTCCCCTTGCAAGAATATTCTTTCTCCCTCAAAAGTGATTGACGAGGAGGAAGAGATTGAAGCTATCCTTAACTCCCCAGCAACGGTGCTAGAAAAATTGCTTGATGGCTCAAAATGTAGAGCTCGTTGGGAACCCCTAGAGGAAGGTATGATGAGCATAGCAGCAAGTTTTCTCTCAGTTATGAAACCAAGGTTATCGAACCAGTAGGAGTAAGGAAACAAATCCAAGGTGTTGCTAACAACTTGGAATCCTGCACAACACAACCATAGAACTTTTCCCCAACTTACAGTGAGGTTGTCAATCTCACTGGTTTTGCTGAAAACAAAGGATTAAACGTATAGTGTAGAAGATATTAATTGCTTGTGGAAAGTAAACAGTAAACGGTAAATAGTAGATGGTATATGAATGGTAAAGGAATGGACTGGGGTCCATAGTTTACTAGAGGTGTTTCTCCTTAAGATAAATAGCATGTTGGGTGAACAAATTACAGCGGGGCAATTAACAGATTGAGAAAGCATAACAATGCAGATACTAGACATCTTGACTCCTACAAGATTTGATTGGGCAGTACAACATAATACATAGACCGTAATCCAACTGCATCTATGAGTGATAATCCACCTTTAGGTTATCATCCGAACCCCTTCCACTATTAAGTTGCAAGCAACAGATAATTGCATTAAGCAAAGTGTGTAAAGTAAACAATACAATTTCCCCATGGACAAATAATTGGTGTTTTCTCCCTAGTAGCAACAACACATCTACAACCTTAGAGATTTCTGTCACTTCCCTAGATTACTAGAGGCATGAACTTACTATCGAGCATAAATACTCCCTCTTGGAGTTGCAAGAATCTACTTGGCCAAGATAATTACTAACAACGCAGAGCATGCAAGATCACAAATAACATAGACATGATAGAATCATTAATCAATCTGACATAGTATCTCAATATCCATCGGATCCCCACAAACACAGCATATAGGATTACAAATAGATGATCTTGATCATGAACGGAGCTCACAAGATCTAAACATGATAGCACAAAGGAGGAGAACCAACCATCTAGCTACTGTATGGACCCATAGTCCAAGGGTGAACTACGCACGCATCACTCCGGAGGCTGGCATGGTGATGAAGAAGGCCTCCAGGATGATCTCTCACCTCCGACAGTGTGTCAGGAAGAGCTTAGGATCCCCCGATCTAGGGATGGAGATGGCGGCGGCTATAGACTCTTTCGTGGATTTCTGATCGGGTGTTTAGGGTTTCTGCATTGGGGTGCTTTTATAGGCGAAGAGGCGAGGTCGGTGGCTGCCCGAGGGGCCCACACCATAGGGCGGCGCGCCTAGGGGAGGCCATGCCAGCCCTAGGTGTGGACACCTCGTGGCCCCACTTCGGCTGCCCTCCGGACTCCGTGTTCCTTCTAGTAAAATATTGACTTTGGCTTTTGTCCCGTCCAATTCCGAGAATATATCCTTACTAGCTTTTCTGAATGCAAAAACAGCAGAAAACAGGCAATTGGCACTATTGCATCTTGTTAATAGGTTAGTTCCAGAAAATGTATAAAAATACCTCATAGTGTAAACAAAACATAAGAAAGTTGATACAAAACAAGCATGGAGCATCAAAAATTATAGATACGTTTATGATGTATCATGTTGCGGAAGAGGTTTCAACCATTGGAGAACACTATTTGGTTCAATCTGCCACGCAAGATAGTGTACTGGCCAGTAACTGTGTCGTCCATGACATAACCATGAAACATATGACACTCTTTGGGATGTTGTAACCAAGGGCAAAGCTTGATGGGATGACCTGAAATGATGAAATAATTAAAACACATTACTAATTATAAACACACAAGTAAAATTGAAACCATGTCCTTATAGGTAGAATAACTCACAAATGTGTTGTTAGCTAAATTAAGTGCACTAAGACTTGTAGCATAGTACTGCATGTCAGAGAGATGGCAAAATCATCCTCATCATGCGGCCGGCATATTCTGCTTACATCCTTCGGCATCTCACAAGTAATGGCATACATGTCTTCCATAGTAATTAGATTCATACGTGTGAAAACACTCTTGTAGAAAACACCTCTAATGTAGGGATCCACAAATAGCACCCTAAATCCTCTAAAATTCAATTACCATTAAAAGGAGAAATTATGTAGGTATCCACAAATGGAAATATTAATATACATACATTTGATGGAGAAAAGACACATACCATAAATAGTCCAGTATCCCTTGATGTCACCATTAGGGGCATGTACTTCCATACTAAACAGAGACTGGTCATCTCCTTCCTCTACACCTGCTACCTCTTCATCTCCATCATCTTCTTCATCATCATCTTCTATGATTAAGCTAAAGGTCACCACATAATGGATAGCAACATTGTGTGTCCTCAGGAAGATAATCAGAATGGCCCTCTTATGGATGTAGCATCTTCCTTTTTCTGCAGGAAAAGCCCGAACCTAAGCCCTCTAGCCAAAGTTGGTAACCACTTATCAGCATACTGGTCGAGTTTTTCCTTGAAGTGACAAGGAAGAGTCTAAGAAAAAACCAAATAAATATGTGATGTTGATCATACATATAATAGTCGGAAGAATTTACTACTAAAATGCATGTACTCATGTGTGGCTTATTAGATGTTTCTAATTGCTCAAACAAAAATATTTCCTTGATGTTTCTAATTTCTCAAACAAAAATATTTCTAGTACTCCTAACTATTTAAATTGTCTTTGTAACATACACATGGTACAATTATTTTCTAGTAGGAAAATTTAATACTAACCAAATAAATTTGATGATGTTGTATCACTACAACCTATATAAAAAACATAAATGCATGTACTCATGTGTGGCTTATCAGATCCAAACAGAGATGCATATACGACAGAATTCTCCGGTAGATTCCGCCACCTTTGCGGGGCGGAAAACACCAAGAGAGAAAGATCTCTCCGGTAGACAGAATTCTGCCAGGGGAATTCCTTCCCGGAGAGAGGGGATCGTCGCCATCAACACCACCATCAAGTTGGACTTCATCGGGATCATTATCATCATCACCACCATCATCTTCATCAGCACCATCATCACCACTTCATACCGATGTAACAATTGGGTTGAATCTTGCATAGTTCTTAGGGGAAACTTAGCCGGTGTTGATTACTCCTTGTAGTTGATGCTATTGAGTGAAACCATTGAATTATTGTTATGTTCATATTGTTACTTATCATTATTTCATCTCTGATCTTGATCCATATGATGCCTTTTGAGTAGTTCGCTTAGTTCTTGAGGACATGGGAGAAGTCATGTTGTTAGTAGTGGAGTTGTGTTGAGAAAGATTCAATGGTTTGATATTTAAGTTGTGGTGTACTTCTTCTAGTGGTGTCATATGAACATCGACTACATGACACATCACCTATATGGGCCTAGGGTAATGCATTGTGTATTTGGCTACTAATCGTAGGGGTTGCCGGAGTGACAGAAACATGAACCCCCGTTAGGAAACCTTTGCACAAGGGACGTCAGGGTCTTAGAGTTTAAAAATGTGGTTAGGTTTCTACCTTAATTACTTTCTTGTACTTGCGGATGCTTGCAAGGGGTATAATCACAAGTATGTATTAGTCCTAGGAAGGTCGGTACATTAGCACAGGTTCACCCACACAACAATTAGCAAGCTAAAGAAGATTAATCAAATATATGAAGCGAAAGCACTTGACAATATTCCCATGTGTCCTCGATAATGTTTGGTCATCTTAAGTAATACAACCGGCTTGTCCTTTGCTAAAGAAAGGATTGGGCCACTTGCTGCATTTATTCTTATTGTCTTTTCTTTACTCATACTTTATTTACTCGCATTATCGAAAACCCCTAAAAATCCGTTTGCTAAGTATTTGTAGAGAATTCCTGATCTATACCACTCGTCAGCACCTTCTGCTCCTCGTTGGGTTCGACACTCTTACTTATCGAAAATACTGCAATACACCCCCTATACTTTTGGGTCATCATCTTGCTGGGTCATGGCGTCTCTGATGATCACGCATACTTGGTGCTGAGTGGTGTACGTACTGGTAACGTCGTTGTTTTCGCTGATGGAGACACTATCGGATGAGCCAGTGAAGTCCATTAGCTTTTGCTCTGGATAAATTTCCGCCATCCGAATCCCAAAGTCGATGCTTTTGCTACTTTCTTTGGGTTCTGAATTAGCTAGGCTTGCTTCATGTGGTGGCATGAACGGTGGGTCTGATTCGAAGGAGAGATTGTCATAGAGACCATCAAGATCCCCTAGATTTGTCTCGACTTGCCCGCCTTCGTTGCCTTCTTCGATCTATGCCTTGACTTCCATTGGAGATGTAGTGGGAAGTTCATGTACTTCTGTTGATTTGCGGGTAACTTTATGGGTGGGTGGGCGTGGATTTTCTTTCGTCGAGTTGATGCTTGGTGGAGAGCGTTCCGCCGAATCCGTGTTTCCAGCGTTCAATTTTCCCACACACGGTGCCAATTGACGAGGGGTAACCTCGGCAATACCCATGGTGATGGACTTGGGGTTTCGCGGAAAAGAGAACGTTGGGGATTTTGTTGGATGTCAGGAAAACAATGAAGACAACGTCGCCTGAATATTGGGGAAAACACTCTATTACAAGTTGTTCTCTAGATTTCGGTACCCTCGCTTGGGCTTCTCCCGCCCTATATATAATAGGCCGGGTCTCAAAGTTGTATGCGGATAGGTTTCATACACTCGTGATTACAATACCAACATAATGTCGGTTCGTGGTTTCCTTCCTAATACAACAAAGAGTCTCTATCGGTTGCTTCCTTGGGCTTTAATCTGGAATCCCTATGGGCCGTAGGCCTTTTACCCAATGTAGGGTAGCGAATAGTGAGCATCCGAGTAATCATACTCATGTCACTTAGCAATCATTATTGCTTCAAACTCCAAGGACATTTTTGTCATTCTTAGCGTGATGGTTAACATATCACTAAGCAAAGGATGATTGTGCCACCAAGTCCGCTATTCCGGTACACTCTCCTCGTTCAAAGAGTTAGGCTTGTGTCGAAGCTCTGAGACTATGTATCCTTGCCTTACTAAGCAAGTTTCCTCTTGAACTATGTGATATATCGGTGGTTCGTGATATTCTAGATGTCTACTAGAAGTATTGCCATATTGCCACGTGACCGTGTTGTCAAGTTCTTGAGCAAGGAAGTTCTCTGAACTGCTTTTTTCTCCAAGGATTCATACTGGGTAACCCTGAACTAGTTGGCCAAGCTTAAACAAAAACTTGGAGAGTTGTAAGACAAAAGTTCTACCCGACTCAGTTTCTTTGTAAAGGGATGTCTAGTTTTGTTCGTGCTGAAGAAGGATAGTATTTCCTTCGTGGATACGTTACCTTCCCCACCTTTGATTTCATTTGGGTTATCGTCAAATCAAACTTAGTCCTAGGGACTATCCTGATGGTGTATCTATACATGATGTTTCACCTAGGTACATCTTCATGTTCTTTGATCTGACCAATATTCTGCCTTGTTCATATGACATGTGAGTCTATCCTCTTGGAGTATCATGATAAGTTTGTTATCGAGCCCATCGATGACATTCATATCTTCTCCATGCTAGCCATGATTCATTTGGAACAGTTGGCATTAATGTTGGAAACTTTTGAGAACCATCTTCGTGTTATCTCGAAGTATGTGTTCTGGATGTTAGAAGTAACTTTCCCCGGTACACGTGCAAAAGTTGAAAGTTGTCGTAGTGGATTCGAGAAGAGTAATCTATGTTTCCTCGGGAATCGTTTCAAGTCAGTCACGCATGTGCAAAGTATTCTTGATATGGTAGGTGGATACCTTCACATCGTGAGAACATCCTCTGAGCACACCAAGCCACTGATGATTTTTCATAGAAGAGAAGAAGTTCCAAAAACTTTGATATCCTCCTAAATGTTTTCCACCAAGGATATAGTTGTCTTTCGTTGCAAGCAATTCATGTAGGAACAATTATCTTCGATAACTTGCTAATATATGGGTTTTGCAACCTAGCTCATTCTTTTGGAGCTTTACAATGTAGTCCATGTCTTGAGAATCTAGTAACTTTACCTCTATGGTAGATGTTACAACCTTTCTATTCAGACATGCTAAGTCTGAGGTATCTCTTAACTTAACCAAAGCTGAATCTCAAGAAGCAATGATGGTTGGTGTTCTTCAAGGTTTTTGTCGTAGGCCTCTTTGAAAATCTGGCAAAGATTAATGTAGTAGTTGACAAAATCAGTCGGAAAGCCTATTGTCATACACTCTTGAATTAGCAATAACAACCACTCTTCATGAGGCATCTTCTACGACTTGTTGTAGAAGTTGTGCTTATGGTTTCCTTTGTATCTGAAGTCTGATCTTTACTTGATGTCTCGTGTTTCGAACATCAAGGAGAACATTTAAAGTAGAGTTGCTAAATGTCTCCCAGTCAATCCTTTAGACCCTTTTATGTTGGTAATCATCTCGTTGTGCCAAGTAACTGAAGTCCGAGAATGAAGTTTATTTTTCCTCTTGTCATCAGGAATCTTCTTATAGATTCATCTTAGTGGTGATAAGTGATATCATGATCTCTGGCAAGGATTCTGATAACCATGTATGAGTACATAGTTTCCTTCAGTCCCTCCAACATGTTCGAAGAGCGACTATGTTCGGGTAATCAAAAGTTACTCTTGTTACATGTTCCCTATGACTCTTACGAGTCCTCTCTACCAAAAAAACCTTTTTGTCTTGATCTTCTGTTGAACGAAGAGTGATACTTCTATATCAAAAAGTAGTTCAACAACTTGGTTATCCGTATATATATACCTTGGAAGCTCTACTTAAGCCGTCTAGTAGAGTTTCATCCTTCGAAGTCTATGGTTGTGTTCTTTCCGTTGAATGCTCTCCTCTTCAGAATCTCAAGCTCTTCTGAAGCTCCATGGTCCCAATCCTTATGAATACCAGTTATCTAACAACTTGAAACCATCTCCTTTTGTTTCCTCCTTTACCTTGGTGTGTTTCATGCTCGTTGGCTCCAAAGATGTTATGAAACATCTATCCATGAGTTAACCATGAGATACTCTGTTTGTGGTTTTGTGTCCTTCCCTGTTCTCTTTAGTGTGTGTAGAAACCTCAAAGAAATGAAGCGCTTCATTTATTCAATAATGGTGGCATGGAACAACCTCTTCGAGAAGATCGTTGAAGTTAAGTCTAACCCTGTTCCTTTTATCTTCCTACCAAGGAATCTCGGGACGAGATTCTGCTAAGGGGGATATAACTATAACACCCCTAGTTTTCATAATAGCAATTAGGGTATGATTTGTGCATCGCATGAGCATCATCTTCTTTAAATAAATGCATGGAAGAAAAGAAAACCCTAAAACCCTAGTTTCTTCTCTCTCTCAAAACAAGTCAAAATGGTTTTGATAATTTGGAAAGTACAAAAGTTGTGAAACCCAAATGGTTATAAAGGGTCCCCATAGTATTTTAAAGGTCTACCAAAACTCTCTAGTATTTTTGAGATGACACCAAACAGATTTGAATTCAAATGCAAAAAGAAAAGAGAGAAAACTATTTGGAAAAACGTTTTCAGAGAAAAAAGTAGAGCTAGAGCTACAACCCAGCCCGCAGCCCAGCTAGCCCAGTTCCTGGCCTCTGCTACCTATCGCCTGTGCTGCAACTCCCGGCCCTCTCTCTAGCTTTGGTGTAGCCCACCTCGGCCCATGCGCGGTCTAATCTGGCATGTACCGCTTCGGCCCCCTCCTTGCTCCTTCATCCTCGTCGACGACGACACGAAGCAGCTGCTTGGCAGCTCCTCCGCCGCTGGTCAGCACAGCGATGCGCGCCAAGCGCCAAGATCAACTCCGCCGCTCGTTGGTGCCTATAAGGACCCTGCCTCACCCCTAGAGAACCCTAGCCCGTCACTCTACCCTCTCCCTCTTATCCTCTCCTCCATGGTCGGAGCTTAGCCCCATTCGCCGTCGTCCTCG
Organism: Avena eriantha; assembly: GCA_910589775.1. NCBI lineage: Eukaryota > Viridiplantae > Streptophyta > Magnoliopsida > Poales > Poaceae > Avena > Avena eriantha. The sequence goes on along the minus strand of OU342740.1, from coordinate 196,003,495 downwards.
CCGATTTCGGCCACCTCAGCTCAAGCCGAGGCCACCGTCGAGCTCCCCTTGCCGTCCTCATTCTCTTTAGCCACTCCATGGAAGCCGTAGTTCCCGCAGTCGCCTCAATCGCCACCTTGTTTCCACCGAACGTCGCAGCCACCGTCACCAATCGTCGGCATTACCGACCTCTTTTGGCCTCACCGACACCACCATGATGCTTAGGGTGAGCTTCCGGTTCTCCCCATGCCCTCAACTCCCTCTCTTGCTTCCTGGTTCATCGCCGTGTCGTGCAACCGCCGTCGTCGCTGCTGGCCACCGTCGTGAGCACTATTCTGGTGGCCAAAATGGGGCGGCGCCACCACTACTTGGTCCGCCTTGGCCTCCTCTCTCTAACCAGCCCCTCGGCGCATCCCCGCGAGCCTCGGATCGATCGATCGGATGACCTGGGAGCTTCCCCATTGATGACGTCAGCATTGCGTCATAAAGTCTTTTTTATTTTATTTAATCATTTATGTAATTATTTTAATAAATGAAATATCTTACAGGTGGTTCCCTAATGTCGGGTTTTTATTCTTTTTGGAAATTAAATTTCTGTAAATGATTAAATATAGACATATGGGTCCATGTGGAAAAATATTTAATATAATCCAAAAATGTTTAATTGTTTTAATAATGATTTAAAATGAATTAAAATTGGGAAAAATCATAACTAATTCATTTTAAGTCAGAAAAATATGTATAATATATCAAAATGTTTAGAAAAATGAGATCTATCTCATAACATAAAATTCATGCATAATTGTAACAACTAAAATGATTTACTTAGTGAAACCCTAATGAACCCCTCTCTTATGCCTCCAGAGTTTATCAGAAGTGTTATCTAGGGCATTCTGACTCCACTTAAAATGGTTCATATATCTTTAGGGTTTGATGTAACACCTTTTAATATGTCATATCATCATTCTTGTTTGAGCATTGCATCCATGCCATGTGTTGATTGTCGTTTTCCTTTTCGGTGTTTCTGCTTTTTCTCGGTAGACCTCGGAGTTGATGTGAGCAACGAGATCGAGTCCAACATTGAAGATCAAGATTAACACCATCGAAGAGAAGTACTTGATCAACGGTTAACAAGTCAACCTGATGAATCTGAAGTTCTATATCTGGGTATCAACAGGCAAAGGCAAGCATAGCCCCACACATGATATAATCATATGCTTTCAAAGTATTTCATTCTTGCCATGTGCATATGATTCCAAAGTCTTTTTGTCGATAGATACAGTAATCCTATCTGATGCATGTTTCCTTTGTAGCCTATATTCCCTGATCCACTGCTCCTAGCATAACTAGGGTTTGGCTTATGAGCTTCGCTAGAGCTATTTATATCTGTTGTGCTTAGCCATGCATAGTTGTTACCGCTAGTCCATCCGGTTGATGAGTCAGATCTATGAATGAACCTAGTGGATAGGATGACATGGTATGATCAGAGATGAAAGTTTAAGCCTTGCATGGGAGGCCACGAGGGTTGTGGTTTTTGTAGTACCATACTTGCCACCACTAGGACCCGAGTTCTTGCCTTTGGACCAAGACCGAGAGTGCAACCACACGAGGGTTTATGGGGACCCCCTGACCCCAACTTGTCTAGTTTGATCCATGAGTCCGTAGTTTGAGATTTGGAGTTGGCATCTGCATATTTGGATGGGTTGAAGATGGTGCATCATATAGGATGTGGCTGGGTGAAGGGTGCACGCCACTGAAACTGGATCCCGGTACATAGAGTCGCGGACCTCCTTAGAGTATGGCTAGCTGCCGCAGCAGGGAGGCCTTCTGGGTGACTCATGGATTAGGCAAAAGCAAGGGAAAGGTTTTGGTCGACCACCCTCTGTCAGCACACCAAGAAATTGTGTCAAGTGGCATTAACAGTCGGCCGGTGCATGTGGGTAAAGTTATATACCCCTGCAGGGTTAAATCTTTTTGAAAAGTCGTGTCCGCGGTTATGGACGACTTGAGAATGGACATGGGATCATAGAAAAGAATAACCTAATTGTAAAACTTGATAAGTAAGTAAAGTGTGCTTAAGGATCGAGGGGGTGATCCTAGATGATAGGTTCAGCTGATAAGTTTCGGTGGATATCAAGAGATGATCAAAGTTAGAGATATCGCTTTCTTATCCCCTTTTAAAATGATCTATTTAGTCGAGCTTCTTCTCCTCCCTCTGGTTTTACAAACAAATACATCTTTATGCAAAATAACTCCACCAGCCATAAGTCTTGCGGAGTACACCCTGTACTCAGCCTTGCTTTGTTGGTACCTTTGCGGCAGGTAAGTGTTACCATAGAAGATGAGTTCGTTACGGCATCGACATCGACGAGTAGTTTGGGGTTTCCGGTCGGCACCCTGAAATCTATGGATTGGGACGTCATCGTTATGCTACAGGCCTTTTAGGCCATTTGTTAAGTTTGCTATACTTAATAGCATAATTTGCCTTCTGTTGTTTGATGTTTATGGTCAGTGACCTCTGCTTGTAATAATTTTGGTTCTTCGCTCAGTTATGAGCTTGCTATAATAATTTTTGTGTCGTAGGGTCACTGTAACGTTACCGATTCTTTCTCTGTACGTTTCCGAGATTTAGTTTAGGTTTATATCAGACAGAGGTGTGAGATTTGTCTAGCCCTAATCCCGGGATGTCACAATTAGTACAGACATACACATGTTTTCTGGCGACTAAGCGTAGAACAATTAAGGATCTGCAAAAAACCATCGAGAACCGCTCAGCGAAACATACACGCCAACTCAATGGAATAAGACAACGCCCAACATCCTACCCTGCTATTGCTTTCACAGCAAGTACCTTTGTTCATCTTTATTGTGATCAACAGAAATTCCTAGAAAGTGACATTACAAAAGAATAGGACACAAAGCTTCAGATCTTCGTACAATGCTTGTCATTGATTCGAAAGTGACCCTATAAATTCACACAGATCACAATCATTTCTGAACCACTGACCCAATAAAATAGAGAGCTAATTGACAAAACTTAACTACTCCAGCGACTAAGAGCATAACACATCAAGGATCCACACAAAAACCCATCGAGAATCTCTCAGCGGCACACACGCCAACTCAATGGAAAACTCACTGCACCGATAAAAGCAACATAATACAAGGAAAGTGGAATAAGCGTGTGAGATCACAAGAACTCGTGCACGCATTTGATTGCTTGTACCAGCCGACGCGATTGGCGAGAAGAAGAGCAGAAACACGAGCAACTGGCAAGTGGGAGCTGGATGTGGTGGCTGGGTGGGGCTCATCGGGGCCAACCTTCCCCCCGCCGGCAGGTTATCGCGGCAGCGAGCAACAGGCCGGTGTGATCCGCTCCATGGATAGGCAAGAGAGGGGAATCAATCATGTCGCCTTCTCGCTCTCTGTCTCCTCATCTTCCTCCCATCTATAATGAGCGGACATGTGTATCACCAAATATATGGACTGACTAGAAAAAGGGGGAAAACTCCAAACGGAATTAGTTCAGAAACAAACTCAGTGTTGGTTGTACGCATCAAATCAACCAAAATAATGGAACTGTAAGATTTCTTATTAGTTGTTACAACAGATCCAAAAATAGAAAAGAAATTGCAAATAAGCATACCTAAATTTCCCGGTGGAGGAATAATATTCTCAATGGATATTTCTACATACATGCCACTTTGGATTTGATAGCTGATGACCACCACACCACAATACTTCCTAACAGGGGCAATATAGAGCATGTCTCATACGAAGCCAACAAGTTTGCCTTTTAAAAAACCATGTAGGCATATATACATAGATAGAATCTACAAATCACATATACAATTTTTTGGGGGATTAAATCAAGAGAAAGAGAGTGACGAGAGGTAGTTCATGAGGCAAATAAGAACTTAGGTACCTAGGACCCGTGCTATTCATGTTGTGTTGCTCCTGAGGACAATAGCGGCACCATCACAACAAATAAGGAGATCCTTCCGCCGCTGTCCCCGCCATGTTGCTGCTGTGGACGACAAAGATGGATCGGGCTGGAGGATATGGCCCCGGCTAACTAGCGCACTTGACGAGGATGGGCCATGGATGGAGACGGTTGAGGCCGGCACGCCAGGGTCGAGGTCGACGACGGCGTCCTCAACAAATCCCCTGCAGACCGGTCGCAAGGGACGAGGACGCCTACCTCCTCTCCTGCTGGGCACCATGGAGAATCCTGGTGACGGCTGGAGGCGGTGTTGCGAGCGGCGGCCGTCGTGTGGCTCCCTCCTCGCGACAGCAACGATGCGAGATTGGCCCGGGAACGAGGCAGGGAGGCAAGCGCGAGCAGGACAAGGAGAGGCGGGCGAGCGGGAGGACGAGGATGGCTACGATTGGGGAGGATCCATGGATGAGGGGATTGGGCATGGCTTGGGAGGAGGAGTGGAGGGAGGGGATTGAGAAGAAACCATGGGGGAGGGGATTGGGCAGGCTCTGGAGGAAGGAGACGTGGCGGCGTGGTTCAGAGGGTGCGAGAGAGCAGCGATTGGGGGTTGCTATGCCCCTCAATACCCAGCTAAATCTCCACAGAAGAAAAATATATACACTGACGAGCGGGGTTGTAAATAGCTAGTATAGTGGCAGTGTGCAGATAGAGGCATCAGTGTGCACCCAGGAGTGCACGCAGCAAACCTTGCAACGAGGATAAATAAGACTAAACACGAGTCTACGGTCTAGATTTGCTCCTAAAGCTCGATCGGACGGCCGAAATGGCCTAATCACTGAGGTAACACCCTGGGGGTGCGCCTATTATATTTTTAGATGTCTGACGGCGCACGAGATGAATAGTTGGAGCTATAATCGGATGGTGCACCATTGTGTGAGAGACGATGTGAGGAGGGGAGCGATGACGAAGCTAGGGAGGCTACCAGAGCAATGGGGAGATGGGATGAGAGTTGTGCTACGTTTGCTAAATTGGAGGAGGCTTTAGGAGGAGAGAGGAGCGAAGTCGATGCATAATTATGGGAGGGGACAAATGCAAAACCAATTGTTCAACAAGATTGGCGGCGTTGGAGATATCCGATAATTTGTCTCTAATCGGACCCGATAGTGGAGAATGAGCTTTATTTTGGGGATTTCAAAATACATGCATACATTTCCTTACTACTCCGTATCTCGGGGAAAATCCAGCGTGTATAAAAAGATGAATTAGGCGTCTCGATTTTACATTTAGCCACAATCTTTTGTTTGATGTATCGAATGAGAATTATACGGAGTAATTTCGCAAAAAAAAAAGAATTATACGGAGTAGTACTTGTTTAGTGGATGTTTCTTTTAGCCCGATGCTTCACACGGCGACACCAACAGCCAGGACCACAGTTTTGGTAGCCCTTCCGCGCAACGCAACTACCCGGAAGAACCCAAGTCGTCCCTCACGCGGCTTGCCGTCCTTCTCCCACGCCCCACCGCCCCTCAACCTCTCCCGGCGGCGAGCGCAGCGAGGCAGCGATGAATCCCTTTGCGAAGAAACCAACGCCGCGAGGTAAGCGCTTATCCCCTTCCCTTCCTCGCCGATCAAAATTCGACCTAAGTCGGCGTCGGCTCCTGGGACCGTAATCCCAATTTGTGTTTGGATGCCGGCGTTGCGTAGTTCGATTTCGGATCGATCGTATTGCTTCGGGGATAATTCTAGGGTTCGTACGATGCTAGGTAGCTTGTACCAGAGCTCTGAATCTCTGGTTTTGGTTTTGGCTGTGCAGAGGCGATCAGGAACAGCAAGCGGGAGCTGACGAATGCGACACGAGGCGAGTTATTGTATTCCTGCACACTCACCGCTCGAATAATTTTTATTTTAATGCTAATTATTACTCCAAGTTACGTGGGCTACTACTGTTTTTTCCGGGGAAATTGCTTGTGCTACCTGTAGTTTGAAGTTTGAACCTAATGCAAGTTGAATGCTTCCATCTAGCGTTATCATCCGGATTCAAGATTCAATCCCTGTTATTTAGTGTAAACTGAATGCTATAGTAAATTTGCCAACTAAACTTTGACGGCCATGGCTAACCAAATGCGTGAAACTTGTTTGGGAGTGAATTTTTTGTTGAGTAATTTTATTTGAAGCCGTTGGCAGCTTGCTGTTGTATTGCCCAGTTGTATATGGTATCTGTGATTTTATTCATTCTATCGTAATACACATACGCGCAACACTTTTTTCGCGAAAAACGCAAAAAGCTTTGCGTTTCGATGCATTGATCACTTGATAAGATGTCTTCAACTTGGGGGATTTGAGATAAGTCTGAGTTGTGAAACATTGGGGAAATACTATTCGATGTACATGTTAAGAAATTCGGTTGATCTCAGTTGTAACCCTTTTATCAATGCTGCTCGAGAAAATAAAAACCTTTTCAGCAATGCTTTTCCACAGTAGTTCAACTATGCAGGTTCAAAGGTTATCTAATTCCTGAAGTGTGTGATCTGTAGGTATTGAGAGGGACATTGGGACATTACAACAAGAGGTATACATATTCCCTCCGTCCAGAAATAACTGACTTGGGTTTATCTAGATTCGAATGTATCTATACTAAAATCCATCTAGATACATTCGAATCTACACAAACCCAAGTCAGTTTTTTCTGGACGGAGGGAGTACATGTTGTTGTGTGGTTAGCAAGAAAGCACAATGCTAAATATATTGGAAATGGATTTATATGTCTCAATTTTTAAAGCCTACCCTGCATGGATTTATATGGCTTTTCTTTCTGTTCCATATGACAGCCACAGCTTCAGCTCGTTTTTTGTTTCAATCACAGGAAAAGAGGCTAGTTGCTGAAATCAAAAGGACTGCAAAAACTGGCAATGAGGTTTTATTTCTTATATTTCAGTCTTGTGCACTACTTTTGTCCTGGTTCTATTAATTCCCTTTTATTTTGCAGGCAGCGACTAAAATTCTGGCTCGTCAACTGATCAGATTGCGACATCAAAGTTCCACTTTACAAGGTAGCCGAGCTCAGATTCGTGGCATCGCGACACACACGCAGGTGAATATTATTTTCCCAGTTATTATTTCTTCCATGTACGGTTGGGGGTGGGGGGGTAGTGTTCTGATTTTGGTGCCTAACTCGGTCCTTAGGCGATGCATGCCAACACTTCAATGGCTGCTGGGATGCAAAGCGCGAGTAAAGTGATGGGAGCTATGAACAAGGTAATTTCCTACCTAAGTTATGTGCATGCGATTTTTCAGATGTTTGCATTTTCAAAATGAAGTCTGTACTTCATACAGTAACTGACACAGTATCTTCCAACTTACAGCTCTGCAAGTAGTAACTTCTATGTGTTTCAAATTTGAACTGGACTAGAATATAATTTCAGAACCAAAATACATATGTTCCACTGAGGGTGTAATTATAATTTTTGTTGCATTTGTATTGCAGCAAATGGATCCTGCCAAGCAGATGAAGGTAGTGCAAGAATTCCAAAAACAGTCAGCTCAAATGGATATGACGGTACGCAACTTACGGCCATTTCTTCATAGAATGATTGCTCCTTGTAAAGGTCTTATATTTTTTTCGTGGGAATCTCACATGCATGTGATGGGTGCCTGTGTGTTAGATTGCGACCAAGTGCATGTGCCTGTATGCACTGACTATGCTTATTATTTGTGCAGACCGAGATGATGTCTGACTCCATTGACAACATCTTAGACAATGACCAGGCTGAGGAAGAGACTGATGAGCTTGCTAACCAGGTTATTTACGATGTCTAACCCAACCAAAAATTGGTTGATCTCTTTGAAATAATTCCCCTACTGTTTTTCTTTGATTACTTACCCTCTCTCTTGTCGATATATATTTTAGGTGCTCGATGAGATAGGTGTTGATGTTGCCTCACAGGTAGCTGAAGCTGCTAAGACCACTCTTTGTTTGTTAGTCTATCATTTTAACTCTTGTTCTGAATTTCTAATCTTTATCCTTTTTTCAGTTGTCCTCTGCTCCTAAAGGAAGAATTGCCGGAAAGAAGGTTGTGGCTGATGAGAGGTATGCAGGATCCTGGGTTTATAACCGTCTAGTTTCTTCAGTTTGTACTTCTCTTCGGCCCTTGGTCAGTTGTTAAGGAAGTAGGTTACTATAATTTCTGCAATTCAAACTGCTATGTCTAAGGAATCACAGGAACTATTTAGCTCCTGCACATCTTCATATGCACCAGATCAAAATAGTTAAAATCCTAAATAAGAATAATAAACTCTCGAGTCTTAATCAAATTTGTTTGTGTAACCAGATATAGAACATGTGTAAGTTCATTTCGAAGTAGAACCTGTCCGTTGATTGTATTACAAAGTAGCATGATCTTCTGTAGGATCTTAATGCTTGTACTTTTCTGTTTCAAGCCCACATCTTTCACATATAAATTTGTGGCTCCCAGCTATTTCTGTAGTCTTTGGTCTATTTTTTAGCTCAGTATTTGGCTTATAATTGCTCCTCTTGCTAACCTGAATCTACGTCTATACCTAATTTCAGTTGGCATGTTATTAACACTGGTTACCATTTTTTCCTTGAAAGCATGACACTTGCGACCTTGTTTACAGTTCGGAGTTGGATGAACTCGAGAAGAGGCTGGCTGCTTTGAAGAATCCATAGATGGCGCCAGTTTACAACCCTCTCCTTCAAAGGCATTTTGCATTTGTAAATATTGGATTGGAGGGAAGCATACAAGAAGATGAGAGGCAGACGAAGACGTCAGAGGGAGTTCTTTTAAGAAAGGGAGTCCTGTAATAATCTTGACTGGCTGTCACTGCACGCTACAGTTATCACAGCAGGCTGAAATGATGTGGCTTTGCTTCCATGGAGTGTGATTCATTAGGCTAGTTTAGAGCATCTCAAGGTGCTCCCCAAATTCGGTCCCTTTTCATCCGCGCGGACACAGTTTTGGGGAGGAAAATAACCTCCGTAGGTCCCTTGTCCGCCCCTAACACCCAACAGGCCGGCCCCAAATCTTGTCCTCCCCTCATATTCGAACCAATTTCTCAAAAATTTCAAGCATTCGAGCACAATTTCAATAGAATTATTCCCCTAACATAGTTTAAAAATTCAAAAAATTATTCAATCTACAATTATTTGAGATTTACAATATTTGGTTTCCTTTCTGCGTCCACATGTGCCCACAAAATCGGCTTGAAGTTAATCATGAGTTTCTGTGTCTCGAATTTCTCGGTGAACTTGGAGGTAAGCTTCAAATTCTTGTGGTGCATGCTCTGGCTCTGCCATAGGCCCCTGAAAATCCCACGGACCGAGTTGCTCGGCATTCTCGAGCTCATTGTTGTGGTGTGGAACACGGCAGTGCCATCGGGGATGGCATTAGAGGGAACAATCAGGATGCTATTAGTGGCTAGTCGCAACGGGTTGAGCACAGATACTGCAAACACAGCGACGTACCCAGGTTTGGAGCCCTCTCGTTGAGGTAACACTCCTACTCCTACAATGATCTACTATATTGAGGGTGAATGCCCAGTACAAGTGCTCCTTGAGATATTTCCCTAGCTGCTATGGAGAGCTAGAGGAAGGAGATGAACTATCCGAGAACTACTTGAGTGTATAAACTTACCTAGAACTCTAGCTCTACCCTCCCTTATATACTGGCTAAGAGAGGTAGGTTACACTGTGGGTTCTAGGGTTTACTGTTTGGGCTTTGGGTTTACAAAGCGGGCTGGCTGGCAGGGTCCAGCCGGTGGGCCAGGACCTAGTCAAGCCTCCCAGCATCGTTGCTTTGGGCGTCACCTCGCGCTTTACTCGTCACCTAGTGCTTTACTCGTCAGCTGGTGCTTTAGCGGTCAACCGACAACGCTCTCCTCAGCTCTCAGCCTTGGCACTTTGGCGTAGTTGTCTTCTAGTGTCGGCAGGGCGGTGCGCCAGCCTGTCCGGTCAGGGGTGCGCTCAGCAAGGAGCGTCACCCCTTCCGTATCCTGGCCAGTGAATCCGAGGCGGCCGGGTGGGAGCAGCCACCCAGCCGGTTCTTCTGGCCAGCCGGCTAGACGGGCCAGCAAGGGAATCTTGAGGGCAGTCCACCCGGTTGTGGTTCCTTGTCTTGTGGCCATCTGGCCAGGCACCTCTATAGCCGGCCAGTTGAGCCTAGCTTGGCCTACCCGGGGGTCATCCCCCCAACACTAGTCCCCGAGCGCGTTGGGACTTCGCCTTATGGAGAAGTTCTTGTGTGCTCATTGACTGAACTGAAATGATTAGTAATGAAAAAACCGGTTGCAAATTTGTCTTGAAGTGTTTGTCGTTTTCCGGCTCGAGATGCTTGTTGTTTCCCGACTGGAGTTTACCGGCTACGGATTCGGTGGCCCACCCACAGGGTGTGAGCGGCGGTTGAATCGACCGGCTGCCGCACCACAGGGGAGATGGATCGCCTGGTCGCTGAGGTCAGTGCTTACGTCGGCCACGCCTGGCGCCTCTGGTGCATGTCACGTCAGTTTGACTGCTTGGTTTGTTGCGGCAGTTTTTGGTAACTACGTGCGCGTCTTCATCATTATGGTTTCTTGGGGGGGGGGGGGGGGGCGTGCACACGCCTCGCCTCCCGCAGTAACGCACGGACCTTCTGCGGGTGTTATGTTGGCACACAGGATCCGTAACCGAAGCATCATGGGGGAGTGGAGCGGTTGCTTGCCACGTGGTGGAAGGGAGCGCAGGAGGCGTGCACGACCCGTGGCGATAAATAGGGCCATGCGAGAGGGGCGGTTCCCCACTTCATCTTTCTCCTGCATCTTGCTGCCCCTGCCTTTTGCACTCTGCCTCCTCGTGCTCTTGCGCTCTGCCTCTTTTTGTCCTTGCACCGCCAATTCTTGGTCGCTGGTGCCGCCGCATCTCCTCGTGGCGACGAGCCCTCGCTTCTCCACCACGGTCTCTGCTCTCGATGAAATACTGCCGGAGCAGGACGGAGGCTGGTGCGGCTCCTATGTCACAGAGGATCTCATCCTCAAGTACTGGTGGGGGAGGTTCATCCCGTTGGAGTGGGTGGTGAAGCACCATCTCACGCCGGAGGGGGAGCGGGTCCCCAACCCTTAGGCCGGCGAGGTGGTGGTCTTCCTCGCGCACTTCGCTCGAGGCTTCGGCTTGCCGGTGGGAAAGTTTGTCCTCGAGCTTTTCGGCATGTTCATCCTCCAGCTTCATCATCTAGGGGCGAATGCCGTCGCCCAGCTGTCACATCATGTGGCCTGCTGTGAGGCCTACTTGGGGGTTCGCCTGGACGCGATGAACTTCCTCAAGTTCTTCAACTTCAAGGTCCAGGTGGTGGGGAAGGACGGGCCGCTGATGGAGACTGAATGCTGCACCATCTACCCATGGCTGTCATCCGTGATGCCACGGCTAGACTTCCCCGACACGGTCAAGTTGTGGCAACGCTCATACTTCTATGTGCGCAACGCCACCAACATCGGCTGGATCCGGCTGTCGCCATTTGCCAACATCCCATCTACCCGGAAGGCCTGGACCGTGAAGGGTCTGGGAGCCTAGGCGGACATGGACCGGATGGCAACCCGGCTAGAGGTGCTGGTGGAGAGGGAGCGGCTCACCGCCCGGGACATCTCCTTGTCCTGGATGATGCTTCGTGTGCTTCCGCTGATGTAGCGGTCCCACAAAATGTGCCACCTCTCCAGCTCCCACGATCCCACGTGGGTCTCTCGGTTGGAGGTGCCGCATGAGCTCCTCCGAGAGTGGATTGCCACGATCTTGAAGGAGGACCTGGAGGAGGGCTGGAGCTTCTCCTGCGAGCCGTTCCATCGGTGTCGGCTATCGCTGAAGATTAGTTCTCTTTTCTTTTTGGGTGGATTTTTTCCGAAGGGTTTCTACTTGCTCCATATCTGCCCCTTTTGAGTATCTTTTTACGGCACAACCTGCGGAGGATGGCATGGGCGACCATGAGCTTCCCCTCTTCTCGGCTGACCTTAAGCCGTAGAAGTACCCGCAGACGGAGCCAGAGCGCTTCCCCACCCGGGCCGATGAGGGTTGTGAGGACCCGCTCGGTGAGTGTTTTCTCCTTGCATTCGTTTTCTTGTTCATTTTCTTCATCTGAATTCTTGACATCTTCATCCTTACTAGTGTAGTCGCACACAGTGAGGACACGCCTCCTGCCCCTGCCGCCTCGGGGAAGGAAAGGGGGAAGCGTGCGGCTTTGGCTAGCGCCGCCACCGCAGGTGGCGGCACAAAGAGGTCTCACAGGCTGAGGGTCGCGGTCGTCACGCCCAGTGTTGCTGGGTACGTTCCCTTGTTCTTCTCTTTATAACCATTGATTTGTCCTTTGCTTAGCTTATTCTTGTTTTCTTCGTCTAGCGAGGCAATGTCGTTGGGTGGCTCCGTGACCATCGCCACCGCATCCGCCCCCGCTCCGGCTGTGGCTGAGGGGCCGGTTGCACCCTCCGCAGCCACACCGGCTGAGACCGCTGTGGCCGCACCAGAGCCGTCTGCGCCTCTACATCATGCCCTAGCTGCATCTGGACTTGCTTAGATGTTCGCGGGCGGGAGTGATGCCACCGTTCCGGCTGACGGAGGGCACGAACCCGGTTCTGAGCGACGCTTAGATAGGCTCGACCGCCTACTAGGTGGAGGAGCCTGCGGAGGCGGTGCCAGATGTCTTTGTGCAATCGGCTGCTAGTGGCTATGAGCGGGAGGCGGCTTCCAGCTCCATCGGTGCGGGCGTCGAGGCCCAGGTGTTGGCGGGGGAGGCACCATAGGTTTCCATCGGTGACAATGATGACCTCCAGGTGACCGGCTGGTGGCCAGCCTGGGCTACGCTGACGCCGGACAATGTCCACAGCTCTCCGAGTTGGCACCCATCGCCCTCAGCCAGGAACGCCACCTGGTGGAGGTGATGGAGCAGGGACTTGGACATGCTAAGGCGTTGGGGGCTTTGCTAGAGGTAAATACCTCATGGTTTTGTTATTTTTCCTCAATCGGTTTCTTCGTTCTCTATTTCACTTCTCCTGTTCTACAGAAAGCTTTTGCCGAGGTTGCCAAGAACATGCAGGACCTAGGGCGTAAGATTGCTTGCTCTGCCATGTCCTCCCAATTGCACGTATTTTCGTGTTTTTTTACCATCGGGTACCCTCCTGTAGCTATGATAGCGGATAGGGAGCATGAGGTGGAGCGGCTGAAGGCGGAGGTTCTCCGGCTGCAGGACTCCAACAGAACTTATCAGGTTCAGATTAACGAGATGGTGGAGAACCAAAAGAAGATGGAGATTGCAGCCGGTCAGGCCAAGAAAACTGGGTACTATATGCGCCGACTCTCTCAAGAACCTTGAGGGCCTGTACAAGAAGCAGAAGGAGGCTCTGAAGGATGCCAAGTCTCGGGAGAAGGCCTCACAGGCGGAGCTGAAGCAAATCACCAAGATAGTTATCAGTAAGTCACTTCATTTCCTCTGCTGAGCTCCTTCCATAGGTTGTAGCCGGTTTATAATGATTGCTATCTGGCCGGGTGTAGCTCAATATCCTGAGGCGACTGACCAAGCTCTCGCCCGCGTGCCTGAGGAGGAGACCGGATGCGACCTGTGCCCTGAGGAGCTGGTTGCGGTGATGAGCGAGGAGGCCACCCGGCTGCGTCACGCCGGCTTGGACGTTGTCGCCTTTATATGGCCCGAAGTTGCCCCGCCTACCACCATCGATGCGTTGGCTGCCCGACTCTGGACTGCCATTGATCTCATCGATGCATCGCGGGAGTGGGTGGCTTGTGGAGGCTCTGCGATGGTGCTTGCGCTGCTCAAAACCTGCTATCCGGATGCGGATCTGCAGAGTCTTTCCTGACAATTTTGGCAAGGGACCAGTTACAACCAGCTGCACGCCGAGGTTCCTAATATCTGCTCTTGCGGTGTCAAGATTGGGAGCTTCGTCTAGCTAGATTGGGACTTCAGCGACCTGGAGAAACCAGATGCGTTCTGCTTTGCCCCGCTTCCGGCTCCAGCGTAGACTGATGCCTCGGCTGCGCCAGTCTCCGACCCGACCGACGTCGCCTCCGGCAGCCATCCTCCGACGGACGCCTCTGACCCCTCTGTTGAGCCCTAGGCCTGATCCTTGGTATGCCGGAAGTATTTGTATCCTGTGAAACTAGTCGTTGGTCTGTGCGAACAACTTGTGCTTGTTGAACTCTGACGGGAACTTCGTCTCCCTTTATAATATTGTCACATGCTCTTTTGTTTGCACTTTCTGATTGTTTTGATCTTTCTTTGCCATTTGCGGGCTTTTGTGTGGGGGCGCGGGAGTGCACCCACAAGGTGTAGTCCCCGAGGTTCGGGCCGGCTGGAGAATCCATCCGGGTCGAAGCTCGTTTGTGTTTTTGCCATTTGCAGGTCTTTGTGTGGGGGCGCGGGAGCGCATCCATAGGGTGTAGTCCCCGAGGTTTGGGATGGATGGAGGATCTAGCCGGGTCGATGTCCCTGGTACTTGGTTTGGATTTTGACTCATGCAAAAGTAAAATAAAAGTAATGGTTTCTGCGTTAGATATGCATAAGGGGAACATAGTTTGTAGTTCATTCATTAAGGTTGGAAACTTTTCCATTTCGCACTAGGCCAACACCTGTGTCCTTTTCTCAGAGAGCATTGACCGTTTAAGCTGTGTCCTTGACGGCCGCAAGTTAGGTTGCGGTCTGCAGCTGGAACCAAATGGGTAGCTAGTGAGCGTACTACATGATACTTCAGATTTCTGTTATCAGCATCGAGCGAGTGAGCACAACCAAAACGTCCAGACCTTTTTGTTTTCCTTATGACTTTTCGTGTAGGAGACCTCGAGCTTTCAACCGGATCTATTAGCCGGATTGCGGTCGGCAGTCGGAATCGAAGAGGAAGCCCTTAAGCCACATACAGTACTTCACCGTTTGGAATGCGCGACCCTCTGGGCCACCCAGCGAGTCCTCGGGAGAGATCGTTGGATCCGGGGTTAAAAAATAATGCAGTCGGAAAATGCCAAATGATGCAGCAATAAATGCCAAATGATTATGGAGTCCCCGAGACTGTGTCGAGGCTCCTCAACTTGTTCATTACATAAAAGTAAGATACATACACTTCTTGTTTAAGTGTAAAATGGGCGAAGCAGGTTCGCATTCCATGGGCGTTCAGATTCTTTGCTAGAATGGTCCATCTTGTTCTTTGCCTCCTGGCGAGCATCGATGAGGTAGTATGAGTTGTTCTACAGCGCTTGGCTGACGATGAATGGCCCTTCCCAAGGAGGAGACAACTTGTGCATCCCCTTGGTGTCTTGTACTAATATCA
The DNA here is from genome assembly GCA_910589775.1 of Avena eriantha. Lineage (NCBI taxonomy): Eukaryota > Viridiplantae > Streptophyta > Magnoliopsida > Poales > Poaceae > Avena > Avena eriantha. The sequence goes on along the minus strand of OU342740.1, from coordinate 195,988,272 downwards.
ACACTAGATCGCCCTCTCGGAATGAGACGTGGTGGATCCGGCTAGCGTGGTAGTGATGCAGGTTCTGTTGGTAGATGGCGGATATGGACAAGGCCAGCTCACGCGTCTCTTTGAGGAGGTCGACGCTATCCTCACGTGCTTCTTTGGCTTGCTGCTCTATGTATAACAGCTTGCAAGGTGCGTCGAACTCGATGTCAGTTGGCAGGACCGCCTCTGCTCCATAAACGAGGAAGAATGACGTGTAGCCGGTGGAGCGGTTTGGCGTGGAGTGCAGGCTCTATAGAATAGCCGACAGTTCTTCTATCCAGCATCCGGGGGATCTCATCAGTGGATCGATCAACCGGGGGATCTCGCTCGCACTGCCCATTGGACTAGGGGTGCACGATAGAGGCGAGGTCTAGGCGGATGCCCTTTTCTCCGCAAAAGCGTGTGAAGGCCCCTTTGGTGAAGTTTGTGCCATTGTCGGTGATGATGCTGTTGGGGTAGCCAAATCTTCTAGCTTGACTGAGTCGTCGTACTTTGGCGTATCCACTGGGAGAGAAAATCCCTTTGGAAATGGTTCGTTCCGGATGCACGGTTTGAAACACCTCGGGCCCGCTGGACTTTCCTCCTCCAGCGCGTGCGATTGTATCAGGAGGTCGACGCGTGCACGCGCATCGCGCGTTTCCGGCTCGCACGGGTCGAGTCACCCCGTCAGGCAGGACTTGGGTGGCACAAGGCTTCTTTCGGCTTCGTCAGCCAATTGATGGCGTTGCCCTTGTCTAGTTCCGTCAGCCGGAGCCCAGTTTCTACTGGTGACCGACGCGGCATCGTGCTGATGTTTCCCACGGCCAGTTGGTCCCCCGCGTGGACAGTTGTTCTGCCTCGTTCCATTTGGAGAGGAGGCCTTGCTGCCGCCAGCTGCCGGATCCTCCATTCGGCAAGGTGGCTGGCTCTTGATGTTTCCCCCAAGGCTTGCACCTGCCTCGGCCTATTGCTTGCTGGCCGTTGCAATGAGGAGCTGAATGCAGCTCATCGCCCTCAAGATCGCTCAGAGCTGCTTCTACAACCCTCATGTTCTTGGTTGGTACTGTAAACCGGCTGAACCATGGGGGTACACGGGTCAGCAACATGGTCTAGTTCTGAGCCAAGGTTATGACCCTAGGGTGGAATCTACCGGTTAGCACCGGGTAGGCGGGCAAAGCCATGTGCGGTGTTGTACTCACACATGGTGACGTTTAGGTGGCGCTGCTAGGCGACGACCTTGTTGGCTTCCTCCAGGAGGTTTTGGCGTGTAGCCTCCAGCGCGGCCGCAACTACTGTCGGATCCGCCTTGGGGATGATGGGGTTTCGGAGGTGCTAGATGGAGGTGGCCATCAGATTTTGGTCTTGCTCACGTGAAGCGGAGCTGTTTCCTCCCATGTTGCGCTCTAGAGGCGGGCGGCAACCCTCACCTAAGCCAGCCATCATGACCTCGACGCTGCCACTGGCGACGCACGAAGCGGAGAAGCCAGGTGGTGCACCAGAGACGACGATGACCTCGCAAGGAAAGGCCTCGCGATGGTGGAAACATAGATGTGGTGCTCGCCGAAGTGCATGACAGAGCCATCACTTGGGAAGGTCTCCCCTATGAAGCATGATGCATTGTCGATGACGCAGTCGAAGGAGCCGATAGTGAGGACGAGGCCGGAGGTGACTCGCTCACCAGTGACGAGTGGAAGTCCCGTGTGAAAGATGACCCTAGTCGAAGTGCTGTGCCCCATGATGAGCGCCAACTATCGTGGTGTGGAACACGGCAGTGCCATCGGGATGGCATGAGAGGGAACAATCAGGATGCTATCGATGGCTACTCGCAATGGGTTGGGCACGGATACTACAAACACAACGATGTACCCAAGTTCGGAGCCCTCTCATCGAGGTAACACTCCTACTCCTACAAGGATCTACTATTGGGGGTGAATGCCCAGTACAAGTGCTCCTTGAGATGTTTTCCTAGCTGCTATGGAGAACTAGAGGAAGGAGATGAACTATCTGAGAACTACTTGAGCGTATGAACTTTCCTAGAACCTTAGCTCTACCCTCCCTTATATACTGGCTGGGAGAGGTAGGTTACAATGTGGGTACTAGGGTTTACTATTTGGGCTTTGGGTTTACAAAGCAGGCCGGCTGGCGTGGTCCAGCCTGTGGGCCAGGACCCAGTCAAGCCTCCATTACAGGGGGGGGGCATTGCTACCATGTCCCAGCACCATTGCTTTGGGCATCACCCGATGCTTCACTCGTCAGCTATTTCTTTAGCAGTCAGTCGAAAACGCTCTCCTCAGCTCTCAGCCTTGGCTCTTTGGCGCAGCTGTCTTCTAGCACCAACAGGGCGGCGCACCAGCCTGTCCGATTAGGGGTGCGCTCACCAAGGAGTGTCACCCCTTCCGTATCTTAGCCAGCGGATCCGAGACGGCTAGGTGGGAGCGGCCACCCAACCGGTTCTTCTGGCCAGCCGGCTAGACAAGCCAACCGGGTGATGAATGCAAGTGCACAGATCATTTGTAGCTAGTTTTGAAATAAATATATCGATCCCACAGGGAGCAGGAGTCTGAAGTTTAATAACTCTTGAAATAAATATTACGATAGAAATGCTAGATTAAGTTCTAAGTGACAAGATAAAATGCGAGTATTGTGTAAAAAGGTATTTTTGGGTTTTCGGTATAAGAGCAATAATAAAGTAAAGCAAAATAACTTACTACAGAAAGTAAGTATCACGTATGTAAGAGAGATTGGAACTGCAATAGGGAAAAGCGTTCTCAGGGAGTAGTGGATACACCACTAGTATTATAAGGATCTAAGATAAAGATTATCATCATGTACATTCTCAACTATGTATGTGTGGGAGGAACTCCATATTTGGAGAATTAGGCAGCAACCGTTGCTCACATCATCCTCATAACCATAGTAGTCAGCAATCGACATCAATCAAATTACTGCGCTATTAAGGGACGTAATCCCGTAAGGCGTATCCCATAGAATAGATAGTGTTCCATGAGTTTCCTCGGTTTCCCAAGTTAATGCGTAAGGGGTGCCAACAGATTTATAGTCACTGTAAGTGCTAGCACACCTCCATCTACCAACTAGTAGTTCCCTCCATCAAGTCCCCATGAGAGAAAAATATTGAGAGGTCGACTTCTCTCAACATCAAGATGTAGAAAATCTAACACATGGTTACATCGATGAATATCATAATAGACTTTATCTTATTTCAATCTCATACTAGGGTTTCTCCATCTATCAAAGAACTAGATATCTACTCAGACATGGAGGCAATCAACATCATGGCAATGGTTATGGAAACAATCATAGATGAATACTACTTGTATAAATCCACAACGAATACAGGAATTACAACAAGATCTAGACAAGATGTAGATGGGATGGATGGAGATGGTGGTGATGCAGAAGTGGTTGATGAAGATCGATGCCTTAGCCTCCCGGATCTGCGTAGGGTGAAGATGGATCCCCGGTGGATGAGTTCCCCCCTCTAGATGCCTTCCGAAGGTGAGGTTTCTACGATTTCTGGGTGTTCTGTATGTCATATCCCCGAACCAGTTGCATGGGGTGAAACTATTTGAGGAGGCGGAGGCGGCGCCAACTATACGGTCGGAAAATTTTCTCCCGCCATATAGTTGGTCGTTGAACCTTGTGCCTCTCTTGTTCACTTCTGGTTTTCTTCTGGTATTATTAATATTTCCCATATAAGCGATTTACGTTGTTTTTGACTCCTTTTCTCCACAGTACAACTGCTCCAAGAATTGTATCCATTGGATCCATCATCTGTCCTGATCCTGGTGAAAACAGACATAAAATGTGCGCGCGAGCGCCGTAAAATACCAAGATCCTACATCTACAAAACATGATTCAAATATGCACTCTTCAACTTCCCCAAGATTAGACTCTTACTCGTCCCAAGCAAGTTTTAGCTTAATGGATGTGATCCTCATATTCATGAAGCTGAGTGGATTAAAATAAATGAGGCGGTTGCAGCATGTGTTTATCATATACGATATGTAGGAATAAGTTCGTGAATAGTACCTTACTTGAACCATCTGAATAGTATTAGCAGGCTTCCACACCTTAGTGATCAACAGTTCATAAAAGATTAATCTCAACATAATGTAAAAGTATCCGGTTCAACCGAATGAGTTAACGAGGTAGTCCCAAGTGTTTTAGGATCAACTGTATTCACTTGGGATTCAAAATCTCGAAAGTGTTTCTTTGTCATACTACAATACAATGGTATATGCCTATTTGATCTTTGCACACTCGCTCTTTTTCTTCTTTCTTTTATTTTGTTTTCTTTTGCATATATGCTCACACTTTTGTTTTAAGTGTTGTGCAAAGGAACTAGCCATATATTCCACCTTATGTAGGAATTCAAAGTTTAACGGTCTCAATTATCAAATTCCAAATGTATATGAAGCATTCTTATGACTTGGATATTCTACCTCGAATTGTTCTCACTCTATTTGATAGCACTTTCATTTTCCTTTGTTCAAGGTTTTTTTGAACTTAATTGTATAGATAATTTTTCTTTGTAAATCAAACTTAGACTTACAACATATTGACCAAAATATCTTTATGTGTTCCATTAATACCAATGGTGTGGAAGACTCCTATTGCTATCCTCAAGTGCAAGTAAAATCATACTCAAGCCATTTATATATCATTAAAGCAAACACAAATTGAATATTGCTCCATATATAATAATAAACTCGGAATTTCATTAAAGGGATCGACTATTCCTGAATGGAATTCTAATGATGCAAACTTTTATTTCTAGTTTGAACTAATGAAAAAATAATAATAATAACTTATAGGATAGATTACAAGGTCTTAAAGATCTCCCCAAGCTTGGAATCAAGCCAGGTGAGATCAAATAATATTGCGATTATTTGATACCGTGTTTGTTGTAGATCATTATTGCGCCATGGCACGTGGTATCTTCTCCTCACAGGCCAACCTGAGGCAGAGGGATTGATTGACAGCTTTTAATTCTTTAACACGCAGCTTGTAGAAAAGTTTGTTCCTCTCCAACACTTTCACTTGTTCTTTAATGAACTCATTGTTATCCTAAAGTGTTAGTAGCACCTTAGGACTCATAGAAAACCCCGCTTCGGTTGTCCGCTTGATATCTTCATCAAGTTTATCAAGATAAAGTCGCAGCAATCGAAGGTGTTTGGGTGTCCCTGGCTTCTCCTTGTCCAACTCTTCAATCTTCAGCTCTAGGGCCTTCAAATCCCTCTTCCGACACCCATGGTCGGCGTCGAGGTACTCTATAGGGATGTTCTCGATCTCCTTACCTTGCTTGCTATTTTTCATGATCTCCATAACAGCTTTTCTTCTTGACTTCTATCCCTTGGTTGAGAGCCCTCACGTGTGAATAAGAGGTAGATTGGTTTCTGGAGATTATGATTAGAGAGAGAGACAATGGCAGTATATAAGGGAGGTCAGAAGTCGGTAAAACTCATGAGAAACACCAAATTGTCGTCCAAGAAAAGAATCTTAACAAAACAGGGAAAGAAATCATGGATTTGGTAGAGTTCTATCGTGTAACGACCAACTATACGGGCGTGGCCCGTATAGGTCCGGCCATATAGTTGGTTCTAGGAAGATATTTCCAAATATCTCGAGTCAAGGTCGATTAAATCACGACTCGGAACCGACAATAACATTTTTTTGATGAATAAACGAAAAGACAAATGAAAAGTGTCTAAGAGTTTAAGGACCAACTATACGGCCGCAATTTTGGCTCCGGTCGTATAGTTGCTACCGTATAGATACCGACACCAAAAATCAAAAGTGTCCGAGAGTTTAACGACCAACTATATAGCCGGAATTTTGGCTCTGGTCGTATAGTTGCGACCGTATAGGCTCAGATAACGAAAACAATTTTACAAAGATGATACAGAGAGTTTAATGACCAACTATATGGCGGGAGCTCCCTCTTCGGTCGTATAGTTGGTAAAAACCCTCTAAAACTTTAGAAAAACACAAGGAAATCTAAGGCAAAAAATTTAGAAGTAAAATTTGTGAAAACAAATCACTTATTTGGGTAAGAACACTTACCTTCTTACCATTTGCTTATTCGGGGATGATAAGTTCCTCCAACAACAAAGACTTCTTCTCTCTTGAAGGAATTGACCTTGATTCATTGCATAATTATCATAAACAAAAATCACCAGAACTAAAGTTCATCTCAATAAGATTGGTGTCTTGGTGGGCAAACATGGACACTGCATTTAACATCTTTATTTCCTGCCTATGCATAATCTGCAACTCAAATTTTGTAGTGAAATAATCTAAAGGATCAGTCTTGGCTTATGTTCTTTCCTCTTAAGGAGTTCTTTTAAACCATCATGATCCGTATGAACTCTTACCTTTGCATCAACTATGTAAGAATGAAATTTATCACAAGAAAAATACAGCAAACAGTTCCTTTTCTTCCTTTGGGTAATTCTTCTGAGCACCATTTAGAGTTCTACTAGCATGATGTGTAATATTAAATCTGCGACCAATATGTTGTCCCAGAGTTACTCCTACAACATCATCACTGGCTTCACATATTAAGTCAAAGGTTGTATCCCAGATAGGTGGTTTAATGATGGGAGCACGAGATAAAGCATTTTTGAGTTTATCAAAGGCTTCAAGACATTTATCATCAAAATTAAATCTTACTCCCTTTTGAAGGAGGTTAATCAAAGGTTTAGATATTCCAGAGAAAATTCTAATGAACCTTCTATAAAAACACACATGACCAAGGAAACTTCTTATACTTTTAATATCCCTAGGTTGTCGCATTCTCTCTACTACCTCAACCTTAGCTCTATCAACTTCAATTCCCTTACCTGATAACTTGTGTCTAAGGACTATACCTTCTTTGACCATAAAATGGCACTTCTTCCAGTTTAGAACAAGATTGGTTTCTTCACAACGCTGCAAAACTCTTTTGAGATTATCCAAGAAACTAGTAAATGAAGTTCCATAGATAGAAAAGTCATCCATAAATACTCACATTATAAGTTCTATGAAATCCGCAAAAATAGCAGTCATGCATCTTTGAAAAGTAGTCGGAGCATTACATAAACCAAAATGCATACGTCGGTAAGCATGTAAACCATGAGGACTAATGAAAGTTGTTTTAAGTTGGTCATCGGGATGAACAACTATTTGAGAAAACCAGAGTATCCGTCCAAGTAACAAAAATGAGCATGGTTTGCCAACCTCTCTAAAGTTTGATCTATGAACGGTAAAGGATAGTGATCTTTCCTAGTTTCTTTATTTAATTTTCTGAAGTCTATGCACATTATATGCCCAACAATAGTTCTAATAGGTATCAATTCATTATTTTCATTAGGAACAACAGTGAAACCACCCTTCTTAAGGACACAATGAACAGGACTTACCCATTCACTTTCTTTAATAGTATAGATTATACCTGCGTCCAGTAGGCATACAATTTCTTTTCTTACCACATCTTTCATTTCAGGCTTCAATCTTCTATTAAATTCTGCAACTGGTTTAGCACCTTCCTCCATGAATATTCGATAGACGGCTATCATGGAACTGATCCCCTTCAAGTCATCCATTGAGTACCCAAAGGCCTTGCGATGCTCCTTAAGTATCTCCATAAGTTCTTCTTCTTTTGTTGAAAGTTTAGCACTGATAATAACAAGAAATTTATTTGTATCATCTAGAAACCTGTATTTGAGATTATCTGGTAGAGTCTTCAACTCTGGGGGTGGTAGTTCCTCGTCCCCTCTCTTTTCTTGCTCTTCAAAAGCCTAATTAGTTGGAGGTCCCATTATACGAAGTGAATCGAATTCATCTTCTAGTTCTTCCAAAGGACTTGTCCTCCATAACTATTTCTTCATAATTTGGATCTTCATTTATTTATTCTTCTTGATTACCAAAGAAAAGAGCCGCCATTTCTTCAATAGTTCTCTCTTCCGCTTGTTCTTGTATTTGCGGAGGCTTGTCTTTTAATTTGGAAAAAATGGAATTTATTTTCTGTTCCCCAAAGCTTAAGAGACACAATATCCTTCTTGAAATTAACATAGGCACCTATATCACCCAAAAAGTTTCTTCCAAATATAATAGGGAAAAGAGTGTCAGCTGGAATATCAACAACTACAAAATCGATAGGAAAGTTTTTATTGCCAATTGTGACAGTTGTATCTTCAACTACTCCCATTGGAATTCTAAGATTTTTATTGGCTAACATAATTGTCATATCAGTATTTTGAATTGTAGTCGGTTCTATTTATTCTTTTATTTCTAAGTAGAAATCATAATATATAACATTAACTTCGATGCCAAGATCACATAGATCGTAATGCGAGGTTTCTTTAAATATGCAGGGAAGAATAGGCTTACCCACATCTTTTACCTTTGTTTTACCTTCAACCAATATGAAAGTCTCTTCATCAAGTTCAACTATGTTACAATGTGCGTACATAGCCATAATTGATTCTTACCTCTTCATCTTTGGTTTCTTCCAGATGTTCCATGACTTCTGGCATACTTTCTTTTTCCTTCTTATCCTGTACTGCTTTGACCTGCTCATATTCAACAATATGCTTTTGTGCAGTGTTAGGAAAAGGCATCTCATTTATTGGTTCTAAGGAGGCTAGTGTTGCTTTATCTTCTCTTTCCTTTTTCGATTTGGGCGGTGGATCATACTTGATAGGTCCCTCTTTCGGAGCTTTAATATGTTCTGTAAAAGCTTTAACAACTTGCAACACAAGATCTGAATCCAAATAAAGTTCCTTAGATAATTCTTTAACATGGCCTTTTTATTATAGTCATGAATACAATCATGTTCTATTTCTACGCCTCCTTCACTTCCTAGAACAAAATTCCATGAAACTCTATGGTCACGAATTCTATTAAGTAAAGCCCAATCTTAAGGTATAGGAAGATTCATAAGGGCTCTTTGAGCGAAAGAGTCTAGTTCAATTTTATTAGGTTCAATTAAACCGCCATAAAATATATGCAATAAATACAATTCTGGTAAATCATGATGAGGACATAGTCGTAGTAAATCTTAAAATCTGATATAAGCTCTTACTAGTCCCTCATTAGAATGATTTTTCCAAGTCATTATAAGACACCTGATTCCAAAGATTTTAACAATGGATAATATTTTCCTAGAAATTCATAGGCTAGATTATCCCTAGTAGTGGCTTCAGGTGGTAGAGATCTATACCATGAGAGAGTTGTACTAGTCAAAGGCTTACTAAAAAGTTTAACCCTTACCTCATCAGCGGTATATCCCATCAATAGAAAAGTGCCACATTTATCTTTGAAACATGCAATATGCTCATATGGATCAAGATCTTCTTCATCTCCAGTAAATCGCTTCTTGTGTAAAATACCAAGTAGTAGAGGATTTATTTCAAACCCCCTTCTCTTCTCATTGGAGTTGTCTCTTTTATAAATATCACAGGGCATCCCAAAGCAGTTGAGTGGGTTAGCACTAGTCATTTGCTAAAACTCCATCATGTTGGTGGGAACCTGTAAGTCAAAACAAAATTTAGCAAGACAAAAATAAATAAGCAAAAACTAAAAGACCTACATCGCTTAGCTCCCCGGCAACGGCGCCAAAAAATAGCTTGATGACTGCAAGTGCACAGATCCTTTGTATCTAGTTTCTAAATAAAGATATCGATCCCATAGGGAGTAGGATTCTGAAGTCTAATAACTCTTGAAATAAATATTACGATAGAAATGCAAGATTTAGTTCTAAGAGACAAGATAAAATGCGAATATTGTGTAAAAAGGTGTTTTTGGGTTTTTGGTAGAAGAGCAATAATAAGTAAAGCAAAATAACTAAATAAAGAAAGTAAGTATCGCGTATGTAAGAGAGATTGGGACTACAATAGGGGAAAAAGCGTTCTCAGGGAGTAGCGGATACACCACTAGTATTATAAGGATCTAAGATAAAGATTATCATCATGAACATTCTAAACTATGTATGTGTGGGAGGAACTCCGTATTTGGACAATTAGGCAGCAACCATTGCTCACATCATTCTCATAACCACAACAGTCAGCAATCGAGATCAATCAAATTACTACGCTATTAAGCGACGTAATACCGTAGGACGTATCCCTTGGAATGGATAGTGTTCCGTGAGTTTATTTAGTTTCCCAAGTTGATGCGTAAGGGGTGCCAACAGGTTTATATTCATTGTAAGTGCTAGCACGCCTCCGTCTACCAACTAGTAGTTCCCTCCATCAAGTCCCCATGAGAGGCAAATATTGAGAGGTCAACTTCTCTCAACATCAAGATGTAGAAAATCTAACACATGGTCACATCGATGAATATCATAATAGACTTTATCTTATTTCAATCTCATACTAGGGTTTCTCCATATCCCTAAGAACTAGAGATTTACTCAGACATGGAGGCAATCAACATCATGGCAATGGTAATGGAAATAATCATAGATGAATAGTACTTGTATAAATCCACAACGAATACGGGAATTATAACAAGATCTAGAGAAGATGTAGATGGGATGGATGGAGATGGTGGTGATGCAGCAGTGGTGGATGAAGATCCATGCTTTAGCCACTCGGATCTGCGTAGGGCGAAGATGGATCCCCGGTGGATGAATTCCCCCTCTAGATGCCTTCCGAAGGTGAGGTTTCTGTGATTTCTGGGTGTTCTGTATGTCGTCTCCCTGAACTAGTTGCACGGGGTGAAGCTATTTGAGGAGGCGGAGGCGGCGTCAACTATACGGCCGGAGCTATACGGCTAGAAAATTTGCTCCCGCCATATAGTTGGTCGTTGAACCTTCTGCCTCCCTTGTTTTCTTCTGGTTTTCTTCCGGTATTATTAATATTTCCGAAATAAGCGATTTACGTTGTTTTGACTCCTTTTCTACATAGTACAACTGCTCCAAGAATTGTATCCATTAGATCCATCATATGTCCTGATCTTGGTGAAAACAGACATAAAATGTGCGCGCGAGCACCGTAAAATACCAAGATCCTACATCTACAATGCAAAATAATAATGTAAAACATGATACAAATACGCACTCATCACCGTGGAATCTTAAGAGTGGACCGGATGGAGCGGTCCACCCGGTTGTGGTTCCTTGTCTTGCGGCCATCCGGCCAGGCACCTATGTAGCCGGCCAGTTGAGCCTAGCTTTGCCTACCCGGGGGTCATCCCCTCGACACTCATCTCCACAATCATGTTATACATGATCACACAAGCCGTCATGACTTCCCACATTGTGATCGAGCTCCATGTTCTTACCGGGCGATGAACAATGGCCCAACGAGCTTGAATAACACCAAATTCCCTCTCCACGTCCTTCCTACAAGCTTCTTGCTCCTTAGCAAAACATGCTTCCATCAGGTTTGTAGCAGGACTGATTGTCTTCACAAACATTGCCCATGCTGGATAAATGCTGTCATCTAGGTAATATCCTTTGTTATAGGAGTGGTTGAGGATCTGATAGTTCGAATCCGATGTCTGTCCCACTACAAGCCTCGAGAACACTGATGAATGGTGTAGCACATTGATATCATTATGAGAACCTGTCATCCCAAAAAAAGAATGCCTGATCGAGAGAACTTGAGATGCCACTGTCTCAAGAATGACTATGCAACCTTCCTTGTGTCCCTTGTAATGTATCTTCCAAGCAAAAGGACAGTTCTTCCATTGCCAATGCATGCAATCTATACTCCCAAGCATCCTAGGAAACCCTCTTGAGTTGCCAATTTCCAGGAGCTGAGTTGTTTCCTCCGCATTCGGGCCTTTCAATTATTGATCACCAAAAACTTCCACCACCCCTCTACAAAACCTATATATTGCTTCTAGGCATGTTGATTTCCCCATGCAGATATGCTCATCCATGAGATCACCTACAACACTATAAGCAAGCATCCGGATAGCAACAACGCATTTCTGAATGGTAGAGAACCCTCGATTGCTACATGCATCTGGCTTCATCTTGAAATAGTTGTCATGGACTTCCAAATGCGAGACAATACGGTTGAACACATCTCAGCGCATGTGGAAGTGGCGCCTGAACTGAGTTAGAGTATACAGGGTGCGCATCGGGTTGAAGTAGTTATTGTAGAGTTGGATATGACCTACAACTCTATTCTGGATGAGTGTCTCATGACCTAGGAATGGTATTTTGTGCTTCCTCGTGGCTCGACATGGTACCTACAGGCATAACTTCCGAGTCATCGTCTGAGGAGTTGTCACCGTACGTATCGCTGAACTTCATGAAGAAGAACATCACAACCTTATCCTCATCCGCCATTTTTGAACTCACAGTGCCGGCGAGCCAAAATAGCAAACACCTTGTGGGCACGAGTCCGTTCGGCCGATTTTGAGCACTTGGTGGACCTGACGGATCTTGACGATGCGTGGTGGAGCTTGGTGAGGTCGGCGGCGACTCACGTGTACTACCGGCCAACTCCAGTGCTCTGGGCATCTACAGACCAACTCCATCACCTGCAAATCGGGGGCGGCTTGGCGACGGATCTCGACCAGAAGATCTACGACATCGGCACGTGGGTGGAGACATCTAGGGAGCTGCGGTGGTGGGCCGGTGGCGCAGAGGGGGAACACTATTGGTGGGGGTGGGGATGAGGAAGGGCTTGCTGTGGCTGACATGTGGGCTAGGGGGCGGACATGGGAGGACAAGGAAGGATGGCCTCGTGTGTCCATTTGCCCCCAAAACGTCCCCAAGTTTGGGGACAATTTGGAAAGAACAGATGGTCCGGGGGAGGGGAATGGGGAGTCTGTTGGGAGCTGATTTCCTGGCTAGGCTATCTGCGCAAACAGAAACAGACCGATGGGGAGCATTTGGGGAATGCCCTTGAAGATGCTGTTAGAGTATTTAGCATAAAACTACCACTTTGATAGATTTTTTTTCTAAATGGTACCAGTTGGTGTTTTAATCACAAAAAACTACGACATCAAAAACAAGCTTTTGCAAAAAGCACTGGTTCATGGTTGATCACGAATTAACAAACAAACTGCTATGTGGCACTCCTTTGACTCTTGATAATATTAAAAAATCCTAATTATCAAGAAAATATGACCCTCCTAGAGTCGGAATACTGGACCTTGCATTTTGACGGGTCTAAGGTGCCCGGGGGCTCGGGTGCTGGCGTGGTGCTCAAATCACCCCAAGGAGATAAAATTTTCTATGTATTGCAGATCCACTTCACGGTAATAAATAACATTGCCGAATATGAAGCATTGCTGCATGGAATCCGGATTGCTAAAGATATCAGCATCCGACGATTAATGCGTTATGGAGATTCGGATCATGTTTCTCAAAAAGTGTCGGATATCTGTAATGCAAATAAACACATGGCAGCATATAGAGCTGTTGTGGATGAATTATCTAAATTGTTCGAAGGGTTTGAGGTTCAACACATCCCTCAAATAGAAATGAGGAAGCAAATGCATTATCTCAAATAGGCTCTGCATGGAAAAAGGTTCCGGATGGCGCTTTTCTAGCACCTCAAAGTTCCCTCTATAAAAGGAGTAGATGAGGAGTATCCAACCAAATCCGACTCACCTTTAGTTGTAGTTCTGGGTGTAATTCCCAGCTAGACTCAACCCGACCTCGATTTCTTGGTAGATGGAAAACTACCCGAAGACGGGGTTCTGAGCCGGCAGATCGTCCGATGAGCAAAACCTATACAATAATAAATTGTGAGCTCTATAAGCGGAGTGTACCTAGGGTCTTTCAGCGCTGCGTATCTCTGAAAGAAGGAGTGGAAATCTTACGGGAAATCCACGAAGGCGAATGTGGCCATCATGCTACAGCCAAATCTTTAGTGGCAAAAGCCTTTATACATGGATTGTTTAGACTTACAGCCAAGGTAGATGCCGAACGGCTGGTCAAGATATGCAAAGGTTGCCAAAAGTATGCCAAACAAGCTCATGTTCCAGCTGATCAACTACGAACAATACCTATAACATGGCATTTCACGGTTTGGGGGCTTAACATGGTAGGACCGTTTAAACAGACTCTAAGTGAATTTACCCAGCTCTTAGTGATGGTGGATAAATTCACTAAATGGATTGAGGCTAAACCCGTCACAAGTTGTGATAGAGCAACAACAAGAAGATTTGTCGAGGACGTTATAATCCGATACGGTTATCCACATAGCATTATCATAGACAACAGGAGCAATTTTTCTATGGGAGAACTTGCCAAATTCTGCGATGAACAAAATAGCTGGCTTAACATTGTGTCAGTTGCACATCCACAAGCTAATGGACAAGTTGAAAGATTAAATGGTTTAATCCTACAAGGCCTCAAACCAAGACTCGAAGCCCCATTTCGTCGTGCTGCGGGGGATTGGGAAGAAGAATTACCATCTATGAGATGGAGCTTGCGAACAACTCCAAACAGGTCAATCGGATACACACCTTTCTTCTTGCTCTATGGTGCAGAAGTTGTTCTTCCTAGTGATTTGATTTAGACTTCTCCCCGAGTTGCTGCATATATCAAAGAGGATACCAAAATTTCTGGACAAAATGATCTCAATTTAATCGAAGAAGTTCGCGTCATTGCTGAGATGAGATCAATAGCCTACCAGCAAAAGTTACGCAAGTATCATAGCCAGAGAGTCAGAAACCGGTCTTTCAATAAGGGCGATTTGGTTCTCCGTCTTGTGCAGAAAAGAAAGCACAAACTTTCCCTAGTATGGGAAGGGCCCCTTTTAGTTAGCCGAGTACTGCAAAATGGTTCTTACTATCTAACTGATATGTGGCCAGTCAAAGAAAGACCTTCTACTAAGAAGAGAAAGAGGCCTGGAGGCAGTACAGACCCGGAAGAATTAGATAGACCGTGGAATATTGCTTAGCTACGTCCCTTTTATTCTTAAATTTTCTTTTTTTGTAATCATATATGTGTACATGTTTAATGAGAAATAAAGTATTGGTTGCCTCAATTTTTTTCTAAGAAGTTTTATGTTACCATCTTATTTCCGAATGATCATGTCACAATCGAAAATCCTAGAATACTTGAAAGTACTTTATGCTCATGTTTGTTCTGGTTAAGATTTACGATTCTAAAAATGGTACCTTCGGGAATAAATCTAAATTTTCTAGTCTATACTTGGGTTCTTTATCTGATTGCTGGATGCAGGCATTTTCCGAGTAATGACTTGTTGGTACTGGAAGCCAGCTTGGTTTCCGAGTTTAAAATGATTTAGCAATTGAGCTCCGTTGCTCGGCAAAGTTTTCGTGTTGAAAGTTGTCCGGCTCACGAAAGGGACGAGGTGGAATGCCAGATAAGCGATAAGTATAGGAAAAACTAAAAGTGCTTATGTAAAAATTTCAGGCACATCAAAATAAAAGCCAAAAAGTGCTAAATAGAAGAAGCAAATCTTCGCACTAGCAAAAGTATTACACTACTTATTTACAATCTGATTGTTTCAGAAAAACACATTGTTTTTTCTGGCACTTTACGATGCAGGAGAAGAGGTAGGAGTTGTCGGATCACTAGAGACATCGCCTTCGCCTTGATATCTTTCCGAGACGTTCAAATCCGAAACGGTTTGTTCGTCGTCAGAAACTTCAGTTGTTTCTTCGGCAGGCGGAGGAGGCGTCTCTACGCGAGTGAAGAATGGAGTGTCATAGCTGGTCAGATCAGCTACATGACATCCATATCCGGCACAGGAGTCCATGATGGCCTTGATATCTTGCTCCTGGCCGTCTTCATCCACAGTCGAATATCCTCTGGTTACTTGCCAGATCTCCATGCTTCCATGGTGGCTCATAACCATGGTGAGGGCGTTCTGTCCTACGGTCCGCGCATAGGACATGTTCCAGTCCTGGATGAGCTGGGGCATCTCCTTTGCCTTATCTTGCACTTCAAAGGCGGGCATTCTATTCATGTCCAGCACTTTGAGAACTTCACCAATATCCTCCAATGATTGGTGGAAATCGTGAAGCAAGTTGTTGACTTGTGTAAGCCGGCTGGTGCGAGACTCGGTGGAGGAAGAATCCAGTAAGTTCAGAGGACTTGCGCATATAAGGCAAAGGTCAGAGAAATATATCCAAACTCCTAGAGTCGGAAAAAACAGAAAGTCAGAAAATAGGAAACATACCGAAGATGACATCATCAACTTTGGTCTTCTCTGCCCTAAGGCTCTGGAGTTCAGCCGGAGTGCCTCGGGGATGTCCTTTTCTCTAAATAATTCAGCATTGACATCCGAGATTTTCTGATCCTGGGCCACGATCCTTCGATCACGTTCTTTAGTGGCCATGGAGGAGGATTCGAGGACTTGTGCAATGCTGCGCTCGTGATCCGCCTTAAGCTTATTCAGCTCTCGATGTAAGTCGGCATTCTCCACCTACAGGGTCTTAAGATTGTTGGCCTCTTCAATCATTGCACATGATTGTTTGACCAGTGCTGTAAGCAAAAAAGAGCAAGGTTAAGGACTGAAATGATTACCTTCAGCCTCATCCTTTGATACCTTTAATTGAGCATTTTCAAGTCAGAGAGCTCTTATCTCTCTCCGCTTGTTACAAATATTCTTCAGTAATTCTTGGTTATAAGCATTAACTTTCTGTAAGTCAGAATAATACCCAGAGTCAGAAGTCTACTAAAGACTCGGGCTAATATTTTAACTAATATCAGCACGAGCCTTGGGGGCTACACTAAGTTCATTCTTTGGCATCCTATGAAAGCATAAATCTGGATTGGTTATCCAGCTTCATGCTTGGGGGCTAGAGGATATGATATGAAATAAAGTAAAAAAGTTGAGTTGGAATTCCGACTTACATGTTGTTCATGAGTAAGCTTGCTTAAGCTCATGTTCACCTCAGTGGTAACCTTCTCGGTGAGGGTAAGCGGGATTACTGGTGGTGGCGGAGCCACACCGGCTTTCAGTTTCTCGTCATGAAGACGAATCTGTTCAAGAAGCTCGGAGTACTTGATGTCCTCTGCTTCTTGTGCCTCTTCCTCGACGGTGATGTTTCGGCTCTCTAGGCACTTCTGAGCCAGCCTTTGTATATCTTCTGTAGTTTTCTGAGTAATGCAAAGCTTTGGAATACCCGAATTGCTGAGAAGATTTTCGGCAAAAACTTCTGCCGAGGGATCATTACCCTTTATGGCTTCACCCTTATCAATTACCGAGTTACCCATGGTGACATCGGTCTGCGAACCAAGGTTTGCTGGCTCGGAATGCTAAGATGGATCTTCTGCGATGGACGGAGATGGAGTAATCTCAGGCATTGTAGAAGGCTACGGGGCAGGAGTCAGAGGCACTATGGCAGGAGAAGTCAAATTTAACTTTGACTTGCGCAGGGGCTTCGATGAGCCTCCTTTCCCCTTGAACTTAGAGAGTTGTTTAGCCCTGAAGAAGTAATAGGACAAAGATTGTTACACTTCAGAAAGAATGAGAAATAAAATACAGAGACCTTGTGAAGAAAGTTAAATCTTCACAATGGGCACTTCCTTTGTGCCGACAGACATTAACGGAGTCTTACGCTTTCGGGTAAGAGTCTCCGGCAATGGGACTAGTTCTCCATCACCTTGAGAAATCTCAGGAGGATATCCCTCGAGAGGAGCAAGCTCCGACTCGGGGCGGTTAGCAAGCTGAAAAGAAGAAATATCGCAGTATTGCAAAAAGACACAATAATGTATCGATGAACACATAATTCGAGTTATTGCTGGAAAACTTACTGGTGTCACGGGATCATCAGCCGTATGCATGTCCAAGGACAGCTCTGGGATTTTCCTCTCGATCTGCTCCCTTATCAACCACTTGATTTGGGACTCATAGTCCCTTTCCGAGTAAGGACAGGAGCAGATCCGCAGAGAGTTCGTCTTGCTCTTGGTAATGGAGTGCATAAGCCGGTCGCCATGATGTTGGAGAGGCTGAATCTGACGCGCCAGCCAACAGTGGACCAAATTGGATCCTTTCAGAACCTTGTGCTTCATCAGATATTTGATCTGCCTCTTAGTAAGAAGGAGATCGTTAGTGAGAGCCGGAGGATCTATGTCCCAGGACTCTTGGGGCGTGGCGGCGCCATCAACGAAAACCGGCAAAGCAGTTGCTTTGCTGGGAGCCGGTCTGCCCTTGTGATATAAGAATATGGACGACCATTGTTTCACCGACTCACTAGCCTTAATCCTAGGATAGACTCACTCTCTCCTAACAAAAAAACTAAGAGTTCCGGTAATATAAGGATTACCGGCGGTGATAGTATTTCTCCGGGTATGAAAATAATAACAGAAGAGAATGAGACTCGGCCTAATACCGAGATACCCCTCACGCAAGAGGCATAAGCACTCATTTCTAAAATAGAGTTTGGGGGAGGTGGTGGAGTTGTACTACGTAGTGATCTATGGCCTCAGAGAAGAAGCTTGAGGGAGGAAAGCTCAAACCTCTGTCGAGGTGGGTGCTGAAGTGCACTCGCTCGTCGGCATTGGGGGGGCGGTTTGTCCGAAGCCGCTCCACCGGTCGCCGACATGGATGAGACCTTCATTCTCAACGACGTGGAGCTTGGCATCATCAAGGACGCATGGGATCCAGACCCTGCAGATCTTCTCCTTCTCCACCGTAGGATCTGTCGCCGCCGTCGTCGCCACAACAGAAGATGAGGCCTCAACCATTTTTTGGGCACCAGTGACCTGGGATGGGCGACGCTGTGAGATTTGGGGGAGACGGAGGAGCTCTGTTCGCAGGAAGCGTCGAGAGGAAGGATGAGGAACTGTCGCTGGTGAGGAGGAAGGAAGAAATCTCAGCGCCTTATATCCTTCACTTGCGCCATGATTCGTGCAAAATAAACTGTAACCGTGGAGCTGGGTAACCTCCTCGCGATGATTATGTCGCCTTGATCTCCGTGCACGCATTAAAATGATGCCTCGATTCCGCGAAAGGCGGACCCACCAATGGTCGTGCTGACAGGAATGTCTGTCAGTGACGTGACTTGACCTTGACTGATGTCAGGTTATGTTAGAGACCAAGTTCTGGCTTAGTTTTAATTTCAAGCTGGAAACCTGAATAATGTACTCATAGGTTCGACTCGTTTTGAGACCCGGATCCTATCCTTTCTTTTGAAGTTTCAGGAACCCTTCAAGATTCTACAAGCTGAAGATGGATCAAGCTAGACAATGATGAAATCCGACTATAGATCTTGGAGGCTTTCGGGGGCTGCTGTTGGGGATATACTTTCCGGGTATCCTCACTATGCCTCACTGACCAGGGTGGCCCACTTCGGATTAGAGCTTTGCTTCACGGAAGGCCTAGTTAGGGAGAAGAGACAGAGTCCAGTCCGGCTATGGGAAGACCCAGAAGACTTACAGACATAGGCATGTTATGTTACCTGTAGTTCAAGATGTACTCTGTAACCGACTCTTAGTCGTAGCCGGATAGGTCTCTCTTGTAAACCCTAGGCCGGATATCTATATAAGTCGTCCTAGTACAAGCCTTTAGGGCACCCCACAATAGTCTATAATCTCAACTCGCACAGGCGAAACCCTTGTAACCCATATTCCAACTCTGCCGTATTACTAGATTGCTAGCAGGAGTAGGATCCGTCCAAAGCCAGCAGATTCGAACCTGGGTAAACTTGTGCGCTGTAGCATCCTAATTGTCTAACAATTGCAATGCTACCTGCCTAGTCTATATATTTCTACTTCATACATGTCATTAAATGCATCATCATTATATCATGCTCATGTCATCATGCCACATTGCATTTGAGCATCATATAAACCCCTTTTCATTTGGTTCTTCCTTCATATGCATTGCTTATTAATTATAGTTGCTTCTTGATAAATTGTATTTGGATCTTGATATATATTGTCTAATGCCCAAGTTGAGCCGAGGGCATATCTTTTCAACCTCCACCACCTTTCTTGTCACCACCTTATAACTCCACCAACCAACTATATGTGAGCCATTGCATTTCTATTTGCTATTTAAATCTAGCTCATATGTGCTTGGAGGGATCCACTTCTATTTCTACATGATCCCATGTATGATCTCTATTTTGTTCACAATAATAAGTATGTGGAGCCACATGGCCACCTTTGCATGCCATGTGGGTAGAATCCATTTTCCAAGCTTCCATATGCTATGTTCTTGAACAAATGGTCATGTAAGGATATATATAGCTATATGTTACCTAGTGGATCATGCACACAAGCTTCGCCATTTTGTATTCTTGCATGCTCATATATTTGTTCCATATGGTAATAAAGCTTCTATTCTCTTTGTCTTGCCTTTACTCAAATTTGAAGCATGTCCAAGTAAATGCCCATGTGTATTCCAATTGTTTTCACAAGGATGGTTGGTGCATTTATGATCCATGAATGGCCCATGCCAAGCTAGCCACTTTCTTCATGTTATGTGGGTTTCTTTGGTTTTTGGTGAAGGGCTTGCTTTGACTTGAATTCAAACTTGGGTCAAATTCAAACTAAGCTCCCTAGGTCACCTTCTTTCCAGCTTTTTGTTTCTTTTGTGTAGTGATCTTGCTCTTTTGTGAAGCTCATGTTTTAGCTTGATTTTAAATAAATGAAAAACAAATAAAAGGAATAAAACCTAATCTTCTAGAGGCAAATAAACCAAGCTATCCCTAAACCCTCTTGCTAACCTAATCCCCCTCTGTTTGGATAAACCTATCCCTAGCTAAACCCTCTAGCCAAGCCTCATCTCCCTCTCTCTTACTAAGTACTAATTCCTAAACTAACTAAACCTAGCTACCTCTACTAATCAGACCAACTACTATAGCTAACTACCCCTGTTACACCCTGGACTCTACTCCGATCCATCTAAACCACCCAGCTGCACGACGCCACCCTCCCTGGCTCGACCGAGAGTAGAAAAGGAGCAGCGCCAGCCCCGGTTGCGTCCCGCGGCAACCTGGGTCGACTGCACCAGCCCCGCGTCCTGTTTATCTTCTCCCTGCACGTGAGCGCCAGCTACACCACACCTCACGCGTGTCCTTCCTTCTCTCTGCATAAAGCACGCAGCAACACGCAGTGCCGTCCCTAGCTACCTGTCCCCAGATCGAGATCTCTCCCGTCCTCCTTTTCTCTTCCGCAGCACGTCAAGTCCAGACGACCTAGCGGCCATGGCAACCTCGTCCTCCTCCTGCTGACGGTGGTTCAGCTGGCCTTGAGTCCACGCCGCCATGTCTTGGGGATGGCCTGGTCGACGATGCACAAGCGGGAGCACCTGGACGCGAAGCTGGGGCTTCTGTACATCGCCAGCCTCGCCGTGCACCGACCGCCACCTCGACGCTCGGCGTGTACGCGACGCCACCGCTTCGCGCGCCCCTGTACTACTGGCCTTCTCCCCGTCACGCCTCCGTCGACCTCCACCCCGGTGAGCTACCGCCTTGAGCCTCCTCCCGCTCTCGCTGTTCGCCTGCGCACAGCCGCCTCACACCCGCGCGCTCGCCGCGCATCGCCTGTCGCTCGCCGTGCTCGCTGATTAACAGCAACAGTAGCAGCCGCGCCCGCTCTCTTCAACACAACCTCACGACCGCCACAGTCCACCTCCGGTGATACCTCTCGAGCCAACAGCATAGCCCAATCCTTCTTCTTTCCATCTAGCCCAGCCTTGCTCAGAAAAAAGAACCACCACAGTGGGAATTGTCCGTCGAAGTTGCCCCGATCTTGCAGCTGCTGTCTCCCAGATTCGTCAGTATAATGCTTGTTTTTCGCCGTATGTTCCTCGCCAGATCCCAGCCACCCTAGTACACCTTCGACGACATATCCTGAACGAAAGTTG
Source organism: Avena eriantha (assembly GCA_910589775.1). NCBI lineage: Eukaryota > Viridiplantae > Streptophyta > Magnoliopsida > Poales > Poaceae > Avena > Avena eriantha. The sequence goes on along the minus strand of OU342740.1, from coordinate 195,966,505 downwards.
TAGATCGTGAAGCCCTCTCCAACTTTTCTTTTTACGGCGTCACAAAATTCACTACCGTTCACTGGCCATCTTCATCAGAACATCAGAGCTTGCCAAATCTCCGCGGATCAAATCAGTTCCGTTTGAGTTATCACACCGTGTCCAGGATGGTTTTGCAAAAGGCCACTCACAATTTTTGTGAGCCTTTACTTGAGGTCCCTGTCCCAGCCATGTGTCCAGTCTTGGATGGCTGAGCACGCGCGTGGCTCCACCCGCTTCTGTCCCCACCATTCAGTTAGCGTGAGTAGGTCTAGCTGAGTGACAAAAGTACCAAAACCCTTTTCTAATTAAATAAAAAAACCAGAATATTGAATATATTTTAATAAATTCATATATTTTTATATAATTTGAGTTTGACAAAATTTTCGAAATGAAAAGTGGTTAATCATGATTTCAAATATAAATTCAAATTTGATCGGAATCAACTCTAACTAGTCAAACCTGTGAATAATTTCAAATTTTGAAATTATTGCATTAAATAATAATTTTAAATTTATAAATTCAAATTTTGCAAATGAGATATGTTTATATCAGAAAAATGCCAGGAATTCAAATATACCATCCAAAATAACTTTTGAGCAATCTAAAATTTCAAAAATTATTTACATGCCAATAAATGCTTTTATCTTAGTAAATCCATAACTTTTATTCAGTAATTCCAAATTCAACAAATAAAATGTCTAAATCGATTAGCTTGATGATACCGTTCTAACTATGCATTTGATGATATCATTTGAAGCATGCATCATGTAAAACCATCAAAACCTGAATGGTTTATGCAAATAAAATGGGCCCAAATAAATATTAAAAGTGTCAATTCTTGTTTCCACACTTCACCCTTGCCATGCTACATTACTACCATGCAAATGCGCATCATTTCATCATGGCATGCTTTGTTTGCTTGTTGCATTCTATTAATATGATTGTGCAATGTATTTATTTTGGCCCTTGTGTGTTTGACTTTTATCTGGATAGACACTAAGCAAGAAGAATACCAGAAGCCTCATGAGTATTACCCGGATCCTTCTTATTCGATAACAGAACTTCCAGGCAAGAAATTCCCCATGCTTGCATACATATAGTACATATGCTTCTATCTTACTTTTGCACTTTTAAACCCCACTGAAGCTTGTTCCCCAATCCTATGAGCCATTATTACAAGAGTTGTATGAGCCATGCGAGTCGTAGAATTGCATGTGTAGGTTTGTGCGAGTCTTTGGATAATGAGGTACCTAAACAACTTAATCTAAGTAGTAATGGGATAACTAATAAAAAGATATCGGTGAGGATTATCTGCTATTTGGTTCTTTAAGCTCACTTGTGTCCCGTAGGACCCCGAGTACTTGATTCCTGTTCCTTGACTATTCACACTATTCACATACCAGAGACCCTTTGGTTCCTCCTTTGCCCGAGCTTGATTCACACTTTATTTCTTGGGGCCACAAACTAGTTAGGGGATTTATTATTGTCCTGTACTTATACCATTATTTACTGCTTTATTCATGATTGTGCGTGGAGCACCTGTACTGTTTAGGATCACGACACGATTTCATGGTATCGACAAGCCTAGTCACACTTTTGGGTTCCCAGTTGTTACAACTGTTCTCGCAAACCCTGGGTCCGTCTCGGAGCCGGCCAGCTTATTGGGGTGGCCCCTAAAATGATTTATGAATCCTGTGAATGCTTTGTCGTGTGGCCCCGTTGTGTTTTATTTGGTTCTTCCCAAGGTTGATCGTGTGTGTGTTGCTATTTGTGCACCCCTGCAGGGTAAATCTTTCTAAAAGGCGTGTCCGCGGTTATAAATGACTTGGAGCACATTTTCTCGATCATAGACAAGCATAACTAAAGTACTGCCTCTAATTTGGCTAAAACATGACTAGTAATTAGTACAACACTCATGGAATGGTTAATAAAATTACAAACGGATGGGTTGCTCTTCCACCTTCTTGTCGGTAAGCGAGAAGGAGAACAAGCGAGGTTATTTAGGTTGCTTATATAACTCTTGCTATTAATTAACGGGCGTCTGTCCATCTCTGGTTGGACGGATGTGTAGCGAGTCTCTATAGCTCTTTGGTGATATTATCTTTTGCTACAATTGCGTCACCCCTAGGTTGTTCCCTTTAGCTGCATTAAGACTTCCCGAGTACCCCTAGGGTTTCACACGATAAATATTTGGTTTAGGTGGATAGGTATGCTCTCCGGAAGGTTACTAGGGCGAAGAGACCGATGATGGTGGCAACGACCATCAGGTGTAGAGATTCCGAGGATGGAGATGCATGAGATCTGTGGGCGATATGTGCTTAGTTCTGTGGCATCTTATGCCGATTTGCTTCTTATCCATACTTGGATCTTTTTTTCGCTTCCGCTTGATACTCTGTTGTGTGATGTTTGAGGATGTATCCTAAACTATTAAGTCTATCTAGGATATTTGGATCTTGCCCTATGGCGTTGAATATTTATGTTTTTATTGTTTCTAGATGGTGTGACTCTAATGTCTATTGTAAGTCGCAGACATACATAATCATTTGTGTATGTCATGGCCGTGTTACCTGTAGCTTATGCCCCTCGCTCTTATCCTGATGTTCTTTAAAGTGGATAAGGTGGTCGGCCGGTACCATGCCCTGTTCCGTTTCGACGGACCTACACGTGGGTGGCCTTGGGCCTCCGCAGTAGAATCCCTTATCCACTTTTGGTTCATCCAGGATTGAATTTAGAGCGTCATGTCCGAGGTATTACAATTGGTATCAAAGCCATTCCGCCCTTCAGGGTCTCAGCTAGATGGTCGTTGTCAGTCTAGAAAATATTTTGGTAGCTATGTTTATTAGGAAAAATCTAAACATGAGAGTAGGAATGCTTCCATTTTTATTCTTACCCACCCACCTACCCTTTTCTGGTAAGGGGGTGTAATGTTTGTTTATCCTCTTCTAAAAATTCAAAATAGGATTCACGTGTTTGGGGTTTCCGTAGTACCATAGGATGTGTGTGTAATTTTTTGTCTATCTATTGCATCCAACCTTGTTGTCGCAATCTGCCTTTAGTTATCAACTGTTGGTACATTCCATACCGATAGGCTTATGTGTAAACCAACATGATCTATCCGACTCTTTGTAAACCGATGCGATAGGACTTACTCTTTGTTAACCGACACAATCTTGTTAAGCGTGTTCGTCCTTCCTGCATGTTTCACAAAATGTGGAGTTGCTAATCTCTGTATGTTAAGTGGTTTCCACATCTAGTTGGTATTTTAATGCCAAAAAATGCGGAATTTTTTTCTTTGATACATTTGTATTTCCACTCCTTTTAAGTCGTGTGGGATACGCTATATATCTTCTTTTTATCGGCATGTTCATGCTAACTCGACCTTTTTACTACCGCGCTTCATCCTGAAGTTTTACTTCATCTTCAAATTCTTTTGGGGTTAAATACATAACTTGTGTCGACCCGATGCCGGTGATTGTAATTGGGTTCTCGGTATTGTTTTATGATGCTTATCATTAGTGTAATATGGTCTATGCTATCAATCTAATCCCCCAAATTATGGCGGTTATCTCTTGTGATTTTGAGTTATACCGCGATCATATCTAAATCATATTCAACTATCTTCGGCAATCCGGAGGTTTCTTAATGCACTTATGTGGGATTTTCATTCAATTGTCGTGCTTCATATCCTTTTGAGCTCCATATCTACAAGGTTCTCCTTGAAATGAGAGAATCTCATTCTTTTCATCTCTGATAGCTTTGCTTAATGTATGAGTTATCATTGGTTCTTGTCCAAAATCTCCTCTTTTTCAACCGGTGATCCGATCAACAAGGTGAACTAGTCAGGATCTCTTTTCTCATCCGAAGTGCCAGATAATCTATTCTTCCAATGCATATATTCCAACACAAAATCCTAGCTCGTAACATTGATTTTCAAAGACCATTGAGTTTAGAAGGTGTTTGAGTATTCATTCATTTCTCTCGCCTCATGAACTTGGTATTCTTGGAATATCTCTATAATTCGTGGTGGTATATCTTGACGATATTCTTGCCTATTCTATATCAGTGGAATAACATCTTCTTCTTTTTCTCTCAAGCTTCGTGAACATTGCATGTGTGCAAAGTTCTCAATGTGTGAATCCTGGCCTCTGGAAGTCGCCTATCTTGGCCACGTGCTTCTGCTAAAGATATCGCTACAATTCTAGAATCAGCAAGCCCATTGTTAATTCCATCCTCCACCTTCAACCAAATCCGGAGTTTTTCCTTGTTTGGCAAGTTTTCATCATCGTTCCACTGATGATTTCCTCAAGACTGCTATATCTCTCTCAGATCTTCTTAAGAAGGATGAGAAGTTGTTTGGTCTTTCGCTCATCAATACACCTTTTGAAACCCTCTCTCTTTATTTTTCTATCCTCAATTCGCCGGATGCCGCGAAGACTTTCAGATCTTTTGTAATCCTTCTATTCAAGTTGGTGCTATCTTTTCTCTATTGAATCTTGCAGTTTTTCTCTGTAATCTTCCTTCATATCTTTCCGATGGCTTGGGACTTCTGACACGATGACAACATTATCATCTCTACTATTTGCGTCGTTCGTCGCCTGAGATTTTTTCCGTCTTCCGCATTAAATGACGGTTTTGCCCCTAGCTTTTCTAAGAATTTACCCACCCTGCCACTGCAAAGTGAATCAGAGAAATCATCGATCCCGACTCCCATCCTCCGCTCCTCCTATCGATCCTCCCCGCCACCGGAGATTCTACCAGCCTCAACTCCTCCCCTCCGCTCCTCCTGCCCCAAGGGCCGCCCATGGAGTCTATCCATCCCCAACCTCCCATCGATGCCATCTCCCCGTCCCTCCCCGGGCTCCCTCGCCTCAGTAGTCCGGATTTCCACGACCACAACGGCGGCCACGTCGTTCCACCCGCCGATCGAGATGGGGAGAGCTGAAGGGTATCTCCTCCACGAGTAGCACATGTGAGTGTTGTTCCCTGATCCCTTTTAACTTTGCATCAGCCTAGATTGCGTGCCAAGCGAGGTCACCATGCTTCGGCCGCAGCGGCGGTGCTGAACGAGTGATGACCCACAAGTATAGGGGGTGTATCGCAGTATTTTCAAGGGAAGTGAAACCTAATTTATTGATTCGACACAAAGGGAGCCAAAGAATATTTATAAGCCTTAACAACTGTGTTGTTAATTCAGCTGCACCTGGAAACAATCTTGCTCACAGCAGTTTATCAGTAGCAATAGTTTTGTAGTAGGAATAGTAAAGTAGCAGCAGTAGTAAAGCAAAGACAATAGTAACAAAAGCAGTAAACAGTGGGATTCAAGTGTGGTAGGCATAGGGATGGATGGACGGGTGTTGCATGGACAAGACAATTCAAATAGCAATCAGAACATAGGGCAATTGCAGATAAATAAGATAAAGCATCCAAGTACTAGACAATCCTAGGCATGTGTTCCATATATAGTCATACGTGCTCGCAATGAGAACTTGCACAACATCTTTTGTCCTGCCAGCCCGTTTGCAGCGGGGCCTCTAGGGAACTACTAGCAATTAAGGTGCTCCTTTTAATAGAGCACCGGAGCAAAGCATTAACACTCCGTGAACACATGTCATCCTCACATCAAAGCCATTCCCTTCCGGTTATCCCAATTTCTGTCACTTCGGGGCCATAGGCTCCGGACAACATCGTGTGTATACAACTTGCAGATAAGACCATAAACAATACTATCATAATGAATCAATAACATGTTCAGATCTAAAATCATGGCACTCGGGCCCTAGTGACAAGCATTAAGCACAACAAGTTGCAACAAAGTCATAAAGCACTAATAAAAGATACTAGGCACCATGCCCTAACAATCTGATGCCATTACATGAACGATCTCATCCAATCCCTACCATCCCCATAGCCTACATCGAGGGATTACTGACTCATAGATGGGGGAAACATGGATGGTCGATGGAGAAGCGATGGTGATGATGATGGCGATGATCTCCTCCAATTCCCCATCCCAGCAGGGTGCCAGAACGGAGTTTCTGGTGCTGTTTCGTGGAATCTGGTGGTGGCGGCGGATCGGAACTCCTTCTGGAAAAACGTCGACCCCCCGAAGTTTTTAGGTCAGAATGCTCCTTATAGGCGAAGAGAGAGGCCGAGGGGGTGCCTAGGGGGCCACACCACCCCCTGGTGCGGCCTGGCCTAGCCCGCGCTAGCAGGTGGTGTGGCCACCCCCTGGCTCTTCTCTGTCTTGTATTCTGGCTCCTGGAGTCTTCGGGTGAAATAGGATTTTTGGCATATTTTCCGGGATTTTTCCTGATAGTTGATTTTCTGCACAAAAAGTAGACACCAAGGCAATTCTGCTGAAAACAGCGTCAGTCCGCATTAGTTGTATCCAAATCACACAAGTATAGAGGAGAAACAATAGCAAAAGTGTTCGGGAAAGTAGATATGTTTTGGACGTATCAACTCCCCCCAAGCTTAGCTTATTGCTTGTCCTCAAGCAATTCAGTTGAAAACTGAGTGCGATAAAAGAACTTTCACGAACACATTTGCTTCATAAGATGTAAATATTCTCAACAATGCGATCAACTACTTAAACAGTTCATAATAAAGAGTATGCAACTGAGTCTACTTAATAGTCATTGCAAGCTATGAAGAGATTCCAACTCAAGAATAATAAGTAGCATGAGGCACAAACATAAGCAACATTATAATGCTCATAGAAAGGTATGATAGAGTGGTATCTCGCTTGCCTTTGATTATGAATATCAAGGCACCTCTGAAGTTCAAGTGATGACTAGAAGTAAAGATATCAAGGATACAAGCATCAAAGTCATAACACAAATAATCAAGTAATGGAACAAACACAAAGAATGACAACTATGCTCTCAAGAAGGTGCTCAAAGAATAAATGGAGACTCAACAAGTAAAGAAAAAGGTTTTGAATAATTTTGAAAAGCTTCCAAATGCTGAAAGTATGGTACTCATTAGCTTTGAGCTCTCATTGCCCCTATCATAAGCATCTTTAAATGGTTAAGGTTAAAGTGACACAACTAAGAGGATATGCTTGACAAGTTATAAATCGAAGTCTCATGCCCCTTACTTACGAAGACCGATCCTCATGCTACTCAACTTCAGTCACAAGTATGCTCTTGTCATTGTAAGTATATACATATCATAGAGAACCACCAACGGGGTACCCCTTGCACATGACACAGGAGCTATCCCATAATCAAAATAACAAGGCAAGCAGACAATGAGCATCTCGGCGATCTTTTTATTTACTATGTGCATAGATTTTTATTGAGGATGCTTCATAGAATGCTCATTATGGTTATTCTGCAAGTTTCCATCATGATTAGGCATGCCTTAGGCTAGCGGCCCAGGCGTTTCTCTAACATACATACAAACTCCATGATCTTACAAGTTCCACTTTTATTTCACACCGCCGGGATCCATGAACAAAAGAACATGATATCAACTAGGTACAAAGTACCTATGAAGCGTTGAAAGCGGTCCCCATGATACATGGTTCTACTAACTTCAACTCATAAAGCACAAGCATATGCGCAACAAAGAAGGACGCAATGGTTCAGGTTTATTAAGTGCAAGAAAATAAAGTGTGCCATCAAGTTCGTGAGAGCTTTACTAACTAACTTTATCATAACAAGCAAACATTTTATTCGGAAGAAAACAAGGCATATTGAATATGCACGGAGGTAGCAAATGATGCTAATGGGTAGGTATGGTGGACACTTTGGAAATATTTGGTTTAGCGAGTTGGGAACTTGAGTAAAACATACTCAGTGAAAGTGAAGGCTAGCAATAGTAAGGGAGCGACAAACGAGAGAGCAATAGCTGTCATTATCATGCTTGCAACAAAACAGGACTACTCATGGCATGAAAGTGATTCAAGATCCTCAAGGCAAAATAATTCATCAAGGCTTAACTGATTATCACAGTCATGTGCATGCGTGAGCATGTGCCAAGTCAATTAAAATGAAACATTCAGAGGAGGATACAGCGGTGTCATACCAATTTATGAATAGAGCAATGCAAGCAAACATTCATAAGACATGCTACAAACTATTAGCAAGCTGGAGCTAATCATAAGAAAGCAAGAACTACTAAGCATCCAAATATAACATACACCCTACTTGAACGGACTAAGCAAGCCCACAGTGATGAGTATATGTACAAAAATGAAAACAAATAAAGTTCGTTACCAGCCTCTTACCATGCCTCAAGTTGTCATTAATCCTTATTATTGCTCATCACTTGTGTGGCTTGAATAATAATATGAAACCAATATTTCACTGAGGACTACTGAACCCTGTAGCAAACTCACAAAACCAAAGAAGAACGACAAATATTTTTGGTGTTTTTGATTTTTTAAACAAGAACCAAAAGGGAAAAACTAGCAAAGCAAAATCTTTTTGGGGTTTTTGAATAGTTCAAACAAAGCAAAAAGGGAAAAGCAAACTAAGGAAAAAAGAAGAAGCAAACCAAAGAGAAACAACAGAAATATTTTTGGTCTTTTTGTGTTTTTAGAAAGCAAAAGCAAAGAAAGAGAACGAAAACTAAAAAGAGAACGAAAACATGAATATACAAAGTACCGACGCAACATGATATGGAGATGAGTGCGGTGTCGGCGTACCTCCCCCCAAGCTTAGGCTTTTGGCCTAAGTGGGTATCAATCCATGTACGGATAGAGGTTCCAAGCGGGCGGATCTTGGTAAGAATGGCAGTAGCTGGGCCCATGAGAAGAAGAAGAAGCTCCCCAATCATAAACGAGCTGCTGATATGAAGACTCTCCCTCATTCGAGGGCTGGACCGAATCATCCATAACCTCCCTTCTTGTGTCCTGCTCCTGTTGGGAGAGCTCTCCAAAGTACGTGTCAAGCTCCTCCTCAGTGAGGGACCATCCTTCCCTGTTATCAAGGTTAAACAAAACAGGTGCAGGCAAAAGAACAACATGCTCGAACTTGCTCTTTCTCCAACCAGCTTTGAGAAAGGTTATTTCATAAGATAACTCACTCATACTAGCCCACAAGGAAACAAATTTATGCTGTATCATGGAATTAAGATCAAGCCTTTCTATGGGAAACTGTAGGTCTAGATGATGAGGCACTAAACCATGCAATGCTAGTAAACGAGAAGCAATGAGGCCTCCACAAATTCCAACTTTCTCACGGTTAGCGGCAAGACGGAAAGCTATCAAAGCACCTAAGTTGTAAGACCTATCTTGTTTAAGAGCAGCAGAGATAAATGCTAGATCAAACGAAGATAATTTATTGGCAGTTTTCCTAGCAAGAACACACTTGGCAATAAAGTAGGCGAAGTAGCGAATGGAGGGAAAATGAATGTTACGGATTTTTCCAATCTCCTTAGAGAAGCTACTCCCTTGGCAAATTTTTGCGTATAAATCCATGAGTGGTTCAGGTCCCTCCTTAATCTTTCTACATCATCCCCATTGAGGTACCTTAATAGCTGCACAAAAATCATCAAGAGAAAGGTCGAAACTATATTGTAAATTTTGTAATGGACCATGGGGTTAGGCAAAGAGTGACTAAATTGGAAGTCTTGCACGACAGACATGGTTAGCTTCACAAATTGACAAGGTTCATCTTCCAAAAAGTGCTCTAACCCTGCATTAGAAACCAAAGTGTGGAAATCTTGTAGAATTCCTGCAGCTCTCATGAACTCAGAGCATGGATAAATGGAGGGAAAAACTTCCTCCTCTCGGTGGACCTTCATGACCTCAGGCACCCAAAGCTCATGTTGGTTTAGGTGGTGTTCACTCATCTTCTATTTTGAAATTTAAACACCTATTAAAAAAGTGATTGCAAAGTAAATATAATGAAGGATTCTACTCATATAGACTTGCAAGAGGCCTAAACATGCATCAAAACTATTTCTCTAAGCATCAAACAAGCTTACAAGCTCTCATAACCAGTCACCTATAGCTGCAAAATACTCAATTATAATCCACTAAACACAAATCTACTTGGACAAGGGCAGGAGTCACATACCAGGGAACAAATGCTCCAAATTTCAGCAAGAAAGATGGGCTGAGCAAGGAGATCAAAAAAATCGAGAGCAAGCACAGCAAGAACACGATTTTGAGCAATGAACTGGAGGTTACTCGGGAGAGAGAAGAAAGTGGCAGGTGAGAGAGTTAGTGGGGGGCTAGGGGTGGCCCACACCAGGGCATGGCGCCACCCAAGGCTGGTCGCGCCACCATGTGGTGTGCCTGCCTAGTGGGCCTCCTGGTACCTCCCAGGTACTCCTCTGCCCCTTTTTTATGTAAAAATTTAATATGAATTTTCTGGATTTTTTCGAGACACTTTATTTTTGGGCAATTTTCAGAAATAGAAGAATGATTTTTCTAACAGACATATTTTTTTTCTTTTGGAAACATGATGCAAGGACAAAACAAGGCTAGAACTACAGAAGTTCTAACATGCAAGCAACTAACAACAAAAAGAAAACTAAACGAAAGCAAAAACTAAAATGCAAAGGATAGAAATAAACGGAGATAATCATAATGAAAACATTGTTTTGTTCAATGGAATCCTTTTGTTAACAAGGTTGATCAAGTCTTGCTACCAAAACAATTGCATATGAGACAAAACTTTGTACTCCACTAATGATTATGTTACCTCAACCTTGATAGCAATGGTCCCAATCATAAGTTTCAAATTTTCTCTTGGTATGGGACAATATATTTCTCCAACTTGAATGCCTTCAACATGTTCAATTGAATTCAAACCATAAGTCCTTTCAATCTTCTTGGGGAAATAGACAGTATGTTCCTTGTCATTAACATTGAAGGTCACCTTTCCTTGATTACAATTAATAACAGCTCCTGCAGTATTAAGAAAAGGTCTCCCAAGAATAATAGACATATTATCATCTTCAGGCATTTCAAGCACAACAAAATCAGTTAATATCAAGCAATTGTGAGCCACCTGAACAAGTACATCCTCACATATACCCACAAGAATAGTGGTAGATTTATCAGCCATTTGCAAAGATATATCAGTTGGTATTAATTTTTCAAGTTGAAGCCTCTTATAGAGAGAGAAAGGCATAACACTAACTCCAGCTCCCAAATCACACAAAGCAGTTCTAACATAACTGTTCTTAATAGAGAAAGGGATAGTTGGAATCCCTGGGTCTCCAAGTTTCTTAGGAACCTTACCATTGAAGGAATAATTAGCAAGCAAAGTAGAAATTTCTTCATTAGGGATCTTCCTTTTATTCGAGACAATGTCCTTCATATACTTTGAGTAAGGAGGCAATTTAATAGCATCAGTCAAAGGAATTTGCAAGAATAAAGGCTTCATCCACTCACAAAACTTATTATAGTGTTCATCTTCCTTTGACTTGTGTTTCTTATCAGGGAAAGGCATAGGTTTTTGGACCCAAGGTTCTCTTTCACTACCATGTTTCTTAGCAATAAAATCTTCTTTGGTGTATTTAGTATTCTTAGTGTGGTTTTTAGGTTCTTCTTCAACTTTTTCTTCATTAGGAACAACATCTTCTTCATTACCACTTTCAGTTTCAGCATCAGAGATAGATATACTATTAGGATCTATAGCAGGTTCAGAGGGTTCTACAACAGTTTTATGTTTCTTTTTCCTTTTCTTACGAGTAGAACCACTATTTTCAGCTTGTTGAGAATCCTGCTCAATTCTTTTGGGATGCCCCTCAGGATATAGAGGATCCTGGGTAGCAGCACCACTTCTAGTTCTAATTTCATAAGCATGTTTTTGTTTAGCAGCATTAACTAGTAAGTCGTTTTGCACTTTAACGAGTTGATCTATTTGAGTTTGAACCATTTGAAAGTGTTTAACAATCATTTTAACATCATTAGAGGTTCTTTCCACAATATCTTTCAACTCAACAATAGCTCTAGTGTTTTCCATTAGATGATTTTGCACCCTTTTATTAAAGTTATCTTGCTTAACAATAAAGATATCAAATTCTTCTAAGCATTGATTAGGAGGTTTAGAGTAAGGGATATCACCTTCATCAAAGTGTTGGAGAGAGTGTACCTCAATAGTGGATGAGTAGGGAATAGGCTTACATAATTCTTCTATAGGAGGTAAATTCTTGACATCTGCAGCTTTAATTCCCTTCTCCTTAAGACATTTCTTAGCTTCCTTCATCACTTCATCATTTAATTCAATAACTCCCCTCTTCTTTGATGTTGGAATAGGCACGGAAATAGATGGTTCAGGTATAATTACTTCAGGTATAGCTTGTTTAGGAGGAGTCCAATCTTCATAATTCTTGCTTATTTTAGCCATTAATTCCTCAGCTTCCTTAGGAGTCCTATTCCTGAAAACACAACCAGCACAACTATCTAGGTATGTCCTAGATTCTTCGGTTAGTCCATTATAAAATATATCAAGAAGCTCATTCTTAGGTAATGGACTTCCAGCCTGTGCATGCATTAAAGCACAAAACCTTGCCCAAGATTCGGGCAATACCTCTTTTTCTCCCTGTTTAATATCAAAAAGTTCCTGCAAAATAGCATGTCTAGCACTAGGAGGAAAATATTTCTGCAGGAAAGTACTAATCAAGCACTCAGGGCTATCAATAGATCCATGAGGTAAATTACTAAACCAAGTTTTAGCTTCTCCGTTCAGTGAAAAGGGAAAAATCTTAGCAACAAAGTAAGTACGCATCTTAATATCATCAGAAAACAAGCCACTCATGGTAGAAAGTTCATTCATATGTGCTACCGCACTTTCATTCTTAGTCCCACAAAAAGGTTCTTTCTCGACAATAGTTATGTAAGATAGATCGAGAGAGAAATCATAATCTTCATCTGTAGTGTTTATGGGAGAAGCAGCAAACTTAGCAATAGCAGACAATTTGGGTCTAATAGTACGCCTCTCAAGGAGACTCTTAGCAGCGCTCCTATCATGGGTGTTCTTACATTCTTTAATAAACTCATCGGTCATCTCAACATAACCATCTTCAATATCATAATTCTCACTAGACTCAGGTGAGCTAACAGGTGTGGTAGTGTCTTCATTAGGAGTTTCGGTATTTCCAGCTATAGTTCTAGCAATCGTAGCATCTAGGAAAGGACCTAATGAACCACTCTTATCAGGCACAGTAGAAACAGCATCATAAGCATCAGAAGTTTCAGATTCAACAGTAGTAGCAGTGTGTGTAGCATGTGTATGTGGTGGTGTAAGGAACTTACCCATAACAGACGGTGAATCAAGAGCAGCAGAGGTGTTCAGAACCGTACCTCTTCTTGTAGTGGATGGTAAAATAGGAACCTTGCCATCACGAGACTTACCCATGATGGAGGGATAGCAGCGAACAATAGAGAATCCAAGTGAACTTGATAAATAAAGCTATGCTCCCCGGCAACAGCGCTAGAAAATAGTCTTGATGACCCACAAGTATAGGGGGTGTATCGCAGTATTTTCGAGGGAAGTGAAACCCAATTTATTGATTCGACACAAGGGGAGCTAAAGAATATTTATAAGCATTAACAACTGAGTTGTCAATTCAGCTGCACCTGGAAACAATCTTGCTCACAACAGTTTATCAGTAGCAACAGTTTTGTAGTAGGAATAGTAAAGTAGCAGCAGTAGTAAAGCAAAGACAGTAATAACAAAAGCAGTAAACAGTGGGATTCGAGTGCGGTAGGCATAGGGATGGATGGACGGGCGTTGCATGGACAAGACAATTCAAATAGCAATCAGAACATAGGGCAATTGCAGATAAATAAGATAAAGCATCCAAGTACTAGACAATCCTAGGCATGTGTTCCATATATAGTCATACGTGCTCGTAATGAGAATTTGCACAACATCTTTTGTCCTGCCAGCCCGTTTGCAGCGGGGCCTCTAGAGAACTACTAGCAATTAAGGTGCTCCTTTTAATAGAGCACCGGAGCAAAGCATTAACACTCCGTGAACACATGTGATCACAGCACAGCCATTCCCTTCTGGTTATCCCGATTTCTATCACTTCGGGGCCATAGGTTCCGGATAACAACGTGTGTATACAACTTGCAGATAAGACCATAAACAATACTATCATAATGAATCAATAACATGTTCAGATCTGAAAATCATGGCACTCGGGCCCTAGTGACAAGCATTAAGCACAACAAGTTGCAACAAAGTCATAAAGCATTAATAAAAGATACTAGGCACCATGCCCTAATAATCTGATGCCATTACATGAACGATCTCATCCAATCCCTACCATCCCCATAGCCTACAGTGGGGGATTACTCACTCATAGATGGAGGAAACATGGATGGTCGATGGAGAAGCGATGGTGATGATGATGGCGATGATCTCCTCCAATTCCCCATCTCGGTAGGGTGCCAGAACGGAGTTTCTAGTGCTACTTCGTGGAATCTGGTGGTGGCGGCGGAGCGGAACTCCTTCTGAAAAAACGTCGACCCCCAGAAGTTTTTAGGTCAGAATGCTCCTTATAGGCGAAGAGAGAGGCCGAGGGGGTGCCTGGGGGGCCCACACCACCCCCTGGCGCGGCCTGGCCTAGCCCGCGCCAGCAGGTGGTGTGGCCACCCCTGGCTCTTCTCCGTCTCGTATTCTGTCTCCTGGAGTCTTCGGGTGAAATAGGATTTTTGGCATATTTTCCGGGATTTTTCCTGATAGTTGATTTTCTGCACAAAATGTAGACACCAAGACAATTCTGCTGAAAACAGCGTCAGTCCGTATTAGTTGTATCCAAATCACACAAATATAAATGAGAAATAGTACCAAAGTGTTCGGAAAAGTAGATACGTTTTGAACGTATCAACGAGATAGGCTTCGAATTCGAGATCGTCTCTGTCAACCTCCGCTTGGGCGCCCACAAACACCTGGACTTCCTCGTGGTCAACGTACGCACACTCTCTCTCAATTTCTTGCATAGATCGGGCAAATCAGTGTATCAAGTAGGTTATCTTTCCTCGCTCTGATTTGTTGCCATTATCTCCCCCGATCGCGACTGCCACGAGCTCGCACATGCCTGCGTCGAATGCTCCTGAATGCCGCCGTGTCTTAGTGGTATTTAAGAGCTTGTATTTAATGGATTCCTCAATGCTGTTGCAGGTTTCGTGCCTCCATGTTAATGCTAAGAGGACAAATTCTGGGGCAAAATCAGATCTAATCTAACCATGATGAATTTTCCGGCAGGCCCCGCCTCCATTTGATTTATGTTAGTACGGCACAAGGTTGACAAGCCGCACCTTCTCCTTCAAGTTCGTGCATCCTCCCACATCATCTTTTGTGGAGCACACTCTTTAGGGATCTGGTACCAGTTTCTTGGTCATGAGATCATGTAAGCTAAGTGCTCACCTTTTCATGTTAAATGTAGAATTTTTTTATATAGCTCTCCATTTGCTTCTTCGATCTGATAAGGTCAGATACTTGGATACTAATGGCGACCAAATAGTCTGGTCAAAACAATTTCAGAGAACCATTATAGTTCGAACGTTCCTGTATGTTAAAGTTCTAGCATACACTATTTAGTAGACCCGATGTGGTTAGGATAGAGAGAACATTTGTTATATACTCTAGCAACTCCACTTTTTCTCGTCAGCGTTTCATCTTACCAAGCGTTAAATTATTAATAGACCAAGCATGTACGATCTTCAAGATATCTGATATTCCAAAATCAGTATAAAAATTGATGAATCATTATACTTGGTCAATGAACTTGGAAAGTAATTTGAGCTGATCTTCCCATTGAGGAGAGACATACACCCCGCCAACAAAAGAAGGCACAATCTCTGATTACTATTAGCATTTGTTAGAACTAACATCATGGGCCTCGGCAATCTTGATACTAAAATGAAACCTATCCATTCAAGCTACTCAACACATACTGCAGGCTTAAACAAGAAGTGATCTGAACAAGGATGTTAGGATTATGTTGAAGATTTAAAAGGAATTAGCAAAATTCATCTTCTTGTAGATGATGTATATTATCAACTAATTTAGCTTATCAATTGATCTCTATTTTGGGAGTGTGGGCTGGTACTGCTTTCATGTGCTTTATGTGCTACTATCAGCCCTTTGCGGAATGTCGTGGGGAATCTGGTTGCTACTGGAGGGAGTCTGGTTGCTGTTGGGGCTGTAGATGTCGCCGACCTTCGGTATTCTCTGGTGAGGGAGCTTTAAGTACCTACAATTTTGTTGTGCTCCTATCATTCTTGAATAAGGAGGTACTACTGATCTCGGTTGTCATGTTGTAATTGCAAAACGATTTTATCTTGACATAGTACGACAGTGCTGATTCTGCAAGCCATACTACCAAAGTCACCACACTATCTATAAGAAAATCAACCACATACACTCTTGCAAATAACTTTGATACTATCTAGGCAATGTCGACACCTCTTGTTTATTGCTTGCATTTTTAGCCTGCTCGGCAAACCTAATATGAAAAATATTCGTTAGTGAGCTAATCCCTGCAAACCAGTTATTCTTGTTCAGCTAGGACCATTGAGACTTCTCTTGGGTGACTTAAGCATCGGAGAATTGTTTGGAGGTCTGTTATTTGGAGCTGGGCATGCTATGAGGCTGTTCCAATTAGTTGCTAGCTCTAAGCTACACTCTTTTCTTGGAGTGACAGTACTCACATTACTGGAAGTTGACCATCGCATAGCAAGAAGAAGCATGGTTTTATATTTTGCGTAGGTTGTGCCATTTTTCTGACTGTTCCCAGCAGGACCTGATATGCAGCCATCTTTCCTCTATTTTACTCAAGCTATGTTGCCAACTCATCCATAACACATCATTGCAAAGTTTATATTACAGGACTTGCAGCTACAATATGTTAATGAAAGAACTGTCATTAGTTGTGGTTAACAGAGGATAATTTAGTATCGTCGTGAGAGGAACAAGATAAATTCTTGTCATAATTCATGAAGTGATCCATGGGAAGATATGCATGGCGAGAGACTGGTGGTGAAGTTGTCACCTCTTCTACATGAAAAGTAAAAGTTCCATAATTTGGTAGAGCCGTTTGTGTGGCATATACTTTCACATGCATCATAGTACAAAAGGAATTGTAGACTGAATTAAATGGTTGTATCTTATTATAGCACTTTAATTAAAGATGTGTCTCGTAAATTTGTCTAGAGTGTACTGGCCAATTGCAGCGGTGGGAGAGGATCAGGAGGAAGAATGAGACGACACCATGTAGTTTTTGTCACGAATAGGTTTATCAAGGAGTCGCACCCAGTAGATGAACGTTACATCTAGGAGCACAAGTAGTGGTATGGTATCAATATGAAACATGCCTGATTTAGAATCCTCTCATTGTTTTATTTGGACGTGTG
Source organism: Avena eriantha (assembly GCA_910589775.1). Taxonomy (NCBI): domain Eukaryota; kingdom Viridiplantae; phylum Streptophyta; class Magnoliopsida; order Poales; family Poaceae; genus Avena; species Avena eriantha. The sequence continues at coordinate 195,949,155 of OU342740.1, read as the reverse complement.
TGATTTGCTATATCTCATGTCGGGTACAAGCATGCGGATGTACTATCGTGGGCTAGGCTTTGATCTGAGAGACTAAGACATCTACAGTGTAGAGAAGATGTGATCTATAAGGTTAGTCATGGTTTGATCGGTCCTTATTCAGATACAAAACAAATGGTCACACCCTCGTTTGCAAAAAAAAAATGAATCAAAATGAAAGTACTAATTTTCGTTATTGTCAATGCATTATAGACATCTATTATGTTTGTATGTGTATGGGAAAATTGTAGAAACCTGTGGCAACGCACGGGTATTCAACTAGTCTTCATCTACTTTGAATCTGACAAATCGCTTGCATCAATCATTGTTTTCTTACAGAGCTTCATGAATTCTGCTTATCAAGATCTTCAGTCTAAATTCTGAGAGTTGGGTTGCATGATTTCCTATTCATGTACAGAGTAATGCTTCAGGTGTGCGATGGACTGATCCCCATCCGACTGCTCTTATCATTCGCTCTTGTACACTGAATTGGTGGATTAATGCGATTTCATTCCACGGAAGTCAAAAGTGGCTTTTATCCCTTGAGATTTCTACTTCCTTCCTTGCTTTTTCGGAGTGTTCTCTCAAGAAAGTGAGCAACAATCTCTTGCTGGTGGTCTCGTCTATTTCAAGATGGAGCAAAATCTTCAATGATCTAGTGGAAACAAATGTAAAGCCTTCTCTGTCCTCTTCTTGTCACCGGCGTTTAGCATCGTTAAACAAGATGGATGGAAGATATATCTAACTTCAATCTGTCAATTTCTTTCTCTTGGTAAAGCCAATTATGGTCGATGCCATAAATCGCAAAATCTATTGCATTAGCCTCTTGGTTAAGGAAAGCAATAAGCATCTCTACAATAAGCCCCAGTTTTCAACATTCAACTCCTCAAAATTCCACCATAATCTAGCAACACCTCCTTCTCTTGAAAATCAATCCACACACCTCAATTGTGTGACCCTTGGTTCTTACCGGCGCAATAAGAAGCTAATCCGAGAATTCCTCAACCCATATCTTTTCCGTTGATATCAAAGAACTCTATCGTTTGAAGGCAATATTGTTTTTCGAACTTCATTTCTTAAATCTAAGGAAAGATTCAATGCTATTTCATCGTGGTTGATAAATTCTCTAAATTGATCTTTTCTTCTAGCAAGAGCAAGAATCATATTCACGTGCATATGTTGATCTTTAATCCCAACGATGTGTCTTTCTTTCTCCATGATACATCGTCCTTTCTAATTCTTCTCAAGAAGTGGTTCTATTCGTTTATCGGGTTTCTCGAGAGCACTGGGGCTATGTTCATCCTATCTTTCTCGTCACACAACCATCCTCCAGGGTCTTCAACTCCTCTGTCTCACGTAGCAAAACGGAAGACTCGCAATAAGTCTATCAAGTTTTGCAAGGTGTAAGGGTCGCACCATTACGTTGTTCATCAACTTGGGAACACGAGGATCATCTTCGTTCCGAACACCCGTCTCTCCTTGTGCCTTTTCTTTTTCCTAGGAATCTTGAGGCGAGATTCTTGTTTAGTGGAGGAGAGTTGTAGCATCTGTGGCATCCCGCTAAAACCACTACTAGAAAATCGCGGTGTTTTTGTGCATTGCATCATCATGACCGCATGCTCATGTCATCCTGCCACCTTGCATTTGAGCATCGTCGTTCATCTTGCATTTGTTTGTCTAAAACTATTTTCTAAAATCCTATATTTGTTTTCTAAATGTCCCCTGTCTTTATTTCAAATTAAAACTCCGGTCTTTTTCTGGGTCTCTTATTTGTCTAAAAACTATTTGCAAAAGTCTATTTTAAAATTAAATGGAATTTTAAATTATTTTTAGGGGGCAATCGAACCGGGCCGAACCGACCCAGCCGGCCACCCCCAATAAAAACTAAAATTCCTAACCCCTACCTTATCCCCTCACCAACTCCCACCCTCATAGCCACACACACACGCACCTACCACCCCACCCCTGACACGCCTCCACCTGCCTACCCTGACCCACCCCCTGGCCCAATCCCCCCACCGGCCTACCCTCCTCCATCTTATCTCCCAGCCCGCCACTTGCACACTTCCCCACGCACGCACTCACATGCGCGCACGCAAACCGCGTCCACCCCACGGTAGCGCGCCCGCCAGCCCTCCTCACACCAACCACCCCACCCCTCCCCGACCACACGCTCCACCTGGGCCCTATCCCGCACACCGCACCACCCCCGATTCCCATGCCCCGTGTCCCCACCTGGTCGCCAACTCCCACCAACCGCTCCCTCCATCTCCACCTACCCCCATCGACTCCTCCTCCCCACAGCGCCTCGTCGCCGCCTTCTCCCCCGCGGTCCACCCCCGTCTCTGCCTGCGTTCACTCCGGCCGCCTCCTCTCGGTCCTCCTCTCCACCTCGCCTGCCTCGCCGCCATCCATGGCCGTGCTCGGCCCCGTCGCCCCATCGGGCTCTGCAGCGTGCCTCCTTCCTCCTGCCCCCGTCCCTGCCGCCCCGTCCCTCTCGAGCCGGCCCGCCGCCGGGGCCGCCCCTCTCTCCTCCTGCTCGCCGTCGCGCCGCCGCGGGCCCCTACCTCGCCGTCGTCCCCGCCTCCTGAGCTCAGCGCCGCCTCCGCTGCCGGGGTCGCCGTCGCCTGGGCCCCGTCCTCCCAGGCACCGCGCCGCCGGTCGTCAGCCCCCTCACCCCGAGGCCGCGCCGACCCCACCGCCGGTCGGCCCCGCCTGCGCCCCCTCCGCTGCCTCCGGCCGCCGTCCCGTGCCTCGCTCAAGCTCTGCCCCGACGTGGCCTCCTCTAACAGTGTGGGTTAAGAGCGTTGCCACCGACTCATGTACCAGTTCTGCCTTGCATCAAGTTGTTGCTGTACCTGTGTATGCCTTGCGCCTATTGGCCTCGTTTCTTTGTCTAAGACGTGGTGCTGCTCAACACAGAAGCTGAGAAGCCTTGCAGGATTAAGACCCTAACAAGATCCCAGCTCGTCCGTGTGTGCCGTATTATGCCAAGGTCTTCTCGTCCACAAGAATAAAGGGGTGTGGATCCAAGATCGACACCGACCCGGAAGAATCCGATGAACCATGGACAAGGGACACGAGCCCGCTACAAACGCCTTGGTCTTCGACAAGGATCTGACAAGATCGCCTACATGGATGTCAAGTTCCCCTTTGCGAACCCGAAGCCTCGAGCCGTCCTACATGGATCCGATGGCGAACCCCCGAAGACCGATCCCGCCGAGACCCGGGATGCCAAGATCTCTGCCGTGAAACGACAAGACCAACGACATGACCCGACGACCGCGGATGCGACAAGATCGTCTCTCGGACGCCAAGTCCTTCGACCCCGGAAAACCAACGACCTGGCCAAGATCCGAAGAACGAACCCTGGCGCGCCAAGTTCTTCGACCCCGAGGAACGATCCATCGGATGCGACAAGACCTCCTTCTCGGAACCACCAAGCACTTCCTCTCAGACGCCAAGACCCGAACCCGAAGACCGCCAAGATCGCCACCGAAGGACGTCAAGTTCTTTGCCCCGAACGCCAAGACCGACCCGATACGCGGATCCGACAAGATCTTCGCGACGATAAGATCGACACCGACCAGGGCGAATCCGATGCGCCTCTGACACCAAACCAAGTCCTTCTTCCCGGAACGCCAAGCTCTCCTTCCGTTGTCCGAGAACGATCCTGCCGAGACCGGTCCCTGTCGAACCCCGAACCCCCGGAACCCAAGATCTTCCAGACCCAGATGTGTGACCCTAAGCCCCTATTTTTATAATATGACATTATCAAATGTCGCATATTAATTGTTCATCTCGCATGCATATCATGTGGGCTGGGGGCATTATGCCGATTCACCTCATGATTAAATATGGAGTGTTTATGCGGGATATCTTCGTCTCATTCCGGACTCCATTTAAATTGCTGTAGCGAACCGATGTCATGTTTCGCCCTGTTAATACAACTATTAAATTGCGGGGTAGTTAAATAACTCAAACCGTTTAATTAATTGTCGGGACCCCGGTTCCGCTTAATACTGCCTAAGTGCACCGCATCTGCATCATATCATAATCATGCCGGATCTTCTGCCGTAGTATTAAATATTGCATTTGGTGTTTCTTCTAGTGTTTGCTTCTTCGCGGATTAGGCTGATGAGTTGTTGCGAGTATCGGCAAGTTCTCTGGATATGAACCTCCGGTAGTGTTTCCCAGGCGAGCATGTCTCCTCCTTAATACTGGCCTCAGTACTGACGCTCCTCTTTTTCCTTTTCCCTTTGTCGGCACCCCTTTTGTTTTAGCAGGTTTGAGATCGTCGTCGTTAGTAGGGTTACCCTTCTGGCTTGGCGTGGGCAGGGTTATGGACGCCATTGGTTATTCCTCAGGGCTCTTAGCCCCATTTGCATCCTGTCCATAGTCGGACGCTCTATCGTTTTCAAGGTGATCTGGATCTTTGTATAGTATATCTGTGTTCTTGACTCATGGAATCGCTGTTGTATATATATCTGTTCTGTGGGTCCCATCGAGGACTGTTGTGTAATGGTATTACTTCGTTTTCCATCCGCACGAAAGTGCCTGGTGGGCGTCCTTGAATCTTTTCTATGCGGGTTCGGCGGGAAGCGCTAAAACTTGCATAGGGCCGATTTGAGGGTGTTACAGCATCCTAATTGTCTAACAATTGCAATGCTACTTGCCTAGTCTATATATTGCTACTTCCTACATGTCATTGAATGCATCATCATTATATCATGCTCATGTCATCATGCCACATTGTATTTGAGCATCATATAAACCCCTTTTCATTTGGTTCTTCATTTATATGCATTGCTTATTAATTATAGTTGCTTCTTGATAAATTGTATTTGGATCTTGATATATATTGTCTAATGCCCAAGTTGAGCCGAGGGCATATCTTTTCAACCTCCACCACCTTTCTTGTCACCACCTTATAACTCCACCAACCAACTATATGTGAGCCATTGCATTTCTATTTGCTATTTAAATCTAGCTCATATGTGCTTGGAGGGATCCACTTCTATTTCTACATGCTCCCATATATGATCTCTATTGTTTTCACAATACTAAGTATGTGGAGCCACATGGCCATCTTTGCATGCCATGTGGGTAGAATCCATTTTCCAAGCTTCCATATGCTATGTTCTTGAACAAATGGTCATGCAAGGATATATATAGCTATATGTTACCTAGTGGATCATGCACACAAGCTTCAAAATTTTGTATTCTTGCATGTCATATATTTGTTCCATATGGAAATAAAGCTTCTATTCTCTTTGTCTTGCCTTTACTCATTGAAGCATGTCCAAGTAAATGCCCATGTGTATTCCAATTGTTTTCACAAGGATGGTTAGTGCATTTATGATCCATGTATGGCCCATGCCAATCTAGCCACTTTCTTCATGTTATATGGGTTTCTTTGGTTTTTGGTGAAGGGCTTGCTTTGACTTGAATTCAAACTTGGGTCAAATTCAAACTAGGCTCCATAGGTCACCTTCTTTCCACCTTTTTGTTTCTTTTGTGCAGTGATCTTGCTCCTTTGTGAAGATCATGTTTTAGCGTGATTTTAAATAAATGAAAACCAAATAAAAAGGAATAAAACCTAATCTTCTAAAGGCAAATAAACCAAGCTATCCCTGAACCCTTTTGCTAACCTAATCCCCCTCTCTTTGGGTAAACATATCCCTAGCTAAACCCTCTAGCCGAGCCTCATCTCCCTCTCTCTTACTAAGTACTACTCTCTGCGTTTCAAAATATAAGATGTTTTAGCTTTGTGAAAGGAGTGTATCTAGACTTATTTTAGTGTCTAGGTTCATTTCAAGCCTAGATGAACCAAGATACTAAAAGAGATCTAGATACACTTCATTCATAAAGCTAAAACATCTTATATTTTGAAACGGAGGGAGTAATTCGTAAGCTAACTAAACCTAGCTACCTCTACTAATCAGACCAACTACTACATCTAACTACCCCTGTTACACCCTGGACTCTACTTCGATCCATCTAAATCCCCCAGCCCTGGCTGCACCTCTCTAAACCTGGCGGCCCCGATGCCACCCTCCCTGGCTCGACCGAGAGTAGAAAAGAAGCAGCGCCATCCCCGATCGCGTCCCACGGCAACCTGGGTCCTGTTTATCTTCTCCCTACACGTGAGCGCCAGCTACACCACGCCTCACGCGTGTCCTTACTTCTCTCTGCATAAAGCACGCAGCAACACGCAGTGCTGTCCCCATCTACTTGTCCCCAGATCGAGATCTCTCCCGTCCTCATTTTCTCTTCCGCGGCACGTCAAGTCCAGACGACCTAGCGGCCATGGCAACCTCGTCCTCCTCCTGCTGACCGTGGTTCAGCTGGCCTTGAGTCCAAGCCGCCATGTCCTGGGGATGGCCTGGTCGACGATGCACAAGCGGGAGCACCTGGACGCGAAGCTGGGGCTTCTGTACATCGCCAGCCTTGCTGTGCACCGACCACCACCTCGACGCCCGGCGCGTACGTGACGCCACCGCTTCGCGCGCCCCTGTCCTACCGGCCTTCTCCCCGTCACGCCTTCGCCAACCTCCACCCCGGTGAGCTACTGCCTCGCGCCTCCTCCCGCCTCACACCTGCGCGCTCGCCGCGCATCGCCTGTCGCTCGCAGTGCTCACCGATTAACAACAATAGTAGCAGCCGCGCCCGCTCTGTTCAACACAACCGCACGACCGCCACAGCCCACCTCCGGCGATACCTCTCGAGCCAAAAACGTAGCCCAATCCTTCCTCTTTCCATCTAGCCCAGCCTTGCTCAGAACAAAGAACCACCACAGTGGGAATTGTCCGTCCAAGTTGCCCCGATCTTGCAGCTGCTGTCTCCCAGATTCGTCAGTATAATGTCTGTTTTTCGCCGTATGTCCCTCGCCAGATCCCAGCCACCCTAGTCCACCTTCAACGACATATCCTAAATGAAAGTTTTAGATCGTGATGCCCTCTCCAACCTTTGCTTTTACAGCGTCACAAAATTCGCTACTATTCGCTCGCCATCTTCATTAGAACAGTCCAGCTAAATCTGCGAGGATCGAATCAGTTCCGTTTCAGTTATCACACCGTGTCCAGGATGGTTTTGCAAAAAGTCCCTCCCAATTTTTGTGAGCCTTAACTCGAGGTCCTTGTCCCGTCTTGGATGGATGAGCACGCGCGTAGCCCCACCCGCTTCTGTCCCCACCATTTAGAGTGTGAGTAGGTCTAGCTGAGTGACAAAAGTACCAGAAGCCTTTTCTAATTAAATAAAAAAACCAGAATATTGTATATATTCTAATAAAATTCATATATTTTAGGTAATTTGAATTTGACAAAATTTCCTAAATGAAAATGGTTCAAATTTAAACATGATTTCAAATATAAATTCAAATTTTACTGGAGTCAACTCTAACTAGTCAAACCTTTGACATTTGATCCGTTTTAGAATTATTGCATTAAGTAATAATTTTAAATTCATAAATTCAAATTTTGCAAGTGATATATGTTTTCTGGTCAGAAAAATGCCAGAAATTCAAATATACCATCCAAAAATAACTTTTGAGCAATCAAAATTTTCGAAAATTATTTACATGCCAATAAATGCTTTTATCTTAGTAAATCGATAACTTTAATTCCGTAATTCCAAATTCAACAAATAATATGTCTAAATCGATTAGCTCGACGAGACCGTTCTAACTATGCATTTCATGATATCATTTGAGGCATGCATCATGTAAAACTATCAAAATCTGAATGGTTTATGCAAATAAAATGAGCCCAAATAAATATTAAAAGTGTTAATTCTTGTTTCCACACTTCACCCTTGCCATGCTACATTACTACCATGCAAATGCACATCATTTCATCACGGCATACTTTGTTTGCTTGTTGCATTCTATTCATATGATTGTACAATGTATTTATTTTGGCCCTTGTGTGTTTGACTTTTATTCGGATAGACACTCAGGAGCCTCAGGAGTATTACCCGGATCTTTCTTATTTGATAACAGAACTGCCAGGTAAGCAATTCCCCATGCTTGCATACATATAGTATCTATGCTTCTATCTTACTCTTGCATCATTGAGTCACGTTTGTATTAAAATTGAATTTCAAGTATTGAATAGCCTTTACTTTTAAACTCCACTGAAGCTTGTTCCCCAATCCTATGAGTCATTACTACAAGAGTTGTATGAGCCATGCGAGTCGTAGAATTGCATGTGTAGGCTTTGTGTGAGTCTTTGGATAACAAGGTACCTAAACAACTTAATCTGAGTAGTAATGATATAACTAATGGAAAAGGCATCGGTGAGCATTATCTGCTATTTGGTTCTTTAAGCTCATTTGTGTCCCGTAGGACCCCGGGTACTTAATTCCTTTTCCTTGACTATTCGCACTGTCCACATACGGGAGACCCTATGGATCTCCCTTTGCTTGAGCTAAATTTACACTTTATTTCTTGGGGCCACAAACTAGTTTGGGGCTTTATTATTATCCTGTACTTATGCCATGCTTTACTGCTTATTTACAATTGTGCGTGGAGCACCTGTACTTTTTAGGATCGTGGCACGATTTTGCGCACGATTTTGCGGTATAAATAAGCCCAGTCACACTTTTAGGTTTCCAGTCGTTTATAACCGTTCTCGCAAACCCTAGGTCCGTGTCGGAGTCGGCCAACTTTGTTGTGGGTAGCTTATTAGGGTGGGCCCCTGAAATGATTTATGAATCCCGTGAATGCTTTGTCGTGAGGCCTCGTTGTGTTTTATTTGGTTCTTCCCAATGTTGATCGTGTGTATGTTGCTATTTGTGTACCCCTGCAGGGTAAATCTTTCTGAAAGCCGTGTTCGTGATTATGGACGACTTGGAGCATAGTTTCTCGATCATAGACAAGCATAATTAAAGTACCGCCTCCAATTTGACTAAGACATGACTAGTAATTATTTCAACACTAATCAAATGATTAATAAAATTGCGAACAGATGGGTTGCTCTTCTGCCTTCTTGTCGGTAAGCGAGAAGGAGAACGAGCGAGGCTATTTATATTGCTTATATAACTGTTGCTATTAATTAACGGTCGTCCGTCCATCTCTGGTTGGGCGGATGTGTAGAGAGTCTATAGATCTTAGTAGATATTATCTTTCGCTGCAACTGCGTCACCCCAGGTTGTTCCCTTTAGCTGCGTTAAGACTTGCTGAGTACCCCTATGGTCTCACACGATAAATATTTGGTTTATGTGGCTAGGTATGCTCTTCGGCAGGTTACCGGGGTGAAGAGATCGATCTAGGATATTTGGATATTGCCGTATGGCGTTGAATATTTATGTTTCTATTGTTTCTAGATGGTGTGACTCTCATGTCTATTGTAAGTCGCAGACATACATACTCGCTTGTGTATGCCGCGCTAGCGTTACCTGTCGCTTACGCCGCTCGCTCTTGTCCCGATGTTCTTTAAAGTGGATAAGGTGGTCAGCCGGTACCGTGCCCTGCTCCGCTTCGACGGGCCTACACGTGGGTGGCCTTGGGCCTCCGCGATAGAATACCTTATCCACTTTTGGTTTGTCTAGGCTCGAGCATCATGTCCAAGGTATTACATGTGCTCAGTGTCCCATAACACCATAAATCTCACACCCCTCTCTTCCGCACGCCTCGAGGACCCCCTCATGGCATACTTGTCATCAATCCGACGACATATATAGAATGGGGCCCCTACAATTTGGAGCCCTAGTGCAGCCGCACACCCTATGCCCCCCAGGGCCGGCCCTGTCCCCAACACCGGTTGCAAGTCGTCAATACCAAAGATATAATTTGCTCCACCTTGTTAACCCTTCTTCTTTGTGTGTATCTATCCTATAAGAGAAACTCATCTTATGTTTACCTAAGCATTGTGCACTTGTCCTTACAAAGTCAGAGTGTGTAAGCAAATTCAAGAATTAACATAGTAGTATAGAAAGAGAGAAAAATAAAAAAAGAAAAAGCAAAAGAAAAATAGCAAGATACATAGTCTCCCAATACAAAGAGAGTCTCAACCTTGTAAGGAAAGAGATAGAAAGAGCATGATCAAGGCAAGTGCACAAATCCGTTGCTTATTTCTCTTTTGGCGAAAGAGTTGTGGCCTCTCCTTGCGTTGGCACGACATGGAGCGTAGTCTTTGTTAGGACATTTTGTGCTCATTTTCCTAGTCGTGCTAACCACATCCGTCTCCACATGTGTGTGTGTGTATCCTTGTGTTTTTGTAGATCGTTTCTTTTTTGCTTTTGATCTTCGGTTCTCTACCACCTTTAACAATAAAATTTTATTTGGATCATTTTTTTTTGGTTTTCCACCACCCTAACCGTCCACCAAAAGCTTCTGAGAGTTAGTTCTTTCTTTAATGTGAGGTTTCTTTGCGATTTCACTTTGCATGCTTATAACTCTCACTTGTGGTTTGTAGTTCGGTGCAATCCCCAAGGTGAGGTAAAAGGTTAACACCACCATATTCCACTTCCATATATAATCCTTGTGTGTTTTGTATGATGGATATGCACGGTGAGTCGAGCCAACCACCTCCACAAGAAGAAGAACAAAGACCGTACATGACACGTGCAAGCCACTACATCATCCGATATGAGTTCTATGATCGTTGCCAAGTGCTTGAGACGCGACAAGATGAACAATTCGGCGAGACTCAAGCCGAGTTCAAGAACATCGAAAACCACTTCGATGGCCTCGAAAGACAGATGCATGCGATGCAACACAACCAGGGCCGGTCCTGAGATTTCAGGGGCCCTGAGCAAGACCAAAACTCGGGGCCATTATTATATAGACATCACCATAATAATAGTGAATATACGTTTACAATATATGTTGTCAATAGAGATAGGGAATAATATACCTTAGATTGATCAAATAAGGATGTGCACTATTCTCGCAATCAAGGTCCCTAAAAATTAAAAACAGCGAGTCGATGACCTAACGATAAAAAACTCAAAGTCAGGAGAAATCTATGAATTTACGAAGATGGTAATTCCCGAAATCATTCCGTATTACGATGGTCCCGGAGATGGCGGATCGTCGTGGTCAAACGCGCCGTGAGGGAGCGAGGTGGATTCGATCGCCTTGGGGTTTCTGAAGAATTCTTCCAAGTTTCCTCCTGGTGGTCGAGTCTGGAGTTGTTTCAGCTGTCCCGCGCCTAGTGATGACGCATCGATCGATCAGATCAGCTCAAGCCAGTTCGTAGTCTGGTAGGGTAAGTGTGTGCGGCCGGACGTGCAATGTCTATTTTGTTTCCACTGGTTTCATCATCTTAAGGCCCATTAGCCTTGTTAATTTTTATTTTCAACTGAACTATATATATATATACGTATATACCTAGAATGGTGCCCCTACAATTTGGGGGCCCGGTGCGGCCGCACACTCTGCGCCCCCCGGTTCGGCCCTGGTAGAGGACTATACATCAAGATCGGGATTTGTTCTCCTGTGTGACGGGAAGATACACTGGACTCACTCGCTGAATTACATCCATAAGCTGCGCAGCATATGACTAGGTCATGGGGATGGAATTTCACGTGAACGAGTAAAACAATACTTATTGGAAACGAGATTGAACAAGTTATCATGATACCGATGATTAGATGTCAGACAAGTCTTGTATCACATAACAAAGGTAATTGGAAATATTGTTTAAAGTTTGACACGATGGTGATTCGTGGAGTGCATAGGGGTTAATATGGGCATCCCGGGCCCGCTATTGATCATTGATCGAGATCTTTTCTATGACATTCCTGAACTATAGGGAAATACGCTTAAGGGTACTACAACGCTTGGAGATCTTCCTGTAAGATGGAATCATAGAAGAGAGATAAGATAGAATCGTTCCGGGAGAGATCCGAAGTTTTTCGGAGAAAGAAGGAAAGGAAAAGACCGAAAGGTGTTTTGGATAAATGACAATTTACAATATGCATTTATTATATGTTAATTATGAATTAACTTATACTAAATAATTATTTAAATTTAAATTTATAGGAAAACTTCCTCGATAGGCTAAAACCTTGGAGGGGCTTAGCCTAGGAGGAAGCTACCCTGAAGTAGGGTAGAAAACAGTACCACAGCTACAACTAGGCCGGTTTTGACCTAGCCCACCGGACATGCGGGCGCTAGGTACTGGGTGCCACCCAGGGCGGCGAGACAAAGGCCGCCACTCCGCACGCAGCTGGGCCATGGTTGTCTTTCGGCCTGCCCGGGATGAAGCCGCATCACCGCCTAGCTACTGGGCCGCCACGTGCCAAGCCGGCCCGCCCCAACCTCTCTCGCTCCGGCTCACCCTACCACGGCTGCTAGGCCGCGCTCGCTGGTTGACCCATTTTGGGCTGCTAGCTGCTGCGCTAGGTGCCGTAGTGCTGTGGGCCACATGAGGGGGAAGCACCGGCCCACCCCGTGCCCTAGCCACAGCTACGCGAGCTGGGCTGCTGCTGGGATGGCTTGGCCAGGCCTAGCCGGCCAGCTCCCCTCTATTTGCCTATTTTCCTTTAATCTTTAGTCTGACATGGGACACCCAATTGAGGGAGTACCCCTTCTCCACCTATATAAAGGGGTGCCCATGGGTGGGATTAAAGACACCAATAATATATTCTCTGAGAAACTTTTTCTTAGAGAAAATCCCCCTCTCTCTCAGTTGCATGTCACAGTCCCGAAGAAGGACTATACACACAAAGTCAACACCATTGCGGCATGCCATTGTGCTACATGGATTCTGGTTAGGAGGGCTACTTACACAACATCAGTAGGGATCATAGCCCAGGAGTCATAGTATTGCACCGTATGTGTGTGATTACTCGGGGGAGCTACCATTGGTAGGGACCTGGCCGTCATGCAAGGACCTTGAAAAGAGGTGACGTGCAAGGAGATTCGCGACCTTGAGGTCAGATGAGTATGACTACATCATCCACGCTCCTGCATGAGCGTAACGCTTTCTCGGTCTTCAAGGGTACGTTACCATTGTCTTCCTCTATTCCTACATTACTTACTAGATAGATCTTGGGCATTAGGGTGTTCCAACGTAGATTTTTTTGTTATCTGCTACGGAAACCCTTCAGTATGCGGTTGTGAATTTTAGCTTGATATGTAGTTTCCCAAACAGTTGGTGCTAGAAATTGCTGGCGAATATTGCTCCACGGTCTGAAATGTTTGAACGCGGCATCCTGTGCAACTTTACTATTGAATCAACAAATACGCGGGCCACCAGAGGTGTAGTGAAAGGATGCTTTATGGGAAGTAAGTGAGTGAACTTGGTGAACCGATCCACAACCACCATAATGATGTTAGCTCCCTCAGACAACGACGGTCCTTCGACGAAATCCATTGTAATATCTTGCCAAGCACCTGCTGGAATTGGTAACGGTTGCAGGATCCCCAACATGTGTTGAATTAAGTTCTTTGCATGTTGAAAAATGTCACATTTTCTCACAAAATCCATTACTACCATCTTCATTCCTATCCATGCAAACAATCGCTTCAGCTCGACACCTGAGTGTCCTCCAATAGCGCTCACGTGGAAAGCGAATATCAATTTTGTCTAGAGCGTGGAGTTTTTCCCCAACCACATGCGCCCGCGGAAGCAAATTACTCCATCAAACAACTCGTCTCCATGCTCGTCTCATCCTGACAGCACCAGTTCCACGAGACGACATTGCACATTGGTGTCTATGACATTGTAATTGATAATTTCTTGCATCCAGGATCATTGCACCTCTGAGCATGCTTGAATTGCGAGCAGATGCCCCACCCTGAGAGAGAGTCCATGACATGGTTCTCAATTCCTTTGAGATAGGAAATCTTGAACTAGAGTCCCATTAATCAAGCAATTGCCTTTTGCTAGAGTGGCGATTGCAAAGTTTGATTCACGAGATAACACAAACTATGGTGGTCAGTTTTAATTTCAGATTCACCTCTGTTCAAATAAAAGCGTCAGTGTTCCACCGCCATGAGTAATGCAAGGAAGTCCTTTTCATATATGGAGAGTTGCTTGTGTGTTTGTCTCAGCGGTTTGCTCAGAAAAGCTAGTGGGTAACTGTTCTGCATCAACATGGCACCAATTCCCGAGTCGCAAGCATCGGTTTCAACCACAAATTTCTTGTGAAAATCTGGTAATTACAGCACTAGAGTGGAAGTCATCGTTGTTTTCAGAGCTTGGAAAGCTTCCATGGTTTGAGAAGTATGAAAGAATGCTTTCTTCTCGAGGAGAAGAGTTATAGGTCACATGATGACAACATAGTTTCTTACAAATTTCTGATAATAGCTTGTCAGTTCTAGAAAACCTCATAGCTCTGTCACATTTGTTGGTTGCGTCTAGTTAATCATAGCATCAGTCTTTTTATGGAGAAGTGGCCACTCCTTTTGCTAATATTATATGTCCCAAGTACTCAAGGTTGGAGCAAGTGAATGAGCATTTACTAGATTTGACATATAATTTGTGCTCACGAAGTAGAGCTGGCACTTCTGTCAGATGTTGTACATGAGTGTTGATGGACAGGTTGTAGAAAGGTATGTCGTCCATAAATACTAGGACCGATCAATGCAAATAAAGGCGCAAAACTTGGTTCATTATGCATTGGAAGGTAGCTGGCGCATTGCATAGTCCAAAGGGCATCACTCTGAAGTGGTAGTGGCCCTGATGCGTTTTGAATGTTGTTTTGTACTCGTCTGCTTACAACATGTGAATTTTATGATATCCTGCCCTTAAATCCATCTTGGAAAAAGCAGAAGCACTAGACAACTCATAAGGAACATCGTCAATTATTTGCATAGGAGACATATTCTTAGTGGTTATGTCATTCAGACGTCTAAAATTGATGCAAAGATGCCATGTGCCATCTTTCTTCCATACCAAAAGCACTAGGGAGTCATAGGGAGACATATTGGGTACAAGTATCCCAGCTGCAAGCATTTGTTTAAACTTACTTTCAATTCCATCCTTGTGTGCAAGAGAGTAAAGATATGGCCTAGCATTAAATGGTGTGACATTAGGCTTCAGAGGAATAGGATGATCATATTCTCTTTCTCATGGTAGTTTGTAACATCCCAAAACTTTAATCCAAGGTTATTAAGATCCAAATCATCAAAAATTAGGGTTAACAAAAACTGTGCCAAATAAAATTATTAAAGCATTCATATATGTGTGCATTTTAAATAAGAGTTGTTTGAATTGCCATGATTAAATGATCAATTGCTTGTAAAATGATTATTAGGTGAAATAAACATCATCTAGATCATCCCCAAACAAATCCCAAAGAAAAACAAATCAAAATGAATAAAAGAAGCAAATGGTCATTTGTGCCATTTTAATCAACATACCTACTTTGGCTATTCCTAGAACTCAAAACCTAACAAAAACAATTGTGGATCTTTGCACCCCTTGCTAGTGCACATAATAATGTACCAAGGCCCACTTTGTGATATGCCAAAAACATTCAAACACTAAATTTAAATGGCATTTGAAAATTGAATCTATTTCATATGGGAAGATCCCACTATTTCAAAAACCACTCAAACAAGCTCAAATTTCAAAACCCAAGCACCCACAGAGTCTCAAGCTTAATACTAGCACACCGACCAACAATCTTTTCAAAATTCAAAAAGAAAGTTCTTGCGGCCATTTCATCAAACACATGGCTGGCATGATTTACACCCTAATACTAGCTCACTGTTTGCAACAGGGTTTTGCCCCCAAATGATCTCCATTTAAACCCTATGTCCCCTCTTGATCTTACCAGGCCCTTAGCACCCATCCCCTACCTCCCTAGTGGCATTGCCATGCCAACCCGAGCCCATGCCGCCGGCCAAACCTTGCAACCTCCCCAGCAGACCACCTCCTTCTCGCTCGCCATGTCTACGAGCTAGCCAGGACCTCACCGCCACCCTCTGTCTCCTCCCCGAGCCAGGCCAAGCCGTGGACCACCGAGGAACCGCCGCGCACCAAGTGTCTGCACCATGCCGAGCACGCGCCAGAGTGCCAAGCCCGACACATGTGCACGTGCCACCCCTCGACCGCAGCCTACGTCCACCGCTCCGCCACGACCCCAGGAGCACGCCAGACATGCCCGTTCGCCGCCCAACGCACCACAGCCACCGCTCGCCATGGAGACCGCCGCCTCTGCCGCTCAGAGCGCGCGCACCGCCCGACCAATTGCCACCCTCCCTATGCCCGCATTTAATCCGTAGAGCATCGCCAGGAGACCAGCCACCATCCCCTACATCGAGCCACGCCGCTAGCACGCTGTGCAGCCCTCGCCGGAGCCGCTCGCCCATGCCTCTCGGTCGCGTCGTCGTCCTACAAATAGAGGCCACCCCCATCCCCATTCGACACACCATTCACCTCCCCTCACCTTACTAACCGTTCCCCACCTCTAGCCGGAGCAGCGCGAGCACTTGCTCGCCGGAATTTGGCCGGAGTAGCCCGCAGCAGATGAGGAAAGGGCGACGTCGATTTCTTCCACCCCTGAGCTTCCTCGACCGCCCCTGACCTCGCCGTCGTCTACCAGTCTGTTTGCCCTCCTCGCCGTCGTCGCTAGAGCCCTGGTACGCCCCCTACGCACCCCCACCGAGCCGCTAGGGTTCAACCTCGCCGGCGACCTGTTCTTCATCGATGACGAGTCACAGCCGTTGATCCCTGTTCTAATCTAACGGCCCACATCGCCCCGTACCACTTCGCGCGTTATGAGCCTCTGACCGGTGGACCCCCTGTCAGCTGAGCCCCGCGCCGCGTAGTGTCACTGGGCCGGCCCATTAGATTTCCCGCGCGACCCATTTAGTTCGAATTAGGATTTTTCTTTTTAGTTTAAACCTAGTTTTGTCCCCTAGTTTGAAATTCAATCCAGAGAGATTTACAAATCCAAATGGAGTGATTCCAATTTTGTTAGAAAGCTACTGAAAAGATCTACCCAAGCCCGTTGGATTTAATTCAATTAGAGTTAGAGATCTCTCCTAGTAAAAATAATAAGACAGAAGCATTCGCACCTTGCAACATTTTTATAAAATCAACCATGATAGCTTTTGAGTTGATTCCAACTCTCAAATCACATTTTACCATACCTATCTGAATATGTAATAATATTAGGGTTTACATGCAGTGACTTTGGACTAGTGCCAAAATAATGCTATATAGGCATTTCTAGTCACTTTAAATCATTAAATAATGAACTTAAACCAAAATGATTGTGATCCAACCCTTAAATTACATTCCCACATGTAAGAATATGTGGTGAGGACATGTGTCCACATGATCCCATATTTTAAGTGGTGAATATTAAATCTTAGTTAATTTTTCTATGAGTAGAAATTACTTTTCTAAAATAAAGAGAAGGAAACTAGTTAATAAAGCTTGTGATGATAATAGATCATCAAATGTGTGCCTTAGAATGCTACTTATACTAGTTAAGTATTGTTTGGTGATTGTGTACTCCGTATGTATTTATAGACGATAGTACCGACCAAGCTTTCGAGGAGGAGGAGTGCTATAGAGAAGAAGAGGAAGAAAACTTCAACCACTGCACTACACAAGGAAAGCCACCATTAACAATGCAAGCTAACACTTGCAAGTATAATGCTTAGCAAGCTAGGATTAAACTAGATGATTTAGCAAAGCTGCTTTAGGCATGCTTTGGTTACACTACCTTGACTAGTATTTACCCCAAGTATTATTTTCAAGCCTTACTTCCTTTATTTTACACAAAGTTCTTTACTTGTTTTGAAGGTAGCATAAAGAGTATAAAACTTGACCTATAGAGATAACTTTAGATGTCATTCTATGGCATGAGATTGATCCCATCATTTTCCACCTTAGTGAACACTCTTAACTTAGTAGTTTAGAGTAGATAATAACTTGAATCACTTTAGATGGGAGTACTTGGTGAAAATGAATTATGAAAACCTTGGAATGATGAGTCATTCTATTGAGATGTTTTGACATGTGTTGAGAAACACAAATGATTTATGATGACGAAAATGTTGAGGCATGAGCCTTAACCCTTTTACAAAACTGATGGTTGGATTCGGATGCGATACCATTCCAAATTTACCGTACAACCACAATACCTGGATTGGGTAAGGCTTAGCTGGAAGTTTATATGCATTAGTATTAGTTCCCTCGCGGGAGAGGTTTGAGCTGAGGCTACCTCTCAATGTTGTCCACCTATGCAGTGACCAAGATGACAGATGGTCATGGTTGGGAGGCCATGCTCATAGGAGAGATGCTTATACTAGGGTGTGTAAAGGAAAGGTTATGTTTGATGATCTGCATACTAAGTATGATGATTCAGGGTTATCCCTGACAGATGTATCGAATCTTGTGGTGAAAGTGTACCACCTCCACAGAGTGTCAAACTATTTGAATAGCCGCATCCGCGGTTATGGACAGTTGGAATGGCCATACTGTTTCGTTGTAGATGTTTTCAAAATAACTTGTGAAATGAATGATGAATCTTGACTTGACCACAACAAGTTTGTGATTATGACACTAGCTTCCCAACTTAAGTGATTCTATAACTTTATGTTATCTTTCTTTGCTTCAAAACTCAGCTTAGGTTTCAAACTTAACTTTATAGCTAAACTTAGATTTAGCACTTTAACTTAGAGTTATACTATTTGTTAGTGGTAGTTTGTGAGTACTTAAAGAGTACTCATGGCTTTTGTCCCTGCCTATTCTCATGGCCAGACTATGAAGGATACTACCAAGATGATGGTTAGCAGGACGGCTATGATAACTAGGACTGTCTGCCTTCATCAGCATTGCCTATGCCCTTGAAGATGGACCCCACCGCTACGCTTATCTTTTATTTCCGCTGCTTGTTGTATTAAGACTGGATCATGAGATCCTTATTTGTGTAAGACCTTATGTATGGTTTGTAATGGATGATGTACTGTGATATCCAATCTGTTATGTCTCGCAAAAATGGTAATCCTGGGATTGCGATGAATGTCATAACAGGCATCTGGGATTAAAAATCCGGGTGTTGACATAGTTGCATTGGTGTAGCAAAAATATCTAGAAATTCATCCAATAGTACTTGTGTACTAGGTGGAACTTGAGCCATAGGTTTGTCTTCATCCTCCTTGAACACATACATAGTCCATATTTCATTCCATTTATACCATTTAACCAGTTGTTCTACTGGTAGCTCTCTAATAGTAGGTGATGTGTGTGCCAACACTCCTATCAGTTTGATGAAAGCATTGTTGTAAGAAAATGCTAATGTGTGATTCTTCTAGTCATTCACCGTAGAACTATGCTATTCTAGCCAGTCCATTCCTAGGATTACATCATATGCACCAAGCTCAAACACTCACATATCAGTTGTGAAAGTATGTTCTTAACACCAGCAAGATAGGGAAGGCACTAAATCATCACAGTGCATGAATTTGCCATCAGCTATATTGACTTGGAGAGCTCTAGTCTGTTGAACTGTGCAGTAGATCTTGTCTATCCTATTTGCATTGATGAAGTTATTACTACTCCCTAAATCCATTAGTATGAGCAAAACTTGATAGGGAACG
The DNA here is from genome assembly GCA_910589775.1 of Avena eriantha. NCBI lineage: Eukaryota > Viridiplantae > Streptophyta > Magnoliopsida > Poales > Poaceae > Avena > Avena eriantha. Next base: position 195,929,627 of record OU342740.1, on the reverse strand, counting down.
ACTAGCGGGAGCGTGCTCTTCAGGAAGAGCGCGTTTCGGCCGCAGCACACACGTTTCCGGCCGCACGGCAGTGATGCGCTCGACTTTCGACGTAGAGCTCGTTGGGAACCCCAAGAGGAAGGTATGATGAGTACAGAAGTAAGTTTTCCCTCGGTTATGAAACCAAGGTTTAATCGAACCAGTAGGAGCAAGGAAACACCCCAAAGGTGTTACTAGCTGAGCTTTGGCAGGGCACACTACCGGTGCTAGTAGCAACGTGGAGACCTGCACAACACAACCACAGAACTTTGTCCCCAACTTGCGATGAGATTGTCAATCTCACCGTGATTTGCGGAAAACAAAGGATTAAACGTATCGAACGGAAGGAAGTAAAAGTTTGCAGAAAGTAAACACAAAGTAGAAACAGTTTATAGATTGTATGTAAAGAAAAAGGACCGAGATCCATAGTTCACTAGAGGTGGCTCTCCTTAGATAGATAACATGCTGGGTGAACAAATTACAGCGGGGCAATTGATAAACACCGAGAAATCAATTCATGCAGATACTAATCATCTTGACTCCTCTGAGACTTGATTGTGCATTACAACATAATACATAGACCGCCATCCAACCGCATCTATGACTACTAATCCACCTTCAGGTTATCATCCGAACCCCCTCCAGTATTAAGTTGCAAGCAACAGATTATTGCTTTACGAACTGCGTGTAAAGTAAACAATACGATTGTTCTATGAACAAAGGATTGTTGTTTTCTCCCTAGTAGCAACAGAACATCTAGTACGTTAGAGATTTCTGTCACTTCCCCAGATTACCAGAGGCATGAACCCACTATCGAGCATAAATACCAACTCTTCGAGTTGCTAGCATCTACTTGGCCAAGATAGCTACTAACAACAGAAAGCATGCAAGATCTCAAAAAACAAAGACATGATAGAATCAATAATCAATCTGAAATAGCATCTCAATATCCATCGGATCCCCGCAAACACAACATGTATGAATTACAAATAGATGATCTTGATCATGAACGGATCTCACAAGATCTAAACATGAAAGCACAAAGGAGGATAACCAGCCATCTAGCTACTACATGGATCCGTAGTCCAAGGATGAACTACTCACGCATCACACTGGAGGCTTGCATGGTGATGAAGAAGGCCTCCAGAGTGAATTCCCCTCTCCGGCAGGGTGCCGGGAAGAGCTTCAAATCCCTCCCGATCTAGGGATGGAGATGACGGCGGCTACATACTCTTTTGTGGATTTTTGATCGGGTACTTAGGGTTTTCGTCCCGAGGGCAATATATAGGCGGAAGGAGAGGCCGAGGGGGTGTCGGGAGCCACCACACCACCCCCTGGCGTAGGCCCAGCCTGGTCGCGCGGCCAGGTGGTGTAGCCGGCCCCTGGCCCTTCTCCGTCTCGTATTCTGGCACTTGATCACTTCCGGAAAAATAGGCACTTTGGCTTTTGTCCCGTCCAATTCCGAGAATATTCATTTTCTGACTTTCCTGGAACAAAAAACAGCAGAAAACAGGCAGCTGGCACTGTGGCTCTTGTTAATAGGTTAGTCCAAGAAATCATATGAAAAGTACTACAAAGTTGGAAAAAAACACAAGAAAGTGGATAAAACCAAGCATGAAACATCAAAAATTATAGATACATTTGCAATGTATCAACATCCCCAAGCTTAACTCCTACTTGTCCTCAAGTAGGTAAGTGATAAAAAGAAAGAATAATTTTTGAGGTGACATGCACCATCAAAGACTTGATCAAAGTATTTGCAAAACATTCAAAGTTGGGATCATAGTACTTCAATCATAACATGAAAGACAAAGTTCTAGCAATAAGCAAAGAAACTATGATGCAACATGAAAATGCACAAACAAAAGATTCATGAATAACAATGCTTTGCAAGACGTTTGTTTGTTTCACATAAAGAAAGCATAGCATAATAGTATTCAGCTTGTCCCTCAATAGAGTAGCAAATATAAATGCATAGGACACCTTCAAAGTTCGTAAGAGTGACTAGATACAATAGTTTAAAACAAGCAATATCAAGTTATGCATCAATCAACTAGTCTTGGGACAATGCACATAGAACTAAGAATGGCCACTATGCTCTCAAATTAGGTGCATAAAGATAGAAGGTGGAGACTCAATATAATGGTGGAAGAAATGCCTTTTGTAAAAGGAAGTAGGGATTCAAGTCTCATAAAGAGCTTCCAAAAATTATGGTACTTGTAGTTTTCAGCTCTCATTGCCCCTATCATAAGCATCTTGAATGTGATTAAGGTTAAAGTGACACAACTAAGAGGATATGCTTGACAAGTTATAAACCGAAATCTCATGCCTCTTACTTACGAAGACCGATCCTCATGCTACTCAAATTTAGTCACGAGTAAGCTCTTGTCATTGTAAGTATATGTGTATCATTAAGAACCGCCAACAGGGTACCCCTTGTACATGATGCGGGAGCTTTCCCATAATCAAAATGACAAGGTAAGCAGACAATGAGCATCTCAGCGATCTTTTTATTTGCTATTTGTATAGGTTTTTATTGAGGATGCTTCATAGAGTGCTCATTATGGTGATGCTGCAAGTTTCCACCATGATTAGGCATGGCTTAGGCTAGCGGCCCAGGCATTTCTCTAACACACATACAAACTCCATGATCTTACAAGTTCCACTTTTATTTCACACCGCCGGGATCCGTAAGCAAAAGAACATGATATCAATGGGGTACAAAGTACAAGTGCAATGTTGAAAGCGTTCCCCATGAAACATGGTTCTGCTAATTTCAACTTATAAAGTGCAAGCATATACGCAACAAAGAAGGACCCTGATGGTTCATGTTTATTAGAGGCAAAAAGTAAAGTGTGCCATCAAGTTCGTGAGAGCTTTAATCACTAGTTTTCTCATAACAAGTGGAAGGTAAACAAAAGCATGAATATACTTGGAATAACATAAGCTAGTAGGTAGGTATGGTGGACTCTTTGGAATAACTTGGTTTAGGGAGTTGGATGCATGAGTGGAACTCATACTTTGTTGTGGAGGCTAGCAAAATACTGGGAGCGACAAACTAAGAGAGCAATAATGGCCATAATCATGCAGAACGACAAAACATCATTGATCAAAGCATAAAGTGATACTACAAGTTGAAAACTAAAGGATCATACAGGCTATGGTGACTTGAGATAGTTATAACATGGTGTGAGCATGCGCCAAGTCAACCCTAATAAAGCATCAAAGGAGAATACCACTATACTATGCTTTAATATGCTAAAACAACGCATGATTCATCCAAGGCACATTAAGCAATCTCAATTGTTTATAACAAGTCATGGTACAACAAAGAATACTAAGCATAAAGCCAAAACAATATCAAGCATGGCATGAAAAAGCATAGGCCACAGTCAAAAACGAGCTTTTTTACCACATAAGTATGAACTTTCCTACTCTTTTCCAAACCAAACCAAACTATTTGCAAATAAAATGTATGAAAGAGGGGGTCCAACCAATTTATTAAGAAAACTAAGCAAACCAAGAAAACTAAAAAACAAAACAAAAAACGAAAAAGAAGACGCTCCAAGAACAACACAACTGTGCATGAAAGAATAAAAATGAAGCGTTTGGAAGAAACCTGGGATTTTTATTGATGAAGAAGGGGATGCCTTGGGGATCCCCAAGCTTTGACGCTTATACTTCTTGGATATTTCTGGGGGTGACACGCGTGGCATCCCCAATCTTGAGATTTAGTCCATCCTTCATCTCATTATTCATTCCTTCCATACACCTGAAAATTTTCCTTCATACAAAACTTCACACAATCTCATTAGCAACATTAGTGCACTTAAGATAAATAAGTCTCAAATTTCAGTTCTAACACCAAAGAAACTTCCATTAGAACACTAGATACTGTAGCACTTCCCTCAAAAATCTCAATTCCCCAAAAGAACTCAAGAAGGAACCAACAAGAAGCAAATGCAGAAAATGGCAGAAATCTGTCAAAACAGACCAGCAGGTAAAGACGAATTTTGTAGAAGACCTTGCGTTTCTCAAATCAAAAAGTATTGAACTAACGAAAGTTAGATAACAACCTGGGGCAGAAGCACAAACAATTACAGCTCAATCCAACATACAGAGCTCTCTCACGAATTTTTACGGTGAAGCACAGAAATCTGTTTCGGGACAGCAACTTTCCCAATCATTACTTCTCTCTCATTAGAGGTTACTCTTGGCACAAAAAGCAAATAAAAAGGATAAGGAGAGGTTATTACAGAGGTAATAACTTCCAAGACTCATCTAAAACTTTTGGGTTATCTCCCAATAAGTACTTTTTATTAATGCCTTTAAGTTAGGCATAAGAAGCAAAGAAAGAATCAAGTTTTCTCAAATGAAGAAGCATTAAGACCAAATTTTGTTTTCATAGGAGAAGCAAAAGAAATCTTTTCTCTCTTTTTAGGGAAGTGTTCTATACCTTTCTTGAGTGGGAGTTAATATTTAATGGTGCCTTCTTTCATATTAATGATGTCACCAACAGTTCTAAGAAAAGGTCTTCCCAAAGTAATAGGACAAGAAGCATTGTATTCAACATCCAAAACATAGAAATCAACGGGGACATAGGAATCGTTAACCATAATAAGAACATCATTAAGACTCTCCATGAGTTTCTTTTTAGCATTAGCATCAAGTGGGACATTCAAATAGGAATCTTCAAGAGGAGGCAAATCAAGCATATCATAAATCGTTCTAGGCATAATGGAAACACTACTATCAAGATCACACAACGCTTTGAAATCAAAGTCATTCACTTTCATATTAATGATGGGTTCCCAACCATCTGTGGCATCCCGCTAAAACCACTACTAGAAAATCATGGTGTTTTTGGTGCATTGCATCATCATGACTGCATGCTCATGTCATCATGCCACATTGCATTTGAGCATCGTTATCATCATGCATCTATTTGTCTAAAACTATTTTTCTAAAAGCCTATGTTTGTTTTCTAGATATCCTCCGTCTTTATTTCAAACCAAAACCCCAGTGTTCCGGATGTCTTTGTTTGTCTAAAATTATTTTTCTAAATGTGTTGTTTCATAAAAATAATGTTTGTACCGGGGAGGTAGTCCAGCTGGTCAGACCAGAGACCAACCGGCTAGACCGCCTACTACCCGGTTTAACCTAAACTAAACCTAGCTTGTGCTAAACCTTATCGGACCAAGACCTAACCCTAGACCGGTCCCTACCTACCTAGATGCACCACACCAAACGCACCCACCACCGCAGGCTTCGGTTCAGCGTGTCCGACCCCGCCTGTAACGCGTGACCACAACCCACCCAGATCCCACATATCCAATCCCCACACCGTGTCACCACGCTATCGCATCCCATCCCACCCCCTGTATCGATCCCCATGTCGAGCCCTACCCCACCTGTTGCGCGGTCGACCACCGCCAGGCGACAACCCGTCCCAGATCCCGCTAAGCCGGCCCCACCATGATGCGTCCTCCCGTCCCCAACCTCCCGCACACCCTGTCGCCCACCAACCCCACTCGCCTCCATCGCCTCGCGTCGCCACTGCCGCTTGATCCCCTCGCCTCACCGCCCTCTCCTGTCCGCCATGCCGCTGCCAACACCGTCTCCCTCTCTCCCCGTCACTCCTTCCTCACCTTACTTCCTCCTCGAAACGACCGGGCCCCGCCACCTGGCTCGGGCCGCCGCCACCGGTCCGTCCTCGCCCTCCCCTCCGGCCGCTGACGCGCCTCACCGTCCTCCTTCCTCGTACCCGCTTCCGCCACCGTCACGGGCCTGTCTTCCCGCGCCCTCTCCCGCGAGCGCCTCGGCCCCGCCCTCTAGTGTCTAGCCACCCCTTCTCTGACCGTGCGTCCAGGACATCTCTGCGCCTCCCATCGTTGACCTCATCCCCCCCAAGCACCGCACTCGGTCTCCCAATGACCCTGCTTTTCCTCAACCGCGCGCGCCCCTCATCATCGTCCGCCGACCTCGACACCTCTGAGCTTCCAGGCCATGGCCTCCCTCCTCCTAGCCTTTCCATGGTCGTCGTCGCCCACGAGACCCTCTGTAGCGACCCGTTCCCCCCACGCCTCCTCTGGAGCTAGGCGATTCCATCGGCTCGGTCCGCACGTCCTCTGCCATGTTCTAGCAGAAGTGTGGACGTTCGCCGCCTAGCGGATGTGTGGTGTTTGAAACCCCGATGACCCGTGTGAGCTCAGTGGTGTTGATGTGGTGATGGAGTTGGGCGACATGGTAAGTATGGTGAATTGTTGAGCGACTATGGCTAGTCCGGCCAACCAACGTCGGAACCACGAGATCTGCCTCACGGAGCCGCAAACACCGTGGCCCCGAGTGCGCCAACAAGGATCCGAAGCCCGGACGCCAAGACCTCCTTCCCGGTATCCGAAGACGCCGAGACCCTGGACGCCAAGATCTCCTCACGGATCCTGGAGTCCTGTTCCCGGAGTCCAAAGACCGATCCCCCGGACCCAAACCGTCGAACCCCTGGAACCCAAGATCGCCGAAACCCCATGTGTGATTTCTTTCCGAGACCCCTATTTTATAATATAACATACAACTTGTGCATAATTAAATCATCATGCTTGCATACATATTTTGTGGGTCCGGGTTATTTCTTCGATTCACCTAAATTAAATATGGAGTGTTTATGCGAGATACTTTTGTCTTATTCCGGACTCCATTTAAATTTGTGTACAGAACCGATGCCATGTTTCGCCCTGTTAATACAACATTTCAATTGCGGGGGTTCTAAATAACTTGAACTGCCTAATTAATTGTCGGGACCCCGGTTCCGCTTAATACTGCCTAATTGCACCGCATCTGTGCCATGCCATGCATCATATCATGAACATGCCGATTCTTCTGCCGTAGCATTAAATATTGCATCCGGTGTTTCTTCTAGTGTTTGCTTCTTCGTGGACTAGGCCGATGAGTGGATGCGAGTATCGACAAGTTCTCCGGATATGATCCTTCGGCAGTGTTTCCCAGGCGAGCATCTCTCCCCCTTTCTACCTATTTTGCGTTTATAGTCTTTATTTCCTCCTATTGATCTATTGCTATCTGCGTCGCGATGCTTTAGTTTCCGTGCACCATTTATACTCCTTGCAGCCTCTATATTGCCATGGACACATCCTATTGCCTGTTGTTTGATAGATAGTCGGCCCTACGAGTCGTAGTTTCTTGCTTCTGTGTTGCTTCGCGTCGTTGTCGTTCCACCGTTGACGGCAAGTTGGCACATGATAAACGGTGGAGATGCTTAATGGTGGAGATGATCATGACTTTAAACACAACTATTAAATTGCTAGATATAACTAATGCAGAGGCATCGATGGGCAATAGATGTTATTTGGTTCTTCCACGCTCACTTGTGTCCCGTAGGACCCGAGTACTTGATACCTGTTCCTTGATTTTTCGCACTATCCAAACCCGGGAGGCCTTATGGACCCCCCTGAGCCAGAGCTTGATTCATTTCTATTTCTTGGGACCACAAACTAGTTTGGGGTTTTATTTACTATCCTGTACTTATGACATGTTACTGTTTTATTAAGATTGTGCGTGGAGCACCTGTACTTTTTTGGAACGTGGAATGTTTTCGCGGTATTGACAAGCCCAGTCACACTTTCGGGTTCCCAGTCGTTTACTACCATTGACACAAACCCTGGGTCCGTTCCGGAGCCGGCCAACTTCGTTGCGGGTAGCTTAGTGGGGTGCCCCCTGAAATATTTATGAATCATGTGATCGATTTGTCATGAATGCCTCGTTGGGTTTTGAGTTCGTTTTTCCGAGGTTGATCGAGTGTGTGTTGCTATTTGTGCACCCCTGCAGGGTAAAACTTTCTGAAAGCCGTGTCCGCGGTTATGGACGACTTGGAGCACAGTATCTTGATCATAGACAAGCATAACTAAAGTAGTGCTATAAATTTGACTTAATATGTGACTAGTAATCGAATTCAAATACAACGGAATGTAAATTGAAAATGCCAACAACTGGTGGATCTGTGTGATCCGTGTCATGCTGTACATGCCTAGTAAGTATTGCAACTCCAATGGAATGTGATAAAAGTGCCAACAATTGCTAGGTTTTGGGACTCCTCAGGACAATTACATCTGACTAGTAAACGTTCCAACTACAACGGAATGGTGATTAAAACTGCCCACTACTTATGCTATCAGGATGACTCATGCTATCTATATCTGACTAGTAAGTGCTTCAACTATAATGGAATGAATAAAACTGCCAACTGTGTGAGTTCCTCGGTTTGACTTCCTCGCTTGGTCTCGAGGGGGAATACCAGGATGGGTATGTTTGGTGTTACTATCAGGTTGGATCCGAATAGGTCTTACTTATCCCCCTCTAATAGCCGCCAGTTTTACTGAGTCTCTATAGGTTGTTTAGTGCTGCTGCGCTACTGCTTCAGTCTACCATACCTATGTAGGCGAGGACCGCCGAATTCTAGCCTCGCCGTGTACTGGCCTCAGTACTGACGCTCCTCTTTTTCCTTCGCCCTTTGTCGGCACCCCCTTTTTGTTTTAGCAGGTTGCGATCGACGTCGTTAGCAGGGTTACCCTTCCGGCTTGGCCTAGGCAGGGTTATGGACGCCATTGGTTATTCTTCAGGGCTCTTAGCCTCATTTGCATCTTGTCCGTAGTCGGACGTTGTATTGGTTTCAAGGTCATTTGGATCTTGTACTGTATATCTGTATTCTTGACTCATGCAGTCGTGTTGTATATATATCTGTTCTGTGGGTCCCATCGAGGACTGTTGTGTAATGGTATTACTTCGTTTTCCACCCACACGAAAATGCCTGGTGGGCGTCCTTGAATCGTTTCTATGCGGGTTTGGCGGAAAGGGCTAAAACTTGCATAGGGCCGATTTGAGGGTGTTACACCATATTCTTGCTTTTTAGGAATAGAAGCTTTATGTTTCATCTTTTCTTCTTTAATCTTTATGAGAGCATCAGTAATGTGTTTTGTAAAAGCCATGTTCATAGCACTAGCATTAGGACTTTAAGCAAGCTTTTGTAGGAACTTAATAACTTCAGAGATATTGCAACCATCAAGATCAAAATCAACTTTATCATCTAAAGTAGTAGAACTATTACTAGCCTCAACACTAGTGGTGGTGATAGTAGAAACACTAATGTTTCTAGCAATTTCATCTTCTCTTTCCCACTTAGCATGTAATTCAGCTAATAGTCCAACATTTTCATCAATTCTTACTTGTATGGCATTAGTAGCTGCAAAGGGATTATCATTAGTTTTAGGTTTAGCAGCCATTTTATTCAAAGTAGATTGAGCTTCAGCCAAAGATGCTATATTTCTTTCAGCATGAGAGAGTTTTTCCTCAATAGTTTTATTGAAAGCAGTTTGTTTACTAATAAACTCCTTAAGCATAACTTCAAGTTCAGAGGGAGCACTCTTATTATTGTTGTAAGAATTTCCATAAGCATTACCATTGTTGGGAGGATATGGCTTATAATTGTTGTTACCAAATTTTTCCTATAAGCATTATTACCATAAGCATTGTTGCCAAAATTGTTATTTCTTATGAAGTTCACATCAACTTGCTCTTCTTGGGCAACCAAAGAGGCTAAAGGAACATTATTTGGATCAATATGGGCTTTCCTGTTAACCAACATAGACATAATAATATCAATTTTATCACTCAAGGAGGAGGTTTCCTCAACAGAATCTACCTTCTTACCTTGTGGAGCTCTCGCTGTATGCCATTCAGAATAATTAACCATCATATTGTCCAAAAGTTTTGTTGCAGCACCCAAAGTGATGGTCATAAAGGTACCTCCAGCAGCAGAATCCAATAGGTTCCTTGAAGAATAGTTCAATCCTGCATAAAAAGTTTGGATGATCATCCAAGCAGTCAGTCCATGAGTGGGACAATTCTTTACCAAAGATTTCATTCTTTCCCAAGATTGAGCAACATGCTCATTCTCAAGTTGTTTAAACTTAATTATTTCACTTCTCATGGATATAATCTTAGCAGGAGAATAGTATTTTCCAATAAAAGCATCTTTGTACTTAGTCCAAGAATCAATACTATTCCTAGTTAAGGAATTCAACCATTCTTTAGCTTTTCCTCTCAAAGAGAAAGGAAACAATTTCAGCTTAATAATATCACCATCTATATCCCTATGCTTTTGCATCTCACAAAGTTCAACAAAGTTATTTAGATGGGAAGCAGCATCTTCATTACCAATACCAGAAAATTGTTCTCTCATAACAAGATTGAGTAAAGCAGGTTTTATCTCAAAGAAAGTATTTTCAGCCACATGTGGAGCAATAGGTGTGCTCATAAAATCATTGTTGTTGGTGCTAGTGAAGTCACACAACTTAGTGTTTTCAAGAGTAGTCATTTTTTTGGGTTTTCAAATAAGAAAGCAAACAAGTAAAACTATTTTTTTTGGGTTTTTGAAGAACAAAACAAGCAAACAAAGCAAAAAGAAAACTAAGCAAAACAAAAAAACAAAGTAAAGAGATTGGTTCTGAGGGACTCCCCTTGTGAAGATGTCCTTAACTCCCCGGCAACGGTGCCAGAAAAGATCTTGATGCGCTCGACTTTCTACGTAGAGCTCGTTGCGAACCCCAAGAGGAAGGTATGATGAGCACAGAAGTAAGTTTTCCCTCAGTTATGAAACCAAGGTTTAATCAAACCAGTAGGAGCAAGGAAACACCCCAAAGGTGTTACTAGCTGAGCTTTGGCAGGGCGCACTACCGGTGCTAGTAGCAACGTGGAGACCTGCACAACACAACCACATAACTTTGACCCCAACTTGCGATGAGGTTGTCAATCTCACCGTGTTTTGTGGAAAACAGAGGATTAAACGTATCAAATTGAAGGAAGTAAAAGTTTGCAGAAAGTAAACACAAAGTAGAAACAGTTTATAGATTGTATGTAAAGAAAAAGGACCGGGATCCATAGTTCACTAGAGGTGGCTCTCCTTAGATAGATAACATGCTGGGTGAACAAATTACAGCGGGGCAATTGACAAACACCGAGAAATCAATACATGCATATACTAATCATCTTGACTCCGCTGAGACTTGATTGGGTATTACAACATAATACATAGACCGCCATCCAACTGCATCAATGACTAATAATCCACCTTCAGGTTATCATCCGAACCCCCTCCAGTATTAAGTTGCAAGCAACAGATTATTGCTTTACGAACTACATGTAAAGTAAACAATATGATTGTTCTATGAACAAAGGATTGTTGTTTTCTCCCTAGTAGCAACATCACATCTAGTACCTTAGAGATTTCTGTCACTTCCCTAGATTACCAGAGGCATGAACCCACTATCGAGCATAAATACTAACTCTTCGAGTTGCTAGCATCTACTTGGCCAAGATAGCTACTAACAACGGAAATCATGCAAGATCTCAAATAACAAAGACATGATAGAATCAATAATCAATCTAAAATAGCATCTCAATATCCATCGGATCCCCGCAAACACAACATGTATGAATTACAAATAGATGATCTTGATCATGAACGGAGCTCACAAGATCTAAACATGAAAGCACAAAGGAGGAGAACCAGCCATCTAGCTACTACATGGATCCGTAGTCCAAGGCTGAACTACTCACGAATCACACCGGAGGCTTGCATGGTGATGAAGAAGGCCTCCAAGGTGAATTCCCCTCTCCGGCAGGGTGCTAGGAAGAGCTTCAGATCCCTCCCAATGACGGCAGCTACAAACTCTTTCCTGGATTTTTGATCGGGTACTTAGGGTTTTCGTCCCGAGGGCAATATATAGGAGGAAGGGGAGGCCGAGGGGGTGTCAGGGCTGGCCTCACCACCCCCTGGCGCGGGCCAGGGTGGGCCGCGCGGCCAGGTGGTGTGGTGGCCCCCTGGCCCTTCTCCGTCTCGTATTCTGGCACTTGATCACTTCTGAAAAAATAGGCACTTTGGCTTTTGTCCCGTCCAATTCTGAGAATATTCATTTTCTGACTTTCCTAGAACCAAAAACAGCAGAAAACAGGCAGCTGGCACTGTGGCTCTTGTTAATAGGTTAGTCCAAGGAATCATATGAAAAGTACTCCAAAGTTGGAACAAAACACAAGAAAGTGAATAAAACCAAGCATGGAACATCAAAAATTATAGATACATTTGCAATGTATCAACATCCGCAAGCTTAACTCCTGCTCGTCCTCGAGTAGGTAAGTGATAAAAAGAAAGAATAATTTTTGAGGTGACATGCACCATCAAAGACTTGATCAAAGTATTTGCAAAACATTCAAAGCTGGGATCATAGTACTTCAATCATAACATGAAAGACAAAGTTCTAGCAATAAGCAAAGAAACTATGATGCAACATGAAAATGCACAAACAAAAGATTCATGAATAACAATGCTTTGAAAGACGTTTGTTTTCTTCACATAAAGAAAACATAGCATAATAGTATTCAGCTTGTCCCTCAATAGAGTAGCAAATATAAATGCATAGGAATGTTCATAAGGGTGACTAGATACAATAGTTTAAAACAAGCAATATCAACTTATAAAGTGCAAGCATATATGCAATAAAGAAGGACCCAATGGTTCAAGTTTATTAGAGGCAAAAAGTAAAGTGTACCATCAAGTTCGTGAGAGCTTTAATCACTAGTTTTCTCATAACAAGTGGAAGGTAAACAAAAGCATGAATATACTTGGAATAGCATAAGCTAGTAGGTAGGTATGGTGGACTCTTTGGAATAACTTGGTTCGTGAGAGCGGTGCAACTCGTTTACTATCGATCGAAAGCAGTGCAACGCAGTACACCGTGCACTCCAAGAATATCGTGCAGTGCACTGCAACCTTAGGCAGTGCAACATAGTACAACAAGGTAGTGCATGGACGGTGCACTGCCTGGACACCGCGCAGTGCACTACGACCGAAGGCAGCGCAAGGTAGTACAGCGAGGCAGTACACTGCCAGGACACCGCGCAGTGCACTGCGAACTAAGGCAGTGCAACACAGAACAACAAGGCAGTGCATGGATGGTGCACTGCCTGGACAGTGCGTAGTACACTTCTAGGACACCGTGCAGTGCACTACGAACTAAGGCAGTGCAACACAGAACAATAAGGCAGTGCATGGACGGTGCACTGCCTGGAAAGTGCGTAGTACACTGCCTGGACACCGCGCAGTGTACTGCAAACTAAGGCAGTGCAATAGAGAACAACAAGGCAGTGCATGGATGGTACACTGCCTGGACAATGCGTAGTACACTGCCAGGATATCTTGCCGTGCACTGCGCCTGAAGGCAGTGCAACAAAGTACAAACAAGTAGTGCATAGCCAGTGCACTGCCAGGATATCGTCCCGTGCACTTCGGCCGAAGGCAGTACAACGCAACACAAAAAGGCAGTGCATGTGTACACTGCCAGAATACCTCAACGTGCACGGCGCCTGAAGGCAGTGCAGTGTAATACAAAAAGGCAGTGTGTCGACAGTGCACTGCCAGGACATTCTGTACACCATGACCGAAGGCAGTGCAATACAGAAGAAAAAGGCAGTGCATCGACCGTACACCGCTAGAACATCGTGTCGTGCACCGAACCGAAGACAATGCTACGTAGGGTCAAAAGGCAGTGCAAAATGAAACTTCATCAAAACCTATCAACATGGGATCTAGTTTTGTAGATCTCGACACGACCTATCAAAAGGCAGTACAACCATGAAAATGGATCTCGGTTTGGCCAATTCGTTTAAAAGATATCGGATTTTTCGTATTTGAATCTAAAAGAGAAAGGGAAAAAGGACAGCGACCCTCTCTTCAAGCACCACGTGTCGCACAGGAAAGGCCTGGGACAGCGCGCGAAGAACTCCCAAGACGACACGTGCAGGGATATCAGCAATTGTGGGACAAGCTCTAGAACGCGCACGCTTTTTCTAGTGTTTCTGAACTTGATTACCAATCATAGCTCTAAGTCTGATTTTCTGATCACTTTCAATGCCGGACACTGCATGAATGGACAGACTGAGTTGTTCTGCCTATGCAATATCATTTTGCTCTATCATATTTTGAATTTCATTAGATAGAACTTCAGGATCTTCTTCCAATTGTGCCAGATGTAACTCGACACATGTTTTCTTCCCACATTGGTGACTTGGGTCGAATTTTTGTCCACACTTAAAACATGTCCCGTTTTCTCTTTTGTAGTCTCTTAGGTGTATGTCCTTTCAAATATCAGCACTGCTAAGTTTAATAGTGTTTTTGGCACCCTCTGCTTTTGATAGTGTTGAAAGAGATATGCTCTAGAGGAAAATAGTAAATGGATTTTATTATCATATCTCAATTAGTTCATAATACTTCATATTGTGCTATAATTTTATCAAGCGGAAACATTGATATATGTGTGGTATGAAACATACTTAGTCCCTAGTAGCCTCTATTTATACTAGTTTGTTGGGTAACCGGTGATCAAGGTTTCCTATTCATGGAGCATTTATGCTAGTTGACAACGGAGTCATATATGATATGATGGACATTTCCCAAAGATATTTATTGCAGCATAATCAAGTCACAAGGTTCATCGTTGCAATAGTTAAAACGTAGTTTCCTTCTCCTTAGACCATGAGATCATATCAATCATTATCTCCAGCGGCTTCCTTGATCACATCAACCGTTATGTCCGTAACTGGTGGCCATAAAGGTGTGCGTCAGGTATTTCAGAGGAATAATTGAGGCCTATGTTATCATGATCGGATTTGTTCACCCGCATGATGGGAAGATACACACGGCCAACTTGGTGAGATTACATCCATAATGTTGCGACATGTGACTAGGTCATGAGGATGAAATATCACGGGAACAAGTGAAATATAACTTGTCGGTAACGAGATTGAACAAGGTATATGATACTGATGATCAGATCTTGGACAAGTCGTAAAAAACAAAGGGAATTGGACTCAACGTTTACGGTTCATGCGACATTGTCTTCGTAGAATGCACAGGGGTCATTATGGGCATCCCAGTCCCGCTAACAATCATTGATATGAGAGGTGTCTTGATCATGTCTGTGACGTTCTCTGTGCGATTAGGGAAATACACTTAAGGGTACGACGAGGTAGATATCTTCTGTAAGATGGAATCACGATAGAGAGAAAGTCGAGCGATCCAAAGTTGTTCGGAGGAAGAGATAAGGAAAAGAGGCCGAAAGGTGTTTCGGGTAAATGTCCATTAATTATATGTTAATTATGAATTAATATATATTCAATAAATATTAAAATTAAAATTTATAGGGCAACTTCCTCAATAGGCCAAAACCCCAGAGGGAATTGTCTCAGGAGGAAGCCACCCTAAAAAGGAGCAAACAACAAAACATCATAGTTGCAGCATGTGGGCCAGGTGGCCCACACAGGTGGGTGAGCGGGCAAGGCTAGGTGCCGCACGGGGCGACATGTAGCCTGCCACCAAATTCAGACGGTTGGCCCACCATGGGGCAAGCTGAGGTTGGGGGCGCTGGGCCCCAGCCGGCGCGCCTAGCAACCGCCGATGCCTTCTGCCCGGGCATGGTGCTCAGCTGGGCCACGTGCGCAGTGCAGCCCACACAGGTCATCGTTGCTGCCGCTGTGTTGCTGTGCCTTGGGGGCGAGCCGACCCACCCGCGCGTAGGAGGTGTTGCACTAACTTGTGGCCCAAGTTGGGCCACCAGCTGGCTGATGGGTTGGGCGTTTTGGCCCGGACGGCTGCACCTGATTTCCCCTATTTCCCCTATTCTTTTAGTCCCACATGGGGCACCCATTGGGGAGGGTTCACCTCCCTCCACCTATATAAGGGCGTGCCCATGGGTAGGATTAAAACACACCAATTAAATATTTCTCTAAGGCACTTTCCTTAGGGAAATCACTCTCTCTTTCTCTCGTTGTCCTCTGCGATTGATCCATCCCTGGAAGGATGGCACCTGCAAGAGACGACACACCTGCAGCACGCTATTGCACTTCAGGGATTCCAACCAGGAGATCTACTTCCACACTTTTGGCAGGGATCAGGGAACCAGAGGTCATCATCATACACCGTATGTGTACAAAACCTCGAGGATGCCGCCATTTATGGATCTTGAATATCGTGAGCCGGAGATGCTACACGATGAAGATGGAGCAAGGGGTGACCTACGAGGAGCTTCACGACCTTGAGGTCAGCTACAAGTATGACTACATCATCCACGTTCCACTCGGAATGTTAACTGTGTATGGTCTATAAGGGTATGTATTCTTTGCGCATGGTCATTACTACATTACTATATACATAGTTCCTGGGCGTTCCAACTTAGGATTTTTTTGTTTTCTGCCACGGAACCCCTTCAGTGGAATCGGAGCCAGATCTATGCATAGGAATGTTGTATGGACATAACACACATGGATTGTGCGGGCATTGATCCTTTAGTTGTTACCCTCTAATGTGTACTTGCTATTATCACGACATTGTTTGATGAAGCGGCCCGGACCGACCTTACGCGTACTCTTACGCGAGACTTATTCCACGCTCGACATACGTCTTGTACCGTATAAGTGGCTAGCACTGGTTGTCTCTCATTCAATAGTTGATATGGCATTTACAACAGAGAGCCCCAGGAGGGGTGTAGTAGAGACAACTATCTAATCCATGTTGTGGTTGAAAAGTTCGTAGATTAGAAACGGTTCTATCATGAAAGCCCAAGCAGCCACGTAAAACTTGCAAAAGTTAAAGTAGAGGTGTCTAACTTTATTTTGCAGGAGGGATTGTGACTTGTTATGGTCTTAGTCGTTATGAAGGTAAAATACTTTACTTTTATATTACTAAGTAGTATAGTGATAGTCATCGTTGCGATGGATGACCTATTAGTGGTGTCGTGGACATGGCGTCAAACTGGTGGCAAGATGGAGATCAAGGCGCGAGAAGAAGGACCATATCATATCACTATATACATGTGGTGTTGATACATATTTTACATATTATTGTGTGCTTGTATTAGATACTCAACGGTAGCATACTATATAGGATGATGCCTATTAATACCAACTTCAGTGTTCTCCCATTGGTGCGCAACCACCAAGAAACTTTGTAGTTATGAAGCAGGTCGTAATGATCGGGTGCTAGACATCTCTGTGTTCGCATATAGTGGGTGCAAGCCATGTATGCATAGTGAATACATTGTGGTTGAATTGGAGATCCTAGCATGTATAGACATGGCCTCGGAACTCGGGAGATCGAAAGATCAAGCACGAGTCATATGGTTGAGGTGATCAATGGAAATAGTCCACCCTGGCAGCCATATCGAAGGCCATGATGATCATGGATAATATGGTGTAAAGGGATCATGTGATCGCTAAAATCGTCCAAGGGATGACAATTTTAGTGGGATCTCAATTCTAGAATTGAACTCATATTATGAAGTTAGTCTATATGTCTGTTACAAATATCTTTGTAGATCGTGGATTATCCCATATAGGTCATTTGAGACCATGGGAATTTCTTGCTATTGTGAAACTTTAGAAAGGGTCCAAGTTCATAGGTTAATACCCACGCCTAAGGGATATCCTCGTAATAGATGATCTTCTCTTCTTGATACCAGGCTCATTTGGAGATATTCCAGTAACACGACAATGTCATCTAATGGGCTTAACCCCATTGATGATATTTTGTGTTTTCTCCATTACCATCCAATAAAGCCACTCTCCATTCAATGGAAGTTTGGCAGCACCATTATTGTGTTGTTACACAGATCAAGCACATAAATTATGAGCCATTGGATGATTTTCCTTCCAAGGTGGAAGAAATCGGATCTGCGAGAATCACTTAGTGATCTTGCATTAGCGTCATGAACGCCACATATATGATGTGGACTATGGACAACTTGGTGGCAAACAAGTCATTGCAATTCGCTTCGTCTCCATCACAAAGATGTCATCAGGGGCTATATCGTGAAACACGAATAATTCAAATTCATAACCGAGTTAAGAAATCTCAAAAGGGCTTGATCGCAGTGGGAGTCATGGATAAAAAGGGTATATGTTAGATATACAAAGGATTAGAATGCTAAAAGGTATCCAAGTTTAAAATATTGAATGACACTATAGGTTAAGTCATTTTGGTTATTTCATGGTTTTCGTATTAATGAAAATTGGGTCTTAGATATTTAATCTAGAGATTTTGCAAAACCATGCCTCGTTGAATAGAATGGTTAAAACTCCACATTCTAGTAAACGGTGATATGCAAAGAAATGTTGAATTTTATACATATGATGTATTGCATTTTCAAGAAATAGTGGAAATCATTATTTCATAAACTTCATTGTGATTTTAAGTAAATATGTGTTTTTACTTAATGAAACATAAAGTTTGAAAGTATTTGAATTGTTCAAATGATTTCGGAATAAAGGAGGATATTGAAATTAACAAGAATACAAAGTCTGTATTATTTGATTGAAATGACAAAGTATTCGAGGTAAATGTTAGCATAATAGGACTTGTGAAAGTTGTTTCACAAATTATGACAATTGGACTAATTCAAAGTGTATTAACTTGTCTAAATATCATAATCATATTGTATTACATACATATGGTCTAAAATTATCTCTTACAGGGTAATAGTTATCATTTAGAGTTAAGGAGAAAATAAGCAAACACTCATTTGAAACATAAGGAACATCTAAAAGATTCGTGGAAACAACACCATAAGAAGTTATGGCATGTTTGAGTTTCTAGAGATTTTGATTGTTCGAATTTGTGGCAAATAAATAAATCTTTGTAGTGTATTATGAATACATCCTCCATAAAGGACAAACCTACTGTTGTCCTAAGTATTGTGTTTTCCCAAGAAGTAGTTTCTTGATGAAGATACGGGTGGAAAAAGTAAAAGCATAAACAAGGTATTTGACCTTGTATCCAAAATGAAGAGTAGCGCAGCGGAATTTTTTCAAAAGGATAAATTCTACATAAGGAGAAACTAATGATAATAATCATAGAAGTTTCAATAAATACTTTTACTAAACAAAGTAGGATTCAATAATACATTCTGCAAGTTTGTGGAATTATATTATTGATTCACTTGTCATGTTGATTGAACAAGACATACCTACGAACTACAAAGAAGCCTGATGGACCTAAATGCGAGAAATAACCAGAATTCATAAAATCCAATATTAAGTTACATTTAAGATCACAAAGTAATATGTTACTAGCTCTTATAAAGTAAAGATGTTTACTTAATCTTTCCAAATGACTATAGAGTCATGAGAAAGAAATGAAACTTAATGAAAGACATAAAACTCGATTTGTCACAAAGTAAGCTTTGACAAATTCAAGGAGTTGACTACAATTGTAGCGATTCTTGAGTCTTTTGGACTTACACCAACAATATATTGATATTGCAATCTCGTAGTTGGAATTATTAATTTGATGGATGATCAAAGTGTTGGGAATATTCCCTAGAGGCAATCATTTATGATGTTATTCCCAATGTATTCATAAAGATATTGTCCTTGTATGAACTGCTGATATATATCATTGAATATGTGACTCGATTGTGGAACTATATATTCATGTTGTTCATACTAGTTGTACTTGGTCATTGAGGTTGTGCTAGACACACAACTTATACTAATGTGAAAGTCGGTTGATGACTCGGTTCCACTTGTGATGGGCATGATGATGCTATTCTGACTTACCGTGATTCGGATAAAGAGTTTAGCGAGTCAGATTGAGCCATATTGAGATACAACGAATAAGTCGTCATTTGTATGTCTGAATCAATGTAATCCTTAGACCCAAGGTTATTACACAATCCGAGTTGAGGATCATCGACTTAGGTTCTGTCAAACATTGTTCCATCACTAGGCAGTTATAAAGGCAGAGTTCGGGTCAACTGGGAATCAAGCTGCGTGATGTGGATGACCAAGATGGGATTTTCCCTTCTAACTGGAGAGATATTCTCTAGGCCCACTCTAGAGATATGATTCGGAAAGCATGGCCATGCACCACTCGGTTAAGTGTCAACCAAGGTAGCCGACTAAGAGTTAGTCGGATGAATCACTTATCTCGGATCAAGAAGAGAGTTGAGCTATTTGAAGAATGATTTTTTCCCTATACCTTGACAAGATGTATCATGAGGCAAAAGGGACTTAGGCGAATGTCGCATTGGAAGGTATGTCGTCATGATTGTTTGGTACTTGGGAGTCAACACGTTCAACTAGGAGCCACTACTGACTTTTCGATTACGAGAGAGACTTGGATCGTGTCCGAGTCACCATGAGCTTGTCAGGCCACACACTTAAGAGTCAGAGCAAGTTTGGGTTAAACCTGAACCAGAAATCATTTTGGGTTGGAGCCGAACAGGACACAGACCGAGTCAGTGAGTTGGACTCACAGTGACTAAAATAGGCCTTTTATAGAATGGGACACAAGTGAGTGGAGCCCACTTTCACTCCCTATGTATAGTAGGCCGCGGGTTCCCAACAAGCACGGTTAGGTCATTCCATGTGTTGGAAACCCTAGCTCTAGTCAGTCCAGTCCTACCGCCGTACCAGACCTAGCAGTCCATCACCGACGCTCCTCCTCGTACGTGTGGATACTAGCAGAGGTGTTGTACGATTAGCACTTCGACGATCGGATCGTGAGGACTGCACTACACCAAGCGACGCGCTTCGTTAATTCCACAAATGTGTGTCTAGTGGTAATCCTCGTGGCCTACTACCTCAGCTAGATCTTGGGATCCATGCATAGGAAAAAGTTTTTTTTATCTCTATGTGGCCCAATAGTGGTATCAGAGCCTTAGCTTCTAGTTTTAGGATCGAGATCATGCATATGTGATATGCTGTTGTCGTTTGATTGGATCTAATTACAGTTTTGGTGGTCGATCTATGAGATAGATCAGTTTTGTATGAAGTTGATTGGATCAACTGTACTCAGGGAATTGGATGATTTGGTTTCCGTGATCATACTACTGAGGTCATGAAACGACATACCCCTAATGGTTTGCTTCCGCCATCGGGGTAGACTGTGACACGTAAATCCGAATGCGGTGATCAAAGGTCAAAGAGTTTGATCGATCCCCGCCCGCTATCTGGCTAGAGAGACCGCCGGCTTTGCCCTGTTGTAGCGCCTTGGATGTTGTTGCGAGTTTCACAATGCCGGTTGATGGCTCCAATATTTTCCATCTTCCACTTTGTTTAAACATTGTTTTTGTCAAGCAACTGCCAAGAAACTCTCAGTCCTTGCCACCATTGACTAATAATTGCAAAGATATGCAAAGCCTCTCTTTGAATTATGTTGTGCAGGAAATCATGGTTTTTAATGCAAAATAAGGAGTCATAATGAAGGTTTTTGAGGAAGTCCACACGACCAAGTAAATGGGAAGCTATGCCAGGACGCCAGTATGCTTAATGACCACTGGTATGGGCAGGGCCCGCTCGTACTGCCCGCCCATACCAAGTGGCGACGACTTTGTCCTGTCAAACCCTACAACTTTCGTGAATACGCCTATATATTTTGAGGCTCCAGCCGCCAGCTAGAGAGCCGACGTTCTCAGATTACACCACAACACCACCAAAGGAGATCCACGCCATTGCTCATCCATTGTTCAGCCATTGTTCATCATTCCACCATCCATCCATCCAGTAGCCATAGCCATTACTTTGTACTTTAGATCTCCTTGTGATTTGGCGACCATTGTAAGAATATTTGATTTCAATCTAAGTATTTGTATGATGTTTTCTATCTCCGATCTATTTGTTATGAGTGGATAGTCCTCACGAGCTGCGGGTTGGGGAGAAACCACGCAGCGATTATGTGCATCTAGATCATAGGAGTATTGTATTTTGTTTGCAATTGAGATTTTTATCTTTTGTTTCTTTGTATCTTATCTCAATCTGTGGACTTGTAGGTACCCAAGATCCCATAGATTGATAAAGGCTTGAGGTGAGATACTTGGCTAGCCGCGATTGTCATCGGATTGAAGACATGTACGCCAAGAGGGGGTCCTCGAGGCGTGTGGAGAAAGGGGGTGTGAGGGAACGGTATTCCGAGACATTGAGCACACAAGCTTTACCTAGGTTCAAATCCGCCAGCTTTGGACGGATCCTACTCCCGCTAGCAATTCAGTAATACGGTAGAGCCGAAAGTACAGATTACAAGAGAGGTTTGCCTGTGCGAGTGGAGGTTGTAGATTGTGGGTGCCCTAAAGGCGCGTTCCTAGGACGGCTTATATAGATATCCGACCTAGGGTTATAGGAGATACCTATTGGCATACCTTATAGGTACTCGAGCTTGGCATATACGGTCCAACATTGAAGAAGCCCACGACATTGCTAAGGCCTAGCCAAGATTCGGGTGACCCAGAGACTCCGACTACTTGCAGCGCACGACAGACTTAAGATAGAAGTTTAAAGGGAAAACCCTAACCTGTAATCGACTTGGCCTCCTATCTCGAGACCTAGCCTATCTATATATAAAGGCTAGAAGGGGGCGGAGAGGAGAACAATCACAACCCTAGTCTCCATACCATCGCCAGATTGCATCTACACACCCCCTGTAACTTTCAAGTCCTCGATAATTCCAAGAGCAGAAAAGTAGGAGTAGGGTCCTCTACCAGGCTTGAACCTAGGTAAACCTTGCATCCCTATGTGCTTGTTTAGGCCTATACAAACCACATCGCACCATGGCCTCCCATACAAGCCTTAGCATGTTTAACCTTAACCACTAATCTTACCTCATCAGGATACCTAATTATCTTGTCATACTAGATTCTCTGCATTTGGTACATCTTCTAGATGAACCAGCACTAAAAGCTATGCATGGCTAAGCAAGACACAGATATAAGATCTAGCAGTGCACACAAGCCAAACCTAGTTATGCTAGGAGCAGTGGATCAGGTAATATAAGCTCAAAGGGAGTAATGCAATAGATAGGATACTCTATCTATCAATAAAAGTCCACAGTAGAATTGTATGCATCATGGCAAGAATCAAATGCTTTCGAAATCATAGGATTGTATAATGGTGGGGCTATGCTTGCCTTTTCCTGTTGATACCCAAAAAGCAGAGCTTCGGATTCCTAGTATTTGACTTGGTTATAGTTGGACAAGTATTGTTCGTCGATCAGTATTCAATCTCGATCTCGATATCGTATTCTATCGGGAAGAAGCAAACACCGGAAAGAAAGGGAAACAATCAACACATGGCATCAATGCAATACTCAAGAAAGTATGATGATATGACAAGTTTAATAGCATTGAAATTAGACCCTAAATCATGCTTGGCAATTGAAACGGTGTCCGAGGGGTGCAAACCCAATACAGGAGAGACCCCGGAATAACCTACGGGGTTCAATTTATTCTTCTAATTAAAATTGTAATTAAAGTTGTTGAACAATGCATGATATTGATGCTAATGTGTAGATCTTGTTTTTCTGAACATTTTGATATATCATACACATTTTTCTTACTTACAAATAATTACTTGTTGATTTTATAAGATTTAAACCTTTTTCTGAATTATTAAACCATTTATGAAATTATTGAAACCACCCAGAAAGTTTTTACACCGGGGCATTACCTACCCACAGTGGCTGACCGAAGGGGCCCGGTGCCACCTCAGCGTCCACGTGGGGAAGGTGGGACCCGGAGAAGGTTTGACTAGGCTAACCCGCGCCAGCTGGTGTCATCATGACGTCAGCACGACGTCAGCCGACGGCGATCCTCCCAGTCGACGACGAAATCGACAGGTAACAGCTCGCGGGCAAGCGTAACATAGCACGTTGGGTTTACGGGGCCACATCGAGTCGAATAAGGGCGGAGCCGCTCATACTTGGTAACCGGAGCATCATCGGCAATGGCGTCTAACGACGATGAGTGGTGGCGCTCGGCGCTGGGTGGTACAGACGATTCCAGGAAGCAAGGCTAGGGCAGGGAAGCTCAGAAGCTCATCGTGAGGATGTTGGAGGGGTCGGAGAGGCCGGGGGAGGTCGGGAGGCACCGGAATCGGTGATGAACACGACGATCGGAGTTCGGGACCGAGGGGACGATTGGGCTGCTGGGAGCTCTCCGGGCTCGATTCCTTCGGCGAGAAGATGTGGTACTTCACAGTGGAGCTAGGGGCATGCTTGGTTAGAGGAGGGAAGGCCAGGGACAGCGGCGCAAGACAGCAACATCGACTAGGGTTTCTGCCTCATGGGGAAAACGAGAGAGAGGCACTAGGGGGATGAGAGGATGAGGTGAAGAGGAGCATGGTGACACGGTCTTATCCTCGGCCAGGACGGCGGCAGGCATCGCAACGCGACAACGTCATTGGTCGGCAGAGGCGTGGCCATCGAGCTGCTTCTTTCTCTCTCTATCGCGAGGAGGAAGAAAAGAGAGGCACGCCGAAGGGGTACTAGGCCAGCTGGTGGGCTGGCTGGGCCGGCTGTGGGTGTGCGAGGGTGGCAGGAAGGGAGAAGAGGGAGGTGGGCCGGCCTGGGCTGTAGCTGCTACTATCTTTTGTTTCCTGAAAACATTTTCCAATTCTATTTTCTTATTTCAATTTGTATTTTAATTTCAAATCTGTTTTGTTCTATTTGAAAAATACCAGAAGGTTTACAAAGTTTATAAAATACTCAGGGAGCCCTTGTATTCAGTTTGGGCCCCAAATATTTTGTATTTGTTGAAATTCAAACTATTTTGAATGTGTTTGAGAGGAAGAAGAAAACTAGGGTTTTAGGGTTTTGTATTCTTTTCTTGTTTGCACTTTTATGGGATGATGCTCATGAATGCATAATCAAACCCTAATTACTAATTAACTAAAAGTAGGGCATTACAGCTCTATCCCCCTTACGAGAATCTTGACCCGAGATTCTGAAGGTAGGAAGAAGGAAGAGAAATAGGTCCACCTAAGGATAAGAGGGAAACACACTAAAAAACACACAGAGTATCTCATGCTCAACTCATGAAAGGAGTGTTCAAAAACAACTCTGAGATGACGACATGAAACATGTCAAGGTAATAGAGGAAAGAAGAGGAGATAGGTTTCAAATTGACAAATAGCTGGTCTTCATAAGGATTGAGACCATGGAGCTTTAGAAGAGTTTTGAAGCTTCTGAGGAGGAGAGCTTCCAACAACTTCGATAGATAACCTCTACTAAATGGCTTAAGTAGATATTTTAGGTCCAGAGATATGGATCAACAAAACCAAGTTGTTGAACTACTTTTGATACAAAATGATCACTCTTCATTCAACAGAAGGTCAAGACAGAAAGGTGTTTTTGTGGCGAGGACTCATAAGAGTCACAAGGAACATGTAACAAGAGAAACTTCTGATTACCAAAATCATAGTCACTCTAAGAACATGATCGAGAAGAGAAGGAAACTTTCTATTCATCCAGGGTTATAAAAATCTTTGCCAATGATCATGATATCACTTTACTCCACCAGATGAATAGGTAAGAAGATTCCTGATGACACGAGGAAAAAGAAACTTCATTCTCAAACTTCAATTACTTGGATGTATAAACGCTTGCCAACATAAAAGGGTCTGGAGGATCGACCGAGAGACATTTAGCAACACTACTTTAAATGTTCTCCTTGATGTTCGAGACACGAGACATCAAGTAAAGGTCGGACTTTGGAGACAAAGGGAACAATGAGCACAACTCCTATAATAAATCATAGAAGAAGCCTCATGAAGAGTGGTTATTATTACTAATTTAAGGGAATGTGGCAATATGCCTTCTGGCTAATTGTGTCAACCAATACATCAATCTTGCCAGATTTACAAGGAGACCTGTGTCAAAACCTTAAAGAATAGCAACCACCATATCTGCTTGGGATTAAGATTTGGTTAAGTGAAAAGATACTTCAGACATAGCAAGTCCGAATAGAAAACTTGCAACATTTACCGTAAAGGTAAAGTCACTAGATTCTCAAGACATGGACTACAATGTCAAGATCCAAAAGACTGAGCTAGATTGCTACACCCATGTAATAACAACTTGTCGATAGAAGCACATACATCGAATACTTGCAACAAAATACAACTGTGTCCGTAAAGGGAACAAGGATAACTCTACTCGAACCCACAGCGACATCTTTCAACATTTGCACATGAATCGGAGAAGGTCACTTCCAACATCCAGAACACATACTTCGAGATAAGTCAAGAATGGTTCTCGAAAGGTTCCCAACATTAATGCCAAAGGTTCCATATGAATCTAGTATAGCTTGGAGAAAATAAGGATGTCATTGATGGGTTCAACAACAAACTTATCGAGATACTCCAAGAAGATGGACTCATATGTCATGTGAACAAGGCAGAATTATTGGTCAGACCAACGAACATGAGGATGTACTCAGGTGAAACATCACAAGTAGCAACATCATAAAGATAGTCCCTAGAATTGAGTTTGATTTGACGATAACCCAAATCAAATCAAAGGCGAGGGGAGATAACATATCACGAAGGAAATACTATATTTCTTCATCACGAACAAAACTAGACAACCCTTTAAGGAGGAACTAAGTTAGATAGAACTTTTGTTTTACAACTCTCCAAGTTTTATGTTAAGCTCAACCAACTAATTCAGGGGTATCCAGTATGAATCCTTGGAGAAGAAGTGGTTCAGAGAACTTGCTTGCTCAAGAACTTGACTACACGGTCACGTGGCAACATGGAAATACTTCTAGTATACATGTAGAATATTATGAACCACCAATATGTCACATAGTTCGAGAGAAAACTTGCTTAGTAACACAAGAAGACATAGTCTTAGTGCTTTGACCGAAGAGAGTGTACCAGAATATCGGATATGGTAGCACAATCATTCTTTGCTTAGTGAAGGGTTAACCAATCATGCTAAGAATGAGACAAATGCCCTTAAAATTGCAAAGCAATAAGAATTTCTAGGAATCTTAGATGGTCACATTATTATGCACATGCATCATTTACGAGCGTGACAGCTTGGAAGAAGGGTGGTTAAATATGTGTAAGAGCATCACTTCATTAAGCGGTCATGAAACTCAGCACGACCTCTTAGTATTAAAGGGTGTGATACTCTAAGGTAGAATAGATGGAAGGTAATCAATGCCTTTTCATCTGCGAGTTACAACACTTTGACCTGGTCCTAGATATGACGAGGTACTGGAGTTTGTTTCTCCTGACATCCCGAAATGGTTTGTCATGATGGACCACAAGATTATCTTGCATTGGAAAACACCAATGCACATTTTCTACTTGCTACCAAATGGTAGACAAATTTCAGAAACAACAAGGGGAAAAGAACATGCTCATGAGGGAATCCCGAGATGTGGATGCATAGATTATCATTCTTCCAAAAACCCATGCAGAAAGGGTAGGTGTGGTAGAGTCACGGATATAGATGCGAGACTCACGAGGAGTACTCTTGTCGTGATCTATTTGGTTCCATTAAAGAACATCTGCCATAGCTAGTGGTAGGGGAAGTCCTTAATTATCGAGATTCAATCGCGACAAAGACCACAAGATTGAAGGCTAGAATTGTAATACCAGCCATCTCGAGGTAATGTTTGAACATTAACATTAGGGGTCAAAGGAAGGTGTCAACACCTCGATTTTTAATCCCAGATGCCGGTTATGCCATACATCGCAATCCTAGGATTACCATTTTTGCAAGACATAACAAATTGGATATCACAGTACATCATCCATTACAAACCATAATAAGGTCTTACACGAATAAAGGATCTCATGATCCAGTCTTAATTCAACAAGCACTAGAAAAAATAATAAGCGTAGCGGTGGGGTCCATCTTCAGGAGCACAGGCAATGCTGACGATGGAAGATAGTCCTAGTTATCATAGCCATTCTGTTGTCCTTCATCTTGGTAGTCTCCTTCATAGCCTGGCCATAGTAATAGCCAGGGACAAAAGCCATGAGTAATCCTTAAGTACTCGCAAACTATCACTAACAAGTAGGATAGTGAAGGGAATAGGCCCGAGAGGCAATAATAAAGTGGTTATTATCTTATTCCATGTTTATGATAAATGTTTATTTTGCATGCTATAATTGTATTAATTGGAAACATTAATACATGTGTGTTTAATAAACAAAATACAAAGTTCCTAGTAATGCCTCTCATATAAACTAGCTCGTTGATTAACAAGATGATCAAGGTTTCCTGATCATGGACATTGGATGTTGTTAATAACGAGGTCACAACATTGGTGGAATGATGTGATGAACATTCATCCAAAGTATAGCATTAGGATCAAAGTCATTATGTTCATATTGCTATAACATCATACGAAGTAATCTTAGTCCTTAGACCATGAGATCATGTTAATTGTTAACACAAGAAGAGTATCTTGATAACATCAAACGTCACACCATAACAGGGTGACTATAAAGGTGGGTTCAGTGCTACGAAGGTGTTATGTTGAGGCTCATGGATCAAGGGTGAGATTTTTCCATCCCGATAACGGATAGATATACTCTGGGCCCTCTCGGTGATATCACATTAAGATAGCTTGCAAGCCAGTGGTGAGATCACTAAAATGTTATATGACGAGAACGAGAAAAGAGTGCATGTCGGTAAGGAGATCAAACTAGGTATTTGGATGCCAATGATCGAATCTCAGACATGTAATATATCGCGAGACAAAGGGATTTAGTTACTAGCGTTAAAGGTTCTCACGATCACAGAAGTCATCGTTGAATGTGTAGGAGTCAGTATGGATCTCCAGGACCCGCTTCTGATTATTGATCTGAGAGGGGTCTCAATCATGTATGCATTATTCGCGAACCGTAGGGTGACACACTTAAGGGATACCGACACCATTTGGGGCAAATATGTTTCAGATAAAGATTTAATAAAGCGCTAGAATTATTTCAATAGACACCGAAACTGTTTTGGGTGAAATTGCTGAAATTGGTTCTGCATGTAATATTGAAATGTTGCAGGGGGTTTTATGTGAATGTTTTTTAATTAAAGTAATTAAAAAAATTCTGAATAAAATTAATAAAAGAGTTTCATTAAATGAGAGAGCATTAAATTTGGAAAATTTAATGCATTTAAAGTTGAGACTTTAAAAGAGAATGTGAAGGGGCATTTTAATGTGGAGGGGGTTACCACCACATGAATGGGGGAGGTGAAGGGACACCCTCCATGGGCGTCGGCCATGGGAGGGGTACCCTCCCCTCCTCCTATAAAAGGCCCCCCTCTCACACCTTCATACTCACACCTCCTCGTGAAGGATCTCTCTCCCCCTCTAGTATTATTTCCCCATGGTCTCGGATTAGCGAGATACGTGTTCTCGGTGGCTTTATCTGGAAAGGAGTTGCTGCTTCCGCTGCTTCCGCTGCTTTGCTGGAGCGAGGGACGGAAGTTGTCGGGGTACCGGACGTGTGTGCGATCACGGATGCACTGCTGCTTTGCGGTGCTGGACTTGGTGGTGCTGGACTTGCTGGAGCTGGATCTGATGGACGTGCTGGAGCCAGACCTGCTGGACTTCATCACGATCTTGAGATCGGCAAGTGTACGACTACATCATCCACGAGTTCCAACTCGTTAACAAATCTTTATTGTCTTCGAGGGTAAGTTTCTATGGATGTATATCCACCCGTTGCTTGTATCTAGTAGATTGATCTTGGCGTATAGTTCCCATCGTAGGAATTTTTTTGTTTTCTATGCTACGAACCCAACAGTGGTAGCAGAGCCTGATCTATGCGTAGATGCTTTGCACGGGTAGTACACATATGTTTATATGTGGGCGATGATGATAATGTTATTGCATTTTCTATGTATTTTCGATATTGGTGGCATAGTGGGATGAAGCGGCCCGGACCAACGTTACATGTCATCGTACATGAGACCGGTTCCAAGACTGACATGCAACTTGTTTTGCATAAGTGGCTGGCGGGTGTCTGTCTCTCCTACTATAGTCAATATATGATTTACAATGAGTTGCTAATAACTTGGTTATCCTCGTTGTGGTTCATTTTCGTAGGTAAGACCGGTTCTATCTACGAAAGCCCTAAGCCACGTAAAACTTGCAATTGATAAATTAGAGGCGTCTAGTTTAGATCGTTGCTGGGCTAGTGTCTTGATATGGTATTGTTGTAAGTAGATGTATGATAGATACTGTTACAACACACTCAACGTGTAAGTTCCATAGACCTTGGCCTTACACACAAAGGAATGATAGAGATCACACCACGATGCAAATGATAGAGATCAAATGCATGGACCATATCATCTCACTTTACACATTAGATGTTAGCATCTTATACTGCTAGTTTGGCGCTTTTTGTAGCATTGTAAGATGATCCCTCATTTAGATATCAAGATAAAATGTGTTCTTCCTTAAGTATGCACCGTTTTGTGGATCGTGTTTCGAGACATCACATGATGATCGGGTGTACTCGGATCTACGCTTTCATATAACAGGTTGAAGACAGTTTTACACACGCGAATACTAAGGTTCTTACTTGGCGAGCCTAGCATGTACAGACATGGCCTCGGAACACGGACCGAAAGGTTAAGCATGAGTCATATAGTTGATGTGATGCCCATATTGATGCTTGCCTTTGAAGCTATACCGACTCACGTGATGATCAGACTTGGTGTAGTGGATTTGGTTTATGTAATCACCAAAAAGGCACGAGGGATGTCATTTTTGAGTGGGAGTTCATTTCTAATTTGGATTAGTCGAACTCAATTTGTCATTAACTAAATCGAAGTGAATTTGCATAATTTGTTGTATTCATTGGCGTCTGTTCACTACCTTATGCTTAGTTTTAATTGAGATAATAGAACTATAGAATTCTGGATATTTACTTTACGAACTGGTATCGTATTGTTTTGAATGTCAATTTAAAGTTTATAGGTCCTATTGCAAACTTTCAGCAAACTCTATTTAGTCCATGAAGTTTAATAAGTAGTATTAAATCAAGAGTAAGAATTCCAATGTTAGTATCTAAATTATCATGTTTGCCTCCATGATTATTGATATTCAAAAGTTGTTTTAATATCAAGATTATCTAGGAGCTCAAAAATTGTTTCAGAAACCATCATGTGTGGAAGATATTGTGATATCCGAAACAATGTTTTTGGTTGCATTATGATAGAGTATAATTTAGCAAAACATGTTCTCATATTATGAGAATTTGTGAAGGATGGAGATGCTAGGCATCCGGATCTCCCAAAAAGGTTTTTGGGAACTAACATTATACTCCCGATTCTTCCTTACAGGCTATAGTAGCTTGATCATGAAAGTTGTCATGATAAGGATGAATAGAAGATGTAAGTAAAATGTTTACTACACTAATAGATTACTAAAGAATGGATTTTGAAAGAATGCCAAAACATTTGATGATGGTGATCCACTTCAAAGTGCAAGTCCAAGGGTATTTGACTATATACGCTTTGTACTATGTGTAATGTGAATGACACCACTATTGATGTTGATAGATTCTTTTAAAAGGAAAAGGAATTGCTGAAAGAGAATCTATAAAATATATGGCAGAAAATAAAAAGTTGGAAATGTCCAGCTTAGGTATATTGAAGATACACATGTTATGGTTGTATTCCTTGCTTGTTAAACAATGTGGTTCTTAGGTATTGGATACTGTATTGGTTGGTATGAAATGTCATACAGGACAACGCAATTCATGAACTGCAATGGCCTAAGTAACTAGCAAGAGACTAATTGACGATGTTCATCGAAAACAAATAAAGTGTTCTTGTCTTTTTCATTGTCGTCAAACCTAGCCTTCGAGATTTGTTTTAATAATTGTTATTTTGTTCCGGTATTATGAGAATAATGGTTGTTCAAATAATTACCGTATTCCATAAAGGATGGATGAACTTTTACAAGTCTGGTGGGAGAAATCACATCCATAAACACTATTGCTAGAATGTCGCAAGACAAATGATTGAAAGATCACTTATGAAGTGATATCGCTGTTTAAATTATATTGGAAAGAAAACATGAAGAAACTCCATGTTGATGGATTTTTGGAGTCTTTGTTTTTGATCAATTGACGCTTCCTCGAGATAATTGAAACTCCGTCCATAGGCCAAAGAGGAACGAATGACTAACTTATTGGATATTATACATATTGATGTATATAGTCCATTATATGTAGCCATATGTGATGGATCTTTTTGCTTCATATGCTTTCTCCAAAAATTTGAGTGAATATATCTATATATTTACTTAATAAGGAAGAAGTATGACACATTTGAAAATTGTTCAAAGACTTTCAAGATGAATTGGAAAATCATTGTAACAAGAAAATAAAGAGTTTATGATTCGATCATAAAGGAAAATATTTGAGTTACATGTTTAGCAAAACACCTAAGATTTGCGGAATTGTTCCATGATTTGTGTTTCCCAATAAACCATAGGAGTATGGCATATTTGAGAGATGAAATGAAACCATGCTTGACATGGTAAGATCAAAGGTGTCATTTATAAAACTGCCATTATGTTTTAAGGATTGAAGCTTTAGAGACTACCACTTTTACACTAAAAAAGAGCACCATCATGATCCGTTGAAATGACATCATATAAGTTATGGTTTGGGATAAAACCCGAATTGTCTTTTCTTAAATTTTGGTATGCTATGCATAAGTAAAATGTTTACAACCAAAGTCGGATAAGCACGTCTTTGTAGGTTATCCCAAAGAATGTTTTGGGAAATTTTCCATAACACCGAGGACAAAAGAGTTTGATACTTGGAACGTCAAGTTTCTTGAGAAGGAATTTTTCACGAAGTGGGAGGACAGTAGAACCTTGATAAGGTTGTTGAACCTTAGCTATATATGCTAAGTTGCACAGCGCTGGAAAGTATCCCGGTGGCGGCCACAATGCTCATGGCTCCCGTGATTACAAAGGTTGTGATCTCGGAGATTAGAGTTCCTATTGAACCGTGTGGGTCGGTAAGAATCAAATAGTGTGATTTGATAAGCAAGTAGTTATTGTTTTGACAATGATGAACCGACTGCATGCAAAGAAGCGATGATGGGCCCTGACTCCATAAAATGACTAGAAGTCATAGAATCCGTGATAGTATCCAGACACGAGAATCAAGTTTCTGAACTTGGAAGACCCTCTAAAAAGGCGTAAAGCCTATCGGTCGTGTTTGGATCTATAAACAAATAGACATGGATGTTTAACATCTATGAAATAGTCGACATGCTGGAAAGAAGTTTACAGCAGTGATCAAGGAGTTGACTATGACAAGATTTGATCTTTCATAGCGATATTTAGTCCTGACGGATTAATGTAGCAACCACTACATATAATTTGGTATATGGTAGTTGAGTAAACAAAACAAGGTTCTTTTAATAAGAATGGTTACCTAGGAAGTGTACATGACATGGTCCGAAGGGTTTTGTTAATTCAAAGGGTGCCAAAAGGGCATGCAAACTTCAATAGTTGAAGTGAGCATAACAGAGTTGGAATCTTCACCATGACGAAAATGTTAAAGGAGTTTAAATTCATCGGAGATGATGAAGATGCTTTCATTTGCAACAAATTAAGTGGGAGCACTGAGACAAATTTCCAATACATTATGCAGAGTACATATTGCTGATTGGAAATGATGTATCTTTTATTGACACAAGTTAAGAATTTCATTAAAATAGGATTTCGATGACAGACTTGGGCAAAACCGGAATATTTGGCATCAATATCTATATGGATAGATTGAGGCGCTAATAGGGTTATGCCAAACATACATATATGAGATATTGAAAGGGTTCAATATGGAAACAACAAGAAAGGTTCATGCTGCATGGAAAGGATTGTATCAAGATTCAAGTGCATCAACACTTGGTGAGTAAAATCACATGAATAGTTTGATCGATTATACCATGATATGTATATATCCAGATATGTCCTATGCTCTAAATGTTATGAGCACATACCAGAATGATTCATAAGATGATCATTGGATGATAGTAAAGATATTCTTATGATCTTTGGAAGAACTAAGAATATATCATGTATAAGTGACAAATAGTTAAAGGTAGTTCATTGTAAAGTGTTACATTGATACTAGTTTTGTCACAATATACAACTTAAAATTTAACTCAATTTAGACTATGGGTGGCACAATGTAATGCAAAGGATGTTCCATGATGGATTTTGATGAGTTCCAAATTTGAGACATTGTGACAGATACTATAACAAAAGGCTAAGTATATGACTGCTATAGTAGCAGCAAAGGAGGGCATTTGTGTTATGTAGTTTGTTATCAAACTAGGTGTGGTTCAAAGTGGGCTAATACTATGAAGATATATTGTATGACAATAATATCAACATATTTTAACCCGAACAAACTAAAGGTCTTACCAAAGGACCAAATTTATACAATGCCATCTCATTTGAGAATGAGTGATGCGTAGAGAAGCAAAGACATGCAAATACACACGGACCTGAAACTATCAGATCTGGAGATTATGTTAACCACTAGTAATCGCGTATAAGCAACACCAGAAAGCCATGGGTTTTCAATACGCAAATTTTTCAGACTAGATTATTGACTCTAGTGCAAGTGGGAGACTGAAGGGAATATGCCCGAGAGGCAATAATAAAGTGGTTATTATCTTATTCCATGTTTATTATAAGTGTTTATTTTGCATGCTATAATTGTATTAATTGGAAACGTTAATACATGTGTGTTTAATAAACAAAATACAAAGTTCCTAGTAATGCCTCTCATATAAACTAGCTCGTTGATTAACAAGATGATCAACGTTTCCTGATCATGGACATTGGACGTTGTTAATAATGAGGTCACAACATTGGTGGAATGATGTGATGAACATTCATCCGAAGTATAGCATTACGATCAAAGTCATTATGTTTATATTTCTATAACATCATACAAAGTAATCTTAGTCCTTAGACCATGAGATCATGTTAATTGCTAACACCGGAAGAGTATCTTGATAACACCAAAAGTCACACCGTAACAAGGTGACTATAAAGGTGGGTTTAGTGCTACGAAGGTGTTATGTTGAGGCTCATGGATCAAGAGTGGGATTTGTCCATCCCGATGACGGATAGATCTACTCTGGGCCCTCTCGGTGATATCACATTAAGATAGTTTGCAAGCAAGTGATGAGATCACTAGAATGTTATATCACGGGAACGAGAAAAGAGTGCATGTCGGTAACGAGGTCAAACTAGGTATTTGGATGCCAGTGATTGAATCTCGGACATGTAATATATCGTGAGACAAAGGGATTTAGTTACTAGCGTTAAAGGTTCTCACGATCACAGAAGTCATCGTTGAATGTGTAAAGTTAAGTTTGAAACCTAAGCTGAGTTCAGAAACAAAGAAAGATAAAATAAAGTTTGAAATCACCTAAGTGGGAACTTAATTGTCATAGTGACAACTCTGTTGTGGTCAAGTCATGTCACAATTGATTTCATAAGTTGTTTCGAAAACATCTGAGAACGCAACAGTATGGCCACTCCAACTGTCCATAACCGCGGACGCGGCTATTCGAATAGTTTGACACTCTGCAGAGGTCGTACACTTTCACCACAAGATTTGATACATCTGTCAGGGATAACCCTGAATCATCATACTTAGTATGCAGATAATCAAACATAACTTTTCCTTTACATACCCTAGTATAAGCACCTCTCTTATGAGCATGGCCTCCCAACCATGACCATCGGTCATCTTGGGCACTGCATAGGTGGACAACATTGAGACGTAGCGTTAGCTCCAACCTCTACCACGAGGGAACTAATACTAATGCATATAAACTTCCGGCTAAGCCTTACCCAATTCAGGTATTGTGGTTGTACGGTAAAATTGGAATGGTATCGCATCCTAACCCAACCATCAGTTTTGTAAAAGGGATACGTCTCATGCCTCAACATTTTCATCATCATAAACCATCTGTGTTTCTCAACACATGTCAAAACATCTCAATAGAATGACTCCTCATTCCAAGGTTTTCACAATTCATTTTCACCAAGTGTTCCCATCTAAAGTGACTCAAGTTCTAGTTTAGCTCTAAACTACTAAGTTAAGAGTGTTCACTAATATGGGATGCTAAGATCAATCTCATGCCATAGAATGACATCTAAATCTCACTTTGATAGGTCAAGTTTTATACTTTTTATGCTACCTTCAAACAAGTAAGGGACTTTGGTAAAGTAATGAAAGTAAAGCTTGGAAATAAAACTTGGGGTAGGTAATATTCAAAGTGGTATAACCCAAAGCATGCCTAATGCATCTTGCTTAGGTTATCTAACTTGCAAGGGTTAGCTTGCATTGTTAATGATGGCTTGCCTTGGTTGGTGCAGTGGTTGAAGTTTTCTTCCTCCTCCTCTTGGTAAAACTCCTCCTCCTCGAAAGCTTGGTCGGTACTATCGTCTATAAATACATACGGGATACACAATCACCAAACAATACTTGACTAGTCTACTTAGCACACTAAGGCACACATTTGATGATCTACTATCATCACAAGCATCACAAGGTTTTATTAACTAGCTTCATTCTTTTTATTTGAGAAAAGTAATTTCTACTCATTGAAAATAACTAAGATTTAATATTCTCCAATTAAAATATGGGATCATATGGACACATGTCATCACCACATATTCTAACATATGGGAATGTGATTTAAGGGTTGGATCATATTTGAATAAGTTTAAGTTTAACAAATAATGATTTAAAGTGACTAGAAATGCCTATATAGCATTATTTTGGTACTAGTCCAAAGTCACTGCATGCAAACCTTAATATTATTACATATTAAGATAGGTATGGTTAAATGTGATTTTTGAGAATTGGAATCAACTCAAAAGCTATTATGGTTGATTTTAGAAAAATGTTTGAATGTGAAAAAGCTTCTGTCTTGTTATTTTTACTAGGAGAGATCTCTAACTCTAAAAGATTTAATTACAACGGGCTTGGATAGATTATTTCAGTAGCTTTCCAGCAAAATTGGAATCACTCAAATTGGTTCAGTAAATCTTCCTGAATTGATTTTTAAACTAAGGGACATAATTGATTCTAAATCTAAATTGAAAAACCTAATTTGAATCACAGGGCCAACGCGAGAAAATAAATGGGCCGGCCCAGTAACGCTCAGCGGCGCAGAGGGCTGCTGACAGGGGGGTCCCGCATGTCAGCGGCTCTTTAAACGCGAAGCGGTATGGGACGATCTGGGCGCTACGTTTAGAATATAGATCAACGGTCCACAGTCGTCGTCGACAACGGACTCGTCGCCGGGGAGACCAAACCCTAGGCGGCAGGTGGGAGTCTACTGGGGACGTACCAGTGCTCCAGCTAGTGCGGCGAGGCGGGCGATCGAACTGGACGGCGACGGCGAGCTCAGGCAATGTCACAGCAGGGGCTGAGGTGGACGGAATCGACGGCAGCGTCTCCTCCTCTGCATTTGCGAAGTAACGAGATATGGAATGCATTGTGGATGGCTGGCATCTCTTCTGGCAGTTCCAGTTGATACGATACTTCTCCTCGGCGATTCAGAATCTTGAAGGGTCCGATATATCTGGGGGCTAACTTTCCTTTCAGACTAAAGCATTGTGTTCCCTTCAAAAATCTGTCTCTCTCCTACTTGCGACCAATTCAAAGGGGTACAGCACTTTCTTCCGTATAGGAATTCAGATGGTGCCATTGGCAAACTGGCTTGATAACTGTTGATGTATGAGAATTCTATGAAAGGCAGGCAATCCTCCCATTTTGATCCATACTCCAAAACACAAGCTCTCAACATATCTTCTAAGATCTCGTTGACTCTTTCAGTCTGTCCATCAGTTCGTGGGTGATAAGTGGTGCTGAAGTTCAACTTGGTTCCTAATCCTTCTTGGACTTTCTGCCAAAATCTCGAGGTAAATTGGGTTCCTCGATCTGATACTATGGTCTTGAGGGTTCCATGCAGACTAAGAATTCTGGCAATGTACAACTCTGCGAGCTTTGAACTTTGGTAGGTTGTCTTGACAGGTATAAAGTGAGTTAACTTAGACAGTCTATCAACGATGACCCAGATTGAGTCATTTCCCCTACTAGAAGTCCATTCCGATAGAATCCATTTCCATTTCGGAATCTGCAATGCTTGCAATAGTCCTGCGGGTCTCTGATGTTCTGCTTTGACTCCTTGAAAGATGTCACACTTGGCGATGTAGCTTCCGATTTCTCTCTTCATCTTGTGCCACCAAAATTGCTCTTTCAAATCTTGATACATCTTTGTTCCTTCGGGGTGGATAGAATAAAGAGTATTATGCGCTTCCTGCATGATAACTTGCTTCAGCTCCGAATCTACTGGCACACAGATACGACCCTTGTACCACAGAACTCCTTCTTCGTATTTCGTGAATCCAGGTACCTTTCCTTTACCAATACGATGTTTGATTCAGTCGATACTTTCATTTCCCTTCTGGGCTTCCTTGATTTGATTAATCAAAGTGGGTTGAAGTTCAATGCTAGCTAGAAATCGTTTGCTAACAATCTCAGTTCTAAACTGTTCCAACTCCTCATACAAACTTGGTTGCTTTTCCTTGATCATGGTGTTTAGCCTACACAACAATCTTCTAAGAGCATCCGCTACCACATTGGGTTTGCCGAGGTGATAGTGAATGTCAAGGTCATAATCCTTGATTAACTCTATCCATCTCCTTTGCCTCATATTCAGCTCCTTCTGAGTGAAAATATACTTCAAGCTCTTGTGATCTGAGTAAATCTCACAACGATTACCCATAAGATACCATGTCTTCAAGGCCAACACTACGGATGCTAATTCCAGATCATGGGTCGGATAGTTCTGCTCATGCTGCTTTAGTTGTCGAGACAGATACGCGATAACTTTGCCTTTTTGCATCAATAGACATCCGAGGCCAATCTTGGATGCATCACAATATACATCAAACGGCTTCTTGATATCTGGCATGATCAATATTGGGGCTGAAATCAATCTCTTCTTCAGTGCTTGGTGATACATTGCAAATGTATCTATAATTTTTGATGTTCCATGCTTGGTTTTATCTACTTTCTTATGTTTTGTCCACATTTTGGAGTACTTTTCATATGATTTCTTGGACTAACCTATTAACAAGAGCCACAGTGCCAGTTGCCTGTTTTCTGCTTTTTTGGTTCCAGGAAAGTCAGAAAATGAATATTCTCGGAATTGGACAGGACAAAAGCCAAAGTTCTTATTTTCCCGGAAGACTCACAGAGCCAGAAGGAGAGTCGGAGAGGTGCCACAGGGTGGCCACACCCCCTAGGCGCGGGTACCCCTAGGCCGCACCAAGGCATGGTGTGGGCCCCCTGGCTAGCCACCGACCTTGCCTCTTCGCCTATGTATTCCTCTCGAGGCAAAAACCCTAGATCGTCAAGCCTCCAGCCACGAAAAGTTCCGCAGCGCCGTCGCCACCGAAGGGGAGATTTGGGGGACATGAAGTCTCTGTTCCGGCGCCCTGCTGGGACGGGGAAGTGCCCCCGGAGCCATCTCCATCGATCTCCACCACCATCTCCATCACCGTTGCTGATTCCCATGATGAGGAGGGAGTAGTTCTCTCTCGAGGCTAAGGGTTCTACCGGTAGCTATGTGTTCATCTCTCTCTCTATGCATGATCATATTGTCATCATGAGCTTTGTAACCAAGTAGATCTACCTTGCTACTCAAGTGCTTTAATAGATCTCTGCTCTCCCCATGTGTGTGAAGTTGACAGTGTGCACACCATGGTGGCACTTAGGCTAGAGATTACAAATACTTGTTATGAGTTATATTTGGAGTTGGATGTCTTTATGAAATTGTGGTGTTTCTTGGAACCATCTAGTGCTCAAGGTGATAGTGTGGGGTTATCTAGATGGGGAAAGCAAACTTTGAGGAGTGCTGTTATAGCCCTACCATCGATTAGAGTGTTCAACCGGAGAGTAGTTAAGAGTAGTATCATAAAGAGAAGATATTTATATGAGAGTGTTCACTAGTGAAAGTATGATCCCTAGGCCTTGTTTCTAAGCATTGATACAACGTTTGAAATTAGATTTGTTACATGTTGCTTGCTTCCATCTTTATTTCAGTTTGCCTTTAGTCTTTTCCCACGTCAACCACACACCAGCAAGCTATTTTCTGGCACCGTTTCCACTTATAATTATCCATACCACTTGTATTTCACTATCTCTTTGCCGAACTAGTGCACCTATACACCTGACAAGTGTATTGGGTGTGTTGGGTACACAAGAGACTTCTTGTATCTTGATTGCTGGGTTGCTTGAGAAGGAATACCTTTGACCACTTCCTCCCTGAGTTCGATAAACCTTGGGTGATCCACTTAAGGGAAAACTTGCTGCTGTTCTACAAACCTGTGTACTTGGAGGCCCAACAACTGACTACAAGATAGAAGTGCGTAGACATCAAGCTATTTTCTGATGCCGTTGCCATAGAGGTAAGGTAAAAGGTACTCACATCCTCTAGTGTGAGTGCTCGAAGTTATTTCTTTTAGATTCTGCAATTTTGTCTTTTTGTTTCTTGTTTTCACTAGTTAGGCCTAATGGAAAACAACAAAAAATTAGAGAGCTTTATAGTATTTATCTTGAGTTAGGACATGAAGTGTTTGAAGAGAAAATTAAAAAACCTATGGAACTTTATTTGCATGCTAATAGCAATGTTGTTAGTATGAATTCTTTGGACACCATTATTGATAATGCTGTGGAAAATTCTAAGCTTGGGGAAGCTAATTTTTATGAAGATGATCTTTTTAGTCCCCCAAGCATGGAGGAGAAAATTTACTTTGATGATACTATGCCTCCAATTTATGATGATTACAATGATGAATATGATATTTTCAGTCCACCTACTATTGAGGAGAAAATTAATTATGATTATAATATGCCTCCTATATTTGATGATTATGGTGATGAGAATAATAATGATAGCTATTTTGTTGAATATGCTCCCACTACAATTAATAAGAATGACTATGTTTATGTGGGGAGTATTAATTCTTTTATGCATGTGGCTCATGGTAAGAATGTTTTATGTGATAGTTATATTGTTAATTTTATTCATGATGCTACTGAAAGTTATTATGAGAGAGGGAAACATGGTTTTATGCATCTCAATAATATTAGGTTTCCCCTCTTTATGTTGAAAGTCTTGAAGTTGCACTTGTTTTTCTTTCCTATGCTTGTTGCCTTGTGCTTTCATGACTTGTTTCTTTACAAGATTCCTATGCATAGGAAGTGGGTTAGACTTAAATGTGTTTTGAATTTGCTTCTTGATGCTCTCTTTTACTTCAATTCATATTTTTTATGTGAGCATCTTCTCAAACTATCAAGCCTAACTTAAAGGCGTTAAAGAAAAGTACTTATTGGGAGATAACCCAAAAGTTTTAGATGAGTCTTGGAAGTTATTACTTCTGTAATAACCACTCCTTATCCTTTTTATTTGCTTTTTGTGCCAAGAGTAACCTCTAATGAGAGAGAAGTAATGATTGGGAAAGTTGCTGTCCCGAAACAGATTTCTGGTCTTCACCATAAAAATTCGTGTAAAATATCTGGACGTCCTTTTGAGGTGTGAAGTTTTGTGCTTCTGCCCCAGGTTGTTATCTAACGTTCGTTAGTTCAACACTTTTTGATTTGAGCAACAGAAGGTCTTCAAAAAAATTCGTCTTGACCTGCTGGTCTGTTTTGACAGATTTCTACCTTTATTTGCATTTGCTTCTTATTGGTTCCTTTTTGAGTTCTTTTGGGAAATTGAGATTTTTGAGGGAAGTACTACAGTAGCTTGTGTTTTAATGGAAGTTTTATTGGTGTTGGAACTGAACCTAAAGACCTATTATCTTGAGTGCACTAATGTTGCTAATAAAGATTGTGTGAAGTTTTGTATGAAGGAAAAAGTTTAGGTGTATGGAAGGAATGAGTAATGAGATGAAGGATGGACTAAAGCTCAAGCTTGGGGATGCCACGCGTGTCACCCCAAGAAATAT
This sequence comes from Avena eriantha, assembly GCA_910589775.1. NCBI lineage: Eukaryota > Viridiplantae > Streptophyta > Magnoliopsida > Poales > Poaceae > Avena > Avena eriantha. The sequence continues at coordinate 195,887,685 of OU342740.1, read as the reverse complement.
CCAAGAAGTACAAGCGTAAAATCTTGGGGATGCCCAAGGCATCCCCTTCTTCATCAATAAAAATCTCAGGTTTCTTCCAAACGCTTCATTTTTGTTGTTTCATGCACAGTTGTGTTGTTCTTGGATCGTCTTCTTTTTTGTTTTCGTTTTGGTTTTTCATTTGCTTGTTTTTCTTAGTTTGCTAAATAAATTGGTTAGACCCCCTCTTTCATACATTGGTTTTCAAATAGTTTGGTGTGGATTGGAAAAGAGTAGGAAAGTTCATGCTTAAGTGGTAAAGAGAGCTTGTTTTTGATTGTGGCCTATGCTTTGTCATGCCATGCTTGATATTGTTTTGGCTTTATGCTTAGTATTCTTTGCGGTGGCATGACTTGTTATAAACAATTGAGATTGCTTAATGTGCCTTCGATGAATCATGCATTGTTTTAGCATATTGAAGCATAGTATTGTGGTATTCTCCTTTGATGCTTTATTTGGGTTGACTTGGCGCATGCTCACACCATGTTATGAATATCCCAAGTCACCATAAGCCTTTATGATCCTTTAGTTTTCAACTTTTAGTATCACTTTATGCTTTGATGAATGATGTTTTGTCGCTCTGCATGATTATGGCCATTATTGCTCTCTTAGTTTGTCGCTCCTAGTCTTTTGCTAGCCTCCAGAACCAAGTATGAGTTCCACTCATGCATCCAACTCCCTAAACCAAGTTATTCCAAATATTGCATGATGTCTATGCACTTCTATTCTTGTAGACAGTTGTTGGGCCTCCAAGTGCAGAGGTTTGTACAACAGCAGCAAGTTTTCCCTTAAGTGGATCACCCAAGGTTTATCGAACTCAGGGAGGAAGTGGTCAAAGGTATTCCCTCTCAAGCAACCCTGCAATCAAGATACAAGAAGTCTCTTGTGTCCCCAACACACCCAATACACTTGTCAGGTGTATAGGTGCACTACTTCGGCAAAGAGATAGCGAAATACAAGTGGTATAGATAATTATAAGTGGTAACGGTGATAGAAGATAGCTTGATGGCATGGAAAAGAATAAAGTAAAACTGAAATAAAGATGGAAACAAGCAAACATGTAACAGATCTAGTTGCAAACTGTGTATCAATGCTTAGAAACAAGGCCTAGGGATCATACTTTCACTAGTGAACACTCTCATATAAATATCTTCTCTTCATGATACTACTATTAACTACTCTCCGGTTGGACACTCTAGTACATGGTAGGGCTATAACAGCACACCTCAAAGTAAGTCTTTCCCATCTAGAAAACCCCACATTGTCACCTTGAGCACTAGATGGTTCCAACAAACACCACAATTTCATAAAAACATCCAACTCCAAATATAACTCATAACAAGTATTTGTAATCTCTAGCCTAAGTGCCACAATGGTGTGCACGATGTCACTTTCACACACATGGGGAGAGCAGAGATCTAATAAAGCACTTGAGTAGCAAGGTAGATCTATAGATTACAAGCTCATGATCACAATATGATCATGCATAGAGAGACAGATGAACACATAGCTACCGGTAGGACCCTTAGCCTCGAGAGAGAACTACTCCCTCCTCATCATGGGAATCAGTAATGGTGATGGAGATGGTGGCGGAATTCGATGGAGATGGCTCCGGGGGCACTTCCCCGTCCCGGCAGGGTGCCGGAACAGAGACTTTCTGTCCCCCGAATCTCCCCTTCGGTGGCGGCGGCGCTGCGGAACTTTTCTAGGATTTCTGGTTGACAATCTAGGGTTTTCGCATCGGGGGCTTCTTATAGGCGAAAGGGCAAGGTCGGTGGAGGCTGGAGGGGCCCACACCACCTGGTGGCGCGGCCAAGGGGGACCCACGCTACCCTATGGTGTGGTCGGCCCCTGTCCCCTCTCCGTCTCGTCTTCTGCCTCCGTGAGTCTTCCGGCAAAATATCAACTTTGGCTTTTGTCCCGTCCAATTCCGAGAATATTCATTTTATGACTTCCTGGAACCAAAAACAGCAGAAAACAGGCAACTGTCACTGTGGCATCTTGTTAATAGGTAAGTCCAAGAAATCATATGAAAAGTACTCCAAAGTGTGGACAAAACACAAGAAAGTAGATAAAACCAAGCATGGAACATCAAAAATTATAGATACATTTGAAATGTATCAGTCCATCATACCTACCTACTAGCTTATGCTATTCCAAGTATATTCATGCTTTTGTTTACCTTCCAAATTAAACTTGTTATGAGAAAACTAGTGATTAAAGCTCTCACGAACTTGATGGCACACTTTACTTTTTCTTGCCCTTAATAAACACTAACCATTGTGTCGTTTATGTTGTATATGCTTGCACTTATTTGTTGGGAATTAGCAGAACCATGTTGTCATGGGGAATGCTTTCAACATTACACTTGTACTTTGTACCTAGTAGATATCATGCTCTTTGGTCTATGGATGTCGTCAATGTGAAATGAAAGGGGAGCTTGTAAGTCCATGGAGTTATGTATGTGTGTTAGAGAAACGCCTAGGCTGCTGGTCTAATCCATGCTGTCATGGTGGAAACTTGCAGCGTAACCATAATGAGCTGTCTATGAAGCATTCTTCTTATAAAAAAAGAGTCAGATATTGAGAAAAAAGAAAAAAGAAAAAAAGAGATTTATGAAAAGAGGAAAGAGATAAAAAGCACCATATTCCCATGGTAAATAAGAAGATTGCTGAGATGCTCATTGTCTGCTTGCCTTGTCATTTTGATATGGGGATTCTTCCGTATCATCGGGCAAGGGGTACCCCGTTGGAGGTTCTCTATGATACACATGTACTTACAATGATAAGAACTTACCGATGACTAAACTTGAGTAGCATGAGGTGCGGCCCTCGTATTCAAGGGACATGAGATTTCTAACTTATACTTCGTCAAGCATGTACACCATAGTTTGTTCACTTTAACCTTAATCACTTCAAGATGCTTATGATAGGGGCAATGAGAGCTGAAAGCTATAAGTACCCTAATTTTTGGAAGCTCTTTATGAAATTTGAATCTCTACTTCCTTCTATGAAGGCCTTTCTTCCACCATTATATTGAGTCTCCACCTTCTACCTTTATGCACCTACTTTGAGAGCATAGTGGCCATTCTTAGTTCTATGTGCATTGTCCCAAGACTAGTTGATTGATGCATAACTTGATATTGCTTGTTTTAAACTATTTGTATCTAGTCACTCTTACGAACTTTGAAGGTGTCCTATGCATTTATATTTGCTACTCTATGAGGGACAAGCTGAATACTACTATGCTATGTTTTCTTTATGTGAAACAAACAAACGTCTTGCAAAGAATTGATATTCATGAATCATTTGTTTGTGCCTTTTCATGTTGCATCATAGTTTGTTTGTCTTATTGCTAGAACTTTGTCTTTCATGTTATGATTGAAGTACTATGATCCCAACTTTGAATGTTTTACAAATACTTTGATCAAGTCTTTGATGGTGCATGTCACCTAAAAAATTATTCTTTCTTTTTATCACTTACCTACTCGAAGACGAGCAAGAGTTAAGCTTGGGGATGTTGATACATTGCAAATGTATCTATAATTTTTGATGTTCCATGCTTGGTTTTATCTACTTTCTTATGTTTTGTCCACACTTTGGAGTACTTTTCATATGATTTCTTGGACTAACCTATTAACAAGAACCACGGTGCCAGTTGCCTATTTTCTACTGTTTTTGGTTCCAGGAAAGTCAGCGAATGAATATTCTCGGAATTGGACGGGACAAAAGCCAAAGTTCCTATTTTCCCGGAAGACTCACGGAGCCAGAAGGAGAGTCGGAGAGGGGCCACAGGGTGGCCACACCCCCCAGGCACGGGTACCCCCAGGCCGTGCCAAGGCATGGTGTGGCCCCCCTGGCTGGCCACCGACCTTGCCTCATTCGCCTATATATTCCTCTCGAGGCAAAAACCCTAGATCGTCAAGCCTCCAGCAACGAAAAGTTCCGCAGCGCCGCCGCCACCGAAGGGTAGATTTAGGGGACAGAAAGTCTCTGTTCCGGCACCCTGCCGGGACGGGGAAGCGCCCCCGGAGCCATCTCCATCGATCTCCACCACCATCTCCATCGCCGTTGCTGATTCCCATGATGAGGAGGGAGTAGTTCTCTCTCGAGGCTAAGGATTCTACCGGTAGCTATGTGTTCATCTCTCTCTCTATGCATGATCATATTGTCATCATGAGCTTTGTAATCAAGTAGATCTACCTTGCTACTCAAGTGCTTTAATATATCTCTGCTCTCCCCATGTGTGTGAAGTTGACAGTGTGCACACCATGGTCGCACTTAGGCTAGAGATTACAAATACTTGTTATGAGTTATATTTGGAGTTGGATGTCTTTATGAAATTGTGGTGTTAGTTGGAACCATCTAGTGCTCAAGGTGATAGTGTGGGGTTATCTAGATGGGGAAAGCGAACTTTGAGTAGTGCTGTTATAGCCCTACCATCGATTAGAGTGTCCAACCGGAGAGTAGTTAAGAGTAGTATCATAAAGAAAAGATATTTATATGAGAGTGTTCACTAGTGAAAGTATGATCCCTAGGCCTTGTTTCTAAGCATTGATACACCGTTTGCAATTAGATCTGTTACATGTTTGCTTGCTTCCATCTTTATTTCAGTTTGCCTTTAGTCTTTTCCCACGTCAACCACATGCCAGCAAGCTATTTTCAGCACCGTTACCACTTATAATTATCCATACCACTTGTATTTCACTATCTCTTCGCTGAACTAGTGCACCTATAGACCTGACCACTTCCTCCCTGAGTTTCATAAACCTTGGGTGATCCACTTAAGGGAAAACTTGCTGCTGTTCTACAAACCTCTGCACTTGGAGGCCCAACAACTTTCTACAAGAATAGAAGTGCGTAGACATCACTTGGAAACTGGCTTCACATTTGTCGGTCCATTCAAGTTTATTTTCCTTCTTCAACTATTGGGTCATGGGTCTGGCGTTACTCGAAAATCCTTCGATGAACTTGCGGTAATATCCCGCTAATCCGAGAAATGCATGGACTTGGGTTCGAGTGGTTGGGGCTTCCCATTCTTCGACATTTTTAATTTTGGCAGGATCAACAGAGACTCCTCCGGCAGACACAATATGTCCTAGGAATCCTACTTCTTTCAGCCAAAACTCACATTTGCTGAACTTGGCATATAACCGATTCTCTCTCAGGGTTTCCAGGATGATTCTCAGATGTTGCTCATGATCTTCTTCTGACTTGGAGTAGATAAGGATATCGTCGATAAACACAACGACAAACTTATCTAGTAAATTCATAAAGATCTTATTCATGAGATTCATGAAATAAGCAGGGGCATTGGTTAATCCAAAAGACATGACCGTATACTCGTATAAACCATAACGAGTAGTAAAGGCGGTCTTCGGAATATCCATTGCGCGAATCTTAAGTTGGTGATAACCAGTCCTAAGATCAATCTTTGAGAACACTTGGGCACCAGTCAACTAATAAAATAGATCCTCTATCTTTGGCAAAGGGTACTTGTTTTTGATGGTGACGTCATTCAGCTTTCTGTAATCAGTTCACAAACGGTTGCCTCCATATTTCTTGTCGACGAATAACACTGGTGATCTCCATGGCGATGCGCTTGGTTGAATCAAGCTTGTTGCTAACATAGCATCCAACTGCTTCTTAAATTCTACTAACTCTGAGGGGTTCATGCTATAGGGTCTCTGGGCTATTGGTCCGGTTCCAGGGATTAGTTCAATAATGAACTCAATATCCCTATTCGGGGGCATGCCTAGCAATTCATCTTGGAATATGTCGAGGTATTCACAGACTACTCTGTCTTGGTCTATGGTGGGTAGGGCTAGACTCTTATTGCACTTGAATTGACGGGGTACGGTTTCAGATATATGCTCTACTGTTACTCTAGAGATACTGGTCATGGTGATGGCTTTCTGAGCACAGTCTATCAATCCTTTATGCTTTGACATCCAATCCTTTCCTAGTACTACTTCCAATCCTTTGGCTCCAAGTACTATTAGATTAGCATAAAAATCTATCCCATGTATTCTGATAGGCACACCTTTGCAAATTTTTCTAGCTTTTGTAGTTGAACCAGGAATTTGAACTATCATGACATGCTTCAAGTTGGTTGGGTGAATCTTACTAGTGCATGCTTCTTCGGTGACAAATGAGTGTGATGCTCCAGAATCAAACAACACTCATGCTAAAACTAAGTTGACAGAAAACATACCCAGCACTACATCTGGCGCTTCTTGGGCTTCTTGGGCGTTCATGTGGAAGAGATGGCCGTTGCGGTTGTGAGGGTTCCCAGGGGCAAATCTTCTTCCTGGTTGAACACGATGCTGCTGTTGAGCTGGAGCATTCACATTGGCAGTGGCGGCAGTCTTCTTGGGGCACTCATTGGAATAGTGACCCTTCACTCCACACTCGAAACAAGTGATCTAAGACTTGTCTTTAGCTGCGACAGGCACAACATTGCTTCCAGTTCTGGGTGCAGTGTTGTTGTTGTTGCTCTTGGGAGGCGCATGGTTGAAATTGGTGGTGTTGTCGGGGTTGTTGTTGTTTCCTCCGGACTTCACATTGCCTCCGCTACGGTTGGGGTAGCTTGGGCGAGACATTAGGGGTCGGTTATTTCTTGGTGCATACCCTGCAGACGGGTTGGGACGGTACTTCTGGTGGCTGTTGGATCTAGCTTGCTGCATCATACGACGTTTGCAGTTGTCGTTTGCCTGGTTAATCTTCCCTTCCATCTGAATGGCAGAGTTGACTAGCTCTTCGAGATCGTCGAAGCAGATGTTGACGAGGACAATCTGCATCTCATCATGCAGTCTGTTCAGGAATCTCTCCTTCTTCTTGGCCTCCGTGTTGATCTCATCAGGTGCATACCTGGGAAGCGACAGAAATCTGTCACGGTACTCTACTACAGTCATTCTGCCTTGCTTCAGCTCTCTAAATTCATCCCTCATTCTGGTGACTAGGCCCTGCGGCACGTGGGTGCGGCTGAACTTGATTTTGAAGGTTTCCCATGTCATCACTTGACCATGGTTCATCATGCAGATGCTGTTCCACAAGGCTCTTGCATCTCCTGCCAAGTAGTGGGTGGCAAAGAGAACTTTCTTGTTTTCATCAACTCTAGCTATTTCCAAATTGTTCTACATTGTCTACAACCAGTCATCAGCATCTAGTGGGTTCTCCGAAGTGCTAAAGATTGGGGGATTGGTATTCTGGAAGCTTTTCAGCTTGGATCCTTGATAATCCTGATTTCCATGCCCTTGGTTGTTTTGGGCCATCTGGGCGATCTGCTGCAGAGTTGCTAAGTTGGCCTAGCGCTCTGCCCTGCTTGCTTCACGGTCGGCAACCAACATTTGCATAATCTGCAACATTGGGTCCTGCGATGAGCTGCTCCCTCCGGGGTTTCCATGAGTCATCTGAAGATTGAGAGAGATAAAGGGGTAAGAGGGAAAGTTCTAAGGTTCATGGTTTTGGTTTCAAAGCTAAAACTTTGAGTTTGACTCAGGTTTTGCAACTAACTTCTTTTCATTCATTCAAACAAGCATACGATACAAACACACACACACACACCACAACATCAAAGGAAAACATATGGTTTTAAGAACCATTATGCAAGCTACGATACATTGGGACCGATACTCCTCACTCTATGATAGTGCTCTAGTGCATCTACTCATCGTCAATGAAGTCGGAGTCATCATTGTCGGCGTGGAAGTCCACGGCATCCTCCTACAGAAAGTCATCATCATTGCTGAGGTAAGAGTCCATATCTCCCTGGATGTCTTCACCTTTCTCTTCTTCTTCCTTTGCTGCAAGCTAGGCTTCTTGCTCCTTGATGGTCTTCTCGAGGTCGGTCACCTTCTTGCGAAGACGGTCGATGGTGCGATCCTTCTTTTCGCGCTGGCGGCGAAGAGACTGACGGTCCTTGACAAGCAGTGAGAAAGTCATGGCCTTCTGGGTGGCAATGGCAAGGTTGTGGTTGGCGAACTCCCTAGCATTGTCCAATTCCTTCTGGCGGTCGTACAACAGGAAGTCAAGGTTCTCCACTTGACGCTTCAACTCTGGGTGACTTGGCATCTCCATTGGCATTCCCATGAAGTCACGCCTTGCATAGTGAACAAAGCGGGTTCCTTGGATTTGGTTGACCTCAGGGCACACAGACGTGCGAGAGCTTCATGCATTGCCCTGGCTAATCCATCTAGCCAGTTTTTCTCTCTTACGGAGAACTGAATCCTCTCGGACGTTGGTGCTTCTATACTTCTTCGAAGATCAGCGGTGACTAGCAATTGTAAATCTCCTCCTGGGGGTCTAGGAAGTTGAGCTCGAAGAAACTTCGGATGTGGGCATCCCAAGTACTCCGATAGTGCGTCAAGATCCCTCTCGAAGACCAGCTGGCCTCCGTTGCCCAACTGGTAGAACTTGCTGAACTGAGTCTCCGTCTATAAGAATTAAGGATGAGGAAGTTAGTGAAGTGATCGAGTGTGTCAAATTTTATGTAGTAATGTAAGAATTGGAGGAACATGAATTTTTGAGAGAGAATGAATTCCCAAGGGTAAGAGAGCAAATAGTTTTTCATAAATACTCACTTCGGTTTTGAAACTAAGTTTTTTTTCGGACGTCCATTCTAACTAGGGTCTCCTATGGTCAGGATGGCTCTGATACCAACTTGTCGACACCCGGATTTTTAATCCCAGATGCCTATTATGCCATACATCGCAATCCCTGAATTACCATTTTTGCGAGACATAATAGATTGGATATCACAGTACATCATCCATTACAAACCATAATAAGGTCTTACAGGAATAAAGGATCTCATGATCCAGTCTTAATACAACAAGCAGCGGAAAAAATAATAAGCGTAGTGGTGGGGTCCATCTTCAGGGGCACAGGCAATGCTAACGATGGAAGATAGTCCTAGTTATCATAGCCGTCCTGCTGTCCTTCATCTTGGTAGTCTCCTTCATAGCCTGGACATAGTAATAGCCAGGGACAAAAGCCATGAGTACTCTTTAAGTACTCGCAAACTATCACTAACAAGTCAGATAGTTCTAGTAGGAAGTGATAACTCTAAGTTTATTTGTAAAGTTAAGTTTGAAACCTAAGTTGAGTTCAGAAACAAAGAAAGATAAAATAAAGTTTGAAATCACCTAAGTGGGAACTTAATTGTCATAGTCACAACTCTGTTGTGGTCAAGTCATGTCACAATTCATTTCATAAGTTGTTTTGAAAACATCTGACAACTGAATAGTATGGCCACTCCAACTGTCCATAACCGCAGACGCGGCTATTCGAATAGTTTGACACTCTGTAGAGGTGGTACACTTTCACCACAAGATTCGATACATCTATCAGGGATAACCCTGAATCATCATACTTAGTATGCAGATAATCAAACATAACCTTTCCTTTACACACCCTAGTATAAGCACCTCTCCTATGAGCATGGCCTCCCAACCATGACCATCGGTCATCTTGGGCACTGCATAGGTGGACAACATTGAGAGGTAGCCTCAGCTGAAACCTCTCCCGCGAGGGAACTAATACTAATGCATATAAACTTCCGGCTAAGCCTTACCCAATTCAGGTATTGTGGTTGTACGGTAAAATTGGAATGGTATGGCATCCAAACCCAACCATCAGTTTTGTAAAAGGGATAAGGCTCATGCCACAACATTTTCATCATCATAAACCATTTGTGTTTCTCAACACATGTCAAAACATCTCAATAGAATGACTCCTCATTCCAAGGTTTTCACAATTCATTTTCACCAAGTGTTCCCATCTAAAGTGACTCAAGTTCTAGTTTAGCTCTAAACTACTAAGTTAAGAGTGTTCACTAATATGGGATGCTAAGATCAATCTCATGCCATAGAATGACATCTAAATCTCACTTTGATAGGTCAAGTTTTATACTTTTTATGCTACCTTCAAACAAGTAAGGGACTTTGGTAAAGTAATGAAAGTAAAGCTTGGAAATAAAACTTGGGGTAGGTAATATTCAAAGTGGTATAACCCAAAGCATGCCTAATGCATGTTTCTTAGGTTATCTAACTTGCAAGTGTTATCTTGCATTGTTAATGATGGCTTGCCTTGGTTGGTGCAGTGGTTGAAGTTTTCTTCCTCCTCCTCTTGGTAGAACTCCTCGTCCTTGAAAGCTTGGTCGGTACTATCGTCTATAAATACATACGGGATACACAATCACCAAACAATACGTAACTAGTCTACTTAGCACACTAAGGCACACATTTGATGATCTACTATCATCACAAGCATCACTAGGTTTTATTAACTAGCTTCATTTTTTTATTTGAGAAAAGTAATTTCTACTCATTGAAAATAACTAAGATTTAATATTCTCCTATTAAAATATGGGAACATGTGGACACATATCATCACCACATATTCTAACATATGGGAATGTGCGATCATATTTTAATAAGTTTAAGTTTAACAAATAATGATTTAAAGTGGCTAGAAATGCCCGTATAGTATTATTTTGGTAAAAGTCCATAGTCACTGCATGCAAACCTTAATATTATTACATATTCAGATAGGTATGGTTAAATGTGATTTTTGAAAGTTGGAATCAACACAAAAGCTATTATGGTTGATTTTAGAAAATGTTTGAATGTGCAAAAGCTTCTGTCTTGTTATTTTTACTAGGAGAGATCTCTAACTCTAAAAGATTTAAATCCAACGGGCTTGGATAGATAATTTCAGTAGCTTTCCAACAAAATTGGAATTACTCAATTTGGTTCAGCAAATCTTCCTAAATTGATTTTTAAACTAAGGGACATAATTGATTCTAAATGTAAATAGAAAAACCTAATTTGAATCACAGGGCCAGCGCGGGAAAATAAATGGGCCGGCCCAGTAACACACAGCGGCGCAGAGGGCTGCTGATAGGGGTCCCGCATGTCAGCAGCTCTTTAAACGCAAAGCGGTACGGGATGATCTGGGCGCTACGTTTAGAATATAGATCAACGGTCCACAGTCGTCGTCGTCGACGGACTCATCGCCGACGAGACCGAACCCTAGGCAGCAGGTGGGGTCAACTAGGGACGTACCAGGGCTCCAGCTAGTCCGGCGAGGTGGGCGATCGAACTGGACAGCGATAGTGAGCTCGGGCGAAGTCGTGGCAGGGGCTGAGGTGGACGGAATCGACGGTAGCGTCTCCTCTGCCGCGGCTGCCTCTGGTGAAATTCCGCCGGCCTACTGCTCGAGCTGCTCCGGCGAGAGGTGGGGAAGGACTGGGGGTGAGAGGGGAGTGTGAGAGTGTGAGGAATTCATGCTGGGGAGGCCTGCTTATATAGGCGCGATGAGGGGACCGACGGGTGTGGGCTGGCGTCTCCGGCGAAGGCGGTACAGAGGTCTACCAGCGTGGGCGTGGTAGGCGGACGGTGGGCGGTCTGCTGGCGATGCTCTACGGTGTAATGGTGATGCTAGGGGCAGTGGCATTTGGTCGGGGGCTTCCCACGCTCTGGGAGACAGAGGCGGTGCTCGACGGCGATCATGGCGACTGTGGGTCGCGCAGCGGTGCACGGCCGTGTCTGGCAGGGTGTGGGTGTCGAGGCGGAGCGGCGTGCATGATATGCTGTCGCGGCGCGGTCTGTTGCGTGCTGGCGGCGATCGCGCTCTGGCGTGCGCTGTGCATGGCGCAGAGAGAAAGGGCGGTGTGGTGCTGAGGTGGTCCAGGGGTTAGCAGCAATCGAGGGGTGGACAGGGAGAGGCGGTAGGGTTAGGCAGTGATAGAGGGCACGCTAGAATGGCGCGGCTTGGTTCCTGGCGTGCTGCCCACGTTCGGCAGGCGGTGACCATATTTGGGCGGCGTGGCACTGGCGCTGCAGTGAAGGGGGAGTGCTGGTCTGGGCTTGGTTAGATGCTAGGGGGACAGGGGTGCAAAGATCCACAATTGTCTTTGTTGGCATTTGAGTTCTAGGAATGGCCAAAGTAGGCTAGGTGATTAAAATGGCAAAAGTGACCATTTGCTTATTTTATTATTTTTGATTTATTTTTCTTTGGGATTTGTTTGGGAATGATATAGATGATGTTTAATTCACCTTAGAATCATTTTACAACCAATGGATCACTCAAACATGGCAATTCAAAACAACTCCTAATTTAAATGCACACACATATGAATGCTTAATTATTTTAAATGGAAAAGTTTTTGTTAACCCTAAATTTGGTAGATTTGATCTTGATTAACCTTGGAGTTATGTTTTGGGATGTTACAAAAGGATCTTGGGTTAAAGATCAGCTTCATGTACTAGATTCACAACACCATAATCCAGTAGAATGTAGGTTCTTCGGTTCAAGTCCAAGGGTTAAAACCCGAGAAAGGAGTAACCACTACTTGAGTGACACAGAGTACACTTCAAGATAGTAATCATGAGGTAGCTTCCAAAAAAACAAACGACTTCCAAAGCACCCAAACAAACAAAAGGGAGGCACACGAGACAAAAGGAAACCTCGAGGCCTAGAACATAACACTTTGGATCCTTCAATATAATATTGTGGGCCCAAAAGATAAAGAGATCATGAGGGAAAGGAATCTCTCAACTGAAATAGAGAAAGGGGAAAGAAGGAACACAACACACACAACTCTAGAGAACTCTACACTAGGTCAACTAGCTGAGAAATGACATGCCCAGAAGGCACCTAAGCTTTGAAAGACTAGAAGAGATATCAAAACTTTTCAAAGTCAACACAAGGTAAGATGACCCAGAGTTAGAGCGATACCAGATGAGAAGCAAAAGAAGCTTACTAGAGTTTTCACAAATACTTTTCAGCTTTAAAGTAGTTTTCACAAGAAGTAGACTCAACATCGACCAATAGTAAGGTTTTCCTATGGTCAATACTGCTCTGATACCAAAAACTGTAACACCCCCGGGATCAGGGTGAAACAAATCCAGACCTTAGCCTAACATAAGCTTAACCTAGAGCTCGAGGATATCCAGTGAATAATCGGTAATAGAACAGTAACCCTGCGACACAAAAATTATTACAGCAAGCTCATAACTAAGCGAAGAACCAACATATTACAAGCAGAGGTCACTGCCCACAAACATCAAACAATGGAAGGAAAATTATGCTATTAAGTATAGCAAACTTAAAAAATGGCCTAAGAGGCCTGAAGCATAACGATGATGTCCCAACCCATAAATTACAGGCTACCTGCCGGGAACCCCAAGCTACTCCTCGGTGTTGATGTCCTACCAAAACTCAGCTTCAGGGGAACAATTACTCTAATACAAAAGTATCAACAAAGAAAGGGTGAGTACAGGGTGTACTCCGCAAGACTTATGGCTGGTGGGGTTATTTTGCATAAAGCCATCATTGTTTATAAAACAGGAGGGAGAAGAATCTTGTCTAATTAGAATACTTTAAAAGGGCATAAGAGAGCGCCATCTCCAAAGAATTGATCATAATCTTTTGATATCCACCAAATCATCACCATCTCCTAACTAGGATCACCCCCTCGTACCCGTGAGGAAGCATCCTTAAGCACACGTTGAAACCTCCAAGTTTTACGATTAGGTTGTAGTTCTCTATGATCTTAGAATCTGGTCACCAAGCATTCATAACCATGAACACGGCTTTTTGAAAAGATTTAACCCTTTAGGGGTGTACAACTTTAACCACACGTACCAACTGACTCCTAATGCCACATGATTAGCCCTCTTCCTTGGAAGGCCGGGAGAGGGTGGTTAGACACGACCTTTACCTTGCTTTCGCCGAGACCATGAGTCACTCCCTAAGGAGGGTTCCGCCGTAACCGGTCAAATCCTGAAGCCAGTCCCTAGAGATGTGAGTTGAGGTTGGTTTACCAGGGCCTCCATCGACCCCAAGCAACCATGTCCACACTTACCTACCTGTTATGATGCACCTTCACCCGCCAAATCTTTCAAAATATTTTCTATGCATATGTCGAATGGAACGCCCGAACTATGTGACTCATGTAATCTACTAGGCAAGTTAGTTACTCCTGAGGTTTTCCAGGCCCCGTGTGGCTGTACGCTCGTCTTGGTCCAAAGGCAAGAACTCGGTTCCTAGTGGTGGTGAGCATGGGACTATAAAAACCACATCCCACTGTGGCCTCCCATACAAGCCTTAACATGTTTAATCTTTACCACTGATCTTACCTCGTTCTCTTGTCATACTAGATTCTCTGCATTTGGTTCTGGTTGAAACAGCACTGAAAGCTATTCATGGCTAAGCAAGACACATATATAAGCTCTAGCAGTGCACACAAGCCAAACCTAGTTATGCTAGGAGCAGTGGATCAGGTAATATATGCTCAAAGGGAGTAATGCACCAGATAGGATACTCTATCTATCGATAAAAGACCACAGTAGAATCGTATGCATCATGGCAAGAATGAAATGCTTTCAAAATCATAGGATTGTATAATGGTGGGTCTATGCTTGCCTTTTCCTGTTGATACCCAGAAAGCAGAGCTTCGCATTCCTGGTATTTGGCTTGGTTATAGTTGGCCAAGTATTGTTCGTCGATCTTCGATGGTATTGATCTCGGTCTTCAATCTCGATCTCGATATTGTATTCTACCGGGAAGAAGCAAACACCAGAAAGAAAGGGAAATAATCAACACATGACATCGATGCAATGCTCACGAAAGGATGATGATATGACAAGTTTAATAGCATTGAAATAAGACCCTAAATCATGCTTGGCAATTAATACAGTGTCCGACAGATGCAAACCCTAATACAGGACAGACCCCAGAATCACCTACGGGGTTCGATTGATTCTTATAATTAAACTTGTAATTAAAGTTGTTGAACAATGCATGATATTGATGCTAAAATGTAGATCTTGTTTTTCTGAACATTTTGATATATTATACACATTTTTTGACTTATAAATAATTACTTATTGATTTTATAAGATTTAAACATTTTTCTGAATTATTAAACCATTTATGAAATTATTTAAACCACCTAGAAACTTTTTACACCGGGGCATTACCTACCCACAGTGGCTGACCGAAGGGGCCCGGTGCCACCTCAGCGTCCATGTGGGGAAGGTGGGACCCGGAGAAGGTTTGATTCGGCTAACCAACACCTGCTGGCATCATCATGAGGTCAGAACGATGTCAAGCCGGCGGTGATCCTCCCAGTCGATGATGAAACCGACAGGCAATAGCCCTTGCGGAAGCGTAACGTAGCGCGTTGGGTTCGTGGGGCCACGGAGAGTCGAATAAGGGCGGCGCCGCTCCTACTTGGTAACTGGAGCGTCGTCAGCAATGGTGTATGATGGCGGCGAGTGGTGGCGCTCAGCGCTAGGGTGGTACAGACGATTCCAGGAAGCAAGGCAAGGGCAGGGAAGCTCACAAGCTCGCCGTGAGGACATTGGAGGGGTCAGCGAGGCCGGAGGAGGTCGAGAGGTGCCAGATTGGTGGTGAACGCAACGGCCGGAGTTCAGGACAGAGGGGACGATTGGGCCGCTAGGAGGTCTCCGGGCTCGATTCCTTCGGCAAGAAGATGTGGTACTTCACGGTGGAGCTCGGGGCATGCTTGGTTGGACGAGGGAAGGATGGAGATGCCAACGCAAGACGGCAGCGTCGGATAGGGTTTCTGCCTCACGGGGAAAACGAGAGAGAGGCGCTAAGGGGAATGAGAGGATGAGGCCAAGAGGAGCACAGTGAGACGGTCTTATCCTCGGCCGGGATGGCGGCAGGCATCGTGACATGACGACGGCATCGTGCGGCAGAGGCGTGGCCATCGAGCTGCTTCTCTCTCTCTCTCTGTCGTGAGGAAGAAGAAAATAGAGGCACGCCGAAGGGGTACTGGGCCGGCTGGTGGGCTGGCTGGCCCGGCTACGGGCATGTGAGGGCGACAGGAAGGGAGAAGAGGGAGGTGGGCCGGCCTGGGCTATAGCTGCTACTTTCTTTTGTTTCCTGAAAACATTTTCTTATTTCTATTTGTATTTGAATTTCAAATCTATTTTGTTCTATTTGAAAAATACCAGAAGGTTTACAAAGTGTATAAAATACTCAGGGGCCCTTGTATTCAGTTTGGGCTCCAAACATTTTGTAGTTTTCAAAATTCAAAGTATTTTGAATGTGTTTGAGAGGAAGAAGAAAACTAGGGTTTTAGGGTTTTGCATTCTTTTCTTGTTTGCACTTTTATGGGATGATGCTCATGAATGCACAATCAAACCCTAATTAGTAATTAACTAAAACTAGGGCTTACAGTGAACCCTTTGTAAAATCAACCCCGCTGCAACACACCCGACAGGTTGACAAGGTGCTGAGATGAACATACATCACGCTAACGAAAAGGAACTGCAGCAAAATACTCAAAAAAATATACAAGCTAGCAAGCTTTTACATATAAACGGGTAACAAAAACACCTGCCACACTTATATGAACTTTTCAACACCTATGCATCTATGTGGAGGAGCATGCTACTCTATTAACGTAAAAGGACAACATTTGTATGCTCTTCGAAGAACTCGATGATATTTTCGACTCGTTGATCAACCGCCTGATAAAGTGGCACAATGTTCTAGGCCATCCCTTCTAGTGGGGGTGGCGGCCCGGCGGCAACAGTTGCAAAATCCACATCAGGCTGATGTAGGCCAACAAGTGCCAATACAGCCTTGGCACCCGCGAGTAGCTACTGACGCACACATTCACGGACCGCGCTGACATATTGAAACTTCTTCAGTAAAGCTAGCAAGCTCGAAGGGACCGCATCCAAGGGGAACATTGCCTGGAAAATATGCTTGAGGCACGAATGTGACTTCCTCAAGTAAAGTAGCACCTGCGATGCACGGTCCTGCAGCGTCGCCAACTCAACTGCACGATCGCGATCAACCCAAAAATAACCACCAGCCTCCAAATGCTCTTGGGTCAATTAGTTCAATCAAATGGCGACTCAATCCCTCTCATCTTGCAGACAATGTGCGCTAACAACTGCAAAAAGCAGTGCAAAGCGTAAAGACAAAGCGCCGCTACGAATGGCTAAGAAAGGATAAGAAGCTACAAAACTAACACTTCAATTTCTCATTCAACTGAGCCACCTCGCCCAGAAGGTACTCTCGCACGCAGTGGCTTTTTCAGCCTTTGACTTCCACATGTCCGTGCTACCACGGATCATGGGCATCTCTCGCTCCAAATGTTTTATGCGGTCACGCAATCTAGACAGCAGCGATAGCTCCTCCACCTTTGAATGTGGTTGTGCCACAAGTTCATCGGTGGGAGGTGAGTTAGACAACCACTCGAAGGACCCTATTAAAGCAGAGTAAGAAGCAAATAAGACCAACCAGTCATAAAGAAATCCCCGCAGAAGAAACATCAAGGTTCAACAAGTCTTAAAAGGGGCACCCCCACAAGGTACAATTCAAAAGGGCAAAGCTAGACTATTACAAAAAGGCAATTAAACAACAGACTACGGATAGGCGTTGGCACTCGGGGGCTTCCTCGAGTCTGTGGCAGTCTCCGACACCACATTCTTCTCGACTACAGCCTCTGAAGCCATGGCTTTTGCTGTCTTCAACTGCCGTAGCTCCGTCGAATACTTGGCGAGCGTCTCAATGATCTGAGGCCCATATTTATTGCAGCTAGTGGAAAAAGGAGCAAACACTACCTGCCGGCCATCCGTGGTGATCGGCTTCCCCGAGGAGACTCTGCTGGGGTTCAGGTCCATGCCATGATTTTACACCATCGTGACTGCCATGGTTGCTCCAACTCCTCGCTGAGCGTTCTTGAAGGACATGGGCATCCCTCCCGCGAATGACTCCACCAAGCCATCGAGATCCTCGATCAGCTTGGCCTTGGGGATCATCTCCTCTCGAAGATGCCCAAGGATGCCCTTGGCCTTCTCGAGCGAGTCCTTGACAGAGACGCTATAGTCTTCAACTGCGGCCATAGCACCGGCCAACGCATCTGAGCAGGCCAAAGCCTGGGCGTGAAAGGGCACGCCAGTAGGATCTGTAGAAGAGGTGCATCAGCATAACAGCATATAAGCAAAGCATATAGGAAACAAAATGATGCAGCATCATACCCAAAAGTGCCTTTGCAATAGATAAAAGTTGTTCTACGAACGCTTTTTGTCTGTCAGCTGCGGCGGAACGCAAGTTTTCCTCACACTTCTTCGACACCTCATGAGCTTCGAGTGCTTCGTCGTGTTTTTTATCGGCCGCAGCAAGACCCTTCTCAAGGGAATCGACGCGATGAAGAAGATTATTATGCTCACCTACAAAGGATAAATGGCAAAACTCGATCTCACAAACCTCTACACAAGCGGAGCGGAGAAAAAGTATAAAACTAACCTTCAAAGGCATGATGGCGGGTTTCCAGCGAATCATGTTGTCCACCCAAGGAAATAACCTGCTCGGCGAGGCGAGTTGATTCCTTCAAGATAGGCTAGAAAAAGAAAAAGCGGGAGCATTAACCCAAATTTGACTGCCAATGAAAAGAAAAAACTCACGTGTTCCTCCAGGGACTCTAAAATTTCCTTATGAATCGATGTCTGGGTAACCATCTGGTGCCCCCAGCATGGGGAGAACTCGAAGAAATGGCACCGGAGTGGGCCGCCACCGGAGGAGAAGGAGATCATGCTACCACCTCCTTGTCTTTAGAGTCTACGACTCTAGTCTCCTTGACAAAGCGACAGTCATCAAATGATGACGACGCCATTTAACTACAAAATATCCATAACCCCCTCAGAAGAATAGATTTCAGGAGGACAAGATGAACTCGGAAGAATATAAAAACATACCCGTCAAAATTGCCGAGATCAAAGGAGTCTTAGATGCCTCCTTCGGTATCCTCAACTTCTTCCGTGAAGGATGATCCATGGCCGCATAGGCATGACAAGGATCGGCTCCTCTACCACAGTAGGAGGACCCTCCGACGTCGTCAGCGATGAGGCATCTGAGTCCTTTCTTTGAGAGATCTTGTGAGTCCCGCCGGACTCGGGGGCTTGGCGTTCCTCCTCCACGGGGACAGTGGAGGCCGACTCATCCTCTTATTCGGCTTCACGAAGAATCACTCCCTCGGGCTGAGGAGGCAACACACCTTCCAATCCTAAAACCAGGACCAAACATCAGTATAAAAAGACACCTAGCAGGCAATTGAAAAACAAGAAGAACTTTAAGAGAAATCCACCTCAGGCGGAGGATGACTCGCACAGAAGGGAGGCACGACTGAGTCACCCGGGAGTTCCTCCTTGGAGGTGTGCTTGCTCAGCAGTCTAAACCTCCTATCTACTTCGCCTGAAGAGATGCCCTCAGGCGAGATGCGAGTCACATCGCCAACACCAGTCTAGCAGTACATTGGATGCACCCCGCCTGCAGCGGCTGCACTCGACGGCGCATGCAAGTGCCAATGAGATCTGCGCCACCTATTTCCTTGCCTATGCGGCGTTCAAGGTCACAGACATGCTAGTACAGAGTCTTTGTTTCCTTGACTTCGTTGGGCATCATAGTGTTCTTCCACGACCTTCTCTTGCATGCGGATCAAAAGGATCGAGTCCGTAGTGCTCTTCATCCACTTTCTTGTCGCGAATGTAGAACCACTTCTCCCTCCACCTTTGGACAAATGCATTGAAGTTTATGGCAAAATAAGTGACGTTGAAGTCGACATGGATACCGCAGCCTCCTATATCGTAGACTACGGATCCAAAGCCCGACTAGTGTTAGAGTTTGAAAAGTTTTTTGAAGAGACCAAAGTGTGTCTTGATTCCGACCCAGCACTCGCAGAGGGTAATGAAGCAACCGATATGAAGGATGGAGTTCGAGGTCAGCTGGTGCAACTGGAGCCCGTAGAAACAGAGCAACCCCCTCACAAACTTGTGAAGGGGGAGAGAAAGACCGTGAATAATAAACGTGAGGAACATCACCTAAAACACCGCGGGGGGACTGGGGATTACCTCATCGCCGGGAATTCGGCAGTCATCTTGCGCGGCGGGGAGCGCACCAACTTGGCGTTGGGTGAAGAGCTCTGTGGCCTTGATGGTGGATGGCCACCACGACCCATTCGTGACGCGCGTTCCTGGGCCCTTCTTATTCTTAGTTGCGGTGGCAGCACTGATGCTCATGGTGGCGGCGCCTTTCTTCTTGGCCGCAACAGTGGCGGCCACAGATCCACCGGAAGAAGCACCTTTCTTCTTCCCCATCTGGCACTTGTGGTGGGAGCGCAGGAAGTAGCTCAGAAAAGTACGAAGACCGCCCATCGCCGCAAGAGGGTGCGAGCAATGGAACAGCGAGGAGCAGCAATGGAGGTAGTGCACGAGGAAGAAGATGTGTTGTGGGGAAATTACCGCACAGCAGATCCCTACTTAACCTCATCGAAGATGCCATCCAACAGCCATGAGGAAACTAGCCAGTCGCGTGGCACAAATGAATGTCGACACATGGTAGTGTAAACCACGAAACATCGCTCCACTCCTCCCATTACGCGTGAGAATTGAGGAGACACAGTTAAAACCAAAGATTATGCACGCTTGGTCAAATCCAAGTCAGAAATGGGACCCATTTTTTCGTCACGTCCCGTCAAAACCGCTCACGCAGGAAACTAAGATCATCAGCACTGATGTCATTAACTCCAAAAGGAGCACTCTCTAACTACTCTAGTCCTTAATTGAGTCTTCAACTAGACCAAGCACTCGGGGGCTACTCCTAACAGGAGCGCTGGCTGCGTACTCGATGAACTATAACAGACCTCTAAGCATTATGATGAGGTATTTTCTCTCAAAACCCTTCACAAGACTTCACAATTCGACTGGGGATTTAGGGTTACTCGCATAGGGAGCGCTGAAAGCATATTCGACTGAAACAAGCAAAAGACGATAGCAATCGCAAAATACTTATAGTCCCACTCGAGTCTACGACTCGAATAGGCACTCAGGGGGTACTCCCAAAGGGAGCGCTGGTCGCGCACCCTATGATTTTTTATTATACATGACTATGTGTTAACTACGCCCACACTTGAAAGCTCTGGCGACTCGGCCTCATATTTTCCCTACAAAGAGACTGCGTCTCCTGGGCCACCCGAATCATCTCCGCGATGACAAAATTCGGATGCCACGCTTGCAGCATGAAGATAAGACCTGAATAAGGCCTGGCAACGCACCTGCTATGCTCTACTAGACATAATCCGTGCCTACAGGCATGATGAAATAAATCCTTGATGGACGCATCGAGTGCTCACACTTATACACTAGGATTCGACTCTATAAGACCTTCGCGGCCTGAGTCGAATTACGCCAGCACTTTTCCGAATTCGAGTCCAGGACTCGAGTTTGAGTAGATTACGTTTTTTCCCTAAGCCAGTTAACTGATCCTGATACATTGGATGAATCATGCACATATATCGACAATACCTATGATACAAATTAGAGCACTCGAATACACGCTCGACTATGGACTTGAAGGCTTCATAAAGTCTCAACTCGAATCTGCGATTCAACCGGACACTCGGGGGCTACTGATGTGGGCATACCTTATAGGTACTCGAGCTTCGCATATACGGTCCAACATTGAAGAAGCCCACGACGTTTCTAAGGCCCAGCCAAGATTCGAGTAACCCAGAGACTCCGACTGCTTGCAGCACACGGCAAACTTAAGATAGAAGTTTAAAGGGAAAACCCTAACCTATAACCGACTCGGCCTGCTATCCCGAGACCTAGCCTGTCTATACAAAGGCTAGGAGGGGGTAGCGAGCAGGACAATCACAACCCTAGTTTCCACACCATCGCGAGATTGCATCTGTGCACCCTTGTAACTTTTGACTCCTCGATAATTCCAAGAGCAGATAAGAAGGAGTAGGGTCATCTACGAGGATTGAAACTGGGTAAACCTTGTGTCCACGTGTGCTTGTTTGCTAGCCGATCGATGCCTCCAGCGCTCCCCACCTCCTTGAACCTAAGTCCATTTGCGATGGGCATTGATGAGTTAACCCCTCATCACCTATATAGCTACGACTAAGAGCCGGTTACAAAGTACATCTTGGACTACAAGTAACTATACAAGCCTAAGTCGGTAAGTCTTTCGGGCCTTCCCGTAGCTAGATAGAACTCCGTCTTCTCTCCTTGACTGGGTCGCCCGTGAAGCAAAGCTCTAACCCGAAGTGGTCCACCCTGGTCAGCGATTCACAGTGGGTATACCCAGAAAGTATATCCCCAATAGTAGCCCCAAGAAGCCTCTAAGATATAGAGTCGGATTTCATTGTCTAGCTTGATCTACCTTCAGCTTGCAGAATCTTGAAGGTTTCCTGAAACTCCAAAACAAAAGTAGGATCTGGGGCTCAAATTGAGTCGGACATGTGAATATATTAGTTAGTTTTCCAGCTTGAAATTCAAACTAAAATGGAACTTGGTCTCTGACGTAACCTGACATCACTCAAGGTCAAGTCACGTCACTGACAGACATTCCTGACAGTGTGACTGTTGGTGGGTCCGTTTATCACGGAACCGAAGCGCTGTTAAACGCGTGTGTGGAGATCGAGGAGGCGTAATCTTCTCGAGGAGGTTACCCATCTCCTTCCACGATAACTGGCACGTTCACTATTTGTTTCACACGAATCTTGACGCAAGCGAGGTATATAAGGGGTCTAGATCTCCTTACTCATCTTCACTAGCGCCTCTGCCTTCTTCTTCCTCCTAACACAACCACACACTTGCTCCTGTGTTCCTGCCCCCAAATTACTCAGCACCGCCCATTCAAGGTCACCACCAGCACCAAAATTGATGACGCATCCTCATCCGGCATGGCAGCAACCATGGCGGCGACCATTACAGCGGCAGAGAAGGAGAATTTCCACAGAGTATGGATGTCATGCATCCTCGATGACAAGAAACTGCACGTTGTTAAGAAGGAAGGTCTTCTCTGTGCAAATGACTAGTGGAGAAGCATTGATGAGGTTGTCACCAATCCATGCGCCGATGAGAGGGTTCACTTCGGCACTCACCTCGACAGAGGTTTGAGCTTTCCCCCTCAGAGTTCTTCCCTAAGGTCATAGATTACTATGGAGTTCATCTTAGCGCTTACGCTTCCTTGTGTGAGGGTTATCTCAGAATAAAACTGAGTCTTGTCTTGATCTGGTACTACTTCGGTACGCAGGGGAAACTCCATCACTTCTAGTGATCGTTACATTACCAGGACTCTTATCCTGGCCCTTAGGAGATACCAAGTCTACCCCAAGATTAAGGCTAGCGAGTCAGTGAAGAAGTGTCCCTCCATGTTCATTTATCACAAGGACAAACCGGCTCCCAGCAAAGAAACTGCTTTGTTGGCTTTTGTTGGCGACGCTGCCATGCCCCAAGAGTCCGGGGATGTGGAAGCTCTGGCTCTTTCTAATGATCTGATTCTCGCCAAGAGACGGATCGAGTATCTGATGAAGCACAAGGGTCTGAAGGGATACGACTTAATACACTGCTAGATGGCATGCGAGATTCAGCCCATTTAGTACCACGGTGACCAGACTATGCATACGATCACCAAGAATAAAAAGTACAGCCTCAGGATCAGCTCGCTCCAAATCCCAGACAAAGAATATGAGTCCCAGATCAAATGGTTGATCAAGGAGCGAGTTGAGAGGAAGATTTTAGATCTCTCTCTAGATATGTATACTGTTGATGATCCTTTAACACCAGTAAGTTTTCCGGCTGTATCCTTCATACTCAATTATGTGCTCATCTATACTTTCTTGTTGTTTTGAAATACTGAGATAATGTCCTTTTCAGCATGCCGACCTCCCCGAGTTGGAGCTTGCTCCTCTTGAGGGATATCCACCTGAGGATATGGTTCCTCAAGAGGATGAAGAACTTGAAGTTTTACCAGAGGCGCTTACCTGGAAGCGCAAGGCTTCGGTTGTTTCCGTGGGCATTTAGAAAGTGCCCATTGTAAAGAGGTAAACTTCTTCACAAGATTTCAAGTATCAATTTGTACTTTCCCTCAATTGCAATGATCTTTATTCTGATACCATCCAAGGATAAGATGATTTCCAAGTGTAAGGCAAAAGGAAAGTCGGGGAAGACTCTGCGCCAGCAGAAGTTGCTTCTGGCCTGACCTTCTGCCCTACCTCTAACTCCTACCCCAAGGCCATCATCAGCGGTGGAGGGTACCTCTTCTCCGTGCGTTGAAGATGTTTTGGCTCATGCTTTAGATACAGTGAACCTTGGTTTGCAAACTGACTTCATCGTAGGTGACTCGGAAATTGATAAGGGTGAACCCTAAAAGGGTAATGATCCGTCAGTTGAGATCTTCATAGACAATCTTCTATAGAATGTGGGTTTTGCCAAACTTGGCCTTACTTGGAGGAGCACTGAAGAGATCCAGAAGATGGTTCTCCATTGCCTGGAGACCCGGAATATCACAGTGGAGGAGGAGGAGGCGCAAGAAGCCGAAGACATCAAACTCGTCGACCTTATTGACTAAGTTCGTCTCCACGGTGACAAGTTGAAGGCTGGTGTGGCCCCACCACAACCAGTGATTTCTCCGAATCTCGCCGAGAAGGTTTCCACTGAGGTGAACATGAGCCTCAATAAATTAACTCATGAACATTATGTAAGTCATAATCCGACTCTTCTTTTTATTGTATTTTATATCATATCCTCTAGCCCCCAAGCATGAAGTTGGATAGGAATTCGGATTTATGCTTTTATAGGATGCCAAAGAATGAACTAGTATAGCCCCCAAGGCCCGTGCTGATATTTAACTTACTTAAAATATTAGCCCAAGTCTTAGTAGACTTCTGACTCTGCTTACTATTCTGACTTACAGAAAGTTTATGCTTATAACCAGGAATTATTCAAGAATATTTGCAACAAGCGGAGAGAGATCAAAGTTCTCTAACTTGAAAATGTTCAACTGATAATTGCAAAGGATGAAGCTGAAGGTAAACATTTCAAGCTCGTTTTCATAGTCTGTGTTGTTGATCTATAGCTGAATATTTATCTAACTTTTATATATTGCCAGAACTTGTAAAGTAGTCCTATAATATGACTGAGCAAGCCGATGATTATAAGGGTCCTGGAGGTGGAGAATGCTGACTTCGATGCAGAGATGGAGAAACTCAAGATAGATCATGAGATCAACATTGCCAGTGTTCTTGAATCCTCCAATCATGCAACTAAAGCGCGTGATCGCACCATCGCCAAACAGGACCGACTTGCAAGATACATTGAACAGGGAGAAGTACACCTCCAAAGCTCTCCGAAATGAACTCCGAATCCTTTGAGAGGAGAAGACCAAAGTAGACGATGCCATCTTCGGTAAGTTTTTCTGTCAACCTTGCTTTCTTTCTTATAGGTCATCTGAACATGCTCGATGCCTCTTCATCCAAGCCTCGTACCAGCCGGCTTGTCACCGTTGGGGACCTGATTCATGATTTCCGCCAGTCCCTAGAAGAAATTGGTGAATCTGTCTGGCTCTCTAGCTCGAATGCAACGTTGGCCTTTTAGCTACGAGACAAGGAAAAGGATGTGCCTCAGCTTGTAAAGGATTGGAACATGTCCTATGCACACACAACAGCATAAATGCCCTAGAAATGGTAATGAGCCACCATGGAAGCATGGAAATATGGCCAGTTACCAATGGTTATTCGACTATCGATGAAGACGGCAGCGATCAAAACATCAAGGAGATCTAGGATTCTTGCGCCGGATACACGCATGGCCGAGTTTACCAACTATGATGATCCATTCTTCACGTCCGTTGAAGTGCCGCCACCCCCCAAGGAAGTAGTTGCTAAAGCTTCCGAAGATGATGAGCAGAACGAGTCTGACTTACTTGTCTCGGATAGATATTGGGGTGACACGGGTGATGTGTCTAGCGAGCCAGCAAATCCTGCATCTTCACCTGTATCATAAAGTGTTCCAGAAAAAACAATGTGTTATTCTGAAAACAATCTTATTGTAATAAGCAGGATATTATTTTTCTAGTGCTAAGATTGTAAGAACTTTATGCTTTACTCCTTTTAGCACTTTCGGATTTTTATTTAGTGTGCCTAAAAAATACTTATGAACTTTGTTTTTTTACACTTATCATTTAATCGGCTTTCCGCCTCGTCCCTTTCATGAGCCAGCTAATCTTCAGCATGGAAACTTTGCCGAGCAACTGAGCTTAATTGCTAAACCAGTTTAAACCCGGAATCAAAGCTGGCTTCTAGTACCAACAATTCACTACTCGGAAAAGACCCGCATCCAGTAATCATATAAAAACCCAAGTATAAACTAGAATATTTAGACTTATACCCGAAGGTAGCATTTTTAGAATCGGAAATCTAACCAGAACAAATATGAGCATAAAGTACTTTCAAATATTCTGGGATTTTCGACTATGACATGATCATTCAGAAATAAGATGGTACACAAAAAACATCTCATAAAAACATTGAGGAGACCAATACTTTATTTCACTTTGAACATGTACATATACATGATTACAAAGAAATAAATTTTAAGAATAAAAGGGACATAGCTGAGCAAAAAAAGGGACGGCCTATCTCATCCGGATTTGTACTACCTCAAGCTCTCTTTCTCTTCCTAGTAGCAGGTCTCTCTTTTTCTAGCCTCATGTCGGTTAGGTAGTAAGAACCATTGTGCAATACTCAACTAACCATGAAGGGCCCTTCCCATATAGGGGCAAGTTTGTGCTCTCTTTTTAGCACTAGTCGAAGAACCAAATCGCCTTTCCTAAAAGATCGATTTCCGACTCTCTGACTATGATATCTGCGTATCTTTTGCTGATAAGCTATAGATCTCTATTCAGCAATGACGCGAACTTCCTCGAGCATATCAAGGTCATCTTGTCGAGCAACTTCGGAATCCTCTTCGACATACGCAGCGACTCGGGGAGAGCTATGAATAAGATCACTCAGAAGGACGGTTTTTGCACCATGAACCAAGAAAAAAGGTGTATATCCGGTTAACCTATTAGGAGTTGTTCATAAACTCCATATCACAGACGAAGATTCGTGCACCTAAGCCCCCACAACATGATGTAGTGGTGCTTCGAGTCTTGGTCACAGGCCTTGAAGAATTAAACCATTTGCCCTTTCAACTTGTCCATTGGCTTGTGGATGTGGACTGATGCAATATCAAGTCGGATCCCCCGTTCATTGTAGAATTCGACTAGTTCTCCCATGGAAAAGTTACTCCCATTGTTTGTAATAATACTGTGCGGATACCCAAATCGGATGATCATGTCCTCGACAAACCTTTTTGGCTGTTGCTCCATCAAAACTTGTGACAGGTTTTCCCTCTATCCATTTCATGAATTTATCCACCATCACAAGAAGGTGAGTGTATCCACTTTGAGCCTGCAGAAATGGTCCTACCATGTCAAGCCCCCAGACCAAAAAAGGCCATGTAATCGGAATTGTTTGAAGTTGATCAGCCGAAACATGGGCTTGTTTGGCGTATTTCTAGCAACCTTTGCACGTCTTGACCACCCGTTCGGCATCTGCCTTGGCTGTAAGCTAGAAAAATCCGTGCCTGAAAGCCTTTGCCACTTAAGATCTGGCTACGGCGTGATGCCCGCATTCGCCTTCATGAATTTCCCTTAGTATTTCCATGCCCTCTTTTGGAGAAACGGGGCGCTGAAAGACCCCATAAGCACTCCACTTATAGAGCTCACCTCCCACCACTGTGTAGGATCTTTCTCATCGGACGATCTACCGGCTCAGCACTTCGTCTTCAGGTAATTTTCTATCTACCAAGAAATCAAGGTAGGGTTTTGTCAAGCTGGGTATTATAGCTAGGACTGCTATGAGTGCTGAGTCGGATTTGGGTTTTGTCCTCATCAACTCCTTTGATAGAGGGAACTCTCAAGTGCTCCAAAAAAGCACCGCCCGGGACCTATTTCCACGCAGAGCCTATTCTTGACAGAGCATCTGCTTCCTCATTTTCTATTCGGGGAATGTGTTGGACTTCAAACCCTTCGAATGATTTAGATAGTTCATCCATGACGGATCTATAAGCTGCCGTGTGTTTGTTCTCCTAGTACTCCTGAGCGTGTAGTATGGCTTCAACAAAGGCGACATTTCTGTCCTCGCATTCTCGTGCCTTCTTTGGGTTTCCCCGGATTATGATGACACCATTGGGACCTAGAATTTTCATCATATTGTAAATGTAACCAGGGAGAGCCCTAAAGGCCTAGTAAGCCAGATGCCCAAGGATAGCGTGGTATGCACTCTTGAATGGGACCACTTTGAAGGAAAGTGCTTCCGTCCGGTAGTTCTTTGTCTGAAAGTGACATCCAAAGTGATCTCTCCCAGAGAATTTGCTTGTCTTCTAGGGACAACTCTGTGAAAAATCATAGTGTTGTAGTTCATCTATGTTTCCGATATCCTCATCTGGCACAGCGTTTTGACGTAGATGATGTTGATAATGCTGTCACCATCCACGAGGTTCTTGGAGAATCCATAGCCGTCAATAAGTGGGTTGATGACTAGAGCGTATTTTGCTCATCTGTGTAGCTTAGGCGGATGGTCGCTTCGGTCAAAAGTGATTGTTACTTTCGACCAATCCAAAATCTGGGGGACAGCCGGAACAATTGCATTAAGCTCATACATTATTGCCTTTTTGACATTGGCTGCTTGGGATCCAAGGAAGGTTACGTAAGTGTCTTTCTTGGTTGGGAAGGTCTTCTTCCCATCCGACTTGGGAGTTGAAGCTTCTGCCTCCTCCATGTTGGAATATTCCTTGGACTCTTTCTCTTTATCGGATTTTTTGTTTCCTTTTCACCGCTTGGCCCTATAGCTAGCGGATTCGTCCTTCTTGATGTCTTCATTGAAACAACACTCAACATTGGTGTGGGACGAGCCCCCGTTGCCATCCAGGTGATGCACACATGGATTATTGGCAATGTCGGCCCACGAGATGGTTTTGCCAGGTTGTTGGTCTGCTCTACCTTGGACTCTAGAAGTTCCATGGCCTCATCCCTAGCCTCCTCCGCAGCCTCCTTGTCCTCCAGACCCGAAAGTTGCATTGACTGTTGTGGTTTCTGGATCGGGTTTTTCCTCCGAGGTGTTCTTGCATTTGGTGGACTGCTTCTTTGGCTGTTTTGCCGACTGTGGTACGACCAGCACATTGAGCAGTCCCTCCGTATCATCATCAGTGTTAGCGTATTTGCTTGACGTATCTATCATCTCCCCCAAATCAGTCACACTTTCAGCCATGACGCAGTAAACGAATCGGGAGTCCCGTGCTGAATGCTTTGATCATGGTCTGGTCATTTGCTCCTTCGTAGGAGTTCTTGGTGTCCATCGATCATCCGAGGTAATCCCGGCATGTTTCTCTGGGTTTCTAAGTGCACCACTGCAGATCTTCGACCGTGTAGGGCCTCCTGTATGTTCCCTCGAAGTTCCAAAATAAAGCACTTTGCATATAATACCAGTTGTGGATTGGTATTTCTAGGAGTTCATTGAGCCATGATCGACCCGTCTTCCTCAGCATAAGCGGGAGATACCAGGTCGCGACCAAGCTGTTTCATCCTTTGGCAATGCAGCAGGCCTAGAAGAAGTCCTAGTGCCAGGTATACTGGCCAAGCCACATCGTTGTAGGGCTAGATGTGCCTTGTATGGCGAATCCTTCTAGAACATTTTTCTGTCGTATGCACGGTCCAAAGCATTTTGGACCCACGTAGATGGTGTCCGACTCGTAGCACCATTCCTCAATGTTTGAATTGATCTGGTGCCTAGTGTCACTTGGTGATAGGCCACGTTGTCTTGGTTATTCACTATGGCTACGGTGCCCATGAGCCGGACTTCTGCTTCTCCCGTCGCCACCTCCACCACGGTGTCCCCCCTGGCCTCCATGTGAGCCGCTATGTGTCTGCTTGGCAGAGAAGGTGGTGGCGGGTTGTTACCCCGAGCCAGGGCCACATAACAACGGCCACCATGTCATCTTGTTATAGCACGGTTTTCGTCATATCTTCATCCGTCATTGCCATCATTGTGATGTGGCTCAGCCGGACGACTTGTGTGTCTAGGAGGGGCATTCTTTACCGATCCTGCTCCTGATGTTGAGCTTCTTCGTATTCCCTGTGAGTATTATACTATCGACGGGGAGGTTGGACCATTACTGGAATGGTGTCTTGCTCTGCATCTAGAGCGACATTGCTCCAACTTCGTGCGGGTCTGTGCTGGTGTCCTGAATATCTAGTTCTTGAATAGTTGTCTTACCAAGGGTCGGAACGGTATCGTTGTTCCGGCTCCCGTCGGGGCCTTACATCTTGGTGTCGACCTGTATCCGTGCGGCATTGGTCTGACTTGGACCCCAGCTTTCCGCTGCCAGATGCGATGACCTTCTGCTGCTCCAAGCCCTTTGTGAGCAGCTTCACACTTAGCCGAATCTGGTCTAGGCTTAGGTTGTTTGCTAAGAGATCTCGAGCCATGAAAACATTTTCTACCGACATGCCATCCACCCAGTTTCCCTTGCTGTCGATCCGAGGTTTTCCTATTGCTGTATCTCCTCTAAAAAGGGTTTTGTGAACATCCAGATTTTTGTTAGCCAATTCAGGGACGTTCTAGATCTTTTGATGTTGCCGGGTGCTAGGCTACCCCACAGCTGCAATGCGCTTTTTAACTTCGAGGATGCTTGTAGTTTCCTAAAGTAGTACTTGACGATGCGCTTCTAGGGCTTGGGCCCTGTCCTCCAATTCTGCAGGTGTAAGTTCTGCAGCTGTTGGGATGGGTGTGGTGATTGCTTCTCTGAGGAGTTTACGAGCACTAGGGGAACCACGTGACCATCCAACGGAGTATCTTTTGGCTCATTTGGGATTAGGGATCCATCTGAGTCTTCTTCGTATTCTTCTGCTATCACCTCATCAGTTGGGAGGTCCTTAGCTAGAGTCTTCTTCTTTTCCTTCTTGGTCTCGCCGGTAGCAAAGACGGCTTTGGGTCTGAGTCCTGGAGTCAAGCTTCTATTAGTACTCTCGGATATCTAGACATCGTGATTATCTCTAAGATCCATGTGATCCTGTAGTTTAGGAGAGTTTTCTCCGGATCCTTCTTTCGCAGCCTTGGAGTTGAATTCCACTTAATATTCCACAGAGAACTTCCAGAGATCTGCCTACATCATGGAGTCATCCAAAGATGCCAATAAGTCGACGTTTTTTCCGATTTCCTCCATCACCGAGTCGTTGTTGTCTCCAGCATTGGCAGAGACGGATCCAGATCCAACTTAACTGACAAAGTGCAACATGTGTGTCATGAGGTAGTTGCAGCTCTATTTATTAGCTTCCTCGAGACACTTGATGGTCTCAAGGATCTCTTCCATGCTAGTGTTTCCATGTAGCATCATACGCCTTAACATGTGCCTCGGAACGATTGTCCCGCTCCGGCATCGGTAGAACTAGATCCAGAGCTGTAGTTTCTTTAACCTTCCTGAGACTCGACCTCTTTGGGGAGATCCTCCTTAGATTCGACCTCCTTAGGGGATCCGCTTCAGGTTTAGCCTCCACGAGAAGATCTGCTTCAGATTCGATCTTCTCCATTGTCTCTGTGTCAGGTGTTGGCTAGGTAGGATTAGGGTTTTCTGGGACCAAGAACTCTGCTGCCTCCGTAGAAAAAGTGGATCCAGAAACTTCTTCCACGTCTATCATCACCGTTGGGGTGGGTGGGGAGGGTTCAGCGAAACCGAGGTAAATGTCGATCTCGCTGAAAGAAATGATGGTGTAGGTGGTCACAGGTTTGCTAGCCGGAACTCAAGTCTCCTTGAGAAGGATGAGAGGGAAGTCGCTGGCGTATAGGACCCAGCCGACGGCGATTGTCTCGCCGATTCCAATTCGCATAGATTCTGCCCGGAACGAGGATCCGAAACTCACCTGCCCCACGGTGGGCGCCAACTGTCGTCGGATGGAAAACATGTACGCCAAGAGTGGGTCCTCGAGGCACGTGGAGAATGGGGGTGTGAGGCGACGGTATTCCTGGACTATGAACACACAAGCTTTACACAGGTTTGAATCCGCCGAGTTTGGACGGATCCTACTCCTACTAGCAATCCCGTAATATGATAGAGTTAGAAGTACATATTATAAGAGAGGTTTGCCTGTGCGAGTTGAGGTTATAAATTTTCAACCCTGGCCTATCTCCATCCATTGATTCAACCCATTATAAAATAAACTAGATTGGTCTGGTAAACTAAGGTAAAACGAACAAACAAAGTCTTGTAGACATGTCCTTTTTATTTCCTTTTAGCATTGCTTTCCGAGGTTCGATTAAACCTAGGTCTTCTAGGAAAAAAGCTATTATACTACATCCGTGAATCTGGATCGAAGGTACCAACCCTTTTTTGGCTCTATTGCCAGGGAAGAAATTCCGCTATCCTGGTAAGTCACAAGAGACCTTGTTTTTAGTTTTATTATTAGTTATAGTTTAATTCTTGCTATTAGTTTACTTTCTTGTAATCTATTTGAAAACCCAAAAAAATTAGTTACTTGTTATTTGTTTTCATTCCTTAAAAAATACCAAAAATATAAGAGCCATGGCTTAAAAGATATTAGGGGAGTATGCTACTCCCACTGATGATTTTATTCGCGCACCCATCACTCATCCTGTAGTTGATGCGAAAACATATGAGATAAAGCCTAACCTCTTAAGTTTTGTTCAACAAAACCAATTTGGGCGCTCATCCGCTGAAGATTCATGTTTGCACCTAAACACTTTCACTGAAATTTGTGACATGCTGTGTATTAAGGATGTAGATCCAAATGCTATTAAATTAAGATTGTTTCCTTTCTCTCTTACAAGAAAGGCTAAGGATTGTTTGCTAGCTCTACCAAAGGGCACTATTAAATCTTGGGAGGAATGTACTATTTTTTTTATGACTAAATTTCCCCCCAGCTAATACTATGCAGCTAAGATCCAACATTACAATCTTTAGACAACAAGACCGTGAGACACTATCTCTTGCGTTGGAAAAGGTGAAAGAATCTATAATGAACTGTCCTAGTAATGGGATGGAAGAGTGGCTTATATTACATTTGTTTTATAATGGTTTTAACCCAATGTCTAAGTCTATGCTAGATACTGCAGCAGGAGGAACAATCATGGGAAAGCAAGTGAGTGTTGTAAAGAAGTTACTTGATGATATGCAAAATAACCATGCCCAATGGCATGTGGAAAGAACCTCGAAGAGAGTAAGTTAAATTACCAAGGTAAAAAATGAAGAGCTCACATCTAAGGTAGATGAGTTGCTTATCTTAGTGAATGGTAAAGAAGACACCCAAGTTAATGCTCTCACTACCAATGTTAATGATGTCAATTTTATAGCTCGCACTCCTTTTAATCCTGTATGGAAAAACAATTATGCTTCTAATGTTCAAAAATATCATGCTAATCCTGCAGGAGGTCTTTACAATAATTATGATAACACTAATGGAGCAAATCATGGCAATCTCTCGTTCGAGCAAACTGTTAGAACATTTATTCAAGCTCAAACCGAGCAAAATAATATGCTTATTAAAATCACGGAGAACCATGAAAGTAGTATAGGAAAAATATCTAACCAGACCGTTGCAATTAGAAATGATGTGCAAGCTCTACAAGAAAGGACAAAGACCGTGGAGGCTCAGCTGGGTAAGGTAGCTGAGAGCCAAGCTCTCATGCTAGCAAAGTTTTCTGGAAAACCTGAGCCAAATCTAGTAGAAGACCTCAAGATGATGAGGGTGGTAACCAATGAATAAAAACCCGAAGAGCTATATTATAGCTACGTGCCAACACGAGAATATACCGTGGAAGATCTATTGAAGATGATCACCGTGAAAAACCAGGTATAGAACAAGGTAATGATGCTATGTACCAATAATTTATACAACGGTTAGCATCTAAAGTTCGCGATTTAGAGATGGAGTATAAAAGGTTAGATGATAAGCTTCGATCTAAGCTAGATGATATATTTGAGCCCACTATTAAAATTAAGTTGGGAGTCAATGAGATATCCGCACTTTGTGATCTTGGTGCGAGCGTCTCAAAAATTTCCAAAAGCTTATTCAAAAATTAAACATGGGGCCTTTTGTTACAACAGAATTGAGACTCCATCTAGATGATTCAACTTATAAACAAGCTGTTGGCATTAAATAAAATATAGTTGTTGAAATTAAAGGTAGTCCCACTCTTATTGATCTTGTTATTATGGACATGCCTGAAGATCCCATAACACCTATAATTCTAGGTAGTCCATTCCTAAGAACTATTAAAGCTTTGATTAATTTACATGAGGGGAATGTGAGAATAGGGCTACCATCTAGAGATCCTTTTATAGTCCACTTACCTGGGAAAAAAGGCCAAGCCTAATGATGATGATGGTGTAATTACTTTAAAAGCCAAATACTTTGGAGTGGGTGTTCCATTTCTTAAACCTAAGCCATCAAGGTCAAGCTTATTAACTTTAACTAGAAGCGCTCCATTGGATCTTCAAATTTACTTAATCTTTCTTTGATTCCTCGCATTCATTCGACCTAAGGTACGATTCTCCTCTAATCCTCACTTTATTTGTGCAAAAGCTTTACTCAATCATTCATCATTGCCAATCTAGACTTAGGTCTTGTTCTTGATTCAATCTTGATACTAAGTATGCTTAGTATTGTTTTTAGAGTAGTTCATTTTGTAGTTAGTGTAGGGAATCACTTATGTTATGTTTCTATTGGACCAAAAAAAATGAGCAATCTTTATTTACTTTGTCTTATTTTTAATATTAGATGAACACAAGGAGTTGTACACGTGAGATGGCTCCGGAATCCTCTACACCACCCATTGAGACGTTGACCCCCAAGTCACTTGGCATCGAGTTCACCGAGGAGTTCTAGCTGAACCGTTTCAATCGTCTCAAGCTCTGAGAAATCAAGTCAACCAAGTGGGCTTGCCCCTATATCCTAAACCAAATTGGCATTCGTGATGATTTCGATTTACTTTGCAACAATGTTGGTTTGTATGATTTTATATTTCAGAATGTTGCTACGTATCGCCTATTGACGCTTGAGTTCTTCAGCACCTTGACACACACGGTGGATCCTTATGATTGTACCGAGGAACAAAGACCCGGAGTTGATCACATCAATTTCCACCTTATGAACTATGAGTACAACTTAACACTCAACCAATGGTCTTAATGCTTTGGGTTTGCCAATAACACTACCGATGTACGCACAACTACTTTTGTTTTAGATCCTTCCCTTCACAGTATTTTAATTTGATGAGAATTCGTGGAAACACACCAAAGGGGAACCAAATTGATCATCCTGCTATTCGATATTTATTCTATGTGATTGCTAACACTCTGTAGGCATGTGGTGAGTTTACTAGAGTTAATGAGGAGGACATGTTGATCCTCGCAAAAGTTGCTATTATTAATTGTAACTTAACACCAAATTTGGGCATTCTTGTCATGTATTACCTTAAGCATCAAGCTCTTCAATCTCGAGGACCCATATGTGGAGGAGGCATTGTGACCGTTCTTGCACGCGCACTTCGCATAAACCTAGGTAACATCCAACCATTGATAGGAAGTCACCGTCTTGGTCTCTCTACTCTAAGAGCATGTGGTATGGTTTCTAAAACTCATGGTAGATATTTCTTTGATATACCTGGAGCAGATCACTTGATCCCAGATCCTTTGCCTAACAGTTTATTCTCTATCGAGGATGGATGTCTGCGTTTTGACATTCAGGTTGAACCTAATCTACCTCAACAAGAAGTACCTATGGGAGGAGGAGAAGATGAAGAAGTATAAGAAGGAGGACCCGAACAAGATGAGCAACCACCAAATTACTACACCTATGAATACATCTACGCACTCAAAGGAAATATTCAAAACATGAACAACCTCTCCATCAACCTTCGAGATGCTACTGCAAGCCTCGCCACCTAGTTCCATGATTGGAGCAGACAATGGAACGTGGGAGATTATCCACTTCCACCACAATGAGCAACAAAAGGGCTTGCAAAAGCCTGAACTTGGGGATGTGTTCCCCCGGCAAATTTATTTGTGTAATAACAAGGTTGAACTCTAACTCGTTGGGAGCTTTGAAACACTCATGTTGGCTTGTTCCAACACTTTGCTTTTTTCCTTTTCTTTTTAATTTGCTTTTGTTTTTAGTTTGTTTTTGTTTTTAGTTTGTTTTTGTTTTCTTAAAATCCTTGTTTGGTCACAAGTTCTTTTCTATTCTTTAATCTCTATCCTCAAATATACAAAACGATTTTTCCATTTCTCTTTTTCTTTTTGTAAATGTGTTTTCGCACTTTGCCTCTTTGCTTTAAATATCATTAGGTGAGTAATCGTGTTTGAGTTTTGAAGGAACACATCCCTATAAGGAAGATGATCATGAAGTCACTTATGAGAGGTATGTCCTATGTCTCCCACTTATGATGTTTCAGTTGTTTATCTTAGTTGGTTGATTTGCTAAGATGCCATGCTACTGGGAAGTAATTTAATATGGTTAGAGTGAGGCTTTTTATTAGTATGATGATTAGTTGTTGAAGCTCTTGCTCCAGTTCTTTTAGTTAACTGAGTCTTGCCTTGGAAATAATATTTCCAAAAAAGTAAAATAATAAAACGTCTAAAATTTACGACTTGTTTGATGAATGATTGTCTTGAGAGTATACCCTTGATGATACTTAACCCCATAGATATTTTGATAGTCCTGACGACACTCATGAAAGGAGTTGTCTGAATGAAATAAAGTCTAGTGGTAATTGTGATGCATGCCAAATCTAACCTTGTGGATCAAAACACGGTACTAGCTCAAAAAATAAGAAGAGAAATAAGTGAGATAACTTTGTTCTATGTCTCTAATCCACACCTTTGGGATGCCAACAACTCTGCAAGGTTTTGAATGATCTATGGTATAACCCCGGATTTTGGCTATGAGTTAATGACATGAGTGGCATATGTGTCAACATATGGGCAAAAGTATTGGTACTCTCAAAGGTTGTGCAAACACTTGCAAAAGAAATATCCAGTGATCCTTGAAACAATAAAAAACGATATCTATAAGGATACACATAACAAGTCCTTGGCATGGTCTCATTACTACTTTACGAGTTTTTCTTGAAAAACAATGATTGGATTAGAAGTGTTTTTGATAGACTTGATTTATTGATGTGGGTGTAAATAAGACACTTCATTGTTATACTACTTGGGACATAAAACTCTCTTACTCAATTATGCTATTTAAATATTCTAATGTTCCTTGGCAAGCTGAGAGTTAATTAGAAGAATTGGATTGATTGCTACACTTCTAGTTACTTATACTTATATTAAACTTTACTTTGATTGTCTTGACTTACCGAAGTTTATATAGTATTATTGTCATCTCTATAACTTTGATAAGCCTCGCAAATGAATGAAGTGTTGAGCACATACGACTACCAACTGTAAGTGCATTCTTATTCTCGTTGTTTCAAGTTTAAACGCTAAATTCCTTATAGTTCTTTTGGTTCTTCTTGCTCGAGGGTGATCAAGGTTTGAGCTTTTGGGAAGTTGATGGCTCCAATATTTACCATCTTCCACTTTGTTTAAATATTATTTTTGGTCAAGCAACTTCCATGAAACTCTCAATCCTTGCCACTAATGACTAATAATTGGAAAGATATGAAAAATATCTCTTTGAATTATGTTGTGTAGGAAATCACGGTTTTTAATGCGAAATAAGGAGTCATAATGAAGTTTTTTGAGGAAGTCCACACGACCAAGTAATTGGGAAGCTATGCTAGGGCGTCAGCACGCTTAACAACCACTGATACAGGAATGGCCCGCCTGTACCGCCCACCCATACCAGGTGGCGACGGCTTCGTCTCGTCAAACCCTACAACTTTCATGAAGATGCCTATATATTTTGAGGCTCCAGCCGCTAGCCAGAGAGCTGCCATTCTCAGATTACATCACAACACCACCAACAGAGAGATCCAAGCCATTGTTCATCACTTCCACCATCCATCCATCCACTAGCCATATCCATTGCTTTGTACTTTAGATCTCCTTGTGATTTGGCGACCATTGTAAGAATATTTGATTTTAATCTAAGTAT
Organism: Avena eriantha; assembly: GCA_910589775.1. Classification (NCBI taxonomy): domain Eukaryota; kingdom Viridiplantae; phylum Streptophyta; class Magnoliopsida; order Poales; family Poaceae; genus Avena; species Avena eriantha. Next base: position 195,849,670 of record OU342740.1, on the reverse strand, counting down.
TTGTATGATGTTTTCTATCTCCGATCTATTTCTTATGAGTGTGTAGTATTCACGGGCTGCGGGTTGGGGAGAAATATCATAGCGATTATGTGCATCTAGATCATAGGAGTATTGTATTTTGTTTGCAATTGAGATTTGTATCTTTTGTCTCTTTATCTCTTGTATCAATCTGTGGACTTGTAGGTACCCAAGATCCCATAGATTGATAAAGGCTTTGAGGTAAGATACTTGGCTAGTTGCGATCTCATAGGAACCTCAGTGATAGAAAGGGTATTACAGTCTTCTCTTAGCGCCCCATTCGGGATCAGCAACAACATCACCACTTAAAGCTTTGATCTTTGTTTTACACTTAATAATCATTTGTAACTCGTGGCTTCGGTGTGCAATCGATTGGATTAAAAGTCTATTGCTATGCCCGCTGCATCACGGCGGCTCTAGAATATTAGGATGTGTTGCCCACAAGAGATTATCTCCGTTCAAACATTATAGATGACTATGCTTATTATTTTCTTTTATCCCATATGATGTGCAGCTGCAGGTGGATCTTCAACCCTGGCCTATCTCCATCCATTGATTCAACCCATTATAAAGTAAACTGTATTGGTTTGGTAAACTAAAGTAAAGAAAACAAACAAAGTCTTGTAGACGTGTCCTTTTTATTTCCTTTTAGCATTGCTTTCTGAGGTTTGATTCAACCTAGGTCTTCTAGGGAAAAAGATATTATACTACTTCATGGTTTTTGAAGTCCATACGTTATCTGCGTATCATGGTTTTTGTCGGCCGACTGGAGCCTAGGTGTTGTCATCTTATTGTATAGCAACCTGCGTGTCGGATTCTCTGTGCAATTTACTTTACTAGCTAGTGTAGTTGTTTGGAGAACCCTGATGGCATGCAAGTCGGGGTACAAGTTGGCTACATGGTGTAAGGCGACACGTGACAAGAGTTGGCACGAGTCGAATTACAAGCTTTGTGGAGATGGAGATTGCCATGAATAGAGCCATACCATTTCACATTATAATTGCTTTATTGGTGTTATGTTTATGTCTCTGTTTTACCTCTATTAGATAGTTTGTAGAAATTAATCCCTCAAAGAAGGTCTAGTCATTTTCCCCGCCAGTGCTGCACCATTAAAAGTTAGACATTTTTGGTAGTGGGCTCATAAAATTGAGGTGCTGTCAATTCTTTCTGACTAGGTGGGTTCGAGTCAGACTCCTATAGCGGAAGGAGTCAGTAATCTAGACGGGTGTATCACAACGGTTGTGGGACTCGAGGAAAAGACAGACGGGAGTCGGGGCATGTGATGCCACCGGACCAACATTAGTCGTATGAGATATGATTGATAAGGAGTTGTCTACCTAGATCACTTGAAGACTAGCGGTGATGCTAAAGCTCACTAGTCGGCTTGCTTATTTAGGATCTTGAATCGCTAAGTAACCATCGGAGGGGTGTTGGTTCTAGTGGGAGCATAAGTATTAAAGTAGTTAATATGCTTTCTCTTTTATGGATACAATGTCTTAAGTGTTTTGCATATTTTTTCTATTGTAGATCAATGGCACCTAGCAGTCTCCCTTAGATTTCCAGTTTTTCTTTGAGAACCATCTTAGAGAAAGATAAGCTAAATGGAACTAACTTCACCAACTGGTATTGTTACCTGAGAATTGTTCTCAAGCAAGAAAATAGGGACCATGTCCTAGACAACCCACTTCCAGATGAGCCGAATGAGAATGCGACTATCGCAGCTACCAATGCCTACCGTAGGAGTTGTGATGAGTCTACGGAGATTAGTTGTCTTATGCTTACTCACATGGAACCGGACTTGCAATAGTAGTTCGATAATTTTGAGCCCTACGATATGATCGAAAGCCTCAAAAGTATGTTCTAGGCTTAGGTAAAGACCGAGAGGTATCAAGTCTCTCAAGCTTTGTTGAGCTACAAGCTGAAGGATGGCGATCCGATGAGTCCGCATGTGATCAAGATGGTTGGTTACGTGCAATATCTGGAAAGGCTTGGCTACCCCATTAGTGAAGAGTTCACTACCGACATAATTTTGAACTCTCTTCCTAGTGCGTATGGTCAGTTCATATCGAACTACCACATGCATGGAATGGACAAGAAGCTCACTGAATTACATGGGATCCTCAAACAGGCTGAGGTGAATCTCAAGAAAGGTGCCAATCAAGTGTTGATGGTGCATAATAAGGCTAAGCTCAAGAAGAGTTCTTGGACTAAGAAGAAGAAGGCAAAGTCGGGAGGTAAGGCTGAGTACCTGGTCCAAATGCTTCCTCAGGGACTAATCCATCTCCTGCAGCCGGATCCACTTGCTTCTATTGCAAGGTGGATGGCCACTAGAAGAGGAATTGAAGCAAGTATCTGGCTGACAAAGCCAAGAGTGGAGGTGTGACTTCTGTCTCAGGTACGCTTGTTTGCAATGTTATAGACATATATCTTGCTAATGCACCTAATAGTTCTTGGGTATATGATACCAGATCAGTTATTCACATCTGCAACTCGTTGTAGGGACTGGTAAGAACTAGGAGTGTGGCAACATGCGAGGTTGACATTTAAGTCGGCAATAAGGTGAGAGTTGTTGTGTTGGAAGTCAGCACGATGCAACTTCATTTACCTTCTAGATTCTTAATGGATCTAAATAATTGTTATTATGTTCCCTAGTGCTTATTTGAAACATTATTGCTGCCTCATGTTTGATGAGACAAGGCTACAAGTCGAATATTAGGAATAATGGTTGTTCTTTGTATTTGAATGATATGTTTCACAGCTTTGCACCTGTCTAGACATGTTATTTATTTTGAATATTGATGGTGAGTCTGTCTATAATAGAAATGTGAAAAGGTTGAAACCAAATGATCTGAATATGACTTACTTTTGGCATTGTCGTCTTAGTCATATAAGTTGGAAACACATGAAGAAGCTCTATGATGATGGACTCCTAACTTCGTTCGAATTGGAATCGTTCGAGACATCTGAATCCTGCCTACTCGGCAAGATGACCAAGACACCTTTTGCAAAAAAAGTTGTGAAAGGGCGCCCGACTTGTTGGGACTAGTGCATAGTGATGTATGTGGCCCGATGAGCACGACAGCCAGTGGTGGTTATGAGTACTTCATTACCTTCACTAATGATTTGAGTAGGTATGGATATATATAGTTAATGAAACATAAGTCAGAAGCCTTTGAAAAGTTCAAGGAATTCCAAAATGAGGTACAAAATCAACTCGGCAAGAAAATAAAGTTTCTTCAGTCGGACTGAGGAGGTGAGTACATGAGCCATGAGTTTTATGACCATATGAAGAGTTGTGGAATAGTTCCCCAGCTCACTCCTCTGGTAACATCGCAGAGAAACAGTGTGTCAGAAAGGAGGAATCAGACCTTGTTGGACATGGTATGATCAACGATGTGTCGGACAGATCTGCATTTATCATTTTGAGGATATTATCTAGAAACCGCAGCGTTCAAACTAAACAGAGTACCATCAAAGTCGGTAGAGAAGACACCGCATGATATGTGGACTGGCAAGAAGCCGAGTCTGTCTTTTCTTAAGATTTGGGGTTGTGAAGCATTTGTCAAGCGACTTCAGTCGGACAAGCTTACAACCAAGTCAGGTAAGTGTATTTTTGTGGGGTATCTAAGGGAAACCTTGGGTTACTACTTCTACAACCGAGAAGAAGGAAAAGTGTTTGTCGCTCGGAATAGTGTCTTCCTTGAAAAAGAGTTTCTCAGTCGAGGAGTCAGTGGGAGCACGATGCAGCTCGAAGAAATTTGAGAGGAACCGGTTAGTAGCGAGTCGGCAAAAGCCTTGGAGGTTGAGCCAGTCGTGGTAGCTGAGCCGATAGTTGCGCCGACACTGCGAAGATCGGCCAGATTGCAAAGTGTTCGTGATGTGTTACTATTGGACAGTGATGAGCCGACAAATTATTCGGAAGAGATGGTGGGATGTGATTCCGAGTCGTCACTTAGAGCCATGAGATCAGAGTTGAAGTCCATGGATGAAAATCAAGTTTGGAACTTGGTTGATCTGCCAGACAGTGCAAGACACGTCGAGTGCAAATGGGTCTTTAAGAAGAAAAATGATATGGATCAAAATGTTTCTATCTATAAAGCACGACTTGTCGCGAAGGGGTTCCGACAAGTTCAAGGATTTGACTACGATGAGACTTTCTCACCCGTAGTGATGCTTAAGTAATTTCAGATCATGTTAGCTATAGCAGCCTATTTTGACTATGAGATATGGTAGATGGATGTCAAGATATCTTTCCTTAATGGAAATTTAACCGAGGACGTGTATATGAACAACCCGAGGGTTTTGTCGATCCGGCTCTCACAAAGTATGCAAACTTTAGAAATCCATTTATGGGTTGAAGCAAGCATCTCGGAGTTGGATCATTTGCTTTGATGAGGTAGTCAAATCATTTGGCTTCATCAAGAGTGACCAGGATTCTTGTTTATACAAGAAGTTTAGTGGGAGCAAAGTAAAATTTATGATCTTATATGTGGATGACATATTACTGATTACTGATTGGAAATGATGTCCATATGTTGCAAGAAACCATGGAATCATTGGAAAAGAGTTTTTTGATGAACGACTTGATGTCCATATTTTTTTGATGAACCATGGAATGATGTCCATATGTGGATGCCTAAGTCATAGGTTCTTCCATGAAAACCATGTTGCATACTCGATGTAATGTGACCAATGGTTCTGGTTAGAAGCACATGTTCTTAGTTGTAAGAACACGCCATGAAGTGATTCCAGAGTCAATCACGGATCTAGAGTTAAGTTTAGTCTTAAATCGTAAGGAGCAAGAATAGACATCGAAGTTGCATTCTATGCACTGTCGATTAGTGGACATCTTAAATATTGCATCCGGTGTTTCTTCTAGTGTTTGCTTCTTCACGGACTAGGCCGATGAGTGGATGCGAGTATCGACAAGTTCTCCAGATATGATCCTTCAGCAGTGTTTCCCAGGCGAGCATCTCTCCCCCTTTCTACCTATTTTGCGTTTATAGTCTTTATTTCCTCCTGTTGATCTATTGCTATCTGCGTCGCGATGCTTTAGTTTCCGTGCACCATTTATACTCCTTGCAGCCTCTATATTGCCATGGACACATCCTATTGCCTGTTGTTTGATAGATAGTCGGCCCTACGAGTCGTAGTTGCTTGCTTCTGTGTTGCTTCGCGTCGTTGTCATTCCACCGTTGACGGCAAGTTGGCACATGATAAACGGTGGAGATGCTTAATGATGGAGATGATCATGACTTTAAACACAACTATTAAATTGCTAGATATAACTAATGCAGAGGCATCGGCGGTCAATAGATGTTATTTGGTTCTTCCACGCTCACTTGTGTCCCGTAGGACCCCAAGTACTTGATACCTGTTCCTTGATTTTTCGCACTATCCACATCCGGGAGGCCTTATGGACCCCCCTGAGCCAGAGCTTGATTCATTTCTATTTCTTGGGTCCACAAACTAGTTTGGGGTTTTATTTACTATCCTCTACTTATGCCATGTTACTATTTTATTAAGATTGTGCGTGGAGCACCTATACTATTTTGGAACGTGGAATGTTTTCACGGTATCGACAAGCCCAGTCACACTTTCAGGTTCCCAGTCGTTTACAACCATTGACACAAACCCTGAGTCCGTTCCGGAGCCGGCCAACTTCGTTGCGGGTAGCTTAGTGGGGTGGCCCCCTGAAATATTTATGAATCCTGTGATCGCTTTGTCGTGAATGCCTCGTTGGGTTTTGAGTTCGTTTTTCTGAGGTTGATCGAGTGTGTGTTGCTATTTGTGCACCCCTGCAGGGTAAAACTTTCTGAAAGCCATGTCCGCGGTTATGGACGACTTGGAGCACAGTATCTTGATCATAGACAAGCATAACTAAACTAGTGCTATAAATTTGACTTAATATGTGACTAGTAATCAGATTCAAATACAACGGAATGTAAATTAAAAATGCCAACAACTGGTGGATCTTTGTGATCCGTGTCATGCTGTACATGCCTAGTAAGTATTGCAACTCCAATGGAATGTGATAAAAGTGCCAACAATTGCTAGGTTTTGGGACTCCTCAGGACAATTACATCTAACTAGTAAACGTTCCAACTACAACGGAATGGTGATTAAAACTGCCCACTACTTATGCTATCAGGATGACTCATGCTATCTATATCTGACTAGTAAGTGCTTCAACTATAATGGAATGAATAAAACTGCCAACTGTGTGAGTTCCTCGGTTTGACTTCCTCGTTTGGTCTCGAGGGGGAATACCAGGATGGGTATGTTTGGTGTTACTATCAGGTTGGATCCGAATAGGTCTTTCTTATCCCCCTCTAATAGCCGCCAGTTTTACTGAGTCTCTATAGGTTGTTTAGTGCTGCTGCGCTACTGCTTCAGTCCACCATACCTATGTAGGCGAGGACTGTCGAATTCTAGCCTCGCCGTGTACTGGCCTCAGTACTGATGCTCCTCTTTTTTCCTTCGCCCTTTGTCGGCACCCCCTTTTTGTTTTAGCAGGTTGCGATCGACGTCGTTAGCAGGGTTACCCTTCCGGCTTGGCCTAGGCAGGGTTATGGACGCCATTGGTTATTCTTCAGGGCTCTTAGCCCCATTTGCATCTTGTCCTAGTCGGACGTTGTATTGGTTTCAAGGTGATTTGGATCTTGTACTGTATATCTGTATTCTTGACTCATGTAGTCGTGTTGTATATATATTTGTTCTGTGGGTCCCATCGAGGACTGTTGTGTAATGGTATTACTTCGTTTTCCACCCGCACGAAAGTGCCTGGTGGGTGTCCTTGAATCATTTCTATGCGGGTTTGGCAGAAAGGGCTAAAACTTGCATAGGGCCGATTTGAGGGTGTTACACCATCTTCTTGCTTTATAGGAATATAAGCTTTGTGTTTCATCTTTTCTTCTTTAATCTTTATGAGAGCATCAGTAATGTGTTTTGTAAAAGCCATGTTCATAGCACTAGCATTAGGACTTTTAGCAAGCTTTTGTAGGAACTTAATAACTTCAGAGATATTGCAACCATCAAGATCAAAATCAACTTTATCATCTAAAGTAGTAGAACTATTACTAGCCTCAACACTAGTGATGGTGATAGTAGAAACACTAATGTTTCTAGCAATTTCACCTTCTCTTTCCCACTTAGCATGTAATTCAGCTAATAGTCTAACATTTTCATCAATTCTTACTTGTATGGCATTAGTAGCTGCAAAGGGATTATCATTAGTTTCAGGTTTAGCAGCCATTTTATTCAAAGTAGATTGAGCTTCAGCCAAAGATGCTATATTTCTTTCAGCATGAGAGAGTTTTTCCTCAATAGTTTTATTGAAAGCAGTTTGTTTACTAATAAACTCCTTAAGCATAACTTCAAGTTCAGAGGGAGCACTCTTATTATTGTTGTAAGAATTTCCATAAGCATTACCATTGTTGGGAGGATATGGCTTATAATTGTTGTTACCAAAATTGTTCCTATAAGCATTATTACCATAAGCATTGTTGCCAAAATTGTTATTTCTTATGAAGTTCACATCAACTTGCTCTTCTTGGGCAACCAAAGAGGCTAAAGGAACATTATTTGGATCAATATGGGCTTTCCTGTTAACCAACATAGACATAATAATATCAATTTTATCACTCAAGGAGGAGGTTTCCTCAACAGAATCTACCTTCTTACCTTGTGGAGCTCTCGCTGTATGCCATTCAGAATAATTAACCATCATATTGTCCAAAAGTTTTGTTGCAGCACCCAAAGTGATGGTCATAAAGGTACCTCCAGCAGCAGAATCCAATAGGTTCCTTGAAGAATAGTTCAATCCTGCATAAAAAGTTTGGATGATCATCCAAGCAGTCAGTCCATGAGTGGGACAATTTTTTACCAAAGATTTCATTCTTTCCCAAGATTGAGCAACATGCTCATTATCAAGTTGTTTAAACTTAATTATTTCACTTCTCATGGATATAATCTTAGCAGGAGAATAGTATTTTCCAATAAAAGCATCTTTGTACTTAGTCCAAGAATCAATACTATTCCTAGTTAAGGAATTCAACCATTCTTTAGCTTTTCCTCTCAAAGAGAAAGGAAACAATTTCAGCTTAATAATATCACCATCTATATCCCTATGCTTTTGCATCTCACAAAGTTCAACAAAGTTATTTAGATGGGAAGCAGCATCTTCATTACCAATACCAGAAAATTGTTCTCTCATAACAAGATTGAGTAAAGCAGGTTTTATCTCAAAGAAAGTATTTTCAGCCACATGTGGAGCAATAGGTGTGCTCATAAAATCATTGTTGTTGGTGCTAGTGAAGTCACACAACTTAGTGTTTTCAAGAGTAGTCATTTTTTTGGGTTTTCAAATAAGAAAGCAAACAAGTAAAACTATTTTTTGTGTGTTTTTGAAGAACAAAACAAGCAAACAAAGAAAAAAGAAAACTAAGCAAAACAAAAACAATAAAGTAAAGAGATTGGTTCTGAGGGACTCCCCTTGTGAAGATGTCCTTGACTCCCCAGCAACGGTACCAGAAAAGATCTTGATGCGCTCGACTTTCGATGTAGAGCTCGTTGGGAACCCCAAGAGGAAGGTATGATGAGCATAGAAGTAAGTTTTCCCTCAGTTATGAAACCAAGGTTTAATCAAACTAGTAGGAGCAAGGAAACACCCCAAAGGTGTTACTAGCTGAGCTTTGGCAGGGCACACTACCGGTGCTAGTAGCAACGTGGAGACCTGCACAACACAGCCACATAACTTTGTCCCCAACTTGCGATGAGGTTGTCAATCTCACCGTGTTTTGCGGAAAACAAAGGATTAAACATATCGAATGGAAGGAAGTAAAAGTTTGCAGAAAGTAAACACAAAGTAGAAACAGTTTATAGATTGTATGTAAAGAAAAAGGACCGGGATCCATAGTTCACTAGAGGTGGCTCTCCTTAGATAGATAACATGCTGGGTGAACAAATTACAGCGGGGCAATTGACAAACACCAAGAAAGCAGTACATGCATATACTAATCATCTTGACTCCTCTGAGACTTGATTGGGCATTACAACATAATACATAGACCGCCATGCAACTGCATATATGACTAAAAATCCACCTTAAGGTTATCATCCGAACCCCCTCCAGTATTAAGTTGCAAGCAACAGATTATTGCTTTACGAACTACGTGTAAAGTAAACAATATGATTGTTCTATGAAAAAAGGATTGTTGTTTTCTCCCTAGTAGAAACAACACATCTAGTACCTTAGAGATTTCTGTCACTTCCCCAGATTACCAGAGGCATGAACCCACTATCGAGCATAAATATTAACTCTTCGAGTTGCTAGCATCTACTTGGCCAAGATAGCTACTAACAACGGAAAGCATGCAAGATCTCAAATAACAAAGACATGATAGAATCAATAATCAATCTGAAATGGCATCTCAATATCCATTGAATCCCCGCAAACACAAGATGTATGAATTACAAATAGATGATCTTGATCATGAACAGAGCTCACAAGATCTAAACATGAAAGCACAAAGGAGGAGAACCAGCCATCTAGCTACTACATGGATCCGTAGTCCAAGGATGAACTACTCACACATCACACTGGAGGCTTCCATGGTGATGAAGAGGGCCTCCAGGGTGAATTCCCCTCTCTGGCAGGGTGCCAGGAAGAGCTTCAGATCCCTCCCGATGACGGCAGCTACAGACTCTTTCGTGGATTTTTGATCGGGTACTTAGGGTTTTCGTCCCGAGGGCAATATATAGGCAGAAGGGGAGGTCGAGGGGGTGCCAGGGCTGGTCTCACCACCCCCTGGCGCGGGCCAGGCTGGGCCACGTGGCCAGGTGGTGTGGTGGCCCCCTGGCCCTTCTCTGTCTCGTATTCTGGCACGTGATCACTTCCGGAAAAATAGGCACTTTGGCTTTTGTCCCGTCCAATTCCGAGAATATTCATTTTCTGACTTTCCTGGAACCAAAAACAGCAGAAAACAGGCAGCTGGCAGTGTGGCTCTTGTTAATAGGTTAGTCCAAGAAATCATATGAAAAGTATTCCAAAGTTGGAACAAAACACAAGAAAGTGAATAAAACCAAGCATGGAACATCAAAAATTATAGATACATTTGCAATGTATCAACATCCCCAAGCTTAACTCCTGCTCTACCTCGAGTAGGTAACTGATAAAAAGAAAGAATAATTTTTGAGGTGACATGCACCATCAAAGACTTGATCAAAGTATTTGAAGAACATTCAAAGCTGGGATCATAGTACTTCAATCATAACATGAAAGACAAAGTTCTAGCAATAAGCAAAGAAACTATGACGCAACATGAAAATGCACAAACAAAAGATTCATGAATAACAATGCTTTGCAAGAAGTTTGTTTGTTTCACATAAAGAAAACATAGCATAATAGTATTCAGCTTGTCCCTCAATAGAGTAGCAAATATAAATGCATAGGACACCTTCCAAGTTCATAAGAGTGACTAGATACAATAGTTTAAAACAAGCAATATCAAGTTATGCATCAATCAACTAGTCTTGGGACAATGCACATAGAACTAAGAATGGCCACTATGCTCTCAAAGTAGGTGGATAAAGATAGAAGGTGGAGACTCAATATAATGGTGGAAGAAATGCCTTTTGTAAAAGGAAGTAGGGATTCAAGTCTCATAAAGAGCTTCCAAAAATTATGGTACTTGTAGTTTTCATCTCACATTGCCCCTGTCATAAGCATCTTGAAGGTGATTAAGGTTAAAGTGACACAACTAAGAGGATATGCTTAACAAGTTATAAACCAAAATCTCATGCCCCTTACTTACGAAGACTGATCCTCATGCTACTCAACTTTAGTCATGAGTAAGATCTTGTCATTGTAAGTATATGTGTATCATTAAGAACCGCCAACGGGGTACCCCTTGCACATGATACAGGAGCTTTCCCATAATCAAAATGACAAGACAAGCAGACAATGAGCATCTCAGCGATCTTTTTATTTGCTATTTGCATAGGTTTTTATTGAGGATGCTTCATAGAGTGCTCATTATGGTGATGCTGCAAGTTTCCACCATGATTAGGCATGGCTTAGGTTAGCGGCCCATGCGTTTCTCTAACACACATACAAACTCCATGATCTTACAAGTTCCACTTTTATTTCACACTGCCGGGATCCGTAAGCAAAAGAACATGATGTCAACGGGGTACAAAGTACAAGTGCAATGTTGAAAGCGTTCCCCATGAAACATGGTTCTGCTAATTTCAACTTATAAAGTGCAAGCATATATGCAACAAAGAAGGACCCAATGGTTCAAGTTTATTAGAGGCAAAAAGTAAAGTGTGCCATCAAGTTCGTGAGAGCTTTAATCACTAGTTTTCTCATAACAAGTGGAAGGTAAACAAAAGCATGAATATACTTGGAATAGCATAAGCTAGTAGGTAGGTATGGTGGACTCTTGGGAATAACTTGGTTCGTGAGAGCGGTGCAACTCGTTTACTATCGATCGAAAGCAGTGCAACGCAGTACACCGTGCACTCCAAGAATATCGTGCAGTGCACTTCAACCTTAGGCAGTGCAACATAGTACAACAAGGTAGTGCATGGACGGTGCACTGCCTGGACACCGCGCAGTGCACGATGACCGAAGGAAGTGCAAGGTAGTACAGCGAGGCAGTACACTGCCAGGACACCACGCAGTGCACTGCGAACTAAGGCAGTGCAACATAGAACAACAAGGAAGTGCATGGATGGTGCACTGCCTGGACAGTGCGTAGTACACTTCCAGGACACCGTGTAGTGCACTACGAACTAAGGCAGTGCAACACAGAACAACAAGGCAGTGCATGGACGGTGCACTGCCTGGACAATGCGTAGTACACTGCCTGGACACCGCGCAGTGCACTGCGAACTAAGGCAGTGCAACAGAGAACAGCAAGGCAGTGCATGGATGGTACACTGCTTGGACAATGCGTAGTACACTACCAGGATATCTTGCCGTGGATTGCGCCTGAAGGCAGTGCAACACAGTACAAACAAGCAGTGCACAGCCGGTGCACTGCCAGGATATCGTCCCGTGCACTTCGGCCGAAGGCAGTACAACGCAACACAAAAAGGCAGTGCATGAGTACACTACCAGAATACCTCAACGTGCACGGCGCCCGAAGGCAGTGCAATGTAATACAAAAAGGCAGTGCGTCGACAGTGCACTGCCAGGACATTCCGTACACCATGACCGAAGGCAGTGCAATACAGAAGAAAAAGGCAATGCATCGACCGTACACCGCCAGAACATCATGTCGTGCACCGAACCGAAGACAATGCAACGTAGGGTCAAAAGGCAGTGCAAAATCAAACTTCATCAAAACCTATCAACATGGGATCTAGTTTTGTAGATCTCGACACGACTAGCACAACCATGAAAATGGATCTCGGTTTGGCCAATTCGTTTAAAAGATATCGGATTTTTCGTATTTGAATCTAAAAGAGAAAGGGAAAAAGGACAGCGACCCCTCTCTTCAAGCACCACGTGTCGCACAGGAAAGGCCTGGGACAGCGCACGAAGATCTCCCAAGACGACACGTGCAGGGATAGCAGCAATTGTGGGATGAGCTCTAGAACGCGCACGCTTTTTCTAGTGTTTCTGAACTTGATTACCAATCATAGATCTAAGTCTGATTTTCTGATCACTTTCAGTGCCTGACACTGCATGACTGGACATACTGAGTTGTTCTGCCTATGCAATATCATTTTGCTCTATCATATTTTGAATTTCATCAGATAGAACTTCAGGATCTTCTTCCAATTGTGCCAGATGTAACTCGACACATGTTTTCTTCCGACATTGGTGACTTGGGTCGAATTTTTGTCCACACTTAAAACATGTCCCGTTTTCTCTTTTGTAGTCTCTTAGGTGTATGTCCTTTCAAATATCAGCACTGCTAAGTTTAATAGTGTTTTTGGCACCCTCTGCTTTTGATAGTGGTGAAAGAGATATGCTCTAGAGGAAAATAGTAAATGGATTTTATTATCATATCTCAATTAGTTCGTAATACTTTCATATTGTGCTATAATTTTATCAAGCGGAAACATTGATATATGTGTGGTATGAAACATACTTAGTCCCCAGTAGCCTCTATTTATACTAGTTTTGTTGGGTAACCGGTGATCAAGGTTTCCTATTCATGGAGCATTTATGCTAGTTGACAACGGAGTCATATATGATATGATGGACATTTCCCAAAGATATTTATTGCAGCATAATCAAGTCACAAGGTTCATCGTTGCAATAGTTAAAACATAGTTTCCTTCTCCTTAGACCATGAGATCATATCAATCACTATCTCCAGCGGCTTCCTTGATCACATCAACCGTTATGTCCGTAACTGGTGGCCATAAAGGTGTGCGTCAAGTATTTCAGAGGAATAATTGAGGCCTATGTTATCATGATCGAATTTGTTCACCCGCATGATGGGAAGATACACACGGCCAACTTGGTGAGATTACATCCATAATATTGCAACATGTGACTAGGTCATGAGGATGAAATATCACGGGAACAAGTGAAATATAACTTGTCGGTAACGAGATTGAACAAGGTATATGATACTGATGATCAGATCTCAGACAAGTCGTAAAAAACAAAGGGAATTGGACTCAACGTTTACGATTCATGCGACATTGTCTTCGTAGAATGCACAGGGGTCATTATGGGCATCCCGGTCCCGCTAATGATCATTGATATGAGAGGTGTCTTGATCATGTCTGTGACGTTCTCTATGCGATTACGGAAATACACTTAAGGGTACGATGAGGTAGATATCTTCTGTAAGATGGAATCATGATAGAGAGAAAGTCGAGCGATACAAAGTTGTTCGGAGGAAGAGAAAAGGAAAAGAGGCCGAAAGGTGTTTCAGGTAAATGTCCATTAATTATATGTTAATTATGAATTAATATATATTCAATAAATATTTAAATTAAAATTTATAGGGAAACTTCCTCAATAGGCCAAAACCCCAGAGGGAATTGTCTCAGGAGAAAGCCACCCTAAAAAAGGAGAAAACAACAAAACATCATAGTTGCAGCATGTGGGCCAGGCGACCCACACATGTGGGTGAGCGAGCAAGGCTAGGCGCCGCACGGGGTGACATGTAGCCTGCCACCAAATTCAGACGGTCGGCCCACCATGGGGCAAGCTAGGGTTGGGGGCGCGGGGCCCCAGCCGGCGCACCTAGCAACCGCCGATGCCTTCTACCCAGGCATGGTGCTCAGCTGGGCCACGTGCACAGTGCAGCCCACGCAGGTCGTCGTTGCTGCCGCTGTGTTGTTGTGCCTTGGGGGCGAGCCGACCCACCCGCGCGTAGGAGCTATTGCGCTAACTTGTGGCCCAAGTTGGGCCACAAGCTGGCTGATGGGCTGGGCGTTTTGGCCCGGACGGCTGCACCTGATTTCCCCTATTTCCCCTATTCTTTTAGTCCCACATGGGGCACCCATTGGGGAGGGTTCACCTCCCTCCACCTATATAAAGGTGTGCCCATGGGTAGGATTAAAACACACCAATTGAATATTTCTCTAAGGCACTTTCCTTAGGGAAATCACTCTCCCTTTCTCTCATTGTCCTCTGCGATGGATCCATCCCTGGAAGGATGGCACCTGCAAGAGACGACACACCTGCAGCACGCTATTGCACTGCAGGGATTCCAACCAGGGGATCTACTTCCACACTTTTGGCAGGGATCAGGGAACCAGAGGTCATCATCGTACACCGTATGTGTACAAAACCTCGAGGATGCCGCCATTTATGGATCTTGAATATCGTGAGCCGGAGATGCTACAGGATGAAGATGGAGCAAGGGGTGACCTACGAGGAGCTTCACGACCTTGAGGTCAACTACAAGTATGACTACATCATCCACGTTCCACTCGGAATGTTAACTGCGTATGGTCTACAAGGGTATGTATTCTTTGCACATGGTTATTACTATATTACTATATACATAGATCCTGGGCGTTCCAACTTAGGATTTTTTTGTTTTCTGCCACGGAACCCCTTCAGTGGAATCGGAGCCAGATCTATGCATAGGAATGTTGTATGGACATAACACACATGGATTGTGCGGGCATTGATCCTTTAGTTGTTACCCTCTAATGTGTACTTGCTATTATCACGACATTGTTTGATGAAGCGGCCCGGACCGACCTTACGCGTACTCTTACGCGAGACTTATTCCACGCTTGACATACGTCTTGTACCGTATAAGTGGCTAGCGCTGGTTGTCTCTCATTCAATAGTTGATATGGCATTTACGACAGAGGGCCCCAGGAGGGGTGTAGTAGAGACAACTATCTAATCCATGTTGTGGTTCAAAAGTTCGTAGATTAGAAATAGTTCTATCATGAAAGCCCAAGCAGCCAAGTAAAACTTGCAAAAGTTAAAGTAGAGGTGTCTAACTTTATTTTGCAGGAGGGATTGTGACTTGTTATGGTCTCGGTCGTTATGAAGGTAAAATACTTTACTTTTGTATTACTAAGTAGTATAGTGATAGTCATCGTTGTGATGGATGACCTACTAGTGGCGTTGTGGACTTGGCGTCAAACTGGTGGCAGGATGGAGATCAAGGCGCGAGAAGAAGGACCATATCATATCACTATATACATGTGGTGTTGATACATATTTTACATCTTATTGTGTGCTTGTATTAGATACTCAACGGTAGCATACTATATAGGATGATGCATATTAATACCAACTTCAGTGTTCTCCCAATTGTGCGCAACCACCAAGAAAGTTTGTAGTTATGAAGCAGGTCGTAATGATCGGGTGCTAGACATCTCTTCGTTCGCATATAGTGGGTGCAAGCCATGTATGCATAGTGAATACACTATGGTTGAATTGGAGATCCTAGCATGTATGGACATGGCCTCGGAACTCGGGAGATCGAAAGATCAAGCACGAGTCACATGGTTGATGTGATCAATGGAAATAGTCCACCCCGGCAGCCATATCGAAGGCCATGATGATCATGGATAATATGGTGTAAAGGGATCATGTGATCGCTAAAATCGTCCAAGGGATGACAATTTTAGTGGGAGCTCAATTCTAGAATTGAACTCATATTATGAACTTAGTCTATATGTATGTTACAAATATCTTTGTAGATCGTGGATTATCCCATATAGGTCCTTTGAGACCATGGGAATTTCTTGCTATTGTGAAACTTTAGAAAGGGTCCAACTTCATAGGTTAATACCCACGCCTAAGGGATATGCTCGTAATATATGATCTGCTCTTCTTGATACTAGGCTCATTTGGAGATATTCTAGTAACACGACAATGTCATCTAATGGGCTTAACCCCATTGATGATATTTTGTGTTTTCTCCATTACCATCCAATAAAGCCACTCTCCATTCAATGGAAGTTTGGTAGCACCATTATTGTGTTGTTACACAGATCAAGCACATAAAGTATGAGCCATTGGATGATTTTCCTTCCAAGGTGGAAGAAATCGGATCTAGGAGAATCACTTAGTGATCTTGCATTAGCGTCATGAACGCCACATATATGATGTGGACTATGGACAACTTGGTGCTAAACGAGTCATTGCAATTCGCTTCTTCTTGATCACAAAGATGTCATCAGGGGCTATATCGTGAAACAGGAATAATTCACATTCATAACCGAGTTAAGAAATCTCAAAAGGGCTTGATCACAGTGGGAGTCATGGATAAAAAGGGTATATGTTAGATATACAAAGGATTAGAATGCTAAAAGGTATCCAAGTTTAAAATATTGAATGACACTATAGGTTAAGTCATTTTGGTTATTTCATGGTTTTCATATTAATGAAAATTGGGGTCTTAGATATTTAATCTAGAGATTTTGCAAAACCATGCCTCGTTGCATAGAATGGTTAAAACTCCGCATTCTAGTAAACGGTGATATGCGAAGAAATGTTGAATTTTATACATATGATGTTATACATATGATGTATTGCATTTTCAAGAAATAGTGGAAATCATTATTTCATAAACTTCATTGTGAGTTTAAGTAAATATGTGTTTTTACTTAATGAAACATAAAGTTTGAAAGTATTTGAATTGTTCAAATGATTTCGGAATAAAGGAGGATATTGAAATTAACAAGAATACAAAGTCTGTATGATTTGATTGAAATGACAAAGTATTCGAGGTAAATGTTAGCATAATAGGACTTGTGAAAGTTGTTTCACAAATTATGACAATTGGACTAATTCAAAGTGTATTAACTTGTCTAAATATCATAATCATATTGTATTACATACATATGGTCTAAAATTATCTCTTACAGGGTAATAGTTATCATTTAGAGTTAAGGAGAAAATAAGCAAACACTCATTTGAAACATAAGGAACATCTAAAAGATTCGTGGAAACAACACCATAAGAAGTTATGGCATGTTTGAGTTTCTAGATATTTTGATTGTTCGAATTTGTGGCAAATAAATAAATCTTTGTAGTGTATTATGAATACATCCTCCATAAAGGACAAACCTACTGTTGTCCTAAGTATTGTGTTTTCCCAAGAAGTAGTTTCTTGATGAAGATACGGGTGGAAAAAGTAAAAGCATAAACAAGGTATTTGACCTTGTATCCAAAATGAAGAGTAGTGCAGCGGAATTTTTTCAAAAGGATAAATTCTACATAAGGAGAAACTAATGATAATAATGATAGAAGTTTCAATAAATACTTTTACAAAACAAAGTAGGATTCAATAATACATTCTGCAAGTTTGTGGAATTATATTATTGATTCACTTGTCATGTTGATTGAACAAGACATACCTACGAACTACAAAGAAGCCTGATGGACCTAAATGCGAGAAATAACCAGAATTCATAAAATCCAATATTAAGTTACATTTAAGATCACAAAGTAATATGTTACTAGCTCTTATTAAGTAAAGATGTTTACTTAATCTTTCCAAATGATTATAGAGTCATTAGAAAGAAATGAAACTTAATGAAAGACATAAAACTCGATTTGTCTCAAAGTAAGCTTTGAAAAATTCAAGGAGTTGACTACAATTGTAGCGATGCTTGAGTCTTTTGGACTTACACCAACAATATATTGATATTGCAATCTCGTAGTTGGAATTATTAATTTGATGGATGATCAAAGTGTTGGAAATATTCCCTAGAGGCAATCATTTATGATGTTATTCCCAATGTATTCATAAAGATATTGTCCTTGTATGAACTGCTGATATATATCATTGAATATGTGATTCGATTGTGGAACTATATATTCATGTTGTTCATACTAGCTGTACTTGGTCATTGAGGTTGTGCTAGACACACAACTTAGACTAATGTGAAAGTCGGCTGATGACTCGGTTCCACTTGTGATGGGCATGATGATGTTATTTTGACTTACCGTGATTCGGATAAAGAGTTTAGCGAGTCAGATTGAGCCATATTGAGATACAACGAATAAGTCGTCATGTGTATGTCTGAATAAATGTAATCCTTAGACCCAAGGTTATTACACAATCCGAGTTGAGGATCACCGACTTAGGTTCTGTCAAACGGTGTTCTGTCACTAGGAAGTTATAAAGGCAGAGTTCAGGTCAACTGGGAATCAAGCTGCCTGATGTGGATGACCAAGATGGGATTTTCCCTCCTTACTGGAGAGATATTCTCTGGGCCCTCTCGAGAGATATGATTCGGAAAGCATGGCCATGCACCACTCGGTTAAGTGTCAACCAAGGTAGCCGACTAAGAGTTAGTCGGATGAATCACTTATCTCGGATCAAGAAGAGAGTTGAGCTATTTGAAGAATATTTTTTCCCTATACCTTGACAAGATGTATCGTGAGGCAAAAGGGACTTAGGCGAATGTCGCATTGGAAGGTATGTCGTCATGATTATTTGGTACTTGGGAGTCATCACGTTCAACTAGGAGCCACTACTGACTTTTCGATTACGAGTGAGACTTTGATCGTGTCCGAGTCACCATGAGCCTGTCAGGCCACACACTTAAGAGTGGGAGCAATTTTGGGTTAAACCTGAACCAGAAATCATTTTGGGTTGGACCCGAACGGGACACAGACCGAGTCAGTGAGTTGGACTCATAGTGCCGAAAATAGGCCTTTTAGAGAATAGGCCACAAGTGAATGGAGCCCACTTTCACTCCCTATATATACTAGGCCGCGGGTTCCCAACAAGCACGGTTAGGTGATTCCATGTGTTGGAAACCCTAGCTCTAGTCAGTCCAGTCCTACCGCCATACTAGACCTAGCAGTCCATCACCGACGCTCCTCCTCGTACGTGTGGATACTAGCGGAGGTGTTGTACGATGAGCACTTCGACGATCGGATCGTGAGGACTGCACTACATCAAGCGACATGCTTAGTTAATTCCACAAATGTGCATCTAGTGGTAATCCTCGTGGCCTACTACCTCAGCTAGATCTTGGGATCCATGCATAGGGAAAAAGTTTTTTTATCTCTATGTGGCCCAATAGTGGTATCAGAGCCTTAGCTTCTAGTTTTAGGATCGAGATCGTGCATATGTGATATGCTGTTGTCGTTTGATTGAATCTAATTACAATTTTGGTGGTCGATCTATGAGATAGATCGGTTTTGTATGAAGTTGATTGGATCAACTGTACTCAAGGAATTGGATGATTTGGTTTCCGTGATCATACTACTGAGGTCGTGGAACGACATAACCCTAATGGTTGGCTTCCGCCATCGGGTAGACTGTGACACGTAAATCCGAATACGGTGATCGAAGGTCAAAGAGTTTGATCGATCCCCGCCCGCTATCCAGCTAGAGAGACTGCTGGCTTCGCCCTGTTGTAGCGCCTTGGATGTTGTTGCGAGTTTCACAATGCAGGTTGATGGCTCCAATATTTGCCATCTTCCACTTTGTTTAAACATTATTTTTGTCAAGCAACTTCCAAGAAACTCTCAATTCTTGCCACCATTGACTAATAATTGCAAAGATATGCAAAGCCTCTCTTTGAATTATGTTGTGCAGGAAATCATGGTTTTTAATGCAAAATAAGGAGTCATAATGAAGGTTTTTGAGGAAGTCCACACGACCAAGTAAATGGGAAGCTATGCCAGGACGCCAGTACGCTTAATGACCACTGGTACGGGCAGGGCCCGCTCGTACTGCCCGCCCATACCAAGTGGCGACGACATCGTCCCGTCAAACCCTACAACTTTCGTGAATACGCCTATATATTTTGAGGCTCCAACCGCCAGCTAGAGAGCCGAGCGTTCTCAGATTACATCACAACACCACCAAAGGAGATCCACGCCATTGCTCATCCATTGTTCAGCCATTGTTCATCACTTCCACCATCCATCCATCCAGTAGCCATATCGATTACTTTGTACTTTAGATCTCCTTGTGATTTGGCGACCATTGTAAGAATATTTGATTTCAATCTAAGTATTTGTATGATGTTTTCTATCTCCGATCTATTTGTTATGAGTGGATAGTCCTCACAAGCTGCGGGTTGGGGAGAAACCTCGCAGCGATTATGTGCATCTAGATCATAGGAGTATTGTATTTTGTTTGCAATTGAGATTTTTATCTTTTGTTTCTTTGTATCTTATCTCGATCTGTGGACTTGTAGGTACCCAAGATCCCATAGATTGATAAAGGCTTGAGGTGAGATACTTGGCTACCGCGATTGTCATCGGATTGAAGACATGTACACCAAGAGGGGGTCCTCGAGGCGTGTGGAGAAAGGGGGTGTGAGGGAACGGTATTCCGAGACATTGAGCACACAAGCTTTACCTAGGTTCAAATCCGCCAGCTTTGGATGGATCCTACTCCTGCTAGCAATTCAGTAATACGGCAGAGCTGAAAGTAGAGATTACAAGAGAGGTTTGCCTGTGCGAGTGGAGGTTGTAGATTGTGGGTGCCCTCAAGGCGCGTTCCTAGGACGACTTATATAGATATCCGACCTAGGGTTATAGGAGATACCTATTGGCATACCTTACAGGTACTCGAGCTTGTCATATACGGTCCAACATTGAAGAAGCCCACGACATTGCTAAGGCCTAGCCAAGATTCGGGTGACCCGGAGACTCCGACTGCTTGCAGCACACGACAGACTTATGATAGAAGTTTAAAGGGAAAACTCTAACCTGTAATCGACTTGGCCTCCTATCCCGAGACCTAGCCTATCTATATATAAAGGCTAGAAGGGGGCGGAGAGGAGGACAATCACAACCCTAGTCTCCATACCATCGCCAGATTGCATCTACACACCCCCTGCAACTATCAACTCCTCGATAATTCCAAGAGCAGAAAAGTAGGAGTAGGGTCCTCTACCAGGCCTGAACCTGGGTAAACCTTGCATCCCTATGTGCTTGTTTAGGCCTATACAAACCACATCGCACCATGGCCTCCCATACAAGCCTTAGCATGTTTAACCTTAACCACTAATCTTACCTCATCAGGATACCTAATTATCTTGTCATACTAGATTCTCTGCATTTGGTACATCTTCTGGATGAACCAGCACCAAAAGCTATGCATGGCTAAGCAAGACACAGATATAAGATCTAGCAGTGCACAAAAGCCAAACCTAGTTATGCTAGGAGCAGTGGATCAGGTAATATAAGCTCAAAGGGAGTAATGCAATAGATAGGATACTCTATCTCTCGATAAAACTCCACAGTAGAATTGTATGCATCATGGCAAGAATGAAATGCTTTCGAAATCATAGGATTGTATAATGGTGGGGCTATGCTTGCCTTTGCCTGTTGATACCCAAAAAGCAGAGCTTCGGATTCCTAGTATTTGACTTGGTTATAGTTGGACAAGTGTTGTTCATCGATCTTTGATGGTATTTATCTCGGTATTCAATCTCACTCTCGATATCGTATTCTATCGGGAAGAAGCAAACACCGGAAACAAAGGGAAACAATCAACACATGGCATCAATGCAATGCTCAAGAAAGGATGATGATATGACAAGTTTAATAGCATTGAAATTAGACCCTAAATCATGCTTGGCAATTGAAACGGTGTCCGAGGGGTGCAACCCCAATACAGGAGAGACCCCGGAATAACCTACGGGGTTCAATTTATTCTTCTAATTAAAATTGTAATTAAAGTTGTTGAACAATGCATGATATTTATGCTAATGTGTAGATCTTGTTTTTATGAACATTTTGATATATTATACACATTTTTCTTACTTACAAATAATTACTTATTGATTTTATAAGATTTAAACCTTTTTCTGAATTATTAAACCATTTATGAAATTATTTAAACCACCTAGAAACTTTTTACACCGGGGCATTAGCTACCCACAGTGGCTGACCGAAGGGGCCCGGTGCAACCTCAGCGTCCACGTGGGGAAGGTGGGACCCGGAGAAGGTTTGACTGGGCTGACCCGCGCCTGCTGGTGTCATCATGACGTCAGCACGACGTCAGCCGACGGGGATCCTCCCAGTCGACGACGAAACCAACAGGGAGCAGCTCGCGGGCAAGCGTAACATAGCACGTTGGGTTTGCGGGGCCACATCGAGTCGAATAAGGGCGGAGCTGCTCATACTTGGTAACCGGAGCATCATCGGCAATGCTGTCTGACGACGATGAGTGGTGGCGCTCAGCGCTGGGTGGTACAGACGATTCCAGGAAGCAAGGCTAGGGCGGGGAAGCTCAGAAGCTCATCGTGAGGACGTTGGAGGGGTCGGAGAGGCCGGGGGAGGTCGGGAGGCACCGAAATCGGTGGTGAACACGACGATCGGAGTTCGGGACCGAGGGGACGATTGGGCTGCTGGGAGCTCTCCGGGCTCGATTCCTTCAGCGAGAAGATGTGGTACTTCACGGTGGAGCTCGGGGCGTGCTAGGTTGGACGAGGGAAGGCCGGGGACGGCAGCGCGAGACAACAGCATCGACTAGGGTTTCTGCCTCATGGGGAAAACGAGAGAGAGGCACTGGGGGGATGAGAGGATGAGGCGAAGAGGAGCATGGTGAGACGGTCTTATCCTCGGCCGGGACGGCGGCGGGCATCGCGACGCGACAACGGCATTGGTCGGCAGAGGCGTGGCCATCGAGCTACTTCTTGCTCTCTCTCTCATGAGGAAGAAGAAAAGAGAGGCACGCCGAAGGGGTACTGGGCCAGCTGGTGGGCTGGCTAGGCCGGCTGCGGGTGTGCGAGGGCGGCAGGAAGAGAGAAGAGGGAGGTGGGCCGGCCTGGGCTATAGCTGCTACTATCTTTTGTTTCCTGAAAACATTTTCCAATTCTATTTTCTTATTTCAATTTGTATTTGAATTTCAAATCTGTTTTGTTCTATTTGAAAAATACCAGAAGGTTTACAAAGTTTATAAAATACTCAGGGAGCCCTTGTATTTAGTTTGGGCCCCAAATATTTTGTATTTGTTGAAATTCAAACTATTTTGAATGTGTTTGAGAGGAAGAAGAAAACTAGGGTTTTGCATTCTTTTCTTGTTTGCACTTTTATGGGATGATGCTCATGAATGCATAATCAAACCCTAATTCCTAATTAACTAAAACTAGGGCGTTACAGCTCTATCCCCCTTACGAGAATCTCGACCCGAGATTCCGAAGGTAGGAAGAAGGAAGAGAAATAGGTCCACTCTAAGGATAAGAGGGAAACACACTAAACAACACACAGAGTATCTCATGCTCAACTCATGAAAGGAGTGTTCAAAAACAACTCTGAGATGACGACATGAAACACGTCAAGGTAACAGAGGAAAGAAGAGGAGATAGGTTTCAAATTGACAAATAGCTGGTCTTCATAAGGATTGAGACCATGGAGCTTTATAAGAGTTTTGAAGCTTCTGAGGAGGAGAGCTTCCAACAACTTTGATAGATAACCTCTACTAAATGGCTTAAGTAGAGATTTTAGGTTTAGAGATATGGATCAACAAAACCAAGTTGTTGAACTACTTTTGATACAAAATGATCACTCTTCATTCAACAGAAGGTCAAGACAGAAAGGTGTTTTTGTGGCGAGGACTCATAAGAGTCACAACGAACATGTAACAAGAGAAACTTCTGATTACCAAAATCATAGTCACTCTAAGAACATGATCGAGAAGAGAAGGAAACTTTCTATTCATCCAGGGTTATAAAAATCTTTGCCAATGATCATGATATCACTTTACTCCACTAGATGAATAGGTAAGAAGATTCCTGATGACACGAGGAAAAAGAAACTTCATTCTCAAACTTCATTTACTTGGATGTATAAACACTTGCCAAAATAAAAGGGTCTGGAGGATCGCCCAAGAGACATTTAGCAACACTACTTTAAATGTTCTCCTTGATGTTCGAGACACAAGACATCAAGTAAAGGTCGGACTTTGGAGACAAAGGGAACAATGAGCACAACTCCTATAATAAATAATAGCAGAAGCCTCATGAAGGGTGGTTATTATTACTGATTTAAGGGAATGTGGCAATATGCCTTCTGGCTAATTGTGTCAACCAATACATCAATCTTGCCAGATTTACAAGGAGACCTGTGTCAAAACCTTAAAGAATAGCAACCATCATAGTTGCTTGATATTAAGATTTGGTTAAGTGAAAAGATACTTCAGACATAGCAAGTCCGAATAGAAAACTTGCAACATTTACCGTAAAGGTAAAGTCACTAGATTCTCAAGACATGGACTACAATGTCAAGATCCAAAAGACTGAGCTAGATTGCTAGACCCATGTAATAACAACTTGTCGATAGAAGCACATACATCGAATACTTGCAACAAAATACAACTGTGTCCGTAAAGGGAACAAGGATAACTCTACTCGAACTCACAGCGACATCTTTCAACATTTGTACATGAATCGGAGAAGGTCACTTCCAACATCCAGAACACATACTTCGAGATAAGTCAAGGATGGTTCTCGAAAGGTTCCCAACATTAATGCCAAAGGTTCCATATGAATCTAGTATAGCTTGGAGAAAATAAGGATGTCATTGATGGGTTCAACAACAAACTTATCGAGATACTCCAAGAAGATGGACTCATATGTCATGTGAACAAGGCCGAATTATTGGTCAGACCAACGAACATGAGGATGTACTCAGGTGAAACATCACAAGTAGGAACATCATCAAGATAGTCCCTAGAATTGAGTTTGATTTGACGATAACCCAAATCAAATCAAAGGCGAGGGGAGATAACATATCACGAAGGAAATACTATCTTTCTTCATCACGAACAAAACTAGACAACCCTTTAAGGAGGAACTAAGTCGGATAGAACTTTTGTTTTACAACTCTCCAAGTTTTGTTTAAGCTCAACCAACTAATTCAGGGGTATCCAGAATGAATCCTTGGAGAAGAAGTGGTTCAGAGAACTTGCTTGCTCAAGAACTTGACTACACGGTCATGTGGCAACATGGAAATACTTCTAGTAGACATATAGAATATTATGAACCACCGATATGTCACTTAGTTCGAGAGAAAACTTGCTTAGTAAGGCAAGAAGACATAGTCTCAGTGCTTTGGAAAAAGCCTAACTCTTTGATCGAAGAGAGTGTACCAGAATATCGGATTTGGTAGCACAATCATTCTTCGCTTAGTGAAGGGTTAACCAATCATGCTAAGAATGACACAAATGTCCTTAAAATTGCAAATCAATAAGAATTGCTAGGAATCTCAGATGGTCACATTATTACGCACATGCATCATTTACGAGCGTGACAGCTTGGAAGAAGGGTGGTTAAATATGTGTAAGAGCATCACTTCATTAAGCGGTCATGAAACTCAGCACGACCTCTTAGTATTAAAGGGTGTGATACTCTAAGGTAGAATAGATGGAAGGTAATCAACGCCTTTTCATCTGTGAGTTACAACACTTTGACCTGGTCCTAGATATGACGAGGTACTGGAGTTTGTTTCTCCTGACATCCCGAAATGGTTTGTCATGATGGACCACAAGATTATCTTGCATTGGAAAACACCAATGCACATTTTCTACTTGCTACCAAATGGTAGACGAAGGTCGGAAACAACAAGGGAAAAGAACATGCTCATGAGGGAATCCCAAGATGTGGATGCATAGATTATCATTCTTCCAAAAACCCATGCAGAAAGGGTAGGTGTGGTAGAGTCACGGGTATAGATGCGAGACTCACGAGGAGTAGTCTTGTCGTGATCTATTTGGTTCCATTAAAGAACATCTGCCATAGCTAGTGGTAGGGGAAGTCCTTAATTATCGAGATTCAATCGCGACAAAGACCACCAGCTTGAAGGCTAGAATTGTAATACCAGCCATCCCGAGGTTATGTTTGAACATTAACATTAGGGGTCAAAGCAAGGTGTCAACACCCGGATTTTTAATCCCAGATGCCTGTTATGCCATACATCACAATCCTAGGATTACCATTTTTGCAAGACATAAAAAATTGGATATCACACTACATCATCCATTACAAACCATAATAAGGTCTTACACGAATAAAGAATCTCATGATCCAGTCTTAATTCACCAAGCACTGGAAAAAATAATAAGCGCAGCGGTGGGGTCCATCTTCAGGAGCACATGCAATGCTGACGATGAAAGATAATCCTAGTTATCATAGCCGCCCTGCTGTCCTTCATCTTGGTAGTCTCCTTCATAGCCTGGCCATAGTAATAGCCAGGGACAAAAGCCATGAGTACTCCTTAAGTACTCGCAAACTATCACTAACAAGTATGATAGTGAAGGAAATATGCCCGAGAGGCAATAATAAAGTGGTTATTATCTTATTCCATGTTTATGATAAATGTTTATTTTGCATGCTATAATTGTATTAATTGGAAACATTAATACATGTGTGTTTAATAAAAAAAATACAAAGTTCCTAGTAATGCCTCTCATATAAACTAGCTCGCTGATTAACAAGATGATCAAGGTTTCCTGATCATGGACATTGGATGTTGTTAATAACGAGGTCACAACATTGGTGGAATGATGCGATGAACATTCATCCAAAGTATAGCATTAGGATCAATGTCATTATGTTCATATTGCTATAACATCATACGAAGTAATCTTAGTCCTTAGACCATGAGATCATGTTAATTGCTAACACCAGAAGAGTATCTTGATAACATCAAACGTCACACCGTAACAGGGTGACTATAAAGGTGGGTTCAGTGCTACGAAGGTGTTATGTTGAGGCTCATGGATCAAGGGTAGGATTTTTCCATCCTGATGACGGATAGATATACTCTGGGCCCTCTCGGTGATATCAGATTAAGATAGCTTGCAAGCAAGTGATGAGATCACTAGAATGTTATATGACGAGAACGAGAAAAGAGTGCATGTCGGTAACAAGATCAAACTAGGTATTTGGATGCCAATGATCGAATCTCGGACATGTAATATATCGTGAGACAAAGGGATTTAGTTACTAGCGTTAAAGGTTCTGACGATCACAGAACTCATCGTTGAATGTGTAGGAGTCAGTATGGATCTCCAGGTCTCGCTTCTGATTATTGATCTGAGAGGGGTCTCGATCATGTCTGCATTATTCACGAACCGTAGGGTGACACACTTAAGGTATATCGACACTATTTGGAGCAAATATGTTTCAGATAAAGATTTAAGAAAGCGCTCGAATTATTTCAATAGACACCAAAACTGTTTCAGGTGAAATTGCTGAAATTGGTTCTGCATGTAATATTGAAATGTTGCAGGGGGTTTTATGTGAATGTTTGTTAATTAAAGTAATTAACAAAATTCTGAATAAAATTAATAAAAGAGTTTCATTAAATGAGAGAGCATTAAATTTGGAGAAATTTAATGCATTTAAAGTTGAGACTTTAAAAGAGAATGTGAAGGGGCATTTTAATGTGGACGGGGTTACCAACACATGAATGGGGGAGGTGAAGGGACACCCTCCATGGGCGCCGGCCATGGGAGGGGTACCCTCCCCTCCTCCTATAAAAGGCCCCCCTCTCACACCTTCATACTCACACCTCCTCGTGAAGGATCTCCCTCCCCCTCTAGTATTATTTCCCCATAGTCTCGGATTAGCAAGATACATGTTCTCGGTGGCTTTATCTAGAAAGGAGTTGCTGCTTCCGCTGCTTTGCTAGAGCGAGGGATGGAAGTTGTCGGGGTACCGGACGTGTGTGCGATCAAGGATGCACCGCTTCTTTGCGGTGCTGGACTTGGTGGTGCTGGACTTGCTGGAGCCGGACCTGCTGGACTTCATCACGATCTTGGAGATCGGCAAGTGTACGACTACATCATCCACGAGTTCCAACTCATTAACAAAGCTTTGTTGTCTTCGAGGTTAAGTTCTCTATGGATGTATATCCACCCGTTGCTTGTGTCTAGTAGATAGATCTTGGCGTATAGTTCCCATCGTAGGAACTTTTTGTTTTCTATGCTACAAACCCAATAGTGATAGCAGAGCCTGATCTATGCATAGATGCTTTGCACGGGTAGTACACATATGTTTATATGTGGGCGATGATGATCATGTTATTACATTTTCTATGTATTTTCGATATTGGTGGCATAGTGGGATGAAGCGGCCCGGACCAACCTTACATGTCATCGTACATGAGACCGGTTCCAAGACTGACATGCAACTTGTTTTGCATAAGTGGCTGGCGGGTGTCTGTCTCTCCTACTATAGTCAATATCTGATTTACAACGAGTTGCTAATAACTTGGTTATCCTCGTTGTGGTTCATTTTCGTAGGTAAGACCGGTTCTATCTCCGAAAGCCCTAAGCCACGTAAAACTTGCAATTGATAAATTAGAGGCGTCTAGTTTAGATCGTTGCTGGGCTAGTGTCTTGATATGGTATTGTTGTAAGTATATGTATGATAGATACTCTTACAACACACTCAACGTGTAAGTTCCATAGACCTTGGCCTTACACATAAAGGAATGATAGAGATCACACCACAATGCAAATGATAGAGATCAAATGCATGGACCATATCATCTCACTTTACACATTAGATGTTAGCATCTTATACTGCTAGTTTGGCGCTTTTTGTAGCATTGTAAGATGATCCCTCATTTAGATATCAAGATAAAATGTGTTCTTCCTTAAGTATGCACCATTTTGTGGATCGTGTTTCGAGACATCACATGATGATCGGGTGTACTCGGCTCTACGCTTTCATATAACGGGTGTAAGACAGTTTTACACACGCGAATACTAAGGTTCTTACTTGGCGAGCCTAGCATGTACAGACATGGCCTCGGAACACGGAACGAAAGGTTAAGCATGAGTCATATAGTTGATGTGATTCCCATATTGATTCTCGCCTTAGAAGCTACACCGACTCACGTGATGATCAGACTTGGTGTAGTGGATTTGGTTCATGTAATCACCAAAAAGGCACGAGGGATATCGTTTTTGAGTGGGAGTTCATTTCTAATTTGGATTAGTCGAACTCAATTTGTCATAAACTAAATCAAAGTGAATTTGCATAATTTGTTGTATTCATTAGCGTCTGTTCACTACCTTATGCTTAGTTTTAATTGAGATAATAGAACTATAGAATTCTGGATATTTACTTGACGAACTGGTATCGTATTGTTTTGAATGTCAATTTAAACTTTATAAGTCCTATTGCAAACTTTCAGCAAACTCTATTTAGTCCATGAAGTTTAATAAGTAGTATTAAATCAAGAGTAAGAATTCCAATGTTAGTATCTAAATTATCATGTTTGCCTCCATGATTATTGATATTCAAAAGTTGTTTTAATATCAAGATTATCTGGGAGCTCAAAAATTGTTTCAGAAACCATCATGTGTGGAAGATATTGTGATATCCGAAACAATGTTTTTGGTTGCATTATGATAGAGTATAATTTAGCAAAATAAATGTTCTCATATTGTGAGAATTTGTGAAGGATGGAGATGCTAGGCATCTAGATCTCCCAAAAGGTTTTTGGGAACAAACATTTTACTCCCGATTCTTCCTTACAGGCTATAGTAGCTTGATCATGAAAGTTGTCATGATAAGGATGAATAGAAGATGTAAGTAAAATGTTTACTACACTAATAGATTACTAAAGAATGGATTTTGAAAGAATACGAAAACATTTGATGATGGTGATCCACTTCAAAGTGCAAGTCCAAAGGTATTAGTATTTTACTATATATGCTTTGTACTATGTGTCCTGTGAATGACACCACTATTGATGTTGATAGATTCTTTTAAAAGGAAATGGAATTGCTGAAAGAGAATCTATAAAATATTTGGCAGAAAAGAAAAAGTTGGAAATGTCCAGCTTAGGTATATAGAGGATACACATGTTATGGATGTATTCCTTGCTTGTTAAACAATGTGGTTCTTAGGTATTGGATACCGGTATTGGATACCGTCTTGGTTGGTATGAAATGTCATACAGGACAACACAATTCATGAACTGCAATGGCCTAAGTAACTAGCAAGAGAATAAGTGACGATGTTCATCGAAAACAAATAAAGTGTTATTGTGTTTTTCATTGTTGTCAAACCTAGCCTTCAAGATTTGTTTTAATAATTGTTATTTTGTTCCGGTATTATGAGAATAATGGTTGTTCAAATAATTACCGTATTCCATAAAGGATGGATGAACTTTTACAAGTCTGGTGGGAGAAATCACATCCATAAACACTATTGCTAAAATGTCGCAAGACAAATGATTGAAAGATCACTTATGAAGTGACATCACTGTTTAAATTATATTGGAAAGAAAACATGAAGAAACTCCATGTTGATGGATTTTTGGAGTCTTTGTTTTTGATCAATTGACGCTTCCTCGAGATAATTGAAACTCCGTCCATAGCCCAAAGAGGAACGAATGACTAACTTATTGGATATTATACATATTGATGTATATAGTCCATTATATGTAGCCATATGTGATGGATCTTTTTGCTTCATATGCTTTCTCCAAAAATTTGAGTGAATATATCTATATATTTACTTAATAAGGAAGAAGTATGAAACATTTGAAAATTGTTCAAAGACTTTCAAGATGAAGTGGAAAATCATTGTAACAAGAAAATAAAGAGTTTATGATTCAATCATAAAGGAAAATATTTAAGTTACATGTTTAGCAAAACACCTAAGATTTGCGGAATTGTTCCATGATTTGTGTTTCCCAATAAACCATAGGAGTATGGCATATTTGAGAGATGAAATCAAACCATGTTTGACATGGGAAGATCAAAGGTGTCATTTATAAAACTGCCATTATGTCTTAAGGATTGAAGCTTTAGAGACTACCACTTTTACACTGAAAAAGAGCACCATCGTGATCCGTTGAAATGACATCATATAAGTTATGGTTTGGGATAAAACCCGAATTGTCTTTTCTTAAATTTTGGTATGCTATGCCTAAGTAAAATGTTTACAACCAAAGTCGGATAAGCACGTCTTTGTAGGTTATCCCAAAGAATTTTTTGGGAATTTTTCCATAACACCGAGGACAAAAGAGTTTGTTACTTGGAACGTCAAGTTTCTTGAGAAGGAATTTTTCGCGAAAAGTTAAGTGGGAGGACAATTGAACTTTGATAAGGTTGTTGAACCTTAGCTATATATGCTATGTTGCGTAGCGCCGGAAAGTGTCCCGGTGGAGGCCACAATGCTCATGGCTCCTATGATTACAAAGGTTGTGATCTCGGAGATTAGAGTTCCTATTGAACCGTGTGGGTCGGTAAGAATCAAATAGTGTGATTTGATAAGCAAGTCGTTATTGTTTTGACAATGATGAACCGACTGCATGCAAAGAAGCGATGATGGGCCCTGACTCCATAAAATGACTAGAAGTCATAGAATCCGTGATAGTATTCATACACGAGAATCAAGTTTCTGAACTTGGAAGACCCTCTAAAAAGGCGTAAAGCATATCGGTCGTGTTTGGATCTATAAATAAATA
The DNA here is from genome assembly GCA_910589775.1 of Avena eriantha. Classification (NCBI taxonomy): domain Eukaryota; kingdom Viridiplantae; phylum Streptophyta; class Magnoliopsida; order Poales; family Poaceae; genus Avena; species Avena eriantha. Next base: position 195,817,797 of record OU342740.1, on the reverse strand, counting down.
GACATGGATGTTTAACATCTATGAAATAGTCGACATGCTGGAAAGAAGTTTACGGCAATGATCAAGGAGTTGACTATGACAAGATTTGATCTTTCATAGCGTTATTTAGTCTTGACGGATTAATGTAGCAACCACTACATATAATTTGGTATATGGTAGCTGAGTAAACAAAACAAGGTTCTTTTAATAAGAATGGTTACCTAGGACGTGTACATGACACGGTCCGAAGGGTTTTGTTAATTCAAAGGGTGCCAAAAAGGCATGCAAACTTCAATAGTTGAAGTGAGCATATCAGAGTTGGAATCTTCACCATGATGAAAATGTTAAAGGAGTTTAAATTCATCGGAGATGATGAAGATGCTTTCGTTTGCAACAAATTAAGTGGGAGCGCTGAGACAAATTTCCAATACATTATGCAGAGTACATATTGCTGATTGGAAATGATGTATCTTTTATTGACACAAGTTAAGAATTTCATTAAAATAGGATTTCGATGACAGACTTGGGCAAAACCGGAATATTTGGCATAAATATCTATATGGATAGATTGAGGCACTAATAGGGTTATGCCAAACATACATATATGAGATATTGAAAGGGTTCAATATGGAAACAACAAGAAAGGTTCTTGCTGCATGGAAAGGATTGTATCAAGATTCAAGTGCATCAACACTTGGTGAGTAAAATCACATGAATAGTTTGATCGATTATACCATGATATGTATATATCCAGATATGTCCTATGCTCTAAATGTTATGAGCACATACCAGAATGATTCATAAGATGATCATTGGATGATAGTAAAGATATTCTTATGATCTTTGGAAGAACTAAGAATATATCATGTATAAGTGACAAATAGTTAAAGGTAGTTCATTCTAAAGTGTTACATTGATACTAGTTTTGTCACAATATACAACTTAAAATTTATCTCAATTTAGACTATGGGTGGCACAATGTAATGGAAAGTATGTTCCATGATGGATTTGGATGAGTTCCAAATTTGAGACATTGTGACAGATACTACAACAAAAGGCTAAGTATATGACTGCTATAGTAGCAGCAAAGGAGGGCATTTGTGTTATGTAGTTTTTTATCAAACTAGGTGTGGTTCAAAGTGGGCTAATACTATGAAGATATATTGTATGACAGTAATATCAACATATTTTAACCCGACCAAACTAAAGGTCTCACAAAAGGACCAAATTTATAAAATGCCATCTCATTTGAGAATGAGTGATGTGTAGAGACGCAAAGACATGCAAATACACACGGACCTGAAACTGTCAAATGCGGAGATTCTGTTAACCACTAGCAATCGCATATAAGCAACACCAGAAAGCCATGGGTTTTCAATATGCAAATTTTTTAGACTAGATTATTGACTCTAGTGCAAGTGGGAGACTGAAGGGAATATGCCCGAGAGGCAATAATAAAGTGGTTATTATCTTATTCCATGTTTATGATAAGTGTTTATTTTGCATGCTATAATTGTATTATTGGAAACGTTAATACATGTGTGTTTAATAAACAAAATACAAAGTTCGTAGTAATGCCTCTCATATAAACTAGCTCGTTGATTAACAAGATGATCAACGTTTCCTGATCATGGACATTGGATGTTGTTAATAACGAGGTCACAACATTGGTGGAATGATGTGATGAACATTCATCCGAAGTATAGCATTACGATCAGAGTCATTATGTTTATATTTCTCTAACATCATACAAAGTAATCTTAGTCCTTAGACCATGAGATCATGTTAATTGCTAACACCGGAAGAGTATCTTGATAACATCAAAAGTCACACCGTAACAAGGTGACTATAAAGGTGGGTTTAGTGCTACGAAGGTGTTATGTTGAGGCTCATGGATCAAGCGTGGGATTTGTCCATCCCGATGACGGATAGATATACTCTGGGCCCTCTCGGTGATATCACATTAACATAGCTTGCAAGCAAGTGATGAGATCACTACAATGTTATATCACGGGAACGAGAAAAGAGTGCATGTCGGTAACGAGGTCAAACTAGGTATTTGGATGCCAATGATCGAATCTCGGACATGTAATATATCGCGAGACAAAGGGATTTAGTTACTAGCGTTAAAGGTTCTCACGATCATAGAAGTCATCGTTGAATGTGTAAAGTTAAGTTTGAAACCTAAGGTGAGTTTAGAAACAAAGAAAGATAAAATAAAGTTTGAAATCACCTAAGTGGGAACTTAATTGTCATAGTGACAAATCTGTTGTGGTCAAGTCATGTCACAATTCATTTCATAAGTTGTTTCGAAAACATCTGAGAACGCAACAGTATGGCCACTCCAACTGTCCATAACCACGGACGCGGCTATTCGAATAGTTTGACACTCTGCAGAGGTGGTACACTTTCACCACAAGATTTGATACATCTGTCAGGGATAACCCTGAATCATCATACTTACTATGCAGATAATCAAACATAACTTTTCCTTTACACACCCTAGTATAAGCACCTCTCCTATGAGCATGGCCTCCCAACCATGACCATCGGTCATCTTGGGCACTGCATAGGTGGACAACATTGAGAGGTAGCCTCAGCTCAAACCTCTACAACGAGGGAACTAATACTAATGCATATAAACTTCCGGCTAAGCCTTACCCAATTCAGGTATTGTGGTTGTACGGTAAAATTGGAATGGTATCGCATCCTAACCCAACCATCAGTTTTGTAAAAGGGATAAGGCTCATGCCTCAACATTTTCATCATCATAAACCATTTGTGTTTCTCAACTCATGTCAAAACAACTCAATAGAATGACTCCTCATTCCAAGGTTTTCACAATTCATTTTCACCAAGTGTTCCCATCTAAAGTGACTCAAGTTCTAGTTTAGCTCTAAACTACTAAGTTAAGAGTGTTCACTAATATGGGATGCTAAGATCAATCTCATGCCATAGAATGACATCTAAATCTCACTTTGATAGGTCAAGTTTTATACTTTTTATGCTACCTTCAAACAAGTAAGGGACTTTGGTAAAGTAATGAAAGTAAAGCTTGGAAATAAAACTTGGGGTAGGTAATATTCAAAGTGGTATAACCCAAAGCATGCCTAATGCATCTTGCTTAGGTTATCTAACTTGCAAGGGTTAGCTTGCATTGTTAATGATGGCTTGCCTTGGTTGGTGCAGTGGTTGAAGTTTTCTTCCTCCTCCTCTTGGTAGAACTCCTCCTCCTTGAAAGCTTGGTCGGTACTATCGTCTATAAATACATACGGGATACACAATCACCAAACAATACTTGACTAGTCTACTTAGCACACTAAGGCACACATTTGATGATCTACTATCATCACAAGCATCACAAGGTTTTATTAACTAGCTTCATTCTTTTTATTTGAGAAAAGTAATTTCTACTCATTGAAAATAACTAAGATTTAATATTCTCCAATTAAAATATGGGATCATATGGACACATGTCATCACCACATATTCTAACATATGGGAATGTGATTTAAGGGTTGGATCATATTTTAATAAGTTTAAGTTTAACAAATAATTATTTAAAGTGACTAGAAATGCCTATATAGCATTATTTTGTTACTAGTCCAAAGTCACTGCATGCAAACCTTAATATAGTTACATATTAAGATAGGTATGGTTAAATGTGATTTTTGAGAGTTGGAATCAACTCAAAAGCTATTATGGTTGATTTTAGAAAAATGTTTGAATGTGAAAAAAGCTTCTGTCTTGTTATTTTTACTAGGAGAGATCTCTAACTCTAAAAGATTTAATTCCAATGGGCTTGTATAGATAATTTCAGTAGCTTTCCAACAAAATTGGAATCACTCAAATTGGTTCAGTAAATCTTCCTAAATTGATTTTTAAACTAAGGGACATAATTGATTCTAAATCTAAATTGAAAAACCTAATTTGAATCACAGGGCCAGCGCAGGAAAATAAATGGGCCGGCCCAGTAACGCTCAGCGGCACAGAGGGCTGCTGACAGGTGGGTCCTGCATGTCAGTGACTCTTTAAACGCGAAGCGGTACAGGACGATCTAGGCGCTACGTTTAGAATATAGATCAACGGTCCACAGTCGCCGTTGACGACGGACTCGTCGCCAGCGAGACCAAACCCTAGGCGGCAGGTGGGGGTCTAATGGGGACGTACCAGTGCTCCAGCTAGTGCGGCGAGGCCGGCAATCGAACTGGACGGCGACGGCGAGCTCATGCAAAGTCGTGGCAGGGGTTGAGGTGGACAGAATCGACGGCAGCATCTCCTCCTCTGCTGAGGCAGCCTCTGGTGAAATTCTGGCGGCCTGCTGTTCGAGCTTCTCCGGCGAGAGGTGGGGAAGGACTGGGGGTGAGAAGGGAGTGTGAGAGTGTGAGGAATTCGTGCTGGGGAGGCCTTCTTATATAGGCGCAACGAGAGGACCGACGGGTGTGGGCTGGCGTCTCCGGCGAGGGAGGTACAGAGGGCTACCGGCATGGGCGAGGTAGGCGGACGGTGGGCAGTGTGCTGGCGGTGCTCTACGGCATAATGGCGACGCTAGGGGCGGTGGCATTTGGTCGGGGGCTTCCCGTGCTCTGGGAGACAGAGTCGGTGCTCGTCGGCGATCATAGCGATTGTGGGTCGAGCGGCGGTGCACGGCCGTGTCTGGCGGGGTGTGGGTGTCGAGGCAGAGCGGCATGCATGATATGCTGTCGCGGCACAGTCTGTTGCATGCTGGTGGCGATCGCGCTCTGGCGTGCGCTGCGCATGGCGCAGAGAGAAAGGGCGGCACGGTGCTGAGTTGGTCCAGGGTTAGCAGCGATCGAGGGGTGGATAGGGAGAGGCGGTAGGGTTAGGCGGTGCTAGAGGGCATGCTGGAATGGCGCGGCTTGGTCCCTAGCGTGCTGCCCGCGTTCGGCCGGCGGTGACCATATTTGGGCGGCGCGACACTGGCGCTGCGGTGAAGGGGGAGTGCTGGTCTGGGCTTGGTTAGATGCTAGGGAGACAAGGGAGTGCAGAGAGGGTCCAGAGGGAAACAAGGGCTTAACTAGCAACATTATTAGTTAGGCCACTTTTTATCTGCCTGCTAGGTGTTCGACACAATGGCCGCATGAAGAAAATATTTGAATTTTTGGGAGATTTTTGGTGGAGCGATTCATCTTATGCTTAAGCATCTAGGTTTGCTTGGGATTTTAAAATGGAGTTCATTTGAGTGGTTTTTGAATAAGTGTGATCTATACATATGAACTACATTCAATTATCAATTTTCATTTAAATTTAGTGTTTGAATGTTGTTGGGATGAAACAAAGTGGGCCTTGATACATCACTACTTGTATTAGCAAGGGGTGCAAAGAGCCACAATTGTCTCTGTTGGCATTTGAGTTCTAGGAATGGCCAAAGTAGGCTAGGTGATTAAAATGGCAAAAGTGACCATTTGCTTATTTTATTCTTTTTGATTTCTTTTTCTTTGGGATTTGTTTGGGAATGATCTAGATGATGTATAATTCACCTTAGAATCATTTTCCCGAGATTTACGAAAGAAAACTAGGAACTAAAGAGATCGGGGAACTATGTCCTAATGTAATATTCTCGCTCCCAAGTGGCTTCTTCTTCGGTATGGTTGCTCCATTGAATCTTGATAAATTTGATACTTCGGGTTATGGTGGTTCTGTAAGCTTCTTCCAAGATACGGATGGGCACTTCACGATACGTCAGATCCTTGTTGATATCCACAGGTCGATGATCGATGTTCTTCAAAACTTCAGTCTTCTCCGACACTTCTAGGCATTTGCGAAGTAACAAGATATGGAATGCATTGTGGATGGCTGTCATCTCTTCTGGCAGTTCCAGTTGATACGATACTTCTCCTCGGCGATTCAGAATCTTGAAGGGTCCAATATATCTGGGGGCTCACTTTCCTTTCAGACTAAAGCGTTGCGTTCCCTTCAATGGCGAAACCTTGAGATATACAAAATCTCCAACATTGAAAGTCAGGTCTCTCCTTCTCTTGTCATCATAACTCTTATGTATGGATTGCGCGGTCTTGAGGTGCTCACGGACTTTGTGAACCTTTTCTTCGGCTTCTCGGAGAATGTCAGGTCCAAAAATATGACTCTCTCCTACTTGCGACCAATTCAAAGGGGTACGGCACTTTCTTCCGTATAGGAATTCAAATGGTGCCATTGGCAAACTTGCTTGATAACTGTTGTTGTATGAGAATTCTACGAAAGGCAGGCAATCCTCCCATTTTGATCCATACTCCAAAACACAAGCTCTCAACATATCTTCTAAGATCTCGTTGACTCTTTCAGTCTGTCCATCAGTTTGTGGGTGATAAGCGGTGCTGAAGTTCAACTTGGTTCCTAATCCTTCTTGGACTTTCTGCCAAAATCTTGAGGTAAATTGGGTTCCTCGATCTGATACTATGGTCTTGAGGGTTCCATGCATACTAAGAATTCTGGCAATGTACAACTCTGCGAGCTTTGAACTTTGGTAGGTTGTCTTGACAGGTATAAAGTGAGCTACCTTAGACAGTCTATCAACAGTGACCCAGATTGAGTCATTTCCCCTACTAGAAGTCCATTCCGACAGAATCCCATTTCCATTCCAGAATCTGCAATGCTTGCAACAGTCCTGCGGGTCTCTGATGTTCTCTTTGACTCTTTGAAAGATGTCACACTTGGCGATGTAGCTTCTGATTTCTCTCTTCATCTTGTGCCACCCAAATTGCTCTTTCAAATCTTGATACATCTTTGTTCCTTCGGGGTGGATAGAATAAAGAGTATTATGAGCTTCCTGCATGATAACTTGCTTCAGCTCCAAATCTGCTGGCACACAGATACGACCCCTGTACCACAGAACTCCTTCTTCTTTCGTGAATCCAGGTACCTTTCCTGTACCAATACGATGTTTGATTCAGTCGATACTTTCATTTCCCTTCTGGGCTTCCTTGATTTGATTAATCAAAGTGGGTTGAAGTTCAATGCTAGCTAGAAATCCTTTGCTAACAATCTTAGTTCTAAACTGTTCCAACTCCTCATACAAACTTGGTTGCTTTTCCTTGATCATGGTGTTTAGCCTACACAACAATCTTCTAAGAGCATCCGCTACCACATTGGGTTTGCCGAGGTGATAGTGAATGTCAAGGTCATAATCCTTGATTAACTCTATCCATCTCCTTTGCCTCATATTCAGCTCCTTCTGAGTGAAAATATACTTCAAGCTCTTGTGATCTGAGTAAATCTCATAGCGATTACCCATAAGATAATGACGCCATGTCTTCAAGGCCAACACTACGGCTGCTAATTCCAGATCATGGGTCGGATAGTTCTGCTCATGCTGCTTTAGTTGTCGAGACAGATACGCGATAACTTTGCCTTTTTGCATCAATAGACATCCGAGGCCAATCTTGGATGCATCACAATATACATCAAACGGCTTCTTGATATCTGGCATGATCAATATTGGGGCTGAAATCAATCTCTTCTTCAGTGCTTGGTGATACATTGCAAATGTATCTATAATTTTTGATGTTCCATGCTTGGTTTTATCTACTTTCTTATGTTTTGTCCACACTTTAGAGTACTTTTCATATGATTTCTTGGACTAACCTATTAACAAGAGCCACAGTGCTAGTTGCCTGTTTTCTGATGTTTTTGGTTCCAGGAAAGTCAGAAAATGAATATTCTCGGAATTGGACAGGACAAAAGCCAAAGTTCCTATTTTCCCAGAAGACTCACAGAGCCAGAAGGAGAGTCGGAGAGGGGCCACAAGGTGGCCACACAACCCTAGGCGCGGGTACCCCCAGGCCGCGCCAAGGCATGTTGTGGGCCCCCTGGTTGGCCACCTCCCTTGCCTCTTCGCCTATATATTCCTCCCGAGGCAAAAACCCTAGATCGTCAAGCCTCCAGCCACGAAAAGGTCCGCAGCGCCGCCGCCACCGAAGGGGAGATTCGGGGCACAGGAAGTCTCTGTTCCGGCACCCTGCCGGGACGGGGAAGTGCCCCCGGAGCCATCTCCATCGATCTCCACCACCATCTCCATCACCGTTGCTGATTCCCATGATGAGGAGGGAGTAGTTCTCTCTCGAAGCTAAGGGTTCTACCGGTAGCTATGTGTTCATCTCTCTCTCTATGAATGATCATATTGTCATCATGAGCTTTATAATCAAGTAGATCTACCTTGCTACTCAAGTGCTCTAATAGATCTCTGCTCTCCCCATGTGTGTGAAGCTGACAGTGTGCACACCATGGTGGCACTTAGGCTAGAGATTACAAATACTTGTTATGAGTTATATTTGGAGTTGGATGTCCTTATGAAATTGTGGTGTTTCTTGGAACCATCTAGTGCTCAAGGTGATAGTGTGGGGTTTTCTAGATGGGGAAAGCAAACTTTGAGGAGTGCTGTTATAGCCCTACCATCGATTAGAGTGTCCAACCGGAGAGTAGTTAAGAGCAGTATTAAAAAGAGAATATATTTATATGAGAGTGTTCTTTGAAAGTATGATCCCTAGGCCTTGTTTCTAAGCATTGATACACCATTTGCAATTAGATTTGTTACATGTTGATTGATTCCATCTTTATTTCAGTTTGCCTTTAGTCTTTTCCCACGTCAACCACACGCCAGTAAGCTATTTTCTGGCACCGTTGCCACTTATAATTATCCATACCACTTGTATTTCACTATCTCTTCGCCGAACTAGTGCACCTATAGACCTGACAAGTGTATTAGGTGTGTTGGGGACACAAGAGACTTCTTGTATCTTGATTGCAGGGTTGCTTGAGAAGGAATACCTTTGACCACTTCCTCCCTGAGTTCGATAAACCTTGGGTGATCCACTTAAGGGAAAACTTGCTACTGTTCTACAAACCTCTGCACTTGGAGGCCCGACAACTGTCTACAAGAATAGAAGTGCATAGACATCAAGATTTTTTCTAACGCCGTTGCCGCAGAGGTAAGGTAAAAGGTACTCACATCCTCCGGTGTGAGTGCTCGAAGTTATTTCGTTTAGATTCTGCAATTTTGTCTTTTTGTTTCTTGTTTTCACTAGTTAGGCTTAATGGAAAACAACAAAAAATTAGAGAGCTTTATAGTATTTATCTTGAGTTAGGACATGAAGTGTTTGAAGAGAAAATTAAAAAACCTACTTTATTTGCATGCTAATAGCAATGTTGTTAGTATGAATTCTTTGGACACCATTATTGCTAATGCTAGGGAAAATTCTAAGCTTGGGGAAGCTAGTTTTTATGAAGATGATCTTTTCAGTCCCCCAAGCATGGAGGAGAAAATTTACTTTGATGATACTATGCCTCCAATTTATGATGATTGCAATGATGAATATGATATTTTCAGTCCACCTACTATTGAGGAGAATATTAATTATGATTATAATATGCCTCCTATATTTGATGATTATGGTGATGAGAATAATAATGATAGCTATTTTGTTGAATATGCTCCCACTACAATTAATAAGAATGACTATGTTTATGTGGGGAGTATTAATTCTTTTATGCATGTGGCTCATGATAAGAATGTTTTATGTGATAGTTATATTGTTAATTTTATTCATGATGCTACTGAAAGTTATTATGAGAGAGGGAAACATGGTTTTATGCATCTCAATAATATTAGGTTTCCCCTCTTTATGTTGAAAGTCTTGAAGTTGCACTTGTTTTTCTTTCCTATGCTTGTTGCTTTGTGCTTTCATGAATTGTTTCTTTACAAGATTCCTATGTATAGGAAGTGGGTCAGACTTAAATGTGTTTTGAATTTTCTTCTTGATGCTCTCTTTTACTTCAATTCATATTTTTTATGTGAGCATCTTCTCAAACTATCAAGCCTAACTTAAAGGCGTTAAAGAAAAGTACTTATTGGGAGATAACCCAAAAGTTTTAGATGAGTCTTGGAAGTTATTACTTCTGTAATAACCACTCCTTATCCTTTTTATTTGCTTTTTGTGCCAAGAGTAACCTCTAATGAGAGAGAAGTAATGATCTGGAAAGTTGCTGTCCCGAAACAGATTTCTGGTCTTCACCATAAAAATTCGTGTAAAATATCTGTACGTCCTTTTGAGGTGTGAAGTTTTGTGCTTCTGCCCCACGTTGTTATCTAACGTCCGTTAGTTCAACACTTTTTGATTTGAGCAACAAAAGGTCTTCAAAAAATTTTGTCTTGACCTGCTGGTCTGTTTTGACAGATTTCTACCTTTATTTGCATTTGCTTCTTATTGGTTCCTTTTTGAGTTCTTTTGGGAAATTGAGATTTTTGAGGGAAGTACTATAGTTGCTTGTGTTTTAATGGAAGTTTTATTGGTGTTGGAACTGAACCTAAAGACCTATTATCTTCAGTGCACTAATGTTGCTAATAACGATTGTGTGAAGTTTTGTATGAAGGAAAAAGTTTAGGTGTATGGAAGGAATGAGTAATGAGATGAAGGATGGACTAAAGCTCAAGCTTGGGGATGCCACGCTTGTCACCCCAAGAAATATCCAAGAAGTACAAGCGTAAAAGCTTGGGGATGCCCAAGGCATCCCCTTCTTCATCAATAAAAATCTCAGGTTTCTTCCAAACGCTTCATTTTTGTTGTTTCATGCACAGTTGTGTTGTTCTTGGAGCATCTTCTTTTTTGGTTTCGTTTTGGTTTTTCATTTGCTTGTTTTTCTTAGTTTGCTAAATAAATTGGTTGGACCCCCTCTTTCATACATTGGTTTTCAAATAGTTTGGTGTGGATTGGAAAAGAGTAGGAAAGTTCATGCTTAAGTGGTAAAGAGAGCTTGTTTTTGATTGTGGCCAATGCTTTGTCATGCCATGCTTGATATTGTTTTGGCTTTATGCTTAGTATTCTTTGCGGTAGCATGACTTGTTATAAACAATTGAGATTGCTTATGTGCCTTGGATGAATCATGCATTGTTTTAGCATATTAAAGCATAGTATTGTGGTATTCTCCTTTGATGCTTTATTTGGGTTGACTTGGCGCATGCTCACACCATGTTATGAATATCCCAAGTCACCATAAGCCTTTATGATCCTTTAGTTTTCAACTTGTAGTATCACTTTATGCTTTGATCAGTGAAGTTTTGTCGCTCTGCATGATTATGGCCATTATTGCTCTCTTAGTTTGTCGCTCCTAGTCTTTTGCTAGCCTCCACAACCAAGTATGAGTTCTACTCATGCATCCAACTCCCTAAACCAAGTTATTCCAAAGAGTCCATGATGTCTATGCACTTCTATTCTTGTAGACAGTTGTTGGGCCTCCAAGTGCAGAGGTTTGTAGAACAGCAGCAAGTTTTCCCTTAAGTGGATCACCCAAGGTTTATCGAATTCAGGGAGGAAGTGGTCAAAGGTATTCCCTCTCAAGCAACCCTGCAATCAAGATACAAGAAGTCTCTTGTGTCCCCAACACACCCAATACACTTGTCAGGTGTATAGGTGCACTACTTTGGCAAAGAGATAGCGAAATACAAGTGGTATAGATAATTATAAGTGGTAACGGTGATAGAAGATAGCTTGATGGCGTGGAAAAGAATAAAGTAAAACTGAAATAAAGATGGAAACAAGCAAACATGTAACAGATCTAGTTGCAAACGGTGCTTAGAAACAAGGCCTAGGGATCATACTTTCACTAGTGAACACTCTCATATAAATATCTTCTCTTCATGATAGTACTCTTAACTACTCTCCAGTTGGACACTCTAATACATGGTAGGGCTATAACAGCACACCTCAAAGTAAGTCTTTCCCATCTAGAAAACCCCACACTGTCACCTTGAGCACTAGATGGTTCCAACAAACACCACAATTTTATAAAAACATCCAACTCCAAATATAACTCATAACAAGTATTTGTAATCTCCAGCCTAAGTGCTACCATGGTGTGCACGCTGTCACTTTCACACACATGGGGAGAGCAGAGATCTAATAAAGCACTTGAGTAGCAAGGTAGATCTATAGATTACGAGCTCATGATCACAATATGATCATGCATAGAGAGACAGATGAACACATAGCTACCGGTAGAACCCTTATCCTCGAGAGAGAACTACTCCCTCCTCATCATGGGAATCAGCAACGGTGATGGAGATGGTGGTGGAGATCGATGGAGATGGCTCCGGGGGCACTTCCCCGTCCCGGCAGGGTGCCGGAACAGAGACTTTCTGTCCCCCGAATCTCCCCTTCGGTGGCGACGGCGCTACAGAAATTTTCGTGGATTTCTGGTTGACAATCTAGGGTTTTCGCATCGGGGGCTTCTTATAGGAGAAAGGGTAAGGTCGGTGGAGGCCGGAGGGGCCCACACCACCTGGTGGCGCGGCCAAGGGGGACCCGTGCCACCGTATAGTGTTGTCGGCCCCTGGCCCCTCTCCGTCTCGTCTTCTGGCTCCGTGAATCTTCCTATAAAATATCAACTTTGGCTTTTGTCCCGTCCAATTCCGAGAATATTCATTTTCTGACTTCCTAGAACCAAAAACAGCAGAAAACAGGCAACTGTCACTGTGGCATCTTGTTAACAGGTTAGTCCAAGAAATCATATGAAAAGTACTCCAAACTGTGGACAAAACACAAGAAAGTAGATAAAACCAAGCATGGAACATCAAAAATTATAGATACATTTGAAATGTATCAACATCCCCAAGCTTAACTCATGCTCGTCCTCGAGTAGGTAAGTGATAAAAAGAAAGAATAATTTTTGAGGTGACATGCACCATCATAAACTTGATCAAAGTATTTGTAAAACATTCAAAGCTGGAATCATAGTACTTCAATCATAGCATGAAAGACAAAGTTTTAGCAATAAGACAAAGAAACTATGTTGCAACATGAAAAGGCATAAACAAAAGATTCATGAATAACAATGCTTTGCAAGACATTTGTTTGTTTCACATAAAGAAAATAAAGCATAGTGGCATTCAGCTTGTCCCTCATGGAGTAGCAAAACATAAATGCATAGGACACCTTCAAAGTTCATAAGAGTGACTAGATACAAATACTTTAAAACAAGCAATATCAAGGTATGCATCAATCAACTAGTCTTGGGACAATGCACATAGAACTAAGAATGGCCACTATGCTCTCAAAGTAGGTGCATAAAGATAGAAGGTGGAGACTCAATATAATGGTGGAAGAAAGGCCTTCATAGAAGGAAGTAGGGATTCAAGTCTCATAAAGAGCTTCCAAAAATTATGGTACTTATAGCTTTTAGCTCTCATTGCCCCTATCATAAGCATCTTTAAGGTGATTAAGGTTAAAGTGACGCAACTAAGAGGATATTCTTGACAAGTTATAAACTGAAATCTCAGGCCCCTTACTTACGAAGACCGATCCTCATGCTACTCAACTTCAGTCACGAGTAAGCTCTTGTCATTGTAAGTACATGTGTATCATTAAGAACCGCCAACGGGGTACCCCTTGCACATGATACAGGAGCTATCCCATAATCAAAATGACAAGGCAAGCAGACAATGAGCATCTCAGTGATCTTTTTATTTGCTATTTGCATAGGTTTTTATTGAGGATGCTTCATAGAGTGCTCATTATGGTGATGCTGCAAGTTTCCACCATGATTAGGCATGGCTTAGGCTAGCGGCCCAGGCGTTTCTCTAACACACATACAAACTCCATGATCTTACAAGTTCTACTTTTATTTCACACCAACGGGATCCGTAAGCAAAAGAACATGATATCAACGGGGTACAAAGTACAAGTGCAATGTTGAAAGCGTTCCCCATGAAACATGGTTCTGCTAATTTCAACTTATAAAGCGCAAGTACACAACAAAGAAGGACCCAATGGTTCAAGTTTATTAGATGCAAAAAAGTAAAGTGTGCCATCAAGTTCGTGAGAGCTTTAATCACTAGTTTTCTCATAACAAGTTTAATTTGGAAGGTAAACAAAAACATGAATATACTTGGAATAGCATATGCTAGTAGGTAGGTATGGTGGACTCTTTGGGATAACTTGGTTTAGGGAGTTGGATGCATGAGTGGAACTCATACTTGGTTACGAAGGCTAGCAAAAGACTGGGAGCGACAAACTAAGAGAGCAATAATGGCCATAATCATGCAGAGCGACAAAACATCATTGATCAAAGCATAAAGTGATATTAAAAGTTGAAAACTAAAGGATCATAAAGGCTATGGTGACTTGAGACAGTCATAACATGGTGTGAGCATGTGCCAAGTCAACCCAAATAAAGCATCAAAGGAGAATACCACTATACTATGCTTTAATATGCTAAAACAACGCATGATTCGTCCAAGGCACATTAAGCAATCTCAATTGTTTATAACAAGTCATGATACATCAAAGAATACTAAGCATAAATCCAAAACAATTTCAAGCATGGTATGACAAAGCATAGGCCACAGTCAAAAACAAGCTCTCTTTACCACTGAAGCATGAACTTTCCCACTCTTTTCCAATCCAAACCAAACTATTGGAAAACCAATGTATGAAAGAGGGGGTCCAACCAATTTATTCAGCAAACTAAGCAAACAAAAGAAAACGAAAAACCAAAACAAAAACGAAAAAGAAGACGCTCCAAGAACAACAAAACTGTGCATGAAACAATAAAAATGAAGCGTTTGGAAGAAACCTGGAATTTTTATTGATGAAGAAGGGGATGCCTTGGGCATCCCCAAGCTTTGACGCTTGTACTTCTTGGATATTTCTTGGAGTGACACGCGTGGCATCCCCAAGCTTGAGCTTTATTCCATCCTTCATCTTATTACTCATTCCTTCCATACACCTGAAATTTTTTCCTTCATACAAAAGTTCACACAATCCTTATTAGCAACATTAGTGCACTCAAGATAAATAAGTCTTAAGGTTTTGTGCTAACACCAAATAAACTTCCATTAGAACACTAGCTACTGTAGCACTTCCCTCAAAAATCTCAATTCCCCAAAAGAACTCAAAAAGGAACCAACAAGATGCAAATGCAGAAAATGGCAGAAATCTGTCAAAACAGACCAGCAGGTAAAGACGAATTTGTTCGAAGAACTTCTGTTGCTCAAATCAAAAAGTGTTGAACTAATGAAAGTTAGATAACAACCTGGGGAAGAAGCACAAAAGAATACAGCTCAATCCGACATAAATAGCTTTCTCACGAAGTTTTACAGTGAAGCACAAATATCTGTTTCGGGACAACAACTTTCCCAATCATTACTTCCCTCTCATTAGAGGTTACTCTTGGCACAAAAATCAAATAAAAAGGATAAGGAGAAGTTATTACAGAGGTAATAACTTCCAAGACTCATCTAAAACTTTTGGTTTATCTCCCAATAAGTACTTTTCTTTAACGCCTTTAAGTTAGGCATGATAGTTTGAGAAGATGCTCACATAAGAAATATGAATTGAAGTAAAAGAGAGCATCAAAAAGCAAATTCAAAGCACATTTAAGTCTAACCCACTTCCTATGCATAGGAATCTTGTAAATAAACAAGTCATGAAAGCACAAAGCAACAAGCATAGTAAAGCAAAACAAGTGCAACTTCAAGACTTTCAACATAAACAGGGGAAACTTAATATTATTGATATGCATAGAACCATGTTTCCCTCTCTCATAATAACTTTCAGTAGCAACATGAATAAAATTAACAATATAACTATCACAAGAAACATTCTTATCATGAGCTACATGCATAAAAGAATTAATACTCCCCAACTAAGCATAGTCATTCTTATTAATTGTAGTGGGAGCAAATTCAAAAAAATAGCTATCATTATTATTCTCATCACCATAATCATCAAATATAGGAGGCATATTGTAATCATAATTAATTTTCTCTTCAATAGTAGGTGGACTGAAAATATCATATTCATCATTGTAATCATCATATATTGGAGGCATAGTATCATCAAAGTAAATTTTCTCCTCCGTGCTTGGGGGACTAAAGAGATCATCTTCATAAAAACTAGCTTCCCCAAGCTTAGACTTTTCCATAGCATTAGAAAGTTTTCCCTTAAGTGGATCACCCAAGGTTTATCAAACTCAGGGAGGAAGTGGTCAAAGGTATTCCCTCTCATGCAACCCTGCAATCAAGATACAAGAAGTCTCTTGTGTCCCCAACACACCCAATACATATGTCAGGTGCATAGGTGCACTAGTTCGGCAAAGAGATAGTGAAATACAAGTGGTATAGATAATTATAAGTGGTAACGGTGATAGAAGATAGCTTGATGGCGTGGAAAAGAATAAAGTAAAACTGAAATAAAGATGGAAACAAGCAAACATGTAACAGATCTAGTTGCAAACGGTGTATCAATGCTTAGAAACAAGGCCTAGGGATCATACTTTCACTAGTGAACACTCTCATATAAATATCTTCTCTTCATGATACTACTCTTAACTACTCTCCGGTTGGACACTCTAATACATGGTAGGGCTATAACAGCACACCTCAAAGTAAGTCTTTCCCATCTAGAAAACCCCACACTGTCACCTTGAGCACTAGATGGTTCCAACAAACACCACAATTTCATAAAGACATCCAACTCCAAATATAACTCATAACAAGTATTTCTAATCTCTAGCCTAAGTGCCACCATGGTGTGCACGCTGTCACTTTCACACACATGGGGAGAGCAGAGATCTAATTAAGCACTTGAGTAGCAAGGTATATCTATAGATTACAAGCTCATGATCACAATAAGATCATGAATAGGGAGAGAGATGAACACATAGCTACCAGTAGAACCCTTAGCCTCGAGAGAGAACTACTCCCTCCTCATCATGGGAATCAGCAACAGTGATGGAGATGGTGGTGGAGATCGATGGAGATGGCTCCGGGGGCATTTCCCCGTCCCGGCAGAGTGCTGGAACAGAGACTTTCTGTCCCCGAATCTCCCCTTCGGTGGCGGCGGCGCTGCGGAACTTTTTAGGGATTTTTGGTTGACAATCTAGGGTTTTCGCATCGGGGGCTTCTTATAGGCGAAAGGGCAAGGTCGGTGGAGGACGGAGGGGCCCACACCACCTGGTAGCGTGGCCAAGGGGGACCCGCGCCACCCTATGGTGTGGTCGGCCCCTGGCCCCTCTCCGTCTCGTCTTCTGCCTCCGTGAGTCTTCCGGTAAAATATCAACTTTGGCTTTTGTCCCGTCCAATTCCGAGAATATTCATTTTATGACTTCCTGGAACCAAAAACAGCAGAAAACAGGCAACTGGCACTTAGGCATCTTGTTAATAGGTAAGTCCAAGAAATCATATGAAAAGTACGCCAAAGTGTGGACAAAACACAAGAATGTAGATAAAACCAAGCATGGAACATCAAAAATTATAGATACATTTGAAATGTATCACTCCATCATACCTACCTACGAGCTTATGCTATTCCAAGTATATTCATGCTTTTGTTTAGCTTCCAAATTAAACTTGTTATGAGAAAACTAGTGATTAAATCTCTCACGAACTTGATGGCACACTTTACTTTTTCTTGCCCTTAATAAACTTGAACCATTGTGTCGTTTATGTTGTATATGCTTGCACTTATTTGTTGGGAATTAGCAGAACCATGTTGTCATGGGGAACGCTTTCAACATTACACTTGTACTTTGTACCTAGTAGATATCATGCTCTTTTGTCTATGGATGTCGTCAGTGTGAAATGAAAGGGGAGCTTGTAAGTCCATGGAGTTATGTATGTGTGTTAGAGAAACGCCTTGGTTGCTGGTCTAATCCATGCTGTCATGGTGGAAACTTGCAGCATAACCATAATGAGCTGTCTATGAAGCATTCTTCTTATAAAAAAAGAGTCAGATATTGAGAAAAAAGAGAAAAAGAAAAAAAGAGATTTTTGAAAAGAGGAAAGAGAGAAAAAAGCACCATATTCCCATGGTAAATAAGAAGATTGCTGAGATGCTCATTGTCTTACCTTGTCATTTTGATATGGGGATTCTTCCGTATCATCGGGAAAGGGGTACCCCGTTGGAGGTTCTCTATGATACACATGTACTTACGATGATAAGAACTTACCGGTGACTAAACTTGAGTAGCATGAGGTGCGGCCCTCGTATTCAAGGGACATGAGATTTCTAACTTATACTTCGTCAAGCATGTACACCATAGTTTGTTCACTTTAACATTAATCACTTCAAGATGCTTATGATAGGGGCAATGAGAGCTGAAAGCTATAAGTACCCTAATTTTTGGAAGCTCTTTATGAAATTTGAATCTCTACTTCCTTCTATGAAGGCCTTTCTTCCACCATTATCTTGAGGTCTCCACCTTCTACCTTTATGCACCTACTTTGAGAGCATAGTGTCCATTCTTAGTTCTATGTGCATTGTCCCAAGACTAGTTGATTGATGCATAACTTGATATTGCTTGTTTTAAACTATTTGTATCTAGTCACTCTTATGAACTTTGAAGGTGTCCTATGCATTTATATTTGCTACTCTATGAGGGACAAGCTGAATACTACTATGCTATGTTTTCTTTATGTGAAACAAACAAACGTCTTGCAAAGAATTGATATTCATGAATCATTTGTTTGTGCCTTTTCATGTTGCATCATAGTTTCTTTGTCTTATTGCTAGAACTTTGTCTTTCATGTTATGATTGAAGTACTATGATCCCAACTTTGAATGTTTTACAAATACTTTGATCAAGTCTTTGATGGTGCATGTCACCTCAAAAATTATTCTTTCTTTTTATCACTTACCTACTCGAGGACGAGCAGGAGTTAAGCTTGGGGATGTTGATACATTGCAAATGTATCTATAATTTTTGAAGTTCCATGCTTGGTTTTATCTACTTTCTTATGTTTTGTCCACACTTTGGAGTACTTTTCATATGATTTCTTGGACTAACCTATTAACAAGAGCCACGGTGCCAGTTGCCTGTTTTCTACTGTTTTTGGTTCCAGGAAAGTCAGAGAATGAATATTCTCGGAATTGGACGGGACAAAAGCCAAAGTTTCTATTTTCCCGGAAGACTCACGGAGCCAGAAGGAGAGTCGGAGAGGGGCCACAGGGTGGCCACACCCCCCAGGCGCGGGTACCCCCAGGCCGCGCCAAGGCATGGTGTGGCCCCCTGCCTGGCCACCGACCTTGCCTCATTCGCCTATATATTCCTCTCAAGGCAAAAACCCTAGATCGTCAAGCCTCCAGCAACGAAAAGTTACGCAGCGCCGCCGCCACCGAAGGGTAGATTCAGGGGACAGAAAGTATCTGTTCCGGCACCGTGCCGGGACGGGGAAGCGCCCCCGGAGCCATCTCCATTGATCTCCCATGATGAGGAGGGAGTAGTTATCTCTCGAGGCTAAGGGTTCTACCGGTAGCTATGTGTTCATCTCTCTCTCTATGCATGATCATATTTTCATCATGAGCTTTGTAATCAAGTAGATCTACCTTGCTACTCAAGTGCTTTAATATATCTCTGCTCTCCCCATGTGTGTGAAGTTGACAGTGTGCACACCATGGTGGCACTTAGGCTAGAGATTACAAATACTTGTTATGAGTTATATTTGGAGTTGGATGTCTTTATGAAATTGTGGTGTTTGTTGGAACCATCTAGTGCTCAAGGTGATAGTGTGGGGTTATCTAGATGGGGAAAGCGAACTTTGAGGAGTGCTGTTATAGCCCTACCATCGATTAGAGTGTCCAACCGGAGAGTAGTTAAGAGTAGTATCATAAAGAGAAGATATTTATATGAGAGTCTTCACTAGTGAAAGTATGATCCCTAGGCCTTGTTTCTAAGCATTGATACACCGTTTGCAATTAGATCTGTTACATGTTTTCTTGCTTCCATCTTTATTTCAGTTTGCCTTTAGTCTTTTCCCACGTCAACCACACGCCAGCAAGCTATTTTCGGCACTGTTACCACTTATAATTATCCACACCACTTGTATTTCACTATCTCTTCGCTGAACTAGTGCACCTATAGACCTGACAAGTGTATTAGGTGTGTTGGGGACACAAGAGACTTCTTGTATCTTGATTGCAGGGTTGCTTGAGAGGGAATACCTTTGACCACTTCCTCCCTGAGTTTGATAAACCTTGGGTGATCCACTTAAGGGAAGACTTGCTGCTGTTCTACAAACCTCTGCACTTGGAGGCCCAACAACTTTCTAAAAGAATAGAAGTGCGTAGACATCACATTGAAACTAGCTTCACATTTGTCGGTCCATTCAAACTTATTTTCCTTATTCAACAATTGGGTCATGGGTCTGGCGATAGTCGAAAATCCTTCAACGAACTTGCGGTAATATCCCGCTAATCCGAGAAATGCATGGACTTGGGTTTGAGTGGTTGGGGCTTCCCATTCTTCGACATTTTTAATTTTGGTAGGATCAACAGAGACTCCTACGGCAGACACAATATGTCCTAGGAATCCTACTTCTTTCAGCCAAAACTCACATTTGCTGAACTTGGCATATAACCGATTCTCTCTCAGGGTTTCCAAGATGATTCTCAGATGTTGCTCATGCTCTTCTTCTGACTTGGAGTAGATAAGGATATCGTCGATAAACACAATGACAAACTTATCTAGTAAATTCATAAAGATCTTATTCATGAGATTCATGAAATAAGCAGGGGCATTGGTTAATCCAAAAGACATGACCGTATACTTGTATAATACATAACGAGTAGTAAAGGCGGTCTTCGGAATATCCATTGCACGAATCTTAAGTTGGTGATAACCAGTCCTAAGATCAATCTTTGAGAACACTTGGGCACCAGTCAACTAATAAAATAGATCCTCTATCTTTGGCAAAGGGTACTTGTTTTTGATGGTGACGTCATTAAGCTTTCTGTAACCGGTGCACAAACGGTTGCCTCCATCTTTCTTGTCGACGAATAACACTGGTGATCTCCATGGCGATGCGCTTGGTTGAATCAAGCATGTTGCTAACATAGCATCCAACAGCTTCTTCAATTCTACTGACTCTGAGGGGTTCATGTTATAGGGTCTCTGGGCTATTGGTCCGGTTCCGGGGATTAGTTCAATAATAAACTCAAGATCCCTATCCGGGGGCATGCCTGGCAATTCATCTTGGAATATGTCGGGGTATTCACAGACTACTCTGTCTTGGTCTATGGTGGGTAGGGCTAGACTCTTGTTGCACTTGAATTGACGGGGTATGGTTTCAGATATATGCTCTACTGTTACTCTAGAGATACTGGTCATGGTGATGGCTTTCTTAGCACAGTCTATCAATCCTTTATGCTTTGACATCCAATCCATTCCTAGTACTACTTCCAATCCTTTGGTTCCAAGTACTATTAGATTAGCATAAAAATCTATCCCATGTATTCTGATAGGCACACCTTTGCAAAATTTTCTAGCTTTTGTAGTTGAACCGGGAATTTGAACTATCATGACATGCTTCAAGTTGGTTGGGTGAATCTTACTAGTGCATGCTTCTTTGGTGACAAATGAGTGTGATGTTCCAGAATCAAACAACACTCTTACTAAAACCGAGTTGACAGAAAACATACCCAGCACTACATCTGGCGCTTCTTGGGCTTCTTCGGCGTTCATGTGGAAGAGACGGCCGTTGCGGTTGTGAGGGTTCCCTGGGGCAAATCTTCTTCCTGGTTGAACACGATGCTGCTGTTGAGCTGGAGCATTCACATTGGCAGTGGCGGGAGTCTTCTTGGGGCACTCATTGGAATAGTGACCCTTCACTCCACACTCGAAACAAGTGATCTGAGACTTGTCTTTAGCTGCGACAGGCACAACATTGCTTCCAGTTCTGGGTGCAGTGTTGTTGTTGTTGCTGCTCTTGGGAGGCGCATGGTTGAAATTGGTGGTGTTTTCGGGGTTGTTGTTGTTTCCTCCGGACTTCACATTGCCTCCGCTACGGTTGGGGTAGCTTGGGCGAGACATTGGGGGTCGGTTGTTTCTTGGTGCATACCCTGCAGACGGGTTGGGATGGTACTTCTGGTGGCTGTTGGATCCAGCTTGGTGCATCATACGACGTTTGCAGTTGTCGTTTGCCTGGTTAATCTTCCCTTCTCCATCTGAATGGCAGAGTCGACTAGCTCTTCGAGATCCTCGAAGCGGATGTTGACGAGGACAGTCTGCATCTCATCATGCAGTCTATTCAAGAATCTCTCCTTCTTCTTGGCCTGCGTGTTGATCTCATCAGGTGCATACCTGGCAAGCGACAGAAATCTGTCACGGTACTCTACTAGAGTCATTCTGCCTTGCTTCAGCTCTCTAAATTCATCCCTCATTCTGGTGACTAGGCCCTGTGGCACATGGGTGCGGCTGAACTTGATTTTGAAGGCTTCCCATGTCATCACTTGACCATGGTTCATCATGCGGATGCTGTTCCACAAGCCTCTTGCATCCCCTGCCAAGTAGTGGATGCCAAAGAGAACTTTCTTGTTGTCATCAACTCTAGCTACTTCCAAATTGTTCTCCATTGTCTGCAACCAGTCATCAGCATCTAGTGGGTTCTCCGAAGTGCTAAAGATTGGGGGATTGGTATTCTGGAAGTTTTTCAGCTTGGATCCTTAATGATCCTGATTTCCATGCCCTTGGTTGTTTTGGGCCATCTGGGCAATCTGCTGCAGAGTTGCTAAGTTGGCCTAGCGCTCTGCCCTGCTTGCTTCACGGTCTGCAACCAGCATTTGCATAATCTGCAACATTGGGTCCTGCGATGACGGTCTTCTTGCTCCTTGATGGTCTTCTCAAGGTCGGTCACCTTCTTGCGAAGACGATCGATGGTGCGATCCTTCTTTTCACACTGGCGGCGAAGAGACTGACGGTCCTTGACAAGCAGTGAGAAAGTCATGGCCTTCTGGGCGGCAATGGCAAGGTTGTGGTTGGCAAACTCCCTAGCATTGTACAATTCCTTCTGGCGGTCGTACAACAGGAAGTCAAGGTTCTCCACTTGACGCTTCAACTCTGGGTGACTTGGCATCTCCATTGGCATTCCCATGAAGTCACACCTTGCATAGTGAACAAAGCGGGTTCCTTGGATTTGGTTGACCTCAGGGCACACAGACGTGCGAGAGCTTCATGCATTGCCCTGGCTAATCCATCTAGCCAGTTTTTCTCTCTTACGGAGAACTGAATCCTCTCGGACGTTGGTGCTTCTATACTTCCTCGAAGATCAGCGGTGACTAGCCATTGTAAATCTCCTCCTGGGGGTCTACGAAGTTGAGCTCCAAGAAACTTCGGATGTGGGTATCCCAAGTACTCCGATAGTGCGTCAAGATCCCTCTCGAAGATCAGCTGGCCTCTGTTGCCCAACTGGTAGAACTTGCTGAACTGAGTCTCCATCTATAAGAATTAAGGATGAGGAAGTTAGTGAAGTGATCGAGTGTGTCAAATTTTATGTAGTAATGTAAGAACTGGAGGAACATGAATTTTTGAGAGAGAATGTATTCCCAAGGGTAAGAGAGGAAATAGTTTTTCATAAATACTCACTTCGGTTTTGAAACTAAGTTTTTTTCGGACGTCCATTCTAACTAGGGTCTCCTATGGTCAGGATGGCTCTGGTACCAACTTGTCAACACCCGGATTTTTAATCTCAGATGCCTTTTATGCCATACATCGCAATCCCAGAATTACCATTTTTGCGAGACATAACAGATTGGATATCATAGTACATCATCCATTACAAACCATAATAAGGTCTTACATGAATAAAGGATCTCATGATCCAGTCTTAATACAACAAGCAGCGGAAAAAATAATAAGCGTAGCGGTGGGGTCCATCTTCAAGGGCACAGGCAATGCTAACCATGGAAGATAGTCCTAGTTATCATAGCCGTCCTGCTGTCCTTCATCTTGGTAGTCTCCTTCATAGTCTGGCCATAGTACTAGCCAGGGACAAAAGCCATGAGTACTCTTTAAATACTCGCAAACTATCACTAACAAGTAAGATAGTTCTAGTAGGAAGTGATAACTCTAAGTTTATTTGTAAAGCTAAGTTTGAAACCTAAGTTGAGTTCAGAAACAAAGAAAGATAAAATAAAGTTTGAAATCACCTAAGTGGGAACTTAATTGTCATAGTCACAACTCTGTTGTGTTCAAGTCATGTCACAATTCATTTCATAAGTTGTTTTGAAAACATCTGACAACGGAATAGTATGGCCACTCCAACTGTCCATAACCGCGGACGCGGCTATTTGAATAGTTTGACACTCTGTAGAGGTGGTACACTTTCACCACAAGATTCGATACATCTATCAGGGATAACCTTGAATCATCATACTTAGTATGCAGATAATCAAACATAACCTTTCCTTTACACACCCTAGTATAAGCACCTCTCCTATGAGCATGGCCTCCCAACCATGACCATCGGTCATCTTGGGCACTACATAGGTGGACAGCATTGAGAGGTAGCCTCAGCTCAAACCTCTCCCGCGAGCGAACTAATACTAATGCATATAAACTTCTGGCTAAGCCTTACCCAATTAAGGTATTGTGGTTGTACGGTAAAATTGGAATGGTATCGCATCCTAACCCAAGCATCAGTTTTGTAAAAGGGATAAGGCTCATGCCTCAACATTTTCATCATCATAAACCATTTGTGTTTCTCAACACATGTCAAAACATCTCAATAGAATGACTCCTCATTCCAAGGTTTTCACAATTCATTTTCACCAAGTGTTCCCATCTAAAGTGACTCAAGTTCTAGTTTAGCTCTAAACTACTAAGTTAAGAGTGTTCACTAATATGGGATGCTAAGATCAATCTCATGCCATAGAATGACATCTAAATCTCACTTTGATAGGTCAAGTTTTATACTTTTTATGCTACCTTCAAACAAGTAAGGGACTTTGGTAAAGTAATGAAAGTAAAGCTTGGAAATAAAACTTGGGGTAGGTAATATTCAAAGTGGTATAACCCAAAGCATGCCTAATGCATCTTGCTTAGGTTATCTAACTTGCAAGTGTTATCTTGCATTGTTAATGATAGCTTGCCTTAGTTGGTGCAGTGGTTGAAGTTTTCTTCCTCCTCCTCTTGGTAGAACTCCTCCTCCTTGAAAGCTTGGTCGGTACTATCGTCTATAAATACATACAAGATACACAATCACCAAACAATACGTAACTAGTCTAGTTAGCACACTAAGGCACATATTTGATGATCTACTATCATCACAAGAATCACTAGGTTTTATTAACTAGCTTCATTTTTTTATTTGAGAAAAGTAATTTCTCCTCATTGAAAATAACTAAGATTTAATATTCTCCTATTAAAATATGGGAACATGTGGACACATATCATCACCACATATTCTAACATATGGGAATGTGATATAAGGGTTTGATCATATTTTAATAAGTTTAAGTTTAACAAATAATGATTTAAAGTGGCTAGAAATGCCTATATAGTATTATTTTGGCAAAAGTACATAGTCACTGCATGCAAACCTTAATATTATTACATATTCAGATATGTATGGTTAAATGTGATTTTGGAGAGTTGGAATCAACGCAAAAGCTATTATGGTTGATTTTAGAAAATGTTTGAATGTGCAAAAGCTTCTATCTTGTTATTTTTACTAGGAGAGATCTCTACCTCTAAAAGATTTAAATCCAACGGGCTTGGATAGATAATTTTAGTAGCTTTTCAACAAAATTGGAATTACTCAATTTGGTTCAGCAAATCTTCCAAAATTGATTTTTAAACTAAGGGACATAATTGATTCTAAATGTAAATAGAAAAACCTAATTTGAATCACAGGGCCAGCGCGAGAAACCAAATGGGCCGGCCCAGTAACACACAGCGGCGCAGAGGGCTACTGATAGGGGGTCCCGCATGTCAGCAGCTCTTTAAACGCAAAGCGGTACTGGACGATCTGGGCGCTACGTTTAGAATATAGATCAACGGTCCACAGTCGTCGTCGTCGACGGACTCATCGTCGACGAGACCGAACCCTAGGCGGCAGGTGGGGGTCTATTGGGGACGTACCACGGCTCCAGCTAGTCCGGCAAGGTGGGCGATCAAACTGGACAGCGACGGCGAGCTCTGGCGAAGTCGTGGCAGGGGCTGAGGTGGACAGAATCAACGGCTGCGTCTCCTCTGCTGCGGCTGCCTCCGGTGAATTTCTGGCAGCCTGCTGCTCGAGCTGCTCCGGCGAGAGGCGGGGAAGGACTAGGGGTGAGAGGGGAGTGAGGAATTCATGTTGGGGAGGCCTGCTTATATAGGCGCAATGAGGGGACCGACGGGTGTGGGCTGGCATGTCCGGCGAAGGCGGTACAGAGGTCTACCGGCGTGGGTGAGGTAGGCAGACGGTGGGCGGTCTGCTGGCGATGCTCTACGGTGTAATGGCGATGCTAGGGGCAGTGGCATTTGGTCAGGGGCTTCCCACACTCTAGGAGACAGAGGCGGTGCTCGACGGTGATCATGGCGACTATGGGTCGCGTGGCGGTGCACGGCCGTGTCTGGCAAGGTGTGGGTGTCGAGGCGGAGTGACGTGCATGATATGGTGTCGCGGCGCGGTCTGTTGCGTGCTGGCGGCGATCGCGCTCTGGCATGCCCTGCGCATGACACAAAGAGAAAGGGCGGTGTGGTGCTGAGGTGGTCTAGGGGTTAGCAGCAATCGGGGGGTGGACAGGGAGAGGCAGTAGGGTTAGGCAGTGATAGAGGGCACGCTGGAATGGCGCGGCTTGGTTCCTGGCGTGCTGCCCACGTTCGGCAGGCGGTGACCATATTTGGGCGGCGTGGCACTGCCGCTGCGATGAAGGGGGAGTGCTGGTCTGGGCTTGGTTAGATGCTAGGGGGACAGGGGAGTGCAGAGAGGGTCCAGAGGGGAACAAGGGCTTAACTAGCAACAGTATTAGTTAGGCCACTTTTTATTTGCCTGCCAGGTATTCGACACAATGGCCACATGAAGAAAATATTTGAATTTTTGGGATATTTTTGGTGGAGTAATTCATCTTATGCTTAAGCATATAGGTTTGCTTGGGATTTTAAAATGGAGTTCATTTGAATGGTTTTTGAATAAGTGTGATCTATGCATATGAACTACATTCAATTTTCAATTTTCATTTAAATTTAGTGTTTGAAAGTTTTTGGGATGAAACAAAGTGGGCCTTGGTACATCACTACTTGTACTAGCAAGGGCTGCAAAGATCCACAATTGTCTTTGTTAGCATTTGAGTTCTAGGAATGGCCAAAGTAGGCTAGGTGATTAAAATGGCAAAAGTGACCATTTGCTTATTTTATTCTTTTTTATTTCTTTTTCTTTGGGATTTGTTTGGGAATGATCTAGATGATGTTTAATTCACCTTAGAATCATTTTACAACCAATGGATCACTCAAACATGGCAATTCAAAACAACTCCTAATTTAAATGCACACACATATGAATGCTTAATTATTTTAAATGGAAAAGTTTTTGGGATGTTACAAAAGGGATCTTGGGTTAAAGATCAGCTTCGTGTACTAGATTCACAACACCATAATCCAGTAGAATGTAGGATCTTCGGTTCAAGTCCAAGGGTTAAAACCCGAGAAAGGAGTAACCACTACTTGAGTGACACAGAGTACACTTCAAGATAGTAATCATGAGGTAGCTTCCAAAAAAAGAAACGACTTCCAAAGCACCCAAACAAACAAAAGGGAGGCACACGAGACAAAAGGAAACATCGAGGCCTAGAACATAACACTCTGGATCCTTCAATATAATATTGTGGGCCCAAAAGATAAAGAGATCATGAGGGAAAGGAATCTCTCCACTGAAATAGAGAAAGGGGAAAGAAGGAACACAACACACACAACTCTAGAGAACTCTACACTAGGTCATCTGGCTGAGAAATGACATGCCCAGAAGGCACCTAAGCTTCGAAAGACTAGAAGAGATATCAAAACTTTTCAAAGTCAACACAAGGTAAGATGACCCAGAGTTAGAGCGATACCAGATGAGGAGCAAAAGAAGCTTACTAGAGTTTTCACAAATACTTTTCAGCCTTAAAGTAGTTTTCACAAGAACTAGACTCAACATCGACCAATAGTAAGGTTTTCCTATGGTCAATACTGCTCTGATACCAAAAACTGTAACACCCCCAGGATCAGGGTTAAACAAATCCAGACCTTAGCCTAACATAAGCTTAACCTAGAGCTCGAGGATATCCAGTGAAGAATCGGTAACACAACAGTAACCCTGCGACACAAAAATTATTACAGCAAGCTCATAACTGAGCGAAGAACCAACATATTACAAGCAGAGGTCACTGACCACAAACATCAAACAATGGAAGGAAAATTATGCTATTAAGTATAGCAAACTTAACAAATGGCCTAAGAGGCCTGAAGCATAACGATGATGTCCCAACCCCTAAATTCCAGGCTACCTGCCGGGAACCCCAAGCTACTCCTCGGTGTTGATGTCCTACCAAACTCAGCTTCAGGGGAACAATTACTCTAATACAAAAGTATCAACAAAGAAAGGGTGAGTACAGGGTGTACTCCACAAGACTTATGGCTGGTGGGGTTATTTTGCATAAAGCCATCATTGTTTATAAAAAAGGAGGGAGAAGAATCTTGTCTAATCAGAATACTTTAAAAGGGCATAAGAGAGCG
The DNA here is from genome assembly GCA_910589775.1 of Avena eriantha. Taxonomy (NCBI): domain Eukaryota; kingdom Viridiplantae; phylum Streptophyta; class Magnoliopsida; order Poales; family Poaceae; genus Avena; species Avena eriantha. Next base: position 195,789,342 of record OU342740.1, on the reverse strand, counting down.
CCATCTCCAAAGAATTGATCATAATCTTTTGATATCCACCCAATCATCACCATCTCCTAACTAGGATCACCCCCTCGTACCCGTGAGGAAGCATCCTTAAGCACACGTTGAAACCTCCAAGTTTTACGATTAGGTTGTAGTTCTCTATGATTCTTAGAATCTGGTCACCAAGCATTCATAACCATGAACACGGCTTTTTGAAAAGATTTAACCCTTCAGGGGTGTACAACTTTACCCACACGTACCAACCGACTCTTAATGCCACATGATTAGCCCTCTTCCTTGGAAGGCCGGTAGAGGGTGGTTAGACACGACCTTTACCTTGCTTTCGCCGAGACCATGAGTCACTCCCTAAGGAGGGTTCCGCCGTAACCGGTCAAATCCTGAAGCCAGTCCCTAGAGATGTGAGGTGAGGTTGGTTTACCAGGGCCTCCATCGACCCCAAGCAACCCTGTCCACACTTACCTACCTGTTATGATGCACCTTCACCCGCCAAATCTTTCAAAATGTTTTCTATGCATATTTCGAATGGAACGCCCGAACTATTTGACTCATGTAATCTACTAGGCAAGTTAGTTACTCGTGAGGTTTTCCAGGCCCCATGTGGCTGTACGCTCGTCTTGGTCCAAAGGCAAGAACTCGGTTCCTAGTGGTGGCGAGCATGGGACTATAAAAACCACATCCCACTGTGGCCTCCCATACAAGCCTTAGCGTGTTTAACCTTTACCACTAATCTTACCCGTTCTCTTGTCATACTAGATTCTCTGCATTTGGTACATCTTCTGGATGAACCAGCACTGAAAGCTATTCATGGCTAAGCAAGACACATATATAAGCTCTAGCAGTGCACACAAGCCAAACCTAGTTATGCTAGGAGCAGTGGAACAGGTAATATATGCTCAAAGGGAGTAATGCACCAGATAGGATACTCTATCTATCGATAAAAGACCACAGTAGAATCGTATGCATCATGGCAAGAATGAAATGCTTTCAAAATCATAGGATTGTATAATGGTGGGGCTATGCTTGCCTTTTCCTGTTGATACCCAGAAAGCAGAGCTTCGTATTCCTGGTATTTGACTTGGTTATAGTTGGCCAAGTAGTGTTCGTCGATCTTCGATAATATTGATCTCGGTCTTCAATCTCGATCTCGATATTGTATTCTACCGGGAAGAAGAAAACACCGGAAAGAAAGGGAAACAATCAACACATGGCATCGATGCAATGCTCACGAAAGGATGATGATATGACAAGTTTAATAGCATTGAAATGAGACCCTAAATCATGCTTGGCAATTAAAACGGTGTCCGACAGATGCAAACCCTAATACAGGACAGACCCCGGAATCACCTACGGGGTTCGATTGATTCTTCTAATTAAACTTGTAATTAAAGTTGTTGAACAATGCATGATATTGATGCTAAACTGTAGATCTTGTTTTTCTAAACATTTTGATATATTATACACATTTTTTGACTTATAAATAATTACTTATTGATTTTATAAGATTTAAACATTTTTCTGAATTATTAAACCATTTATGAAATTATTTAAACCATCTAGAAACTTTTTACACCGGGGCATTACCTACCCACAGTGGCTGACCGAAGGGGCCCGGTGCCACCTCAGCGTCCACGTGGGGAAGGTGGGACCCAGAAAAGGTTTGAATGGGCTCACCAACGCCTACTGGCATCATCATGACGTCAGAACGATGTCAAGCCGGCAGCGATCCTCCCAGTCGATGATGAAACCGACAGGCAACAAGCCTTTGGGAAGCGTAACGTAGCGCGTTGGGTTCGTGGGGCCACGGCGAGTCGAATAAGGGCGGCGCCGCTCCTACTTGGTAACCGGAGCGTCGTCAGCAATGGCGTCTGATGGCGGCGAGTGGTGGCGCTCGGCGCTGGGGTGGTACAGACGATTCCAGGAAGCAAGGCAAGGGCAGGGAAGCTCACAAGCTCACCGTGAGGACATTGGAGGGGTCAGCGAGGCCGGAGGAGGTCGGGAGGCACCAGAATCGGTGGTGAACGCAACAGCCGGAGTTCAGGACAGAGGGAACGATTGGGCCGCTAGGAGCTCTCCGGGCTCGATTCCTTCGGCAAGAAGATGTGGTACTTCACGGTGGAGCTCGGGGCATGCTTGGTTGGACGAGGGAAGGATGGAGACGCCAACGCGAGACGGCAGTGTCGGATAGGGTTTCTGCCTCACGGGGAAAATGAGAGAGAGGCGCTGGGGGGAATGAGAGGATGAGGCCAAGAGGAGCACAGTGAGACGGTCTTATCCTCGGCCGGGATGGCGGCAGGCATCATGACACGACGACAGCATCGTGCGGCAGAGGCATGGCCATCGAGCTGCTTCTCTCCCTCTCTCTCTGTCGTGAGGAAGAAGAAAATAGAGGCACGCCGAAGGGGTACTGGGCCGGCTGGTGGGCTGGCTGGCCCGGCTACGGGCATGTGAGGGCGACAGGAAGGGAGAAGAGGGAGGTGGGCTGGCCTGGGCTATAGCTGCTACTATCTTTTGTTTCCTGAAAACATTTTCTTATTTCTATTTGTATTTGAATTTCAAATCTATTTTGTTCTATTTGAAAAATACCAGAAGGTTTACAAAGTGTATAAAATACTCAGGGGCCCTTGTATTCAGTTTGGGCTCCAAACATTTTGTATTTTTCAAAATTCAAACTATTTTGAATGTGTTTGAGAGGAATAAGAAAACTAGGGTTTTAGGGTTTTGCATTCTTTTCTTGTTTGCACTTTTATGGGATGATGCTCATGAATGCACAATCAAACCCTAATTAGTAATTAACTAAAACTGGGGCGTTACAGTGAACTCTTGGTAAAATCAACCCCGCTGCAACGCACCCGACAGGTTGACAAGGTGCTGAGATGAACATACATCATGCTAACGAAAAGGAACTGCAGCAAAATACTCAAAAAATATACAAGCTAGCAAGATTTTACATATAAACGGGTAACAAAAACACCTGTCACACTTATATGAACTTTACAACACCTATGCATCTATGTGCAGGAGCATGCTACTCGATTAACGTAAAAGGACAACATTTGTACGCTCTTCGAAGAACTCGATGATATTTTCGACTGGTTGATCAACCGCCCGATAAAGTGGCACCATGTTCCATGCCATCCCTTCTAGTGGGGGTGGCGGCTCAGCGGCAACAGTTGCAAAATCCACATCAGGCTGATGCAGGCCAACAAGTGCCAATACAGCCTTGGCACCCGTGAGTAGCTACTGACGCACACGTTCACGGACCGCGCTGACATCTTGAAACTTCTTCAGTAAAGCTAGCAAGCTCGAAGGGACCGCATCCAAGGGGAACATTGCCTGGAAAATATGCTTGAGGCACGAATATGACTTCTTGAAGTAAAGCAGCACCTGCGATGCACGGTCCTGCAACGTTGCCAATGCAACTGCACGATCGCGATCAACCCAAAAATAACCACTAGCCTCCAACTGCTCTTGGGTCAAGTAGTTCAATCAAATGGCAACTCAATCCCTCTCATCTTGTAGACGACGAGCGCTAACAACTGCAAAAAGCAGTGCAAAGCGTAAAGACAAAGCGCCGCTACGAATGGCTAAGAAAGGATAAGAAGCTACAAAACTAACACTTAAATTTCTCATTCAACTGAGCCACCTCGCCCAGAAGGTATTCTCGCACGCACTGGCTTTTTCAGCCTTTGACTTCCACATGTCCGTGCTACCACGGATCATGGGCATCTCTTGCTCCAAATATTTTATGCGGTTACGCAATCTAGACAGCAGCGATAGCTCCTCCACCTTTGAATGTGGTTGCGCCACAAGTTCATCACTGGGAGGTGAGTTAGACAGACCACTCGAAGGACCCTATTAAAGCAGAGTAAGAAGCAAATAAGACCAACCAGTCATAAATAAATCCCAGCAGAAGAAACATCAAGGTTCAACAAGTATTAAAAGGGGCACCCCCACAAGGTACAATTCAAAAGGGCAAAGCTAGGCTAGTACAAAAAGGCGATTAAACAACAGACTACGGATAGGTGTTGGCACTCGGGGGCTTCCTCAAGTCTGTGGCAGTCTCCGACACCACATTCTTCTCGACTACAGCCTCCGAAGCCGTGGCTTTTGCTGTCTTCAACCGCCGTAGCTCCGTCGAATACTTGGCGAGCGTCTCAATGATCTGAGGCCCATATTTATTGCACCTAGTGGCAAAAGGAGCAAACACTACCTGCTGGCCATCCGTGGTGATCGGCTTCCCCGAGGAGACTCTGCTGGGGTTCAGGTCCACAGCATGAGTTTACGCCATCACGAGTGCCATGGTTGCTCCAACCCCTCGCTGAGCGTTCTTGAAGTACATGGGCATGCCTCCCGCGAATGACTCCACCAAGCCATCGAGATCCTCGATCAGCTTGGCCTTGGGGATCATCTCCTCTCGAAGACGCCCAAGGATGGCCTTGGCCTTCTCGAGCGAGTCCTTGACAGAGACGCTATAGTCTTCAACTGCGGCCATAGCACCGGCCAACGCATCTGAGCAGGCCAAAGCCTGGGCGTGAAAGGGCACGCCAGTAGGATCTGTAGAAGAGGCGCATCAGCATAACAACATATAAGAAAAGCATATAGGAAACAAAATGATGCAGCATCATACCCAAAAGTGCCTTTGCAATAGAGAAAAGTTGTTCTATGAACACTTTTTCTCTGTCAGCTGCAGCGGAACGCAAGTTTTCCTCACACTTCTTCGACACCTCATGAGCTTCGAGTGCTTCGTCGTTTTTTTTCTCGGCCGCAGCAAGACCCTTCTCAAGGGAATCGACGCGATGAAGAAGATTATTATGCTCAGCTACAAAGGATAAATGGCAAAACTCGATCTCACAAACCTCTACACAAGCGGAGCGGAGAAAAAGTATAAAACTAACCTTCAAAGGCATGATGGCGGGTTTCCAGCGAATCATGTTGTCCACCCAAGGAAATAACCTTCTCGGCGAGGCGAGTTGATTCCTTCAAGATAGGCTAGAAAAAGAAAAAGCGGGAGCATTAACCCAAATTTGACTGCCAATGACAAGAAAAAACTCACGTGTTCCTCCAGAGACTCTAAAATTTCCTTATGAATCGATGTCTGGGTAAGCATCTGGTGGCCCCAGCATGGGGGAACTTGAAGAATTGGCACCGGAGTGGGCCGCCACCGGAGGAGAAGGAGATCATGCTACCACCTCCTTGTCTTTAGAGTCTATGACTCAAGTCTCCTTGACAAAGCGACAGTCATCAAACGATGACGACGCCATTTGACTACAAAATATCCAGAACCCCCACAGAAGAATAGATTTCGGGAGGACAAGACGTACTCGGAAGAATATAAAAACATACCCATCAAAATTGTCGAGATCAAAGGAGTCGTTAGATGCCTCCTTTGGTATCCTCAACTTCTTCCATGAAGGATGATCCATGGCCACATAGGCACAACAAGGATTGGCTCCTCTACCACAGTAGGAGGACCCTCCGACGTCGTCGGCGATGAGGCATCCGAGTCCTTGCTTTGAGAGATCTTGTGAGTCCCGCCGGACTCGGGGGCTTGGCGTTCCTCCTCCACGGGGACAGTGGAGCCCGACTCGTCCTCTTATTCGGCTTCACGAAGAATCACTCCCTCGGGCTGAGGAGGCAACACAGTGGTCACCTTCCAATCCTAAAACCAGGACCAAACATCAGTATAAAAAGACACCTAGCAGGCAATTGAAAAACAAGAAGAACTTTAAGAGAAATCCACCTCAGGCGGAGGATGACTCGCACAGAAGGGAGGCATGACTGAGTCACCCGGGAGTTCCTCCTTGGCGGTGTGCTTACTCAGCAGTCTAAACCTCCTATCTACTTCGCCCGAAGAGATGCCCTCAGGCGAGATGCGAGTCACATCGCCAACACCAGTCTAGCAGCACATTGGATGCACCCTAGCCTGCAGCGGCTGCACTCGACGGCGCATCCAAGTGCGAATGAGATCTGCGCCACCTATTTCCTTGCCTATGCGGCGTTCAAGGTCACAGACATGCTAGTACAGAGTCTTTGTTTCCTCGACTTCGCCGGGCATCATAGTGTTCTTCCACGACCTTCTCTTGCATGCGGATCAAAAGGAGCGAGTCCGTAGTGTTCTTCATCCACTTTCTGGTCGCGAATGTATAACCACTGCTCCCTCCACCTTTGGAAAAATGCATTGAAGTTTATGGGAAAATAAGTGACGTTGGAGTCGACATGGATACCACAGCCTCCTATATCATAGACTACGGATCCAGAGCCCGACTAGTGTTAGAGTTTGAAAATTTTTTGAAGAGACCAAAGTGTGTCTTGATTCCGACCCAGCACTCGCAGAGGGTAATGAAGCAAGCGATATGAAGGATGGAGTTCAAGGTCAGCTGGTGCAGCTGGAGCCCGTAGAAACAGAGCAACCCCCTCACCAACCTTTGAAGGGGGAGAGAAAGACCGTGAATAATAAACGCGAGGAACATCACCTAAAACACCGCGGGGGGACTGGGGATTACCTCATCGCCGGGAATTCGGTAGTCATCTTGCGCAGCGGGGAGCGCACCATCTTGGCGCTGGGTGAAGAGCTCTGTGGCCTTGATGGTGGATGGCCACCACGACCCATTCGTGACGTGCGTTCCTGGGCCCTTCTTATTCTTAGTTGCGGTGGCAGCACTGATGCTCATGGTGGCGGCGCCTTTCTTCTTGGCCGCAACATTGGCGGCCACAAATCCAGCGGCAGACGCACCTTTCTTCTTCCCCATCTGCCACTTGCGGTGGGAGCGCAGGAAGTAGCTCAGAAAAGTACGAAGACCGTCCATCGCCGCAAGAGGGTGCGAGCAATGGAACAGCGAGGAGCAGCAATGGAGGTAGTGCACGAGGAAGAAGATGTGTTGTGGGGAAATTACCGCACAGCAGATCCCTACTTAACCTCATCGAAGATGCCATCCAACAGCCATGAGGAAACCAGCCAGTCGCGTGGCACAAATCAATGTCGACACATGGTATTGTAAACCACGAAACGTCGCTCCACTGCTCCCATTACGCATGAGAATAGAGGAGACACAGATAAAACCAAAGATTATGCACGCTTGGTCAAATCCAAGTCAGAAATGGGACCCATTTTTTCTTCACGTCCCGTCAAAACCGCTCACGCAGGCAACTAAGATCATCTGCACTGATGTCATTAACTCCAACAGGAGCACTCTCTAACTACTCTAGTCCTTAATTGAGTCTTCGACTAGACCAAGCACTCGGGGGCTACTCCTAATAGGAGCGCTGGCTGCGCACCCGATGAACTATAACAGACCTCTAAGCATTATGATGAGGTATTTTCTCTCAAAACCCTTCACTTGACTTCACAATTTGACTGGGGATTTAGGGTTACTCCCATAGGGAGCGCTGAAAGCATATTCGACTGAAACAAGCAAAAGACGATAGCAATCGCAAAATACTTATAGTCTCACTCGAGTCTACGACTCGAATAGGCACTCAGGGGGTACTCCCATAGGGAGCGCTAGTCGCGCACCCTATGATTTTTTATTATACATGACTATGCGTTAACTACGCCCACACTTGAAAGCTCTGGCGACTCGGCCTCATATTTTCCCTACAAAGAGACTGTGTCTCCTAAGCCGAATCATCTCCGTGATGACAAAATTCGGATGCCACGCTTGTAGCATGAAGATAAGACCTGAATAAGGCCTGGCAACGCACCTGCTACGCTCTACCAGACATAATACGTGCCTACAGGCATGATGAAATAAAGCCTTGACGGACGCGTCGAGTGCTCACACTTATACACTAGGATTTGACTCTATAAGACCTCCGCGGCCTGAGTTGAATTACGCCAGCACTTTTCCAAATTCGAGTCCAGGACTCGAGTTTGAGTAGATTACGTTTTTTTCCCTAAGGCAGTTAACTTATCCTGATACATCGGATGAATCAGGCCCGTATATCGACAATACCTATGATACAAATTAGAGCACTCGAATACACGCTCGACTATGGACTCAAAGGCTTCATAAAGTCTCAACTCGAATCTACGATTCAACCGGACACTCGGGGGCTACTAATGTGGGCATACCTTATAGGTACTCGAGCTTGGCATATACGGTCCAACATTGAAGAAGCCCACGACGTTTCTAAGGCCCAGCCAAGATTCCAGTGACCTAGAGACTCCGATTGCTTGCAGCACACGGCAAACTTAAGATAGAAGTTTAAAAGGAAAACCCTAACCTGTAACCGACTCGGCCAGCTATCCCGAGACCTAGCCTGTCTATATAAAGGCTAGGAGGGGTAACGAGCGGGACAATCACAACCCTAGTTTCCACACCATCGCAAGATTGCATCTGTGCACCCTTGTAACTTTTGACTCCTCGATAATTCCAAGAGCAGATAAGCAGGAGTAGGGTCCTCTACGAGGCTTGAAACTGGGTAAACCTTGTGTCCACGTGTGCTTGTTTGCTAGCCGATCGATGCCTCCAGCGCTCCCCACCTCCTTGAACCTAAGTCCATTTGCGATGGGCATTGATGAGTTAACCCCTCGTCACCTATATAGCTATGACTAAGAGTCGGTTACAAAGTACATCTTGGACTACAAGTAACTATACAAGCCTAAGTCGGTAAGTCTTCTGGGCCTTCCCGTAGCTAGATAGAACTCCGTCTTCTCTCCTTGACTGGGTCGCCCGTGAAGCAAAGCTCTAACCCGAAGTGGTCCACCCTGGTCAGCGATTCACAGTGGGTATATCCAGAAAGTATATCCCCAATAGTAGCCCCTGGAAGCCTCCAAGATATAGAGTCGGATTTCATTGTCTAGCTTGATCTACCTTCAGCTTGCAGAATCTTGAAGGGTTCTTGAAACTCCAAAACAAAAGTAGGATCTGGGGCTCAAATTGAGTCGGACATGTGAATATATTAGTCAGTTTTCCAGCTTGAAATTCAAACAAAGATGGAACTTGGTCTCTGACGTAACCTGACATCACTCAAGGTCAAGTCACGTCACTGACAGACATTCCTGACAGTGTGACTGTTGGTGGGTCCGTTTATCACGGAACCGAGGCGCTGTTAAACGCGCGCGCGGAGATCGAGGAGGCATAATCTTCTCGAGGAGGTTACCCATCTCCTTCCACGATGACTGGCACGTTCACTATTCATTTCACTCAAATCTTGACGCAAGCGATGCATATAAGGGGTCTAGATCTCCTTACTCATCTTCACTAGCGCCTCTGCCTTCTTCTTACTCCTAACACAACCACACACTTGCTCCTCTGTTCCTGCCCCCAAATTACTCAGCACCGCCCATTCAAGGTCACCACCAGCACCAAAATGGATGACGCATCCTCATCCGGCATGGCAGCAACCATGGCGGCGACCATTACAGCGGCGGAGAAGGAGAATTTCCACAAAGTATGGATGTCATGCATCCTCGATGACAAGAAACTGCACGTTGTTAAGAATGAAGGTCTTCTCTGTGCCAATGACTAGTGGAGAAGCATTGATGAGGTTGTCACCAATCCACGCGCCGATGAGAGGGTTCACTTTGGCATTCACCTCGACAGAGGTTTGAGCTTTCCCCCTCAGAGTTCTTCCCTGAGGTCATAGATTACTATGGAGTTCAACTTAGCGCTTACGCTTCCTTGTGTGAGGGTTATCTCAGAATAAAACCGAGTCTTGTCTTGTTCTGGTACTACTTCGGTACGCAGGGGAAACTCCATCACTTCTAGTGATCGTTACATTACCGGGACTCTTATCCTGGCCCTTAGGAGAGACCAAGTCTACCCCAAGATTAAGGCTAGCGAGTCAGTGAAGAAGTGGCTATCCATGTTCATTTATCGAAGGACAAACCAGCTCCCAGCAAAGAAACTGCTTTGTTGGCTTTTGTTGGCGACGCTGCCATGCCCTAAGAGTCCGGGGATGCGGAAGCTCTGGCTCTTTCTAATGGTCCGATTCTCGCCAACAGACGGATCGAGTATCTGATGAAGCACAAGGGTCTGAAGGGATACGACTTAATACACTGCTAGATGGCATGCCAGATTCAGCCCCTTTAGTACCACGGTGACCGGATTGTGCATACGATCACCAAGAATAAAAAGTACAACCTCGGGATCAGCTCGCTCCCAATCCCGGACAAAGAATATGAGTCCCAGATCAAATGGTTGATCAAGGAGCGAGTTGAGAGGAAGATTTTAGATCTCTCTCTAGATATGTATACTGTTGATGATCCTTTAACACTAGTAAGTTTTCCGGATGTATCCTTCATACTCAATTATGTGCTCATCTATACTTTCTTGTTGTTTTGAAATACTAAGATAATGTCCTTTTCAGCATGCCGACCTCCCCGAGTTGGAGCTTGCTCCTCTCGAGGGATATCCACCTGAGGATACGGTTCCTCAAGAGGATGAAGAACTTGAAGTTTTACCAGAGGCGCTTACCTTGAAGCGCAAGGCTTCGATTGTTTCCGTGGGCATTCAGAAAGTGCCCATTGTAAAGAGGTAAACTTCTTCACAAGATTTAAAGTATCAATTTGTACTTTCTCTGAATTGCAATGATATTTATTCTGATACCATCCAAGGCTAAGATGATTTCCAAGTGTAAGGCAAAAGGAAAGTCAGGGAAGACTCCGCGCCAGCAGAAGTTGGTTCTGGCCTCACCTTCTGCCCTACCTCTAACTCTTACCCCAAGGCCATCATCAGCGCTGGAGGGTACCTCTTCTCCGTGTGTTGAAGATGTTTTGGCTCATGCTTTAGATCCAGTGAACCTTGGTTTGCAAACCGACTTCATCGTAGGTGACTCGGAAATTGATAAGGGTGAACCCTAAAAGGGTAATGATCCCTCAGCTGAGATCTTCATAGACAATCTTCTATAGAATCTGGGTTTTGCCAAACTTGGCCTTACTTGGAGGAGCACTGAAGAGATCCAGAAGATAGTTCTCCATTGCCTGGAGACCCGGAATATCACAGTGGAGGAGGAGGCGCAAGAAGCCGAAGACATAAAACTCGTCGACCTTATTGACTAAGTTCGTCTCCGCGGTGACAAGTTGAAGGCTCGTGTGGCCCCACCACAACCAGTGATTCCTCTGAATCTCACCGAGAAGGTTTCCAGTGAGGTGAACATGAGCCTCAATAAATTAAATCATGAACATAATGTAAGTCATAATACGACTCTTCTTTTTATTGTATTTTATATCATATCCTCTAGCCCCCAAGCATGAAGTTGGATAGGAATCCGGATTTATGCTTTTATAGGATGCCAAAGAATGAACTAGTATAGCCCCCAAGGACCGTGCTGATATTTAACTTACTTAAAATATTAGCCCGAGTCTTAGTAGACTTCTGACTCTGCTTACTATTCTGACTTACAGAAAGTTAATGCTTATAACCAGGAATCATTGAAGACTATTTGCAACAAGCGGAGAGAGATCAAAGTTCTCCAACTTGAAAATGTTAAACTGAAAATTGAAAAGGATGAAGCTGAAGGTAAACATTTCAAGCTCGTTTTCATAGTCTGTGTTGTTGATCTATAGCTAAATATTTATCTAACTTTTATATATTGCCAGAACTTGTAAAGTAGTCCTATAAAATTACTGAGCAAGCCGATGATTATAAGGGTCCTAGAGGTGGAGAATGCTGACTTCGGTGCAGAGCTGGAGAAACTCAAGATAGATCATGAGATCAGCATTGCCAGTGTTCTTGAATCCTCCAATCATGCAACTAAAGCGCGTGATCGCACCATCGCCAAACAGGACCGACTTGCAAGATACATTGAAGAGGGAGAAGTACATCTCCAAAGATCTCCGAAATGAACTCTGAATCCTTTGAGAGGAGAAAACCAAAGTAGACGATGCCATCTTTGGTAAGTTTTTCTGTCAACCTTGCTTTCTTTCTTATAGGCCATCTGAACATGCTCGATGCCTCTTCATCCGAGCCTCGTACCAGCCGGCTTGTCACCGTTGGGGACCTGATTCATGATTTCCGCCAGTCCCTAGAAGAAATTGGTGAATCTGTCTGGCTCTCTAGCTTGAATGCAACATTGGCCTTTGAGCTACGAGACAAGGAAAATGATGTGCCTCAGCTTGTAAAGGATTGGAACATGTCCTATGCACGCACAACAGCATAGAATGCCCTGGAAATGGTAATGAGCCACCATGGAAGCATGGAAATATGGCCAGTTACGAATGGTTATTCGACTATTGATGAAGACGGCAACGATCAAAACATCAAGGAGATCTAGGATTCTTGCGCCGGATACACGCATGGCCGAGTTTACCAACTATGATGATCCATTCTTCACGTCCGTTGAAGTGCCGCCACCCTCCCAAGGAAGTAGTTGCTGAAGCTTCCGAAGATGATGAGCAGAACGAGTCTGACTTACTTGTCTCGGATAGATATTGGGGTGACATGGGTGATGTGTCTAGCGAGCCAGCAAATCCTGCATCTTCACCTGTATCATAAAGTGTTCCAGAAAAAACAATGTGTTATTCTGAAAACAATGTTATTGTAATAAGCAGGATATTATTTTTCTAGTGCTAAGATTGTAAGAAATTTATGCTTTACTCCTTTTAGCACTTTCATATTTTTATTTAGTGTGCCTAAAAAATACTTAAGAATTTTGTTTTTTGACACTTATCATTTAACCGGCTTTCCACCTCGTCCCTTTCATGAGCCAGCTAATCTTCAGCATGGAAACTTTGTCGAGCAACGGATCTTAATTGCTAAACCAGTTTAAACCCGGAATCAAAGCTGGCTTCTAGTACCAACAATTCACTACTCGGAAAATACCTGCATCCAGTAATTAGATAAAAACCCAAGTATAAACTAGAAAATTTAGACTTATACCCGAAGGTAGCATTTTTAGAATCGGAAATCTAACTAGAACAAATATGAGCATAAAGTACTTTCAAATATTCTAGGATTTTTGACTATGACATGATCCTTCAGAAATAAGATGGTACACAAAAAACATCTCATAAAAACATTGAGGAGACCAATACTTTATTTCACTTTGAACATGTACATATATATGATTACAAAGAAATAAATTTTAAGAATAAAAGGGACATAGCTGAGCAAAAAAAGGGACGGCCTATCTCATCCTGATTTGTACTACCTCAAGCTCTCTTTCTCTTCTTAGTAGCAGGTCTCTCTTTTTCTAGCCTCATGTCGGTTAGGTAGTAAGAACCATTGTGCAATACTCAACTAACCATGAAGGGCCCTTCCCATATAGGGGCAAGTTTGTGCTCTCTTTTTAGCACTAGTCGAAGAACCAAATCGCCTTTCCTAAAAGATCGATTTCTGACTCTCTGACTATGATATCTGCGTATCTTTTGCTGATAGGCTATAGATCTCTATTCAGCAATGACGCGAACTTCCTCGAGCATATCAAGGTCGTCTTGTTGGGCAACTTCGGAATCCTCTTCGACATACGCAGCGACTCGGTGAGAGCTATGAATAAGATCACTCAGAAGGACGGTTTTTGCACCATGAACCAAGAAAAAAGGTGTATATCCGGTTAACCTATTAGGAGTTGTTCATAAACTCCATATCACGGACGACATTTCGTGCACCTAAGCCCCCACAACATGATGTAGTGGTGCTTCGAGTCTTGGTCGCAGGCCTTGAAGAATTAAACCATTTGCCCTTTCAACTTGTCCATTGGCTTGTGGATGTGGATTGATGCAATATCAAGTCGGATCCCCCATTCATTATAGAATCCGACTAGTTCTCCCATGGAAAAGTTACTCCCATTGTTTGTAATAATACTGTGCGGATACCCAAATCGGATGATCATATCCTCGACGAACCTTTTTGGCTATTGCTCCATCAAAACTTGTGACAGGTTTTCCCTCTATCCATTTCGTGAATTTATCCACCATCACAAGAAGGTGAGTATATCCACTTTGAGCCCGCAGAAATGGTCCTACCATGTCAAGCCCCCAGACCAAAAAAGGCCATGTAATCGGAATTGTTTGCAGTTGATCAGCCGGAACATGGGCTTGTTTGGCGTATTTCTGGCAACCTTTGCACGTCTGACCACCCGTTCGACATCTGTGTTGGACTTCAAACCCTTCGAATGATTTAGATAGTTCATCCACGACGGATCTATAAGCTGCCATGTGTTTGTTGGCATTGCAGATATCAGATACTTGCTGAGCAACTACATCCGAGTCTCCGTAACACATCAGTCGGCGAATGCTGATGTATTTTGTGATTCGAATTCCATGTAGCAGGGCTTGATACTCGACAATATTGTTTGTCCTGTGAAGTGAATCTGTGGTACATAGAATAGTTTATCACCTTGGGGTGACTTGAGTACCACGCCATCCCCCAAGCCCCCGAGCGCTTTAGACCCATCAAAATGCAAGGTCCAAACTTCCATCTTTAGGAGGCCTGTGTTTTCGACTGTCTCTGTCCAATCAGTGACAAAGTCAGCGATAATTTGGGATTCAAAAGCTACTAGCTCAATTCCCCACTTAGTGACATGTCATGTGGCATCGTTGTTGTTGATTATGTCTCTCATGGGAGATTTGCTCACCACAGTAATCTTGTGCTCTTGAAAATATTGTCGTAGCTTTTTCGATGCGAAGAATACACCATAGGCTAACTTTTGGTGATGAGGGTACCTTTGATTTGATTCAGTCAAGACCTTGTTGAGATAATAATTCGGACACTACAATAGGTGTTCCTATTTTTCTTTCGGCTGTTCTAGCACCGTGACGACACTGATGACTCTATTTGTCGCATCTAGATATAACAACATCAGTTCCTATGGCTCTGGTGCTGCAAGGGTAGGGGCGAATGAGAGTACGGATTTCAGATCCTGAAGTGCAGCTTCAACTTCATCAGTCTAAATGAAATTCTTGGTGTTTTTCAAGAGCTTGTATAGTGGTGCGGCTCTTTCGCTGAGTCGGCTTACAAACTGACTAAATGTGGCAATGCAGCTAGTTAGTCATTGTACATCCTTCATGCGAGTTGGCCTAGAAATGTTGAGTATAGCCTTTATCTTATCACGTTTCACTTCTATGCCTCTTTGCAACACAATGAAACCTAACAATTTTCCGGCTGGTATTCCAAAGAAGCACTTCTTCGGGTTAAGCATTATGTTATATTTTCGTAGATTACTGTTTCCTCCAAGTCAGAAATTAGTGTTTCCTTCTTTCTGGACATCACAACTATGTCATCCACATATGCATGTACATTGCGTCCGATTTGATCGTGGAGGCTATGTTGCATAGTGCGCCGGTATGTAACTCCTGCGTTTTTGAGCCCAAAAGGAATTGTTACGTAGCAGAAAGTTCTGAAAGGTGTGATGAACGAAGTCTTTATTTTGTATAACTCCTTCATCCGAATTTGATGATATTCGGAATATGCGTCGAGAAAACATAGGAGTTCCGAGCCCGCTATTGAATCGATAACTTGATCAATTCTAGGCAGAGCGAACGGATCTTTGGGACAAGCCTTGTTCAAGGCAGTATAATCAACACACATCCTTAAATAAGTGGTGTCCTTTTTAGGGACCATTACAGTAATGGCCGACCAATCAGTATGGATGACCTCTTCTATGAATCCGGCTAACTCAAGCCAGGCTAGTTCCTTAGCTATTGTTTTGCGCTTTTCATCGGGAAAACTTTTTAAGGACTGTTTGATGGGTTTAGCGTTTCGATATACATTTAGACTGTTCTGGGCAAGTTCCCTAGGTACTCTGGTCATGTCAGATGGCTGCCATGCGAAGATATCTCTCTATTAGATTTGAGGAACTCAACAAGTGCACTTTCCTATGCATGGTCTGAACCTACCCCTATCTGGGTCACCTTGGAGGGATCATAATCCTTCAACAGCGTCGTCTTCATCTCTTGCGATGCCTTGAACTCTAGAGTTGGCTTGGTCACCTCCTTCTTTGTTGTGGGCATCTTAGACAGGTTGATGTTCTTCTTGATCTTCTAGTACTCCTGAGCGTGTAGTATGGCTTCAACAAAGGCTACATTTCTGTCCTCGCATTCTCGTGCCTTCTTTTGGTTTCCCCGGATTATGATGACACCATTGGGACCTAGAATTTTCATCATATTGTAAATGTAACCAGGGAGAGCCCTAAAGGCCTAGTAAGCCAGATGCCCAAAGATAGCGTGGTATGCACTCTTGAACGGGACCACTTTGAAGGAAAGTGCTTCCGTCCGGTAGTTCTTTGTCTGAAAGTGACATCCAAAGTGATCTCTCCCAGAGAATTTGCTTGTCTTCTAGGGACAACTCTGTGAAAAATCATAGTGTTGTAGTTCATCTGTGTTTCCGATATCCTCATCTGGCACAGCGTTTTGACATAGATGATGTTGATAATGCTGTCACCATCCATGAGGGTCTTGGAGAATCCATAGCCGTCAATAAGTGGGTTGATGACTAGAGCGCATTTTCCTCATCTGTGTAGCTTAGGCGGATGGTCGCTTCGGTCAAAAGTGATTGTTACTTTCGACCAATCCAAAATCTAGGGGACAGCCGGAACAATTGCATTAAGCTCATACATTATTTCCTTTTTGACCTTGGCTGCTTGGGATCCAAGGAAGGTTACGTAAGTGTCTTTCTTGGTTGGCAAGGTCTTCTTCCCATCCGACTTGGGATTTGAAGCTTCTGCCTCCTCCATGTTGGAATATTCCTTGGACTCTTTCTCTTTATCGGATTTTTTGTTTCCTTTTCACCGCTTGGCCCTATAGCTAGCGGATTCGTCCTTCTTGATGTCGTCATTGAAACAACACTCAACATTGGTGTGGGACGAGCCCCCATTGCCATCCAGGTGATGCACATGTTGATTATTGGCAATGTCGGCCCATGAGAAGGTTTTGCCAGGTTGTTGGTCTCATCTACCTTGGACTCTAGAAATTCCATGGCCTCATCCCTAGCCTCCTCCATGGCCTCCTTGTCCTCCAGACCCGAAAGTTGCATTGACTGTTGTGGTTTCTCGATCGGGTTTTTCCTCCGAGGTGTTCTTGCATTTGGTGGACTGCTTCTTTGGCTGTTTTGTCGACTGTGGTACGACCAGCACATTGAGCAGTCCCTCCGCATCATCATCAGTGTTAGCGTATTTGCTTGACATATCTATCATCTCCCCCAAATCAGTCACACTTTCAGCCATGACGCAGTAAACGAATCGGGGGTCCCGTGATGAATGCTTCGATCATGGTCTGGTCATTTACTCCTTCGTAGGAGTTCTTGGTGTCGATCGATCATCCGAGGTAATCCCGGCATGTTTCTCTAGGTTTCTGAGTGCACCACTGCAGATCTCCGACCGTGCAGGGCCTCCTGTATGTTCCCTCGAAGTTCCAAAATAAAGCACTTTGCATATAATACCAGTTGTGGATGGGTATTTCTGGGAGTTCATTGAGCCATGATCGATCCGTCTTCCTCAGCATAAGCGGGAGATACCAGGTCGCGACCAAGCTGTTTCATCCTTTGGCGATGCATCAGGCCTAGAAGAAGTCCTACTGCCAGGTGTCTGGCCAAGCCACATCGTTGTAGGGCTAGATGTGCCTTGTATGGCGAATCCTTCTAGAACATTTGTCTGTCGTCTGCACGGTCCAAAGCATTTTGGACCCACGTAGATGGCGTCCGACTCGTAGCACCATGCCTCAATGTTTGAATTGATCTGGTGCCTAGTGTCACTTGGTGATAGGCCACGTTGTCTTGGTTATTCACTATGGCTACGGTGCCCATGAGCCGGAGTTCTGCTTCTCCCGTCGCCACCTCCACCACGGCGTCCCCCCTTGCCTCCATGTGAGCCGCTATGTGTCTGCTTGGCGGAGAAGGTGGTGGTGGGTTGTTACCCCGAGCCAGGGCCACATAATAACGGCCACCATGTCATCTTGTTCTAGCACGGTTTTTGTCATATCTTCATCCGTCATTGCCATCATTGTGATGTGGCTCAGCCGGACGACTTGTGTGTCTAGGAGGGGCATTCTTTGCTGATCCTGCTCCCGATGTTGAGCTTCTTCGTCTTCCTTGTGAGTATTAGACTATTAACGGGGAGGTTGGACCATTGCTGCAACGGTGTCTTGCTCTGCATCTAGAGCGACATTGCTCCAGCTTCGTGCGGGTCTATGCTGGTGTCCTAAAGATCTGGTTCTTGAATAGTTGTCTTACCAAGGGTCGGAACGGTATCGTTGTTCCGGCTCCCGTCGGGGCCTTACATCTTGGTGTCGACCTGTATCCGTGCGGCATTGGTCTGACTTGGACCCCAGCGTTTTGCTGCCAGATGCGACGACCTTCTGCTGCTCCAGGCCCTTTGTGAGCAGCTTCACACTCAGTCGGATCTAGTCTGGGCTTAGGTTGTTTGCTAAGAGATCTCGAGCCATGACAACATTTTCTACCGGCATGCCATCCACCCGGTTTCCCTTGCTGTCGATCCGAGGTTTCCCTATGGCAGTATCTCCTCTAAAAAGGGTTTTGTGAACATCCAAATTTTTGTTAGCCAATTCAGGGACATTCTGGATCTTTTGATGTTGCCGGGTGCTAGGCTACCCCACAGCTGCAATGCGCTTTTTATCTTGGAGGATGCTTGTAGTTTCCTAAAGTAGTACTTGCTGATGCGCTTCTAGGGCTTGGGCCCTGTCCTCCAATTCTGCAGGTGTAAGTTCTGCAGCTGTTGGGATGGGTGTGGTGATTGCTTCTCTGAGGAGTTTACGAGCACTAGGGGAACCATGTGACCATCCAACGGAGTATCTTTTGGCTCATTTGGGATTAGGGCTCCATCTGAGTCTTCTTCGTATTCTTCTGCTATCACCTCATCAGTTGGGAGGTCCTTAGCTAGAGTCTTCTTCTTTTCCTTCTTGGTCTCGTCGGTAGCAAAGACGGCTTTGGGTCCGAGTCCTGGAGTCAAGCTTCTATTAGTAATCTCAGATATCTGGACATCGTGATTATCTCTAAGATCCATGTGATCCTGTGGTTTAGGAGAGTTTTCTCCGGAACCTTCTTTCGCAGCCTTGGAGTTAAATTCTGCTTAATATTCCACAGAGAACTTCCGGAGATCTGCCGACATCATGGAGTCATCCAAAGATGCCAATAAGTCGACGTTTTTTCCGATTTCCTCCATCACCGAGTCGTTGTTGTCTCCAGCATTGGCAGAGCCGGATCCAGATCCAACTTAACTGACAAAGTGCAACATGTGTGTCATGAGGTAGTTGCAGCTCTATTTATTAGCTTCCTCGAGACACTTGATGGTCTCAAGGATCTCTTCCATGCTAGTGTTTCCATGTAGCATCATACGCCTTAACCTGTGCCTCGGGAACGATTGTCCTGCTCCGGCATCGGTAGAACTAGATCCAGAGTTGTAGTTTCTTTAACCTTCCTGAGACTCGACCTCCTTAGGGGATCCGCTTCAGGTTTAGCCTCCACAAGAAGATCTGCTTCAGATTCGATCTTCTCCATTTATTCGGTGTCAGGTGTGGGCTAGGTAGGATTAGGGTTTTCTGGGACCAAGAACTCTGCTGCCTCCGTAGAAAAAGTGGATCCAGAAACTTCTTCTACGTCTATCATCACCGTTGGGGTGGGTGGGGCGGGTTCAGCGAAACCGAGGTAAACGTCGATCTCGCTGAAAGAAATGATGGTGTAGGTGGTCACAGGTTTGCTAGCCGGAATTCAAGTCTCCTTGAGAAGGATGAGAGGGACGCCGCTGGCGTATAGGACCCGGCCGAGGGCGATTGTCTCGCCGATTCCAATTCGCACAGATTCTGCCAGGAACGAGCATCCGCAACTCACCTGCCCCACGGTGGGCGCCAACTGTCGACGGATGGAAAACATGTACGCCAAGAGTGGGTCCTCGAGGCACGTGGAGAATGGGGATGTGAGGCGACGGTATTCCTGGACTATGAACACACAAGCTTTACACAGGTTCGAATCCGCCGAGTTTGGATGGATCCTACTCCTACTAGCAATCCCGTAATATGATAGAGTCAGAAGTACATATTATAAGAGAGGTTTGCATGTGCGAGTTGAGGTTATAAATTGTGGGTGCCCTAAAGGCTGGTTACTAGGATGGCTTATATATATTCGGCCTAGGGTTATAGGAGAGACCTATCCTGCTACGACTAAGAGTCAGTTACAAAGTATATCTTGGACTACAAGTAACTATACAGATCTAAGTCGGTAAGTCTTCTGGTTCCTCCCGTAGCCGGATAGAACTTCGTCTTCTCTCCCTGACTAGGCTGCCCGTGAAGCAAAGCTCTAACCCGAAGTGGGACACCCTGGTCAGCGAGTCACGGTGGGTATACCCGGAAAGTATATCCCCAATAGCGATATCATAGGAACCTCAGTGACATAAATTGTAGTACGTTCTTTGCTTAGCGCCCCATTCAGGATCAACAACAAAATCACCACTTAAAGATTTGATATGTGTTTTACACTTAATAATTGTTTGTAACTTGTGGATTCGGTGTGCACTCGGTTGGATAAAAAGTGTACTGTTATGCCCGCTACATCACGAGGGCTCTAGAATATTAGGATGTGCTGCCCACAAGAGATTATCGCCGTTCAAATATTATACATGGTTATGATTATTATTATCTTTTATCCCATATGATGTGCAGCTGCAAGTGATCTTCAACCCTGGCCTATCTCCATCCATTGATTCAACCCATTATAAAATAAACTAGATTGGTCCAGTAAACTAAGGTAAAACAAACAAACAAAGTCTTGTAGACATGTCCTTTTTATTTCCTTTTAGCATTGCTTTTCGAGGTTCGATTAAACCCAGGTCTTCTAGGGAAAAAGCTATTATACTACATCCGTGAATCCGGATCGAAGGTATCAACCCTTTTTTTGGCCCTGTTGCCAGGGAAGAAATTCCGCTATCCTGGTGAGGTCATAAGAGACCTTGTTTTTAGTTTTATTATTAGTTATAGTTTAATTCTTGCTATTAGTTTACTTTCTTGTAATCTATTTGAAAACCCAAAAAAATAGTTACTTGTTATTTGTTTTCATTCCATAAAAAATACCAAAAATATAAGAGCCATGGCTCAAAAGATATTAGGGGAGTATGCTACTCCCACTGATGATTTTATTCGCGCACCCATCACTCATCCTATAGTTGATGCGAAAACATATGAGATAAAGCCTAACCTTTTAAGTTTGGTTCAACAAAACCAATTTGGGGGCTCATCCGCTGAAGATTCAGGTTTGCACCTAAACACTTTCACTGAAATTTGTGACATGATGTGTATTAAGGATGTAGATCCAAATGCTATTAAATTAAGGTTGTTTCCTTTCGCTCTTACAAGAAAGGCTAAGGATTGTTTGCTAGCTCTACCAAAGGGCACTATTAAATCTTGGGAGGAATGTACTAATTTTTTTATGACTAAATTTTCCCCTAGCTAATACTATGCAGCTAAGATCCAACATTACAATCTTTAGACAACAAGACCGTGAGACACTATCTCTTGCGTTGAAAAGGGTGAAAGAATCTGTAATGAACTATCCTAGTAATGGGATGGAAGAGTGGCTTATATTACATTTGTTTTATAATGGTTTTAACCCAATGTCTAAGTCTATGCTAGATACTGCAGCAGGAGGAACAATCATGGGAAAGCAAGTGAGTGTTGTAAAGAAGTTACTTGATGATATGCAAAATAACCATGCCCAATGGCGTGTGGAAAGAACCTCGAAGAGAGTAAGTTAAATTACTGAGGTAAAAAATGAAGAGCTCACATCTAAGGTAGATGAGTTGCTTAGCTTAGTGAATAGTAAAGAAGACACCCAAGTTAATGCTCTCACTACCAATGTTAATGATGTCAATTTTATATCTCGCACTCCTTTTAATCCTGTATGGAAAAACAATTATGCTTCTAATGTTCAAAAATGTCATGCTAATCCCGCAGGAGGTCTTTACAATAATTATGATAACACTAATGGAGCAAATCATGGAAATCTCTCATTCGAGCAAACTATTAGAACATTTATTCAAGCTCAAACCGAGCAAAATAATATGCTTATTAAAATCACGAAGAACCATGAAAGTAGTATAGGAAAAATATCTAACCAGACCGTTGCAATTAGAAATGATGTGCAAGCTCTATAAGAAAGGACAAAGACCGTGAGGCTCAGCTGGGTAAGGTAGCTGAGAGCCAAGCTCTCATACTAGAAAAGTTTTCTGGAAAACCTGAGCCAAATCCGGTAGAAGACCTCAAGATGATGAGGGTGGTAACCAATGAATAAAAACCCAAAGAGCTAGATTATAGCTACACGCCAACACGAGAATATACCGTGGAAGATCTATTGAAGATGATCACCGTGAAAAATCCAGCTATAGAACAAGGTAATGATGCTATGTACCAATAATTTATACAACGGTTAGCATCTAAAGTTCGCGATTTAGAGATGGAGTATAAAAGGCTAGCTGATAAGCTTCCATCTAAGCTGGATGATATATTTGAGCCTACTATTAAAATTAAGCTGGGAGTCAATGAGATATCCACACTTTGTGATCTTGGTGCGAGCATCTCAAAAATTTCCAAAAGCTTATTCAAAAATTAAACTTGGGGCCTTTTGTTACAACAGAATTGAGACTCCATCTAGATGATTCAACTTATAAACAAGCTGTTGGCATTAAATAAAATATAGTTGTTGAAATTAAAGGTAGTCCCACTCTTATTGATCTTGTTATTATGGACATGCCTAAAGATCCCATAACACCTATAATTCTAGGTAGTCCATTCCTAAGAACTATTAAATCTATGATTAATTTACATGAGGGGAATGTGAGAATAGGGCTACCATCTAGAGATCCTTTTATAGTCCACTTACGTGGGAAAAAAAGGCCAAGCCTAATGATGATGATGGTGTAATTACTTTAAAAGCCAACTACTTTGGAGTGAGTGTTCCATTTCTTAAACCTAAGTGATTGCCATCAAGATCAAGCTTATTAACTTTAACTAGAAGCGCTTCATGGGAGGCAACCCATGTGAAATAAATTTTTCTTTATGTATTAGTTTTTGTTGTGTTAGTTTTGTATTGTTTTGTTTTTGTTTTTAATAAAGAGTGTTCAAGAAGACCATTAGAGAGAGGAGAAGAAATAAGGTAATCCTCTATATTTTATTTACTAACATATGGCCTAAGAAGTATTGCTGGATCTTTACTTAGTATATTTGTTATTATTTTGTCCTTTGATAAGATGTGCGAAGGCACATGGAGCTTCTAATCAAAAAAATTCAGTTTTGTAGCTCACATTGTTCTTAACGACCACTGGTATGGCCGGAAGGGGCCATGCCGTGTGCCCATACCACATCAAGCCGAAGGAAGATAGAAATTCTGATTTTTGTCGCATGTATTAGTGCCGATAACGACCACTGGTACGGACGGACACATCCGTACCGCACGCCGTACCATACCCCACGAGCAAACATCAGATTTCAAGCAAAGGTACTGAACCAATAACGACCAGCTGTACGGACGTGCACGGCCGTACAGCACGCCCGTACCGAGTGCACCGCCTGGGAGCAGCCGTCACCCCCAAGGTAAGTCACCTTTTATGGGCGTGCTCCGGCCGTACCACGTACGCTGCCGCCATATTCAGCCCGAGGAGGTAACCTAAAAATCCCCAAAATCAATCTTTCTCTTTCTTCTTCCTCCAAACTCCAAACCACCTCCATTGGATCTTCAAATTTACTTAATCTTTCTTTGATTCCTCGCATTCATTTGACCTAAGGTACGATTCTCCTCTAATCCTCAATTTATTTGTGCAAAAGCTTTACTCAATCATTCATCATTGCCAATCTAGACTTAGGTCTTGTTCTTGATTCAATCTTGATATTGAGCATGCTTAGTGTTGTTTTTAGAGGAGTTCATTTTGTAGTTAGTGTAGGGAATCACTTATGTTATGTTTCTATTGGACCAAAAAAAATTAACAATCTTTATTTACTTTGTCTTATTTTTAATATTAGATGAACACAAGGAGTTGTACATGTGAGATGGCTGCGGAATCCTCTACACCACCCATTGAGACGTTGACCCCCAAGTCACTTGGCATCGAGTTCACCGAGGAGTTCTAGTTGAACCGTTTCAATCGCCTCAAGCTCCGAGAAATCAAGTCCACCAAGTGGGCTTGCCCCTATATCCTGAACCAACTTGGCATTCGTGATGATTTCGATTTACTTTGCAAAAATGTTGGTTTGTATTATTTTATATTTCAGAATGTTGCTATGTATCGCCTATTGACGCTTGAGTTCTTCAGCACCTTGACACACACGGTGGATCCTTATGATTGTACCGAGGAACAAAGACCTGGAGTTGATCGCATCAATTTCCACCTTATGAACTGTGAGTACAACTTAACACTCAACCAATGGTCTTAATGCTTTGGGTTTGCCAACAACACTACCGATGTACGCACAACTACTTTTGTTTTAGATCCTTCCCTTCACAGTATTTTAATTTGATGAGAATTCATGGAAACACACCAAAGGGGAACCAAATTGATCATCCTGCTATTCGATATTTATTCTATGTGATTGCTAACACTCTGCAGGCATGTGGTGAGTTTACTAGAGTTAATGAGGAGGACATGTTGATCCTCGCAAAATTTGCTATTAATAATTGTAACTTAACGCCAAATTTGGGCGCTCTTGTCATGTATTACCTTAAGCATCAAGCTCTTCAATCTCGAGGACCCATATGTGGAGGAGGCGTTGTGACCGTTCTTGTACGCGCACTTCGCATAAACCTAGGTAACATCCAACCATTTATAGGAAGTCACCGTCTCGGTCTCTCTACTCTAAGAGCATGTGGTGTGGTTTGTTAAACTCATGGTAGATATTTCTTTGATATACCTGGAGCAGATCACTTGATCCCAGATCCTTTGCCTAACGGTTTATTCTCTATCGAGGATGGATGTCTGCATTTTGACATTCAGGTTGAAGCTAATCTACATCCACAAGAAGTACCTATGGGAGGAGGAGAAGATGAAGAAGTATAACAAGGAGGACCCGAACAAGATGAGTAGCCACCAAATTACTACACCTATGAATACATCTACACACTCAAAGGAAATATTCAAAACATGAACAACCTCTCCATCAACCTTCGAGATGCTATTGCAAGCCTCGCCGCCTAGTTCCATGATTGGAGCAGACAATGGAACGTGGGAGATTATCCACTGCCACCACAATGAGCAACAAAAGGGCTTGCAAAATCCTGAACTTGGGGATGTGTTCCCCCGACAAATTTATTTGTGTAATAACAAGGTTGAACTCCAGCTCCTTGGGAGCTTTGAAACACTCATGTTGGCTTGTTCCAACACTTTGCTTTTTTCCTTTTCTTTTAATTTGCTTTTGTTTTTAGTTTATTTTTGTTTTTAGTTTGTTTTTCTTTTCTTAAAATCCTTGTTTGGTCACAAGTTCTTTTCTATTCTTTAATCTCTATTCTCAAAAATACAAAACGATTTTTCCATTTCTCTTTTTCTTTTTGTAAATGTGTTTTCGCACTTTGCCACTTTGCTTTAAATATCATTAGGTGAGTAATCGTGTTTGAGTTTTGAAGGAACACATCCCTATAAGGAAGATGATCATGAAGTCACTTATGAGAGGTATGTCCTATGTCTCCCACTTATGATGTTTCAGTTGTTTATGTTAGTTGGTTGATTTGCTAAGATGCCATGCTACTGGGAAGTAATTTAATATGGTTAGAGTGAGGCTTTTTATTAGTATGATGATTAGTTGTTGAAGCTCTTGCTCCAGTTCTTTTAGTTAACTGAGTCTTGCCTTGGAAATAATATTGCCAAAAAAGTAAAATAATAAAACGTCTAAAATTTACGACTTGTTTGATGAATGATTGTCTTGAGAGTATACCCTTGATGATACTTAACCCCATAGATATTTTGATAGTCCTGACGACACTCATGAAAGGAGTTGTCTGAATGAAATAAAGTCTAGTGGTAATTGTGATGCATGCCAAATCTAACCTTGTGGATCAAAACACAGTACTAGCTCAAAAAATAAGAAGAGAAATAAGTGAGATAACTTTGTTCTATGTCTCTAATCCACACCTTTGGGATGCCAACAACTCTGCAAGGTTTTGAATGATCTATGGTATAACCCCGGATTTTGGCTATGAGTTAATGACATGAGTGGCATATGTGTCAACATATGGGCAAAAGTATTGGTACTCTCAAAGGTTGTGCAAACACTTGCAAAAGAAATATCCAGTGATCCTTGAAACAATAAAAAACGATATCTATAAGGATACACATAACAAGTCCTTGGCATGGTCTCATTACTACTTTACGAGTTTTTCTTGAAAAACAATGATTGGATTAGAAGTGTTTTTGATAGACTTGATTTATTGATGTGGGTGTAAATAAGACACTTCATTGTTATACTATTTGGGACATAAAACTCTCTTACTCAATTATACTATTTAAATATTCTAATGTTCCTTGGCAAGCTGAGAGTTAATTAGAAGAATTGGATTGATTGCTACACTTCTAGTTACTTATACTTATATTAAACTTTACTTTGATTGTCTTGACTTCCCAAAATTTGTATAGTATTCTTGTCATCTCTATAACTTTGATAAGCCTCGCAAATGAATGAAGTGTTGAGCACATACGACTACCAACTGTAAGTGCATTCTTATTCTCGTTGTTTCAAGTTTAAACGCTAAATTCCTTATAGTTCTTTTTGTTCTTCTTGCTCGAGGGTGATCAAGGTTTGAGCTTTTGGGAAGTTGATGGCTCCAATATTTGCCATATTCCACTTCGTTTAAATATTGTTTTTGGTCAAGCAACTTCCATGAAACTCTCAATCCTTGCCACTAATGACTAATAATTGCAAAGATATGAAAAATATCTCTTTGAATTATGTTGTGTAGGAAATCACGGTTTTTAATGCGAAATAAGGAGTCATAACGAAGTTTTTTGAGGCAGTCCACACGACCAAGTAATTGGGAAGCTATGCTAGGGCGTCAGCATGCTTAACAACCACTGATACAGGAAGGGCCCGCCCGTATCGCCCACCCAAACCAGGTGGCGACGGCTTCGTCTCGTCAAACCCTAAAACTTTCATGAAGACGCCTATATATTTTGAGGCTCCAGCCGCTGGCCAGAGAGCTGCCATTCTCAGATTACATCACAACACCACCAACGGAGAGATCCAAGCCATTGTTCATCACTTCCACCATCCATCCATCCACTAGCCATATCCATTGCTTTGTACTTTAGATCTCCTTGTGATTTAGCGACCATTCTAAGAATATTTGATTTTAATCTAAGTATTTGTATGATGTTTTCTATCTCCGATCTATTTGTTATGAGTGTGTAGTACTCACGGGCTGCGGGTTGGGGAGAAATCTCATAGCGATTATGTGCATCTAGATCATAGGAGTATTGTATTTTGTTTGCAATTGAGATTTGTATCTTTTGTCTCTTTATCTCTTGTATCAATCTGTGGACTTGTAGGTACCCAAGATCCCATAGATTGATAAAGGCTTTGAGGTAAGATACTTGGCTAGTTGCGATCTCATAGGAACCTCAGTGATAGAAAGGGTATTACAGTCTTCTCTTAGCGCCCCATTCGGGATCAGCAACAACATCACCACTTAAAGCTTTGATCTTTGTTTTACACTTAATAATCATTTGTAACTCGTGGCTTCGGTGTGCACTCGATTGGATTAAAAGTCTATTGCTATGCCCGCTGCATCACGGCGGCTCTAGAATATTAGGATGTGTTGCCCACAAGAGACTATCTCCGTTCAAACATTATAGATGACTATGCTTATTATTTTCTTTTATCCCATATGATGTGCAGCTGCAGGTGGATCTTCAACCCTGGCCTATCTCCATCCATTGATTCAACCCATTATAAAGTAAACTGTATTGGTTTGGTAAACTAAAGTAAAGAAAACAAACAAAGTCTTGTAGATGTGTCCTTTTTATTTCCTTTTAGCATTGCTTTCTAAGGTTTGATTCAACCTAGGTCTTCTAGGGAAAAAGATATTATACTACTTCCGTGAATCTGGATTGAAGTCCATACGTGATCTGCGTATCATGGTTTTTGTCGGCCGACTGGAGCCTAGGTGTTGTCATCTTATTGTATAGCAACCTGCGTGTCGGATTCTCTGTGCAATTTACTTTACTAGCTAGTGTAGTTGTTTGGAGAACCCTGATGGCATGCAAGTCGGGGTACAAGTCGGCTACATGGTGTAAGGCGACACGTGACAAGAGTTGGCATGAGTCGAATTACAAGCTTTGTGGAGATGGAGATTGCCATGAATAGAGTCATACCATTTCACATTATAATTGCTTTATTGGTGTTATGTTTATGTCTCTGTTTTACCTCTATTAGATAGTTTGTAGAAATTAATCCCTCGAAGAAGGTCTAGTCATTTTCCCCGCCAGTGCTGCACCATTAAAAGTTAGACATTTTTGGTAGTGGGCTCATAAAATTGAGGTGCTGTCAATTCTTTCTGACTAGGTGGGTTCGAGTCAGACTCCTATAGCAGAAGGAGTCAGTAATCTAGACGGGTGTATCACAACGGTTGTGGGACTCGAGGAAAAGACAGACGGGAGTCGGGGCATGGGATGCCACCGGACCAACATTAGTCGTATGAGATATGATTGATAAGGAGTTGTCTACCTAGATCACTTGAAGACTAGCGGTGATGCTAAAGCTCACTAGTCGGCTTGCTTATTTAGGATCTTGAATCGCTAAGTAACCATCGGAGGGGTGTTGGTTCTAGTGGGAGCATAAGTATTAAAGTAGTTAATGTGCTTTCTCTTTTATGGATACATGTCTTAAGAGTTTTGCATATTTTTTCTATTGTAGATCAATGGCACCTAGCAGTCTCCCTTAGATTTCCAGTTTTTCTTTGAGAACCATCTTAGAGAAAGATAAGCTAAATGGAACTAACTTCACCAACTGGTATTGTTACCTGAGAATTGTTCTCAAGCAAGAAAATAGGGACCATGTCCTAGACAACCCACTTCCAGATGAGCCGAATGAGAATGCGACTATCGCAGCCACCAATGCCTACCGTAGGAGTTGTGATGAGTCTATGGAGATTAGTTGTCTTATGCTTACTCACATGGAACCGGACTTGCAATAGTAGTTCGATAATTTTGAGCCCTACGATATGATCGAAAGCCTCAAAAGTATGTTCTAGGCTTAGGTAAAGACCGAGAGGTATCAAGTCTCTCAAGCTTTGTTGAGCTACAAGCTTAAGGATGGCGATCCGATGAGTCCGCATGTGATCAAGATGGTAGGTTATGTGCAATATATGGAAAGGCTTGGCTACCCCATTAGTGAAGAGTTCACTACCGACATAATTTTGAACTCTCTTCCTAGTGCGTATGGTCAGTTCATATCGAACTACCACATGCATGGAATGGATAAGAAGCTCACTAAATTACATGGGATCCTCAAACAGGCTGAGGTGAATCTCATGAAAGGCGCCAATCAAGTGTTGATGGTGCATAATAAGGCTAAGTTCAAGAAGAGTTCTTGGACTAAGAAGAAGAAGGCAAAGTCGGGAGGTAAGGCTGAGTACCTGGTCCAAAGTGCTTCCTCAGGGACTAATCCATCTCCTGCAGCCGGATACACTTGTTTCTATTGCAAGGTGGATGGCCACTAGAAGAGGAATCGAAGCAAGTATCTGGCTGACAAAGCCAAGAGTGGAGGTGCGACTTCCGTCTCAGGTACGCTTGTTTGCAATGTTATAGACATCTATCTTGCTAATGCACCTAATATTTCTTGGGTATATGATACCAGATCAGTTATTCACATCTGCAACTCGTTGCAGGGACTGGTAAGAACTAGGAGTGTGGCAACATGCGAGGTTGACATTTGAGTCGGCAATAAGGTGAGAGTCGTTGTGTTGGAAGTCAGCACGATGCAACTTCATTTACCTTCTAGATTCTTAATGGATCTAAATAATTGTTATTATGTTCCCCAGTGCTTATTTGAAACATTATTTCTGCCCCATGTTTGATGAGACAAGGCTACGAGTCGAATATTAAGAATAATGGTTGTTCTTTGTATTTGAATGATATGTTTCACAGCTTTGCACCTGTCTAGACATGTTATTTATTTTGAATATTGATGGTGAGTCTGTCTATAATATAAATGTGAAAAGGTTGAAACCAAATGATCTAAATATGACTTACTTTTGGCATTGTCGGCTTAGTCATATAAGTTGGAAATGCATGAAGAAGCTCTATGATGATGGACTCCTAACTTCGTTCGAATTGGAATCGTTCGAGACATCTGAATCCTGCCTACTTGGCAAGATGACCAAGACACCTTTTGCAAAAAAAGTTGTGAAAGGGCGTCCGACTTATTGGGACTAGTGCATAGTGATGTATGTGGCCCGATCAGCACGACAGCCAGTGGTGGTTATGAGTACGTCATTACCTTCACTAATGATTTGAGTAGGTATGGATATATATATAGTTAATGAAACATAAGTCAGAAGCCTTTGAAAAGTTCAAGGAATTCCAAAATGAGGTACAAAATCAACTCGGCAAGAAAATAAAGTTTCTTCAGTCGGACTGAGGAGGCGAGTACATGAGCCATGAGTTTTATGACCATATGAAGAGTTGTGGAATAGTTCCCCAGCTCACTCCTCTGGGAACACCATAGAGAAACGGTGTGTTAGAAAGGAGGAATCAGACCTTGTTGGACATGGTATGATCAACGATGAGTCGGACAGATCTGCATTTATCATTTTGGGGATATTATCTAGAAACTGCAGCGTTCAAACTAAACAGAGTACCATCAAAGTCGGTAGAGAAGACACCGTATGATATGTGGACTGGCAAGAAGCCGAGTCTGTCTTTTCTTAAGATTTGGGGTTGTGAAGCATTTGTCAAGCGACTTCAGTCGGACAAGCTTACAGCCAAGTCAGATAAGTGTATTTTTGTGGGGTATCTAAGGGAAACCTTGGGTTACTACTTCTACAACCGAGAAGAAGGAAAAGTGTTTGTCGCTCGGAATAGTGTCTTCCTTGAAAAAGAGTTTCTCGGTCGAGGAGTCAGTGGGAGCACGATGCAGCTCGAAGAAATTTGAGAGGAACCGGTCAGTAGCAAGTCGGCAAAAGCCTTGGAGGTTGAGCCAGTCGTGGTAGCTGAGCCGATAGTTGCGGCGACACTGCGAAGATCGGCCAGATTGCAAAGTGTTCGTGATGTGTTACTATTGGACAGTGATGAGCCGATAAATTATTCGGAAGAGATGGTGGGATGTGATTCCGAGTCGTCGCTTAGAGCCATGAGATCAGAGTTGAAGTCCACGGATGAAAATCAAGTTTGGAACTTGGTTGATCTGCCAGACAGTGCAAGACCCGTCGAGTGCAAATGGGTCTTTAAGAAGAAAAATGATATGGATCAAAATGTTTCTATCTATAAAGCACGACTTGTCGCGAAGGGGTTCCGACAAGTTCAAGGAGTTGACTACGATGATACTTTCTCACCCGTAGTGATGCTTAAGTAATTTCAGATCATGTTAGCTATAGCAGCCTATTTTGACTATGAGATATGGTAGATGGATGTCAAGACAGCTTTCCTTAATGGAAATTTAACCGAGGACGTGTATATGAACAACCCGAGGGTTTTGTCGATCCGGCTAATACTCACATAGTATGCAAACTTTAGAAATCCATTTATGGGTTGAAGCAAGCATCTCGGAGTTGGAACATTTTCTTTGATGAGGTAGTCAAATCGTTTGGCTTCATCAAGAGTGACCAGGATTCTTGTTTATACAAGAAGTTTAGTGGGAGCAAAGTAAAATTTATGATCTTATATGTGGATGACATATTACTGCTTGGAAATGATGTCCATATGTTGCAAGAAACCATGGAATCATTGGAAAAGAGTTTTTTGATGAACGACTTGGGTGAGGCGACTTACATACTAGGAATCTGGATTTATAGAGATAGATCAAGGCGGCTCATTGGATTGAGTCAGAGTACATATTTGGACAAAGTTTCGAAGAAGTTCAACATGGAATCGTCTAAGAAGGGGTTCTTACCGATGCCCCATGGCGTAAAACTTAGCAAGACTCATTGTCCTTCGACAACTGATGAGCGATGTCGGATGAGTGCGATTCCATATGCTTCAACATTTGGATCCATCATGTATGCTATGATTTTTACAAGGCCAGATGTTTCCTATGCTCTAAGTATTGTGAGCAGATAACAGGCTGACCCTAGAGAAATCCACTAGGCAGTGGCTAAAAATATCCTCAAGTACTTGAGAAGGACTAAGGATATGTTCCTAGTTTATGGAGGTGAGGATGAACTCAGTGTAAGCAGTTACACAGATGCGAGTTATCTCACTGACTCGGATGATTCTCATTCGCAATCCGAATATGTGTTTGTTATAAACGGAGGGGCTATGAGCTGGAAGAGTTCCAAGCAAGAGATTATGTCTGTATCTATGACAGAGGCTGAGTATATTGCTGCCACAAAGGCGGCAAAGGAAGCCGTTTGGATAAGGAATTTCCTCAGGGATCTTGGTGTCATGCAGGGCTCGTCCAATCTATTAGACGTGTATTGTGACAACAATGGTGCTATTACACAAGCCAAGGAACCTAGACAACACTAGAACAACAAACATATACTCATGTGGTACCACCTGATTCGCCAGTTCGAGGATCTAGGTGATATCAAGTTATGCAAGGTACACACAGATGCAAATATTGCGGATCCATTGATAAAGCCGCTAACACAGCCAAAGCATGAGGCACACGTGAGAGCTATGGGTATTAGATACATATACATGTGATGTCGGATGATTGACTCTAGTGCAAGTGGGAGTGTTGGGAATATGCCCTAGATGCAATCATGTATGATGTTATTCCCAATGTATTCATAAAGATATTGTCCTTGTATGAACTGCTGATATATATAATTGAATATGTGATTTTATTGTGGAACTATATATTCATGTTGTTCATACTAGTTGTTCTTGGTCATTGAGGTTGTGCTAGACACACAACTTAGACTAATGTGAAAGTCGGCTGATGACTCAGTTCCACTTGTCATGGGCATGATGATGTTATTCTGACTTACACGGATTCGGCTAAAGAGTTTAGCGAGTCGGATTGACCCATATTGAGATACAAGGAACAAGTCATCATTTGTATGTCTGAATAAATGTAATCCTTAGACCTGAGGTTATTGCACAATCCGAGTTGAGGATCACCAACTTAGGTTATGTCAAACACTATTCCGTCACTTGGAAGTTATAAAGGCAGAGTTCGGGTCGACTGAGAATCAAGTTGGGTGAGATTTTGCCCCTTCGACTGGAGAGATATTCTCAGGGCCCTCTCGAAAGATATGATTCATAAAGCATGGCGATACACGACTCGGTTAAGTGTTAACTAAGGTAGCCGACTAAGAGTTAGCCAGATCAATCACTTATCTTGGATCGAGAAGAGAGTTGAGCAATTTGAAGGATGACGAATATTCGCCCACAGCTTGACAAGATGTATCGTGAGGCAAAAGAGTCTCATGCGAAAGTCGCATTGGAAGGTATGTCGTCATGACTGTTTGGTACTTGGGAGTCCGCACGTTCTGCTAGGAGCCGCTACCGACTGATCGATTACGAGTGAGACTCGGATCGTGTCCGATTCACCATGAGCTTGTCGGGTCACACAGTTAAGAGCGGGAGCAAGTTTGGGTTAGACCTGAACCGGAAATCATTTTGGGTTGGACCCGAATGGCACATTGACTGAGTCAGTGAGTTGGACTCATAGTGACTAAAATTAGCCTTTTACTGAATGGGCCACAAGTGAGTCGAGCCTACTTTCACTCCCTATATATACTGGGCCACAGGTGCCCAGCGAGCACGGTTAGGTCATTCCATGTGTTGGAAACCCTAGCTCCAGTCAGTCCAGTCATGTCGCCGTACCGGACCTAGCTGTCCATCACCGGCACTCCTCATCGTATGTGTGGATACTGACGGAGATGTTGTACGTTCAGCACTTCGACGATTGGATCATGAGGACTGCACTGCATCAAGTACCGCGCTTCATCAATTCCACAACTGTGCGTCTAGTGGTAATCCTCGTGGCCTACTGTCTCAACTAGATCTTGGGATCACCGCGTAGGGAAAACGTTTTGTTTATCTCTGGTTCTCTACATGGCCCAACAAAAATAATTTTGGAATGTCCGAAATTATTGAGAGGACCTGCATTTGAGTGGGAGCTAAATGGCTTGACTGAAATATGTAGGATACATATTTTGAATGGGAGCTAGGTGAAATCCCTGGATCATATATTTGAGTGGGAGCATGACACCATTTTGAGATATGTGGAGGACATATATGAATGGTGTAATTGGTATCAATAACATTTATGTTAGTAAATATTCTATGGATGAAGTTGAACAAAATATTAAACATTGAAATCTATTGACATAGATCGATATGTTTAATAAATATTAGAGTCGAAATGCTTTCTGGATTTGATTCTAAAGATGTTTAGAGTATCCTAGATAAGATTCTAAATATGTTCAGAATGATACAAGGTAATAAAGTAGTTCTTAGTTGTATATCTAGATGAATCATTGAGTTAATCTCAGTACTATATCCAAGCGGTTAAAAGAAAGAAAGAGAAGTGTTGCATCACCTATGCCTAAGTCATAGGTTCTTCCATGAAAACCATGTTGCATACTCGATGTAATGTGACCAATGGTTCTGGTTAGAAGCACATGTTCTTAGTTGTAAGAACATTCCATGAAGTGATTCCAGAGTCAATCACGGATCTAGAGTTAAGTTTAGTCTTAAATCGTAAGGAGCAAGAATAGACATCGAAGTTGCATTCTATGCACTGTCGATTAGAATCTACATAGATATAGAAGTATATGGCTACTTCTGAAGTGGCTATGACATTGGTTTGTCTAAAGGAGTTCGACTTCTGCTGAGTGGTTTCTAGGGTTCACATGACAATAGTGAAAGTTCAATTGACTGATCGACCATAATTGTAAACACTAGAAACAAAAGTCTCACTCTATCACCAAACGAATACTTTGACGTATTATGGGATAATGGTGTAAATGTCAAAATTAGGAGGACATTAACGATTTGCAAAAATACATACGGATCTGGTGAAATAGATCAAGGACATCACGTTTTCCATGAGCAAGTGTGCTTGTTCATAACGTCATATGATGTTATGACTAGCATGAATGCAAGCTAGATTATTTGTACTCTAGTGCAAGTGGGAGACTGAAAGAGATATTCCCTAGAGGAAAATAATAAATGGGTTTTATTATCATATCTCAATTAGTTCATAATAGTTTCATATTGTGCTATAACTATAGTAATTGGAAACATTGATATAGGTGTGGTATGAAACAAACTCAGTCCCTAGTAGCGTATATTTACACTAGTTTGTTGGGCAACCGATGATCAAGGTTTCCTGATCATGGAGCATTTATGCCAGTTGACAACAGAGTCATATATGATATGATGCACATTTCCCAAAGATAATTATTGCAGCACGATCAAGTCACAAGGTTCATCATTGCAATAGTTAAAGTGTAGTTGCATTCTTAGACCGTGAGATCATATTAATCACTATCTCTTATGGCTGCTTTGATCACATCAACCTTCATGTATGTAACTAGGTGGCCATAAAGTTGTGCGTTAGGTATTCTAGAGCAATAGTTGATTCCTATGTTATCAAGATCAGTATTTGTTCACTTGTGTGATGGGAAGATACACACAGCCGACTTGGTGAGATTACATCTAAAATCTTCCCACATGTGACTGGTCATAGGGATGGAATATTATGAGAACAAGTGAAACAGAACTTGTTGGTAACAAGATTGAACAAGGTATATGATATTCATGATCAGATCTCGGACAAGTTATATTGAAGAAACAAAGGTAATTGGACTCAACACTTATGGTTCACAAGACATTGTATTCATGGAATGCATAGGGGTCATTTTGGGCAGCCCGGTCCTGCTAATGATCATTGATATGAGAGGCGTATCGATCATGTCTCTATCGTTCCCCATGCCGTTGGGGAAATTCACTTAAGGGTATGATGAGCTAGAGATCTTTTGTAAGTTGGAATCATAGTAGAGAGAAAGTCGATATCATTCTTAAGAGAGATCCTAAGTTGTTCGGAGGAAGAGAAAAGGAAAAGAGGTTGAAAGGTGTTTGGGGTAAATATGCATTTATTATATGTTAATTATGAATTAATATATACTAAATAAATATTAAAATTAAAATTTATAGGGTAACTTCCTCAATAGGTCAAAACCCCGGAGGGAACTGACCCATGAGAAAGCCACCCTGAAAAAGGAGAAAAGAGCAAAACAACACAGTTGTAGCGTGTGGGCCAGGCAACCAATACAGGCGAGTGAGCAGGCAAGGTTGGGCGCCACGCAAGGTGGCATGTATCCTCCCGCCGCTGGCGGGTCTCAGCCAGTCATTCCACCTAGGGCGACCTAGGTTCAGGGGTGCTGGGCCGCAGCCAGCCCACCAGGCAACCGCCGCTGCCTTCCACCCGGGCGTGGTGCACAACTAGCCGCATGTGCAGGGCGGCCCACCCAGGTCGCTCCTGCTGCTGTAGTGTTTTTGGGCCACGGGGGCGCGCCGGCCCACCTGTGTGCAAGAGTTGCTGCGGCTGCTGGCTTGTGGCCCAAGTTGGGCCACCGACTGGCTGGTGGGCTGGGCGTTTTGGCCTAGCCGGGTGCACCTATTTAGAAGTGTTGAAGTCTAGTGAATTTAAAACTAGTAAGGTACAAAACTTTCGTAAAATAAATTCTCAATTTTATAATTGATCAAGTGATTTTGCATGAAATTTAGTGGGAGCTAGAGAGTCTTCCTAAATTAATATGTGAATGACATATTTTTCAGTGGGAGCAATGTAAGTTTCGAACTCAAATATGTAGGTGACATATTTTGAGTGGGAGCTTGACGTAATTCATATGTGTATATGAGACATTAAAAATAAGGACAAAAGCACCAAGAAATGTTTATTTGTAAGAGAAAAGTTGAAATAGAATGTCATATAATATTATGTTGGAATGCATTCCTAAAAAAGTTTCTAAAAAAGTTTCGGAATAAGAATTGATGAAGGAATGGTTCTTGATCATTCGAATTAGGAATCGCATTAATGCAACTTCGATGGTTGAAAGAAAGAAAAGGATGTTCATCATCATCTATGTTTTGACATGGGTTTCATCTTATAAACCATGATAAGAACTCAACAAAATATGATCCAAGTTCTTGTCAAGAAGAACAAGTTCAGAAGTGATTAAGTGTAAATCACTAATCAATGAGCTAAGATTGTCCCCAGTGTCTAATGAGAACTATAGACATGGTTCCAGATCCATGAAGGACGACATGCCTAAAGCATAAAGTGTTGTGCTATAAGGACAAATGTTGACGTTAAAAGATTGGAAATCTCTGCATTGAAATACTGCCTTGAGTTGAAAAGGAAGCATGGTGACAAATATAAAAAAATGCACATAGGTGCACTATTGATTTGATGTCTACATTTAAATATAAGTATATGGATACGACTTGGTTTTATGTATAATTTTGTGGTTGGGGAAGTTCGTATTCTCACGGAGTGTGTTCCAGTGCCCATTAGAAAGTTCACACTGACTGATCTAACGTCACTACTTTCTTCTGCAATCAAACACCTCACTTTGTTGCCATAACCACTATACATACACAAGATGTTATCATGGGATGATAAAGTACTAATGTCAATTAAGGTGACATTACTAACTTCCAAACGATATGAGGGGCAATAAACTCCAGACCCTAGACTCAACCTCTTCCATGAGCAAGCAAGATCAGAAGTTCCAAGTTGTATGGTGCCGATCATTGGTGAAAAATGAAGCTAGTTTATTTTTACTCTAGTGCAAATGGGAGACTATTGGAAATATGCCTTACGCTTTTTGGATGCACAGAGTTTAATTTGGGAAATTAATTCAATGACAATTCCAAATCCTGCCTAGAAAGGAAATGACTGCCAATTCGAATTCTGTTGTTTGGGTGGCTTGGAATTTGTTGTTGAATTCGAGTGTGGTACCATATTTCAATTCTTGTTTGGATGTACAAAACCTGAAATTGGATTTTTTGTTTTTCTTGAATAACATATACTTTTTTAGATGTATGAATTGTGTTGGGGATATACTTTCTGGGTATACCCACTATGACTCGCTGACCAGGGTGGCCCACTTCGAGTTAGGGCTTTGCTCCACGGGCGGCCTAGTCAGGGAGAGAAGATGGAGGTCCATCCGACTATGGGAAGGCCCAGAAGACTTACCCACTTAGGCCTGTTTAGTTACTTGTAGTCCAATATGTACTCTGTAACTGACTCTGTATCGTAGCCGGATAGGTCTCTCCTGTAACCCTAGGCTGGATATCTATATAAGCCGACCTAGGGACTAGCCATTAGGGAACCCATAATATACAACCTCAAATTGCACAGGCAAACCTTTCTTGTAATCTATACTTTTGGCTCTGCCATATTACTGGATTGCTAGTAGGAGTAGGATTCGTCCAAAGCCGGCGGATTCGAACCTGGTAAAACTTGTGTGCTCACCGTCCCGAAATACCGTCACCTCACACCCTCTTTCTCCACATGCCTCGAGGACCCCCTCTCAGGGCACATGTCTTCAATCTGACGATAGTTGGCACCCACCGTGGGGCAGGTGAGTTTCAGATCTTCGTACCAGGTGGAATCTGCGCGAATCAGAATCGACAAGACAATCGCCGTCAACCGGGTCCTCTATGCCAGCGATGTACCTCTTGTCCTTCTCGACGATACTTGGATTCTGGCTAGGGAACCTGTAACCACCTACACCATCATGTCTTTAGGTGAGATCGATGTTTACCTCAGTTTCGCTGAACCCGCCCAACCCACCCTAGCGGTGATGATAGAGGCAGAAGAAGTTTCCGAATCCACTTTTTGTGCGGAAGTGACAGAGCTCCGGGTCTCAGAAAACCCTAATCCCACCCAACCTGCACCTGAAGCGGAGATAGTGGAGATGATCGGATCTGAAGAAAATCTCCCAAAGGAGGTTAAACCTGAAGAAAATCTCCTCGGGGAAGTCAAATCTTAGGAGGCTCTCCCCAAATAGGTTGAATCTCAGAAAGATCAAAGCAGCAACAACTTTGCATCAGGCTCTGCCGATGCCGGAGTGGGAAAATCACTCCCGGGGCACACCGTGAAGATGATGATGAATAGTGCCATAGTCAACACAGATGCAATTCTCGAGGCCATAAGATGTTTCGAGGAAGCCATGCAGAGAGCCACAACTACCTCAGGACACACACATCGCACTTCGTCGGGTACGTTGGATTTGGATCTGGCTCTGCCGATGCTGGAGACGACAATGACTCGGTGCTGGAGGTAATCGGAACAAACTTCGACTTACAGGTATCTTCGGATGACTCCATGACATTGGTAGATTTCCGAAAGTTCTCCGTGGAATATGAAGAGGAATGCAACTCCAAGGCTGCGGAAGAAGGATAAGCTATGGATCAAAGCCCTCGCAACAACATGGATAAAGGATCCAGAGAAAACTCTCCCAAACCACTGGACAATATGGATCTTAGAGATAATCCCGATGTCCGAGAGTACTGACAAAAACTTGACTCTAGGAATCAGACCCAAAGCCATCTTTGCTATCGTGCAGCCAAGAAGGCAAAGAAGAAGAAGAAAACTCCGTCTAAGCACCTTCCAACTGACGAGGTAATAGCGAAGAATATGAAGAATACTTAGATGGAGCTTTGATCCCTGATGAGCCAAAAAGCACTCTGTTGGATGGATATATGGTTACTCCTGGTGCCCGTAAACTCCTCGGAGGGGCGATTACCAAACCTATCTTGACAGCTGTAGAACTTACACCTGCGGAGTTGGAGGACACGGTCCAAACCCTAGAAGCACATCATCAAGTACTACTAGAGGAAACTGCAAATATCCTCGAAGAGAAGCAGTGCGTCACAGCTGCGGGGCAGCCTTAGCACCCGGCAGCATCAGAAGACCCAGAATGGCCCTGAGTTGGCTAATGATGACTACAAGTGCACAGATCGTTTGTAGCTAGTTTCGAAATAATGATATCGATCCCACAGGGAGTAGGAGTCTAAAGTCTAATAACTCTTTGAACTAAATACTGAAATAGTAATGCTAAATAACATTCTAAGTAACAAGATAAAATTCGAGTTTTGTGTAAAAGATATTTTTGGGTATCCAAATAAGAAAACAATAAGTAAACTAAAGTTGTAAGTAAACAAGAGCATGCAAGTATGATTACGATAGTCTGTAAGATGATGGAAAGAGTTCTCAGGGAGTAGTGGATCCACCGCCGGTAATTATAAAGAGGGATCAAAATTATTATAATGAATAAGACCATTTGTGATATGTGTGGGAGGAGCTCCATATATGGACGAATAGGCAGCAACCACTGCTCACATCATCCGTCATAACCACAACAGACAACAATCGACATTAATCGAATTACTGCGCTATTAAGGGACTTTACCCCGTTGGATGTATCCCATGGCATGGACAATGTTCCGTGAGTTCTCCTCGGTTCCCAAGTTGATACGTAGGGAATGACAACAGCTTTATAGTCACCGTAATTGCTATCATCCCTCCATCTACCAAGTAGTTCCCTCCATCTAGTCCTCAGTGAGGCAAATATTGAGTGGCACGCTTCACCCAACATCAAGATGAAGGAAATCTAACACAAACACATAATGAACAATATCACATAATAATCTTTACCTCAATTCAATCTCATACTAGGGTTTCTCCATCTCCCCAAGAACAAAGGAAACTACTCACACATGAAGGCAATCAACATCATGGATATAATATGGATGAAGTATGATGATACAATTGAAGACAAGTGCAAATCCAAGATTCAATCTAGAATTACAACAAGTAACCAAAGGGGATCGGTGATGGAGACGTTGTTGATGAAGATGGCGATGTAGATCAATGTGGAGGACTTCAAGATCCTATTCCCTTCTCCTCTTGTGTGATGGTGATGGTGTAGATCTGATTTCAGGTGGCTATAGGGGTGGAACGGCGGTAGGGCTCCGCCGTGGTGGAGGATATGGCTTGGTGGCTCTCTCTTGGGTCATTCCTCATTTATATAGGCCTTGGGGGTGGGAATATTATTTTGCGGCCCGAAAGTTGAGGCGCCCAGGCAACACGGTACCCGAGTTGATTTTAATCGCCGCGATTCGAAAAGTTGGGGCGCCAATTGCTGAGAGCGGTGTTTCGAGTGAATGATGGCCAAACCCAATATTTTCAAATCGCGCCCGTTAAGTCAGGATATTCCGTTACACTAGTTTCTGCTGTGCCCCTTCTTCGCCGGTTACTCTTCTTAGCCACCCTGCACGTGTCGTAGGGGAAAATCCATTACTGTACTTTCCTAATTCTCGACACTGAATCTGGCTGTGGCGGCGGTCCCTTTTCTTCCCTTCCCTAACCCTAAATATGCTAGCGGCGGAGGACCTTTTTTCTCCCTCCCCCGATACTGAATCCGACGGCGGCGGCCTAGCATGTCTTGCAAGGGGAAGGTTGTAGCTACCTCACCGACTGATTCGGGTCTGTCGGGGCCAAAGTCTGGGGCTCAATGCGAAGCGGCGGCGAGGTCTTCACCCTGATTAGCGAGGAGGTCAGCAAGGATTGTGCTCCCAAGGTACCTACGAGCAGTGAGTTCAAGAGAAAAGAAGGCCGGTGGCAGATTGTTCGGCTCTGGTGGGCGGATGCGGCACCCAGATCTCAAAGAAAATAACCCGGGAGAAGAGCGAGAGGTGAATTTTTCTTATCTGTGCCTTATCTTACAAGTAGATTAGTTATGGCATAATAGAATCGAATGAAATGAAAAGTTCCCCTTTTTAATCAAATTAGGCATAACTTTGATACAAGGGACCTATATGAGTTCACAGTTCATGTTCGCTAGTACACTTCAAAGCTTGATTTTGGTTGCGAGAGGGTTGTGTTTGGGCAAGATGTGCATCTGCTTGTGAATTGCAAAGAGGTTGTGTCTGTTTCGCAGCTGGTAGATATGCTTGCCGCTAGGATTCCCTGGGTTCTAGATAGAGGACAGAATTGGTGTGGTGCAACATGAATGATACCTATCATAAAATTGAGCACTACCATGAGCTTCAGATGGTTTGGGAGTGTTGTGCAGCTGATCGTAAGGTGAAAGTTGAAGCTATGATTGATGATATGTATGCAGATGCTGGAGATCTTGCTGCTAGAGCTTCTGCTCCTAGAGAATACAGACCAATAGATGCTAATCTAGATAAGTTCAGTATACGCATAGAGGTGGATTCATACATGGCAAAACTTGATGAGGGAGTTAATAAGACAATTTCGTCATGTACTGTGGAGATCACTGTCGATTCCAAAAACATAACTCTTGATGAAATGAGAGAGATGATCGGTAAGGAAATCAGCATTGGCCCTAAGAAAATGGCATAAATCCGGTGGTGGCATCATAAGAAGCAGCAATTCATAGATGTTTTGGATACTGAAGATCTTATGCAGATTATGCGACGAAAGAAGCGAACCAGGAAGGTGTTCTTCCTTGGTACCATTTCTGATGTTGTTGAACAGGTTATAATGGATGTAGAGGCCCCTGTAGTGGCTGAACAGAATGAGGTGGTCGACGTTGATGAGATCTGATGAGAGCTGCTACCCTAGGCTTGTCATATGGACCGTGGGGTTCCCCTGTCT
Source organism: Avena eriantha (assembly GCA_910589775.1). Taxonomy (NCBI): domain Eukaryota; kingdom Viridiplantae; phylum Streptophyta; class Magnoliopsida; order Poales; family Poaceae; genus Avena; species Avena eriantha. The sequence continues at coordinate 195,746,669 of OU342740.1, read as the reverse complement.
ATATTTGTAATATTGACTGCTATTGCATTTAGAGCGTGTTTCTGTGATTATGTTTGTTGAGAGATTGCAATATAATGCTATGCGAGCTGTTGAGATTTTCGGATATGTCACTCACTGAAACCATCATTGTTGTAATAAGACATAAGTACATTGTAGTTGACATGATTATGTTTCTTAAGATGACGTACCGTACTTGTTTCTGTTATTATGTTTGTTGGGACATTGTAATGTAATGTTTTGTGAAACCATGACTGGACAAGTGATGCATAAATACATTATAGTTGACATGATTATGTTTCTTGAGATGATGTACTGTACTTGTTCTGTTATTTTGTTTGTTGAGAGATTGTAATGTAATGTTTTGCGAAACCATGACTGGAAAAGTGATGCGTAAGTACCTTGTAGTCGACATGATTTTGTTTCTTGAGTTGATGTAATATACTTGTTTCTGTGATTATGTTTGTTGAGAGATTGTAATGTGATGTTTTGTGAAACCATGATGTGATTATGTTTGTTGAGAGATTGTAATGTAATGTTTTGTGAAACCATGTATGAACAAGTGATGCATAAGTTCCTTGTAGTTGACATGATTTTGTTTCTTTAGATGATGTAATATACTGGTATGTTTTCGTTAGGCAATGAAATAAGGATGGAGGGAGTACAGGTTTAATATTTGAAATAAAGATGTATGAAGAGAATCCATATTAGGCAGGATACAGTAATCCAGGGAAAGGGCATGGTATACATTCAACTATTGTAACATGCCAATTTAGTCATTGTTGCAGCGGTAGAAGGGCTTCTCTCTCTCTCTCCTCACCGACGCCAACGCTGTCGCCAGTGACGACGCATTCGCCATGCTGTCCTTGAACGACGAGGACGACCAGCCGAGCAGCGACAGCCTTCTCTCTGACATCGATTATTCTTTCCACGATGTGAGTTCCTCTGTTTTCTCAGGCTAGGGTTAGGCAATGGTAAACCTCTCGATCTGAGCTCCATATGTGCATGCAATCGTATTTACTTCCAGCTTTGCGTTTACCTATAGGCACCACGGACGATCTACGACTCCAAATGAGGGGGCCTAGATCTCGATGGAGAAGTGCCATGTGACCATGGGCTAAAACTGAGGAGATATGTTGCATTCGAAGGCAGTAACACTGGGAGAAGGTTTTTGGGCTGTACAAATCAGGTTTGTTTACATTATGTGCAACAGTGACATGAAGTAAAATGTATCGTGTATGTTCATAACACTATAGTGTGTGTGTTTTTAGGTTGGCCCGGTGTGTAAAGCATTAAAGTGGGTGGATCTTGAGTGGCCAGATGCCCTTAAGAAATTTTTGACACAGTTATGGGAGATGTATGAGTTGGAAAGGTCGAGGAGATTTACTGATGCTTGTGATGCAGCTGAAAAAAATTACAAGCTGTCGGTATGAAATAAGGAGCTGGAACAAGAAATCGAGAATTTGCAGTCAGAGCTAACTGACAGAATCAATGGGAGCTTGGTTGTTGGAACTACAAAGAAGCTTCGGGATAGTCACAGGTTGTTGATTCATAATGCACAAAAGGAGAGGGATCAGCTCAGGGAAGACAAAAATAAGCTAGAGTACTGCATTGCGGATCTGTTGAAGGAACTGAAGAAGGCGTGCGAGGGTGACCAAGGACAGACTACCAAGGATAAAGGAAATTCGAGATGAATAATTTATGTTGTGCCAATGCCTGAAACTAGTTAACTGTAAGACTTGCAGTTGTGCTTTCTTAACTAAGCCAAACTCAATCGTCGAGCAAATTAATTTCAGACGAACAGACATATCATGCATAGAGTTAAGTTCACGCTTACAAAATCACCACTATAGAGGATAAACCAGACAGTTCAGTACTAAATAGACATATGTTGGGTTCAAGCGAGCCTAGCCCGAAGCTGCTTGTTTTCCTCCCTAAGATCGGCCAGCTCCTTCAGTACTTTGTCGTATGCTAGCTGTAGGTTCCAACGCTCCATCACAGATTCGAGAAGTTGGTTCGTAGCCATACGATTTTCCTTCAAGGTCCCTTTCATGATCTCCGTCTGGTTCCTAGCCGAGGTGCGGCCTTCACTATGAAGCTTCGCCTAGCTGGCGTTTAACTCCTTCAGTTTCTGGCACTTGTCAGAAAGGACCGCGAGTTCAGTGTGCAGGTGGTCAAAGGCCAGTTTCTGGCAATTCTCCTTCTCCCTTTGGATTGCTATCTTGTCATTTAGCCAGGTCACCAGGTCCTGGTCGAGACGCCTCTTTCCCTGCAACAAAAATACATAGTATGGTTTGTTCAGTTCACCAGGACAAGCTGGTTAGTTTCCATAATTAACTGAATCGACTAGTGGCATTGTCATAAATTCAAGGAAGAAGAAATCTAGGACTAATCAACATTTTATGAATCGACTAGTGGCATTGTCATAATTTCAATTTCAAAGATAAATAAGGTTTATCTGCAGTTTAGTGTGATGTGGGTTTTCTCCAATATCACCAAATAGTAGTGGGCTAGTGGCAAATTCATAATGTAGAAACCCATGTCCAAATACATAATGGAAAGAGCACATGGTGTCCATTCATGAACATGAACACCAACACATGTCTAGATAGATAAGGAGTTTCCCTAGGATTCTTATTGCATCCTATAATGGGAAGCAGACTTGGGCATTGCTCCCTGAACCCTAAACATTACAAAAGGAGTGGAGCATGGACTGATATTCGTGCCCCCTCTAACGAGAATCAGACTTGGGCATTGCTCCGATACGCCTCCAGACAAGCCTTGAGCTCCTCGTTCTCTTTCTGAACACCCTCGAGTACGGTGATCCCTCTACTCATGTCCTCCTTCATCTCTTTCACTGCATCCAGGCAATAGTTCATGTCATGGTAGGCTCGGATGGCAGCCTTGGTTTCCTCGACGCATCCTCTAAGTGCCTCGGTGACTTCGTCCTGCAAGAGAGTGCACCTTTCCACGAGATTCTTCTTCTCCTCCATGAGCTCGTTGATTATCTTTATGGTATATTCTTGTCGGTTCAAGTTACGGTCGAGAACTTTCTACAGCCTCACGATGTCACGTGCAAAATCTATCGAGATCTCCTTCTGCATAGATAATTGCTTGCGTAGGCTCTCATTAGCTTGGGTGAGGGAGCGTGCAAGCTCATGTTGGTTGTCAATCTTGCGTAGGCTCTCATTAAGGAAATACCAAGAGATCCAGTCATATTCATGAAAACTAATACAACTCGCAAAAGAAGAAGAATAAAAACTAATGCGGGGCGGATATGATCTAAGAAATCCACATCACAACTCGGAGAAATAACAGTATGGAGATTTGGTACCTTGCTGAGACATCGAACGGGACCAAACGGGTCCTGTAACACCTCCGTCGTGGTGGATTCTGGCTCCATGGCCGGCCTATAATACAAAGAAGAGGAAGAGGAAGAAGAAGAAGAAGAAGCAAAAACAAGAAGAAGCAGAATAAGATCATAATGGAGAAGGAGATGGAGAAGAAGTAGAATAAGAAGACCGTACTAGGAGGAGCCCTTGCCTACTAGAACATTCGGTGCCATTGTCGGGGGAGATTGGGCCTCGGTGAGAGGGGGGCTTGAGAGGCTGGTAGAGCAAGAAGTGCCTCGCGGCGAGATCTCTCCCTTTTCTCCGCGAGGATCGTTGACCGGCCTCTCCTCAGGGGAGCCATGGCTTGCAGGGTGAGGGTGGCGCCGGAAGGAGGAAGAAGATAGTGATTAGTGTGGGAGAAGAGTCAAAGAGTACAAGCCGTGGTCCAGTAGTATGATGACCCACAAGTATAGGGGGTGTATCGCAGTATTTTCGAAGGAAGTGAAACCCAATTTATTGATTCGACACAAGGGGAGCTAAAGAATATTTATAAGCCTTAACAACTGAGTTGTCAATTCAGCTGCACCTGGAAACAATCTTGCTCACAGCATTTTATTAGTAGCAACGGTTTTGTAGTAGCAATAGTAAAGTAATAGCAGTAGTAAAAGTAAAGACAGTAGTAACAATTGTAGTAAACAGTAGGATTAAGGCGCCGTAGGCATAGGGATGAATGGACGGGCGTTGCATGGACAAGACAATTCATATGGCAATCAAGACATAGGGCATTTGCAGATAAATAAGATAAAGCATCCAAGTACTAAATAATCATAGGCATGTGTTCCATATATAGTCATACGTGCTCGCAATGAGAACTTGCACAACATCTTTTGTCCTCCCAGCCTATTTGTAGAGGGGCCTCAAGGGAACTACTGGAAATTAAGGTGCTCCTTTTAATAGAGCACCGGAGCAAAGCATTAACACTCCGTGAACACATGTGATCCTCACATCAAATCCATTCCCTCTAGTTATCCCGATTGCTGTCACATCGGGAACTCTGGTTCCGGACAACAATATGTGTATACAACTTTCAGGTAAGACCATAAACAATACTATCATAATGAATCAATAACATGTTCAGATCTGAAATCATGGCACTCGGGCCCTAGTGACAAGCATGAAGCATAACAAGTTGCAACAAAGTCAAAACGCACTAATAAAAGATACTAGGCACCATGCCCTAACAATCTGATGCCGTTGCATGAATGATCTCATCCAATCCCTACCATCCCCATGGCCTACATCGGGGGATTACTCACTCATCGACGGGGAAACATGGATGGTCGATGGAGAAGCGATCGTGATGATGATGGCGATGATCTCCTCCAATTCCCCATCCCGGCAGGGTGCCAGAATGGAGTTTCTGGTTTCGAATCGCGGAATCTAGTGGTGGCGGTGTAGCGGAACTCTTTCTGGAAAAACGTCGAACCCCTCGGTTTTTAGGTCAAGAGGCATCTTATAGGCGAAGAGGAAGGCCGAGCGGGCAGCCGAGGCGGCCACACCACCCCCATGCGCGGCTTGTCCTGGCCTGTGCGGCTAGGTGGACTAGGCCCCTCATGGCCCTACTCCATCTCGTCTTCTGGCTCCGTGAGCCTTCTGGTGAAATAGGATTTTTGGCATATTTTCCAGGATTTTTCCTGATAGTCGATTTTCTGCACAAAAACTAGACACCAAGGTAATTTTGCTGAAAACAGCGTCAGTCCATCTTAGTTGTATCCAAATCACACAAGTTTAGAGGAAAAACAATAGCAAAAGTGTTCAGGAAAGTAGATACGTTTTGGACGTATCAACTCCCCCAAGCTTAGCTTATTGTTTGTCCTCAAGCAATTCAGTTGATAACTGAGTGCGATAAAAGAAACTTTCATGAACACAGTTGCTTCATAAGATGTATATATTCTCAGCATATGATCAACTACTCAGGCAATTCATAATAAAGAGTATGCAACTAAGTTTACTTAATAGTCATTACAAGCTATGAAGAGATTCCAACTCAAAAATAGTAAGTAGCATGAAACATAAACATAAGCAACATTGCAATGCTCATAAAAAGGTATGATAGAGTGGTATCTCGCTTGCCTTTGATTGTAGAGCAAACATAAATGCCAAGGAACCTCTGAAGTTTAAGTGAAGACTAGAAGTAAAGATATCAAAGATACAAGCAACAAAGTCATGACACAATTAATCAAGTTTTGAGACAAGCAAATTACACTAAGAGTGACAACTATGCTCTCAAGGAAGTGCTCGTAGAATATGTGGTGACTCAACAAGGAAATGAAAAGGTTTTGAAAAGTCTGAAAGGCTTCCAAATGCTGAAAGTATGGTACTCATTATCTTTGAGCTCTCATTGCCCCTATCATGAGCATCTTTAAATGGTTAATGTGAAAGTGAGGTCCAATCTGAGTTATATGCTTGACAGACTATAAACTGGAAATCTCATGTCCCTTGAGTATGAGGGCCGCTCCTCATGCTACTCAACTTTAGTTACCGGTAAGTTCTTGTCATAGTAAATACGTGCGTACCAAAGAGAACCGCCAACGGGGTACCCCTTTCCTGATGATACGAAAGAATCCCCATGTCAAAATGATAAGGTAAGCAGACAACGAGTATCTCAGCAATCTCCTTATTTACCATGGGAAAATGGTGCTTTTTTCTCTCTATCCTCTTTTCTCATATCTCCCCTTTTTTTCTTTTTCTCAATAGATATCTCTTTTTTATAAGAAGAATGCTTCATAGATACTCATTATGGTTACGCTGCAGGTTTCCACCATGACGGCATGGATTAGGTCGGCGGCTCAAGTGTTTCTCTAATACACATACATAACTCCATGGACTTACAAGCTCCCCTTTTATTTCACAGCGACGACATCCGCAAACAAACGAGCATGATATCAACTGGGTATATATTTAGAGGTGTTGAAAGCGTTTCCCGTGACAACACGGTTTTGCTAATCCCCAGCCTATAATTTGTAAGCATATTAATTTCATGGACAGTCACAATGGTTCAGGTTTATTAAGTGCAAGAAATAAAGTGTGCCATCAAGTTTGTGAGAGCTTTAACTAACTAACTTTCTCATAACAAGTGAACATTTTATTTGGAAGAAAACAAGGCATATTGAATATGCATGAAACAGCACATGATGCTAATAGGTAGGTATGGTGGACACTTTTGGCAATATTGGTTTTGGGGAATGGGATGCACGAGTAAAGATTATACTCAGTGCAAGTGGAGGCTAGAAATAGTAAGGGAGCGAAAAACGAGAGAACAATAACTGTCATAATCATGCTTGCAACAAAATAGGACTAATCATGGTATGAAAGTGATTCAAGACTCCTGAGGCAAAACAATTCATCGAGGCTTAACTGATTTTTGTTTCAGTCATATGCATGCATTAGCATGTGCCAAGTCGATTCAAGTAAAACATTCAGAGGAGGATACCACAGTGTCATACCAAGTCATGAATAGAGCAATGCAAGCAAACATTCATATGACATGCTACAAACTATTAGCAAGCTGGAGTTAATCATAAGAAAGCAAGAACTACTAAGCATCCATAAATAACATACACCCTACATGAACAAACTAAGCATGCCCACAATGATGAGTATATGTACAAAAATGAAAACAAATAGAGTTCATTACCAGCCCCTTACCACACCTCAAGTTGTCATTAATCCTCATTATTGCCCCTCATTTGTGTGGCTTGAATAATAACATGAAACCAAATTCTACTGAGGACTGCTGAACCATGCAAGAAACTTCACAAAACCAAAGAAGAACAACAAATATTTTTGGTGTTTTTAATTTTCAAAGGCAAAAAGGAAAAACAAGCAAAGCAACATATTTTTGGGTTTTTTGAATAATTAAGACAAATCCAAAAGGAAAAAAGCAAACCATGGCAAAAATAAGAAGCAAACAAAGAGAAACAACAGAAATATTTTTGGCCTTTTTGTGTTTTAGAAAGCAAAAGTAAAGAAAGAACGAAAACTAAAAAGATAACGAAGCATGAATATACAAAGTACCGACTAAACATGATATGTAGATAAGTGTGATGTCGGTATACCTCCCCCAATCTTAGGCTTTTTACCTAAGTGGGTATCAATCCCAAGCTGGCCAAGATGGAGCACCTCCGTAGTATGGTGAGGAGGTGCCCTCGTCTTGGTGCGAGCTCGAGGACGCCCCACCGTAGTGTGCAGAGTAATCGTAAGAGGGCACATCCTCCTGGTGCTGCCTGTGGAAACCAAGCAAGCGGAGCTACTCGTCCACCTCCTCCTTGGAACGCGACCACGGCCTCCTGTGAACACTGAACAAATTAGATTGCGGCAAAGGAATCTCCCTTTTATCCCCGTCAGTAAACAACATCTTGTATACTAAACGGTCCGTATCAGAGTCAGCAGTGACGAAGTGATGCGTTTTCATGGCAGCAAGATCAAGCCTTTGTGGTGACAATATAGTATCATTAGGATCCACAGAAAGTTCTAACGCAGTAACTATACGTGAAGCAATAATGCCCCCATAAATAGGTCCCCTAGCAGTTAGGCGGCGAGCAATGAGAGAGCCAAGATTGTACCGAGTATCATTATTAAGTGCAGCAGCAAGGAAGGCTAAATGATAATTGGAGATATTAATTGTGTTCTCCCTACCAAGAATGCTAGTAGCAAGGTAATAAGCAAAGTATCTAAGAGCTAGGAGTTGGATGTTTCTTATCTTCCCACGCTGAGCTACGCGGTCATCGTCATTGGTCACACTTTGATAGAGCTCCAGCAAATCAGCGGGTCGCCCTTGGATCTTCTTCATGGTCCCCGTCATGCCTATACCTATAATGCTGCAAAATCTTTCCAACGACATGGTTATAGGCAGATTATAAATTCTGAAAGAAACGGTTGATTGATAGAAGGTGTTAGTGAAAACGAAACTCTCAACAAAAGTTTTGGTGAGCACGGCATATTGCTCACTCTCATCTTCCATGTATGAGGTCAAACCAACCCTCTGAACCAGTAGTAAGAAATCATCGAGGATCCCTGCAGCTTGCAAGAAGCTATAACAAGGAAACGTAGATGGGTGAGCATCCCCCTCATCTCCTTCATTGCCAAAGCATGGTGCAATGAGATCTTCATTGTACGAAGGCCTAAACTGAGAGGCTGATCTTGAGGGCCTTGACCTCCTAGGTGTGTCCCTCTCAAATATTTCTCCAAATGTGTGGTTATTCATTTTTGATATTCTGAAATTTAGACATCCATTAAACAAGTGATTACAAAGTGAATACATAATGAAGGGCACTACTCATAGGGACTTGTAAGAGGCCTAAACAGGCATCAAAACAATATCTCTAAGCATTGAACAAGATTACAAGCTCTCATAACCTGTCACCTACAGCAGCAAAATACTCAAGATATAAACCACTAAACACAAATCTACTTGGACAAGCGGAGGAGTCACATACCAGACAACAAATGCTCCAAATTTCAGAAGCAAAGATGGGCTGAGCAAGGAGATCAAAAAATCATGGGCAAGAACAGCAAGAACGCGATTTCGAGCAAAGAACTGATGTTTTCTCGGGAGAGAGAAAGAAGTGGGAAGTGAGAGAGTGAGTGGAGGGCCAGGGGTGGCCCACACCATGGCTAGGCGCGCCCATGGGCTGGCCGCGCCACCAGGTGGTATGCCTGCCTGGTGGGCCCCCTGGTACTCTCCAGGCACTTCTCTGCCCCTTTTTTCATGTAAAATTTTAATATGAATTTTCTGGGATTTTTCGAGACACTTTATTTTTCATCAATTTAGGTATAGATGAATGATTTTCTGACACAAAGATTTTTTCAGAAAGATGCAAAAGCAAAATAAAGCTAAAGCTTCAGAAGTTCTAAGACACTCTAATATGCAAGAAACTAGCAAAAGAAAAGTAAACTAAGCGAAAGCAAAAGCTAAAATGAATAAAATGAAAGTAAGCTAGGATAATCATGGTGAAAACATTGTTTTACTCATTAAAATCCCTTTGTTAACAAGGTTGATCAGGTCTTGTTACCAAAACAATATTATATGAAACAAAACTTTATATTCCACTAATGATTATGTTACCTCAACCTTGAGAGCAATGGTCCCAATCATAATAATATCATATTTGTCTCGTGGTATGGGACATTATATTTCTTCAACTTGAATGCCCTCAATATGTTCAATTGAATTTAAACCATAATTCCTATCAATCTTCTTGGGGAAATAGACAGTATGCTCCTTGTCATTAACATTAAAAGTCACCTTTCCTTGATTAAAATTAATAACAGCTCCTGCAGTATTAAGAAAAGGTCTCCCAAGAATAATAGACATATTATCATCTTCAGGCATTTCAAGCACAACAAAATCAGTTAATATCAAGCAATTATGAGCCACTTGAATAGGTACATCCTCACATATACCAACAGGAATAGTAGTAGATTTATCAGCCATTTGCAAAGATATATCAGTTGGTATTAGTTTTTCTAGTGGAAGTCTCTTGTAGATAGAAAAAGGCATAACACTAACTCCTGCTCCCAAATCACACAAAGCAATTCTAACGTAACTATTTTTAATAGAGCATGGAATAGTTGGAATCCCTGGGTCTCCAAGTTTCTTTGGAACTTTACCATTTAAGGAATAATTAGCAAGCAAAGTAGAAATTTCTTCATTAGGGATCTTCCTTTTATTAGAGACAATATCCTTCATATACTTTGAATAAGGAGGTAATTTAATAGCATCAGTCAAAGGAATTTGCAAGAATAAAGGTTTCATCCACTCACAAAACTTTATAGTGTTCATCTTCCTTTGACTTGTGTTTCTTATCAGGGACAGGCATAGGTTTTTGGACCCAAGGCTCTCTTTCACTACCATGTTTCTTAGCAACAAAATCTTCTTTAGTGTATTTAGTATTCTTAGTATGCCTTTCAGGTTCTTCTCCAACATTTTCTTTATTAGCAACTTCATTTTCTTCATTACAACTTTTAGTTTCAGCATCAGAGACATATATACTATTAGGATCTTTAGCAGGTTTAGAGGGTTCTACAATAGTTTTATGTTTCTTCTTTCTTTTCCTAGGAGTAGTACCACTATTTTTAGCTTGTTGAGAATCCTGCTCAATTCTTTTAGGATGCCCCTCAGGATATAGATGATCCTGGGTAGCAGCACCACTTCTAGTTCTAATCTCATAAGCATGTTTTTCTTTAGCAGCATTAACTAGCAAGTCTTTTTGTACTTTAATAAGCTGATCAATTTGAGTTTGAACCATTTGAAAATGTTTAACAAGCATTTTAACATCATTAGAGTTTCTTTCCACAATATCCTTCAACTCAACAATAGCTCTAGAGTTTTCCATTAAATGATTTTGCACCCTTTTATTGGAATTATCTTGCTTAACAATAAAACTATCGAATTCTTCTAAGCATTGATCAGGAGGTTTAGAGTAAGGGATATCACCTTCATCAAAATGTTGGAGAGAGTGTACCTCAATAGTGGATGAGTGGGGGATAGGCTTACATAATTCTTCTATAGGAGGTAAATTATTGACATCTGCAGCTTTAATTCCCTTCTCCTTACGACATTTCTTAGCTTCCTTCATCACTTCATCATTTAGTTCAATAACTCCCCTCTTCTTTGATGTTGGTGTAGGCGCAGGGATAGTTGTTTCAGGTATAGCTGGTTCAGGAGGAGTCCAGTCTTCATAATTCTTGCTTATTTTAACCATTAATTCCTCAGCTTCCTTGGGAGTCCTATTCCTAAAAATACAATCGGCACAACTATCTAGGTATGTCCTAGATTCTTCAGTTAGTCCATTATAAAATATATCAAGAAGCTCATTCTTAGGTAATGGGCATCCAATGCATGAATCAAAGCAAAAAACCTTGCCCATGATTCATACAATATCTCTTTTTCTCCCTGTTTAAAATCAAAAAGTTCCTGCAAAATAGCATGTCTAGCACTAGGAGGAAAATATTTCTGTAGGAAAGTACTAATCAAGCAATCAGGGCTATCAATAGATCCAGGAGGTAAATTACTAAACCAAGTTTTAGCTTCTCCTTTTAATGAAAAAGGGAAAATTTTAGCAACAAAGTAGGTGCGCATCTTAATATCATCATAAAACAGGCCAATCATGGTAGAAATCTCAGTCATATGTGCTACCGCACTTTCATTCTTAGTCCCACAAAAAGGTTCTTTCTCAACAATAGCTATGTAAGATACACTATAAGAAATGTGCTAACTGGTGACCTCAAATATTGGTCACAAAAAGGTCATACTAGTCCATCTATGACCTTTCTATGACCAAAAGAAGTAGGTCACATAGCGAGCATCACTATAGACAACTCACGACCTTTTTTATTTGGTCATTGACAATTATGACCAAAATAGATGGTCATAATCTCCATGAGCAAAATTTTGGTCATGCGTAATTTGGCTTGTCCACGTCAGATCCAACGTGGTCATCCTACGTGGCAGGTTCTAGATCAAAATCATCCTGGTCCAGTGTGGTGCTCTACATAGGATAAGCCCAACAATTCTTGCCTTATCATGAGAAACATGGGCTAAGCTCAATCTAGCCTTTTTATTTTCTAGGCTTTGGCCTTTTCATGATCTATTTATTGTTAATTTCAACGTGTTTGCAGATTTATATATTGTTCCAGTCGAATATATTTTGGGCCCTATCCTTTTTAGAGGCCAACAAGCATTTAATATATTTCAAATGTCCAAGCAGTAAATATCCAATATTTTAGTAAGCAAAGCCCAAATAACGTTTTCAGTAATGCAACAACAATTAGAACATATATTATAATCAAGAGATAGTTCACATAAGCCAGGAATATATAACAGCGACAAAAATATTACAATGATGCATTACAACCATTTCATAATTCTGATCACCCAGAAACATATAACTAGCTACAAGAATATGACTATCTACCCGTTGGCGAGTATGTATCCTTCGCTTGTTCCAACTTCTTTAGCTTGGAGCTCCTGAAGGAGAGAAAAAACGGTGGTTATATGGATGTCAGTCGGAAAGAAAGCAATATCTTTTAACAATAGCAGTAGCCATAATATAATGAAGAAACATGGCGTTGCAGCCCACTCTATAACAACAAAGAGCACAGAATAAAAGTGCACTAAGATGCAAGATAGAAATTAAGATACAACTAGCGCACTATTTATCACAGTTAATTGTTTTTCCATCATATTACATCAAACTTAAAAAAACAGAATTTTTTACACAAAAAGTCCAAATAGATTTGGAAAGACGTGCTACAACAATTATTTGTAGGATACAAAGCAAGGTATACGTATGGCCGGGCAAACATAACCCTCTGACCACAATTAAGTATCACTTTTGTGTTTAATGTCTTGGCTGCAAGACCAAAGCCATTTGCACTAGCAGCTATAAGCACAACAAATAAAAATAATATAAGGTTGACCTCATGGGAAGATGTTAGCATCTTTCGGCTCACAAATATGGAAACTTAAACTCTTAAGGTACTTCAAGGAGCAACATGCAAGATCCTAAATCCTAAACAGTTATTTTTTAATGCAAAGAAACCAACACAGAAACCTGCCTTCACAATTTATAATCTGTTGAAATAATTCCACACATAAAATCCCATGATTATAAGCATGCTAAAAAATGCTCTCACCAAGGCTAGCGACTAAAGAATTACACCAAATTCATTCCTTGGTATATTTTCAAATACTCCCAGTAAACACTTTCTTGAACACTTGTTTCAACACATTTGTCAAGAAACATATGTATTCTAGCAGAGGAAAAGAGAAAGGCGTTTTGAATTGCTTGTTGTGGATCTAGACAGTTCCCCCTTTCTCACACTGTCTACGAGAAACTAATGAATGTTTAATCAGTTTTCCTACATTTGCTAATTCTGTTACTTGGAACAAAATGATGCAACATATAAAGAGAAGCCACATCACAATTCAAATTCGATTCTTCAAAGACTGAGTCGGACAAAATCAGTTACTATAAATATAACATACTCGCACTAGATAAGCAATGGCAAAGCTAAGACACATAATAGTTTCAAGTCCATAGTAGCATAGACCGCAATGCATAGTACTCTACAGAAAGTTTCAATTTCCACAGAACACTGTTCGAATAGAGCACTATCTTTAACTAGAATTAGGGAAGGACACACTTACAAAGTACAGATGCAAAGTTGTCTCGCTGCAACTGTAAGGGTACATTAGTACATGATATACTTCTTGAGATCCATTCAATTGTGAACCCACTATCTCATACAAAACTGCTTTGCTGCAATCTACTGTTCTGTAAGTAACAATACTCAACACACGAATCCACTAGACTAGGTAAAACGAACAAATAAATTTTAGATAAGAGAAAAACATCAGGTAAATCTCACATAGAAGAATTTTTATACCACCTTTGATGTGCAATGATAACCGTATCAGCAGAAATAATTCCCTTGCCCGAGACAAATAGCTTCCAACATATGAAACTGCAGGCATTCTGTGCTTCAAAAAATAAGTGATTATTATTATTTCCTCAACTTGTACAGGCTACCAAATTAATCGATAAATGGGACCATAATAGAATATGCTACTGTTTGTACACTGAAATATGTGCAACTAAAACCTTTGTTCAATCAAAGTAACTCCACTTGTTGGCCACAAATGCAGAAAACTTATATGTAATTCATACTTCCGCTGGCAATAGATGGCAATCCTAGTATGTCAAAAATTTAATGAACAAATGCTCCAATTCCACTAACTCGACAGCTCCTCCATAAAACAAGCAGGTCAAACACACAAGCTAGAGTGATGGCATGGATCTTATGAACACATCCTAGGATACAAAGCGAGTACCTGCAACTCAAGCTTAGTTAACTGGTTAATTGTGTGTGCTTCTTCCTTCAAAATCGTCGAGATGAATCCCCGACGAGGACTCCTAAATAGGAGCTCTGCACACATAAAATAAATAAATAAATTATAACAGTGTAGATTTATGTGCAACTAACAGATTGAGCTAGCAAAACAAACTACTATGCTTGCTATGCTAAGATATTCCTAGAACCAATCAACTCAGACTTGATCTTCTCTTAGGGAACAAACTACTATGCTTCTTCTGTAAGTAACAAAACTGCTTTGTGAACCTCTTGTCTTGGGTCGTGAGCTCCCCTCCTAGGGACTTGATCTTCTCTTCCAGCTCTTCAATCTTCTCGTCCTTCTCCTTGACTAGGGCACAAAGCTCGTCATTCCTCACGATCTCAAGGCAGCTCCCCTTCTGAAGGTCATTGATGTGGAACTCCAAGTCTTGATATAGGATTCTTTTATGCTTGCATGTCTTCCTTTCCTCTGGGGTTAACTCGATTGGAAATCCCTTCTCATCACGTCTTCCAAGGAGTTTGATGTAGTGGCCTTCAACCTCTTCATGGTGGCGTCCGCAAAGGCGTCCAGTGAGTTCCTGCAAGCTGATGCTAAGTCCCTTCTCCTTGGAGTCGCCGGTGACGTTGAGTACAATGGCCTCTGTCTTGGGTTCTGTCTGACTGCGCCCTGGTTGGATGACTTCAATCATCCAGCATCCTTCCTTGTGCATCTTCCTCAGCTCGCTTCCCTTGATTGATGGCATGGGTAATTGCAATGTCTTGATGATGTCCAGAAGGCATTCCCCGAAGCGCGGGCACTTGATGTCTTCGGCGGTATCGTAGTAGAAGGCCGTCATCTTTTAGGTTAGGAGAGAGAAAAAATTAGGCACAAGGTGATAAGGAAGAGAAATACTAGAAGAGTACAAATAACTTAGAAGAATATAGAAAGCAAAAACACACATGGTAAAGGTGATTTCCAATCCTAGGGGTCACGTCCTATAGGCAACTTTGTGCTCTGATACCATCTGTTGCGACCTCGGATCGTTAAGGATCCTAAGTCCCTGTGATTAACATGTTAGTCCCTGGATCAATAGCTAGCACTTCACAGTCGATGAATATCATGTAAAACACAAGTCATTATTACACGAATAATGCAGAGTATAATTATTACAACTTGCATAGCTTATAGCTAGCTCAAATAAAACAGCGGAAACTAAGTAAAACTTGAGTCCATCAACGCCTCAGGCTAGCTGCGTGAAGACCCGCGATCCCTACGCACCTTTCAATCTTCGGATTCTGCACATAAGACGTGTAGCCAACAAGTTGGGTCAATACTTTGAATGTATTGGCAAATTACACCAAGGAAAGAGTAAGACTATCTCTACATGCAAGGCTAAGAGTAGGCTCTAGGGTTCATTTGCGTAAAGCCGATTTTATCAATGTAATAAGAAAAGAGGAGGAAAGTTTTCCCTACTTTGAAAACTTTGATAAATAGTATAGGGTCGAATGGAACATGTGGATATTACTCACCAAGTGCCCAATCAACCTAGCACTTGGATATTACGCACCAAGTTCCCAAAATCCCACCCAATGGCGATATTACTCACGCCTTGGGGTTTATGAAACGTTAAGTTTGGAAAAGAGAGAGGAAGATCTTTCAGAGGCTCCATCCTTCAGATGCTCAAAGTTGTTCTGTTTCCGTGAACATGGCTGATCGATTAGATTGCAATACTCTCGAGAGGTTGTGCACTTTCCCCACAATCCACGATCAAGTCCTTTTACAGACAAGACCATGGCGATGCCTTCCCTTAGTAGCCCCTCTACCAGCTGGATCCAACCGTGCCAAGAACCTCCATATGTTGGTACCCCGGTGAGGTTTCCCACTAAGTGTTAAGCCAAGACAGAGCCCATATGTATTGTGGTTGCACGGGAAGCTTCTGAATTCTGAAACATGGCAGACTTCTTTGATTCCTGGGCGGCCGTCCTCCACCAAAATCCCACTCGTTGACCCGACAACCATTCCGCCCAGAAGGAAAATTTAGTTTTATTTTGAAGGGGGTTTTGAGAAGAAAAGTTCGCTCGAGAGAGCTCCC
Source organism: Avena eriantha (assembly GCA_910589775.1). Classification (NCBI taxonomy): domain Eukaryota; kingdom Viridiplantae; phylum Streptophyta; class Magnoliopsida; order Poales; family Poaceae; genus Avena; species Avena eriantha. The sequence continues at coordinate 195,730,351 of OU342740.1, read as the reverse complement.
ATGCTTAGAAAATTCTTGAGTCTTTCGAACCCTCCCAACGGTATTTGATATATATAAGTATATAGCATAGCAAGCATAACTTAGAAAAACAGGATAACCTATTGGGATGGAAAATCCTAAGCATAGAGCTACTCATGGCATACTACAAAACCGCACTTGCAAAATAGTACTAAGAAAAATCTACCAAAATCCTACACATGCATGCTACAGAATTTGAAGAGTAAAACATGCATAGTCAAAACATGAACAAATGGTGTAACTTCCCTTGATCCGAGCAGCAATCTACACAACAGTACTCCTCAGCGCACTCCGAGCAATCTAACGAAACAAACATGGATCCAATCACAATTTGCACAAAACAAGTCACGAAGTCAATTATGCATGCATGCAACATGGTAATATGCAAGGATGGATTCAAATTTGACCAAGGGTTTTAATCAGGGGTGTTGTTGAGTTGGGGATATCATTAGAATTAATTCCCCATAGATTTTAAGTATTTTGGGTTAAACCCTAAATAACCAAGCTCAAAACTAGATCTACAACTCCAATCTACCTCGAGACAGATTTGAACACCCTAAGCATGATAAGACAATTTTCTACAAAAGGTTTTGTCGAAACAAAGCCAACGCAACAAGAACCAACTAAAACGGAGCTACGGATAATTTTCTAGAATTAAAATACTCTAATCTAATCTTTAAGTCCTACTGCAAGATTGCTATGACAAAACGGCAATATTATTGTAGATCTGTGTTCTACTCAAAAATATGAATCCAACGGTATATTATATGCATTTTTGCACTAAAACTCGAATTACTATGGATTTTACAAGGTTGGAGCTATTTTTCCCTATTTTAAAAAGAAAAACAAAAGGGGGCCAGCGACGCGGCGACACGTGGCGGCTCGGGACTGGCCAGCGACGCGCGTGTGACGTCGACGCGGGGATGACACGGCAACGACGTGGCGACTGCCACGCGGCGCAACGCGGTTGGCTGGTGCGGTTCGATCGGTTAGATCCGTTGGATCTCGATCCGACGGTCGGAGAGGGCTTATCGGCGTTGGCGACGACGGGCAGCGGTGGCACGTCGGCGGTGAGGTACGGCGGCGCGGCGGTGCTTCTCCGGCCCGACGAAGTGGTCGACGGCGGCCGGCTCCTCGTCGTGGCTGCGTTCCTGGGGGCGGCTGCGGCTCCTCCTTCCCGAGGTGGCGGCGGGCGGCGGTTGGAGGCGGTGAAGTCCGGTGGCGCTCCGGCGAGAGATTGGCGGAGGCTCGGCGGCGGTTGGACGAAAAAAATCTAGGGCTTTTGCGGGAGGCGTGCCGGGGTACTTATAGGCGGCTTGCTTGGCGCGGGGGTCACGGAGTCCGCTCCGAATTCGCCGGAGGCGGTTCGCGCTGACGCGGAGACGGCGGCGTGCTCGAGCCGGACTCGGAGGAGGAGGCGGCTGACGGGTGGGGCCTGCCTATCGGCGGCTGCAGCGCGGGGCGGGCTGGCGACTGGCGGCGGTGTTGGGCCGGCCCAGCCGGGCATTCGCGGTAAGCGCCGCTCGCTCGCGGGCGTGCGCGGTGAATAGGAAGCGGGCTGGCTTCTCTGGCCCGCCTAGGTTAGACTCTTGTGTTTTTTTAATTCTTTTATTTATTTCTGTTTTGCTAATTGTTTAATAACTTTTGCAAACGGACTTCGAATTAGACGAAATTTGTTTCTAAATTTTTTTAAAAAGAAGAGGGTTAGAGTAGGACTTTAACATAACACTTTTGCAAGGGTTTTAGTGGTTCAAAAAGGTTTACCCCCCCCCCCCCCCTCTTTTGTCTATAATTGACTATGGGGTTTAAGAAAATACCTGATGCAGTTTTGATATGTGATGCAATGATATGATGCATGCTTCTAGTAACATCTAAAATTGCGAAATTTGGGATGTTACAATGATATACAGTTGCAGCATAATAATAGAAATAAGAATGATTTGCTAGCAGGTTGCACATTCAGGGAAGCAGGAATGTCATGGAGAAAAACTAATATGTGACTGGTTCTAGTATTACAAGAAACAATACATTGCGGTCGAAAAGAATGCCTTAGACAACTTGGTAATTACCTAAAAATACCATGCAGCATACACTACAGATGATTTTACAGTTTGTGAAAGATTTCAGTAGGCTATTCCGGCGAAAAATATCAGACAAGACCTATATAAATGAAGTACTTTACATTACTGATCAAAATAAGATCCACTACAGAGAAACAGAGAAGGCCTAAAGGCATAACCAGAAAAGGTCATATTGCAACTTCTTATACAGAGAAACAGAGAAGGTCTAAAGGCATAACCAGAGTAGCACTATTGAAACGAGATCCACTACTCTCGACAGCAATGGTAGCAAACCCTCTTTTTTTTCAAAGAAAAGCTGTTTGAGATGAAAGTTCACGAAAACAATTAAATGGATAGGGTCTTGTGAGGTGTGTTATGGTTCCAGAGAGACGACAACACAAAAGAGACCCTAATCTAAATCATTAGCCTCAATGTTACCAGCCTCCGCATCTGACAAGGGGATATCTAAAAGGTCATAATCAAGAAAACAAGTGCAAGGGCTTAAATGCTCATATCATCATTTTAGCACCAGGGTTCACTACAGATCATGTACTGGTATAGTGGTACTTATTGTGTATGTCTTGGCTCCAAAAAGAAGTATATCAAAACCTGAATGAAATCTAGAGAGAAATGGACAGCTAGCACACGACATATCATTCAGTTAAGTACTACTAATCTAGGACTTCACTTCAAATAGGACAGACTTACTGATTGAATTTTATGGATACAGCTTATTCAAGATCAGCTAGCAACACCACGCACAAGATCAGCTAGCAACACCGCGCACAGTCTTGGATCAAGCTAATGTACATGACAAGGCATTATTTTTACAATGCTCCAGATGACTGCAAGATACACTAGAATTTTAAGTAATGTAATTCTCGGAATACGTGATCCCATTAAGTTTCTCGAGAACTTTTCATTGTCTCATGCAAACATCCAAAACTGCATAGGTTCACATCGTTACACAACCAAACAACCAAAACTCATGAGATACATCTTGTTCCAGGCAAGCAGTCAGTGTCACTCACATGGCGATCAAGTATAGTTGAAATGACAAAGCACAGCTCCACAACCCCATCACAAAACGAGTATTGTCGCATCAATTTAGATCAGTGAGGACAACACCACTATGGACACAACATCATCTAGCCAGGCAACTAGTTAGCATGTTAGATGGATTCATCAGCAAATCCAAACGAAATGGCACCTTTGATTCTGTGGATTCATCGCCCGATGCAGTCTGCCGCAGAAGTGGTTGCAGTGGCGAGATCAAGGTGGCCAGATCAGCAGCATGGATGCCCAGGGCTGCGAGATCCAGGCGGTCGGATAGCCTGATGCATGTACCCTCATGCGTCATTGGTGGCGCCCCAGCTAAGTTGTAGCTCCGGTCGACAGACTATCCTTGCACGCGTCACTGGCTAACAGGAGTTGCATGAGGCTGGCCTTATTCTCCTCCTTTTCTGCACGGGTAGGAGCATGAGTAGATGAAACAAATTGAGATCTGAAGGGGGAGAGGAAGGTCATATCAATAGCTTACACGGTAGGGCGAAGTCGATGCAGATGTCGTGGAGAAATTCCAGCCATGGGAGGATGTCCTTGTCACTGGTCCAGCAGCCGAGCCTCTAGAGCTTTGTGGAGGCGCAGGGGATTGGGTGGATGTGGTGGCCGGGGAAGAGGGGATTTGGTGGGTGTGATGGCCTAGCGCGAAGAGCTCCTCCATTGCCTAGGGTTAGAGGGGAAGAGGGGATTTGGTGGATGTGGATCGGAATGTGGCGGCGCGAGAGAAGTGTTAGGGTTAGTGAAGGGGTCGGCGAGGAACTTGAACAAAATGTTATTTTCGTGAGGGCGCGGATAATGGGCAGGCCAGCGCTTCTAGTTTCGACCCTGCGACGAGTTTTCACGCGCCAACTTTTATTCAGGATTTACCCAGTGTGACTGCCACTAGGTCCAAGATTTTGAGGTCCCATATTGCAGTGTAATTTTTCAGTCTAGGTGTACCATTAGGTACATTTCTTTGTGCTCCTCAATCTAGAAACCTACTATAGGCATAAGTTGAATAGTACCTGTAGTCAGATTTCAGAAAAAAATTTATATTGTTGTATATATATTCGAACTACCTCTGGATGCACGCCGGTATTTCATATTTTCTAAAGTTTGTTGTGAAAAATAATAGTGTACTACCTCTGATCCATAATAAGTATTGCAGTTTAATACAAATGTACGACTCTTATTATAAATCGTATGGAGTAGTTGTTTTGGAAACCATGGTATTATAGATGGTATTATTCCTATAAGATACAACTATGGTTTTTAGTATATTCCCGAACAACGGGATTCATAGCTTAAAGAATACTGATACGATATTAAATAACAAAAATGAACTCCTAGTCTAGTGGAGCTTGGTTGCAAAGATTCGCAGCGCTCCGAGTGAGAAAAAAGGGTGTTCTGAGAACCAACCACGATAAATAAAAGTTTTAAAATGTTACCATCCTGTTTAAAAAAAATATTAGACCACATTCCATGGATAATGTCCCAACTGGGATATGCAAGCCCCATTGAGACATGTATATATGACACATATGTGGATGCCTGCCACATGGACATGACATCTAAACAAACCTGTTGAGGTGGCAAACGGGTCATTTTTAATCATCGTGAATTATCAGTGATGACCATTTAAATTGGTCATGATCATCAAAATTTAAGGACATAGAATAGTGTTGTGTATGTTATGACCAATTAGTGTAAATAAGATATGACATTCCTCATAAAAAAGGTCATAGTTTTTCAATGTTTGGACCCTCTCAAATGTCCTATGACCACCTGGTTCGAAATAGTCATAGATCTATGACCAATTCATTCACGGTCACTACGAGAAGGTCACAAGTTAACACATTTCTTGTAGTGATAGATCAAGAGAGAAATCATAATCCTTATCTTTAATGTTTATGGGAGATGCAGCAAACTTAGCATTAGGAGACAATTTGGGTTCATAGTACGCCTCTCAAGGAGACTCTTAACAGCACCCCTGTCATGGGTGTTTTGACATTCTTTAATAAATTCATCGGTCATCTCAATATAACCGTGTTCAATATCAGAGCTCTCTCTAGACTCAGGTGAACTGACAGGTGTAGTAGTGTCTTCATTAGGAGTTTCAGTATTTCCAGCTATAGTTCTAGCAATTGTAGCATCTAGGAAAGGACCTAATGAACCACTCTTATCAAGCATAGTAGAAGCAGCATCGTAAGTATCAGAAGTTTCAGATTCAGCAGTAGTAGCAGTGTGTGTAGCATGTGTATGTGGGGGTGTAAGGAGCTTACTCATAACAGATGGTGAATCAAGAGCAACATAGGTGTTTAGAACCATACCTCTTCTTGTAGTGGATGGCAAAATAGGAACCTTGCCATCACGAGACTTACCCATGATGGATGGATGGCAGCGAACAATAGTGATTCCAAGTGGACTTGATAAATAAAGCTATGCTCCCTGGCAATGGCACCAAAAAATAGACTTCATGACCCACAAGTATAGGGGGTGTATCGCAGTATTTTCGAGGGAAGTTAAACCCAATTTACTGATTTGACACAAGGGGAGCCAAAGAATATTTATAAGCCTTAACAACTGAGTTTTCAATTCAGATGCACCTAGAAACAATCTTGCTCATAGCAGTTTACCAGTAGCAACGGTTTTGTAGTAGCAATAGTAAAGTAATAGTAGTAAAAGTAAAGACAGTAGTAACAATTGCAGTAAACAGTAGGATTAAAGCGCGGTAGGCATAGGTATGGATGGACGGGCGTTGCATGGACAAGACAATTTATATGGCAATCAAGACATAGGCCATTTGTAGATAAATAAGATAAAGCATCCAAGTACTAAATAATCATAGGCATGTGTTTCATATATAGTCATACGTGCTCGCAATGAGAACTTGCACAACATGTTTTGTCCTGCCAGCCTGTTTGCAGCGGAGCCTCAAGGAAACTACTGGCAATTAAGGTGTCCCTTTTAATAGAGCACCGGAGCAAAGCATTAACACTCCATGAACACATGTGATGCTCACATCAAAGCCATTCCCTCCGGTTATCTCGATTGCTGTCACTTCGGGGCCTTTGGTTCCGGACAACAATATGTGTATACAACTTGCAGGTAAGACCATAAACAATACTATCATAATGAATCAATAATATGTTCAGATCTGAAATCATGGCACTCCTAGTGACAAGCATTAAGCATAACAAGTTGCAACAAAGTCAAAAAGTACTAATAAAAGATACTAGGCACCATGCCTTAACAATCTGATGCCATTACATGAACAATCTCATCCAATCTCTACCATCCCCATGGCGTACAGCGGGGGATTACTCAGTCATAGATGGGGGAAACATTGATGGTCGATGGAGAAGCGATAGTGATGATGATGGCGATGATCTCCTCTAATTTCCCGTACCGGTAGGGTGCTAGAACAGAGTTTCTGGTTCCGAATCGTGGAAACTGGTGGTGACGGCGTAGCGGACCTCTATCTAGAAAAATGTCGAACCCCCCTCGGTTTTTAGGTCAAGAGGCATCTTATAGGCGAAGAGGGAGGCCGAGGGGGCAGCTGAGGCGGCCACACCACCCCCAGGCGCGGCCTAGCCTGGCCCGCGCGGCCAGGTGGTGTGGGCCCCTCGTGGCCCTACTCCATCTCGTCTTCTGGCTCCATGAGTCTTCTGGTGAAATAGGATTTTTCGCATATTTTCTGGGATTTTTCCTGATAGTTGATTTTCTGCACAAAAACTAGATACCAAGGTAATTCTGCTGAAAATAGCGTCAGTCCATGTTAGTTGTATCCAAATCACACATGTTTAGTGGAAAAACAATAGCAAAAGTGTTCAGGAAAGTAGATACGTTTTGGACGTATCATAGTACCACTACTATTATACAAGACCACCGTGTATGGCCTACCTTCTCAAAGAAGCCAGGGAGGCAGGGATAGGGAATTGATGGGACTTGTCTTTATTGCGATGGACAGTTCAATGGTCTTCAGCGCCGCCTAAAATCCAGTATATAATAAGAGGAGTGCGAGCCGGGTGGTCATCACGGGCATCGGCGCCCACGTCCCGCGTGCGTGTGTCACGTGTTGATGGGGCAATGACGTGTGCAATTACTGCATGATCACGTCGGCACGTCGAACTCCGTTTAACTCCACGTTGACAGGCACACACGAGATATTTACGAGTCTAGAATACGTTGTGCCACATTTGTTGTAATCAAATTATGTTCAGTAGGCAAGATATTACTTTTTTTTGATAATCGACAAATGCATGTGTGAACACAACGCACAAAACCGCTGCTCGTCCTTGATCAGATCGGCACCCCACTCTATGTACCCGCCATCGACCATTCCGAACAACTTCCTCGAGCACGATGCCCCCTCGCCGTGGCAATGGCAGGTCCAAGCCGTCCACTGACCGTCCTACGTCCCCCACTCTTTGCTGCATCATTCGCACTCGCGAGTCGCCTGCTGAGGAAGCACGTCGTCTCTGACCGTGCCAGGATCCATCGACATCGGCACTCAAGGACACCGCAACGTCGAAGCTCGTACCGGACGCGCAGGAGGAGCGTGGGGTACCTACAGCGACGGATGAGCGCAAAGCAGCAGCCAAGACGGGGGCACGTGTTGCACCGGGGAGTACGGACAAGAAGAGGAACGAGAAGAAGACCAAGAAGAAGAGAGAGGACAACTATTTGGACGAGTCCGACTCGGCCAACAAGGAGGCATTCATCGATCAGTTGGAGGCAGAAGCGGAGGAGAGTGACATGGACATGTGGGACTACGAAGAGGAGGAGGACTCCGACGAGGAGATAGCACGCTTATTCGAGAAAGGGGGTGGTGTTGAGTCATCAGAGGAGGACACCGACGAAGGCGATGGCAAGGACCATGGCGTTGACGAAGACGAGGACGAATCGGAAGACGAAGACGATAGCTTCTTCGAAATATGATCATTTATTTTATTTATTTTATTTAGATAGATGGATTTCCACTTGTTTATGGAGGTAAAGTATCGGTGGCACGGATAGAGAGGTGGCATGGATAGACCATGCATAAAAAAGTGTAGAAGTGAGGGGTTATCCTGCCCGTTGGATCACATAGGATCAACGGTTGGTGGAGATGATCCGCGTGACATCTACGTCAGCCAATCAGGGCGTAGCACCTAGAGTGAGCACACTTTTGGGATTTTGTGAGATTTGTGACTAAGAGAGAGGGCAAATCTCTTTTCACAAACCACATATGGAACTACCATTGTCATTGAAATGTGTATACTTTCATTAACCACATCTAGAGTCATTTCATGTCTATTCTTTTTACAAACCACATATGGATCCACCAGAGTTCATTGCATGTGTGTTCTCTTCACAAACCACATATGGATCCACTAGTTTCATTGCATGTGAGTTCTTTTCACAGACCACATATGGATCCACCAATGTTCATTGCATGTCTGTTCTTTTTAGAGACCACATATGGATCCACCAGTGTCATTGCATGTGTGTTCTTTTTATTAATAACAACTAGAGTCACTGCATGTTTGTTATTTTCATTAACCACATATGGATCCACCAGTGTCATTGCATGTGTGTTCTTCTCATTAACCACATCTAGAGTCACTGTATGTATGTTCTTTTCACAAACCACATATGGATCCACCGGTGTCATTGAAATGTGTGTTCTTTTCAAAGAACACATATGGATCCACCAGTGGCATTGCATATGGATCCACCAGAGTTCATTGCATGTGTGTTCTTTTCACATTCCACCTATGGATCCACCAATGTCATTGCATGTGTGTTCTTCTCATTAACCACAACTAGAGTCACTGGATGTCTGTTCTTTTCACAAACCACATATGGAACCACCATTGTCATTGAAATGTGTATTCTTTCATTAACCACATCTAGAGTCATTTCATGTCTATTATTTTCACAGACGACATATGGTTCTACCAGAGTTCATTGCATGTGTGTTCTTTTCACAGACCACATATGGATCCACCAGTGTTATTTCATGTTTATTCTTTTCAGAGACCACATATGGATCCACCAGTATCATTGCATGTGTGTTCTTTTTATTAACAACAACTAGAGTCATTGCATGTGTGTTATTTTCATTAACCACATATGGATCCACCAGTGTCATTGCATGTGTGTTCTTCTCATTAACCACAACTAGAGTCATTGCATATCTATTATTTGCACAAACCACATATGGAACCACCATTGTCATTGAAATGTGTATTCTTTCATTAACCACATCTAGAGTCATTTCATGACCATTCTTTTCACAGACCACATATGGATCCACCAGTGTCATTGCATGTGTATTCTTTTCAGAGACCACATATGGATCCATCAGATTTCATTGCATGTGTGTTCTTTTCACAATCCACCTATGGATCCACCAGTGTCATTGCATGTGTGTTCTTATCATTAACCACAGCTAGAGTCACTGGATATCTGTTCTTTTCACAAACCACATATGGAACCACCATTGTCATTGAAATGTGTATTCTTTCATTAACCACATCTAGAGTCATTTCATGTCTATTCTTTTCACAGACCACATATGGATCTACTAGAATTCATTGCATGTGCGTTCTCTTCACAAACCACATATGGATCCACCAGTGCCATTGCATATGTGTTCTTTTCACAGACCACCTATGGATCATGTAACACCCTCAAATCATGTAACACCCTCAAATCACCGCCAGTGGTGCCAGTTAATAGCCGCCAGTGTTACAGAGTGGTATCACGTAACACCCTCAAATCGGCCCTATGCAAGTTTTAGCGATTCCCGCCAAACCCGCATAAAAACAATTCAAGGACGCCCACCAGGCACTTTCGTGTGGGTGGAAAACGAAGTAATACCATTACACACCAGTCCTTGATGGGACCCACAGAACATATATATACATTAGCGACTCCATGAGTCAATAATACAGATATAATATACAAAGATCCAAATCACCTTGAAACGATAGAGCGTCCGACTACGGACAATATGCAAATGGGGCTAAGAGCCCTGAAGAATAACCAATGGCATCCATAACCCTGCCTAGGCCAAGCCGGAAGGGTAACCCTGCTAACGACGACGATCTCAAACCTGCTAAAAAAAAAGGGGTGCCGACAAAGGGCAAAGGGAAAAGAGGAGCGTCAGTACTGAGGCCAGTACACGGCGAGGCTAGAATTCGGCGGCTCTCGCCAACATAGGTATGGTGGACTGAAGCGACAGCGCAGCAGCACTAATCAACCTATAGAGACTCAGTAAAACTGGCGGCTATTAGAGAGGGATAAGAAAGACCTATGCGAATCCAACCTGATACTAACACCAAACATAGCCATCCTGGTATCTCCCCCTCGAAACCAAACGAGGAAGTCAAGCCGAGGAAACTCACACGGTTGGCAGATTTATTTATCTTGCCATGGAAGTTATCCGATTTACTAGACATCTCAGCTACAAGTCCAATTATAGCAGTAAACTTTAGTTATACTTGTCTATGATCGAGAAACTGTGCTCCAAGTCGTCCATATCCGCGGACACGGCTTTTCGAAAAGATTTAACCCTGCAGGGGTGCACCAAAGTATCCACACGCACTTCGACCCTTTTTGCCAGATCAATTAACATACACCCATCGGTATGTCGGCGGGGCCTAAGTCATGACGTTTCCCAGACCAAAAGCAAGTACATGGGGGCCACCCCACTAAGCTACCTGCAACAAAGTCGGCCGGCTCCGAGACGGACCCAGGGTTTGCGACGACGGCGGTAAACGACTGGGAACCCTAAAAGTGTGACTGGGCTTGTCGATACCGCGAAAACATGGCGCGATCCAAAACAGTACAGGTGCTCCACGCACAAATTAAATAAAACAGTAAACATGGCATAAGTACAGAATAGTAATAAAGCCCCAAACTACTTGTGGCCCCCGGTACGGTACTTTGAAATCAGGTAGTAAGCCGATGGGGGTGCCCACACACCCCACCTGTGGTTAGCGCGCTCGATCTCGGAACAGCTGTCAAGAACTCGGGTCCTAGGGGACACTAGTGAGCGGTTAAGAACCAAATATTGACTATTACCCACCGGTGCCTCTGCATTATATCTATTTCCAGCATTTTAATTATCAAGTTAAGATGTAAGCCAGGATCATCTCCATCGTTAAGCATCTCCACCATTAAGCATGTGCCAACCTCCCAACAACGGTGGAACAACAACAACGCGAAGCGACACTTAAGCAAGCGACTACGACATGCAAAGGCCGACTATCTATCAAACAACAGGCTATAGGATGTGTCCAAGGCAATATAGAGGCTGCAGGGAATATAAATGGTGCACAGAAACTAAAGCATCACAATACGGGTAGCAATAGATCAACCGGAGGAAGTAAAGACTATAAATGCAAAATAGGAAGAAAGGGGGAGAGTGCTCGCCTAGGAAACACTGTCGAAGGTTCACATCCGGAGAACTTGTCGATACTCGCATCAACTCATCGGCCTAATCCGCGAAGAAGCAAACACTAGAAGAAACACTGGATGCAATATTTAATACTATGGCAGAAGATCTGGCATGATTATGATACGATGCGGATGCGGTGCAATGAGGCGGTATTAAGCGGAACCGGGGCCCCAACGATTAATTAGACAGTTCAAGTTATTTAGAACCCCTGCAATTTAAATGTTGAATTAACAAGGCGAAACAGGGCATCGGTTCGCTACACAAATTTAAATGGAGGCGATATGAGACAAATATAGCCCGCATATAGTCTCCATATTTATTTATTAGATGAATCGATAGAATACCCCCGAATAAACACAATATGTATGCAAGCATGAGCCATTTAATATGCAACAAGATATATGTTATATTTTATAGTAAAGGGCTCGGAAAAGAGGGTCGCACATCTCGGATCGAAGATCTTGGGGGTTCGGACAGGTTCGGGTTCGGCGGGATCGGTCTTCGGATCCGAGAGGGACAAGAGCGCCGGGTGCGGCCTTTGGGTCCAGGAAGGAGTTCTCGGTGCTCCGTGTGGTCGATCTTTGGGTCACCGGGTCCCTGTCGGAGATCTTGTCTTTAGGCATCCTTAAGTGGTGACAGATCGTAGGCGTCGCAGCGGAGATAGATGGGAAACACGTTCACTGTCACCACACCATCCGGTCCGCGAAGACGGAGACATGAGACACGCACGAAGCTGTATCGTGGCTGAATCGAACATGCAAAACCGGCAGAAGGTTACTGCAGGGGCGGCACATGGCTCTGGCTCACAAAAACGAACATAAGGTGGTGGAGCTGGCCGTGAGGCGCTGGCCGGGGAGGGCGACGACCAACGGCGGTGTCGGGAAGGTCGAAGAGGCGGTGAGGGCGGCCAGGACGCGGGGCTCGCTCACGGCAGCGCGTGCAGAGCGGCCGGAGAGGCGACAAACAGCGGTGCCGGAGCTTGGAGATGGACGGTGAGGATGCTGACGACTTGGCAGACGGAAGGAGCGGAGGTAGGTCGGGCGGCGTGCTGCAGAGGAGGAGGCCAAGCGGCGGCGCTGGGTGGAGGCACTGCCGGAGTCGGGAGGGAAGGTGGCCGGCCAGGACGGAGCTCTGCGCGGGCGACGCGGCGGCTTCGAAGGAGGCGGCCAGGCGCGCGCTGCGGGAGGAGAAGGGGCGCCGCGGTGGAGGAGGGCGCCGCGGTGGTTGCGGAAGCGAGGCCGCGAGCTCGGCATGACAGATCCGCGTAGGCCGGGTTGAGCGCGGGCGGCTCCGGGGAAGAGGGCGAGGCGACGACGGAGGCCGGTAGGGAGAGGTGGCCGGGGATCGCGGCGAGCGGGGCGGGCGAGAGGAGAGGGTGACGCGGGGGTGAGCGCGACGTGGCGGCGGGAATTGCGGGATTGGGGGCGAGCGTCCGTGGCGTGTGGGCGTGAGCGGGGAGATGGTAGGGCCAAGCGGGGGAGACGTGCGGGAGTTGGGTGACGCGGGACAGGAGAGGGGAGAGAGAGGCACGAGCACGAGGTTGTCAGGAGGAGGGATCAGGGGAGTGCGCGCAGGTGGTTGTCCACCAGGGAAGGCAGGCCCGCGCGGGTGAGGTGGCAGGAGGTGAATGGAGGGATTGAGGTGGAGGGGTTGGTGAGGTGGAGGTGGCTGGGCGGGAGTGGATGGGAATGGGCAGGTGGCGGCTGGGAGGAGTTCGGCTGGCGGCAGCGGGTGGATTTAGGTCTATGGTAGGATTTCTAGGGTTTCTTTTGGGCCGGGTGGTAGGCGGTTTGGCCAGTTGGGCCTCTGGCCTGACTGGCTGGACTGCCTCCCCGGACAAAATCTTTTATTTTTGTTAAACTACTTTTTGATTTTAAAAGCCTTTCGTAAATAGTATTTAGACAAAACAAAAATATTCGGAAGGACCGGGTTTTAATTTGAAATAAAGACGGGGCGTTTAGAAAACAAAAACCGGACTTTTGAAAATAGTTTTGTACAAACACATGCATAATGATGACGATGCTCAAATGCAATGTGGCATGATGACATGAGCATGCGGTCATGACAATGCAATGCACAAAAACAACGCGATTTTCTATTAGTGGTTTTAGCGGGACGCCACATATGGATCCACTAGTGTCATTGCATGTGTGTTCTCTTCATAGACCACATATGGATCCACCAGTGTCATTGCATGTGTGTTCTTTTTATTAAAAAACACTACAGTCATTGCATCTGTGTTATTTTCATTAACCACATATGGATCCACCAGTGTCATTGCATGGGTGTTCTTATCATTAACCACAGCTAGAGTCATTGCATGTCTGTTCTTTTCACAAACCACATATGGAACCACCATTGTCTTTGAAATGTGTATTCTTTCATTAACCACATCTAGAGTCACTTAATGACTATTCTTTTCACAGACCACATATTGATCCACTAGTGTCACTTCATGTGTATTCTTTTCAGAGACCACATATGGATCCATCAGAGTTTAATGCATGTTTGTTCTTTTCACAATCCACCTATGGATCCACCAGTGTCATTGTGTGTGTGTTCTTCTCATTAACCACAGCTAGAGTCACTGGAAGTCTTCTTTTCACAAACCACATATGGAACCACCATTGTCATTGAAATTTTTATAGTTTGATTACCACATCTAGAGTCATTTCATGTCTATTTTTTTCACAGACCACATATGGATCCACCATAGTTCATTGCATGTGTGTTCTCTTCACAAACCACATATGGATCCACCAGTGTCATTACATATGTGTTCTTTTCACAGACCACCTATGGATCCACCAATGTCATTGCATGTGTGTTCTTTTCATTAACCACAGCTAGAGTCATTGCATGTGTGTTCTTCTCACAAACCAAATATGGAACCACCATTGTCATTGAAATGTGTATTCTTTCATTAACCACATCTAGTGTCATTGCATGTGTGTTCTTTTCATAATCCACCTATGGATCCACTAGTGTCATTGCATGTGTGTTCTTCTCATTAACCACAACTAGAGTCATTGGATGTCTGTTCTTTTCACAAACCACATATGGAACCACCATTTTCATTGAAATGTGTATTCTTTCATTAACCACATCTAGAGTAATTTCATGTCTATTCTTTTCACAAACCACATATGGATCCACCAGATTTCATTGCATGTGTGTTCTCTTCACAAACCGCATATGGATCCACCAGTGTCATTGCATATGGTACCTTTTCATATACACCTATGGATCCACCAGTGTCATTGCATGTGTGTTCTTTTCATTAACCACAACTAGAGTCATTGCATGTGTGTTCTTCTCACAAACCACATATGGAACCACCATTGTCATTGAAATGTGTATTCTTTCATTAAACACATCTAGTATCAGTGCATGTGTGTTCTTTTCACAATCCACCTATTGATCCACCAGTGTCATTGCATGTGTGTTCTTTTCATTAACCACAGGTAGAGTCATTGCATGTGTGTTCTTCTCACATACCACATATGGAACCACCATTTTATTTGTAATGTGTATTCTTTCATTAACCACATCTAGTGTCATTGCATGTGTGTTCTTTTCACAGACCACATATGGATCCACCAGAGTCATTGCATGTGTATTCGTTGAAGAGACCACATATGGATCCACTAGTGTCATTGCATGTGTGTTCTTCTCATTAACCACATCTAGTGTCATTGCATGTGTGTTCTTTTCACAATCCACATATGTAACCACCATTGTCATTGAAATGTGTATTCTTTCATTAACCACATCTAGAGTCATTTCATGTCTATTCTTTTCATAGACCACATATGGATCCACTAGTGTCATTGCATGTGTGTTCTCTTCACAGACCACATATGGATCCACCAGTGTCATTGCATGTGTGTTCATTTTATTAACAACAACTAGAGTCATTGCATGTGTGTTATTTTCATTAACCACACCTGGATCCACCGGTGTCATTGCATGTGTGTTCTTCTCATTAACCATAGCTAGAGTCATTGCATGTTTGTTCTTTTCACAAACCAAATATGGAACCACCATTGTCAATGAAATGTGTATTCTTTCCTTAACCACATCTAGAGTCATTTCATGACTATTCTTTTAACAGACCACATATGGATCCACCAGTGTCATTGCATGTGTATTCTTTTCAGAGACCACATATGGATCCACCAGAGTTCATTGCATGTGTGTTATTTTCATTAACCACATATGGATCCACCAGTGTCATTGCATGTGTGTTCTTGTCATTAACCACAGCTAGAGTCACTGCATGTATCTTCTTTTCACAAACCACAAATGGAACCACCATTGTCATTGAAATTTGTGTTCTTTTCAGAGACGACATATGGATCCACTAGTGTCACTGCATATGGATCCACTCGAGTTCATTGCATGTGTGTTCTTTTCACAATCCACCTATGGATCCACCAGTGTCAATGCATGTGTGCTCTTCTCATTAACCACAACTAGTCACTGGATGTATGCTCTTTTGACAAACCACATATAGAACCACCATTGTCATTGAAATGTGTATTCTTTCATTAACCACATCTAGAGTCATTTCATGTGCGTTCTTTTCACATTCCACATATGGATCCACCAGAGTTCATTGCATGTGTGTTCTCTTCACAAACAACATATGGATCCACCAGTGTCATTGCATGTGTGTTCTTTTCAAAGACCACATATAGATCCACCAGTGTCATTGAAATGTGTGTTCTTTTCAGAGACCACATATGGATCCACCAGTGTCATTGCATGTGTTTTATTAACAACAACTAGAGTCATAGCATGTGTGTTATTTTCATTAACCACATATGGATCCACTAGTGTCATTGCACGTGTGTTCTTCTCATTAACCATATCTAGAGTCACTGGATGTATGTTTTTTCACAAACCACACATGGATCCACCAGTGTCATTGAAATGTATGTTCTTTTCAGAGACCACACATGGATCCACCAGTGTCATTGCATATGGATCTACCAGAGTTCAATGCATGTGTGTTCTTTTCACAATCCACCTATGGATGCGCTAGTGTCATTGCATGTGTGTTCTTTTTATTAACAACAACTAGAGTTCATTGCATGTGTGTTCTTTTCACAATGCACCTATGGATAAACTAGTTTTATTGCATGTGTGTTCCTTTAATTAACCACAGCTAGAGTCATTGCATGTCTGTTCTTATCACAAACCACATATGGAACCACCATTGTCATTGAAATGTGTATTCTTTCATTAGCCACATCTAGAGTCATTTCATGTATATTATTTTCACATACCACATATGGATCCACCAGTGCCATGTATGTGTGTTCTTTTCACAAACCATAGCTAGATCCACCAGTGTCATTGCATGTCTGTTCTTTTCATAAACCACATATGGATCCACCAGTGTCATTGAAATGTGTGTTTTTTCATAGACCACATATGGATCCACCAGTGTCATTGCAGGCATGTTCTTTTTATTAACAACAACTAGAGTCATTGCATGTGTGTTATTTTCATTAACCACATATGGATCCACCAGTGTCATTGCATGTGTGTTCTTCTCATTAACCACAACTAGAGTCACTAGATGTATGTTCTTTTCACAAGCCACATATGAATCCACCAGTGTCATTGAAATGTGTGTTCTTTTCAGAGACCACACATGGATCCACCAGTGTCATTGCATATGGATCCACCAGATTTCATTGAATGTGTGTTATTTTCACAATCAACCTATGGATCCACTAGTGTCATTGCATGTATATTCTTTCATTAACCACATCTAGAGTCATTTCATGCCTATACTTTTCGCAGACCACATACCCATCCACCAGAGTTCATTGCATGTGTGTTCTCATCAGAGACCACATATGGATCCACCAGTGTCATTGCATGTGTGTTAGTTTCACATACCACCTATGGATCCACCAGTGTCATTGCATGTGTGTTCTTTTCATTAACCACATATGGATCCACCAGTGTCATTGCTTGTGTGTTCTTTTCACAGACCACATATGGATCCACCAGTATCATTTCATGTGTATTCTTTTCAGAGACCACATATGGATCCACCAGTGTCATTGCATGTGTGTTCTTCTAAGTAACAACAACTAGAGTCATTGCTTCTGTGTTATTTTTTCATTAACCACATATGGATCCACCAGTGTCATTGCATGTGTGTTCTTTTCACAATCCACATATGGAACCACCATTGTCATTGAAATGTGTATTCTTTTCAGATACCACACATGGATCCACCAGTGTGATTGCATATGGATCCACCAGAGTTCATTTCATGTGTGTTATTTTCACAATACACCTATGGATCCACCAGTGTCATTGCATGTGTGTTCTTATCACTAACCACAGCTAGAGTCATTGCATGTGTGTTCTTTTCACAAACCACATATGGAACCACTGTTGTCATTGAAATGTGTATTCATTCATTAACCACATCTAGAGTCATTTCATGTCTATTCTTTTCACAAACCACATGTGGATCCACCTATGGATCAACTAGTGTCATTGCATGTGTGTTCTTTTCATTAACCACAACTAGAGTCATTGCATGTGTGTTCTTTTCACAAACCACATATGGAACCACCATTGTCATTGAAATGTGTATTCTTTCATTAACCACATCTAGTGTCATTGCATGTGTGTTCTTTTCACAGACTACATATGGATCTACCAGAGTCATTGCATGTTTGTTCTTTTGAGAGACCACATATGGACCCACTAGTGTCATTGCATGTGTGTTCTTTTTATTAACAACAACTAGAGTAATTGCATGTGTGTTATTTTCATTAACCACATATGGATCCACCGGTGTCGTTGCATGTGTGTTCTTCTCATTAACCACAGCTAGAGTCACTGCATGCATGTTCTTTTCACAAACCACAAATGGAACCACCATTGTCATTGAAATGTGTGTTCTTTTTTAGAGACCACATATGGATCCACCAGTGTCATTGCATATGGATGCACTAGAGTTTAGTGCATGTGTGTTCTTTTCACAATCCACCTATGGATCCACTAGTGTCATTCCATGTGTGTTCTTCTCATTAACCACAGCTAGAGTCACTGGATGTATGTTCTCTTCACAAACCACATATGGAACCACCATTGTCATTGAAATGTGTATTCTTTCATTAACCACATCTAGAGTCATTTCATGTGTGTTCTTTTCACAGACCACATATGGATCCACCATTGTTCGTTGCATGTGTGTTCTCTTCACAAACCACATATGGATCCACCAGTGTCATTGCATGTGTGTTCTTTTCAATGACCACACATGGATTAACCAGTGTCATTGAAATGTGTGTTCTTTTTAGAGACCACATATGGATCCACCAGTGTCATTGCATGTGTGTTCTTTTTATTAACAACAACTAGAGTCATTGCATGTGTGTTATTTTCGTTAACCACATATGGATCCACCAGCGTCATTGCATGTGTGTTCTTCTCATTAACCATAGCTAGAGTAACTGGATGTATGTTCGTTTCACAAACCACATATGGATCCACTAGTGTCATTGAAATGTGTGTTCTTTTCAGAGATCACACATGGATCCACAAGTGTCATTGCATATGGATCCACCAGAGTTCAATGCATGTCTGTTCTTTTCACAATCCACCTATGGATCCACTAGTGTCATTGCATGTGTGTTCTTTTTATTAACAACAACTAGAGTTCATTTCATGTGTGTTCTTTTCAAAATCCACCTATGTATGCACTAGTGTCATTGCATGTGTGCTCTTTTCATTAACCACAGCTAGTGTCATTGCATGTCTGTTCTTTTCATAAACCACATATGGAACCACCATTGTCATTAAAATGTGTATTATTTCATTAACCACATCTAGAGTCATTTCATGTATATTCTTTTCACATACCACATATGGATCCACCAGTGTCATTGCATGTGTGTTCTTTTCACAAACCACATCTGGAGTCATTGCATGTGTGTTTTTTTCACAAACCACATATGGAACCACCATTGTCATTGAAATGTGTATTCTTTCATTAGCCACATCTAGTGTCATTGCATGTGTGTTCTTTTCACAGACCACTAATGAGCCACAAGTATAGGGGTGTATCGCAGTCTTTCGATAAGTAAGAGTGTCGAACCCAACGAGGAGGAGAACGTGATGGCTAGTGGCTTGGAGCAGGAATTCTCTGTAAATACTTAGCAAACGGATTTTTAGGGGGTTCTTATAAGGCAGGAAAATAAAGTACGAGTAAATAAAAGACGATAAGAATAAATGTAGCAAGTGTCTCAATCCTTTCTTTAGCAAAGGACAAGCCGGTTGTATTACTTAAGATGACCAAACGTTCTCGAGGACACATGGGAATATCGGCAAGTGCTTTCGCTTCATATAGTTGATTAATCTTCTTTAGTTTGCTAAGTGTTGTGTGGGTGAACCTGTGCTAATGTACCGACCTTCCTAGGACTAATACATACTTGTGATTATGCCCCTTGCAAGCATCCGCAAGTACAAGAAAGTAATTAAGATAGACATCTAACCACAACTTTAAACTCTAAGACCCTGACGTCCCTTGTGTAAAGGTTTCCTAACAGGGGTTCAGGTTTCTGTCACTCTGGCAACCCCTACGATTAGTAGCCAAATAGACAATGCATTCCCATAGGCCCATATAGGTGAAGTGTCATGTAGTGGACGTTCACATGACACCACTATAGGAAGTACACCACAACTTAAATATCAAACCATTGAATCTTTCTCAACACAATTCCACTACTAACAACATGACTTCTCCCATGTCCTCAAGAACTAAACGAACTACTCACAAGACATCATATGGATCAAGATCAGAGATGAAATAATGATATGTAACAATCTAAAAATAGACGATTCAATGGTTCACTCAATTGCATCAACTACAAGGAATAATCAACACCGAGAAAGTTTCCCCTAAGAACTATGCAAGATTCAACCCAATCGTTACAGCGGTATGAAGTGGAGATGATGGTGCTGGTGATGATGATGGTGGTGATGATGATGATGATCCCAATGAAGTCCAGCTTGATGGTGGTGTTGATGGCGACGATCTCCCCTCTCCGGGAAGGGATTCCCCGGCAGAATTCTGTCTACTGGGGAGATCTTTCTCTCTCGCTGTTTTCCGCCCCGCAGAGGCGGCAGAATTTTTCTGTGGTCGCTCCCCGAGTCTTAGGGTTTCGGGAGGATAATATACGCCAGAGGGGAGAGGCTGGAGTCGACCAGGGCGGCCACACCACCTGGTGGTGCGGCCTAGGGTGGCCCGCGCCGGGGGGTGGTGTGGGCCCCCTGTGGCCCATCTCCACTTCCCCTTCTGGCTTTCTTCGTCTTCTAGAAAAATAGGATTTTCCATGTATTTTCCCAGATTTTCTGATCTTCGCGAATTTTGCCTCCAAACAGCACCTTTTCCATCAGAATCCTGACTGTAGTGGTCCATGCTCCAAAAGTCATCAACCATGCAAAAACAGATGAAATAACACAAGTATCATCTCTTAATATGAAATATATCAATGAATAATAGTAAATTATGATATAGAATAGTGATGCAAAATGGACGTATCAACTCCCCCCCAAGCTTAGACTTCGCTTGTCCCCAAGCGGAACTGAACTCAATAAACATGACCTCGGGTTTATGGAGTGAAGAGTCGATAAAAGAATACGGACAAGAAGCATCACATTCATCAATACATAAGTCATAATAAAAGACAACTCACTATTATATAACTTTAACTTGCAATAAGTAAAGGAAACACAATAAAGATACATAAAGTAAATCATAATTGGTAATGGCAAACTTAGGTCTTGGTCGAAGAATAGTTGGCAATTTGCTGGAGTTCACAAATAACTAATTTTCAATGATAGCTTTCAAAGTAGTAGATACTAAGATAAGAGCAAAGTGCAAAACAAGGAACATAAGAAACATGATTGAATAAATCATCATATGAATGAATGAAACACAACAACTCAAAATACTTGCTGAGATAGAAGGGAATAGGTTTACTGACTCAACTAAAAAAAGTAAAACAAAGGCCCTTCGCAGAGGGAAGCATGGATTCCAAGTTTCATAAAGAGCTTCCAAAAATTATGGTACTTATTAGCTTTCAGCTCTCATTGCCCCTATCATAGGCATCTTTAGGTGATTAAGGTTAAAGTGATCAAATATGAGGATATGCTTGACAAGTCGTAAGTTGAAAATCTCATGTCCCTTGAATACGAGGGCCGCTCCTCATGCTACTCAAGTTTAGTCACCGGTAAGTTCTTGTCATAGTAAGTACATGTGTATCATGGAGAACCTCCAACGGGGTACCCCTTACCCGATGATATGGAAGAATCCCCATATCAAAATGACAAGGCAAGCAGACAGCAAGCATCTCAGCAATCTTCTTATTTACCATGGGATATGGTGCTTTTTTCTCTATTTCCTCTTTTCTCATCTTTTTTTATTTTTTATTTTTCTCAATCTCTATCTCTTCTCTATTTTTTATAATAAAAATGCTTCATAGATGCTCATTATGGTTACGCTGCAGGTTTCCACCATGACAGCATGGATTAGACTGGCGGCCCAGGCGTTTCTCTAACACACATACATAACTCGATGGACTTACAAGCTCCCATTTCATTTCACACCGACGACATCCATAGATAAAAGAACATGATATCAACTAGGTACAAAGTACCGGTGCAATGTTGAAAGCGTTCCCCATGACAGCATGGTTCTGCTAATTCACAACTTACAAAGCGCAAGCATATACGCAACATAGATGGGCACAATGGTTCAAGTTTATTAAATGCAAGAAAGTAAAGTGTGCCATCAAGTTTGTGAGAGCTTTAATCACTAATCTTCTCATAACAAGTTTAATTTGGAAGGTAGATAAAAAGATGAATTTACTTGGAATAGCAATAGTGCTAATAGGTAGGCATGGTGGACACAAATGGCATAGGTTTTGGTTTAAGGATTGGATGCCCGAGAAGCATTCCCTCTCAGTGCAGGTTTTTGGCTAGCAAGGCTGGGTAGCAAGCATAAGAGTTGAAGGAAACAAACAAACATACAGGTGATAAGAACAAACATGCAATCCTCCTTGGAAGCACAAAAGATCTTAACTAGAGAATACTAAACTTATGAGCAAATCAAGAAAGAAAGATGATGAGATTATATTTCTTTAGAGTACTTTTTATCTTTTTTCATTCAACTCTCAAAAATAGTGTTGCTACTGACCGAACCAGGTTTGCGAAAACCAACTAAATTAACTCAATGATCCCAAAGTGGTACCAATACTAATAACAAGATCAATCATATAACCATGAATTGAAAACTAATAAAAGATATGCAAAAGAGTAAATGATAGAACTTCTCATTAATATTCCATAACGGTAACTCACACCAAGGGATACATAGATATCTAACGAGAGGGGGGACACTTACATAATGCAAACCATCCTACATGATAACTTCTCTATTCATGATATTACTCTACTAAAAAGGTAAAAAGATAGAAGATAGTGATGTGATACCGCGGCACTCCCCCAAGGTTGGAATAAACCAAGGGGATGCCAAAACCTGATGACGAATTACTCCTTCGGTGGTGGTGGTATTCTCTCGATGAGATTTTTCATCAATTTCCCCAAGTCCTCAACCTCGAAGTTGAGAGTACGAATCAACTCCGAGTTGTGCTCGATGCGGTGCATGATCATGTCAGGTTGTGAATCCCAGCTCTTGCGATTCTTTCCCTACTCTTCCTCCTTGAAGTCTTCTTTTCCTGCATGGTTAGAATGAGGCATATCCCAATTGGAGGGTAGTTTCTCCTTGGGCATATTCCGGTAATGATGCTCATGGATAGTGGTATGGAAGGGACTCTTGGTGCTTGGAGAAGGTGTCTGTGGGGCCAAACAGTGACATGGAGGCTTCCCTCCAGTTGACA
Organism: Avena eriantha; assembly: GCA_910589775.1. NCBI lineage: Eukaryota > Viridiplantae > Streptophyta > Magnoliopsida > Poales > Poaceae > Avena > Avena eriantha. Next base: position 195,706,844 of record OU342740.1, on the reverse strand, counting down.
TCTGTGCAGTCCTTCTAATCCTGGCAGGGTTTGCCACCACTCCAATGCTTGCAATGGTGTGCCCGTGTGCGGATGTTGACTTTGCTTTGCCTCCTCTTCATCTTCACTCTTGATCTCCTTCTCCTGCCCGAGGTCTTGGAGGTCTTCTTCCATAGGATCATTTCCCTTATCCTTGGCGGACACCATTGTGCTTCTAAACTTCAAAGAATAGTTCCTGGCAGAAAAAGATCGAAATGAAAACACGACGAGAAAATGATATACGAACCTCGGGGGATCCGGGGGATTATATATTACGATGTTTACAACAAAAGAAAGGTACTAGGAGAAAACGGGTCGGAGACGGAGTCCGGGGCGGCCACACCACCTGGCGGCGCGGCCTAGGGTGGGCCCGCGCCACAGGGTTGTGTGAGCCACCCAGGCTCCATTTCCGTCCCTCTTTTGCTTCGTAGATTTCCTTGTTTGATAAAAAATCCAAAAATATAACTAGACAGAATTTTTGCCGAACTTTTCTTACTAGAACTGTTACCTATTTGAAAACGGACTCTACAGGTCTCTGAATTTGGCATTTAACAGATTCTTCCAGAGTCACCACTTGAATAACATCAATATCTTCATCTTCATACTCATATTGCTCGAGTCATGAAACCTTTCTCTTTCTTATTACACCATTTTATCCAATAACCTAAAATTTTCTTTCACACAATTCTCATTAGCAACATTAGTGTAAGCGAGGTAATAAACCTTTTTAAGTCTAATTTCAACCGAAATCCATCAAAACATAAGCTACTGTAGCAACTCCTTCCGAAAACCCAAAAAATAATTCAAAAAGGAAATCGATTAAAGAAGCAAATGCAAGAGTGGCAAAATCTGTCAAAGCAGACCAGCAGGTAAATATCATTTTTTTCGAAAATCTTCTGTTGCTCAAATCAAAAAGTGCAAAACTAATAAAAGTTAAATAACAACCTGGGTCAGAAGCACAAACAATTACAGCTCAATCCGACATACAGAGGTCTCTCACGAATTTTTACGGTGAAGCACAAAAATCTGTTTTGGGACAGCAACTTCCCCAAATCTTTCTTCTCTCTCATTAGAGGTTGATCTTGACACAAAAAACAAACAAAAAGGATAAGGAGAGGTTATTACCGAAGTAATAACTTCCAAGACTCAAACAAAGAAAAACAAACTGAAAGAAAGAATAAATTGGGTTGTCTCCCAAAAATCTCTTTCTTTATAGCCATTAAGATGGGCATGATAATTTCAGTGATGCTCACATAGGAATATGAATTGAAGTGAAAGAGAGCATTAAGAAGCAAAAATACACATGTTTAAGTAAAACAAACAAGTTGTTGAAACCAGATGCTACAAGCATAGGAAGGCAGAGCAAGTGCAACATAAAGATTTTAAGCATAAAATGAGGAAACTTGATATTATTGAGATGCATAAGAACAATCTTCCCTCTCTCATAATAACTTTCAGTATCATGCATAAACTTAATGATATAGCTATCACAAGAACCATTGTAGCAATGACGCTTATCCTAACAGAAAACACAGGGACACTAACTCTCATAACACTACTTTGTGAAGCAATATTAGGGATATCCTTACAGAGGATAGTGTGTCCATCTTCCACATATTTAGTGACAAAGTCTTTCACATTTGCTATTATAGGTTCATCATTTTTTTCATCAGGTTCAATAGCTTTACTTGTACTTTCATTAACCATACTAGCTATCATAGAATGTTCCTTTATCTTAACTGGGAAAGGCATTTTCTCAATGTAAGGTTCAGGTAAAGCATGATTAGCAGTATAAAATTCAGTATTTCTTGCAGGAACACACTTATTAGCATCTTTATAAGGTTCATGATACTTATGCCACTTCTTTTTATGAACTTTAATGTAGGAAGCAAAAGCCTTAAAATAAGTTGTAATAGCTTGAGAGTCTAGACCATAAGCATTTTTAATATTTTGAAAGTCATCAGTTCCCATAAAAGATTCAATGCATTCATAATCATAATTTATACCTGACTTTCTTCCTTTGTCATTCTCCCATACTTCAGCATTATCTTGAATACGGTCCAGAAGATCCCATTTAGCTTCTTCTGCCATGCGTGTAAATGATCCAGCACAAGAGGCATCCAATAAATCCTTATCATGAAGAGAAAGCGTTGCATAAAAGTTATTGATAATGATATTGTTTGGGAGCTCATGAATGGGACATTTCAGCATTAGTGACTTCAGTCTCCCCCAAGCTTGAGTTGTACTCTCTCTATCAAGAGGCCAAAAGTTGTATATTCGATTCCGATCTTTATGAATCTCACTAGGAGGATAAAACTTTGAATAAAAGAGAGGTACTATTTCCTCCCATTCAAGAGCTTGACCATTCTTCAGCAGCTTGTACCATTCCTCAGCTATTCCTTTCAGTGATAATGAGAATAACTTCTTCTTAACTTGATCTATAGTAATACTTGCACACTTGAACAACCCGCATAATTCGTGTATAAAGAGCAAAATGATCACCAGGATGGATAGTTCTATCTCCAACATAATAGTTATCCATAACACGATCAATAATTCTTGTAGGTATTTCAAAAGTATCATTCTCAGCAGGTCGTGGTTCATCTACTACCTTAGCAGTGGTAGTAGCATTACAAAATAAGAAACTCAGCCTATTATCCATAATGAAAATAAAGCAACTAACAGAAATAAACAATACTCACAGTAGAAGTTTCCTTTACCAGTTCCACTTTCCAATATCGCTTCACTCCTCGGCAACAGCGCCAGAAAATAGTCTTGATGACCCACAAGTATAGGGGGTGTATCGTAGTATTTTCGATAAGTAAGAGTGTCGAACCCAACGAGGAGCAGAAGGTGCTGGGTAGTGGCTTGGAGCAGGAATTCTCTGTAAATACTTAGCAAATGGATTTTTAGGGGTTTTTGATAAGGCGGGTAAATAAAGTACGAGTAAATAAAAGACAATAAGAATAAATGCAGCCAGTGTCTCAATCCTTTCTTTAGCAAAGGACAAGCCGGTTGTATTACTTAAGATGACCAAACGTTCTCGAGGACATATGGGAATATCGGCAAGTGCTTTCGCTTCATATAGTTGATTAATCTTCTTTAGTTTGCTAAGTGTTGTGTGGGTGAACCTGTGCTAATGTACCGACCTTCCTAGGACTAATACATACTTGTGATTATGCCCCTTGCAAGCCTCCGCAAGTACAAGAAAGTAATTAAGATAGACATCTAACCACAACTTTAAACTCTAAGACCCTGACGTCCCTTGTGTAAAGGTTTCCTAACGGGGGTTCAGGTTTCTGTCACTCTGGCAACCCCTACGATTAGTAGCCAAATAGACAATGCATTCCCCTAGGCCCATATAGGTGAAGTGTCATGTAGTGGACGTTCACATGACACCACTAGAAGAAGTACACCACAACTTAAATATCAAACCATTGAATCTTTCTCAACACAATCCCTCTACTAACAACATGACTTCTCCCATGTCCTCAAGAACTAAACGAACTACTCACAAGACATCATATGGATCAAGATCAGAGATGAAATAATGATATGTAACAATCTGAACATAGCCGATAATTCAATGGTTCACTCAATAGCATCAACTACAAGGAATAATCAACACAGGGAAAGTTTCCCCTAAGAACTATGCAAGATTCAACCCAATTATTACAGCGGTATGAAGTGGAGGTGATGGTGCTAGTGATGATGATGGTGATGATGATGACGATGATGATGATCCCGATGAAGTCCAGCTTGATGGTGGTGTTGATGGTGATGATCTCCCCTCTCCGGGAAGGAATTCCCCCGGCAGAATTCTGTCTGTCGGAGAGATCTTTCTCTCTCGGTGTTTTCCACCATGTAGAGGCGGCAGAATCTTTCTTTGGTCGCTCCCCCAGTCTTAGGGTTTCGGGAGGATAATATATGCTAGAGGGGAGAGGCTGGAGTGGACCAGGACGGCCACACCACCTGGTGGCGCGACCTGGGGTGGCCCGCGCCAGGGGGTGTTGTGGGCCCCCTGTGGCCCATCTCCACTTCTCCTTCTGGCTTTCTTCGTCTTCTGGAAAAATAGGATTTTCTATGTATTTTCCCAGATTTTCTGATCTTTGCGAATTTTGCCTCCAAACATCACCTTTTCCATCAGAATCCTGACTGCATCCGTCCATGCTACAAAAGTCATCAACCATGCAAAATAGATGAAATAAAAAAATTATCATCTCTTAATATGAAATATATCAATGAATAATAGTAAATTATGATATAGAATAGTGATGCAAAATGGACGTATCAACCACATATGGATCCACCAGAGTCATTGCATGTCTGTTCTTTTCAGAGACCACATATGGATCCCCCAGTGTCATTGCATGTGTGTTATTTTTATTAACAACAACTAGAGTCATTGAATGTGTGTTATTTTCATGAACCACATATGGATCCACCAGTATCATTTCATGTGTGTTCTTCCAATCAACCACAGCTAGAGTCACTAGATGTATGTTCTTTTCACAAACTAGAAATGGAACCACCATTGTCATTGAAATGTATGTTCTTTTCAGAGACCATATATGGATCCACCAGTGTCATTGCATATGGATGCACTAGAGTTCATTGCATGTGTGTTCTTTTCACAATCCACCTATGGATCCACCAGTGTCATTGCATGTGTGTTCTTCTCATTAACCATAGCTAGAGTCACTGGATGTGTGTTCTTTTCACAAACCACATATGGAACCACCATTGTCATTGAAATGTGTATTCGTTCATTAACCACATCTAGAGTCATTTCATGTGTGTTCTTTTCGCAGACCACATATGGATCCACCAGAGTTCATTGCATGTGTGTTCTCTTCACAAACCACATATGGATCCACCAGTGTCATTGCATGTGTGTTCTTTTCACAAACCACACATGGATGCACAAGTGTCATTGAAATGTGTGTTCTTTTCAGAGACCACATATGGATCCACCAGTGTCATTGCATGTGTGTTCTTTTTATTAATAACAACTAGAGTCATTGCATGTGTGCTATTTTTGTTAACCACATATGGATCCACCAGTGTCATTGCATGTGTGTTCTTCTCATTAACCATATGGATCCACCAGAGTCACTAGATGTATGTTCTTTTCACAAACCACATATGGATCCACCAGTGTTATTGAAAAGTGTGTTCTTTTCAGAGAGCACACATGGATCCACCAGTGTCATTGCATATGGATCCACCAGAGTTCAATGCATGTGTGTTCTTTTCACAATCCACCTATGGATCCACTAGTGTCATTGCATGTGTGTTCTTTTTATTAACAACAACTAGAGTTCATTGCATGTATGTTCTTTTCACAATCCACCTTTGGATCAACTAGTGTCATTGCACGTGTGTTCTTTTCATTAACCACAGCTAGAGTCATTGCATGTATGTTCTTTTTGTGTCATTGAATGTGTGTTCTTTTCATTAACCACAGCTAGAGTCATTGCATGTACGTTCTTTTCACAAACCACATATGGAACCACCATTGTCATTGAAATGTGTATTCTTTCATTAACAACATCTAGAGTCATTTCATGTATATTCTTTTCACAGACCACATATGGATACACCAGTGTCATTGCATGTGTGTTCTTTTCACAAACCACATATGGATCCAGCAGTGCCATTGCATGTGTGTTGTTTTTATTAACAATAGCTAGAGTCATTGCATGTGTGTTCTTTTCATTAACCACATATGGATCCACCATTGTCATTGAAATGTGTATTATTTTCAACGACAACTGTTGGCCACAAACAATCGGGACGTAGAGCTAACCAGCAACCGCTCCGGGCTTCTAGAAGACCCGATCCCTGATTGTTATGCGTCGTTGGATCGGGGTGCATGGACGATAAGGATGTCCTTTGTGAGGGCGATCCGCTAGAAGTCTGTTCTGTGAACTAATTAGCAGTGGCAAGCATGCTGGGTCTACGGCCTTGCCCTTATCCCCTTAACCTAGGGGACGAAGCTCAGATTGTGTTCCTTCGTCGCCATGGAGAGGGAGAGGCGCAAACTTAGCTTGCACGAGGCTCAGATGTTCGCCCACTACGACATACTCGCGCCGCTGTTCGTGAGGCTTCCAGCCGGCTTCGAGTTCAGCTACGCCGGGGTTCCTATTGCACCGCTCTTGCGCGACAACGGGTTGGCGAGACAGATCGAGGAGCGCTGCCGCCAGCTGCCGGAGCGGAAGAGGGCAATGGCACGGTACTCACGCACGAGCGCATACTGGCGAAAGTTGTTCAAGAAGGAGCGGGTTGCGTTGATTCAGCATTGCGGAACCCACCGGTGGGAGATCCACCCGGATCTGCGCAATCTCGAAGGGAGGCAGGGCTTCTGGGCAGTGCCTAGGCGTACAACCTCCACCGTCATCGATGCGGCGCGCCGTGAAGAATCCATGAGGAGGAAGGCTGCCGGGAACGTCGGCATCGATCCTGACGCGGAGGAGGCTGGTGGCGAAGCGGACAACATCGTCAATGATGGAGACTACAGGAGCGTCATAGTCGATTAGGGCCACTTAAGCATAAACCAAATCTATGTAAGGTATCTTAATGCCCTCTTTGGATCTAGGTCACTTGAGTCATAGTCGATTATCGTCATAATCTATATATGTTGGCCATGTTTTTGTTGTCTTTGTCTTTGAAACTAGTCGAAACTCGTCCGATCCTGAAAATAAAGTTCGCGCATTCCTGGCATATTGAATGGGACAATACGCCGACTCTGCTCCCAGCACTTGATGGCACAACCATAATTTGGAGTGCGCTAGAGGAGAAGGGGTCGAGGGTGTTGTAATAGTGTACTACTCTTGTCCAGATATAACTGACTTAGCTTTTTTAGATATTTAAATGTGTCTATATCCAAAACATGTCTAGATACATGTTTTAGATTTCTCTGTCTATCAAACTAATCAAAAGTCATCAAATTCTGAACAAACAAAGTCATTGCGTTCACATCTGATGGGCCAATACGCTGACTCTGCTACTTGATGGCACAACCATAATTTCCGAGTGCGCCAGAGGAGATGGGAATCAAAGGGAGATGGGAACTAGTAGCTGCGTCCATACGCAGGTAAACAATTAATGTAATAATATTTAAAAAATTGTAATCTGGTCCACATGACCCATCACAGACACGTTGCACGCGCCAGATATAAATAAAGACGACACGACTAGTTTAGTTTCAATGATATAATTCAACATACAACGTTACTGTGCCCGCATCTTTCTACTCCTCTTATTAGTCTGCTAGCCCATGCTGCATTAATCAACAGTTGATGACGATAAAAAAATGATAAAATGGTAAATAAAACAATTTTTAAGCTTACCTTTCATCTGGAGAATCGTACAAATATGAAATTGGCAGGAATTTATTATTTCTCCTACAGTTAGCCGAAAGATCCTCAACACATCCTCAATCACCCCTGCAACTTCTTCATATTCTAATACACCTCCATTATTTGCCCTTTCCTCCCCATTCCGCTTACCCTTTTGTTTCTTTTCACACCCTTTTCTCGCCGACACATCCACTTCTTCATAAATTGGCTGCTTACATATGTTTTCCTCCGAGTTCTCATCACCGTTTTCCTCCACCTGCTGCACTTCCTCAAGTTCTTCGTCTTCGCGCTGCTCTTCCTCTAGTTCTGGCTGAGAAGCCTCATTTTCTGCCACCAGGGTGTGAACAGGGACAAGATCATGTGTAACTGGGTTTTTGCACAACCTCTTGATATGGCCGAATCTGCCACAACGTTTGCATTTCCTTTTCCTAGCTCCCAGCCTTGAACCTTTATCGGTGGAGGCTTCGATCCTTAGCTTTCTAGGCCTCCCAGGTGGCCTCCTAAGAACTGGTGGTTGAAGTTTGAACCCTGGATTGACAATCTCCCAATCATTTTCACCAGCCACAGGTGGTACGTTTTCTGCATAAGTTGCAGCAAACTTGTGCACGGAGAAATAGTTGTCGACATAGTTCTATATTTCAGCTCCGCTACCTTTAAGCTTTAAGATGAAGTAAATTGGATGGTGACATGGCAGACCAGTAATCTGCCACTGCCTGCATGAACAAGTCTTGTTTCCAATGTCTATAGTGTACCTCTGTTCACTTCCACGCTTGTATTCTGCATAAACCTCAGCCAATGTTCTAGAACTTCTGACCATCCTCATCTTTATCGTTCTCATTGTCGTGGTTCTTGCATTCAGTAAAATAACCACCTTTGGAACTATTTTATGGACTAAAAAATTTCTTGCACAAATTCTTTGCCTTAAATCTATCTCACCATTACGCACTATCTTATTGCATCCAACAAAATAACAATTCCAAGTGTCTTCATGCCCAAAATCTTATCATTGAAACTCTCTGCCAAATTATTGCAAACAAAATCCACCTTGCTTAACTCACCAAACTTGCTTCTGGCCCATAGCTTGGTGTGATGTTCTTCAAGGTATTTTTTCACCTTTGGCACTACATACATGTTCTGCAAGTAAGTAGCATGCGTGCTTGGGGTGTATGTGTATGCTGATCGCCACAAGTCCTCTTCAAAGATCTTTCCTTTGAACTTCTTCGTGAAGTTAGTAGCGAGGTGCCGCATGCATTCCCTATGCTCAACCCCATGAAACACAGCATCAACAGCATTCTCAAGACCCTTGCATGCACCGGTGTGTATTACCAAGCCTTCAGGGTGACCAATTACTACCCGTAGTCTCTGCATGAACCATGTCCAGCTTTCATTTGATTCACCCTCAAGAACAGCATAAGCTACAGGTAGAAGCCCATTATGCGCGTCCAAAGCACAAGCAGAAGCAACATGTCCCCGGAACTTCCCTGTTAAAGAAGTTGCGCGTATTGCCAAGTATGGCCTGTAGCCGTCTAGGAACCCCTTACAGCATGCCTTCAGGCAGACAAAACATCTCCTGAAGCATTTCTTATCTGCCTTCTTATACTTGACCCCCCTCGAGACATTTTCTCTTCCTTTAACAACCTCGTAATCAATGTCAACAACAATACCAGGTGATATTTTCTCTACCTGAGCTTTGAAACTATACAACATGTGAAAACTGTCATTCCACTTGCCTTGAATGAAGTTTAGAGCCATCTCCTTCCCATCAAAGACTCTGTGGTAAGGAATCAGAACGTTAAACTTTTTGCTAATCTTTTCTCTGAGTTCAGCAGGTCCAATGTTATGATTCTGCCTCACCTAGTAAAGTACAGTAGCAGCAATCCACTTGGTAGTCGCTGGTCTAATTTTATCACTTAAAGAAGTATTAGGGTAGTTGTGTTTCTTCGTGTTTACTTTGATCTGCATTCGATAAGAATCCAAATAATTCAGAGCTAATTATTAGCAAAATAAATATGAGAAAGACTGAAACTAAATGTAACTATTTCAACCTGAAATGGGTGTCCACCCTGCATTGGAGATGCATGTAATCACCATTTACACACATTACTTTCCCTACAATGCACCCTAAATATCTTTTGGTCGCTCTTTTCAATGATAAATTCGAACCCAACTCTGATTGCATAGGTTGCAACTCCATACCTACAGTCCTCCACATTCTCAAAGACAGTCCCCTCATCAATTGTAGGATTGTCCCTGTCAAAGTGTATCACTAGCTTGTCCTCGTCTTCGTCATCGTATCTACATCCCATTTCCACATCTTCACATTCCTCTTCCTCATCAGTCCCATAGTCAGGCTCAAAGTTCGTATCAACCAAATATTCCCTACTCTCCATCCTATCAGGGTCAGCAGCCACGTCTAGATATGCTTTCTCATCATCATCCGCACCACCACACATTTTAGTGTCTTCATGCTCGCTTGACAAAGCATCATGCTCAAGGACAAGCTGTACAGACGTCCTGCGGTTACCAACACATATCCTTGCCATCACCACGAGACTAGAAACACTAATTGGGGTAAGCAGAAAAGGAATAATAGTTCTTACCCTTCAATGTGGACACACGACACCTTCTCCAGGCTCCATACCTCCAAAGCTCTGCACCCAGCTTCCTCTTCACCTGTTTTGTTCCCCTCTGTGCTCTCCAGACTTGAAGGAGATTATGTGCTCTCCAGTCGCGCAGGACCCATCTCCATGTTCTCAAGCCTCGCAGGATCCATCTCCGAGCGGGATCCGGATCACCAGCGTCGTTGGGCGCCTAACTCAATGGCCGACTCTCGGTTTTCATTTCCAGACGCACCTGGGCGATGGACGGCGGCAAGGATACATGGCAGGGAGGGGAGGGGATGGTACGTGATGGGATGGCAGGGAGGGGAGGGCGGGGGGACAACAGCCCAAGGGGACGACGAGAGCGGTGCACGACTGAACGGAGTGGCGGCGGCAGGAGCAAAAGAGCGGAGCGCAGCGGAGCTGGTTGCGACAAAACAAGGAAAATTGCACAATAATGTGTTGGTGGGCGGCACCAGCCCTCGAACCTGGGATGTGCACCGTCGAAGGTGGAGGAGGCGGGCCCTCCAAACAGAAAACATGCCACGTCATCATCCCCTATTTCTGATGCCCTTTAAAAAAAGAAAACGCGCCACGTCGTCATCCCCTGTTTCTGATGGTGTTGCTACAATTTCACGGTACATAGTGGCATAGAAATAATATCATATAAACATAAGGGCACAGTCGTCAACAGTTCTAAAACAAAACTCGCTCTCCTACCTGTCCTGGTACGTTGCCCGATGAGGTGGATATCCATGACCGATCTCTTTAATACGTTCGCACTCTTATGCTGAGAAGGGAAATAAAGATTGAGCGGTTAATGCAAAGAGTGTCGAATTATTACCCTCTAAGGAAATGGGAGATGGTTATTTTCATGCGTGCACGTAGTCCAAACCTATTGTTAGTCTGCCACTCCCCTTCTTTGCAAATCACAGTTCACCTTGCACAGCTCCTCCACACCGCACCACCTAGGGTAACATGGCCCCTCCTAAGAAGCCGCCGGAGCTACTGCGATAGCCGCCGAAACTGGGGTATTAATCCCCTCTAAGGCAGGCCATGAAGCTCTACTTCAAGGCCGGTTTCCCATTGCCCTGCCAGGCGGATGATTTCACCGAATGTGCCGAATCGGCCGCGGTGGCGGCACTGGCATCGTCGGTGCCGGATGCGGCAAGCAGGGCCAAGAGAGCGATGTGGAGAAATCGTGCAGCGGCATTACAGCATGCTCCAGGCAGTGGGAACAAGGTACGTATCAAATCATTCATGAGAGCATGCCGCCGAGGGTACACACCCTCAAACAGGGCAGCGCCAAGGTCTAGGAACTCTCGCATCCACACTTTGGCGTGGGCTACCTTACCGCAGTGGGGGAGGCTGGGAACACGCCGTCTCCAGCAAAGACGCTCCATCCAACGCACCATCGGAGGCCGTACGGCGGCGGCGACCAACCGTCTACACTCAGCATGCTGGATTGTTCGACAACCGGAGCCGGCGGCGGGCATCAGCTCAGCGCCGGAATTCAGGTTCTAGTTCACACGGACCTACAATCCTAAGAAGAAGATGTCGAATTTCAGTTTCGAAGAAATCGTTGCGGCAGTGCGGATGGTCCAACTGAACCGGGACTGACGCACGCAAAGCAGTCGTGCATGAACGATGCAGATTTCTTGTAGTTTGGCGGTAAGGCAATATATCAGTTTGGGTTAAATGATCAAAGAACTTATGTCATGTCAAGGCAATTGGCCAGCCAACTTTTCTGGTGGAGATCTACAGTTTCTTTAGTGTAGAATAGTTAAGTTCAGACTGAAGAATGGCTTTTATAGATGAAATGCCGACGAATTGTTCTATAAACTAGTAGGAAGTTTAGCCCACTTTTGTGCAGGTATAAGACCCATTTTTATGGAAGTACTACTGTTGTAAGAAAATACTATCAAGTATCTATTTCCTTCAATTACTAGTCATGGTTAAATCTAGTTAACTGGCATTTTTTATCCCAGACTACAGATTTTGCGTCTGCTGTCTATGCTATAAACCATTTTTCTTTTGTCTTGTGTTGTCTGCAAAATGGTCCTACAGTTCAACGTGTTACAAATCTAGCTACCTGGTACTTGAAGAGGTGATGGACTTCATTTTCCTAGCATCCACAGAATTGACATTGCTCATTGCCAGACCACCCTCTTTTCATGAGGTTGTCCTTGATTATTCATAGAAATTATAAAGCATGGTGTTCAACTACATCGATTCAAACTATTACACACACACTACATCAAATTCATTACCCACACATACTAAATCGATTCAAACTATTACACACACATACTATTTCAAACTGATACACACACACTATATCAAATTCATTGCCCACACATACTACATCGATTCAAACTATTACACACACATACTACTTCAAATTCATTACCCACACGTACTACATCGATTCAAACTATTACACATTTTTAGTGGATGCTAACTTCCTGCTACGCTCTCCATACTACAAATTCATTAGCCACACATACCACAGTAATTCACTAAAGCTCTGTATTCACTCGAGGGAAATCAGAACCACCAGCTTTTCCAAGCCCAGTACCCCCACCGAAACTGTGTGCGTCGTCGTGAAACGGTGGTGGTCATGTGCCATCAATCCTTCCAGGCCAACACTGCAGGCGACGATGACGCTTTCTAGCAGCCTCTTCGGGGCCCTGAATGCCATGTATCGATTCCAGAACCTCATCTAGGTGGATGATGACCGGGTGCTTCCAGTAAAGCTGTCGCCCTGCCTTACTTGGAATCTGCACCTCGTACATCTTAGGAATGACGCCATGATCTTTCAGCCACTCCTTTACCTCGATGACCCATCTGTCGCTCGGTGGCATGATTTCCACCAGCTCGCCGCCAAGGCTACTGACGACCTTCTTGAGGGCCTCGGGCTCCCAAGCATCCAATGGGAGGCCGTCAAAGCCGAGTTTGGAGAAGAAACGAAGTTATCCCAAGCGATCGTCCCACCCACAGGCGCGATGCCAACGCATGAAGCTCATTTTCTCCTGTAGCACTCGAAGGAACAGGAAGAAGGCAGAACGCGCTTGGTGTCTGAGCTATGCTCGTACCGGACGAAAAAATCGAATGGCGGCGCGCATACCTCAATCTTGACCTCATTTCGTCTGATCCCAAAACGAGACCTGAAAGCCGACAACAGCTCTGCCGGCGACATGGCGGGATGGACGCCCAGCACGGTGGCCATCAGAGCATGGTCGTCGAACTGTTGTGCTAGGGCTACCATGCCTAGGGTGCGCGGCAGCATGCAACTGCCCGAGGCCGGTCGCCGGCCAGGATCGCCTGACGGGACGCGCTCCGCCGTGTGAGAAGGACTAGCCAGAGGGTGCCCTAGGGTTCCCCCAATACCGTCATATGACTTAGGGAAGGTTCTGGGGCTTCTTTGGGGCGAAATCCCGTCGTTTGCCACCTTTTTCGCAATTGTACGGGCACAACTATACGGCCGCAAAAATGCTTCCGGTCGTATAGTTGCTCGTCAAACCTTCGGTGTCCCGCGGTGTTTTGGCCGTTATTTCTTCATACGAACTCCGTTTTGGGTGTTCTTGGGCGTGTTGAGTTTGTCTCGTCGTGGGCTACAATCCCACGGTCATGGATATTTATTTTGAGATCTTTGAAAAAAACACTTTTCCATCCTCTCAAATGGCTAAGTCTGGTACCTACTGCTCCTCCATACTATGCTCTCTTTGTTCCTTTTGCCTTTGTTTTATCAATAATAATCATCAACACCTACACACATGTTATAGACAAGGAAAGTGATAAAATTCTACCTAAACTACTAAATGTGCAAAGCTCATATGAAAGTAAATGAGAACCATAAGTCATGCATATAAGGCATAGCTATATCTGAAAGAAACATGATATGAGAGATAAATGGCCCATTTTATATGGCTAAAAGAGGTGGTATTTCACAGCCATCAGCTAATAAAAATCCAAATGTTCACAAAACCCTTTTCGAAGGAGACATAGCCATAGGGAAACCTCGAATCGACAGCAAGGGTAACCGGGTGTATGGCACGCCGGTAGAAAATTATGTTGCGGCTTGAGATCTCTTGGAAAACAACCCAAGTCCAAAGAAAATTTGGCTAAGTGTCAAGCTACTCACCAAGGGCTTGGAATAACAAAAGGTCGCCACATCCAGCAGCGGAAAGCTAGTCTCCAGATCCGACCAATGCCGCACGGACACGGGGCGACAACAAGACGCAAGACCCGATGAGAGCCAGAACAACACTACCATCCCAACCCTTGGGAGGACAACTATTCAAGAACCTGGTCGTCAGGACACCAGCACAAACCCACACGTAGCTGGAGCAACGTCGCTCCGGCAGCAGAGCGAGACGCCATTGCGGCAATGGTCCAACCTCCCCGATGACAGTTGAACAATCGCAGGGAAGATGAAGAAGATTGGGAGCAGGACTGGTAAAGAATGCCTCTCCTAGACATGTTGTCTAGCTGAGCTATGTCACAATGATGGCAATGGCGGACGAAGGAACGATGAACATCGCGTTGGGTCAAGCCGGCATGATGGTCGTCACCATGAAGCTCTAGCTGGGGGTAATAATCCGCTAGCACCACCATCTCCGCCAAGTAGCCACCATAACGGCTCCAATGGAGGCCAAGGGGGCACCATGGCGGAGGGGGTGGCAGGAGAAGAAGAAGTCCAGCTCATGGGCACCATAGCCACAGTGAACAACCAAGACAGCGTGCCCTGTTACCAAGTGATGCCAGGCACCGGATCAACTCAAACATTGAGGCGCGCCGCTATGAGTCGGATAACATCTATGTGGGTCCAAAATTCTTCAGACCATTCATACGACGAACAAACTCTTTGGAAGGGTTTGCTATCTCAAGGCACATCCAGCCCTACAACGGTGTGGCTTGCCATACACCTGGCTCCAGGAGTTCTTCTAGGCCTGCTACATCTCCAAAGGAGGAAATAGCTTGGTCGCGACCTCGTATATCCTGCTTATGTTGAGGAAGGCGGCTCGATCATGGCTCAATGAACTCTCGAAAAACACCATCCACAACTGGTATGATATGCAAAGTTCTTTCTTTTGGAGCTTTGAGGGAACATACGGAGGCCTTGTAGGGTCGGAGATCTGCACCGATGCACCCAGAAACCCGAAGAAACCTAACGGGACTACCTTGGATGATGGATCGACATGAAGAAGTCATGCGAGGGAGTAAACGATCAAACCACGATTCAAGCATTAATTGCGGGTCTCCCAATTGGTTTACTGTGTCAGCGCTTAAAGTGTGACAAAGTAACTGATCTGGGGGGATGATAGAGACGGCAAGAAAGTACGCTGACACCGGTGATGATTTAGAGGGACTGCTCAATGTACTAGCTGTGCCACAGTCGGCTAAGCAGCCCAAGCAACAGGCCTCGAAATGTAAGAACACCTTGGAGGAAAAACCCAATTTGGAGACCGCAATAGTCAATGCAACCTTCGGGTCTAGAGGACGAGGACGCTGCGGAGGCATCCGAGGACGAGGCCGTGGAACTTCTAGAGTCCAAGGTAGAGGAGACCAGCAACCTAGGAAAACCTACTCTTGGGCCGACATTGCCAACAATCTGTGCATGCATCACCCATAGGGCAATTGGGGCTCATCCCATACCAATGTTGAGTGTCATTTCAATGAAGACATCAAGAAAGACGAATCCGCTGGCTACAGGGCCAAGCGACGAAAAGGAAAGAAAAATTCTGATAGAGACAAATAGTCTAAGGAAGATTCTTACATGGAGGAGGCAGAAGCTTCAAATCCCAAGTTGGATGGAAAGAAGACCTTCCAAGCCAAGAAAGACACTTATGTCTGCTTCCTTGGATCACAACTAGCTAAGGTCAAGGAGGCAGTAATGCATTAGCTCAACGCAACTGTTCCGGCTGTCCCTCAGTATCTGCACTGGTCGGAAGTTAGAATCACCTTTGACCGAAGTGACCATCCGCCCAAGCCACACATGCGAGGAAAATACGCTCTGGTTGTCAATCCACTTATTGACGGCTATGGGTTCTCCAAGAACCTCATGGACGATGGCAGGAGTATCAACATTGTCTACATCAAAATGCTGCACTAGATGAGGATATCGGAAACACAACTGAATCACAGCTCTGTGACTTTTCATGGAGTTGTCCCCGGAAGACAAGAAAATTATCTGGGAGAGATCACTTTGGATGTTACCTTTGGAACTCCTAAGAACTACCAGACGAAAGCACTTTCCATCAAAGTGGTCTTGTTCACAAGCACATACCATGCTATCTTTGGGCGTCTGCCTTACTGGGCTTTCATGGCTTGCCCTTGCCACATTTACAACATGGTGAAAATTCCAGGTCCTAATGGTGTCATCACAATCTGGGGAGACCCGAAGAAGGCACGAGAATGCGAGGACGAAAATGCCGCCTTTGCTGAAGCCATACTGCACGCTGCGAAGTACCAGGCGATCAAGAAGAACATAGACCCGTTCGAGATGCCCGTGACGAAGAAGGAGGTGAAAAAGCTAACTCCGGAGTTCAAGGCATCAGAAGAGATGAAGAAGACGCCATGGAAGGATGATGACCCCTCCAAGTTGACCCAAATAGGTATAGTCTTAGGCCACGCATAGGAAAGCGCGCTCATCGAGTTCCTCAAAGATAATAAAGATATTTTCGCATGGCAGCCATCTGATATGACCAGAGTACCCAGGGAGCTTGCCAAGTACAGCCTAAATGAATACCCAAACGCTAAACCCATCAAACAGTCCTTAAGATGTTTCGGAGAAGAAAAGTGCAAAGCAATAGCTAAGGAACTAGCCTGACTCGAGTTAGACGAATTCAGAGAAGAGGTCATCCATACTGATTGGTCGGCCACTCCTGTAATGGTCCCTAAAAAGGACACCACTGATTTAAGGATGTGTGTTGATTATACCGCCTTGAACAAGGCTTATCCCAAAGATTTGTTCTCTCTACCTAGAATCGACCAAGATATTGGTTCGATAGCAGGCTCGGAACTCCTATGTTTTCTCAACGCATATTCCAGATATCATCAAATTCAGATGAAGGAGTCAGATAAAATAAAGACTTTGTTCGTCATGCCCTTCAGAACCTTTTGCTACGTAACGATGCCTTTTTGGCTCGAAAAAGTAGGAGCTAAGTACTAGCGCACTATGCAGCGTTTCCTCCATGATCAAATCGGACGCAACATACATGCATACATGGATGACATAACTGTGATGTCCAAAAAGAAGGAAAAACTAATTTCCAACTTGGAGGAAACATTTAGCAACCTACAAAAATACAACATAATGGTTAACCCAAAGAAATGTTTCTTTGGAATACCAGCTAGAAAATTGTTAGGTTTCATTGTGTCTCAAAGAGGCATAGAAGTGAACCGTGACAAAATAAAGCCTATACTCAATATTGCCAGGCCAACTCACCTGAAGGACGTACAATGGTTAACTAGCTGCATTGACACAGTCAGTCGGTTCATAAGATGGCTCGGTGCAAGAGCTGTACCATTATACAAGCTCTTGAAAAAGACCAAGAAGTTCATCTAGACTTATGAAGCTGAAGCTGCACTTCAGGATCTAAAAGCCATACGCATGTCCTCCCCTATTCTTGCAGCACCGGAACCACAGGAACCGATGTTGCTCTACCTATATGCGACAAAAAGAGTCGTTTGTGTCGTCATGGCGGTGGAATGGCCGGAAGAAAAACAGGAACACTTGGTGCAGCGTCTGACTTATTATCTCAGTGAGGTCTTGACTAAATCAAAACAAAGGTATCCACATTACCCAAAGTTACCTATGGTGTGTTCTTCGCATCCAGGAAGCTACGACACTATTTTCAAGAGCACGAGATTATCGTGGTGAGCAGAACTCCCATGAGAGACATAATCAACAACAACGATGCCACATGACGCATTGCTAAGTGGGGCATAGAGCTAGCAGCTTTTGATGTTGAGTATAAACCATGCACAACAATCAAATCCCAGATCCTTGCTGACTTTGTCGCTGATTGGACTGAGACAGTAGAAAACACAGGTCTCCCAGAGACGGAAGTTTGGACCTTACACTTTGACGGTTCTAAAGCGCTCGGGGGATTGGGGGCTGGCGTGGTGCTCAAATCACCCGAAAGTGATAAATTATTCTATGTACTGCAGATTCACTTCATAGTGACAAACAACATTGCCGAGTATGAAGCCCTGCTGCATGGAATTCTAATCGCAAATGACATCGGCATTTCTTGATTGATGTGTTACGAAGACTCGGATTCAGTTGCCAAGCAAGTATCTGATATCTACAACGCAAACACGCACATGGCAGCATATAGAGCTGTCGTGGATGAACTACCTAAATCATTCGAAGGGTTTGAGGTCCAACATCTTCTCCGAACAGAAAATAAGGAAGCATATGCTCTATCAAGAATAGGTTCTACATGATACAGGCCCCAGACGGTGCTTTTTGGAGAACTTAAGAGTCCCTCTATCATAGAAGTTGATGAGGAGTATCCGACCAAATCTGACTCATCGCTCATAGCAGTTCTAGCTATAATTCCCAGCTAGACACAACTCTACCTTGATTTCTTGGTAGATAGAAAGTTACCCGAAGACGAAGTTTTGAGCTGATAGATCATCTGACAAGAAAAATCCTACACAGTGGTGGGAGGTAAGCTCTATAAGCGGAATGCATCTGGGGTCTTTCAGCGCTGCGTTTCTCTGGAAGAAGGCACGAAAATCTTAAGGGAAATCCATGAAGGCGAATGAGGACATCACACCGCACCAAATCTTTAGTGGCAAAGGCCTTCAGACATAGTTTTTTCTGGCTTTACAGCTAAGGCAGATGCCGAACGGCTGGTCAAGATGTGCAAAGGTTGCCAAAAATACGCCAAACAAGCCCATGCTCTGGCTGATCAGCTACAAAAATTCCGATTACATGGCCCTTTGCGGTCTAGGGGCTTCACATGGTAGGACCGTTTAGACGGGCTCAAAGTGGATACAATCACCTTCTTGTGATGGTAGATAAATTCACGAAATGGATTGAGGCAAAATCTGTCACAAGTTGTGATGGAGAAACATCCAAAAAGTTTGTTGAGGACGTGATCATCCAATTCGTGTATCCACACAGTATTATTACAGACAACAGAAGTAATTTTTCCATGCGGGAGCTAGTCGAATTCTGCAATGAACAAGGGATCTGACTTGATTTTCCACAAGATAATGGACAAGTCGAAAGGGAAAATGGTTTAATTCGTCAAGGCATACGACCGACATTCGAAGCATCACCACATCATGTTGCAGGGGTTGGGCGGATGAATTACCGTCTGTGATATGGAATTTACGAACTGCTCCTAACAGGTCAACCAGATATACACCTTTTTCTCGGTCCACGGTGCAGAAGTTGTTCTTCCGAATCATCTTATACATACTTCTCCGGAGTCGCTGCGTATGTCGAAGAGGATGCTGAAGTCGCTCGACAAGGTGACCTTGATATGCTCGAGGAAATTCGTGTATGTGTTGAATAGAGATCTACAACCTATCAGCAGAAACTACGCAAGTATCATAGTCAGAGAGTCAGAAACTGGTCTTTTAGGAAGGGCCATCTGGTTCTCCGGCTAGTGCAAAAAAAGAGCACAAACTTTCCCCTATATGGGAAGGGCTCATTATAGTTAGTCGAGTACTGCACAATGGTTCTTACTACCTAACTAACATGAGGATAGAAAAAGAAAGACCTGCTACTAAGAAGAGAAAGAGAGCTGGAGGCGGTACAAATCCGGATGAAATAGACCATCCATAGAATATTGCTCAGCTACGTCCCTTTTACTCTTAAAATTTCTTTCTTTGTAATCATATCCATGTACATGTTCAAAGAGAAATAAAGTATTGGTCTCCTCAATGTTTTTTCTGAGATATTTTTATGTACCATCTTATTTCCAAATGATCATGGCATAGTCGAAAATCCCAGAATACTTCAAAGTACTTTATGCTCATGTTTGTTATGGTTAGATTTCCAATTCTAAAAATGCTACCTTCAGGTATAAGTCTAAATTATCTAGTTTATACTTGGGTTTTTTGTCTATTTGCTGGAGGCGGGTATTTTACGACTAGTGAATTGTTAATACTAGAAGCCGGCTTTGATTCCAGGTTTAAACTGGTTTAGCAATTGAGCTCCGTTGCTCGGCACAGTTTCTATGTTGAAGGTTAGCCAGTTCATGAAAGGGACGAGGCAGAAAACCAGATAAATGATAAGTGTAGACAAAATAAGTGCTTAAGTATTTTTCGAGCACAACAAATAAAAAATCCAAAAGTGCTAAAAGAGTAAAGAATAAGTTCTTACAATCTTAGCACCAGCAAAATAATATTCTACTTATTACAATCAGAATGTTTTAGGATAAACACATTGTTTTCTGTCACATTCTATGATGCAAGTAGAGACAAAGCAGTTGTCGGCTCGCTATACACATCACCCGTATCACCCCGATATCTTTCTGAGACAAGTATGTCAGACTCAGCCTGTTCGTCGTCTTTAGAAACTTCAGCAACTTCTTCTCTTAGGGGAGGTGGCACTTCAACGGGCGTGAAGAACGGATCATCATAGCTGGTCAACTCGGGCATGCGAGAAGCGTATCTGGCACAAGAATCCTAGATCTCTTTCATGTTCTGCAGGTTACCATCTTCATCGATAGTCGAATAACCCTTGGTAACTTGCCATATGTCCATGCTTCCATGGTAGCTCATTACCATTGTCAGGGCATTATGTGTCGTTGTGCATGCATAAGACATGTTCCAATCCTTGAAATGCTTGGGCATACCCTTCTCCTTGTCTTGTATCTCAAAGGCTTACATTGAATCTAAGCCACAGAGATGGACGGACTCACCAATTTCTTCAAAGGACTCGCGGAAATCGTGAATCAGTTCCCCAACAGCGACAAGCCGGCTGGTACGAGACTCGGATGAAGAGCGATCAAGAAGGTTGAGAGGACCTATGAATAAGAAAACAAAGGCAACAATATATTCAAGTCAAAAATTCGGAAACATGATAATTCAGGGATAGCAAAACTTACCAAAGATAGCATCGTCTACTTTGGTCTTCTCCTCTCGAATATGAGCTTCGGAGGTGTCCTTCTCCCTGTCCCAGGCATTTTGCAAGTCCGAGATTGTTTTGTCTTTTTTAGCTATGGTGCGGTCACGTGCCTCAGTAGCATGATTACTGGATTCAAGAACACTGGCGATTCTGGTCTCATGATCTACTTTGAGTTTTTCCAGCTCAGCACGCAAGTCAGCATTCTCCACTTCCAAGACTTTATAATCTTCGGCTTGCTCAATCATTTTGCAAGACTATTTTACAATTAATGAAGCATCAAGATATGAAGTCAAATAAATATTCGGCTGAAACTCAAAAAACGGACAAGGAAAACAAAGTATGAAATGATTACCTTCAGCTTCATCCTTTGCAACTTTAAGTTGCGCATTTTCAAGTCGGAGAGCTCTGATCTCTCTCTGCTTATTGCAAATATTCTTCAACAAATCCTGGTTATAAGCATTAACTTTCTGTAAGTCAGAATGGTAACAAGAGTCAGAAGTCTACTAAGACTCGGGCTAATATTTTAACTAAGTTAAATATCATCATGATCCTTGGGGGGCTATACTAGTTCATTCTTTGGCATCCTATAAAAGCATAAATCCGGATTTATATCCAACTTCATGCTTGGGGGCTAGAGGATATGATATGAAATAAAATAAAAAATAGTTGGATTATGACTTACATAATGCTCATGACTCAATTTGTTGAGGCTCATGTTCACCTTGGAAGAAACCTTCTCAAGGAGAGTCAGAGGAATTACTAGTGGTGGCGGGGCCACACCAACCTTCAACTTCTAATCGCGAAGACGAACTTGGTCAAGAAGCTCGGCGAGTTTGATATCCTCGACTTCTTGCGCCTCCTCCTACGCTATGATATTTCGGGTCTCCAAGCAATGGAGTGCCAGCTTCTGGGTTTCTTCTATGCTCTTCCGAGTAAGGCCAAGTTTGGCAATACCCGAATTCTGCAGAAAGTTCTCCATGAAGGTCTCAGCTGAGGGATCATTAACCTTCGAAGGTTCACCCTTATCAAGTCCTGGGTCACTCATGGTGACGTCGCTCTGCGAACCAACATTAACTGGCTCTGAAGAATGAGCCAAAACATCTTCAACATGCAGAGAAGAAGTACCCTCTGGTGCTGATGATGGCTTTGGGGTAGGAGTCAGAGGCAGGGCATCAGGTGAAACCAGAGTCAACTTATGTTGGCGCAAAGTCTTCCCTAGCTTTCCTTTTCTCTTGCCCTTGGCAATTATTTTAGCCCTGAATAGTAACAGAGTAAGATTGTTGCAATTTAGAATGAATACAAGTTAATACTTGAAACCTTGTGAAGACGGGCACTTTCTGAGTGCCCACGGAGAATCTCGAAGTTTTATACTTCCGGATAAGCGCCTCTGGCAGTAATTCAAGATCTTCATCCTCCTGAGGAACCAGATCCTCAGGCGGATATCCCTCGAGAGGAGCAAGATCCGACTCGGGGAGGTTAGCAAGCTAAAAGAGAAGTTATCTCAGTATTGCAAAACAACAAAATATAGATGAGCAAGTTATTGAGTATGAAAGAATATGTCAGAAACTTACTAGTGTCAAAGGTTTGTAAGCAGTTACATATCTAGAGAAATGTCTAGAATCTTCTTCTCAACCCACTCCTTGATAAACCATTTGATCCGGGTCTCATATTCCTTATCCGGATTGGGAGCAGGCTGATCCGTAGGCTATCATTTTTGCTCTTGGTGATGGTATGCATGAGCCGATCACCATAGTGCTAGAGCGGTTGAATCCCACGTGCCAACCAACAATGGACTAGGTCAGATGCCTTCAGGCTTTTTGATACCTTCGATCCGGATTACGGATGTAGTATAGCTCTTTTTCCCTAGTAGACCTAGGTTATCGAATCCACGGGAAGCGAATGCGTAGTGAAGTTACTTTAATGGACCTTCAGGAGTTTTAGAATTCCGTTTGTGTTTTTACCGGACCAGTAGCTTGTGTCCTTTTTTTGTTGTCGGTGATGGAGAGGGAGGGCCTAGGGCATTCGGTTTCACCTGTAGCTATGCAAAAACATTTGATGGAAATAAAAGATAGAAATAAAGTATGTGTTTACTTGTTAGAGCAAGATAAATTATATGTGGGCAGTGCATCCATAATTTCTATTTCCTCCACAACCGCTTATAGCAATAACCTACTAGTCTCATCCATAGAAGAAAGAGAACTAATGATATGCATAGTGATGTCACTGTTAATCCCAAGCAAATCCCTCACATACAGCCGTACTACCCCTTCTGTCACTTGGGTTCCCAACCTGCAGATCAGTCATCACTCATACTCCCTATACCTGGCTCAACCCTCGGGGTCTTGGGTACCTGACAAGTCCTTGGATTGAGGCAAGAGAGGATACAATAATCATGATGTCATACAAACTAATACACGGTCCCATCTATGATAAATAACATGCACAATTGCTACATGGCAAGGCCAAAGCCCTTAGCCCAAGGAGAATTACTCACACATAGAGATGAGATCAACAATCACAAACATTGTAATGAAAAGCATAACATTGATAGAAATAGTCTTACAATGTCACCAATCGGAGAAGATATCTACTATTACAAGTGGTGGAATATGGCTATGGAGATGGAGGAGGGTTTGGAGATCTGTGGAAGAGACTTTTTTGCGAGGTTTGGCTTCTTCAGGGCTTGTTTTCTCGTCGTTCAAGGATTATTTATATAGGGGTCCCTTCACAAAAGTTGTTATGTTTGACCTAACAGTGGTGGCGCCAACTATACGACCAGAGCTATACATCGGAATTGTTGCTCCGGCTGTATAGTCGGTCGTTATGGCGTCTGCCTCCATTGTTCGGCTCCTGGTTTCTTATGGTTGTTGGAGATCTCGTATCTTTGACTTTAATGTAGTTATTCCCTCCTTTAAATGACATTATCTGCGCAGGAAAAATACAAGAAGAAAGGATTGCATACCCCTCTGAATATTAGCATTAGTGGCAGGGTTTAGAGAGATATTTCATCAAAAATATGATTAATATCCAGTTTAAATGTGGACGTAGATGGCTATATTTCAGAGCCATCAACCTCCCCAAGCTTAAACTTGATCGTCCCGAGCAAGAAAACCAAAATCAAAAAAGAATTTGGCATTTAAACTAAAATAATGAGATGGTGATCTTACTCATGATTAATAGTCTCATGTTTCCTCCTCTTCATAAATCTGAAAAACTTCAGCATAGATAGAGTAATGGCAAGCATATCATACAGGATTCATGCATCCTTATAGCGCATCAAAATTATTGTAAACATGGATGATCCAAATGAGTAAACTTTATTTCATGTCAAGTAATCAACTCATAGGCTTGCCTTTGAACTATAAAGTATAATCATGTAAATTAAGAGTGTGAGAGTTTTCATGAAATACATATATACTAGAGTATCTCAATTCTCCCATATCAATGAATCAAGACTTTGCAAGCACTACTTTTCTATTCATTATCCTTCAAGAATTTCAGTTTTTAAGTAATTGAGAGTATGCCAAAGATTTTTATTAGTTTATCAGGCTGTGATGGACACTCGTGGCATCACTAAGGTTTTTCTTCCTTTTGCATAATTATTACTCATAATAGCCAGAGGAGTGATTACATCATGATTACAGCTACCCGGGAGTGCCAAGAATCTTACCCACTATATCATTGCTGCTACAAGTGTTTAATCAACTCATAGCCGAAATCTAGGAGTTTCCTCCATGAAGATCGTTCGTAGGCTAGCTGAGTTGTTGTAATCCCATGAAGTTTGACACGTGTAAAGCTATATCATTCTTATGATTATCAAGTCAAACTTTGGCATGCTCACAAAAACCGCTAACCATTAATTCAATCGAACATATCCTTTCAAAAAGAGCTATCAAGTCAATCAACATTTTCAGTGGTGTCGAGTGTCTCTAGAAATAAACCTTCAAGACTAACTACAACACCCAAGCCTTCAATTGTGAGAATTTTTCTTATTACAATTGTTTAGCAATTTTTAGGCAAGACTTGGTTATTTACGAGAGCTAGAACAAAATAAGCCCAATTAAATACCCATGCAAATGACAATCTTACAATGATACAAAGACTCACTCCACCAATATAATGTCACAACATTTACTACTAATTAGCATGGGTTTCTCAAACTTCAAAAGTGGGGAGTCATAAGGCATACCTCTCATGTTTGGTTCCACTTCTCTCTTCCTTTTTATTTGTTTCTTGGAAACTCAAAGTCGATCACTCTCCTTCAAATATATGAAGACCTCGAGGTAGAAAGAAAAGAAAGAGGGAAAACAAGGGAAATGGAGAAATCTTTTTGTGTTTTTCAAGAGAGGGAATTTTAAAGAATACAAAATTGGCGGCAAAGCTCGGCTAGAAAATTTCGAAAGCAAAATAGAAAGAACTATAAGATAAAGTGTTGGGGAAACCAACATGAGTGCTTATAAACTCAAATAAAAACGCAACCTCGAAATAAGTAAAAGAAAATGAACACCAAATAAAGATACATGAGGAGACTTCCCCAAGCTTAGGCTTTTGCAAGCCCTTCAAATCATTGTGGTGGCAGAAAAAGTCGTTACTCCAGTTTGCAAATTGAGTTGATAGGTTACTTGTTGATTCTCAGAGGTTCAACGAGAGGTTGTGCATCCTCTTCACAGTCCCTCCAAGTCCTTAGAAATCTTGGTATGTGGCGAACCGGGTTTGTGGCTGCTCCTCTTGATAAGGAACTTCTTTCTCCTCCTCTTGGTCCTCATCCTCTTCAGGAATTTCTTCCTCGGGTTGGTGTTGCTCAACTTGCGAGTATAGCTAATGTCCTTCCTCGATAGATACAAGACCATTAGGAAAAGGAGCGGGGTAGATACGCCCAGCTCAACCAATATGCAGGTAATAAAGGCCACCTCTCCTAGTGAGCATTCCACAGGCCCTCAAGGTGGAGAAAACAACCCGTGTCTCACCTAGTACGGGTTTCAACTCACCTAGATCGATGTCTAGGGCAGTGGCAAGCACGCTGATGACGCCTCCTCCTGTGATTGACCCTTGGCTTTGGAAGGCTTGGTTCTCTAGGTAGCGCACAAGGATGGAGCCCAAGTTGAGTGACAGGTTGTAGTTGATGTAAGCAGCCTTTGTGAGGACTAGGATGTCCTCCTCGTTGAGTCTCATGAACTCATTACATGCCTGCAAGGTGTTAGCAATAACATAGAACAAATAGCGAATTGCAGGATGTTGAATATTCTTCCCCTTGTTCACTCTACTAGTGAAGCTCATTCCATTATAGTATTGATCGGGGGAAGGAATTAAGCCAGTAAAGGATGTGCATAAAGCATGAACATCATTGTTTGGCAAATTAAAGCATGCACACCATTCATCTAATGTTAAAGTGTAGTTGTTGTTCATCAAACGAAAAGAAATAGTATCCTCTCCCTGCCATAGTTTAACGGTGCTTTGCAAAGAACTTAGGGATTCAATGGTTAAGCGGCGATAAGTAGGTACATCATTGTACACAGAGTTTTGCAGACCAGCTCTATTGTGAAGTAAATTAAAGTCATCAGAAATACCAAGTTGGTTCAATATAATGGGGCAAGCCCACTTGGTGGCCTTCACTTCACGGTTCTTGATCTTGTTGAAGCGTTCACGACAGGCCTCATCCATGAACCGTATCCCCATGCATTCCTAGGTGGAAGCCCGAGAAGCACTAGCAATGGCACGAGCACGAGTTTGACTCCTTGTGTTCATCGTCTTCCCGTGCGATATTGTGGTCGGACGTAACTATACGGGCGGAACATGTGTTCCGGCCGTATAGTTAGCGTTCTGTCAAAATATTAGGGTTTCCTCCTGGCGGCACAGCTATACGGACACAACTATACGGTCGGAACAAAATGTTCTGGCCGTATAGTTGGTCGTGAAACTGTCTGTCCCTGCGAAATAAAATTTGCAAAAGGCATCGATATGTATACGACCGGAACTATATGGCCGAAATTTTTATTTCCGCTGTATAGTTGGTCGTTAAACTCTCAGTATATATGAAAAGAAATTGTACGGAGGCATTGATATCTATACGACCAGAACTATACGGCCAGAATTTTTATTCCCGTTGTATAGTTGGTCGTTAAACTCTCAACATATATGAAAAGAAATTGTACAGAGTGTCGTGGAAATGGCCATGGTAGTCGCTGCTACTGGCAGGATTGATTGATATGGGGCAAGAGCTGGTGGCCATCTGCGGTGCGAGATGGGGGTGGATGCACATGGTTTACCCAGGTTCGCCCCCCCCCCGGAGGGTAAAGACCTACTCCTGCTAGATTAGATTGATGGAGAGCGAGTTAAAGGGGTGGCGAGCTCGGCATCTAAGCAGCGAGTCGCTTGAAGGGGTGTATGATGGAACGTAAGTCCTCGGAATACCCTAGGGAGGTTTATATATGGGGAACCTCGCTAGGGTTTACAGTTTACAACCGAACAGAATATGGATTCGGAGGCTTTGACCTAATCCGACTGGGCTTCAAGTATGCTTTTGGGCCTCCAGTCTCCAGTCACCAGGCCTTCGCCTTAGTCGCATTCTAGTCGCCGTCCTACAGGCCCACTCGTGAGACCTTTGGCCCAATCGGAACGACCTGTTGGGCATACCCCATTCGGCATATCCCCATCAGTAGTCACCGAGTCCATCGTTGATTCAGATGCAGGTGTCCTTTTGGCAGTCGGAGTAGGCGAGTCCAATTTGTACGCCCAGTCGAATCGGTGATGGACTCCACCAAGACCAAGGAAATTTTCCCCAGGTTTCCAGTCACTGCTTCGGTGAATGCCACCGCTGTCAAGTCGCTGCTTCGGCAAGTGGACAGGGGCCAGTTGCAAGCGAGTCGAATGGAGGAGTTGGACCGTCATCCTGGCCAAACTATCCGTTGGATATTCCAACGGTAACTTTGGCATAATTACCGCGGGTAACGGCTACCCCGAGTTTGGCAGGTAGTACCTCCTTATAAGGGGAGTAACAAATCAGTCCTACAGATCCTTCCCCGCATTCTTCATTCTTGCGCATCCATTTATCCTGTCTTCCCTCGATCCACACCTTTCTAGACCAAGCGACTCTGTTCTCCTCCTCGATGGCACCTCCGAAAGGCTTGTGGGGGAAGTCAAAGTGCACCGCGGCACAACTCAGGTCCTTCGAGGACGCCGGGATCCTTCGCAAGGGGAATTGGAGGATGCCCACGTCTTCTGAGATCAAGCCGAAGCCACGCGTCGGCGAGTTCATCTGCTTCCCAAGCCATCTGGAAAGGGGATTGGGATTTCCCACATCGTTGTTCTTCCATCGATTCTGCACGTACTACGCGATTAAGCCGTCAGATCTCGACCCACACATCATCGAGTAGCTGGCGATCTTCGTCGCCTTCTGCGAGTGCTATCTTGGCTGCAGGCCATACTTCCTACTGTGGCTGGAGCTTTTCCACGGACGCATCGGACGAGAAGGGTCTGGTGGCCCGATCTTGGCGGCCGGAGGCGTCACCTTCTAGCTGAAAGACGAAGGCCAACTTCATCAAGCTCATGCTGCCGAAGAAGGCCGCGAGCGAGTGGAAGAGAAGCTGGTTTTATGTGAAGGAATCCACTCCCCCCGGCGAGGTAGCACTGTCGGAGTTCGTCGCGGAGCGAAGCGAACCCCGCCGGCTGGCGATGGACAGACTCCCCGACGACCAGAGGATGGATGTCGCGGAGATGATGGACTAGATCCAGAAGCTAAAGGACCAAGGTTTGTCCTCGATCAACTTGTAAAATTGCTGGCTCGGGCGGTGATTGGTCCCACCGGCGGCTCGAGCGCACTGGATGTATGAGTACAGCGGAAGAAAGATCCTTCCCGGACCAGCAAGGAATCATGGGACACCAAAGATTACAAGGCGGTCCTAAAGAAGATCACTAACGCGGAATTTATAACCACGTCAGCCAGGCTCACTCCGTACGTGCCTATGAAGAATGAGGCCCCCACGGTAAGTTCTTCTCTCTGAATTTCATCTTCAGTCGCATTTTTTGTGGTGCGATTCGCAACCATATCGTTTGAAATTTGTTCATGCCCACTCTCAGCTATTTCAGGTTTTGGAGGGCTGGCTCCCCCCACTCAACGAGGAGGTTCCCCACGAGTTCGAAGAGGGGGGATCTGGAGAATCTTCTGAAGAGGAAGAGGAGGAGGTGGAGGCTCCTCTCCCAGCGCCTACGGCTCGCAAGACTCGCATGTAGAAGCAACGCGAGCTAGAGGCAAGTCGTATTCTCGAGGAACGCGAAGAAGGCGACGAAGCCTTGCAAGAGCACACTTCTCGGCGAATGGCCACGCCGGCGAAACCCTCACACAAGCCAAAGTCACCAACGAAGAAAGCGGCGTCACCATCCAGCTCAGCAGTGGTGTTCAAGTCAGATGACGAATCTGATGATGACGCCCCCGAAATTTTGCACAAGATCTCAGAGGGCACGGTCCCGATGATGGGGTTGGAGGCTGAGGACACCGAAGCAGCGGTAGAAGTTCTTGTGGCCGTGCTCGCGCCCACGGCTTTGACGGCACCCGAACAGGAGGTGGCCGAGGCCGCGGCTTCAAAGTCGCTGCAACCTTCAAGAGCGGCCGCGTCTTCGGAACCGGAAATTCCAGCGACTACGGCTTCTTCGTCAAGGAAGCCCACGGTGTCATGGGCTTCAGATGTCTTCGAAAGAGGTCTCACGCGCAAGCTGGGGCCGGAATTAGACAAGCCCGCCCACATCATCACCGGGCTGTGCATTCTCCCAGTCACCAAGTAATCTTCGAATTCTTCCTTCCAAGTCGTGTTCCGTTTTTGTGCTATCTCTATGCTGACTTTGGAGGTTTGGCAGGTCTGGGGTCAAGAAGATTGGTCGCCCTTTGGTGGCGAAGATTTTGCGAGTCGCCACTACAGGAGAAGGCGATCTCCCCGAGAAGAGGAAGCCTACTGAGGATGTCGCACCTGCGGAGGGCACGAACAAGCGTAGGGGCAGTGCCGATGATGTTGTGGCAAAGGACAGCGCCAAGGAAAGTGATCTTGCTGCAGTCGTCGAAGAGGTTGTGGTCACCCGATAGGAGCCACCCATGGACGCTCCAATGACGGAACCGTTGGCTCCGATGACCAGTGCCCCGGCCAGAGCCTCCGTGATGTTTCCTCGCTTCATGGCAAAGAGATTTCCGGGCGTGGCGGACAACCAGTCTCCACAGAGCAAAGAGATCGTTGACGAAGACGTTGGACCTCGTCGCGGGCATACCTCCTTCATGGTCCCTTCGACGGACGCAGGAGAACTTCACAAGATGCTTGGCGCCGCTATTCAGGTACGTCCAGTCCCCGAGTGTCTAGTCGCTGAATTTTAGCGGCTAGGCATTGAGTTTCTTCTAGTCTCTAGTCCTCGAGTTCCTGGTCGCTGAATTTCAGCGGCTAGGAACTGAACTTCTTCTAGTCTCTAGTCCCCGAGTTCATGGTCGCTGAATTTCAATGGCTAGGAACTAAACCTCTTCTAGTCTCCAGTCCCTGAGTTCCTGGTCGCTGAATTTCAGTGGCTATGAACTTAACTTTTTGTAAGTGCTGACTTTTTGCTCTTCTTGCAGGGCCTACAGAGGGAGTCGACAGATCGACAGGCCGCAAAGGAGCGTCTGGAGCGGGATCTGCACGTGGCGCAGGAGCCGAACCGGCAACTCCAGGAGACTGTTGGTGAGTACTTGATTCGTTTTTCAACTGTGAACTGTTGGTGTTCTAGCGTGTTGACGATTATTTTTTCTTTTCTGTTCAGATGGTCTTCCGACCGCGATTGCCAAGGCCCGTGAAGGGTACGTCCCAATTGCCGACCTGGACGTGGCGAATGGGTGAATTGACTCGTTGGTCAAGGAGTTGGAGGAAGCGAAAGCGGCCTTGATTTCTTCTGAGGATAGAGTGACGGTTGCGGTCGCTGCGGCTGAAGAGGGGCGGAAGGCCCGGACTCGATCGTCCTGGGGCTACAGGGCAATCACACCGCCTTGGAGAAGCACGTCACCGAGAACTGTCGGAAGCTCCTTGGTGAGTCTCTATTCTTTTGCTTAACATGTGTGGCGAGTCCCCCGAGTGGGGGAATCCATAGTGTCATTAACGTCTGAAGTTGCAACGGCGATAGGGCAAAGCGACCCGGTGGTGCAGACCTTCACCGCCTCGCAGTGCGTGACTGTCATGGTGAACGCGGCAACTGCCTCGACGTTGTGCGTCGAGGCAGTTCTTCAAGGGATGTCCCCCACTGAGGTTATTCCTAGGGGACTGACTGAAGTGTGGCGCTATCTGGAGGAGGTGCCCAGCATCGTGGAGTGGATAGCGCGCTCGGCTTTTAGGCGCGGGGCCACCATGACGTTGAGTCTGGGGCTTGCTCACTTCCCTGATGACTTCGACCTCGACGACATCACCAGCGGCTACCCTTCGGCGACTGGTACGGTGGAGATGTCGGAGGTATTGAAGCTTACCGCTAAGGCCGCCCCCTTTGCTGATCAGGTGTTGGCAATGGGGGACCTTCTGCTGTACCAGGAGATGATGGTGGCGCCTGGCGACCCCAAGATGGAGCATCGTGATCTAAAGTCGGAGCAGCCCTTCCGGTCGGCGCTATCGAAGTCGCTGACGACCTACCCGATGAACCCATGGCAGCCATTTGTCCGTGTTAAGGGTGGTGGAGATGCTTATTTGTCAGGGCCTGCGAAATAGATAGCATCTCTGGGCAGTTTGTAAGATATGCCAAGTGGCGACTTTTGTAATATGAACAATATTTTGTATGAGTAAGAGGAGTCAATCGACTCGCAATGCAAGCTTGATTGTGTGGTGTGTTTAACTTATTTGTTTGGGCGAGTTCTCGAGCGCGTCCGCCCTTTAATGGGGTATAACTCGTTTGTACACATATGTGTTTTCTTTGGATTTTGCGTTGTTTTCCCCTTGCGTCTTCTAAAGGGGTGAGTCCCCGAGTGCGAGTGGGATTTTTTATAGGCGAGTCCCCGAGCGTATTACTTAGCCGTTTTAGGCGCGTGCCTATTGCGAGTTATTGGTGCGTTGTTTGTAACCCGTCTCTTCACATGGCTTGGAGAACCAGACGCTGGGCGAGTCCAAGGCAGCTCTCTACTTGGTGTGTTCCCGAGCCGCATGAGGGTTTCCATTTTGCGGAGTTCCCGTGCGTGGTACTTAACCGTTTGAGTCGCTTTGCACGAGGATGGGAAGGACAGGTCACTGTGAGAAGCGTATACCGGTTGTCTTGGCCTGGTGGGCCAGTCAAGCTAGGCGACTATGATAGTGGCTCCGGGTTGGCGTATTCGTGGACGTCCCAAGGCCCAAATATTTTCGGTGCCCTTAGGCCGCACTACTTAGCCGTGCCGGTCACTCGACCAAGGGTTGACTTCTGTAGGTAGCGTATTGCTAATTGTACGAGTGCGAGTGGCACAAGAATATGGCGAGGAGACACAATTTGTGTGAACTGAATGAATTTCATTATATATCATTTGGGTACAAGTTTGAGTTCTATGTATAGAACTTTCGGAGAAGGTTTACATTCCATGGCCTCCCGACCTCGAGCTGGCCGTCGCCTCGTATGTCGATGAGGTAGTAGGCGTCGTTGCCGAGGACTCACCCTATGGCAAATGGCCCCTCCCATGGGGGTGACAGTTTGTGCATGCCTTTCTTGTCCTGAGCCAGTCGTAGGACTAGATCGCCCTCCTGGAAGGTGCGAGTCCGGACTCAGCAGCTGTGGTAGCAGCAGAGTCCCTACTGGTAGATAGCAGTGCGGGAGCGTGCCAGGTCGCATGCCTCATCGATCTGGTCGATGATGTCTTGGCGGGTGATCTCGTTTGACGCCTCGACGTAGTTGGCGACTCGAGGTGAGTCGTGCTCTAGGTCGGTTGGCATTATGGCTTCGGTCCCGTACACCATGAAGAAGGGTGTGAACCTGGTGGAGTGGTTGACGGAGGTGCGGATCCCCCATATGACAGAGGGGAGCTCTTCGACCCAGCATCCTTGGGTGCGCTCTAGGGGCACCTAGAGTTGTGGCTTGAGCCCGTGGAGGACGCTTTAATTGGCGCGTTCTGCTTGGTCGTTCGACTCCGGGTGCACGACTGAGGCGAGTCGTATGTCGTGTTCTTCGCAGAATTCTGCCATGGCGCCCTTGGCGAAGTTGGTGCCATTGTCCGTTATGATGTTGTGCGGGTAGCCATACCGGTAGATGAGCTTGCGCAGGAACTTGGTGGTTGTCTTGCCATCGCACTTCTTGATCGGCTTGGCCTCTACCCATTTGGTGAACTTGTCGACTGCGACCAGGAGGTGGGTGAAGCCGGATGGGGCCTTCTTGAATGGGCCGACCATGTCCATGCCCCATACAGCGAATGGCCATGTGATGGGAATGGTCTTGAGTGCCGAACTAGGGAGGTGCGTCTGGTTGGCGTACTTCTGGCACCCGACGCATCGTTGGACGATGTTGGTGGCGTCGGCGTGTGCGGTGAGCCAGTAGAAGTCGTGCCGCATGGCCTTGGCGACCAGCAACTTGGCACCGGTGTGATGGCCGCAGTCACCGGCGTGGATGTCCTGGAGAATCTTGCAGCCTTCTTCTGGTTGTACGCAGCGCTGGAACACGCCAGTCATGCTGCGTTTGTATAGCTCGCCGTTGATGATGACGAAGGACTTGCAGTGGCGCACTATCATTCGCGCCTCTGTCTCTATGCTTGGGAGGATCTTGTGCTCGAGGAAGGCGGCATATGGTGTCATCCAATCGCTGGGCCCCACGATCATGGCGACTAGGGCCGGCTCGGGTTGTAGTGGTATTCCGATATCTATCTCCTTCGGTAGGCAGACCGAAGGTTTGTGTGTGATGTCGAGGAAGACGCGTATGGGTGGCGTCTGCCGAGCCGACTCGATGCAGGAAAGGGCATCTGCCTCCTCATTCTTTCGCCTGTCGATCTACTCGACGGAGTAGTCGTCGAAGTGTCCTCCCAGCTGGTCTACCGCTTGGCGGTACGCGATCATTATTGGAGAGACGGCGTCGCAAGTTCCGGCAACCTAGCCGGCGACTAGATCGGAGTTGCCGTAGCACCGTAGGCGGTTGATGTTCATCTCCTTGGCGGCACGCATGCCATGGAGGAGGGCCTCGTATTCTGCCATGTTGTTGGTGCAGGGCTTGAAGTTGAGGTGGAGCACGTAGCGGAGCTTGTCTCCTTTGGGGAAGGTCAATATGACCCCGGCCCCTGCACCGTCGGCGTTCTTGGAGCCGTCAAAATGGAGCGACCAGAAGTGGAGGTATGGTAGATTCTCCGGCTGCTGTGCTTCTTCCCAATCTGTGAGGAAATCATCTAGGGCTTGTGACTTGATCACTTTGCGGGGCTCGTATTTGATGTTGTGGACGCCGATTTCGATGGCCCACTTGGCGACTCGCCCAGTCGCCTCGCAATTGCGTATTATGTCCTGCAGAGATGCGGAGGAGACCATCGTGATTGGCTACTCCTGGAAATAATGGGGGAGTCGCCGCTGAGCTCAAAATACCGCGTACACCAGTTTCTAGTATTGCGGGTAGCGCTGTCGTGAGTCCATCAGGACTTCGCTGATGTAGTAGACGGGGCACTGTATGGGGCGCTCCTTGCCCTCCTCTGGCCGTTCGACGACCATCACGGCGCTGACGACTCGAGTGGAGGCCGCCACGTAGACGAGCATTGGCTCTTTGTCGATTGGGGCGGTAAGGAGTGGAGCCGCGAGTAGCACTTCTTTGAGTGCTTTGAGTGCATCGCTCGCCTCTGCGTCCCATTGGAACGTGGGGTTCTTGTGCATCAGGCGATAGAGGAGCATTGCCTTCTCGCCTAGTCGGGGGATGAAGCGACTAAGAGTCGCAACTCGCCCGGCCAA
This sequence comes from Avena eriantha, assembly GCA_910589775.1. Taxonomy (NCBI): domain Eukaryota; kingdom Viridiplantae; phylum Streptophyta; class Magnoliopsida; order Poales; family Poaceae; genus Avena; species Avena eriantha. Next base: position 195,671,905 of record OU342740.1, on the reverse strand, counting down.
CTTCTGGACGTCGCGCAGGCACTCGGGTTTCCGAGTCACACGATGGTGTCGATCTTGGTGGGGTTGGCTTCGATGCCTCGCTTGGAGACTACATATCCCAGTAGTTGTCTGGTGGGGACGCCGAAAGTGCATTTTCCTGGGTTCAGCTTGATGTTGTACCTCCGCAGATTTGCAAAGGTCTCGGCCAGGTCGGCGAGCAGGTCGTCCTGGCGGGTGAATTTTACCACCATGTCGTCGATGTACACGTGAATGTTGCGGCCAATTTGGCTCACGAGGCACTCCTTCATGCACCTTTGGTATGTGGCGCCAGCGTTCTTGAGGACAAACGTCACGGCCGTGTAGCAGAAGGCGCCGAATGGCGTGATGAACGTCGTCTTCTCCTCATCCTCGACCGCCTTTTTGATCTGGTTGTAACCAGAGTATGCATCGAGGAAGCACGACTCCGATCCCGCGGTCGAGTCGATGATCTGATCGATGCGCGGTAGGACGAACTCCTCCTTCGGGCAGGCGCTGTTGAGGTTGGTGTAGTCAATACACATTCTCCACGTGTTGTTCTTTTTCAGAACCAGGACTAGATTTGCTAGCCACTTGGAGTATTTTATTGGCCGAATGAAGCCTCCGGCTAGCAGGCGTTGTACTTCTTCGGCGATTCCTCGACGGCACTCTTCATTGAAGGGCTGTAGCAACTACTTTACTGGTCGTACTTTGGGCTCGGTGTTTAATTTGTGCTAAGTGAGTTCCCTCGGGACACCTGGCATGTCAGATGGTTTCCATGCGAAGATGTCGCGGTTCTCACGGAGGAACCCGATGAGCGCGCTTTCCTATGCGAGGCTCATGTGCGCCCCGATGGTGACCGTCTGGCTGGAGTCGCCCGGGACAAGCTCAACGGTGCGGGTATGCGTGGTCGCCTCGAATGTGGAGTTCGCGGCGGTTGGCTTCTTCAAGATGGTGGGGTCATCCTTGTTGATGTTGCCCGCGTATTTCGCGAGCTCCTCCGCATGGTCAGTCTCCACGGCCATGACGGCGTCGGCGAGCTCGGCGTCTTTGCCGTCGCATTCCACGGCCATATCGGGGTCGCGGTGGACGGTGATGATGCCTCTTGGCCCTGGAAGCTTCATCATATTGTAGCGTAGTGTGGGGTCGCCATGAATTTGGCGAACGCTTGGCGACCCAGGACGCAGTGGTAGGGGCTACAGAAGTTCACCAGCTCGAACACGATCCTCTCCGTGCGGTAGTTTTCCAGTGTGCCGAAGGTGACTGGAAGTGTCACTTTTCCGATCAGGTACGCCTTCTGACCGGGGACAATGTCGTGGAAGGTTGTCAGGGTTGGCTCGATGGCTGCTTCTGAGAGCTGGAGCCTTTTAAACGTGTCCAGATACATGATGTTGATGGAGCTCCCGCCGTCCATCAGTGTCTTGGGCAGCCAGTAGTCGGCCACCTTGGGCCTGACCACCAGGGCGACTCGCCCTGGATATTCGATCCTAGGCGCGTGATCTTGGCGACTCCAGGTGATGCTTTGTTCGGACCAGTTGAGGAAGCAGGGGATGTCAACTTGGGTCACCGCATTGACGGCGACCGCGCGGGCGAGCACCTTCTTCTCGCGCTTGGTGCTGAGCCCGGTGAAGGTATGTAGCAATTCGGCTGCGTGTCTAAACCCGCCGGTGTTGCCGTTGTCCCTTGGTGGGTTGTTGTCGGGGTCCTCCCTTGCTCGCCTTGCCTTTTCGATCTCTTTGAGAGAGTGGTAGTCTGTGGTGGTGTGGGTGGCGGGTTTTCCCTCCCTGCTGTGGTAGATGTAGGGCTAGATGAGCAGGGCAGCAGGGTCGAATTTTGGCCACGCCGCGTTGTTGGCGCGGTAGTTTCCGCTGTCGTGGTAATTTCCTCCGTCGCAGCGGTAGCTCTTGGGGTCGCGTTGGCTATAGCCAGCGTTGGCGACGAAGTCGACTTGCCCGTCCGTGCGGCGCTTGCCGGTGATGCAGGTGTTGCTGTAGCGCATGCCGCGTTGTCGCCCGCTGTCATGGTCGCTGGTGCAGCATCTTCCTCCCAACTCGTTGTCGAAGTCTTGGTTGGGGACCTCCTCCCTGTAGCGCTTGGCGATCTCGAGGAGGTCGGGGATGTTGTCGAGCATCCGGTAGACCCGCTTGATCTTAGCGACCAGGGGTTCGTACCGGCACGCGTTCTTGAAGCAATGTATCGCCGTGTTCGGGTGGATGCCGGAGGCATTGATCCACAGTTCTTGCCACCTCTGAATCCAGTGGCGGGTCGACTCGCGTTGTCCCTGGATGCACCGCTCCAGTTCTTCGATGGTGATGGCGCGGGTGTAGGAGCCCTCGAAGTGCTTGACGAAGGCATCCCGCATTTCCTCCCAGGAGTCGATGCTATCGGCGGGGATGGTGTTGATCCATTGCTGGGTCGCACCCTCCATCATCGGGGGGAGGTAGCGAGCGGCAAGCAGGTCGGTGTGGCCAGCGATTCCCATCGCCATGAGGTATGTGTCCAGTCACACTGGTGGGTCATACGTTGGATCATACTTTTCGATCTCCTTGGGCGCCTTGAAGTTGGCGGGGTACTTTTCCCCTCTGATCATGGGCCCGAAGCATTGGGGGCCGACTCGGCTGAGCGAGCCCCTGGTTTTGGGGTCGCCGCGATTACTGAGGGTGTGCCTCAAGTCGTTGGGCTGGCGCGCCCACCAAGCCTGGTTGTTGACGATGTGTGCGCGGGCGTGAGTAGGTCATGGCGTTGGCGATGGTGGGGTGACCGCTTGAGGCCGCCCTGCTTGCCGAGGATCGGGAATACATCCGACCCCACGGGTCGACTCCCGCGGCTTGTTGCTCGACGGCCCTGGCAAGTAGGGCCTTGGCGTACTGGATCTGCAGCGCGCCTTCTCCCTAGACGTCGAGGTTGGCGACCCCAGCGTCGGCCGCGACGATGTTGTCCATCAGGGTAGAGTAGAGTGGGAGTCTGTTGGCATTGCGGGCCTATGGCAAGATGATGATCCGCGGCTGGTCCGGCGGGGGCGCATGGCTAATGGGTGGTGGAGGGGCCCCGGTCACCGGTGCACTGGGTGGTGGTCGGTTGCTTCCACCTGGTGGCGCGTTCTCGCAGTACTCGCGCTCGGCCGCGCGTGCGGGGTCGCTTTCATCGTTGAAGTTTAGGATGCGGCCCTGGATGTTGGAGTTCAGGCGGGTCCTGATGCGGCGCTGGTGATAGAGCGATATCTCCCGCGCCGTTTCCTGCTCGAGGCGGTATCTCTCGCGCTCGGCGAGCTCATTGCGATGCGCCTCCGCGAGTCGCAGGCAGGCCTCCTCCACCTCTGTGGCCATGGCGGTCGGCGGGATCGGTGTGGAGAACGGATCTAGCGGGGCGGCCGTGCTGCCCGCCATGTAGATCGCATTGAAGCGATTGGATCTGGCGCGGAAATCCTCAGGGAACTCCAAGCCGGAGTCGGAGTCGAAGATCCCAAGGTTGGAGGAATCCTCCAAGTCCTCAGGGTTGGAGACCTGCATGATGGAGTCCTCCCGCGACGGTGCAGTGATAGATCCATCGATTGAGGCAGGGGTCGCGGAGTCGGCATCGTCGTGGAGGGTCACGTCGTCCGTGCCGGTGTTGATCCCGGCCGCGCTGCTGGCGGCCGAGTCGTACTTGGTGGCGAGGCTCCTGATGGAGCGGACCTTCTCCTCTAAGAGCAGATCACGGTGCGGCGGTGATCCGCCGACGATCATCGTCGCTGTAGGGTCGGTCGTGCCGGTGAAGCCGACGAAGAGGTTGATGGAGCCGACCGGCATTATCGTGATGTGGGTGATCGGGCGCGACGCTGGTATGTAGCTGCTGGGCAGGATCTATAAGATCTCGCCGATGGCGATCATGCGGCCGGTGGCGATCGGCCGACCAATCGGCGAGTAGCGTCTCGCCGCAGAACTCAGGCTAGTCTGGCTTTGCCCCACGGTGGCGCCACTGTCGTGGAAATGGCCACGGCAGTCGCTGCTATTGGCAGCGATTGATTGAGACGGGGGCAAGAGCTGGCGGCCATCTGCGGTGCGAGATGGGGGAGGATGCACATGGTTTACCCAGGTTCGGCCTCCCGGAGGGTAAAGACCTACTCTTGCTAGATTTGATTGATGGATAGCGAGTTACAGGGGTGGCGAGCTCGGCGTCTAAGCAGCGAGTCACTTGAAGGGGTGTATGATGGAACGTAAGTCCTCAGGACACCCTAGGGAGGTTTATATATGGGGCACCTCGCTAGGGTTTACAGTTTACAACCGAACAGAATATGGATTCGAAGGCTTTGACCTAATCCGACTGGGCTTCAAGTATGCTTTTGGGCCTCCAGTCTCCAGTCGCCAGGCCTTCTCCTTAGTCGCATTCCAGTCACCGTCCTGCAGGCCCACTAGTGAGACCTTTGGCCCAATCAGAACGTCCTGCTAGGCATACCCCATTCGGCATATCCCCATCAGTAGTCCCCAAGTCCATCATTGATTCAGATGCAGGTGTCCTTTTGGCAGTCGTAGTAGTCGAGTCCAATTTGTACGCCCAGTCGAATCAGCGATGGACTCCACCGAGACCAAGGAAATTTTCCCAGGTTCCCAGTCGCTGCTTCGGTGAATGCCACCGCTGTCAAGTCGCTGCTTCGGCAAGTGGATAGGGGCCAGGTACAAGCGAGTCGAATGGAGGAGTTGGACCGTCATCCTGGTCAAACTATCTGTTGGATATTCCAACGGTAACTTTGGCGTAATTACCGCGGGTAACGGCTACCCCGAGTTTGGCGGGTAGTACCTCCTTATAAGGGGAGTAACAAATCAGTCCTGCAGATCCTTCCCCGCATTCTTCATTCTTGCGCATCCATTTATCCTGTCTTCCCTCGATCCACACCTTTCTAGACCAAGCGACTCCGTTCTCCTCCTCGATAGCACCTCTGAAAGGCTCGTGGGGGAAGTCAAAGTGCACTGCGGCGCAACTCAGGTCCTTCGAGGACGCCAGGATCCTTCGCAAGAGGAATTGGAGGATCCCCACGTCTTCCGAGATCGAGCCGAAGCCACGTGCCGGTGAGTTCATCTTCTTCCCAAGCCATCTAGAAAGGGGCTTGGGATTTACCACCTCGTTGTTCCGGTCGTATAGATATCAATGCCCACTCATGACACCTTTGGCCCAATCGGAACGTCCTGCTAGGCATACCCCATTCGGCATATCCCCATCACGGAGGCATTGATATCTATATGACCTAAACTATACGGCCGGAATTTTTATTCCCGCCGTATAGTTGATCGTTAAACTCTCAGTACAAATGAAAAGAAATTGTACGGATGCACTGATATCTATACGACCGGAACTATACGTCCAGAATTCTTTATTCCCGTCGTATAGTTGGTCGTTAAATACTCGGTACATATTGCAGAAAAAAATTATGGTAAAGATAACTATACGACCGGAACTATACGGCCGGAATTTTTATTCCCGATGTATAGTTGATCGTTAAACTCTCTGTGTGCATCAAAAAAATTATGTTTCTTTGTGAACTATTTCTTTTCCCGTAACTTAGTGATATACCTTTTTTGACAGAAAATTAACAGTAAATATTGTCGAGCAACAATAGCATGAAAATGCAGAATTTCAAGTACTAACGAATTTCTTCTCCTCAAATGGAGTTTTCTAGCACTCTTTATTAAACAAAAACTTAAACTAAAACTAAAAATTTAACTCAAACTTTAATTTAACATGGGTTGCCTTACATGGAGCGCTCTTTTATGGTCAATAGCTTGACCTTGATGATACTCACTTGGGCTAGATGAGTGGAACACCCACTCCAAAGTAATTGGCCTTCAAAGTGATGGCCTCCTTCTCCTCATGTTTGGATTTCTTCTTCTTGTGAAAATGAATAACAAAAGGATCCCGCGAAGGCAATTGCAACTTCACGTTCCCTTCATGAAGGTTAATTAAAGCCTTTATAGTTCTCAAGAAAGCACGGCCTAGTAGTATAGGAGCAACAGTGTCTTCAGGCATGTCAACTATAATGAAATCAAGGAGAGCAGGACAGCCTTTGGTATAAACTAAAGTGTTCTCCTTAATCCCTACAGCTTGTTTGTAGGTAGAATCTACTAGATGCAATTTTAACTCAGTAATTTCAAAGGAGCCAAGATTTAACTTGTTAAAAAGACTCTTTGAAATTGTTGAGATGCTTGCACCTAGATCACAAAGTGCAGCTATCTCATTGGTTCCAATCTTTATCTTAATAGTAGGCTCAAATATGTCATCTAGTTTAACACGTAAATTTTTAGCAATTTTCTTGTATTCCTCTTCAAGCTCGCGTACCTTAATTGCTACTTGATCAACAAAGCGTTCATACATGGCTTCATCGTTACCTTTGCTTACCAGAATTTTGACGCTGATCCTCTTTACGAGATCTTCGATGGTGTAGCTTGGTGAAGGGGCATTACTATAATCAAGTTCTTTAGGCTCCTCCCTTTGGATCCTCGTCATTTTGAGTTCTTCAACAGGATTTGGCTCAGCTTTACCTGCAAATTTAGCTAAAATGAGAGTTTGACTCTTGGTTATCTTACTTAGCTGTGCCTCAACGATCCCTGTCTTTCTTGAAGGGCCTGCAAATCATTTCTCAAACTAACAACTTGGTTAGATAATTTACCAAGCATAGTATCATGGTTCTCCGTAATTTTGACTAGAATATTATTTTGTTCATTTTGTGAGTCTATGAAAGACTTAAGCATTTCTTGGAGACTACCATTACTAGTTCCCATATTATTATTAGTGTTACTTGTTGGACTAGCATAATGTTTCTGAAAGTTAGGATTGTAACTCTTCTTCCAAGCAGGGTTGTAATCATTACGAGCTACGAAATCTATTTCTTCTATGTTTGTTTCGGGGGTGGATCTTACCTGAGTTTCCTTACCTTTTACGGCTAGTATGTGCTCATCCAACTTAGCATTTAGATCTTTGTTCTCTTGTGGTGAGACAGAGTTCACCTTCTTCGTGTTTGATCTTTCCACATGCCATTGGGCATGGTTGTCTTGCATGTTGTCTAGCAGCTACTTTGCTTCGGTAATATGTTTACCCATAAATGTTCCTCCAGCTGCAGTATCAAGCATACACTTAGACACGGGATTAAGAGCATTATAAAATAAATGGAGGATTAACCAATCTTCCATCCCATGACTAGGACAGTTTCTTAGGCATTCTTTCATCCTCTCCCATGCAAGCGCTAGTGGCCCAAGCTCTTCATGTCTAAAGCCAGTAATATTAGATCGAAGTTGCATAGACTTTGCAGGTCGGAAAATTTTAGTCATAAATAAAGAAGTACATCCCACCCATGATGTAATAGTATTTTTAGGCAAAGATAGCAACCATTCTTTATCTCTCCCTCTTAGAGAGAAAGGAAATAGACGCAATTTGACCTCATCAAGGTCAATGTCTTTTATACGCGTCATATCACATATTTCAGTGAAAGTATTTAAGTGCATACCTGCGTCTTCAACAGCAGTGCCTCCAAATTGATTCTATTGAACCAAACTTAAGTAATGGGACTTAATTTCATAGTTATCAACAGCGATTGTTGGCTGAGTAATAGGAGTGTGCAAATAATCATTATTGGGAGTAGCAAACTCCCCAAGCTTCTTTTCAGCCATACTTCCTATGTTTTTGAATTTTCTTAGATTAAAAATTATAACAATAAAAACAAGAATTTAAAGACTAACTAATTTTTTGGTTTATCAAATAAAGACTGAAAGCAAACTAACAAAATTAAAAACAAGAATTAAAACTAGCAAGGTTCCTAATAACCTCACCAGGGTAGCTATTGCTTCCCCGACAATGGCGCCAGAAAAAGGTTGATACCTTCGATCCGAATTACGGATGTAGTATAGCTCTTTATCCCTAGTAGACCTAGGTTATCGAATCCACGAGAAGCGAATGCGTAGTGAAGTTACTTTAACGGACCTTCGTGAGTTTTAGAATTCCTTTTGTGTTTTTACCGGACCAGTAGCTTGCGTCTTTTTGTTGTTGTCGATGATGGAGAGCAAGGGCCTAGGGCGTTCGGTTTCACCTATAGCTATGCAAAAACATCTGATAGAAATAAAAGATAGAAATAAAGTATGTGTGTACTTGTTAGAGCCAGATAAATTATACGTGGGCAGTGCATCCATAATTGCTATTTCCTCCGCAACCGCTTATAGCAATAACCTACTAGTCTCATCCATAGAAGAAAGAGAACTAATGATATGAATAGTGATGTCACCGTTAATCCCAAGCAAATCCCTCACATACAGCCGTACTACCCCTTATGTCACTGGGGTTCCGAACCTACAGATCAGCCATCACTCATACTCCCTATACCTGGCTCAACCCTCGGGGTCTTGGATACCTGACAAGTACTTGGATTGAGGCAAGAGAGGATACAATAATCATGATGTCATACAAACTAATACACGATCCCATCTATGATAAATAGCATGCACCATTGCTACATGGCTAGGCCGAAGCCCTTAGCCCAAGGGGAATTACTCACACATAGAGATGAGATCAACAATCACAAACATTGTAATGAAAATCATAAGATTGATAGCAATAGTCTTACAATGTCGCCAATCGGAGAAGAGATCTACTATTACAAGTGGTGGAATATGGCTATGGAGATGTAGGAGGGTTTGGAGATCTAGAGGCGGCTAGAGATATGTGGAAGAGACTTTTTTGCGAGGTCTGGCTTAATCGGGGGTTGTTTTCTCGTTGCCCGAGGCTTCTTTATATAGGGGTCCCTTCCTGAAAGTTGTTCTGTTTGACCTAACGATGGCAGCGCCAACTATACGACCGGAGCTATACGGTCAGAATTTTTGCTCCAGCCATATAGTTGGTCGTTATGGCGTCTGCCTCCGTTGTTCAACTCCTGGTTTCTTCTGGTTGCTGGAAATCTCATATCTTTTGACTTTAACGTAGTGATTCCCTCCTTTAAATGACATTATCTGCGCAAGAAAAATACAAGAAGAAAGGATTGCATACCCCTCTGAATATTAGCATTAGTGGCAGGGTTTAGAGAGATATTTCATCAAAAATATGATTAATATCCAGTTTCAATGTGGATGTAAATAGCTATATTTCAGAGCCATCACTTTTATGCTTTATCAAATATTCAATCCGCCTCTTGGCGCGGATCAAATCTTTAGTGAGAGCCAGAGCCAAAGCATTCGCATCCCAAGAGTCTTGGGGCGTGGCGGCACCATCATCAAAAGCCGGGAAAGCTTCTTCTTTGTTGGGAGCCGGCTTCTCCTTATGATAAAAGAACATGTACAACCACCGCTTCAACAACTCACTGCCTATAACCTTGTGGTAGACTCGGTCTCTCCTAAGGGTCAGGCTGAGTGTTCCAGTAATATAGGGATTACCGGTGGTGATGGAATTTCTCTAGGTACCGAAGTAGTACCGGAACAAAACTAGAATTGTTTTTATTCCGAGATAACCCTCACACAAGAAATCATAAGCGCTAAGCTCTAGAATCGTGTTTGGGGGGAAGTTGTGGAGTTGAACCCCATAATAACCTATGACCTCAGAGAAGAACTCTGAGGGGGGAAAGCTCAAACCTCTTTCTAGGTGAGTGCCAAAAGGAACCCTCTCATCGGCGTGAGGGGTGGGGATGACCTCGTCGAAGCCGCTTTATCGACACCGCGTAATTTCTTGTCATCGAGGACGCATGAGATCCAGACTCTGCGTAAATTCTCCTATTCCGTCGCCGCGCCAAATGAGGATGTGTCAGGCATTTGGGTAAAGACGGTGACCAAGGGTGGACGGCGTTGTAAAGTTTGGGGGGAGGAAAAAGGAGCAGGGGCATGGTGTCACTTGGAGAAGGAAGAAAGCAGAGGTGCTGGTGAGAGAAAATGAGGAGATCTAGACCCCTTATAAGCGTCATCTGCGTCAAGATTCGTGTGAACGAACAGTGAAACATGCCAAGCATCACACGAAGAACCAGGCAACTTCGTCGAGAAGATTACGCCTCCTTGATCTCCATGCGCACATTAAACAAAGCCTCGGTTCCGCGATAAGCGGACCCACCATCGGTCACACTGACAGGAATGTCTGTCAGTGATGAGACTTGACCTTCACTGATGTCAGATTACGTCAGAGACCAAGTTCTGGCTCAGTTTGAATTTCAAGCAGGAAGACCATTTGACATACTCATGGTTCTGACTCAATCTGAGACCCAAATCCTACTTTTCTTTTGGAGTTTCAGGAACCCTTCAAGACTCTGCAGTCGACGAAAGATCAAGCTAGACGATGAAATCCAACTTTGGATCTTGGAGGCATCCGGTGGCTACTGTTGGGGATATACTTCTGGGTATACCCACTGCGATGCGCTGACCAGGGTGGCCCACTTCGGGTTAGATCTTTGCTCCACGGGCGGCCTAGTCAGGAAGAAAAGACGAAGGTCCATCCAGCTATGGGAAGGCCCAGAAGACTTACCGACTTAGGCTTGTTTAGTTACTTGTAGTCCAAGATGTACTCTGTAACAAACTTTGTATCATAGCCGAATAGGTCTCTCCTGTAACCCTAGGATGGATATCTATATAAGCCAACCTAGGTAGCCTTTAGGGAACCCAAAATCTACAACCTCAACTCACATAGGCGAACCTCAACTCTCTGCCATATTACTAGATTGCTAGAAGGAGTAGGATTTGTCCAAAGCCGGTGGATTTGAACCTGGGTAAAGCTTGTGTGCTCACTATCCCGGAATACCATCGCCTCACACCCCCTTTCTCCACACGCCTCGACGACTCCCTCTCGGCATACATGTCTTCAATCTGATGACAAATAGTAGTGTGTATATATATAATTTGCAAACAATAACATAGAAATCAAGGATTTAATAATAAACAAGGTCGCTTGTCCCACGAAACAATCACAAAACATCCATTTTTAACATGTTAGCCACTAACATCGGGCTAATAACACCAGTGTATTCTTCGAACAAACATAATATAAAATTCTGGAGCGGGAAGATGTTGGGTGTCGCCTTCTCCATCTCCTTTCCGATCAGCTCAGGGATGAACTTCTATAGCAGCTCCTTCAGGTCACAACAAGGCTGATTTCTGACCACTTCATTTTATGGATATTGGGTGGATTCAACAGACCTGGGTATTGAACTTTTTCAGTCTTGGATACCTAGCAAATTGGACACTTAGCCACTAGTGTTGCAATGAATTGCTTCATATTAGTCCAGTAGAATAATTGCTTCAACCTATGAAGTGTGACTCTACTGGCAGAGTGACCACCAAAGATGGATGAGTGGAAGGCTTGGAATAGTTTTGTTTTAGGTCTCTTGCGGATCCAATGCATATTCGACCTTTATATCTTAAGATACTTGATTTCAGAGTATAGTGGGTATATGGCTCTTTGTGTTGATAGCTAGTGCTTGTATTTTAGCCGTGCACTCATGATCTCCTTGATAAGATGCAATGACATCAGCTGCCCAGGCTAGAATAGCTACAGAAATTGCATTGCACTGTTCCTTGTCCTAAAATTTTCTAGAAAGTGCATCAACAACTAAGCTTTCAGACCCTTTCTTGTACTCAACATGATAATCAAAATCTAAGAGCTTCAACATTAGCTTGTGTTGAATACCCTGAAGTAGTCTTTGACTACCCAAATATTTAAGGATTTTATTGGTCAGTTTTTATTATCAACTTGCTGCCAAGGAAATAATGTCTCCACTTTTTGAGTGCTTCCAGGATTTCCATGCCTTCTTTCTCATAAATTGACTGGGCACTGTTCTTGGGACCCAAACACTTGCTGAAGAAAGCCAGAGTTCTACCCTTTTGCATCAGGACTGCTCCAAGCCTAGTAGCACAAGCATCAGTTTCTAGAACAAAATGTTCTTTGAAGTTAGGAAGAGCCAGGAGTGGAGGCTTGCACATCACTTCGTTGAGTTGTTCAAAAGCTTCTTGTTGTTCTGGACCCCAAGTGAAGGCATTTTTCTTTAGGACATTGTGGAGTGGTCTATAGATGAGTGCATAATTTTGAATGGATTTCCAATAATAACCAGTCAGGCCCAAGAACCCTCTTAGTTTGGTTATGGTTTGAGGAGTTTTCCACTTAATAATATCTTGAATATTGGATGGGTCAGTCTGCACTCCTTTTGCAGAAATGATGTTGCCTAAATAGTCCACATGAGCTTGTCCAAATGTGCATTTGGAAAGTTTTTCCTTTAAGTCATGTGTTCTGAGAATTCTCGGTACTTCTTCTAAGTGTCTCTGGTGGTCTTGGATTGTTTTGTTGTACACCAAGATATCATCAAAGAAAACTAGAACACACTTTCTTAGGATCTTGGCAAAGACTGAGTTCATTAGTTCTTGGAAGGTAGCCAGGGCATTGTATAGCCCAAATGGCATCACCAAGTACTCATAGTGTCCCAAATGAGTAGAAAATGTTGTTTTGTGAACATCCTCATCCTTCATTCGTATTTGGTGGTATCTAAATCTCAAGTCCAGTTTGGAGAAGAAGTTAGCTCCATCAAGTTCATCCAGAAGATCTTCTATGACTAGTATGGGGAATTTGTTTTTGATAGTCATACCGTTCAGACTTATGAAATCTACACACAGTCACCATGACTTGTCCTTCTTCCTTACCACAATAGCAGGAGAAGAGAATGGGCTATTTCTTGGTCTAATCTCTGAATTTTTGAGCATTTATTTGATGATCATCTCTAGATAATTCTTTTGGCTATGAGACATTCTATATGGTCTGAGATTTGGTGGTTGAGCATTAGGAAGTAAGGGAATGTGGTGATCACATGCTCTATGTAAGGGGAGACAAGTTGGTTTATGGAATATGTCCTGGAAATTGTGCAATAAGTTCTCGAAGGCATCAGGTACTAGAGGGGACAAGCTCGTGCATTCACTTTCTTCAGAGGTTACGGTGTTTTACAGGATATATCTAGTAGCTCCTTGTTCGATTAATTTCTGGCACTATTCAGTTGAAATGAGGAAGTCTTTCTTGGGTAGTAAGTGATCATAAAAGGTGTGATGCACATTATCAATGCCTATAGTGATCCTTCTCCCAATGAAGTCAAAAGTTACTGGATTGTGTTCTTTAAACCAATTTACTCCTATAATGATGTCTAAGCCTTGCAGCTGGAGTATTCTAAAGTCTATGATGAACAGATGACCCTGTATGTAGAAGTGGCAATTCTTTGCAATGGCATATGAGGAGAGGGTACGTCCTCCAGCAACTATCACTTTCCTTTCTTTGGCAGGGCTCATTTTGATGTTATGTTTGACAGCAAAAGAGTAGTCGAGGAAGGTGTTGGTGCTGCTAGTGTCTGCCAGGGCAATAGCAGAGTTTCCATGGATTTTCACAAGCCAAGAGATAGTGGACTCACTCGGAAAACCATTATATGTTGCAGCTGAAATATTCATCAGGTTGTCAGTTGGTTCTGGTACTTGTTGTTGTTCATTGGGTAGTTGTTGTTGAGGAAGGTCTGGAACTTCTACTGGCATTTGTGCCACCACCAGTTGTTTCTCTTGTTCCTCATCTGAGTTACCCTGCATTTGGATGGTGTTGAGTGCTCATTGCATGGTCGTACATTTATGGCCAGGAGCCCAATTCTCTAGACAATACCAACACTTCATTGGCTCTCTTTGTCTATCCCCCACCATTCTTGCTTTGTTTTCTCTGGCTGGTAAGTTTCTAGCTTGTGTGCCTGCAGGAATGATTAGCTTTTTGTTTGTAGATAGATAGAATTTTTCAAACTGTTGAGCATACCAATAAGCAGACATTAGGGTTGTAGGATTTTGACATTGAACCGTATGTTTGATTGTATCCTTAAGTCCACTAATAAACCTATCCGCGAAGAAATCATGTGGTAGGTAAGGTCTGCCTATGTTCATCTGGGTCATCCATATATCATATGCATCAATATAAGTGTTGACTGAGGTAATTTTTTTTAAGAGCTGCAATTGTACCATTGGATCAGTAGATTTATTGTCAGGGAATCTGTCTTGAAGGATTTGACACAACTCTACCCAAGTTAATTGCTGCAAGTTGTAACCAGCATTATATATCCAAGTTTTTTGCTTACCACCTGATGTGAGCTAGCCCCCATCTAACTTTGTTTTCTAGTACAATTCCCACTAAAGAGAAAACATCCTCACACTCCAGTATCCAAGCTCTTGCATTGGTTCCTGAAAACAATGGTAATTCCACATGTGGTGTGCGTAGGTGTGGCTCTTGTGTGCCTGGGAATGTGTTTGGCTGGGTGTGATGGGTGTTTAGGTTTGTCAGTTGAGTACTGGGGGTGGTAGTGGTGGGGATTGAGGATAGTATGGTGGTGGGGGTAAAAGTATGGGTTGATGTATGGATTTGGAGGGAAAGGTGGGTGAAAGTGAGGTGAGAAGGTTGGATTGGGGTGGATATAAGGATTTGGGTTTGGTGGAAACATTTGGGTTTCAGGGTTTAGTTGTGGGTGTTGTTGTTGTGTTGGCATATACTGGTATGTGGGAGAGACCTGGGAATTGGTATAGTATTGTGGTTGGGTGTTAGGATTGGTGATTGGAGTGAACTGTTCGGTGGTTGAGGAAGTGGGATTTGAAGCTGTGGTTGGAAGGGTAGTGGTGGTGGAGGATGTTGTCTGGGTTATGATTTGGTAGGCTGGTGGTTTCAGGTGTCAGCTTACCGAGGTTGGGGGAAACGGTGGTGGAGCTGGTGTCGTATCAGTCGTGTGTGTGGGAACCTCTAGAATTGGGGAAAGGACTGTGTTTGGGCGTGTAGGGGGGTTGGAAAAGGAGCGATCTTGAGGTTGTGCCGATGCATCAGTTACCACAAGATTATCGCCAGGAGCAAGAAGAGAAATATTGGTAGCCATGTTCGACATCAGTTTAGCCATCTCACCTTGAGTGCGGAGATTGTTGTTGTAGTATCAGTTTGATGACGAGTCAGGCGACGATTGATGGAGCGCACCTCGCGGGGAATGTGATGTCACTGGTTCGCATCCTCATGCTCAGAATCCGTAGAAGTGAATCTATCGACCCTTCTGGTGGAATCCTGTGACCTTGAGCAGGATCTTGTGTTTGATGGCATGGCGGCGGCAGGAGGGATTTTACGGTCGGAATAGAGAATTATGGTAACCTACAGAGAATCTTTTGGGTAGGAAGGGAGGGTAGAGCCGCCGACACCGCTCACAGCTTGCGGATCGCTGTCTTTGATACCACGATGTCGGGACCTGGGAGGGGTCGCTGGCTTGATCTTGAGGAGGAAGAAGGTGGAGCTCGGGCGCTCAGATGTACAAAAACTAAGTAAAATAAACGATAGGGATAAATAATTTTGTTTTTCATTGCTAACCACCCCACCTGCCTTTTATATCGAAAAGCAGGCTAAAGCCAATTACAATAATGTCCTTGGTTTTGGATAGGATTATACTTAGAATAGACTAGGAAACATGCCCGTGCGTTGTTACGGATTTTGGTTTTATTGAATATTTTTAGACTATAGAGAAGTTTACTACTAAAAATCTCCGAGACATTTTATATTTTGCTAAGATGCATGCCCATGAACGAAATTTACGTTAATCCGAACAACTCTAAATTAATGCATCTTCATAGAATCGTGTACTTTTCAAAGTAGAAACCCATTTATGTAGTGGCAGAAATAAAAAGTACATTAAAGATACCATGCGTGGAAAAATCATTGTGTGAGATAGGCCTCACCAAAAATGTTTTGGCATTGAGATTTATTTGATGTTGTGTTTTCTAGGTTTTACAATATCACGAGGATAAACAACCTTTTATTACTCCGTCTGATCTAAATTATTGTTCACAGATTTTTCTATATTCGGATGTACCTAGTAATAAAACATGCCTAGATACATCCGAATCTAGAAAAATCTAAGAATATTAATTTGGATCGAAGGGAGTACACCACAACGGAATATAACCTGCAACTAAAATTTGGCGAGGTCACATTTGCAACCTGGTGCTACCAATATAAACTTAGATTAACCTATTATGGATGATTGAAACAAAACTAAGCTCTGAAATAAACATGAAAAATCTAAGCTACAAAGATGGACAAAGTAAAATCTTGTTGTTTTTGGTATAGGGATTTAGAAAAATGACTACAGCTATGTGTCAAAAAGCCAAGTTTTTATGTGGAAAGAGGTAATTACATGATCTTATCTGAAGTTTCAGTACTTACCGTTGATGTTGACGCAGTCGCCACAACGTCTAGTTTAGAAACCCGTTGCCGTGAAAGCTGCAATGCTGATCAGGTTCCTTCTAAGCTCTGGAGTCTAGACAAACTTCGTTCTAAACTTTTGCTATGGAAGACCAGACGTAAAACTCACTATGGAAGACCAGACCCCACACGTCACCGTTGAAAGAGAAAACAACCAACAATAACTCACATGCAGATGTTGACACATCGCTTTCTATGAACAAAAAAATCAGAACATATGTATCCATCTCATTACATGCACCTGATTTTCTGAAGCAGGGAATTCTCCAGGATTTTGACAAAGCGCTCAAATAATAGCCTCTGCGTTCAGCTGCCGGCGATTCAACAGACTCGTTTTCTTACATCTCGTTAATTGTCCCGAGCTCTGAAGACTGAAATCTAAACTTATCGTGACAAGCTGGATGTATTGTGCCAACCTGAAACCTGTCTTATCTTATCTCCTCTGTGAGCACTGAGATGGCTGGAGACCTCCTCTCCGGCGTCAGCGGGACGCGTCCCGGCAAGCCAGTGGAGCCATACAACTTCTCTTGGAGAACCCGCATGTCGATTCCGAGCCTGGCGACGATGCGGCCGCCATACTTGCGCACCCGGATGGCCGTCGACCATGGCTTTGAAGTGCGGTCCATCACGATATGCGTGTGACCCAAGCAGCTCACCCCACTGTGATGGCTTTGAAGTGTGGTCTATCACGATCGTTTGTGACACGTGCAGCCTAGTCTGTCCTTAGTTACATAGGTACAATAAAAGGCCTCTGTATACTCACGTATAAACATATTATGTCTATTCGGAAACTGGTTGAATGGAATTTCAAAACATGATAAACGACACATCAGAGTTGGTGTCTGTGCTTTATTATGGGTAATATGGAATGTGCGAAACGATTTCATCTTTAACAAAAAAAGCTTTCCATCATTTTTACAGGTTATCCCTATGGCTACTCATTGGATCCATATGTGGTCTTATCTCCTCCCAGCGCAGGAGCGCCACGCCATGGATTTTGGGTGCAGCCGTTTGGAGACGGTCGCGCGGGACTTCTACAGCCAGTACGGGTGGCGGTCTGATCGGCGGTTGACTTGAAGATGATGATATGCCGCTTGATTTCTCTATTGTTTAGATGGCTCGTCCATGTTGAGACTTTGTGCGGCCCATGATTTTGTAATAATGTGTAGTACTTTTTATTAATAATGAAATAAAGAGCTGTATGCATCGCTTTGATGCAGAGGCTGGGGTTATTCCCCTATTTGAAAAAAAATATGTTGGGGCATTGTCCCCAGAGTAATACAACGACTATTGCTCATATTCTACATGGTATCAATTTTCCCCACGATCCTAACCTAGCCGCCGCCGCTGCCCCTCCACGTAGTCGCCGGCTCCCTTGCCACGCCGCCGCGCCCTTCTCCTCCTCATCCCCTGCCGCGCCCCTCTACCCCCACCAAACCCTAGCCGCCGCGCGGCCTTCCTCTCGTGTTGTCGCCGCTCTCCTCTTGCGCCATGTCGTCATCCTCCTCGACCAACCCCTTCGGCTCCTCCTACAATGGCTCCGCTCCACCGACCCCCGAGGTCATCCGCGGCGTCCACCTCACCGACCACGTCCCCATCAAGCTCTCCGTCGCCGAGAAGAACCATCACGCCTGGAAGACGTACTTCTACCTCCTCTTCCGCGAGTACAACCTGCGTGATCATGTTGACGGCTCTGTCGACCTCCTCGATCACCGCGACCCCGACTGGCTCGCCATCGACGCCACCATCATCCGCTGGCTGTTGCTCACCATCTCGCCGGACATCTTCAAGACCGTCGTTCGTGAGGGCGACGATGCTCGTACGGTGTGGAAAAAGATCAACGGGCTCTTCACCGATAACAAGCTCTAGCGGGTCGTCTTCCTGCAGCAGGAATTCTTCGGTGAACCGCAACGTGATCAAACCCTCGACGCCTACTGCATGCGCCTCAAGGCGATCTCCGACGAGCTCCACGACCTCGGCTTCACGATCGGCGACGAGATCCTCCTCTCCACCCTCACCGCAGGCCTCAACGAGGACCTCGGGAACGCCGCCTCCAACCTCACCCTCATGGCCGAGCCCACCTTCGAGCACGCCGTCGCCTATCTTCGCCTCGAGGAGCGTCGCTTGAAGAACCTCCGCACCCGCGCCGTTCATACCGCCTTCGCTGCTGGGTACCGCGCCCCTACCCCTTCGGCCCCTGCGCCCTTCCAGCCGCCGCCGCGCCCCCCGGCGCCCGTGGCACCCTACGCCGCGCCTCCCCAACCGCAGCCGCAGCAGCAGCGCAACGGCCGTGGCGGTCGCCGTCGTGGCGGTGGCCGTAACAACGGCGATGGTAACGGTGGTGGCAAGGGCAACGGTGGTGGCGGCGGCAACGGCGGAGGCAACCAGCAGCCCACGCCACCATGGGTCGGCGGCTACAACCCCTGGACGGGGGTCGTACACGCCTACACCATGCCCGTGCCTCGCCCGCCCGCCCTCGGACTCCTCGGCTCGCGCCCACCGACCCACCAGGCCCTCTTCGCCGCGGCTCGCCCCCGCCTACAACGCCGCTGCACCGACCTTCGGTCCGGACTACGGCGCTCCACCGACCTACGCGCCTCCGCAGCCCACCTGGGACCCGGCGCTCTACGCCGCTCTACATCAGGCGCCCGCTCCTGGCTCCTATGCCGGCGGCGGAGATTGGTTCATGGACACGGGGGCGTCGACCCACATGGCAGCTCATCCGGGTAACCTCTCACATTCTTCTCCTACTTCCACCGAGTCTCGCATCATTGTCGGTAACGGCGCTGGTCTTCCTATTTCTCACATTGGTTCTGCTAGTTTTCTTTCCACCTCTAAATCACTATCTCTCAATAATGTCATTGTCTCCCCCCATCTTATTCAGAATTTAGTCTCTGTCAAAACTCTTTCTCGTGATAATTCTGTAACTGTGGAATTTGACTCTTCTGGTTTTCTGTTAAGGACCCTCGTACCCGGATGGTGCTCCACCGATGTGAGAGCCCCAATGACATGTATCCCGTCCAGGCGCTCCCACCCCCGGCGCCGGATGCCGTGCTTTCTCCGCCGGCGTCGATCTTTGGCATGCTCGTCTTGGACATCCCAGTGCCAACACGCTCCATCAAATAATGAGTTCATTTTCTGGTAATAAAAAGGCTACTCATAGTTGTGAAGCCTATCGTGTCGGCAAACATGTTCGTCTCCCTTTTAGTAATTTTTCCACGGTTGCGTCTTTTCTGTTCGAGTTAATTCATAGTGATGTCTGGACCTCTCCAATTCCTAGTAATTTTGGGTTCACTTATTATTTAGTTATTCTTGATGATTTTTCTCATTTTGTGTGGACGTTTCCTCTCCGTAAAAAGTCCGACGTCGCCCCACTCTCATTGCTTTCTACG
Source organism: Avena eriantha (assembly GCA_910589775.1). Lineage (NCBI taxonomy): Eukaryota > Viridiplantae > Streptophyta > Magnoliopsida > Poales > Poaceae > Avena > Avena eriantha. Next base: position 195,652,298 of record OU342740.1, on the reverse strand, counting down.
CCTATGTGTCTACTTAGTTCGGTCGTTCCATCCACGCTCTCCAAACCGATAACGGCAAGGAGTTCGATAATGTCGCCATCCGCACCCTCCTTTCATCTCACCGTACTATCTTCCGCCTAACTTTCCCATACACCTCGCAGCAAAACGGTTGTGCCGAGCGCGTCCTCCGCACCCTCAATGACTGCGTCCGTACTCTTCTCTTTCACGGTCACGTCCCACCTTCCTTCTGGCCCGACGCTCTAGCCACCGCCACTCTCCTTGTCAACCTCCGTTCGTGTCGTACTCATTGGAACTACGCGCCACACCACCTCCTTTTCGGTTCCCCTCCCTCTTACGATGATCTTCGGTTGTCGTTGTTACCCCAGTGTCGCTGCCACCGTCCCTCACAAACTCGCTCCCCGCTCCATCCCGTGTGTCTTTCTTGGTTACCCGGCTAACACCAAGGGCTATCGCTGCTATGATCCCGTGTCCCATCGGGTCATCACGTCATGGCACGTGTACTTTGATGAGCATTGCTTTCCGTTTGCACAGGAACATGCGGCGTCTTCCCCTACACCCGCGGGTGGTACCCCGCGATGTCGCGCCTCCGCGCCGGCCGCGTCGACCGTGCCCTCGAGCTCTAGCTCGGGCGCCTCTTTGTCGACCCGCCGACTTCGCCCGCGTCTCCCTCGAGCTCCAGCTCGGGTGTCGCCCGTCGCCTTCCTCCGCTACACCCTCGAGCTCCGGCCCGGGTGCTGCCCCACCGACACCGCCTGCGTCGCCCTCGAGTTCCGGCTCGGGCGCCGCCTCGTCGACCGCATCACCCTCGAGTGGCCACTCGGGTGATGTCGCGCCTGCCCCCACGGGTCCAGTCACCCATGCACGCGCCGGCATCTTCCGCCCGTCGACACGGTACCCCGCGGACGCATACATCTGCCACGCCGCGACAGCCCAGTCGCCGCCCCTGGCGCCCTCCGCCTTCTGGGCCAGCGGCAACAGTGTTCTCTCTCATGACGGTGGGGCATCTCCATCACACGGAGTTGAGGCGCCCTCTCCGCTGCCCGCCTCGGCTCGGGCAGCCCTCTGTGACCCGCTGTGGCTAGTGGCCATGCAGGACGAGTTCGACGCCCTGCAGCGCAACCACACATGGCAGCTTGTGCCTCGCCCACGCCATGCCAATGTCATCACCGGGAAGTGGGTCTTCAAGCACAAGTTCCATCCGGATGGTACTCTTGATCGGCATAAAGCGCGATGGGTCGTTCGCGGCTTTCGTCAGCGTGCCGGCGTTGATTTCGCCGAGACCTTCGCCCCGGTTGTCAAGCCCGGGACCATCCGCACTGTGCTCCAGCTCGCCATGTCTCGCTGCTGGCCTATTCACCAGATGGACATCTCCAACGCCTTTCTCCATGGTCATCTTGAGGAGCAAGTGTTCTGCCAGCAGCCCACCGGTTTTGTCGACTCCGCTCATCCGGATTATGTGTGCCTGCTCTCGCGCTCTTTATATGGGCTCAAGCAGGCGCCACGGGCGTGGTACCAGCGCATCGCAGCGTTTCTTCACCAACTCGGCTTCCGCTCAACATGCTCCGATGCATCGTTGTTTGTCTACCATATGGGAGACATCACGGCTTACCTGCTGCTCTACGTCGACGACATCATCCTCACGGCTAACACATATATGCTCCTGCAGCAGCTCACCGACCGCCTTCGTACCGAGTTCGCGCTCAAGGACTTGGGACCCCTGCACTACTTCCTCGGCATTGAGGTTGTGCGCCGACCGGATGGCTTCCTTCTTCACCAGAAGAAGTATGCCCACGAGCTCCTTGATCATGCCAGGATGCTTAACTGCACCCCTGTCTCTACGCCTGTTGAGAGGAAGGCTAAGCTCTCCACCACGGATGGTTCTCCGGCTCCCGACGCCTCGCTCTACCGATCTATTGTTGGTGCTCTCCAGTACATCGCTCTCACCAGACCGGAGCTGCAGTACGTTGTTCAGCAGGTGTGCCTTCACATGCACGCTCCACGTGATGCTCATTGGATGGCGGTCAAGCGGATTCTCCGCTATGTCCGTGGCACTCTAGACCTGGGCCTCTCGCTTCATGCCTCCACCGACACGGACATCATCGCCTACTCGGACGCTGACTGGGCCGGCTGTCCCGACACGCGCCGCTCCACCTCGGGGTACTGTGTTTACCTTGGACCCTCGTTTATTTCATGGTCGTCCAAGCGGCAGCCTACGGTCTCTCGCTCCAGCGTAGAGGCGGAGTATCGGGCTGTTGCTAATGCCGTTGCCGAGTGCTCCTGGCTACGACAGCTTCTTTAGGAGCTCTCTTGTCCTGTCGACAAGGCCACCGTGGTCTACTGTGACAACGTCTCCACTGTATATCTCTCTGCCAACCCTGTCCATCACCGTCGGACGAAGCACATCGAGCTCGACATTCACTTTGTTCGCGAACAGGTGGCTCTTGGTCGCATATGTGTAGAACACGTACCCACCTCCCAGTAGTTTACGGATATCATGACCAAGGGATTGCCTACTGCGTCTTTTGAGAAGTTTCGATCCAGTCTTTGCGTCTGTCCCACCGACGCTTCGACTGCGGGGGGTCTTGAGTATATATTATGTGTATAGTACATTAGCGTTTAGACCTCTCCTCTATGTTTATATCTAAGAGTATGAAGGTCTCCCATTGTAGCTATATATGTGTGACTCCCAGAATAATACAACGACTATTGCTCATATTCTACACAGTCGCAGGCAGAGGAGCACCACCATGCCATGGCGTTGACCTAGTATGGCCTTGTTCCGGATGCGGGAATGCACCGCAAGAGTAGGTGAGTGTGCCGTGACGCTTGAGGCGCCACCAAGTGTGGCGGTGCCGGCGTGGATGTTTATCCCTGCAAGGGCATATGTGACACCTGCTTAACTTGTCACGGAAGACACAGAAGCAGCCCAAGAAGTCAAAGGCGGAAGCGTTTTTGCTTGGACAATGGTGGCAATAGATGATGGTTAACTCATGGTGCAGTAGTGCTGGACTTTTGACATAGCACACAACTGCTTATTCTGTTTACCACCGTAAGAGAACGTCTAGTAGGACAACTCAAGCACACATTTAATCAGACACGCAGTCAAAGGCATGATGTCTAGCTCGTAGTTGCTGCCGCTCGGCCATGTCGATCGCGCCACCGCCATAGTCCATGCCCCCTTGCTTCTGCAGCAACCCGCATATGCGCATAAGCTGCCGCTTTCAGCACACACCGCCACCGCCCGCCGGAGTCTGATGTTCGCGTCCAACGCACGCACACACATGAACCACCAGAGTGGTGAGGATGCGTAGACCAAACGTCAATCACCATACACGAGGAACAGGCCAAAGTGAAGACCCCCAACGTCGAGTTGCACGTCCAGCGCTTTGGCGTACAGCAGCCCGGAGATGACGTCCATGATGCCACTGACGCGATTGTCACCCGGAACAACGCCTAGTTGAGGGGGTGTAGTTTCCTCGTCAGCGAGATCGTAGATCGGATTCGCGACGAAGATGCAGAGCGCGACTTCGCCAAGAACCTCGGTCGGGCGAGGCCGATCTTGTCGGCAAGATCGTATATCGGATTCGCGACCAAGATGCAGAGCGCGACTTCGTCAAGAACCTCGACCAGGCGCGGTTGGACTTCACAGAGGCCAGTAAGAGTGCGTCGCTACAAGGCACGGTGTGACCCTCGACCGGGCGCGGCCGAACGTCACAGAGGCCGGTAAGCGCACGTCGCTACAGGCCACGCTGTCGGATGTACGCTAGGCGATGCAGCCCAGGCTATATATAGGGTTTTGGGGGAGAGGAAGGAGTCATGTCGTGTCTAGCGAGATCCGATCATGAATCGAATTTCAGCACAGGTAGAAATAGAAAAATACTACAATTATTTTACTTTTACCTTATCGGTGGCTTTAGTGGTAATAGGTGGTTGAGTGGGAGGGCAAATCTGTCTAAAAAAGAGTTGGACCGCAAGAAACACTTTGTCTTTTATTATTAACTAGTCCTCAAAGCAGATGGATCCAACAACTGGTTGATGTAATCGATGGAAGTGTAAGTCCAGCTCTTGAATCTTATCGCACCCAGCTTTTTGTACGCCATGGCTGATAGGAGACTGCGGGCTGAAATCTTTTTGCCCTAGATGTGCCTTACGTGCGTGTTAGATTGGACCTGGCAGCGGCAGGGGAGACGATGGAGGTTAGTACAGTTCCGTGTGTTGATCCATCAATCAAATCAAATAGATTAAAACGGTTCGTGAAAAATAATTACTCAATGGCATAGGTGGGTAATTAATGGCATTAGTAGAGTTATCTAAGATCTAATGGTTATAACTCTTTAATTAAAAGTGGATCCGTCAAATCAACGATTGGATGTCTTTGTTTTTTTGGGATTTTCCAGTCTATTTTTCTAATTTCTGGTTAACCTGTCATGTGCTTTTAATATATAACTAGCAAAATGCCCGCGCGTTGCGGCGGGAAAAGTTAGTAGTTATTGTGCGGGCAGTTAGTTTTTTTAAATTAGTGGTATGTCGTAGCATAGATAGTTTTTTTACTCGCTTGGTGACATCCGCTCCTCGATCAATTGATTATTTTAATTCACAAACTTCCTTGACGTGCTTCCTTTTCATCTCCTCGTGGTCTGCTTTAACGAAGAAGTTACTCTTTGTTGTGCATGTGGTGAATTTTTTTTTTAAATAGGGGCACGTCGTAGCATAGACATTTTTTTAACTTGCTCGGTGACATCCGCTCCTCAATCAATTAATTGTTTTAATTCGCAAACAGTAAGACACCTTTTTTATCCTGATTTTTGTTTGATCAAGAAGTGGTCCTAATATACTTAAGGTTGTTGGTAGTATAATATTAACATAATTAGGAATACGAATCCAACAAACTAACTATGTATAATATAACTAAGATATTATTTCTCAATTTTTCGGCCAAAGTTTGTTTTGAAATGCATGTGCGGCTTATTGTTAGACTAATGGAAGTAGTACAGAGAATGTTTAGATACATATAAATTTGGACAAATACTCCCTCCGTCCCAAAATAAATGACTTGGTTTTGTCTAGATTTATATGTATCTATATACTAAAACATGTCTTAATACATGTGAATCTAGACAAACTCACGTCACTTATTTTAGGACGAAGGGAATATATGACAACTATTTTTAAAGGGAGTATATTACAGCAAAAAGTCTACAAAACATCAAAATTGGGATTAGGGGCTAGGAGTAAACGTGTCACAGGAGCAGGAGGCGGACCATCTCAACAACACCACACACCGACACGACGCACGTTCTCTACATACGCAGTGGCAGAGACAGCTATCGTTATCCTCTTCTCCCGATCTTCTTCCTGGCCCCCGGACGAGGTGTCGCTGCCTGTGTGGCCCCCGAGCGCCGCCGCGCCGCTCCCCGAGCTCTCCGATCCCTTCGTCCCAAGGGAGGTTGTGCCCTCCTCCCCACCCCATGCTCGGCGCCTGGCCCGCTTTCCTCGCCGACCTGCAGCGCCGCCGCTGCCGGATGCCTCTCACTGCAGTAGCTCGTCCCGGGCCTACCCGCCGCCCTCCTGTAGCACCGATCTCGCCGCCCCAGGCTCTCATCGATCTCACTCGGTGAGACGTCCGCGAGTCTCGCCCCCACTCGCCTCTCATCCTTCCTTGGTACCCCCCGCCGCTTCGGTCTTCCCTATCCTTGTTCCGTCCTCTGACGCCATCGAGAACAGGCCCCCTCCGTCCTCTCCCATCCGTCTGGTCAATTTGTCCTCTCGATTGGCTTGATGATTCAAGGCATATTGTAAACCTATATAAACCGGTGAAATTCAGCATAAAGAACCGATGTGGGACTATTTGAATACTCTGATCGATGCAGAGTCACGCGGTTCAGAGGTCCGATCGATGCAGAGTCACGCGGTTTGGAGGAAGGTGGCCCATTTGATCGAATGAAAAAGCCCAGCGTATGTCCCGGGAGACTTCGGTCGCTCTCGACCGAAAAAAACTTGTATTTCACTTACGGGTGGCATAGTGGGTAATATGGGGTTTGGTGGAAGGGTAAATTGGTCCCAAAAACTGTTGGACCGGAAGAAACAATCCGTCCTTTATTATTAGGTATAGATATAGACTAACAAAAGTGTCCGAGCGTTGCAACGGGAGAGCATCCTTGTTGACATCTCTCCTCTTTTTCACCATCCTCGATGGTGGTCATGTTTCTTTCTATTCACGAGGAACATATAAGCAGAACCTAAGAAGATTTTGTCAAAAAAAAGACCTAGAAAGATAAGATTTGCACCAACTTTTAAAACCGCATACTTAAAATGACGGTGAGCACTATCCTTAATTGTTATTTTGTGACCCTATATATTGTTTTAGTCGGATTCCCGATTCCCTTCACTGTTCCGACGTGGCCCTCCTCCCATACAATGTTGTTGTGGAGTGGGGGATCAACTAAGCAAGCTCGTTCCCTTGTCGCCTGCATTATCCTCATTACAGTGACACCCTAGCCGCATTTGTTATTTTTATATTCATTCATGCAGTATTTCCACTTGCAACAATAGTTAACTCTCTTTAAAAAGTATGAAATACTTACAAAATAATAATAAAATAGAAATGATTTCTCAGGTCTTACCTTGTTGCTGGTGGAAGATGCATCGAGAGGGAAACCAGATAAAGTTTGTCCATATATTTGCCTTCCTTTAAATACATGTAATTTAGCATGGTAATTTCCCCATTTAATCCCATCGAATTAAACTCATTGAATATAATAACTGCTGGAAAGATGAAAGACAACATAAGATTAAAATGTTCTTTGAAGTCTTAGAGAAAGATAATAAATATGACATGACATTAACTATGGAGATGCAATATTTTTATTATCTTAGAGAAAGTAGCTATGATTGGATAACATGACATCAATGGATTAGGTAAAAATCATGCCCAGCACGAAGACATACGAATAATAGTTTGTAAGGCACAAATAGCCATTGCATGAACACTTCTCTAAACCCAGGAACAATGAACAAAGAAGGTATGTTTAGAAATTCCCGTACCACTCCATCTGAAACATACATAAAATCATGTAGATATTCTAGCATAGTTCATGAATAGGTTCATCGCCAACGAACAAATTTTTATAGAGATCCATGAAATAAATTAGCTACGGGATCATAGAAAGCTAATGATTTCAGTCATATAATGCAAGCTTCTACATAAAATCTATTTGTTAGAAATATATGGGGCAACCTGCATGGCTAAATATTTAGATTACAACATACCACTAAAATCTTGTCCGTGTAGCACATAGTACATGAATAAGATTCCCGTACTTCAGTTTGAGGTGCTCCTAGAGTTTCTAGAGAGACCACCAAGCAGTCTCGATTTGGACCTGCAGCACCAAGAACGTCCGGCACCCCTGGCACTTACATCAGTAGTTGTTCCTTCATCTGCGACATATGTCAGCGGTGACACTACCATTGACGCTGCAAAGGGGTCGGCTCATGTGCTGTGTTGCATATACAGAAGGCGACGACAGTGCGAGCATGTGTATCCCGAGCGACCGCAGAGCCATGCAGCTCGCTCTATCCGACAAGACAGACATGTTTGTCGTTGTCGGCGTAGACGGTTTCAAGTTCGAAAACCCCGTTTCCACGTCAACCACATCCGTGTTGATATTTGGTCTCCTGCTCTGCATGCGACGTGTCGCCGACGCTATGCTCCTCTTGCACCGCCACCGGCCATGAGCACCGGAAGGGAGCCGGTGGAGTTCATGGCAAACTCGTCAGGTAGCTTGGGTCACATCCTGCACAAACCAACCCCAAACAAAGTCGAGGTTGATCTCGTCCTCTCGTTTTGGATTTGTATCTCGCCGAGCACATGCAGGACGCTCCCGCGTCATCCTCCTCCACACAGGATCGGAGGCAATCCACGCTATAGCTGCACCTTAGCCGTGCTGATCTCCCTGCTAGCTTGTTCCCTGGTACGCGCGTCGCCAAAAACCTGGTTACCGAGGCTAGATCGAGAGAGGAGGCGGCGGTTTTTGGTACCCAGGAGTCGATGTACAGGGAGGATTGAAAAACAGAATCGATCGATCGTGTCTTGAACGGACTCAACAGCAACATGGCGAGATCGCGAGGTCGGAGCATAGGCTTTCGTAGCATAGGCTTTCGTGCGGCCCAGTTAAAGCCAACCGCTGGCGAAACTTTTTCCACTTAGGGATTAGGGATAGGGATTAGGGATTAGGGATGGCATGTCCCCGCACACAATCCCCTGCCGCTCGTCCTTGTCCCCACCACGCGCCTGTCTCCCTCGTTGCGCCCGCCGCCTCTACACACCACCTAATCGATCAATACACTCACGCGCGCTGCAGCACAACCCCGCCGCCACACAACACCCCAATGCCCACCGTACCAGACACCCGCCACAACGCACGATCGATATCCCCATCGCCGCAGCCACCAACCGGGGCCCATGTGTTCGGTATCCACCAACTGCCTGCTCCCCTCGATCCCTCCCGCAGCCCACTGCGCGCCTCCTCTCGCATGAGCGCCCCCCCTCTATTCTGTCCTAGGACCCCCTCCTTCATCTCCAGTCGTCCCCAAGCACGCGTCGCGGCCGCGCTGCTTCGGCTTTCTCTCCCGCAGCACCGATCTTCCTTCGCCACCCTTCTATCTCTCTCTCGCTTTGGATGTGCGTTGCTGCTCTATGTTCTGTCCCGGTCGGCGAGCCCATTCCTCTGTCCCCGTCGTCCCCAAGCTCGCGCCGCTCGAGTTCTCTCTCCCAAGGGCCTCGCCTCCGGCCGAGGCTGCTGCTCCTCTTTCTTCTTGAGGCAACCATCATGTTCCATTCTATCTCACATCAATTGTTTTGGGGAAAATTTGCTACAGGACACGATACCGTTATTTTCTGGCATTTGCTAAAACACACCATACAATTATATCTTTGCTAGGTACCATTACAATTTTGTGGCACATTTGCCAGAACACACCGCACGGCTAAAAAAGGAAAGTTTGACACATTTTTTTCAAACTTGGCCATAACATGGTCACTCGAACAAAAGTGCTAAAACTTTCCATTTTTTGCCATGTGGTGTGTTCTGGCAAATGTGCCACGAAATTGTAATGGTACCTGGCAAAGACATAATCGGACAGTGTGTTTTAGCAAATGACACAAAATAACAGTGTCTTGCAGCAAATTTTCCCTTTTTTTATTGCTTGGCTTGTTGACAGGTCCCTGCAAAGGTATTCACTACACCACAACACAAAATCAGCGACAACAAAATTGGTTGGGAAAACTGCTTTCACCAACAAAAAGTCGGTCGGGAAAGGGTTTTGCCGACCAACTATGTCTGTCACCGTAAGTCCGGTCGGCAAAAGCCTTTCCCGACCAACATATCTTTGCCAACTGACTGTCCGACGCTAGTTTGGAAACATTCCCGACCAACATATTAATTGCCAACAAACATTTCTTTGCCGACCAACATTTCTTTCCCGACCAATAGTCCGATGGCACTAGTTTTGGCGACCAACTTTCTGTTGGCATTGCCATGAACCTTTTCCTTCTAATGGTTGGTCAGTATTTCTTTGCCGACCAACTTCCAGCCACAAATCCTTGCTTCAATGTTCACATTCAGATAATTTAGATATTTGACAGCCACAAGTCCGCCAAATTCACATTCCACGCAGGTATACATGCATATCCTCCCAAAAAAATCAGGGGCAATTAAACCACCACCACCAACAAAAATGGCATGCACTAATTCTTACAGTATTGAGTATTCATCTATTCTTAACTGGTTACCACATAATTAGGTTTACAAAATGATAGCAAAAATGTATCCAATGAGACAGAATGTACTCCATTACACAAGCCACCTGTGGCGCCTCGCAAAAACCACTACTAGAAAATCGCGTTGTTTTTGTGCATTGCATCATCACGATCGCATGCTCATGTCATCATGCCACCTTGCATTTGAGCATCGTCATGTCATCTTGCATTTGCTACATAAAACTATTTTCGAAAAACCTACTTTTGTTTTCTAAACGCCCCGTCTTTATTTCAAATTAAAACTCGGGTCTCCGGATTATCTTTGTTTTGTCTACCAACGGTTTTCAAAAAAGCCCGTTTTAAATAAACAAAGTTTATACTATTTTCGTAGGAGGCAGCCAGCCAGGCCCGAAAGCCCAGCCGGCCACCTCCAAATAAACTCCACCCTAACCCTAGATCTACCTAAACCCTAACCTACCTAACCCCTACCCTTATCCACACAACACTCATACCCACCCGCACCCACACAGCCCCAGCCCCACACTACACACGCACACCGACACACACCAACCGCCGCACTCACCGCGTCCGCGCCTGCACACATCCCCAACACCACCTGGCCATCCCCTGCCCCCACCTGGCCCAACCCACGCGGTGGACGCGCACCCCAGCCGCCCGCGTGCGCGCCACGCTACCCCAGCCCCAGCCCCGCACCGAACCCCCACCTACCCCTCTCTCTTTTTCCGTACCCGGCCCCACACCCGCCGCCTGCGCCTCCCATGCGCGAGACGCGCCCGCCTGGCCCCGTGTACCGCACCACCAACCCCCGTCGCTCCACCGTGCGCCGCCGCCGGCCACCTCGCCCCTCAGTCGTCGTCGGCTGAGGGGATCAATTACTAGCCGAATATAATTGGATCAATTACTAGCCGAATAAAATTGTCCCGAGGAATCCCAAAACCCAGCAATGGTTGGCACTTTTATCACATTCCATTGGAGTTGTAATACTTACTAGGCATATAGCATGTCACAAAACCCAGATCCACCAGCTATTGGCATTGTTAATATCCATTCCGTTATACTTGAGCTGATTACTAGTCACATATTAAGTCAAATTTATAGCACTACTTTAATTATACTTGTCTATGATCGAGAAACTGTGCTCCAAGTCGTCCATAAGCGCGGACACGGCTTTCAGAAAGATTTACCCTGCAGGGGTGCACGAATAGCAACACACACTCGATCAACCTCGGAAAAACCAAATCAAAACCCGACGAGGCATTCACGACAAAGCAATCACAGGATTCAGTAATATTTCAGGGGCCACCCCATTAAGCTACCCGCAACGAAGTTGGCCGGCTCCGAGACGGACCCAAGGTTTGTGTCAATGGCTGTAAACGACTGGGAACCCGAAAGTGTGACTGGGCTTGTCGATACCGCGAAAACATTCCACGATCCAAAACAGTACAGGTGCTCCTCGCACAATCTTAAATAAAGCAGTAACATGGCATAAGTACAGGATAGTAATAAAGCCCCAAACTAATTGAGGCCCCAAGAAATAAGAATGAATCAAGCTCTGACTCAGGGGGGTCCATAAGGCCTCCCGGATGTGGATAGTGCGAATAGTCAAGGAACAGGAATCAAGTACTCGGGGTCCTACGGGACACAAGTAAGCATGAAAAACCAAATAGCAGAGATTGCTCACCGGTGCCTCTTTCATTAGTTATCCCATTACTACTCAGGTTATGTTGTTTAGGTACCTCGTTATCCATCAGACACTCACAGACCCTACTCATGCTTTTCTACGACTCGCATGGCTCAAACAACTCCTGTAGTAATGGCTCATGGGACCGGAACAAGCTTGGTGTGGTTTAAAAGTAAAGGCCATGCAGTACTTGGGATTCAATTTAATGCAATTCGCGACTCAATGATGCAAGAATAAGATAGAGGCAATAGGTACTGTATGTATGCAAGCATGTGGTAGTGCTTGCCTGGCAGCTCAGTTGAAGCGAGAGATGGATCTGGGTAATACTCCTGGGATTCCTGGTAATTCTCCTGCTGGACGTCTATTCGAAGAAGAACCAAACAAACAAGGGCCAACATAAATAAAGTGCACAAGCATATGAATTAAAATGCGACCAGCAAACAAACATGCCATGATGAATGATGCACAATTTTCATGGCATTAAAGTAGCATGGCAAAGGTGAGGGGTGAATACAAGGAATAAAGCATTTTGGCCTTTATTTACCCAAGTTTTATTGTCATAAACGGTTCAGATTTTAAATGACAACCTGATGCATGCTTCAATTCAGAACAAGGATTGCATAAATAGAACGGGCTCGTCGCGCTGATCGCTTTAGACATATTATTTGTCAAATTTGGAGTTATAAAACAAAAGTTATTAATTAATTAAGGAAAAGGACATTTTATTGTAATTTTTTTAAATCATCTCGAAATTTAAAATGTTCAAACATTATTTTGAATGGCATATTTGAATTCCTCACATTTTTATGATTCCAAAACATATATTATTTGTATTATTTGGATTTGTATTTTAAAAATTATTTGAATCTGAATTGAATTTGAATTTAAATCAATTTGAAAAAGATTTGATTAAAAACAGACACAGGGAAAAACTTTTGTTACTCAGGCGAAATAAACCCCAGACACTAACGGTGGGCCTTGCGCTGACTGGCGAGAAAAGACGCGCCGACAACTTTTCTCACCGGGCCGCTCCTAACCGCAATCGCTGACAGGTGGGGCCGCGCTCAGCGGGGCCACGCGCGCGCATCACCCAGCCGGGGCGTGACACGTGGGCGGTCCGGGGCTGCGCGGGCGGGGATTCTCCAGACTGCGAGGGTTTTCTTACAAGATTTTTACCGGGGCTGACAGGTGGGGCACTAGGACTGCGGGTTTAGGCGGGAAAAAGGGGAGGGGGTCATGTGCAAAACGACATCGGCTGTCGCGACGCGCTGACAGACGCGGTGCTGCCGACGGCGGATCTGGCCGTCTTCGGACGACGGTGACGACGCGTACGCTGGACAAATCGTGTCGCTCCAAAAACAAAAAACGGAGAGGGAACATCGGCCTACATTTTTCGTTCAGGTGGCTTTGATGGAGGAGGACCATAGCGCGCGAGGCACGGCGGGGAACAGAGGCAGGACAGTAGCATCTGCAGCTGCGGCTACGGCTGTCTGCCAGAGCGCGGCGCGCGGCGGTGCACGCAGGCTGCTCGACGGAGCACGGCGGGGCTATGGCGCAGGAGGGAGGGTAAGACCTTGTCTGGGAGGTGCAGGAGCTCACCGTGGTGTCGCTGGCGTGGCCGTTCGTGCGGAGGTGGAGGGGATCTGGCGCGGGGCTCGTGAACGGTGGCCTCGGGCTGCGGCGGAGCACGGCGGCGCCAGGCTTGCTCCGGCGAGGCGTTGGCTCAGGGCTGGTACGAGGAGACGAAGAGGGAGCAGACGACCCTGACGGAGCTCCTGGCTGGCTTGGAGAACCCCAAGACGCGCAGGTCTCTGATCTGGCCGAGGTGGCTAGGGTTTCTGTCCGGCGGTGGCTATGGGCCTCAGGTGGAGGAAGGAGGGAGGAAAGTGGGGAGTCTAGGGCTCCTGGCCTCGACCTGAGGTGGTGCTGGGGTGGACGTGAGAAGGAAGAGAGGGAAAGCACATGGGGTGTTCCACTTTTGGCAAAGTAGAGAAAGGCTTGGGGTTAGGGGATGGTTAGGGTTAGAGAGAGAGGGGTAGGGTAGCTGAGGTGGGCCAGGGAGAGGGTCAGGTGGTCATGCTAGTGAGAGAGAGAGGGAGGATTAGAGTTAGGGTTTAGTGTAATTTAGAAAGAGAGAGAAAGAAAAATAGCTAGGTTAGGTGGTTTTAGGTTTTTAGATTTTTTTTATTTTGGTTTATGAGGTCAACCCAAGAAGAAAATGAAGTTTGATCTTGCTTGAGACAAAGTGGAGGAGAAACAAGAAAGAAAGAGGAAGAAAAGAAATGGTGGAAAGGGGCACATATGGATCATGCATGGAGAATTAAAAATAAGAGGAAAATGAGATGGATGAGATTGGGAAGATGGTGTAATGGTGGTAGATGGTTTTCCTAGATAGGATCCACCAAATCCAAAGAAAAACCAATGGAATAAAAAGGTGGTGGAGAAGCTTGCATGGCCCATGCAAAATTATAAATGCCATTATTTATTTTGTGACAACACTACTAATATGATGGCATTAATCTTATGCATTTCCAAGAAGTGGAATAAAGCCAAGCAAAAGAATTAAAGGACTAGATCCACCCCAACCCACATGAGCTAGAACAAAAATAGCAAAAGAAAGAAAAACAAGCTCATGGTTAATGGGATGGTGGGATTATAAAGTGGTGGAAGAGAAAGGTGGTGGAATGGAAATAAAAGATATGCCCCCAATTCAACTTGGGCATTTGAACAATATATCAATATCCAAATACAATATCAAGAGGCAAATACAATTAATAATGCATGTGAGAGAAGAACCAAAAGAAAAGGAGTTTTATATGATGCTCAAATGCAAGGTGGCATGATGACATGAGCATGATATCATTATGATGCAACAATAATATATATGAGGTAGCCAATATCTTAATAGGACAAGTAGCATTACAATTGTTAGACAATTGGGATGCTACAACTCTCCCCCACTAAACAGGAATCTCGCCCCGAGATTCTAGGAAGAAGAAGACTCAAAGAGGGACGGATACTTGGCACGGAGCTCATCTTCACGTTCCCAGGTGGCTTCATCAACGGAATGGTGCGACCACTGCACCTTGAAGAACTTGATGGACTTGTTGCGAGTCCTTCTCTCTGCGACTTCAAGGATTTTTGTGGGGTGTTCTTGATAAGACAGATCTTCTTGGAGATTAATGAGTTCATGGTCCACGGTCCTGCCGGGATCCTTGAAGCACTTCTTGAGTTGAGAGATGTGAAAAACATCATGGACTTTGAGTTGTTTAGGGAGCTCAAGAGCATAAGCAACTTCTCCTCTTCTTCCACGAATTTTGAAAGGACCGATGTATCTAGGAGCCAGCTTTTCTTTGATACCAAAGCGGTGCGTACCTCTCATGGGAGTGACACGAAGGTAAACGAGATCACCAGGGACATACTCCATGTCCGTGTGCTTTCTGCCATAATTGCTCTTCTGGCGACTTTGAGCAATCTTCAGGTTTTCAAGAATGATGTGAACTTTCTCCTCCGCTTGAGTTACAATGTCGGGGCCAAACAATAATCTTTCCCCTGCGCCCGACCAACCAATCGGAGTTCTGCACTTGCGACCATAGAGAGCCTCAAATGGTGCCATCTTTAGACTTTTCTGGAAACTGTTGTTGTAAGAGAATTCAGCATAAGGAAGACATTCTTCCCACTTCATGCCGAAAGAGATAACGCAAGCACGGAGCATATCTTCTAGAATCTGATTGATCCTTTCAACTTGTCCTTGCGACTGAGGGTGGTAAGTTGTGCTGAAGTTTAACTTTGTCCCCAAAGCATTTTGGAAACTTCCCCAGAACTTGGAAGTGAAGATGCTTCCACGGTCTGAACTGATCTCAAGAGGAACTCCATACAGAGAGACAATTCTGTTGATATAGAGTTCAGCCAACTGAATTGCAGAAATTGTTTCCTTGACTGGAAAGAAGTGAGCTACTTTGGAAAGCCTGTCAATGACAACAAAGATTGCATTGTTGCCTTTCTGCGACCTTGGAAAACCAGTGATGAAGTCCATCTCTACTTTCTCCCATTTCCATTCCGGAGGCTTCAATGGCTGTAGAAGACCGGAAGGTTTCTGATGAACAGCTTTAACTCTGTGACAAACATCGCACTCTGAGACATACTTGGCACAATATCGTTTCAAACCAGGCCACCAATATTGTGTTTTCAAGTCCATGTACATCTTAGTGCTTCCAGGGTGGATAGCAAGAACAGAATCATGCGCCTCCTTGAGAACTTGCTCTCTTAAACCCGGGTAGTTCGGAACAAACATCCGGTGTTCAAAGAAAAGAGTGCCTTGGTCGTCAACGTGGAAAGACTCATACTTCGGAAGTTAAATGTTGGAGATGATCTTTTTAGTGTAAGGATCCCCAAGCTGAATGGAACGGACCTTTTCTTCCAAGAGAGGTGTTGCTAGAAGGTTCAGAAGATAACCTTGATCCACAATTTCAAGGTTTAGCTTGCGGAATTCCTCGCACAAGAGAGGTTGTTGTTCTTCCACCATGAGGTTGTTGACATAAGATTTTCGGCTGAGAGCATCGGCCATGACATTGGCTTTGCCCGGAGTATAGTTGATGGTCAAATCGAAATCATTGATTGTTTCAATCCACCTCCTCTGATGAAGGTTGAGATCAGGCTGTGTGAAGATATACTTCAGACTCTTGTGATCAGAAAAGATCTCACAACGGTTGCCAAGCAAGTAATGCCTCCATACTTTCATAGCAAAGACAACTGCTGCGAGTTCGAGGTCATGTGTAGGATAGTTGATCTCATGCGTCTTCAACTGACGAGAGGCATAAGCAACAACTTGTTTTTCTTGCATAAGGACCGCACCCAATCCTTGCAATGAAGCATCACAAAAAATCTGGAAAGGCTTTGATGTATCTGGAGGAACCAAGACTGGTGTGGAAGTGAGCTTCTCTTTGAGTGTTTCAAAGCTTGCTTGACATGCAGGAGTCCAAAGATATTTCTTGCCTTTCTTGAGGAGATCGGTAAGAGGCTTCACAATCTTTGAGAAGTTTTGAACGAATCGACGACAGTAACTGGCCAAACCAAGGAAACTCTGAACTTCTTTGACATTTATGGGTGGAAGCCAGTCCATAATTGTCTTAATAGTTTCTGGGTTGACGGCGATGCCCTTGGCAGAGATGACGTGACCAAGGTAGGTGACTTGAGGCAACCAAAACTTACACTTAGAGAACTTTGCATACAGGCGGTTCTCACGAAGCTTGTTTAGGACACACCAAAGGTGTTCTTCATGTTCTTCTTTTGACTTTGAATAGACTAGAATGTCATCCAGATAGACCACAACGAACTTATCAAGATACTCCATGAAAACCGAGTTCATAAGCCTCGAGAAGGTGGCAGGTGCGTTGGTGAGACCGAAAGACATGACTGTGTATTCATACAGGCCATAACGGGTGGTGAAAGCTGTTTTGGGAACATCTTCCTTGCGAATCTTGATTTGATGATAACCACTTCTCAAATCAAGCTTAGAGAATACCACAGCTCCAACTAGCTGATCGAAGAGATCATTAATCCGCGGAAGAGGATATTTATTCTTGATGGTTTTAGCATTGAGTGCCCGATAGTCAACACAAAGTCTATCAGTCTTGTCTCGCTTCTTCACAAAGATGGTTGGACTACCCCAAGAAGAGATACTATGCTGAATGAAACCCAACTTCTCTTGTTCATCCAACTGACGCTTAAGTTCAGCCAACTCAGCAGGATCCATTTTATATGGCCGCTTGGAGATAGGAGCGGTGCCAGGTTCAAGTTCAATGACAAACTCAACCTCACGATCCGGAGGCATACCTGGCAACTCTTCAGGAAAAACATCTGGAAACTCACAAACTACAGGAACACTCTGAATACCTTCCATAGCATCATCATTCAGAGCCGCCAAAGAATAAAGCTGAATTACAGGAGTCAGACTTGGAGAATAGACTATATGGCCTTCAGGAATTTTCAGAGAAACCGAACGTTCGGCACAATCAATCACAGCTGCATTTGCTGTCAACCAATCCATGCCCAAGATAACATCAATATCAGAATTGCCCAGAATAATTAATGAAGCCGGAAACGAAGAACCACCAATCTCAATTTGATTGCCATGGCTGATCTTAGTAGATAACAATCTTGCCCCGGGGGAAAGAACCATTAACTTTCTATCCAGCTGGTCTATAACAAGCTCATGCTCATTTGCAAATTTGTGAGAAACGAAAGAATGTGAAGCACCAGAATCAAACAAAACTCGTGCAGGAACTGAGTTAACAGGAAGCATACCCATGACAACTCCAGGTGCATGCTCAGCTTGAGCGACGTTGACACAGTTGGCACGAGCAACCGTAGATCCCGGCTTAGTGTTGATGTTGAGAGCCCGAGGTGGAGGTGCACGAATCATAAGAGCACTTGCCGCAGGTCTTGGAGGTGGTGGTGGAAGATATTTATTGTTCATTGGACAATTCCAATGCTGATGCCCGGTGTTTCCACAAGTATAGCAAGCACCAGGTGGACGTGGAGCAACGTAGCCAGGGACTCCGCCAGGCGCTCCAGGGTAGTTGTGGTTCTAGCCCCTGGGAGCCGCAGTGAAGGAGTTTGGTGGCCTTGGTGCGTAGCTTGACGGTCTTGGCGGAGCAGGAAGTGACGGTGGGGTGTTAGGAACCCAGACACGACGCTTAGAAGGAGCTGTCATAGCAGAAGAGCTTGCTGTATCACGGCTGTGTTTCTTTGACTCCTCAAACACTTGCCTACTTGCTTCTTCCTGCAGAGCTGTGTGCTGAAGTTCCAGGAAAGATGCCGGCCTTGCATGAGTGATTGCATATTTGATGGAAGCATTGAGACCTTGCCGAAACCTCTTTTGCTTCTTCTTGTCATCAGAGATCTCATCGCCACCATAACAAGACAGGTTCATGAAGTTTCTGATGTAGGTGTTGACATTGTCAGTGCCCTGCTTGAGGTTGAGAAACACTTCCTTCATCCTTTCCATGACAATTTTTGACAGATATTGCTCTTTGAAAGCAGCAGTGAACCGCTCCCAAGTAGGCTGAAAACTAGAAAGATCTGCCTTGAGGTAATTTTCCCACCAGAGAGCTGCATCTCCCTTCAGAAGGTGAGTAGCACACTTGACCCATTCTTGCTCGGGAACATCCGCAGTCATCAGCAACCTTGACACTTCACGAAGCCAATCATCCGCATCCAGTGGTTGATCAGACACTTCGAATTGACGTGGGTTGAACTTGAGAAAACTCTTGATGTCTCCTCGCTTGGGAGGTGGAGGTAGCGTAGCAAACTCATTCCTCCTCACGCTTTCCTCGAAGCGCTGCTGGTTCTGCTGCATAGTGCCCAAAGCATTTGCAATACTTGCCAAAGCGGCCCCAAATTCAGGTGGTATATCCTCCTTAGAATGGCGTGGTGGTGCCATCCTGTGATTGATATAAAACACAAGTCAGTACTATAATGGAGAATGATTATAATCCAAAATAGTACCAAAATGGAATTAATGAAGATTAAGGAATGCAATTCACTGAGGTGATATTAAAATATCAACAAAGTTCAAGACAACTAGAAGATATTAAGCATAACACACACGACTGAACAAGGAGTGTGGTATACAAACTAACAAAGAAAAAATTTCCGCAAATTTCGGCATTAAAATACCACTATATGCGCAAAACCACTTAACGAATCAAGATTAGTAACTCTACTAGTTCAATATACAAAAGAAAATGACAAAAGTAGTGGTATGGTCGCGACTCCATCCCGCACTCAAATCATTACTCCGCACATGAATCAGTAAAACACATATCCCAACAACTTCTTCTTCGATGAACCTAAAGATTGGTAACTACGGAAACAACACCCCAACAAGATAACATCGGATAACAAAGAGTAAGATAGATCGCATCGGTGTACAACGAATCAGAATAGATCGCGTCGGTTTACAAAGGACTGTCGGTAGGGAATGTACCAACAGTTGATAACCAAAAGGCAGATAGTGATAACACTTGGATGCAACAGATAGACAAGGAATTCACACACACACACACAAACACACACACAACCTATGGTACTACGGACCCAGAACACGTGAATCCTAGTTTGAATTTTAGAAGATGATTGAAAACGTTACGCTTCCTTACCAGAAAAAAGGGGGTGGGTGGATAAGAAGAAAAATGGAAGCAGTCCTACTCTAACGTTTGTTTTTCCCTAGTATACATAACTACCAAAATATTTGCTAGACTGACAACGACCATTTTGGCTGAGACCCTGAAGGGCGGGATGGCTCTGATACCAATTGTAACTACCTCGGTGAATTACGCTCTTAGTTAATGCCTGGCTGAACGAAAGTGGTTAAAATAGTACGGTGGGGCCCAGGGCCACTCACGGTAGACCTTTCGGCCGTCCTAACCACTTTCAGACAACGGGACAAGAACGAGCGGCGTAATCGGCAGGCGAAGAGATCAACTACATACACAAATAAGTATGTATGCAAGCCACATACAACAGTCCTCAGAGCCATTCCATCTAAAAGAAATAGAAATATAGCAACGCCATACGGCAAGATCCAAATGTCCTAGATAGATATAATAATTTAGGATAGCTCCTCATACATCACACATCAGAGTATCAGGCGGAAGCGGAAAACAAGATCCGAGTACGGATAAGCAAATTGGCATAAGATGTCCCATAAATAAACACATCCCGCCCACAGATCACACGGATCCCCGTTCCCGAAATCTCTACACCGAATGATCGTTGCCAACATCATCTGTCTCTTCCACCCAGTATCCATCTTGCGGGTACACCTGTTCATCTGAATCAAACAATTTATCGTGTGAGACCCTAGGGGTACTCAGCAAGTCTTTATGCCACTAAAGGGGACACAACCTGGGGTGACGCAATTGCAGCAAAAGATAATACCTAATAATACTACAGATACTCGCTAACCTTCCGTCTAACCAATGATAGACGAAAGTCCGTGAATTAAGAACAACAGTTATACAGTATAATTAACAGATCAATCCTCCTCCTTGCTTACCAACGAGGAAGCGGACGAACAACCCCAGTCACCCCGTTGACAGTTTTATTAACCATTCCATGAGTATTGCACTACTTACTAGTCAAGTACTTAGTCAAATTAAAAGTGGTACTTTAATTATACTTGTCTATGATCGAGAAACTGTGCTCCAAGTCGTCCATAAGCGCGGACACGGCTTTCAGAAAGATTTACCCTGCAGGGGTGCACGAATAGCAACACACACTCGATCAACCTCGGAAAAACCAAATCAAAACCCGACGAGGCATTCACGACAAAGCAATCACAGGATTCAGTAATATTTCAGGGGGCCACCCTATTAAGCTACCCGCAACGAAGTTGGCCGGCTCCGAGACGGACCCAAGGTTTGTGTCAATGGTTGTAAACGACTGGGAACCCGAAAGTGTGACTGGGCTTGTCGATACCGCGAAAACATTCCACGATCCAAAACAGTACAGGTGCTCCTCGCACAATCTTAAATAAAGCAGTAACATGGCATAAGTACAGGATAGTAATAAAGCCCCAAACTAATTGTGGCCCCAAGAAATAAGAATGAATCAAGCTCTGACTCAGGGGGGTCCATAAGGCCTCCCGGATGTGGATAGTGCGAATAGTCAAGGAACAGGAATCAAGTACTCGGGGTCCTACGGTACACAAGTGAGCATGAAAAACCAAATAGCAGATATTGCTCACAGGTGCCTCTTTCATTAGTTATCCCATTACTACTCAGGTTATGTTGTTTAGGTACCTCGTTATCCATCAGACACTCACAGACCCTACTCATGCTTTTCTACGACTCGCATGGCTCAAACAACTCCTGTAGTAATGGCTCATGGGACCGGAACAAGCTTGGTGTGGTTTAAAAGTAAAGGCCATGCAGTACTTGGGATTCAATTTAATGCAATTCGCGACTCAATGATGCAAGAATAAGATAGAGGCAATAGGTACTGTATGTATGCAAGCATGTGGTAGTGCTTGCCTGGCAGCTCAGTTGAAGCGAGAGATAGATCTGGGTAATACTCCTGGGATTCCTGGTAATTCTCCTGCTAGGCGTCTATTCGAAGAAGAACCAAACAAACAAGAGCCAACATAAATAAAGTGCACAAGCATATGAATTAAAATACGACCAGCAAACAAACATGCCATGATGAATGATGCACAATTTTCATGGCATTAAAGTAGCATGGCAAAGGTGAGGGGTGAATACAAGGAATAAAGCATTTTGGCCTTTATTTACCCAAGTTTTATTGTCATAAACGGTTCAGATTTTAAATGACAACCTGATGCATGCTTCAATTCAGAAAAAGGATTGCATAAATAGAACGGGCTCGTCGCGCTGATCGATTTAGACATATTATTTGTCAAATTTGGAGTTATAAAACAAAAGTTATTAATTAATTAAGGAAAAGGACATTTTATTGTAATTTTTTTAAATCATCTCGAAATTTAAAATGTTCAAACATTATTTTGAATGGCATATTTGAATTCCTCACATTTTTCTGATTCCAAAACATATATTATTTGTATTATTGAGATTTGTATTTTCAAAATTATTTGAATCTGAATTGAATTTGAATTTAAATCAATTTGAAAAAGATTTGATTAAAAACAGACACAGGGAAAAACTTTTGTTACTCAGGCGAAATCAACCCAAGACACTGATGGTGGGCCTTGCGCTGACTGGCGAGAAAAGACGCGCCGACAACTTTTCTCACCGGGCCGCTCCTAGCCGCAATCGCTGACAGGTGGGGTCGCGCTCAGCGGGGCCACGCGCGCGCGTCACCCAGCCGGGGCGTGACACGTGGGCGGTCCGGGGCTGCGCGGGCGGGGATTCTCCAGACTGCGAGGGTTTTCTTGCAAGATTTTTACCGGGGCTGACAGGTGGGGCACTAGGACTGCGGGTTTAGGCGGGAAAAAGGGGAGGGGGTCATGTGCAAAACGACATCGGCTGTCGCGACGCGCTGACAGACGCGGTGCTGCCGGCGGCGAATCTGGCCGTCTTCCGACGATGGTGGCGACGCGTACGCTGGACGAATCGTGTCGCTCCAAAAACAAAAAACGGAGAGGGAACATCGGCCTACATTTTTCGTTCAGGTGGCTTTGATGGAGGAGGACCATAGCGCGCGAGGCACGGCGGGGAACAGAGGCAGGACAGTAGCATCTGCAGCTGCGGCTGCGGCTGTCTGCCAGAGCGCGGCGCGCGGCGGTGCACGCAGGCTGCTCGACGGAGCACGGCGGGGCTACGGCGCAGGAGGGAGGGTAAGACCTTGTCTGGGAGGTGCAGGAGCTCACCGTGGTGTCGCTGGCGTGGCCGTTCGTGCGGAGGTGGAGGGGATCTGGCGCGGGGCTCGTGAACGGTGGCCTCGGGCTGCGGCGGAGCACGGCGGCGCCAGGCTTGCTCCGGCGAGGCGTTGGCTCAGGGCTGGTACGAGGAGACGAAGAGGGAGCAGACGACCCTGACGGAGCTCCTGGCTGGCTTGGAGAACCCCAAGACGCGCAGGTCTCTGATCTGGCCGAGGTGGCTAGGGTTTCTGTCCGACGGTGGCTATGGGCGTCAGGTGGAGGAAGGAGGGAGAAAAGTGGGGAGTCTGGGGCTCCTGGCCTCGACCTGAGGTGGTGCTAGGGTGGACGTGAGAAGGGAGAGAGGGAAAGCACATGGGGTGTTCCACTTTTGGCAAAGTAGAGAAAGGCTTGGGGTTAGGGGATGGTTAGGGTTAGAGAGAGAGGGGTAGGGTAGCTGAGGTGGGCCAGGGAGAGGGTCAGGTGGTCATGCTAGTGAGAGAGAGAGGGAGGATTAGAGTTAGGGTTTAGTGTAATTTAGAAAGAGAGAGAAAGAAAAATAGCTAGGTTAGGTGGTTTTAGGTTTTTAGATTTTTTTTATTTTGGTTTATGAGGTCAACCCAAGAAGAAAATGAAGTTTGATCTTGCTTGAGACAAAGTGGAGGAGAAACAAGAAAGAAAGAGGAAGAAAAGAAATGGTGGAAAGGGGCACATATGGATCATGCATGGAGAATTAAAAATAAGAGGAAAATGAGATGGATGAGATTGGGAGGATGGTGTAATGGTGGTAGATGGTTTTCCTAGATAGGATCCACCAAATCCAAAGAAAAACTAATGGAATAAAAAGGTGGTGGAGAAGCTTGCATGGCCCATGCAAAATTATAAATGCCATTATTTATTTTGTGACAACACTACTAATATGATGGCATTAATCTTATGCATTTCCAATAAGTGAAATAAAGCCAAGCAAAAGAATTAAAGGACTAGATCCACCCCAACCCACATGAGCTAGAACAAAAATAGCAAAAGAAAGAAAAATAAGCTCATGGTTAATGGGATGGTGGGATTATAAAGTGGTGGAAGAGAAAGGTGGTGGAATGGAAATAAAAGATATGCCCCCAATTCAACTTGGGCATTTGAACAATATATCAATAGCCAAATACAATATCAAGAGGCAAATACAATTAATAATACATGTGAGAGAAGAACCAAAAGAAAAGGAGTTTTATATCATGCTCAAATGCAAGGTGGCATGATAACATGAGCATGATAACATGAGCATGATATCATTATGATGCAACAATAATATATATGAGGTAGCCAATATCTTACTAGGACAAGAAGCATTACAATTGTTAGACAATTGGGATGCTACAGCATCATTCCTTTGTTTCCGACCCTCGTTTGTCGAGATCTTCAGTCTAATTCCGAGAGTTGGTTGCATAATTCACCTATTCGTGTGTAGAGTAATGGTTTGGGTGCGCGATGAACTGATCACCATCCGACTACTCTTATCATTCGCTCTCGTACATTGAATCGGTGGATCCAGCAATTTTACTCCGTCCACGGAAGCTAGAGGTGGCTTCGTTTGTTGATACCTCTACCTTCGCCCTTTGATCCCGGAGTGTTCTCTCGACGATCACGGACAAGGACCTCTTGTTAGTGGTGTCGCAAGGATCTACACGACGCGAGAAGATTCAGACCGCCGCCCTTCTTCCGATACCATGAGGCGGATCTCGAGGGCGAGATCCTTTGTTAGTGGTGTCGAATTGTGGCGCCCCGCAAAAACCACTACTAGAAAATCGCGTTGTTTTTGTGCATTGCATCATCATGACCGCATGCTCATGTCATCATGCCACCTTGCATTTGAGCATCGTCATGTCATCTTGCATTTTCTACATAAAACTATTTTCGAAAAACCTATTTTTGTTTTCTAAACGCCCCGTCTTTATTTCAAATTAAAACCCGGGTCTCCGGATTAGCTTTGTTTTGTCTACCAACGGTTTTCAAAAAACCCCGTTTTAAATAAACAAAGTTTATATTATTTTTGTAGGAGGTAGCCAGCCAGGCCCGAAAGCCCAGCCGGCCACCTCCAAATAAACTCCACCCTAACCCTAGATCTACCTAAACCCTAACCTACCTAACCCCTACCCTTATCCACACAACACTCATACCCACCCGCACCCACACAGCCCCAGCCCCACACTACACACGCACACCGACACACACCAACCGCCGCACTCACCGCGTCCGCGCCTGCACACGTCCCCAACACCACCTGGCCATCCCCTGCCCCCACCTGGCCCAACCCACGCGGTGGACGCGCACCCCAGCCGCCCGCGTGCGTGCCACGCTACCCCAGCCCCAGCCCCGCACCGAACCCCCACCTACCCCTCTCTCTTTTTCCGTACCCGACCCCACACCCGCCGCCTGCGCCTCCCCTGCGCGAGACGCGCCCGCCTGGCCCCGTGTACCGCACCACTAACCCCCGTCGCTCCACCGTGCGCCGCCGCCGGCCACCTCTCCCCTCCGTCGCCGTCGGCCGCCGTTCGCGGCCCTCGCGCCTCCTCTTCGCCGACCCCGCAGATCCTTGCCCCGAGCACCTCCGCCTCGGCCGCCTCGCAGGCGACCGCCGTGCTCGCCGTCGGGATCCGCCACCACTTCGGCCCCCGCTCCGACCGCCGCCTCCTTCCGCACGGCCCGCCTCCAGCCCACCGACCGGCCTTGACCTCAGCGCCTCTGCCGCCGCTCCTCTCCACCTCGCCTTCCCTCTCTCTCGTTGCAGAGCCACCGACGGCGTCGGCCCCCGCCACCAGGACCGCCTCGCCGGCCACCGAGGGTGCCCCTCTCCCCCGCCCCGATCCCCTCTGTCTTCCCCCGCCGCCAGCCGCCGCCGTTCTGGGCTCTCCGTCCCCAAATGCTGCAGCGCCGCCGCCGCAGGCCGCCTCACGCGGCGCCCCGGCCTCCCCTGCTGTCCTCTTCGGGCCTTGTCCCTTCTACACCCTGCGGCCGTCCTCCTCCACCCAAGCTTCGGTCGCTGCAAGGTCTTCCACGCGGCCTCCTCACAGCACGCCGCCTCCCCCAGGTCGTCCTGCCGTCGTCCTACCGTGAGGGACGTCGCCCTGCTCCCGCGCCGACCCGGCTCCTCACCGCCAAGCCTGGACCCCGCCGCCGTCCGGAGTCCCGGCCGCCCGTCCGTGCTCCCCGCGGCCGCTCGACCCCGTCTGAACTTCCTCGAACAACCCCAACCAGCCAAGATCTCCTACATGGGAACCCTGAGACCCCGAACCGCGGACGAGATCTTCTACATGGACACCGAGTACTTCTTCCCGGCTCCTAGCAAAGTTCGCCATCGGCAATTGAAGCCGGCATCCTCCAAGATCTTCTCCCCGATACGACAAGCTCTACATCCCGGACGCCAAGGTCGTCGTCGCAGATACAACAAGTACTTCATCCCGAACGCCATGACCGGCGACATGACCCGAAGACCGCGGATGCGACAAGATCTACCTCTCGTTTTCTGAAGACCGATCCCGTCGATCTGAACCCCCAGATCTGGACCCTGAGACCGGACCCCGAACCACATCTAACCCCAAGATCGTCCGAACCCAGATGTGTGACCCTAAGCCCCTATTTTTATAATATGACATCTATCTGTCGCATATTAAATTTTTCATGCTCGCATCTCATCATGGGGTTTGGGGGCATTATGTCGATTCACCTCATAATTAAATATGAAGACCATCGGCAGGATATCTTTGTCTTATTCCGGACTCCATTTAAATTGGTGTAGCAAACCGATGCCATGTTTCACCCTGTTAACACAACATTTAAATTGCGGGGTAGATAAATAATTTGAACCATATAACTAATTATCGGGACCCCGGTTCCCCTTAATTTTGACTAGTTGCACCGCATCTGTGCCATGCCATGCATCATATCATAAGCATGCCGATTCTTCTGCCGTAGTATTAAATATTGCATCCAGTGTTTCTTCTAGTGTTTGCTTCTTCGCGGATTAGGCCGATGAGTTGATGCGAGTATCGACAAGTTCTCCGGATATGATCCGTCGGCAGTGTTTCCCAGGCGAGCATCTCTCCCCCTTGTACCTATTTTGCATTTATAGTCTTTATTTCCTCCTGTTGATCTATTGCTATCCGTGTCGCGATGCTTTAGTTTCCGTACACCAGTTATACCCCGTGCAGCCTCTATATAGCCTTGGACACCTCCTATTACCTGTGTTTGGTAGATAGCTGGCCTTGCGAGTCGCAGTCGCTTGCTCAGGTGTGATCTTGTGTTGTCGAGTACCACAGTTGTTGGAATGCTGGCAGATGTTTATTGGTGGAGATGATTATTGGTGGAGATGATCATGACTTTAAATACAACTATTAAAAATGCTAGCTATAATTAATGCAGAGGCATCGGTGGGCAGTAGATGTTATTTGGTCCTTCCACGCTCACTTGTGTCCCGTAGGACCCCGAGTACTTGATACCTGTTCCTTGATTTTTCGCACTATCCACATCCGGGAGGCCTTATGGACCCCCCTGAGCCAGAGCTTGATTCATTCTTATTTCTTGGGGCCACAAGTAGTTTGGGGCTTTATTACTATCTTGTACTTATGCCATGTTACTGCTTTATTAAGATTGTGCGAGGAGCACATGTACTGTTTTGGATCGTGACACGTTTTCGCTGTATCGACAAGCCCAGTCACACTTTCGGGTTCCCAGTCGTTTACCGCCGTCCACACAAACCCTGGGTCCATTCCGGAGCCGGCCAACTTCGTTGCGGGTAGCTTAGTGGGGTGGCCCCCTGAAATATTTCTGAATCCTGTGATCGCTTTGTCGTGAATGCCTCGTTGGGTTTTGAGTTGGTTTTTCCAAGGTTGATCGAGTGTGTGTTGCTATTTGTGCACCCCTGTAGGGTAAAACTTTCTGAAAGCCGTGTCCGCGGTTATGGACGACTTGGAGCACAGTATCTCGATCATAGACAAGCATAACTAAAGTAGTGCTATAAATTTGACTTAATATGTGACTAGTAATCAGCTCAAGTATAACGGAATGGATATTAACAATGCCAATAGTTGGTGGATCTGGGTTTTGTGACATGCTATATGCCTAGTAAGTATTACAACTCCAATGGAATGTGATAAAAGTGCCAACCATTGCTGGGTTTTGGGATTCCTCGGGACAATTATATTCGGCTAGTAATTGATCCAACTACAACGGAAGGTTAACTAAAACTGCCCACTACTTATGCTATCAGGATGACTCATGCTTTATATCTGAGTAGTAATTGTTGCAACTATAATGGAATGAGTAAAATTGCCAACTGTGTGAGTTCCTTGGTCCGACTTCCTCGTTTGGTCTCGAGGGGGAAATACCAGGATGGGTTTGTTTGGTGTTAGCTACAGGTTGGATCCGAATAGGTCTTTCTTATCCCTCTCTAATAGCCGCCAGGTTCACAAAGTCTCTATAGGTTGTTTAGTGCCGCTGCGCTGCCGCTTCAGCCCACCAGGCGAGAGCCGCCGAATTCTAGCCTCGCTGTGTACTAGCCTCGGTACTGACGCTCCTTTTTTTCCTTTGCCCTTTGTCGACACCCCTTTTGTTTTAGCAGGTTTGAGATCGCCGTCGTTAGCAGGGTTACCCTTCCGGCTTGGCCTGGGCAGGGTTATGGACGCCATTGGTTATTCTTCAGGGCTCTTAGCCCCATTTTGCATCTTGTCTGTAGTCGGACGCTCTATCGTTTTCAAGGTGATTTGGATCTTTGTATTGTATATCTGTATTCTTGACTCAGAGAGTCGCTGTTGTATATATATCTGTTCTGTGGGTCCAATTGAGGACTGTTGTGTAATGTTATTACTTCGTTTTCCACCCGCACGCAAGTGCCTGGTGGGCGTCATTGAATCGTTTCTATGCAGGTTTGGCAGGAAGCGCTAAAACTTGCATAGGACCGATTTGAGGGTGTTACACCACCTACTTGGCAGATTGCGACATAAGTTTTGCATGATAATTCATGCTCTCAAGGGGACACCTACACAAACACGTACAAACATATGAGATTTTTTTTGCTCAACAATGCTAGTTCATCACAAATAGATCAACTGTTATAATGATGGACAAGGTTGAAAATTAATAAAAATGACAAAGCAACCAACATATGGACAAGGATGCTGACAGTGAACCAAAGGGAAAAAAAATAAAAGAACAGCCTTTAGATGCATTCAAGTGTACCAAGCTACTTTGTCAAATAGCATGATAAGATTGTGAATAAAGATATGAATTCCAGGTCATGTATTCCTAACTAATCCAGACATTTCTATTCAGGTGAATTGCTAGCATTGTCTAACATACAAGTCCGTTTGACAAAAGCCATATGACAGCAGCTTTTGGGAAAAACAGCTGGAGTACGCAAGCTACAGATTGCAGGTATTGACATGCATCCGTATAACGTATATGACAATAGTTTTCAGATAAGCATCATTAAGTTGGTTTAGGAAAATATCTTTGGACACTAGCTGCTATGTTGATCGCTACTAGAAATTACTTGTACATGGAACCAGCAAACCTTGTATTGATATATGCTGATCATTATATCTCTAAATACCGCAAAAATGTAACCAGCAATCTGTAGCTTACATGCATGTATTCTGATAAATGGACCCAGAACACCAAAATAAACTCATTGGAAAAAATAATATTGCAAGTGCATCTCTTGCAATTAAGTAGTCAGAAGCTGATGGAGCTGCCTTCACGCAGCGCCCCGATCTTCTTCTCTCTAACTCTCAAACTCACTTGTTTCTCTCAAGAACACACAAGAACTTACGCACGCATGAACCAGGGAACACATGCACACATACACCAAGGAAGAAGATGACCAACGGGCTTTGCCCATGACATTTCTCCTTGGTGGCACACGGGGCTACATCGTTTCTTGCCCTCAGGCCATGCATTCTCATTCACTTGCTCAACTTATATAACCAGTACAAGATATGACCCACT
Source organism: Avena eriantha (assembly GCA_910589775.1). NCBI lineage: Eukaryota > Viridiplantae > Streptophyta > Magnoliopsida > Poales > Poaceae > Avena > Avena eriantha. The sequence goes on along the minus strand of OU342740.1, from coordinate 195,622,502 downwards.
ACCAGCTAATCCTAATCTCACGCCACCACACACACGACTCGGCCAAGGAACTAACTACTTGGCCCACTAATCTCTCCATTAGCTAGCTCCATGCCACACATATTCAGCACTTGTGCGGCTCCGCCGCAACGGCCACACGACTAGGCTAAATATGCATGCATGACTACTTACTAACAAATACTACTTAATCAACTAAACCATCAGACTTGTATGTACGCACAAGATCTTCTCTATTGTGTGTACTTGCCGCAGCCTATGGTGCTAACATGGACCCAACACATACATGAACGAAAATCAACACTAACTAACAAGATTAGTTCCAACAGAAGCTAATGCAAAAGTTGGCTCACACCTGACATTTTTTAATACAGGGGACGAAACTAAAGACACCCAATAGTAGCCGAATACTCACCATTGCAGCACCACGATTGTTAGAAACTTAAGAACATCATGTGACTTCAGAACCTCAACTCTTCTCTGAACATGGATCTCTTCATCATCGTCTTCTTGGCCATCATTATCTTCCCCGAGTTCAACTCTTGAATTCTGCCAAACAACAATATGCAAACAGCCTTATTGCATGCATGAGGCATAATTATTAATTAATGCTATTTTTATCCATGTACATAAATACTAACAGTTGAACACCAATGACTACTCAAAAATAATAATGAAAAAAACATGATCACATAGTATGCGTCTATGCGAGACACTCCCGTGTTCAAGTTTCACAGATTCTATGGAGAGAAGCGATCATGCATCACAAGGCCATGGTTTTAAAGGTGTCTAGGCGTCCCAAGACGCTGGAGGGGCGCCTCAACGCCTAGGCGCTCAAGGCGCGTTGCAAGGCGACGCCTTTGAGGCTGGCTCAGAGGGAGGCAAGCAGGCAAGCAGCACACACACTAGTACACACACCACCACCAACAGAACAGAGCAAAGGGAGGCTGCGCCAGGGGGAGGAGAAGCCGTCCTTGATTCCCCTCTGGGAGAGGGCTGCGCCAGGGGGAGGAGTCGCCAGAAGCTTGGCCACAAGCTTGGCCGGAGTTGGGGAGGCCGGCAGATGGCGGAGCAGGACCGAATCTGGCCGGAGTTGGGGAGGAGCGCCTGAGAGGAGAGGTCCTCTCTCTCTCAATCAGTCGATTGGAGCGACTGGTTGGTTCCTCCCTGTCTTCTCCCTCTATTCCCCTCACTTCCCGCGCCCAATTTCTCCAATTCCCGCTCCAATTTTGGATTCCCGCTCGGGCTGCTCTGTTTCCCGCTCGCCCAGACCATGGCGTCCAAAAGGAGAGAGGTCCTCTCACTCTCAATCAGTCGATTGGAGTGACTGGTTGGTTCCTCCCTGTTCTCTCTGTCTTTTCCCCTCAATTCCCGCCCCCAATTTCTTCTCTTCCCGCTCCAATCTTGGATTCCCGCTCAGGCTGCTGTTCTTCCTGCTCGACCAGACCAGGGTGTCCAAAATCGCCCAGAGCGACGACCTAGGCGCCTAGGCGGTCCAATCTGAACGCCTTCGACAACAGTCCAAGGCGAGGACGACGCCTTGCCGTTCCCAGGCGCTCCGACGCTTAGGCGACGCTAAGGCGACGCCTTTTAAACCATGCACAAGGCACACATGATTTCTGGTCAATGAGATTATGTTCTTTTTAACTAAGCCAAGTTAGTCGTGCCAGCTAGGTTAGTCACTCGGTTCGGCAGATATAATATGGTTGGTCTCGGAACTGCAGATCATCACTTACGACAAACAACATTTTCTCTCTAGTGTCATTTATAAAAATAATGGAGATAATATTAGACAAAAAGAAACTACCACTACTTCTAGGAGGCATAACCTGGAAGCTGCACATGGAATACAAAAAACCTTCTATAGCTGAGTGACTGAAATACCTTAACGAAGCGATGAAGATTAAGCCCCTAGCTTGTGGGGCTTCATCTAGCAAAATTATCACGAGTCAGTATCACATATTAAACAATACAAACTAAGTGGAGGAAACACATTTAAGATGTGCTTCCAAGTTGCTTGACCACGGCAAACTGCTAACATGTGACACAAGTGAGTGTGGACAAATTCGGTGTCCTACTGTTCTTTACCATTGATATTTCTCCCTTGCTCATTTCATCCCCGCCATCACTTCACATGCTTTGTCATGACAATTTATTTAGGTTCAGCTTAGAAGACAAATATATAGAAGCCTAAAAAATATACAAAGAACCAAGCACTGCGACAATTTCGTCCATAATTAAATTAAGACGGACACAATATATCCAAAGTCACATTAATCCCAGCAATAGAATATAAATTCTCTTTGTATGCTGACAGTGGGAAAACAAGGTACATAACTTTCTTTATCTTGCAAAGTAAAATCTCAAGGCCTCAACACACTAATAATATGATCATTCAAACCTGGTTGATGTTTGACAAGAAAATATTATCAGAGGCACTTTCCTAATAAAACAACTGAATAGCAGATGCAAGAGTAATATTTAATGTCCAAAATAAAGTGCAGAGAGTACTGCATGTAAATTATTCCTAGATAGTATATTAAGCATTCCAAAGGAACATGCAGATATATACGACACACTATACTAAATCAACTAAGCAAGTAACCAGCCATCAAATGAAATCTTCATGGTGTAACGGCACCACACTATCCACTGTGCAGGCAAGAAAAGACGAACACTACAAACACCTCGCTTAATCAAGGTGCAGAACTGAAGCTACATCAAAGAAAATATATTAACCAAGCAAGCATTTCAGGACCAGCAGAGCCTACAAAGTACTATTTGTATAATTAATTAGCTAGTGTAGCATTCAGCCTCTGTGCATCGATATATAAACATAATTGTAATTAAGTAGTAACGTATATTCATGAGAAACTATCGATCTGACTTTCAGAGGAAGTATGAGCATGCAGACTATAACCCTACCGTACACGAGAATGCACCAGATATTTTCGAATATAATACAGTCACAAAAGAGTACTCTATCAGGTGCAGCAAGTAAATGGGTGTACCATCTAAACCTCTTCTACATGTAGTCATGCTTAAGACCTATTTCGAATGCATGTAATTGCAATTTAAATGTTGGTCCAGCCGACCATGCCATTTATTTTAACCAGAACTTACAGCACACTACTGAAGTAAGAGAAGCTAGTGTCACCTTACGCTTGAGGAATTGAACTAGCAGCACCTAAGGATAGGAAAATCTTCAAGAAGAAGAAAGGATATGAGCAACAGAGATGGACGATATAGAAGAGAGTGGTGGTTAGATGCTTGCAAAGAAATCATTCAAAATATGTACCATATGTGAGTACACCAATCATGTATTCTGGGCACACTAACTCAAAGCTGGTTTCTCTTGAACAGAACAAAGACTAGTACATTGATTTTGCGAGACAGATTTAGAAGAGCATATGGACTGAAATCGATAGGTAAATAAAAGGCATTATAACACACCAATGTGGGGAAAAATCAATACGGCATAGATGGGAAAACGACACAGTGATGTGGGGATGGTTGTGGGGAGGAGGAAGGACGAGTGGGGGGCAGCCTCACCGGACCACGCGCCGCCGCCGGCGGCCGGATACGGCCTGGACGGAGGAGAAAGATCGAGCGTGAGCACGCAGGTGACATGCGGGGTGGGAACGGCGATGGAGAGGTAGTAGACGAGGACGGGAGGGCATCGAGCGGGGGCGGTGGTGAAGAGGGAGATCCGGACGAGTGGGATCTGAGGGACGCATCCTCGCTGGACGTCTACCGGTCGGAGAGAGCGCACCGGTACAAGATCTGGGCGAGGCGGCGGAGCGAGATCTAGAGAAGCAGCTATTTGTTTTATTTTTTTCCACATTTTTTTAGGAACACGCTGAGAGGATAAAGAGACGCGCCTAGGAGCGAAACGGAGGGGATTCGCGGGCCGCATGAAAATTTTGGCGCCAAAGACTTTCGGGCACGCGCGCAAGGCCAGCCTAGTTGGCCATGCTAAGCCGGTCGGGATAGTTTGCCGACCAACAATGTGACAACGATCGTGTTATTGCCGACCGATAGTTAGACGCTATATAACTTTATATTCCGACCGATAATCGGTTGATGCACGAAGGTATTGCCAACCAACGGTTTTCATAGAAGTTTTTCCGACCACGACGTACAGTGACTTTTCCCAACATACGTTGGTAGGGAATGTAGAGTTATGGTGTAGTGATTTAAACTAGTGAAATTTGTTGTGAGGGAGAAGTGTGGGACTATTAACCCAAAAATCCATGCGGTCTCATCTCGTTTGTACTTCTATACGTGCTCGTCGTCCGTGGACGGAGCAACCCATGACTCCCGAACCGACCCAGCTAGTCCAGCCCAAAATAATTCACGTGCTCGCTCGCTTATGCACACGGCCTGGAGGAATTCCGCGGGGGTCGAAATATTTTCTTTTTTTACTTATCGGTGGCGCTAGGGGTAATAGATGGTTTCATGTGGTCTGCAATCGGTTGATAAAACTAAAAATAAATAAAAGATTAATTCTAGCACCATTTACCTTATATACATAATAATACAAACCAATCAAGTTTTAGTTATAAGAATTTTTGTAAATGAATGCCATCGAACAAATGTTGACAGATATATAGCCATGTTCATAATAATAATTCACCGGATCTATCATTCATAGAGATATGCAGCACTGAACAAAATAAATCACCAGAAGTTGAAGCTAGCTAGACAAAGCGTGCAATCGAGTCGTCCGGGTTATACCATGTATGTATGGCAGCCTAAGAATCTGATTAAAAAAAAGGTTGCATGCCTACATAAATATCGACATCAACTGGACTGCTACCAAATCAGACCAGTAAACCGCAATCCATAGATTGATGCTGTGGATGGAGCCAAGATTGCCCACCTCACCAACTTGGGGCCTAGTGAGATTGGTCTGTGTTCATTTAATCCTCATTTTCCATGATCATCTGTGCTTTACGCCCCCTATACAACTTGCTGATACCGTGAAAGAAAGACTTAGCTAGACAAAGCGTGCAATCGAGTCGTCCGGGTTATACCATGTATGTATGGCAGCCTACGAATCTGATTAAAAAAAGGTTGCATGCCTACATAAATATCGACATCAACTGGACTGCTACCAAATCAGACCAGTAAACCGCAATCCATAGATTGATGCTGCGGATGGAGCCAAGATTGCCCACCTCACCAACTTGGGGCCTAGTGAGATTGGTCTGTGTTCATTTAATCCTCATTTTCCATTATCATCTGTGCTTTACGCCCCCTATACAACTTGCTGATACCGTGAAAGAAAGACTTAGCTAGACAAAGCGTGCAATCGAGTCGTCCGGGTTATACCATGTATGTATGGCAGCCTAGGAATCTGATTAAAAAAAAGGTTGCATGCCTACATAAATATCGACATCAACTGGACTGCTACCAAATCAGACCAGTAAACCGCAATCCATAGATTGATGCTGCGGATGGAGCCAAGATTGCCCACCTCACCAACTTGGGGCCTAGTGAGATTGGTCTGTGTTCATTTAATCCTCATTTTCCATGATCATCTGTGCTTTACGCCCCCTATACAACTTGCTGATACCGTGAAAGAAAGACTTAGCTAGACAAAGCGTGCAATCGAGTCGTCCGGGTTATACCATGTATGTATGGCAGCCTAGGAATCTGATTAAAAAAAAGGTTGCATGCCTACATAAATATCGACATCAACTGGACTGCTACCAAATCAGACCAGTAAACCGCAATCCATAGATTGATGCTGCGGATGGAGCCAAGATTGCCCACCTCACCAACTTGGGGCCTAGTGAGATTGGTCTGTGTTCATTTAATCCTCATTTTCCATGATCATCTGTGCTTTACGCCCCCTATACAACTTGCTGATACCGTGAAAGAAAGACTTAGCTAGACAAAGCGTGCAATCGAGTCGTCCGGGTTATACCATGTATGTATGGCATCCTACGAATCTGATTAAAAAAAAGGTTGCATGCCTACATAAATATCGACATCAACTGGACTGCTACCAAATCAGACCAGTAAACCGCAATCCATAGATTGATGCTGCGGATGGAGCCAAGATTGCCCACCTCACCAACTTGGGGCCTAGTGAGATTGGTCTGTGTTCATTTAATCCTCATTTTCCATGATCATCTGTGCTTTACGTCCCCTATACAACTTGCTGATACCGTGAAAGAAAGACTTAGCTAGACAAAGCGTGCAATCGAGTCGTCCGGGTTATACCATGTATGTATGGCAGCCTAGGAGTCTGATTAAAAAAAAGGTTGCATGCCTACATAAATATCGACATCAACTGGACTGCTACCAAATCAGACCAGTAAACCGCAATCCATAGATTGATGCTGCGGATGGAGCCAAGATTGCCCACCTCACCAACTTGGGGCCTAGTGAGATTGGTCTGTGTTCATTTAATCCTCATTTTCCATGATCATCTGTGCTTTACGCCCCCTATACAACTTGCTGATACCGTGAAAGAAAGACTTAGCTAGACAAAGCGTGCAATCGAGTCGTCCGGGTTATACCATGTATTTATGGCAGCCTAGGAGTCTGATTAAAAAAAAGGTTGCATGCCTACATAAATATCGACATCAACTGGACTGCTACCAAATCAGACCAGTAAACCGCAATCCATAGATTGATGCTGCGGATGGAGCCAAGATTGCCCACCTCACCAACTTGGGGCCTAGTGAGATTGGTCTGTGTTCATTTAATCCTCATTTTCCATGATCATCTGTGCTTTACGCCCCCTATACAACTTGCTGATGCCGTGAAAGAAAGACTTAGCTAGACAAAGCGTGCAATCGAGTCGTCCGAGTTATACCATGTATGTATGGCAGCCTAGGAATCTGATTAAAAAAAAGGTTGCATGCCTACATAAATATCGACATCAACTGGACTGCTACCGCAATCCATAGATTGATGCCGCGGATGGAGCCAAGATTGCCCACCTCACCAACTTGGGGCCTAGTGAGATTGGTCTGTGTTCATTTAATCCTCATTTTCCATGATCATCTGTGCTTTACGCCCCCTATACAACTTGCTGATACCGTGAAAGAAAGACTTAGCTAGACAAAGCGTGCAATCGAGTCGTCCGGGTTATACCATGTATGTATGGCAGCCTAGGAGTCTGATTAAAAAAAAGGTTGCATGCCTACATAAATATCGACATCAACTGGACTGCTACCAAATCAGACCAGTAAACCGCAATCCATAGATTGATGCTGCGGATGGAGCCAAGATTGCCCACCTCACCAACTTGGGGCCTAGTGAGATTGGTCTGTGTTCATTTAATCCTCATTTTCCATGATCATCTGTGCTTTACGCCCCCTATACAACTTGCTGATACCGTGAAAGAAAGACTTAGCTAGACAAAGCGTGCAATCGAGTCGTCCGGGTTATACCATGTATTTATGGCAGCCTAGGAGTCTGATTAAAAAAAAGGTTGCATGCCTACATAAATATCGACATCAACTGGACTGCTACCAAATCAGACCAGTAAACCGCAATCCATAGATTGATGCTGCGGATGGAGCCAAGATTGCCCACCTCACCAACTTGGGGCCTAGTGAGATTGGTCTGTGTTCATTTAATCCTCATTTTCCATGATCATCTGTGCTTTACGCCCCCTATACAACTTGCTGATACCGTGAAAGAAAGACTTAGCTAGACAAAGCGTGCAATCGAGTCGTCCGAGTTATACCATGTATGTATGGCAGCCTAGGAATCTGATTAAAAAAAGGTTGCATGCCTACATAAATATCGACATCAACTGGACTGCTACCGCAATCCATAGATTGATGCCGCGGATGGAGCCAAGATTGCCCACCTCACCAACTTGGGGCCTAGTGAGATTGGTCTGTGTTCATTTAATCCTCATTTTCCATGATCATCTGTGCTTTACGCCCCCTAAACAACTTGCTGATACCGTGAAAGAAAGACTTAGCTAGACAAAGCGTGCAATCGAGTCGTCCGGGTTATACCATGTATGTATGGCAGCCTAGGAGTCTGATTAAAAAAAAGGTTGCTGCCTACATAAATATCGACATCAACTGGACTGCTACCAAATCAGACCAGTAAACCGCAATCCATAGATTGATGCTGCGGATGGAGCCAAGATTGCCCACCTCACCAACTTGGGGCCTAGTGAGATTGGTCTGTGTTCATTTAATCCTCATTTTCCATGATCATCTGTGCTTTACGCCCCCTATACAACTTGCTGATACCGTGAAAGAAAGACTTAGCTAGACAGAGCGTGCAATCGAGTCGTCCGGGTTATACCATGTATGTATGGCAGCCTAGGAGTCTGATTAAAAAAAAGGATGCATGCCTACATAAATATCGACATCAACTGGACTGCTACCAAATCAGACCAGTAAACCGCAATCCATAGATTGATGCTGCGGATGGAGCCAAGATTGCCCACCTCACCAACTTGGGGCCTAGTGAGATTGGTCTGTGTTCATTTAATCCTCATTTTCCATGATCATCTGTGCTTTACGCCCCCTATACAACTTGCTGATACCGTGAAGAAAGACTTGGCTAGACAAAGCGTGCAATCGAGTCGTCCGGGTTATACCATGTATGTATGGCAGCCTAGGAGTCTGATTAAAAAAAGGTTGCATGCCTACATAAATATCGACATCAACTGGACTGCTACCAAATCAGACCAGTAAACCGCAATCCATAGATTGATGCTGCGGATGGAGCCAAGATTGCCCACCTCACCAACTTGGGGCCTAGTGAGATTGGTCTGTGTTCATTTAATCCTCATTTTCCATGATCATCTGTGCTTTACGCCCCCTATACAACTTGCTGATACCGTGAAAGAAAGACTTAGCTAGACAAAGCGTGCAATCGAGTCGTCCGGGTAATACCATGTATGTATGGCAGCCTAGGAATCTGATTAGAAAAAAGGTTGCATGCCTACATAAATATCGACATCAACTGGACTGCTACCAAATCAGACCAGTAAACCGCAATCCATAGATTGATGCTGCGGATGGAGCCAAGATTGCCCACCTCACCAACTTGGGGCCTAGTGAGATTGGTCTGTGTTCATTTAATCCTCATTTTCCATGATCATCTGTGATTTACGCCCCCTATACAACTTGCTGATACCGTGAAAGAAAGACTTAGCTAGACAAAGCGTGCAAACGAGTCGTCCGGGTTATACCATGTATGTATTGCAGCCTAGGAATCTGATTAAAAAAAAGGTTGCATGCCTACATAAATATCGACATCAACTGGACTGCTACCAAATCAGACCAGTAAACCGCAATCCATAGATTGATGCTGCGGATGGAGCCAAGATTGCCCACCTCACCAACTTGGGGCCTAGTGAGATTGGTCTGTGTTCATTTAATCCTCATTTTCCATGATCATCTGTGCTTTACGCCCCCTAAACAACTTGCTGATACCGTGAAAGAAAGACTTAGCTAGACAAAGCGTGCAATCGAGTCGTCCGGGTTATACCATGTATGTATGGCAGCCTAGGAATCTGATTAAAAAAAAGGTTGCTGCCTACATAAATATCGACATCAACTGGACTGCTACCAAATCAGACCAGTAAACCGCAATCCATAGATTGATGCTGCGGATGGAGCCAAGATTGCCCACCTCACCAACTTGGGGCCTAGTGAGATTGGTCTGTGTTCATTTAATCCTCATTTTCCATGATCATCTGTGCTTTACGCCCCCTATACAACTTGCTGATACCGTGAAAGAAAGACTTAGCTAGACAGAGCGTGCAATCGAGTCGTCCGGGTTATACCATGTATGTATGGCAGCCTAGGAGTCTGATTAAAAAAAAGGATGCATGCCTACATAAATATCGACATCAACTGGACTGCTACCAAATCAGACCAGTAAACCGCAATCCATAGATTGATGCTGCGGATGGAGCCAAGATTGCCCACCTCACCAACTTGGGGCCTAGTGAGATTGGTCTGTGTTCATTTAATCCTCATTTTCCATGATCATCTGTGCTTTACGCCCCCTATACAACTTGCTGATACCGTGAAGAAAGACTTGGCTAGACAAAGCGTGCAATCGAGTCGTCCGGGTTATACCATGTATGTATGGCAGCCTAGGAGTCTGATTAAAAAAAGGTTGCATGCCTACATAAATATCGACATCAACTGGACTGCTACCAAATCAGACCAGTAAACCGCAATCCATAGATTGATGCTGCGGATGGAGCCAAGATTGCCCACCTCACCAACTTGGGGCCTAGTGAGATTGGTCTGTGTTCATTTAATCCTCATTTTTCATGATCATCTGTGCTTTACGCCCCCTATACAACTTGCTGATACCATGAAAGAAAGACTTAGCTAGACAAAGCGTGCAATCGAGTCGTCCGGGTAATACCATGTATGTATGGCAGCCTAGGAATCTGATTAGAAAAAAGGTTGCATGCCTACATAAATATCGACATCAACTGGACTGCTACCAAATCAGACCAGTAAACCGCAATCCATAGATTGATGCTGCGGATGGAGCCAAGATTGCCCACCTCACCAACTTGGGGCCTAGTGAGATTGGTCTGTGTTCATTTAATCCTCATTTTCCATGATCATCTGTGATTTACGCCCCCTATACAACTTGCTGATACCGTGAAAGAAAGACTTAGCTAGACAAAGCGTGCAAACGAGTCGTCCGGGTTATACCATGTATGTATTGCAGCCTAGGAATCTGATTAAAAAAAAGGTTGCATGCCTACATAAATATCGACATCAACTGGACTGCTACCGCAATCCATAGATTGATGCTGCGGATGGAGCCAAGATTGCCCACCTCACCAACTTGGGGCCTAGTGAGATTGGTCTGTGTTCATTTAATCCTCATTTTCCATGATCATCTGTGCTTTACGCCCCCTATACAACTTGCTGATACCGTGAAAGAAAGACTTAGCTAGACAAAGCGTGCAATCGAGTCGTCCGGGTTATACCATGTATGTATGGCAGCCTAGGAATCTGATTAAAAAAAAGGTTGCATGCCTACATAAATATCGACATCAACTGGACTGCTACCAAATCAGACCAGTAAACCGCAATCCATAGATTGATGCTGCGGATGGAGCCAAGATTGCCCACCTCACCAACTTGGGGCCTAGTGAGATTGGTACAGGTCCACTACACTACTGTGTTCATTTAATCCTCATTTTCCATGATAATCTGTGCTTTACCCCCCTATGCAACTTGCTGATACCGTGAAAGAAAGACTCTATTTAAGGTGGTAGATTTCTTACTCCTAATTTCTCAATGTGGGACTAAAAGCTAGACTAAAAGTTGCATCTGTTAGACACAAGCGATGACCACCGATCTAGATTACATCTAAACAGCAGTTTGGGGGATGGGCTTAAGAACGATCACACATGGACCGTGGCGTGCTGTGCTGGGCCGGCTAATCGTTTTTCTGGATCACACATGGACTGTGGCGTGCTGGCCGGCTAATCGTTGTTCTGAGGGGTGGCATACGCAGACTGCAGCAGGACGAGATTTTGTGTACTCACCGGTGGCTTGGGGTAATAAGTGGCTTAGTGGGAGGGTAAATTTGTCAAAAAAAATATTGGACGGAAGAAACAATCCGTCTTTTATTATTAGGTATATAGAATAGTAAAAATTACCGTGCGTTGCACCGGAAGAAACCAAAACTCTAAGGTATATTTTCGGAATTTGACTGAAGTTTAGGCCATCGATTTACTTTTTTATAAATATGTTTAAAAAATCTTCATGAAGAACTTGATTGATCCTAATAAAATTAGTTTGCGAGCCTCACACTTTATAGTTTTGTAATATCATGTTTTGAGCATTAACTTTACAATTTTCATGATCCATCTTGACATTTTAATTCCGTTGAGTTTTTTTTTTGAATTTGGGCAACCAAATCTACGCAAAATAAAGTTTGTTTATTTAATAAAAAAAATTGCGGGTAATAAACGTGCCGACCTAAGTAAAAAATATCCTTTAAAAAAAATTCTGGGACTCAAATTTTGGCTTATAACTCCAACCTTAGTCCTAAAATTATATTTATTATATTCTCTTATACTCTCTCCGACCCATATTAGTTGTCAACTAATATGGGTCGGAGGGAGTACTTTATTTCTAATTGTTTATTACAAAACAGGTTGAATTATGTACATAGTATACTGCCTCCGTCCTGAAATAACTAACTTAAGTTTATCTAGATACAAATGTTTTTATACCTAAAATACGTTTAGATACATTCGAATCTAGACAAAATTAAGTCTCGAATCTAGACAAAATTAAGTTGGTTATTTCTGGACCGACGGAGTATTTTAATGAGTACGTAATGGATTTATTTCTTTCTTTACTCCCTCTTATTATGTCTTATCCTTTTTTTTTACTTCCCACTCGTTGCTCTCAACCAGCCCCAATTCACCATTCGCGACAACTGGGTTTGGCCTAATCGACGCCACGCATGTGAGCTGTGCACGCACCCCTGGTTCCTCTGCCCCACGTCGCTGCCCAGCTGCAGCAGCTCCGCGGGCACCAACTGCCGGTGGAGCAGTGTGGTAGCGCGAAGTTGAGCAGGACGACGAGCACACCAACGTTGCTCAACCCCCTACTCGCACGCCCTACCTAGCCTCGCACCCCCTCCGTACTCTCTCCCCCCTCCGATGCTTAGAGATTTGCCTAGGCGCTTGTGCAGCATGCTGAGCCAGAGCTGGGCACTGACAGCGGTAGCTGAGGACGGGCGTCGCCCAACGAAGACCATCTTGCTGTTGGAGGAGAGTTCCCGCAAGAAAGCTTCATGACCTGCTCGTTCCCCATCGTGAGATCCACCTCGCATCACGTCGCCACCTCTCCCCGCGCCAAGCATTCATCCCTTCTGATCTGCGCGCATCACACCAACTCTGCAGGTAGCGCTTCCACAGGCCACGGCCTCGACCTCCACGTCCTCTCTGCTCCGCCTGGTACAGCACCGTCGCCGTCGTCCGGAGCCGCGCCTACCAGCTTTGACTGATCCGTCTGCCTCCGCAACGGAGCTTGCCCTTACGCACTCCCCATCTTGGCTGGTGGCGGATCGATGGAGGCGAGGGATCCGGGGAGGGATGGCGAGATGCTGCCGATGGGAGAGCTCGGGATGGGCACGGATGGGGAGCGCCGATGGGAGGTCAGGATGGGCACGGCTAGGGGACGTCGATGGGAGCTCGGGATGGGCACGGCTGGGGGGCGCTCGGCGGATTGAGGAGAGCGCTCGCGCTAGCGCTTGCCGATGTGGAACTTCAGTGGCACTTGATTGATTGATTGAATGAGGAGCGGGAGGTGTCACGGAGGTGAGTTTGGGGAAGAGATAGCCTCCCTTCCTCTGTCTCTCCGCCAGGACCGACCGCGATGGAAGTGAATCGTCTAGATAACTAAAGCGTGGCAGAGGTGGGTAATTGTTTGCAAACTGTAGGGGTAAATCGGTCTTTTCCAGACGGACGGTTGATAGAAGCAGTGCTTCCTTTATTATTACTAGCACACAGTCCATGCGTTGCAACGGCAAACATAATAACGACTTTTGAAAAAAAGAAACGTCAACATGATATAAATGTTGCCAAAGTCCACCAACCCATGCCTCCGTAGCCTCGGTTCCCCCTTTTGTTTTAATCTCAGAATATTTTTATTCAATCTATTCTGTTGCACTACATAGCAAAGATGGTATTATAAAATATTGAGTAATTTCTTTTCAGTTAATATCACCACTATTTTTTTCTATTTCTTCACCATGACATATCTAACAGTTGGCAAACATATACATAGTACATATCTTCCTCTTAATGTCCTACACGTAGAGCATATTGTGCTTCTTGAAAAATGTTGTGCGTGTACCCCGTCTAAGATCTACTTTGAGTACCTCACTTTATATTTATCACATAGTGTTCTATACCCTAGATTAACAGAACAAGCCACATCAAAAACACATGATAATACCCTCATTATAAAAAAAATGGTAGATTTTCCGTGCAAAAAAAGGGTAAATTTTACACGTGATTGTTGTATGGATTTATCCATCCAAACAAAAAAGGAATAATACAATATATCCTCCTGTCCAGACAACCCAAATTGACCTAATTACCTAGATTAGCGATTACACATATCGGAACTCTCTCTGAAACCTGACGAAAGTAGAAGGACGTGGAGGCAGCTCGGTGGTGGAAATTTTGGTTTCCTTCCATGAGTTTAGGATCTTAGTTTTGTTGCAAATCAACACGTCAGGGAAAGACTGGAATCGTGAAGCACAAACTTATCAACGCCCAAGTATATAGCATAAAATAGGGAAAAAGACGTCGATGGTTGGCAATAATCATGGAAATCTACCGTATGCAAACTTGCAGACCCCCTTCCCTCCTCTTCTCCCTCGTTTTCTTTGCTCCACATCATCTGATATGGCATCTAGACAACTTATTTGGACTGTTGCTCCCTGACACCATTACATGAGACCACGCGCACACACGCCAGGGTCGGCAAGGTTGCAAGGCGAAGCCGACTTTGTCCAGTCATCCTTGATAGCTTCTATCTGTCGTGGCCAACGGAATGGCAGAGCGGTGACCATGACCATCAGAGGCGACACACACGGAGAGGTGGTCACTTCTATCCATGTTCTACCACCGAGCTCCACCAACAGGATAGCTAAGGCCTTGACGTGAACTTCCATGCCAACCACTCAGAAGCTGCACCATGTTGGTGTTCAGGATGCTGGTAAGGAAGGTGGGGGTACGGCCTCGGCAGCGCGGCTCTCTCCGGCGGAAGACGGCGAAGTCCCCGCCGCGCCAGGTCACCTCCCCCTTCCTGCGGTGCAGCGCCACGAGGCTATACTCGTTGAACGCGGAGTACTTCTATGTCCCCCATCGAAGTCGCCCACACCGTGGTCATCTCTGCCGGTGTCGTGGAAGATCAGCTGTGGCACTGGCTTCAACCGGGGCTTCTCCTTCGCTGGACGGCTCATGTGTGCTACGAAGGCCAAGGAAAGAAATCACAAGGTAGTGCGTTCTCTCGCGCCATGCCAGGGCACCCGGATGTGGCAGCATCGGCAGCATATGCGCCCTGCATGATCGTTGATCATGGCTTCACATGCGCGGTCCATCACTATTCGCGTCGTGATCCCGGACCACTCGGCTGTGACGGCGGGCATCGGGACTCGGGACATCCGCTCAGGATCTCCTTGACCAGGTGGGCGAGGTCGCCAGCTTTTGTGCCATGGCCGTGGTGCGTGCCAGCAGCACCTGCCCGAAGGAGAATAAGGACCGCTCAATGAAGATTATGTCTCTCGTCGATATGGCTCACAGGGCTGTTTTGATGTATGGCCCCAAGCCGGGCGGTAACGTGGAGGATGCCGGAGGCGAGGCAGAATAAGGGAGAGTCGCCAGATAAGGCAACTGTGACGGGAAAGAAACCGTAGAAGGAGGGGCGACGTACGGGCACGTGCGCCAGGCGAAAAGGATCCAACGCATAAACCAACGGGCGACGCCTCGATTTTAGGTGAGAGCCAGGAAATGTGCTAGCCACGAGAGCCTAAACCTGATCGGTATGAAATTGTTATCTTATACGGACATGAATTGATTTGGACGGTGGCCGTAGAAACACGCGCGGTCACATGTATGAAAGCGCCTAGACGGATGGACCAAAGCGTACTCTAACGGACGAAGAGAGAAACAGAGAAACGCTCCTCCTTTTATTATTAGGTATAGATTAGGTATAGCACAAAACCCGTGCGTTGCTATGGTGTCGTATTAAGTGAAATGAACAATAACCAAACATTTCATATATTTAAAAAATCCATTTGTCAACCGAAAGAAAATGACGAAGAGTCCTTGATTGACCTACCTTTTATACTGTGCAATAGTTAAAAAACAGAACAATATAATGAATTTATAAGCAGATTGTTGTACCAGGTTTAGACGGGAAATATTCTAGCTCACATTCTGAATTGCTGGACCGATTCTGAATATGCACAAAGTAGGTACATCTAGTATTTAAGCGCTAGACTAAGAAAGAATAAGAAAGAGCTAGTTGTTTAGGATGAATTGTGTAGTGACAATATTCTAGGAAAATTCTCTCAAATATCAATGCAAATACCAAGTGTATATGCCTTAAAAAATAAGTGAATAGAAAAGCTACATTTACATCAAGCTCTGTCGTGGGCTCCTCGAAATGGAGTTTCAGCAAGGCCACTTGGCTTAGGATTGTTTCAATACAATTAAGCCAACTACTGAACAAATAAAACAAAAAAACCATTCAAATGAATATCACATCCACGAAAAACTGGACCTTGATTAGAATACCAGAACAACAAACTCAAACAGTGTCAAAATGCTAGCACCTTGTACAATTTCAGATAATCTATAACTCAAGCATGATACTCAAAACCGAGAGGCGGGTACAATGACCACACCAGCATATTAGCAATAGTTCGGACCTGGTAGATGGATGGATGCTTTTCTCTTGTCCCTGACTCTACATGTACTACATTCTAACAAGTGCTATGAATCTTAAATATATGTCCCGGTCGATAGAAGTAAGTCACTATGTTGCGACAGTTTTTTAATTTGTCTGCAAGGATTCGACACGAGATAAACCAGGCTCCATCGAATCAAATGGAATTGTTGGGGGGCCATCTTGGGGAAGAAGTGGAGCTGAGCTTGGTGGCACCGCTGCATCATCTTGGACGGCAAGATCGATGGCGTTGCGCCATAGATAGTTTTCAAATACATGGATTAAATTCACACTCAAATTTGTATGTACATATGCGTATACAAATGCAAAAAAAACTACACAACTTTCTTATGTACAAATGTAAAGAAAGTAAAAAAATTCTCCTAAACAATTCGCATAAAGTACACAAAACCATTTATACACTCATATTGACCTAGTAAACACCTTTTTTGCCAATAACTAAATACACACTTTGGTGTAGCAAAATATCACGGCGTTTCAATTTGTTCACATTAGCACTGAACTAAACATGTATACTGAACATGGACTTCAGACCAAAACATGAGCACTTTTACATGCGCCAAGCTATGACAAGTATATCAAAATCTAACCCAATCCCAAATCCACATGAGCTCAGCTTACCCCTAGCAGAGCTCCAGAGCAGAAGCCTAAGGACAGCACAGATCAAGCTACAGATAGTCCACGGCTGCGGCGGCCGACACCGGCAACCTCTCCAGCACGGTCGCGAGGACCGCGCCCTCCGCAACAGCGCCGAGGAAGTGGGAGGGGAGCACCGCGAGGCGGCCACACGCGGGATCCATCGAACCGGTCGGTGGCAGGTAGAGGAGGATAGACGACCAGAGCAGAGACGGAGAGAGACGCGGCTACGCGAAGGAAGCCGCAGCAACCACCCGCCGCTTCCCCTCCCTCAACGCAGCAAACCTGTCTAGCTCCATGGACAAGGACTCAATGGACAACGCCACCACCGCCACCAATATGCTCCACCGGATGGACGGAAGGCAAAAAAACTCCTAATAAGATCGAGACAAGAATCAGCATCACTGTCACCCTCCCCGCTCCAACTAAAATAAAGGCGAAAACAAACACTGCCACACCTGTCGGCGCGGCTCCTCCGTGGTCAGGTAGCCAGCGTCGCGAACCAATCAGAAGAGCGGAAATGGGGCGGTTAATAATTCAGAGAGAAAAAAGACAGAGAAATCAGGCGGAAGGAGACGCCCAGATCCACCAGAGGCGCGTGCATCCGCCCCGCGTTCGCTGAACCCCCAATCGGGGCGAGAGGGGTAGGAAGCAGGACGTACCGGAGGGGGCGCGGTCGAAGATGAAGGCGAGGGGCACGACCAGGGAGTAGAGGACGAGCGCCAGTAGCGCCACGCGCGGGCCCCTTCGTCTCTGCGACGACACGACTTCATTGGCTCCTCCGACTCCAGTTGCCAATGCCGCCTCTACTGATCATCGCTCGCACTTGGGGAGTTGGGCGGGAGGAGGAGGCGTGGTAAGTGCAGGGGCGACCGGACGGTAGAGAGGGGGAAGGCTTGGAACTCGACGGCGCGGTTGCGGGGTCGGGATTTGATCGGTGCGGCATGGGGGTTGCACCGAGGGAGCGGATGGAGATTGGGGAATCGCCAGTCAAGGGAGGATTAGAAAAAAACATTTTGGTGGCAAGCGTGTGTAACATGTGAGCTGGTGGGAGGGCAAAACGGTTCAAAAAAAGACTGATTGAAAGAAGCGTTCCATGCTTTATTATTAGGTATAGACTAGGAAACGTGTTCGTGTATTGCACCG
Source organism: Avena eriantha (assembly GCA_910589775.1). Lineage (NCBI taxonomy): Eukaryota > Viridiplantae > Streptophyta > Magnoliopsida > Poales > Poaceae > Avena > Avena eriantha. Next base: position 195,604,254 of record OU342740.1, on the reverse strand, counting down.
AAAGAAAAAGTAAACTTTTAAATTAAAAATTGGCGTAAACCCAATATTTCATGAAATCGATCAACCATCTAGCCAACAGAAGTTGAAAAGATGAAGTCACTTTTCAACTTGCGTTATATGCATTAGATTATCAGAACACGGAAACATCTTTAACAAAAGAAATTCTGACATTACCAATGGATTTATGTTGCCAGTCGCCACCCTCCTCACATACTTCAAACGACACGGAGTGGAGCAGTCTGCGCCATCGTTATCCTGCGTTGCCGTAGCCGCGTTTGTTATTTTTATGCTTATTATCTTCGCGGACACACATTGAGTAGGTTGGTAGGTTGTCTAAGCTTACCACGTTGACAAAAAGAACATGTGATCACAAAGTAAATAATAGCCGGTCCAGCAAGTATCCGGAGAATGGAAGACTTCAAAAATGCAAAAATGCCTAGCTCCCACCCCCCTAGCCGCCGGCACCTTCCGCCGCCGGTGATCCCACCGCTGTAGATCTTTCTTCGGATCTGCGCCGCCCCTTCGCTTCCTCTAGTCCGGCTCATGTCTTCTCTCCGATCATGTTGCCACCTACATGGCAATGGAAGGTAACTTACTCCACGTATCAAGATCAAGTCAAGGGCAGGGTCAAGGAGTATGATGGATCTCTTTGTATCTGGTCGAATTGGATTTCCCTCCAAAATGCTAAAGGTGCGGGCATTGCTGGTCGTACTCTGGTGGAACGTGAACTGATTTCCCTGGGATCGGAGGTAATATTCCATTCACATCTGGTTAAAGTCGGTACGTGTTCTATCTCGCCATCTGGCGATCATTCTCTGGTATGGACTGCGGCATCAGTTTTTGAACCCTGCTCAGGATCTATTACTGCCTTGGAATCCGGATCTGAGAATCGGATTACGCTAAACCCCGAGGATTCTAGTTGTTCTGAGTCTGAGACAGGTTTTCATTCTATGGTCCAAGAATCAATCGATCTAGGTTTCAATTATTCCTTGGGAATGGATTTTGCTAAATGGATCAAACGGAAGTATTATTCTACTGTCCATCCTAATAGAGACTCGGGTCATTTCATCATGGTCGTATCTTTTGCCCGTGCTAACTTTAGACTTTTTGAGGATGTTGTCGGTTTAGCATTGGAAGCTGCGCTTGGTGGTCACCGTGGAGATTTGAAAGTGTCAATTTTGCGAGACCGCGTGTTCTCTTTCAATGTTGCTAACAAAAAGGTGGGTTTTGAGGTTTTTTAATCTTCGCTCTTTCGCTTGCCAGCAGTTCAAATGTTACTTCCATCTGTGGGGGGGCGGTGGTCCTAGTTGGAAACGTGAATTTCATTTGTGGCAGAAAGAGTGTGCTAGTGAATGGATCCTTGTTAGTCGTTCAAAAAAAAACAGTGCAGTTGGCAATGGCTGCTCTAAAACAGCAGCATCCAGTGTCTATCATCAGGAGAAAACCCAAGCCCAAAAGGAATCTGGTTTTTGCTGAACAGATCAGCTACACGGCACGTAAAGGTTATTCTAATGATGCAGATAAAATTCCCCGGGCCACACATGTTACTTCTTCTGTTCCTGTGATTCCCTTTGGCTCCTTCTTTGATTACCCGTTCTCGCAACAGGAAATTAGCAAGGTTTATATTAATGCTAAGGAGATTGACATTAATCATCTTGATAATAATGAGGCCTCTTCAAAGGTTGCGGCATGTCCTGACTCTGACTCTGATGAGGAAACGCAGACAGAGTTAACTGGTCTCGAGGAAGTGGTTAATGACATTGCGTTTCGTTTCTGGGACTGCCGCAAATGCTTATCCATGGGCCATACCATTGAGAATTGTAAGAGAAAGATTAGGTGCAGGAAGTGTTTCAATTATGGACACATTGAAAAGGCCTGTCTTAACAGGTTCTCCAAAAAGCCCAGCGATGGGTACCAAAAAAGAACAAGGTCCAGGAATTGGACACGGAGAAGACAGGGAGGCTGGACTCGGGTTCGACAAGGAATAGTCCTGTCATCAAGGATTCCTCGAGATATATCATAACTCCTTCAACACAAACCCAGATTTGTCCACCGCCGTGCTCTTCGTCTCCTCCTGATCGATCTGAATCTATGGCAAACTTCGAAGTGGATCCGATGCCATGGCTCCCTTGGGGACACCACATCATTGATGGTGGTGGAACGAGACTGCCGCATACTTATTACTACCCGACACATGACCCGCCCCAGCGCCACCAAACATATTGTGTTGCCATCGTCGAGCCAAGGCCTCCGGTTCCTGCTACTGACCTATGGCGCAATCTGGTACATGAATTTCTGCAAGGCCCTCTGAATCGTAATGTGGTGAGCGCCCAGCCTAGCTTGTTTGGTGTTGGTTTGTTTGAACTGAGTGGCCCCAATGCCTGTAATGCTCTGGTGCAACATGGTCAATTTCAAATACAAGATCGTTTTGTAAGATTTGAATTTGCAACTGATACTGAGAATCATAGAGCGACGCAGGGCTTTAGAAACGGTTGGCTATGTTCTTAGGAATTCAGCCTGATTACCGTAATGATTATGACATTGCTAATGCGGTCTCCACTTTTGGAAAATTTCACTACTGGAATCGTAATGACCCTGTCCTGGATCGTGCTCTAGTTTATGCATCGTTCCCTTCACCTGTACTCGTGCCAAGAAGTGTGGTTTTTGGTAAGTTTGCTTCTGTTGGGGGTGCAAGAGAGATGTGGTCTGCTGCAGTTTTTATTCTATCTGCTGATTTTGCTGACGCCCTTCCTGCTGATGAGGATCATATGCCGCCTGATGGCAATCCTCATCCAATGCCTGGAAATCTGATGGTCAATGATAATCTTTTTGCTGGTCCTCAATACCCTGAGATGGGGTGGGATGCGGTTCATATGAACGGTGGTGATGATGATGTGGAAGGTGATCATGGCAACATGCATCAAGATGATGGTGAGCAGAATAATGTGGATCAGGAATCTGTGGGGATTGATGATGATATTCAGTTAGACTCGTCGGCAGATAGCCAGAGCTTTGATCAACCGCTGAACCTTGATCTTGATCTGAACTTGGGGCCTGTCATTCAGAATGAAGGAATCAATGCTGAGTTCTTTGACTTTCTGCAGGTTGGCCATGTGAAACTCTGCTTTGGTCCAATTCTTCCACCGCAGATGATGTGGAGTCATTTGCTTGAAAATATGATGCCTATGTTACTCTCAAATAGGCTCCCTCTGTCTTTACAAGTTTCACCCTTTCAGCTGCTTAACCTCAAAAGATCGTGGGATAAGGCTTTTGACTGTCAGAATTCTGACTGGAACCCTACTCAGTCACAAAGAGAAAATAAGGGGATCATCTTGGTTAAGCATAGATCTGTTGCCTGGGTCCTGTCATTCGGAGTTGAGGATATGCCTCAAGGTGCCCCCCTTTTTTCTATAACTCCGGATACAGGATTGAAGAAGCGTGCATAGAGGAAAAAGAAGCATCGTGTTCAACCTTTTGAAAAAAGGTTCACCAGGAGCAGCCTGAAGAATGATGGTATGAGGCCTAGGCCTATTCTGGATTCCACAGTTCGACCAAGAAAGAAGAGTCGTGCACAGCTTTTGTTCGTGAATCAACCGAACGACACTATGGGGCAGAACAATGATGTGGACTCGGACAATGATTCTATGAATACGGATAATGTCACTCCTGCAACACCGTTACGTGTTATGCAGCAGGTTGGAATACAATTGGGAATTGAGCCATCCATGCTCACTAAGGAAAGGCTTCAGGCTGATCCTAAAACTGACAACATGGACAATGTTGAAGATGCAGAGTAAGATGGAAGCAAAGATGGAGGCAGATCACCGGAAGCTGGGACTCATCTCAAGAGTTTTTGATTCTGTTGGTCTTTTGCCGTTAACTAGTTTATTCTATTGTTGGATTTTTATATGTCTGAGGTCTGTGCATTGCAAGGATTCTATGTGGTCTGTCGTCGATTATTGTCTGAGTTTGTTGTTGTTGTGGGAGTTTTCTATTCTGATATTATCTGTCAGATTAAGATCAGTTGGGCCTGAAGTTTATATTGTTTTTAATGAATCATACATTAGCAGAAATTGGCGTGTGTTGTGCTGGAATGTACGTGGGCTAAATTCTGAAATTAGACAACGGGAAGTTTTCAACAAGATAAATGAAAGTGAATGTGATGTGATCTGTTTACAAGAGACAAAATGCGAAACATTTAACTGGAGAACTATTAGAAGTTTCTGTCCGAGACGTTTTGATAACTTTGCTTTCTCTCCATCGGTGGGTGCTTCAGGTGGTATCTTGGTTCTTTGGAAGTCTTCTATTTTTGCTGGGATGCTGATAGAATCTTTGAGGTTTGGGCTTGTCATAAAATTTACTTCATCACGTAATAATGACTCATGGACGCTGGTTTGTGTGTATGGTCCGTGTCATGGGCCGGAGAGGGATCAGTTTGTAGACTAGTTATACAGACTTCAAATCCCAATTTCTGAAAATTGGCTACTGATTGGAGATTTCAATTTCATAAGATCACAACAAAACATAAATAGGCCTGGGGGTAATATTCATGATATGTTCACCTTTAATGAGATAATTGGTCACTTGGGTCTGCTTGAGCTGCCACTAAAAGGTAGATCTTTTACTTGGTCTAATATGCAGTCCACTCCTCTATTAGAACAACTGGACTGGTTCTTCACGAGTGCAAATTGGATTTCTGACTATCCAAATTCAATGGTATTCACTCTTGCTAATACTGGTTCTGACCATGTGCCTTGCGTTGTCAATATTGGTACAAATATTCCAAAAACACATCTTTTCCGTTTTTAAAATTACTGGATAGATATGCCAGGGTTTATGGATTGTGTGACTAGCTCTTGGAATAAACCTTCCTTGAAAAAACATAGCTCTGCTATGGTCACAGATAAGCTGAAAACACTACGTCATGACCTCAAAAGGTGGCATGTGAAGCTGTCGAGACTTAAACTGTTAATTACAGGTTGCAATCGTGTGATCCTACACTTTGGTTCTTTGGAGAAATACAGATCACTATTTCAGACTGAATTCAACTTCAGGAAAATTATAAAAGATCACCTAGATGATCTACTTCTGGCTGAGTGCAACTATTGGAAGAAATGATGCACTATAAGATGGATTAAACAGGGGGAGGAAAATACAAAAAAAAATTCACGCTATGGCGTCTGAAAGATATCGTAGAAACAATATCTCTATGCTTCGTGATGAGTATGGAAGTGAGATTTCAGATCATGATTTGATGGCAGGACTGATTTGGAATAGTTATAAACAGAAAATGGGTAGGGTAATTCTGAAGGAATTGATATGAAGTTTGATCTGGCCAATTTTTTACTCAGAGTGGAAGGACTTGAGGAGCTCACTAGACCATTTGAGAAAAAATAAATTGATGAGGTGGTCATGGCAATGCCAATTGACCGTGCTCCTGGACTGACGGTTTTAATGGTCTATTTAAAAAAAAATGTTGGCCTATAATTCAAAATAATTTCTACAAATTAGCTGAGGACTTCAACAATGGATCGATCAGGCTGGAGAATATTAATGGATCCTATGTCACTTTGGTACCTAAAAAGCAGGCACCTATTGATGTTAATGATTTCAGGCCCATTTCTCTTACAAATGTTTGTCTCAAATTTCTCACTAAATTGGTTGCTAATAGATTACAAGGCAGAATCTTAGAATGCATACACAAAAATCAATACGGTTTTCTGAGAACCAGATCCATACAGGACTGTATTGCATGGGCTTTTGAATACTGGTTCCTTTTTCATACCTCTAAGAAGCCGATCATCATTCTCAAGCTTGATTTTGCTAAGGCTTTCAATACTGCTGAACATGAATCTATCCTACAAATTATGGAGTATAAGGGCTTCAACCGGAAATGGATTGGATGGATAAAGGAGATTCTTTCTACTGGTACATCAGCTGTGTTATTAAATGGTATACCTAGAAAGCAATTCCATTGTAAACGTGGTGTCAGACAAGGTGACCCCCTATCGCCGTTACTTTACACCTTAGGTTCTGATTTGTTGCAATCCGATGTTAATGATCTTGTCAGAATGGGTGAAATAAGCCATCCAATAATTACAAATGATCAAGACTTTCCAATAATACAATACGCAGATGACACACTTCTGGTTATGCCTGCGGATAAGGATCAGTTTCGAGCTCTCAAGAGATTGTTACATCTATTCTCTCTTTCAACTGGCTTGAAAATAAATTATAACAAATCTTCAATGATGTCTGTCAATGTCTCTGACGAGCTAATGTATGAGCTATCTGAGGACTTTGGGTGCCTTGTTGGTCAAATGCCATTCACCTATTTGGGTTTACCCCTGGGCACTACTAGACCAACAATTGTTGAGCTAATGCCAATTGTTTGCCGGTTAGAGAGGAAACTGACTTCCAGCTCGAGCTTCCTTTCTCAGGGGGCTAGATTACAACTTATTAACTCTGTCCTTTCCTCCATGCCTTTGCATTTCTTGTGTACTCTGCAGCTTCCTAAAGGCCTTACTGTTCAACTTGACCGAATTCTAAGATAGTGTCTCTGGAGAGACAAGGTTGATGAACCAAAACAGTCTCTTGCCGCATGGGAATTAGTCTGTCTACCAAAGAACAAGGGGGGGCTTGGAGTGGTAAATTTCCAAAAGAAGAATGCTGCATTACTTATAAAGTTTTTGGATAAGTTCTATAATAAGAAAGATATCCCATGGGTAAATCTGATCTGGTTTGCTCATTATGAACACAAAATCCCCCATGCAGAGAACTTATGTGGATCATTCTGGTGACGTGATGTATTAAAACAAGTGGACAATTTCCGGGCTGTGGCAGCAGTAACTCATGGCAAGGGGGATACGTTTCTTTTCTGGTCTGACAACTAGTCTTTGCAGGGCAGTATGAGACTCTAAATCATAGATTCCCCAGGTTATTCTCCTATGTCCTAAATGCAAACATGTCTGCTGAGCAAGTATACTCTGTGAAAGATATACATGATCTTTTTTATCTGCCCCTTTCTACTGCTGCTCATCAAGAATTGCGGAGCTTGCAACATGTGATGACTGCGAATCCATTGACAAATCAAAATGATTCCTGGACATATACTTGGGGGGAAACCTACACACCTGCTCAGTTCTATAAACAAATTCATGACCATATCCAGGTGCCAAAAGGTTTATAATTGGATCTGGAAATCTAGTTGTGTGATGAAAATTAAGGTGTTCGCTTGGTTACTTCTGAGAGATAGATCGAACACTAGAGATCTTCTACAAAGAAGACACTGGCATGTCACTGACGACACTCATTGTGAATTATGTCCATCACATGTATATGAGGACCGAGTTCACCTCTTCTTTGACTGCAATTTCAGTATGAGAATTTGGAACTATCTGCAAATCTCCTAGCAACCACATGATGACGTACAAGTGATTATGGAGAATGCCAAGAAAGATTTCGGTCACACCTTTTTTATGGAAGTAATGATGCTAGCTTGCTGGAACATTTGGCTTTTGAGGAATAGGAAGATTTTTAACAAGGAAAGACCAACTTTTACACATTGGAAATCAGGATTCATCAATGATATTTCTTTGCTTCAGTATAGGATTAAAATTAAATATAAAGCTCCACTTCTAGCTTGGATAGCTGCTCTGCCTTGAGCCTAGATTTTGCCAAGCAAAGGTCTCGGTGTTGAGTAGTAGTAGTGGTACTTCTTTTCTGGTTTGTACATACTTCTCTTTGTAATCTGTATTTTGTTCTCCCTTTTTTAATAAATTACTGTGGGGCAATTGCCTCACAGTCCCAGGTCAAAAAAAAGTAAATAATAGCTCCGATGAATCAAATGTTTAAAAAGAATTTCTATACCCCCAGCATTCCCAACTTTGTTTGCACAAAGCAGTAAACCAAATGTATCCACCGTAGAATAATTAATCAAGCAAATAAGAACCGGTCAATGCAATTGCTGACATTGATTTAGTACCAGGGCTTGCCAGGCAAAAGATATAGTTGGTCCTTAGTAGCTCCAATATATCCGATGTTTTGCAGCTAGACTGAAGCATGGCAGTAAGTAGACTCAATCGACAATCTTGCTCATGGTTTGCTTTATTGTTTCCCTTTAGTGATTGGAAAACTGGTATCGACATATTTTGATTCCCTGATAATTTTAAATATATTCTTGCCTAAAAAATGCCAGACATCCAGGCTTGAAGCATCTCCACATTCGCAACGCAGCTCGTCTGAGGTCTAGCCTCTCGTCAATGTCGAGCCGATGGACAAACTGGAGAACAGTGTCAACACCTGAGATGGTGTTGCTCGTCCTAAGCTGCTAGATCGGATGAGCTGGGACGCCTTGTATGATGCTAGATCTTAGGGGGAGAAGAACAATGCACCCCAATAGCATTGAATTAGCATGATGAAACTCAAGACTGTACCAACCACCTATTTTCATTCAGAGACAAACCAACAGTGATCTTGGCCCTGTTTCATTCAAAGGAAAAAAAGTTAGTTTTTCAGAGACAAACAAACAGTGATCTTGGTAGTGTTTCATTCAAAGGAAAAAAGGTGAAGCTGATATACGTACATTTATTAGCTGAAAGATAGGAGTACGAACAGGTGTAGCTATGTTGCTTCTGAAAAAATGACCAATCCTAACTCGATGCAAACTGAACTTGTTAACAAAATAACCGTGCACTGCATCTTCTCTCATCAATTTCCCGGCATGGAGACAGAGAAAAGAAACACGGATAAAACCATCTCAATCGGCAACAAGATTGATCGCACGCTATTTTTCAATGAGCTTTCGCTTGAGACCACAAGAGCAACTCTTGCAACAGGCAAGAATCGGTACCTGACACTGAAGAACCGCGGATGCATCTCCACAATAAACTCAAACAGGTAAGAACGAGGAGGAGGAGTAGGGAAAATCGTTAGTAGAAACAGAATAGGATAGATGCATATGTTGTTGTGAAACAGAGGCCATGCTCGTCACCTCATGGTCCAGCGTGACGTTCACGAACTGGCCATCGTTGATGTTCCGCAGAAATTCCCGATCAAGACCCATGGCTGCTTCTTAGAAACCATGCTAGAAATGGCTTGTACATGCAATGGAACGCCCGCCTGTGTGTCACCTGATATTCTATGGACAATCAGAACATGCAACACCAACACAAAATCAGATGAAAAAAGAGCTTTGGGAAGCCGCATCATCCTGTTATCTGATTAGATTAGATTAGATTAGAGGCACTTCTCAATGAAGTAGCAGACATCAGAAGTTCAGAATCCATGGCAAGCAGCAATAAATACATGAGCTAGTATAGGCGACTCCAGGCAGAGGATAGGGCGACTACACAGGGCGGCGAGTCAATTCCAGCCAGCCGCGATCCAATCTGCTGCCTTGGTCGATCCAATCTGCTGCCCTGGTCGACACGGCCAGTGGATAAGGAGGCAAGGAAGGGGGATTCGGTGACACATTCATTCATAGGCGTGGGGTCCTAGAGACGACGGAAATTGAGGCAGTTCGGAGAAGGGTTGGCGCTGTCGGCAGCAAGGGACCCTCCCTAGTCGTGCAGGTGGGGGAGGGCGGCGCGGGCGGCGGGCGAGCGAGAGAAGGAGGGAGACACATCGAGAGAGTCGGTCCGAGTCGGTTTTCTCGCCCGACGGTGGTAAGGCAGTAATACTTCCAAACTATAGGGGTAAACTCGTTTTTCACTTATAGTGGCATTTGATGTAATATAAAATTTAGTGGGAGGGCAAACTAGTCCACAAAAGAGTTGGACCGGAAGAAACAATCCGTCATTTATTATTATTATTATATTATTATTATTATTATTACTAGCACACGTTCCCGTGCGTTGCAACGGGAGACGAAAGCCGAATTTTTTTCAAAAAATTCTTATTTGACTCAAAATTTGCACAAAGTTGAGCGCCTTGCATAGCCCTGGTCCAATGACACTTGTTTTGGAACCTAGGGTGTAACAAATATGTCTAGACGTTGCTATGGATTGATTTTTATTGTATAATTTTTAGGATTTAGGGAGTCTAGACACTTAATGTCATAAAAAACACTACAACTCCCTTGCTACTTTCTCTATCCATAAAAATCAAATGATAAGCAAGAAAAATATCCACCAGTTCATCGATATTTGACATAGCTCACTTTTTGAGTCGTTAGCTATCTCTTTTATAGTTTTGTAATGCTGGCCGATTGCATAATCACTGGAGTAGGTCTTATTTGATAAACAGACCCATGAGAAGTTTAGAGGCACTATCATTCTTTATTTTCCTGTCACTATCTTCAGTAGATACATTTGGGCATTGTTTATGAGTATTACATCCTTACTCTAAAAGTGATTTCGCATAACAATGAAGGTTATATAAACGTAGTTATTTGATTGTTCATATCTTCAAGGCAGCCCAAGTAAAGGGCATCAGTGCATAAGAAAATTCATACCGTATCAAGTTGTGCCCCCAAATCAAATGGTCTGGAGAACTTAGTTGTAGAATGGTTGCATCATAGTCTGAGTCTTGGTCTATCAGTAACATCTAAAAAAATTGATCATTACAACATGGAAGCAAGCCAGACCTGGAAAAAAACATCGTAGTGGTCTATCAGTATCATCTAACAAATCTGATCGGTACAATATGCAAGCATGTCAGATCTGAAAAAACAGAAATCTAGAACTTATGAATCGTAGAGAAAGAGAAAAATCCACCAATTCTATCAATGATTAGAAAAAGCAAGGTGTACGCTCGACAAATTCCTTCCTGATTTTGTTCAAACGTTAGAGGATCCGTACAGGGTGTGCCTACAGGGGAGAGAGCTCCACAACGGTGGTGTTGCGTTTCGTTCCTCAAACTGGAGGCACCCATCCGTTGACAATGAGCCTGGACCAACAACGACACAACGAGATGGATGTACGCGAAGACGCTGCAGTCGCTAAGAACTCATCAAGGGACGGGGTCAAGCCGCCTCGTTTGGCACCAGCAGCATGATGCCGACGACGGCGCCATGCCATCATGCACTGCCAGAACTGACGCATCGTGGTGGTGCGCTCTGAAAACCATGTGCTTCTTGAAACCCTCCGGCACTCCTGGCCGCTGTATACATACACTTCAAGTGCCACCGGCCCCGTCATTGCCAATGCCGGCGATGTCGCCATGCCATCACGCAGTGCAAGATTACACGCATCGTGTCGGCGGGCTACTTTTCCAACCGCTCCACCATTCCCATGGTATAGGCACCACATCGATCAGAAAAAAAATTCACATCGCTATTTCTCTTCTTCCTCCGATTTCTCAAAATCCTCTGGTCGCAGTCTCTTCCAAGCGAAAATCGGACGGAGTCCACCACGCCCGGACCTCCGACGGCTGGATCCGCATAGGCCTTGATGCCAAAGAGCATCAAGACTGAATCCCTCCAACATGTTGCACATGGCAGTGGAGCTTCGTGTTCACCTGGTGCCAGGCCTTAGCCATAGTGCTCTACTCCGTCCTCTCCCGTGTCCTCCCTACTATGGCCGCCGAGACCGACATCGCCTTGGCCGCCGCATTCGAGTACGCGCTCGACATGAATGTTCATCGACGGCGACGCTTGACCAGAGCATGGCGACAACATCGTCCTGACCTTCTCTGGCCAACGAACTCATCTATGGCTGGCGTATTAGGGGTTTGTTGATCGTTGGTTTGTCTTCAGGACCATGGTCGCCCAGATGACATGCGGATGCTTTTGGAACAGATCGAGATCTAGGCAGGCCACACGGATTAGAATGTCCGTGTAGGTAGCGATGGATGAGCTTATATTAAGCAGGACTTCCTTGCATACGTAGGAGAGTCGTGAACCTGGGACATAGTTAGTTTCGTTTCTTGGAAAGTCACCTGGACTTGAACTCCTATACGTATATGTACGTGTTTACCGGGCATCGAGGCAGCGCATCACAAATTTATTCGACTAACGGGGGATATTGGTGGTAATATGGGTTTTGGTGGGAGGGTAAAAGGGTCCAAAAAAGTGTTGGACCGGAAGAAACAATCCGTCCTTTATTATAGGTATAGATTATATATATATATATATATATATATATATATATATATATATATATATATATAGCAAATATGCCCGTGCGTTGCAACGGAAAATTAACGGTGTATATATATTGCTCCTTCCGAACCGAATTAATTGTGGTTTTGACTAAATCTTTGACAATTAAGTTAGATTGGTGGTTTACAAAATTTGCTACTCGTCCAGTTTGGTTGTTCAAAGTTTGTAGCATGGAACAAAATACCGAGTAGCTGGATGCGAAGATCTATTGTACATAATGTATATTTGTACAGGCATCTTTTATAGGCAGACGAAGAATGAACTTCTATGTTTTTTATAATTCCGATAAAGCTCAGATACATAACATAACCTTGATGTGTTGTATTAGCATGCCCGTACTCATAAGCTGAATTAACATACTTGATTTTTCCTATATGCAGCAGGACCACGACACGGTGCCACAAGCACATCAGCTCCTACATCAGAAATTGTAGCCCCATCAATCGTCTTGTCTGAGGAGATGCTTTTCGGCTGCAGAAGAGTGGTTCTCATACTGAATAAATAGATGATAGAATCTATTAGATGTGAACTAACATGTTTGAAAAAACATCTGTACTACTAGTCATATCAAGCCAACTATTTGGATCAAACCGCAGGTAAGCACTGCATCACGAGCACACTTAGTGGATTTTGGCCTGATAAAAATTCACACCAAAATTATACCCAACATATCGATTAAAATCCATAGAATTTGTTTGAGAAAAATCTGCAAACCAAGAGCATAGGGGGCTAATCATGAGCTACTAATAATCACATCTATGGCGGTGAAACGAAGCAACACCCCACAGGAAAAGAAATCTACGACCATTTACCCATTATACTATGACTAGGGTTGCGTGTGTCCTTCTCGCCGCCCCCTTCTAGTCTTTATATAGATAGGATAGGTCTCGGGTAGCAGGTCGAGTCGGTTACAGGTTAGGGTTTTTTCCTTTAAACTTTCTATCTTTAACTTCTTCTTGTTCTTCAAGCAATCGAGAGTTTGTAGGCTACTCGAGTTCTCTCTTAGGCCTTGGCGACACCGTAGGCTTCTGCCGTATTCAAGCCGTATATACCAAACTTGAGTACCTGTAGGGTATACCCATGTCAAATAGTCTTTACGATCCAACATGCAGCAGTATCTCATGCTGCGGCAGCGACGCAGTGCTCACTCATGGGCTGGATTTTATTCCGCTTGATAATGCCTCGTGTGATCAAGAACCATACACTCAATTGAAGAAAGGGAAGAAATGCTACAAAATGCAAGTTACCAGGACACCTCTCCTTGGACTGTAATACTGTTCTTTGTGCTTATTGCAAGGCAGCTTATCATGCTCTGTTGTATGTCGCATGTTAACGGCAACAAAATCTTAAATTATTATGTATGGTTTGGGGGATGAGGAATTAGGTTTTGTTGAGATGCCCCTCTCTAGATCTTACAAGCCGAAGGTGGAAAATTATAGGTTGGGCATACTGGCGGTTTCTAAGGGTAATCTTTTAATAAAAGAGGTCGTCACTCAACTGAAATGCATACTGACGGTTTCTAAGCTATAATACATGCTGCTTAAATAAATAAGCTATAACACAAATGCTCTCGGTTCAAGTATATCTCTACCTGATACACTATTATATATATGAAACTCTTGTTCAAGAGATAGCACTAATAATTATACCACACAATTCATTTTTTCTGGAAATAAGGGATATATTCGGGTAACAATAGCTTCCCTTGTATCTTTCAGACTAAAAACTGAAATCATCAGCTTTGCCACAATGCAACGGTATTAGGTAGAAAAGTATCAGCAAAATGAATTACAACTGAAGAAGACAGATGGCTCACAAAGTTGTAAAGAAAAGAAAAACTCTCAGGGGAAGATATGACGTGAATCTTTTGCTCCTAACTCCAATAGAAAATAGTGAGTTTGCGGTTTATTCTTTAGGAGCCACTTTATCTTTACTACTTTTACTAGTTGAATACCCGTACGTTGTCACGGTTACTTATTTTCTCACAACACATGTCAATATATTACGCGTGAATACTCACATATACGAAAAGGATTGTTTGTGCATTGCCACATAAAATTGCCAAATTTATATCATAAAAGCATCATGAAAATTGCCTTATACTCCAACGGATCCTCCATTGTGTATGTCCTATTTCTTACTTTGCAATCTCCACTATAAGTCATTGGGTTCAACTGATCCCCTAAGTCATACATCATATATTTCAACAACTTTATTTTCCAACCGCCATATATTTGTTTTGCCTGTGTTAAAAACGGTTTCTATGGAAAAAGCAATAAAATTATCTATGTTTTCCTTCATCACTTCTTAATTATAGCAAGAGCAGATAAACAACAGAGCAAGAAATACAAATAAAATAGTTTGAAATTAGACGTACCAGAATTAAGAATTAAACAAGAATTTTAGCATCCGGATGAACAAATCACATGGATATGCAGAACTGTTGTGAAAAAATATTTCTCCATGTGATGCATTTTTATCTGAGAAATTTTTCAGTTGCCTTGCTGCGGTGTGCCCAGGCTTCGATAAATTTCTGGGTCCGCCTCTGACTATAAACACAACGTGCACCAGGAAGTCCAAGTGGACGTACAGAGACAATGCCGTGCAAAAGATCTCTATGCAGTAGGCACCATCAAGCGGATGAGCACTCAGCGCGTGAAATCTTTCTGAGCGGCTGCGTGCGGTGGCCGATACCACCGCTCCGCGGGCGGTGGAGGAGGTGGCCCCAGGCATGGCCAACCTGTGCGGGCGGAGTATCACTATAGAAACCATGCAATTAGCCCCGGTTCGTAAGGACCTTTAGTCTCGGATTGCGAACCGGGACTGTCAAAGCGGGTCTAAAGGTTCAAGCTTTAGCCCCGGTTCTCTTACGGACCGGGACTAAAGGTCCAACCACGTGGCCCTGCGAGCCGCGCTGGGGGGCAGGACATTTAGTGCGTTTTGGCCATTTGGCTGCCGCGGCAGGAGATGGGGTTTTAAGGTTTTGTGTTTTTCTTTTCATTTTGTATTTTGTGTTCAATTATTTTATTCTGTGTTTTCATTACAAACAAGTTTTCGTATACATAAAGAACTCTACTACACAGTATTTGTACACATTGATACAATATATAATATGATTTCTCTTACAAGCATACATGGAGTCCCAACCGGGTCCAGAGCATGTATATTTGATTACATGGAGATCATTACATGGATGCTTTAGGGTCTACGTAGAGAGAATTCTCCGCGTGGGTCTATGACCTCGTCGACAAAAAATCCAACAAATTTCTCTTGGATTGCTATTAGGCGGTCCTCTGGTAGGAGCTTGTCCCGCATCGCTTCCAACTATATAAAGAAGGAGATCGTATGAATTAGACTCAACACAACTTTTTGTAATAAAAATAAAGGGTGAATATATTGTTTACTTACTCGAACATTTTCCGAGGGCTTCTCAATAGTGATGCGAATGAACTCGCACACGTAGAATCCACATAGATTAGTCCCTTGTGGCTACTTCGCGCACTTTACAAGAATAGAATTCAATCAAATAATAACTCTAGCATGATAAATGCACATAAACAAGAATTAAATAGATGTGCGGACTTAGCTCGTAGTACTTGACGAGAGCGATTTAAAAAATAGCTCCTCACGCCATTGACCACGGACATGGTTCTTGAACCGTGTCCAAACCCTATCCGACAAAGAAAATGAATGTATGAGTTAATAACCACTTGATATCCCAGAAAATGAACGAAAGAAATCTATATAGTGCGATAATGGTTGAAATTACCTCTGGAGCGCATTGATAATGTTGTGGTAGTCTTCGATGTCTTTGTTTAGTGAGTCCATGATGTGAACTCTTCCCAAGTCAACTGAAATGCTTAGAAGAATCCAGTGGTACCTACGCAAGGTTTACATACATCAGTAACTCATCATTTACACTGAACATCGAGTAAGCAAAATTTAATGTGTACAAGAACTCATTTGCCTTCGTGGTAAGGAAATAGTATTTCATTACAAAAATGCTGGTTCGTGAGAAACCGTAACAAGTTGTGCTCGGTCTCCAGTGGCTTATCCTTTAGTATAGCTCCATGAACTCGATGTGGGTCAATAAACCCAAATCCATTAATAGCCTTTCTTTTACAATCGAGAATCTTCATTCTGCATCATTATATACAGCGTACAAAAGAATATAGTGAGTATACTTACCGACAATGAATTGAACAAGCTGAGATAGAGATTTAATTACATAAATAAAGTAATCACTTACAGACAATAGGAAATGAGGATAGTTTTTTCGAGTTCTTTTAGATTGAATAACTGAAATAATTCTGTAAATTCAACAGGGACCTCGTCTTCAGCGAAGTAATGCGATTTTCGAACTTTCAGTATGGCTTTCATGTACCATTCATGGAATCGTTGCATTTTTGTTGGCATATCCCGAAGCCTCTCAGAACTGACCAGAGGCTCCCCGTGAACAAATTTAGGTGCTACCTCAGCCTTGGGCATATCGTTGTGAAGAATATCATGAATAGACATATTACATTGCTCGACCAATATCCTAGCCGTTTCTGGATCTATAGGTTCTACCTCATATAGTTGAGGTTCGGGTATCTGCACCTGGAGCGGGGGGGGGGGGGGGGGGGGGGGGGCGATTGATTTGCTTGTTTCCCTAGCTAGGGAACATCTCTTTGGTTCTTCGGCTACCACTCGATTGTTTTGCTTGTTTTCCCAATTAGGGGACGTCTGTTCTGATGCTTCCGCTACCACTCGATTGTTTTGCTTGTTCCCCCTGTTGGGGAACCTCTTTTGTGATGCTTGCTCTACCGCTTGATCTTTTCTGTTTCAGTGTCTTCTGAAGACATCGTGTATAGTCATCTGGCGCATTCAACTGAGCTTGGGATGGTCGCGTCAGTAATTTCCTAAAGTGCTCCTTGGGTTCCGGTTTTATTTGGACCTCTCGCTTAGGTTGTTTCTTTTTAAAATGAGCATCCACTTGGGCCCGTACGACCGCATCGGTCTACTCATCGGTCAGGTCGTAAGCCCTCTTGGGAGGAACCGACGGTACTCTTGGGAGGGGCGACAACTGTCGCTTTGGGCGTCGGTTATCGCTCGACGGAGCGGTGATATTCTGCCGCTTTTGGCCCTTAATGGGTGGAGGCGGCTGCGTAGATTAAGATGGAGTCGTACTAGGGTCATGGATTGGACTTAGAGGTGGTGGACTTTTACTAGAAGGAGACGGTGCACTTGGAGGTGGACTTTTACTAGGAGGAGACGGTTGCCTTGGAGGTGATGGATTGTTTCTCGATGGAGAAGGTGGCCTTGATGTCGGGCCTGGAAACTTGATGTATTCTTTTTTCCAAAGAATGAAGCCACTCGTGACTTCTCCCAGTATCGTCTCCCCTTCACCTCTAGGGATGTCAAGCTGTAGTGACTGACACATAGGTTGAATTTCATCCACACCGACACGAGCATAGCCAGCTGAAATCGGATTGCAATGATAGGTCGCTCCCGGTGCAGAAGGTAAAGCAAAGCCGACCGCCACCTTCATGGATATATTCTTCAGTTCAACATGCAACTCACAACTAGTCTTCTCCTTAATTGCATCCACGGGGTACACATCCATCGTTGCATCATTACCGTGGCCCTCCGTGAAAGCCACGCTGCTTTTCCATTGCAATGGGCCGACCGTACTGTCTGGTGCAGGATCTTGCTGTCGGAGTCCTTTAAGTTCATTAAGCTCATGGCGATGCTCCTGCAGGCTTTGAACCTCGTGAACCGCTCCATATCCTCCTCTTTTTGCCGCTTTGTTTTTCTCGATCGGCTTATGTACATGTCAAGGTGTTCGGGAAACCCGATAACCCATGGATAAGAAGGTCCGAATCCTCTTCTTCGTCCAGCCGTTTCAGGATTCCCGAGAGCCTTTGTCAGCTCACCGTTCTCTCTGTCGGGAACAAACGTTCCCTCTTCAACCTCTTTTATCACTTTAATAAGTTCATTCTTGGGTGAAGAAACTTCTTTGGCTGCAACAATCTCGCCTGTTTCTGGGTCTAACGATGCCCCATGCCCGAGTACCCAATTTCTTGACCTCCTGGGCCAACAAGACGTAGCTGGAGTGACCCCTTTAGCCTCCAGGTCAGCCTCAGCTTTATCCCACTTAGGCATGGCACTCCTGTAGCCACCTGTGCCCATATGATGGTGATATTTCTTTTTGGCTGCATTTAACTTATTCTTTTCTGACATTGCCTTAGCTGGTGCCGAGGTCTTGTATTCCACAAATGCGGCCTAGTTATCCTGCTGCAACTCTAGTGGGCCAGTGAATGGATGAGTTTTTTTCTTCAAGACATACTTGTGGTACAATAATTTTTTTCCATTCCTTGAATAGTTCGGCCATCTTCTTAAGAGCAAAGTGCTTGACTTTCCTCGTCATTTGTTGTGTGAGCCCATCAGTCTCCAAGACTGGTAGGGTGAAATGTGTCATGAGAGAATTCCACATCATATCTCTCGCTCTGTCATCTACAAAACTAGCCCCAGCTGGATCCTTTTTCTTTCCTGGCTTATTCCAATTTCGCGTGGAGATCGGGACGGTGTCTCTAACAATCACTCCACATTGACCTGTAAATGCATTCGCAGATTCTTTGGGCTCCAACGGTTAACCCATCAGAGAGACTAAGTCAATGCTGAAACGGACATCAGCGGGCAACTTGTGTGTCGGGCCTCTTGTCCTTGTAGAAGATTGGCCGGAAGCGAAGGTCTAAGAGAAGAAACATTCGTCAGTACATATATACGAATCAATTAATGCATCTATACTAGTGAACGATCGATAGAGGCTTTATATACCTTGACGGAGTTTGTTATTATTATGGTGTCTTCACCATGGTTTCCACCATGGTCAGCACCATCGTCTCCACCATCGTCTCCTCAGACAAATTAAGATATTCGGAGCCATCGTAATAAGAACCCCCAGTACCCTCATCTATCATGTTGAGAAGGTCCTCTTCATTCTGTGTACCGTCCATAGCTTAACTAATACAGAAAAAGAATATTGCATTAAGTAAAAGAATATTACAATTGCGACAACTCGGATACAGTACTTAGTGATTAAGATAAAGTACAATAATATAAGATAAAGTACATTTTAATATATCTCGCTCATATCTTGCTCATAATATAAAGTACATTATTAATACATCTCGCTCATATCAAACTAGCGAACGCGGCTGTCGCGTTCTGTGCTACGGGAGCTCTGCAGCCAGAGAAGAGGAACCATCATCGGAGAATAGCTCAGGTAAGATCCGTGAACCTGCCAGATATTGGAAAACCTAGTCTCCAAAAGATACATGTATCGTCGTACGTGCTCGTCCTCCTCCCTGATACGACGACGTACCACCTCCTCGGGGCCGGCTCCCTCTGCACCGCTCCTGGACCTCGTGGACGCCACCAAAGAAGCTCCGTGTCAACGATGATACTCAGATTACTCACCAAGGTACGAGTCCCGACAGGTAGCACCTCCTAGTGCCAACCCGGCGAAGCCTAGACTCGGACATCCTCGGAACCGATAGAGTCTAGTAGGCTCGGATGAGGTGGACGCGGCATAACTAAATAATAGCAATAAACAATCATAAAACATAAACAATAACTAAATCACTAAGTATTGCCCTAATAACACTAACCATAAATCTAACACTAACTAAACTAAACCTAATTAACTAAGTATTCTAACTAAACCTAATCCCTAATAAACCCTAATCCCTAATAAACTAACTAATTGACCTAACTAATCCTTAACTTAAATCACAAACTAAAATCCCTAACTAAAAGCCCTAATAATAAACTAACTAAAATCCCTAACTAAAATCACTAACTTAATCACTAACTAAATCACTAACGAAAATCCCTAACTAAAATCCCTAACTAAATCACTAACTAAATCACAAACTAATTCACTAACTAAATCACTAACTAAATCCTAACTAAATCACTACTGAAATCCCTAACTAAATCACTAACTAAAATCACTAACTAATTCACTAACTACTAACTAAAATCCCTAACTAAATCACTACTAAAATCCCTAACTAAATCACTAAATAAAATCCCTAACTAATTAACAAAATCACTAATTAACTACGTACACCTATGTACCTCACCTGCAGGGGGCGGCGCGACGCGGCGGGATGGACGACGACGAGCGACGAGGCGGGACGGGCGACAACGGCGACCCTCCTCGATGGCGCGGATGGCGACGGCGCGTGTGCGGAGGGCGGGGCTGGGACGGGCGGCGGGTGGCTGGGACAGGCGCGGCGGGACAGCCTCGGCACGGGCGGCGCAGCGGGACGGCGCAGCGAGCTTACGGCGGCATCGGGGAGCGTGGCGAGCTTACGGCGGTGTCAGGGAAGAAAACTAATCCGGGTCGTGGCACGACCCGGGGTGGGGTAGGGTATTTATACAACCCCCTTTAGCCCCGGGTTGTAATACAAACCGGGGCTAAAGGAGGTGTTTTCGGCCACCGCTATTCCCACGCGCCACACATTACAAACGGGGGCTAAAGGTTATTTTTGACGCCAAAAACAAAAATAGTTTGTAGTTTTCAGAAAATTATGTATTATATATCAAAATTTTCAGAAAAAGAAGATCTATAATTTAAATCTATTATCGTACTTTATTATACAATTTAAATGAAATTATCTATTGTTTAACAAATATTATATTTAGTACAAATGTTGGAAAAATATAGTTTATTATTTAAAAACAGAAAAATACATATAATATACCAAAATATTTAGAAAAAATAATATATTCATTAGAAATATAATATTTATGACTAAAACTAGTAACTAGGACTAAAACATATTTTCCCGCCATTTCCCCCGCTTCCCGCCATGTTTTCCCGCCATTTCCCCTCGCTTCCCGCCATGTTTTCCCGCCATTTCCCCCGCTTCCTGCCATGTTCTCCCGCCATTTCTCCCGCTTCCTGCCATGTTCTCCCGTCATTTCCCCTACTTCCCTCCATGTTCTCCCGCCATTTCCCTCTATATCTAGGCCGACCGCCATGTCCATCCACACATCCACACCTTCTCTCTCACAACAATGGACATCGCTTACTGGGCCTTTCTGACGCTCGAGGAGACCGAGGCGCTGTGCGCCTCTAGCTACCCATGCCCCTCGGGGTACCGGCTACCCGCTGGCTGGATGCTGAGCGCTAGAGGGGTTCCTATTCCTCTTGTGTCTCAAGGTTCGGCCCACCAGACAGCCATCACGAACCACTTCTACCTCGAGCTCATGCCGGAGCAGCATATGGATCCCACTGGGATCCCGACAACCTCGACACCTAGAATGCCTTCTTTGCAAACGGCGGGAAAGGGAGCTCGCCAGGTACGAGGGTGACGGCCCGCCCCTAGTGAACCACAACGAGGCTGGTCACCGCCTGTGGTGGACGAACCAGACTATCACCACGTGATGCGCTACATCGCCATGGGAGACCATCCTTGCCTGAGGTACCCGCACTTTCACCAGCCGCATAGCGAGAAGAATGGTGGTGGTGGTGAAGGCCTAGGGCGTACTGGGGTCGTCATCCGGGAGCCCCCTCCCCCGCGTGTCGTGAATCCAAGGCCAGATGATCCATCCGCGTGCTACGAGGAAGGGCGGAGGATCCATCCGCGTGCTACGAGCGACGACGATGACGATGACGATTCCGAAGACGACCCTGAAGCTGTGTACTACAGGGCTAGATATGATTATGACTAATTTTTACGTTTTAATATTAATAAATGTCTGGCCACAGCAAGTTGCAATACTACCTATTGAGATCGAGATAGTTCATATCCATATACATATAAGAAGATCATTAAAAATAAAGGTTTAATAATATTGTACATCACCAACATCCACACATGTTAGGGTTTTCTTCTAATCCGTAACCATGGAGAATCTTCCTTACTTAACGGGATGCCTGGGTCATCTTTCACAACGAAGGGAGGAATTTCATGAAACTTATCATAATCTTCTGACATGTATGTCTTATCCTCCACCCCCATGATGTTTCTTTTTCCTTAAAGAACTATATGGCGCTTTGACTCATCGGATGTTGTATTATTTTGCTTATCTTTCCATTTTCTCAGTTTTATAGACATGTCCTTCACATAAAAACCTGAGCCACATCATTGGCTAGGACAAATGGTTCATTTCTATATTCAAGGTTGTTGAGATCCACTGTTGTCATTCCGTATTTCTTGTCTACCTCAACCCCGCCTCCTGTCAGCTTGACCCATTTGCACCGAAACAAAGGAACCTTAAAAAAAGGTCCATAGTCAAGTTTCCATATCTCCTCTATGTAACCATAGTATGTATCCTTTTGCCCATTCTCGTCTCTTGCATCAAATCGGACACTACTGTTTTGATTGGTGCTCTTTTTATCTTCGGCGATCGTGTAAAATGTATTTCCATTTATCTCGTACCCTTGGAAAGTCAATATAGTCGAAGATGGTGACCTGGCCAACAAGTACAACTGCTCTCCAACATTTATGTCATTCATGAGATATGTCGAATTGTTCTGTGACATCAAACCGTCAAGACAAGGTCGTCCGCGGACCAGACCGACAACTGTACATGATAACCCGAGATCGACGCGACAAGTTGAACACCAAAGACCGTACCGAAGCCATGGACACTCGAGAAATCATCAACGAGAACCCAAACATGGAACCTGAGGCGATGGACAATATCGACAAGGTCACCCTCCTGAAACGCCAAGGTCTCCATCACAGACTCGGTGGCCCGTGGATCTCCGCCGCGGACACCAAGATCTTCTACTCGGACCCGATGGCCGGGAAGACCCTGAAGATCCTGAAGACCGATCCCAGCGAGACCGAACCCGACCCCTCCGAACCAAGACCTTCGCCCTAATGTGTGACCCTATCCGAGACCCCCCTTTTTTATAAAATATGATATTCAACTGTCGCATAGTAAATTGTTCACACATGCATACATATTTTGCGGGTCCGGGTTATTTTATCGATTCACCTAATAATTAAATATGGAGGCCATATGCGGGCAATTCTAGTCTTATATTGTCTCCATTTAAATTTGTGTAGAGAACCGATGCCATGTTTTGCCTTGTTAAGACAACATTTAAATTGAGGGGTAGCTAAATAACTTGAACCGTGTAATTAATTATCGGGACCCCGGTTCCGCTTAATACTGCCTAATTGCACTGCATCTGTGCCATACCATGCATCATATCATAAGCATGCCAGATCTTCTGCCGTGGTATTAAATATTACATCCGGTGCTTCTTCTAGTGTTTGCTTCTTCGCGGATTAGGCCGATGAATGGATGCGAGTAACGACAAGTTCTCCGGATATGATCCGTCGGCAGTGTTTCCCAGGCAAGCATCTCTCCCCCTTCTACCTATTTTGCATTTATAGTCTTTATTTCCTCCTGTTGATCTATTGCTATCCGTGTCGCGATGCTTTAGTTTCCGTGCACCAGTTATATCCCGTGCAGCCTCTATATTGCCTTGGACACCTCCCATTACCTGTGTTTGGTAGATAGATGGCCTTGCGAGTCGTAGTTGCTTGCTCAGGTGCGATCTCGTGTCGTCGAGTACCACAATTGTTGATATGCTGGCAGATGGTTATTGGTGGAGATGCTTATTGGTGGAGATGATCATGACTTTAATTACAACCATTAAAATGCTAGATATAACTAATGCAGAGGCATCAGTGGGCAATAGATGTTATTTGGTTCTTCCACGCCCACTTGTGTCCCGTAGGACCCCGAGTACTTGATACCTGTTCCTTGATTTTTCGCACTATCCACATCCGGGAGACCGTGGACCCCCCCTGAGCTAGAGCTTGATTCATTTCTATTTCTTGGGGCCACAAACTAATTTGGGGTTTTGTTACTATCATGTACTTATGCCATGCTTTACCACTTTATTTAAGATTGTGCGTGGAGCACCTGTACTGTTTAGGATTGCGGAGTGTTTTCGCGGTATCGACAAGCCCAGTCACACTTTCGGGTTCCCAGTTGTTTACAGCCATTGGCGCAAACCTTGGGTCCATCTCGGAGTCGGCCGACTTCGTTGCGGGTAGCTTAATGGGGTGGCCCCCTGAAATATTTGTGAATCCTGTGATCGCTTTGTCGTGAATGCCTTGTTGGGTTTTGAGTTGGTTTTTCCGAGGTTGATCAAGTGTGTGTTGCTATTTGTGCACCCCTGCAGGGTAAAACTTTCTAAAAGCCGTGTCCGCGGTTATGGACGACTTGGAGCACAGTATCTCGATCATAGACAAGCATAACTAAAGTAGTGCTATAAATTTGACTTAATATGTGACTAGTAATCAGCTCAAGTATAACAGAATGGATATTAAAAATGCCAACAACTGGTGGATCTGGGATGTTTGGTGACATGCTATACCTTCCTAGTAAGTATTGCAACTCCAATGGAATGTGATAAAAGTGCCAACAACTTTTGGGTTTTGGGATTCCTCAGGATAATTATATCTGACTAGTAAATGTTCCAACTACAACGGAATGCTAACTAAAACTGCCCACTACTGATGCTTCAGGATGACTCATGCTATCTATATCTGATTAGTAATTGCTGCAACTATAATGGAAGGAGTAAAATTGCCAACTGTGTGTCTTCCTTGGTTCGACTTCCTCGTTTGGTCTCGAGGGGGAAATACCAGGATGGGTTTGTTTGGTGTTAGCTTCAGGTTGGATCCGAATAGGTCTTTCTTATCCCTCTCTGATAACCGCCAGTTGTATCGAGTCTCTATAGGTTGTATAGTGCCGCTGCGCTGCCGCTTCAGCCCACCATACCTGTGTAGGCGAGAGCCGCCGAATTCTAGCCTCACCGTGTACTGGCCTCAGTACTAACGCTCCTCTTTTTCCTTTGCCCTTTGCCGGCACCCCTTTTGTTTTAGCAGGTTTGAGATCGACGTCGTTAGCAGGGTTACCCTTCCGGCTTGGCCTGGGCAGGGTTATGGACTCCATTGGTTATTCTTCAGGGCTCTGAGCCCCATTTGCATCTTGTCCGTAGTCGGACGCTCTATCGTTTTCAAGGTGATTTGGATCTTTGCATTGTATATCTGTATTCTTGACCCGTTGAGTCGCTGTTGTATATATATCTGTTCTGTGGGTCCCATCGATGACTGTTGTGTAATGGTATTACTTCGTTTTCCACCCGCACAAAAGTTCCTGGTGCACGTCCTTCAATCGTTTCTATGCGGGTTTGGCGGAAAGGGCTAAAACTTGCATAGGGCCGATTTGAGGGTGTTGCAATTAGCCATGTAACGACTCACCAAACTCATATCGTATGATAAATCAGGGCGAGAACAAACCATGGCATACATCTTTATCAGAACTTGAATAAGGAACTCGAGACATGTACTCAATATCTTTATCAGAACTAGGACATTGCAATGCTGACAATTTAAAGTGAGGAGCAACAGGAGTACTAACTGACTTTGTATCATGCATATTAAAACGTTGGAGAACTTTCTCAACGTAACTTTGCTGACTAAGAAACAACAACCTAGATTTTCTGTCCCGCTTAATTTCCATACCTAGGATTTTCTTAGCAGCACCAAGAACTTTCATCTCAAATTCACTACTTAGGTGTGCCTTCAAAGTAGTGATTTCTTTCATGCTCTTGGCAGCATTTAACATATCATCAACATATAACAGCAAGTAAATTGGTGATCCATTAACAAACTTTATGTAAACACAACTATCAAACCGAGACCTCTTAAACCTTGTGAGATCATAAATGAATCAAACCTTTTATACTACTGTCTTGGAGATTGTTTCAAACCATAAAGCGATCTCATCAATTTGCACACAAAATCCTCTTTTCCAGGAACTATGAACCCTTTAGGTTGGTCCATGTAAATCTCCTCCTCTTGTTCACCATGCAGAAAAGTAGTCTTTACATCTAGCTGCTCAAGCTCAAGATCATGCATGGAAACAATACCAAAGAAAGTACGAATAGAGCTATGCTTCACAACCGGAGAGAAAACATCATTATAGTCAATACCTGGAATCTGGATGAAACCTTTTGCTACTAACCTTGCCTTAAACCTTGGAGGCTCATTAGGAGACAGACCTTCCTTCTTGTATATCCACTTACAGCGGACGACATTCTTCTGTTTAGGCAAACGCACAACATCCCATGTGCCATTCTTTTCAAGCGATTGCATCTCTTCTTGCATAGCAGAAACTCACTTCTCGCGGTCAACGGATGCAACAACCTCATTGTATGTAGCAGTTTCAGTATCATGCTCCACCTGTTCAGCACAACTCAAAGCATAATGAGCAAGATTACACTCTTCAATTAAATGACGAGGTGGAACTATGTTACGCCTTGGTCTATCAGCAGCAATAGATTCCTGTGGCTGCTGCAAAACAGTAGGTGAGTGCCGAACAACATCATCATTAATATTTTCCTCATGGGTATCATCAACGACATCATTATTATCAACAGTTTTCTATAGGTGCTCCACCTGCACACTAACTCCCTCCTCTCCAATAGCAATAGGAGAGGGATCTGATGGCAAGCTATCATGATACATAACATATTCATTGAAAACAACATTCCTACTCGACAAAATCTTTTTAGTTTTAGGATTCCATAGTTTATATGCCTTAAATCCTGAACCATAACCAAGGAATATGCACTTGACAACTCTAGGCTCTAACTTTCCATTATCAACATGAGCATAAGCAGTGCAACCAAAAACTCTCAGCTGTGAATAATCAGCAGGCGAACCTGACTATACCTCAATGGGAGTTTTCTTCTCAAGTGTAATAGAAGGTGACATGTTGATGAGGTAGCACGCTGTGTTGGCTGCTTCACCCCAGAAACGTCTATGCATACCTGCATTGGACAACATACAGCGAGCCATCGAGATGATGGTTCTGTTCATGCGCTCAGCCACGGGGTAGTTCGTCTGCGGTACCAAAGTTCGCAGGCCAGCGCATGGCGGTACCTAAGTTGCCTGAAATTACCGCGTTTCGAAAAGTTGGGCCACCAACTACTGAGAGGGGCCATTTCAAGGCAAACTCATCTCACCCCTGCTAAATTCAAACATTCCGTTAAACCGCCCCGTAAAGTAGACGATCGGGACCCTCATGTCGGTCATCTGTCTGTGACGCGGGTGCCAACGCGGCAACCTCTTAGGCAAATTGAGCAGCTAAGTGGATTGGATGCGTTGACCAATTTTACAAATCCATTCCCAGCTTTCCCCTAGCACCGGCAGCATCGAAATCCACCCTCCAGGCAGGACGATCCCTTCTGACATTTGACTTCCGGGGCCAAGTTGCTGTGCCTAGTTGCTGCGCCCAGTCGCTGATACCGAGATCCAATGGCGCATGCCGTAGCCGCTGTTGCGAGGCTCTAGCCCGCCTCCGCCGCCGACGAGCTGAGCAGTTCAGAGGATGGCAGATACTACTATCAACAGGTACGACTCTAAGGGCAAGTGGTATGGACACGATTGTTTCATGATGGAAGAAGCGCCTACGGAGATCTGCACTATATCTGGTATGGTTGCTGCTCTGTGTAATCATGTTGAATTATGGCCGAAGCAGACAGCAAAGTTCAACTTCATGGATGAACGTGGCATCATGGTTCCTATAATATGTGACAGTCAGCTAATTGGGTTGATGAAAAGGTATGCTTTGGCTGCCATGTTTGAGCTAAAATGTGATACACTGGATGTGGAAGCTGCTGCAACTGGGAGTCGCCCTTCTATTCTTGGACAGGGTGGTTGCTCGAACCCAATTAGCTCCTGGTAAGCAAAGGTCGCTTGGGGTTCGCATGTTTGTGCTGAATTATAATTTTTGTTTTATTTACTCTGTAGATTTTGGGCAGTTATGCAACAGTCTTGTTTCTTTGACAGGAAGCGCCGCAAGGTTAGAAAAATGACTGTCGGGTCAGTCATTTTGATGCCCGAAGAAATTAAAAACGAGTGGAAAGATGATGTTGGACACGATTCTGGTGCCCATTGTCCCGGCGATGCAGAGTACGTGAAGCTAAGAAAATTGGCACCGAGGAAGAGGAAGAAAGCAGGAAATGAAGAAGCCAGTGGACATGAAGGCTTGGCACCCAGGCTGCTGGCAATGAAGATGCATAGTAATGTGTTGAACTTGAACCTATATATGTAATTCTGTTAAATTCTGGAGCTCTGTGTGTGTCACGTTGCTGGGCGAAACAATCTACCCACGTTCTCTGAGTAAAATGTACCGCGACTTAGGGTCTGGAAACGCCCAAGTCAGTAGCTGAATCCGAAATTGTGATTGTGCCACTGCTATATGAAAACAAGGATCCACCGGTTCCACGATTGCTGAGGGGCAGGAGGTCTCCAAATACGATAGAATGTAAGTGGCACAGAAATAAATTATTTTAGCTGCCACAGTCTACGAAGCAGCAACTTATTTCAGATATTGCACAACGACGTGGCAACATAAACAACAATGTTCTCACCGATAATACCTAGGTGAGGAGGAAATCGGTACCACTTTCTGGCCTAATCTTGAGCCCGTCTATCTCACCGCCTCTCTGCTCCTGCATCCCCTACATCTGGTGAAGCACCCGGATCTCCAGTAACCGGGTGTACGTGCTTCCACTTTATAAATTATGGTTGTGCCATTTGCATGCGGCACAATCCACGTAGATTACGTTTAAACAAACCACCA
This sequence comes from Avena eriantha, assembly GCA_910589775.1. NCBI lineage: Eukaryota > Viridiplantae > Streptophyta > Magnoliopsida > Poales > Poaceae > Avena > Avena eriantha. The sequence goes on along the minus strand of OU342740.1, from coordinate 195,575,477 downwards.
ATGTCAGAATACACTAGTAGAAAAGGTGTCTTTGGTCCACGGTCACGTTCCCAATCCGGGACAGAGATCTAAATCAAGGCAGAAATTGATCTAAATCACAAATTCTTCCACAAATTAATCGAGACAGAGATGTAAATCAAGGCATTTCATTACTTCAACCACAAATTCTTCTAAACAAAGGTGCGATTTCACATCCTACATTAATTCAACCACTAGTAAACAATTTCACTTCCGCTGCCACTGTCCTCCGAGCCGCTGGCTTCCTCGTCGCTGTCGGACGGAACATCCATGATGTCCGCATTGTTCGCGAGACGGAGCACCTCTTCGCGGCGAGTGGCGGCGATGACGGTGTACTTGGTCCGTCCAGGGATGGACCAGAACTTCTCCCGCCCTTCTCGGTTGCGGAGATCCCGGTGCACCACGCGCCCGTCAACGATGCGGTTGCCAATCTTGGCATTCCGCTCCTTCTTAAATAGCGCCGGCCAGTACGGGCTGGCCACCGCGTACCGGGCAACGCCCTCTTCCACGTGGGCATCTGGCAGCGGCGCGCCGCGATTTCGCTCTCCATCTTGGCTCGGCCAGGGAGCGGAGCCACCGGCACCCCCGCAGAGCTGATGCGCCATCCGTGGGGCCCCGTCGCGGCTGGCGGCGCGAGGATGTCGAAGTTTGCAAATATCACTGTCTCGTAGAAGTTCACACCGGGCATCTCCATGGCGGCGCGGTGGAGATTGGAGATGGAGCGAGGGGATGGACGGCGAAGCGACGGCGCGGTGGAGATTGGAGAGGACGAGGGGATGGACAACGAAGCGACGCGCTGTGGCGCCTCCTATTTGTACACGACGACGACGAAGCGACGGGCGGAATATCGAAGGGGCATTGGTCAGACAAAAGAAGTAATGCGGGGTCAGACTAACGGGAGAGCAATTTTTTTCCTCCCTGGACTCCAGGACCAATACTTCAGACTGCTAGGTCAACAAGTACAACAATTACTATTGGGGTTCGCAGCATAGAAAACAAAAAATTTCCTACGATAAGAACTATATGCCAAGATCTATCTACTAGATACAAGCAACAGGTGGATATACATCCATAGAGAACTTACCCTCGAAGAAAACAAAGCTTTGTTAACAAGTTGGAACTCGTGGATGATGTAGTCATACACTTGCCGATCTCGAGATCATGATGAAGTCCAGCAGGTCCGGCTCTAGCACGTCCATCAGATCCAGCTCCAGCAAGTCCAGCACCACCAAGTCTAGCACCACAAAGCAGTGGTGCATCCGTGATCGCACACACGTCCGGTACCCCGACAACCTCCATCCCTCGCTCCACCAAAGCAACGGAAGTAGTAACTCCTTTCCAGATAAAGCCACTGGGAACATGTATCTCGCTAATCCGAGACCATGGGGGGAAAATACTAGAGGGGAGAGAGATCCTTCACGAGGAGGTGTGAGGAAGAAGGGGTGTGAGGGAGGCCTTTTATAGGAGGAGGGGGGTGCCCCTCCCCATGGCCAGCGCCCAAGGGGTGACCCCTCACCTCCTCATTCATGTGGTGGTAACTCCCTCCACATAAATTTGCCCCTTCACATTCTCTTTTAAAGTCCCCACTTTAAATGCATTAAATTTCTCCAAATTTAATGTTCTCTCATTTAATAAAACTCTTTTATTAATTTTATTCAGAATTTTGTTAATTACTTTAATTAACAAACATTCACATAAAACCCCTGCAACATTTCAATATTACATGCAGATCCAATTTCAGCAATTTCACCTGAAACAGTTTCGATGTCTATTGAAATAATTACAACACTTTCTTAAATCTTTATCTAAAACATATTTTCTCAAAATGGTGTCGGTATCCCTTAAGTGTGTCACCCTACGGTTCGCGAATAATGCAGACATGATCGAGACCCTCTCAGATCAATAATCAGAAGCGAGACCTGGAGATCCATACTGACTCCTACACATTCAACTATGACTTCTGTGATCGTGAGAATCTTTAACGCTAGTAACTAAATCCCTTTATCTCATGATATAATACATGTCCGAAATTCGATCATCGCTATCCAATACCTAGTTTGATCTTGTTACCGACATGCACTCTTTTCTCGTTCCCGTGATATAACATTCTAGTGATCACATCACTTGCTTGCAAGCTATCTTAATGTGATATCACCGAGAGGGCCCAGAGTATATCTATCCGTCATCGGGATTGAAAAATTCCATTCTTAATCCATGAGACTCAACATAACACCTTCGTAGTACCGAACCCACCTTTATAGTCACCCTATTACGGTGTGACGTTTGGTGTTACCAAGATACTCTTCTGGTGTTAGCAATTAACATGATCTCATGGTCTAAGGACTAAGATTACTTCATATGATGTTATAGCAATATAAACATAATGAATTTGATCGTAATGCTATACTTCGGATGAATGTTCATCACATCATTCCACCAATGTTGTGACCTCATTATTAACAACATGCAATGTCCATGATTAGGAAACCTTCATCATCTTGTTAATCAACGAGCTAGTTTATATGAGAGGCATTACTAGGAACTTTGTATTTTGTTTATTAAACACACATGTATTAACGTTTCCAATTAATACAATTATAGCATGCAAAATAAACATTTATCATAAACATGGAATAAGATAATAACCACTTTATTATTGCCTCTCGGGCATATTCCCTTCAGTCTCCCACTTTCACTAGAGTCAATAATCTAGTTTGAAAAACTTTGCATATTGAACACCTATGGCTTTCTAGGGTTGCATATACGCGATTGCTAGTGGTTAACTTAATCTCCGGATCTGACAGTTTTAGGTCCGTGTGTATTTGCATGTCTTTGCGTCTCTACGCATCACTCATTCTCAAATGAGATGGCACTGTATAAATTTGGTCCTTTGGTGAGACCTTTAGTTCGTTCGGATTAAAATATGTTGATATTATTGTCATACAATATATGTTCATAGTATTAGCCAACTTTGAACCACACCTAGTTTGATAACAAACTACATAACACAAATGCCCTCCTTTGCTGCTACTATAGCAATCATATACTTAGCCTTTTGTTGTAGTATCCGTTACAATGTCTCAACTTTGGAACTTATCTAAATCCATCATGGAACATCCTTTCCATTACATTGTGCCACCCATAGTATAAATTGAGATAAATTTTAATTTGTATCTTGTGAAAAAACTAGTATCAATGTAACACTTTACAATGAACTACTTTTTTAACTATTTGTCACTTATACATGATATATTCTTAGTTCTTCCAAAGCTCATAAGAATATCTTTACTATCGTCCAATGATCATCTTATGAATCATTCTAGTATGTGCTCATAACATTTAGAGCATAGGAAATTCTGGATATATACATATCACGGTATAATCGATCAAAATCTTCATGTGATTTTACTCACCAAGTGTTGAAACACTTGAATCTTGATATAATCCTTTCCATGCAGCAAGAACCTTTCTTGTTGTTTCGATATTGAACCCTTTTAATATCTCATATATGTATGTCTGGCACAACCATATTAGCGCCTTTATCTATCCATATAGATATTGATGCCAAATATTCTGGCTTTGCCTAAGTCTTTCATCGAAATATTATTTTAATGAAATTCTTAACTTGTGTCAATAAAAGATACATCATTTCCAATCAACAATATGTACTCTGCATAATGTATTGAAAATTTGTCTCAGCGCTTCCACTTAATTTCTTGCAAATGCAAGCATCTTCATCATCCCCGATGAAATTAAACTCCTTTAACATTTTCATCATGGTGAAGATTCCAACTCCGCTATGCTCACTTCAACTATTGAAGTTTGCATGCCCTTTTGGCACCCTTTGAATTAATAAAACCCTTCGGACTGTGTCATGTACACGTCCTAGGTAACCATTCTATTAGAAGAACCTTGTTTTATTTATTCAACTACCATATACCAAATTATATGTAGTGGTTGCTACATTAATCCGTCAAGACTAAATATCGCTATGAAAGATCAAATCTTGTCATAGTCAACTCCTTGAACATTGTTGTAAACTTCTTTCCGACATGTCGACTATTTCATAGATCTTAAACATCCATGTCTATTTCTTTATAGATCCAAACACGACCGATAGGCTTCACGCCTTTCCGGAGGGTCTTCCAAGTTCAGAAACTTGATTTCTCGTGTATGGATACTATCACGGATTCTATGACTTCTAGTCATTTTATGGAGTCAGGGCCCATCATCGCTTATTTGCATGTAGTCGATTCATCATTGTCAAAACAATAATGACTTGCTTATCAAATCACACTATTTGATTCTTACCGACCCACACGATTCAATAGGAACTCTAATCTCTGAGATCACACCCTTAGTAATCACGGGAGCCATGAGCATTGTGGTCGCCACCGGGACACTTTCCGGCGCTGTGCTACTTAGCACATATAGCTAAGGTTCAACAACCTTATCAAAGTTCTATTATCCTCCCACTTAACTTTTCACAAAAATTCCTTCTCAAGAAACTTGACGTTCCAACTAACAAACTCTTTTGTCCTCGGTGTTATGGAGAAATTCCCAACAAATTCTTTGGGATAACCTACAAAGACGTGCTTATCCGACTTTGGTTGTAAACATTTTACTTATGCATAACATACCAAAATTTAAGAAAAGACAATTCAGGTTTTATCCCAAACCATAACTTAATGGTGTCATTTCAACGGATCACGATGGTGCTCTTTTCAGTGTAAAAGCGGTAGTCTCTAAAGCTTCAATCCTTAAAACATAATGGCAGTTTTATAAATGACACCTTTGATCTTACCATGTCAAACATGGTTTGATTTCATCTCTCGAATATGCCATACTCCTATGGTTTATTGGGAAACACAAATCATGGAACAATTCCTCAAATCTTAGGTGTTTTGCTAATGTAACTCAAATATCTTCCTTTATGATCAAATCATAAACTCTTTTATTTTCTTGTTACAATGATTTTTCACTTCATCTTGAAAGACTTTCAACAATTTTCAAATGTTTCATACTTCTTCCTTATTAAGTAAATATATAGATATATTCACTCAAATTTCTGGAGAAAGCATATGAAGCAAAAAGATCCATCGCATATGGCTACATATAATGGACTATATACATCAATATGTATAATATCCGATAAGTTAGTCACCCGTTCCTCTTTGGCCTATGGACGGAGTTTCAATTATCTCAAGGAAAGTCTCATAAGTGTCAGTTGATCAAAATCAAAGACTCCAAAAATCCATCAACATGGAGTTTCTTCATGTTTTCTTTCCAATATAATTTAAATAGCGATGTCACTTCATAAGTGATTTTTCAATCATTTGTCTCGCGACATTTGAGCAATAGTGTTTATGGATGTGATTTCTCCCACTAGACTTGTAAAAGTTCATCCATTCTTTATGGAATACGGTAATTATTTGAACAACCATTGTTCTCATAATACCGGAACAAAATAACAATTATTAAAACAAATCTTGAAGGCTAGGTTTGACGAAAACGAAAACATGATAACACTTTATTTGTTTTCGATGAACATCATCACTTATTCTCTTACCAGATACTTAGGCCGTTGAAGTTCATGAATTGTGTTGTTCTGTATGACACTTCACATCAACCAATTCGGTATCCAATACCTCATAACCATATTGTTTAACAAGCAAGGAATACAACCATAACATGTATATCTTCTATATACCTAAGTTGGACTTCTCCAACCTTTTCTTTTCTGCCAAATATTTTATAGATTCTCTTTCGACAATTCCTTTTCTTTTAAAAGAATCCATCAACATCAATAGTGGTGTCATTCACATGACACATAGTACAAAGTGTATATAGTCAAATACTAATACCTTTGGACTTGCACTTTGAAGTGGATCACCATCATCAAATGTTTGGTGTTCTTTCAAAAATCCATTCTTTAGTAATCTATTAGTGTAGTAAACATTTTACTTACATCTTCTATTCATCCTTATCATGATAACTTTCATGATCAAGCTACTATAGCCTATAAGGAAGAATCACGAGTATAATATTACTTCCCAAAACCTTTTTGGGAGATTCGGATGCCTAGCATCTCCATCCTTCACAAATTCTCATACAATATGAGAACGTGTATTTTACTAAATTATACACTATCATAATGCAACCAAAAATATTGTTTCAGATATCACAATATCTTTCACACATGATGGTTTCTGAAACAATTTTCAGCTCCTAGATAATCTTGATATTTAAACAACTTTTGAATATCAATAATCATGGAGGCAAACCTGATACTTTAGATACTAACATTGGAATTCTTACTCTTGATTTAATACTACTTATTAAACTTCATGGAGTAAATAGAGTTTGCTGAAAGTTTGCAGTAGGACTTATAAACTTTAAATTGACATTCAAAACAATACGTTACTAGTTCGTAAAGTAAATATCCAGAATTCTATAGTTCTATTATCTCAATTAAAACTAAGCATAAGATAGTGAACAGACGCCAATGACTACAACAAATTATGCAAATTCACTTTGATTTAGTTTATGACAAATTGAGTTCGACTAATCCAAATTAGAAATGAACTCCCACTCAAAAACGACATCCCTCGTGCCTTTTTGGTGATTACATGAACCAAATCCACTACACCAAGTCCGATCATCACGTGAGTCGGTGTAGCTTCAAAGGCGAGCATCAATATGGGCATCACATCATCTATATGACTCATGCTTAACCTTTCGGTCCGTGTTCCGAGGCCATGTCTGTACATGCTAGCCTCGCCAAGTAAGAACCTTAGTATTCGTGTGTGTAAAACTGTCTTACACCCGTTGTATGAAAGCGTAGAGTCGAGCACCCGATCATCACGTGATGTCTCGAAACACGATCCATATAACGGTGCATACTTAAGGAAGAACACATTTTATCTTGATATTTAAATGATGGATCATCTTACAATGCTACTAAAAGCGCTAAACTAGCAATATAAGATGTGAACATCTAATGTGTAAAGTGGGATGATATGGTCCATGCATTTGATCTCTATCATATGCATCCTGGTATGATCGTTATCATTCCTTTGTGTGTAAGGCCAAGGTCTATGGAACTTACAGGTTAAGTGTGTTGTAAGAGTATCTACCATACATATACTTACAACATTACCATATCAAGACACTAGCCCAGCAACAATCTAAACTAGACGCCTCTAATTTATCCATTGCAAGTTTTACGTGGCTTAGGGCTTTCGGAGACAGAACCGGTCTTACCTACAAACATAGAACCATAATGAGGATAACCAAGTTATTAACAACTCGTTGTAAATCAGATATTGACTATAGTAGGAGAGACAGACACCCGCCAACCACTTATGCAAAACTAGTTGCATGTCAGTCGTGGAACCGGTCTCATGTGCGATGACATGTAAAGTTGGTCCGGGCCGCTTCATCCCACTATGCCACCAATATCCAAAATACATAGAAGATGCAATAACATGATCATCATCGCCCACATATAATCATATGTGTACTACCCGTGCAAAGCACCTACGCATAGATCAGGCTCTGATACCACTGTTGGGGTTCGCAGCATAGAAAACAAAAAAATTCTACGATGGGAACTATGCGCCAAGATCTAGCTACTAGATACAAGCAACAGGTGGATATACATCCATAGAGAACTTACCCTCGAAGACAACAAAGCTGTGTTAATGAGTTGGAACTCGTGGATGATGTAGTCGTACACTTTCCGATCTCAAGATCGTGATGAAGTCCAGCAGGTCCGGCTCCAGCACGTCCATCAGATCCAGCTCCAGTAAGTCCAGCACCGCAAAGCAGCGGTGCTGGCGTGATCGCACACACGTCCGGTACCCCGACAACCTCCATCCCTCGCTCCAGCAAAGTAGCGGAAGTAGTAACTCCTTTCCAGATAAAGCCACTGGGAACATGTATCTCGGTAATCCGAGACCATGGGGGAAAATACTAGAGGGGGAGAGAGATCCTTCACGAGGAGGTGTGAGGAAGAAGGGGTGTGAGGGGGGCCTTTTATAGGAGGAGGGGGTGCCCCTCCCCATGGCCGGTGCCCAAGGGGTGACCCCTCACCTCCTCATTCATGTGGTGGTAACTCCCTCCACATAAATTTGCCCCTTCACATTCTCTTTTAAAGTCCCCACTTTAAATGCATTAAATTTCTCCAAATTTATTGCTCTCTCATTTAATAAAACTCTTTTATTAATTTTATTCAGAATTTTGTTAATTACTTTAATTAATAAACATTCACATAAAACCCCTGCAACATTTCAATATTACATGCAGAACCAATTTCAGCAATTTCACCCGAAACAGTTTTGGATTAGGAAACCTTCATCATCTTGTTAATCAACGAGCTAGTTTATATGAGAGGCATTACTAGGAACTTTGTATTTTGTTTATTAAACACACATGTATTAACGTTTCCAATTAATACAATTATAGCATGCAAAATAAACATTTATCATAAACATGGAATAAGATAATAACCACTTTATTATTGCCTCTCGGGCATATTCCCTTCAATTACAACTTAAAAAGGAACGGATCTTAAGCTAAATAGAACTAGTTATCACACATCTCCTTGATCTTCCTAATCTTAGCCCGATGCGCATCTTCCTGCGAGAGCAAGGATCGAATCGTCTGCACCTTCCTTTTAGCATCTTCCTTGCATAGCTTCAATTTTTTCTCTGCATTTTTCCTCATGCACTTGTCAATACTCGTAGTTGTGAACTGCAAGACTTTGGCCTGTGGAGATCATTCCTTGCTTGAGTCAGTTCTTGCTCTGCTTTAGCCTTCAGGGCCAACGCCGTGTCCCTCTCCTTCTCGACTTTGCTAACCTTGTCTTGCACCCACCTGAGATCTCGCTTATGCTTGGTCTTGTCAACTAGTTCCCATAGCTTCATCTCAACACTATCAAGAAGTGAGCTGAATATGGATTCTTTCAACTCAACAGTCATTTCCCATAGTTTGTCCAACGTTTTCTGCATCGATTTGGGCCACTCTGGATCTACCCATTTGACAACACCGCAACTTCCGCCTTGCATCATTGCACGATGTCCTTGACACCGTAGAAACCTCCTGCCTGCGTTTCGTCCTTCGAACGCTACAAATTTAGCGGGCACACATCCATGTTTACATAGCAGAGGATTGTCTTCATCCGCTAAACCGTGATAGTCGGAGTCATACATCGTCTGGTTGGCCTAACACATCATACTCGCATGAGTAAATAGATTAGATCTGGCTCAAAAAATAGATAATTGGCCACAGATGATAGAAATAGAGATGAGACGACTCACATCGAAATCACCGTCCCTGTCATCACGACGTGTTTCCTCGCCGTCTCCCCTTGAAACCATGGCGAGAGGGGAGGGGGTGGCTGCCGGAGAGGGGATTGGGATGGAGGCGCTGTCAGCTTGCGGCTACGACAGGATGGGAGTGAAGTGTGGAAATTGGCTTCGAGGGGAAGGAAGAGAAGTACGGGGATGAAGAGAAGTAATGGGGACGTGACACTGGGATGTGGCCCACTGAACTCATGCGACATGACACTCGCAACAGGGGAGCGCCTGGTGTTGCCAGTTTGTCCAGAACAAGCGTGGCCAATCATGCCGCAGAACAGCCTACTCGCGGATCGCTCTCACGAAGACCATCCCAATCGTCCAAGCGCCCGGATCGAATGATATGTAACAATCGTCAAGCAGAACAACTCTGTTAGGGTGTGCCTTCTAGAAGACTCGGTTTAACAACCACCCATGCAATGACACTGGTGTATCCATGTGTGGTTTGTGAAAAGAACATGTATGCAATCACACTAGGTGGATTCGTATGTGGTTTATGGAAGTAACAAACATGCAATGACTCTAGCTGTGATTCATGAAAAGAATAGACATGCAATGACACTGGTGGATCCATGTGTAGTTCATGAGAAAAACACACATCCAATGACACTGGTGGACTCTAGATGTGGTTCATGAAAAGAACAGACATGCAATGACACTAGTGGATCCATATGTGGTTTGTCTAGAGGAACACACATGCAATGACACTGGGTGTGGTTCATGAAAAGAACAGACAAGCAATGACACTAGTGGATCCATGTGTGGTTTATGTAAGTAACAAACATGCAATGACTCTAGCTGTGAATCATGAAAAGAACATACATGCAATGACAATAGTGGATCCATGTGCGGTTCATGATAAGAACACACATCCAATGACACTGGAGGATTCTTATGTGGTTCATGAAAAGAACTGACATGCAATGACACAAGGTGTGGTTCATGAAAAGAACACACATCCAATGACACTGGTGGATCCTTATGTGGTTCATGAAAAGAATAAACATGCAGTGACACCGGTGGATCCTTATGTGGTTTGTCTAGAGGAACACACATGCAATGACACCGGGTGTTGTTCATGAAAAGAACAGACATGTAATGACACTGGTGGATCCTTATGTGGTTTGTGAGAATACCAGACATGCAATGACACTGGTGGATCCATGTGTGGTTCTTGAAAAGAACTGACGTGCAATGACACTAGGTGTGGTTCATGAGAAGAACACACATCCAATGACACTGGTGGATCCTTATGTGGTTCATGAAAAGAACAGACATGCAATGACTTATGTGGTTTGTCTAGAGGAACACACATGCAATGACACTGGGTGTGGTTCATGAAAAGAACAGACATGTAATGACACTGGTGGATCCTTATGTGGTTTGTGAGAAGACCAGACATGCAATGACACTGGTGGATCCATGTGTGGTTCTTGAAAAGAACTGACGTGCAATGACACTAGGTGTGGTTCATGAGAAGAACACACATCCAATGACACTGGTGGATCCTTATGTGGTTCATGAAAAGAACAGACATGCAGTGACACTAGTGGATCCTTATGTGGTTTGTCTAGAGGAACACACATGCAATTACACCGGGTGTGGTTCATGAAAAGAACAGACATGCAATGACTTATGTGGTTTGTTTAGAAGAACACACATGCAATGCCACTGGGTGTGGTTCATGAAAAGAACAGACATGCAATGACACTGGTGGATCCTTATGTCTTTTGTGAGAAGAACAAACATGCAATGACACTGGTGGATCCATATGTGGTTCATGAAAAGAACTAACATGCAATGACACTGGGTGTGGTTCATGAGAAGAACACACATCCAATGAAACTGGTGGATCCTTATGTGGTTCATGAAAAGAACAGACATGTAGTGACACCGGTGGATCCTTATGTGGTTTGTCTAGAGGAACACACATGCAATGACACCGGGTGTTGTTCATGAAAAGAACAGACATGCAATGACACTGCATGTGGTTTGTTTAGAAGAACACACATGTAATGACATTGGTGGATCCTTATGTGGTTCATGAAAAGAACTGACATGCAATGACACTAGGTGTGGTTCATGAAAAGAATAGACATGCAATGACACTGGTGGATCCTTATGTGGTTTGTGAGAAGAACAAACATGCAATGACACTGGTGGATCCATGTGTGGTTCATGAAAAGAACTGACATGCAATGACACTGGGTGTGGTTCATGAGAAGAACACACATCCAATGACACTGGTGGATCCTTATGTGGTTCATGAAAAGAACAGACATGCAGTGATACCGGTGGATCCTTATGTGGTTTGTCTATAGGAACACACATGCAATGACACCAGGTGTGGTTCATGAAAAGAACATACATGCAATGACACTGGTGGATCCATGTGTGGTTCATGAGAAGAACACACATCCAATGACACTGGTGGACTCTAGCTGTGGTTCATGAAAAGAACATACATGCAATGACACTGGTGGATCCATATGTGGTTTGTCTAGAGGAACACACATGCAATGACACTGAGTGTGGTTCATGAAAAGAACAGACATACAATGACACTGGTGGATCCATGTGTGGTTTATGTAAGTAATAGACATGCGATGACTCTAGCTGTGAATCATCAAAAGAACAGACATGCAATGACACTGGTGGATCCATATGTGTATCATGAGAAGAACACACATCCAATCACACGGGTGGATCCTTATGTGGTTTCTGAGAAGAACAGCCATGCAATGACACTGGTTGATCCATGTGTGATTCATGAAAAGAACTAACATGGAATGACACTGGGTGTGGTTCATGAGAAGAACACACATCCAATGACACTGGTGGATCCTTATGTGTTTCATGAAAAGAATAGACATGTAGTGACACCGGTGGATCCTTATGTGGTTTGTTTAGAGGAACACACATGCAATGACACCGGGTGTGGTTCATGAAAAGAACAGACATGCAATGACACTGCATGTCGTTTGTTTAGAAGAACAGACATGCAATGACATTTGTGGGTCCTTATGTGGTTCATGAAAAGAATTGACATGCAATGACAGTGGGTGTGGTTCATGAAAAGAATAGACATGCAATGACACTGGTGGATCCTTATGTGGTTTGTGAGAAGAACATACATGCAATGACACTGGTGGATCCATGTGTGGTTCATGATAAGAACTGACATGCAATGACACTGGGTGTGGTTCATGAGAAGAACACACATCCAATGACACTAGTGGATCCTTATGTGGTTCATGAAAAGAACAAACATGTAGTGACACCGGTGGATCCTTATGTGGTTTGTCTAGAGGAACACACATGCAATGACACTGGGTGTGGTTCCTGAAAAGAACAGACATGCAATGACTTATGTGGTTTGTCTAGAGGAACACACATGCAATGACACTAGGTGTGTTTCATGAAAAGAACAGACATGCAATGACTTATGTGGTTTGTTTAGAAGAAAACACATGCAATGCCACTGGGTGTGCTTCATGAAAAGAACAGACATGCAATGACACTTGTGGATCCTTATGTGGTTTGTGAGAAGAATAGACATGCAATGACACTGGTGGATCCATGTGTGGTTCATGAAAAGAACTAACATGCAATGACACTGGGTGTGGTTCATGAGAAGAACACACATCCAATGACACTGGTGGATCCTTATGTGGTTCATGAAAAGAATAGACATGTAGTGACACTGGTGGATCCTTATTTGGTTTGTTTAGAGGAACACGCATGCAATGACACCGGGTGTGGTTCATGAAAAGAACAGACATGCAATGACACTTCATGTGGTTTGTTTAGAAGAACACACATGCAATGAAATTTGTGGATCCTTATGTGGTTCATGAAAAGAACTGACATGCAATGACACTGGGTGTGGTTCATGAAAAGAACAGACATGCAATGACACTGGTGGATCCTTATGTGGTTTGTGAGAAGAACAAACATGCAATGACACGGGTGGATCCATGAGTGGTTCATGAAAAGAACTGACATGCAAGGCGGGATTACACACTGTGAACCTGAACAAAACTAGGTTTGACGAATATGATGATGATTGGAAAACGAAGATGGAACGAGAGGCCATTGAAATCTGTCGCATGGTCGAAAGGCAAAAGAGTTCTGGGGTGGACCAACAACTTAACAAAGGGCTTCAAACACCATCAGCAGCTACCAATAAAATTGCGTCGTGCACCGATGGGTCTGCCAGCAACAAAGAACCTACTGTTGCGCAATGCAGGATCATTAAAGTGCCCGCATACCTGAAATCACCTTATATTGATTATTCAAAGAAGAACACATTCGCATGCTCAGCTAATGTACAAGAAGTCTATGCTCTTGTAACAGCTCATGCAAAAAGAAATGGAAGGGGTCAACAGAAAGATACAAGCCCAATAATAGTTAACTTTGAGAAGTACTTTGTGTCTCTACAAGAGCTGGCAAACTCCATGATGCCGTGTGCTGAGTTGAAGAACATTATTGTTGAACTCGGATTGGAATCACTCAATCATTCAATGGATAGCTCAGAGAAGAAGATGGTGATGCCTTTGAGGATAGGGGTAAGCAACTCAATATTTTTTTAATTATTTTTTACGTGGACGTCAATCAATTTTTTGCATGTCCACTAAGTGATTTTTTGCCATGTGTATTCTATCAAATCAAAACCCATAGGTTCTACTTCTACATGGGGATTTGGAAGACAAGGAACTTAAGAAGCATTTCTCGAAGAAGGATGCACAACTAGACAAGAAAAAACTGGTAATTATTCTTTTTCACTTTCTACTTTCTCTGATGTTGTGTCAGCAAGTTAGGACTTGCAGCTAGCTAAGTTGTGTTTTATGTGGTCAGTAAGTTCACTTCTGCATACAGCTAGTTATGTTTTATGTGTTTCTTTTTTGCCCTTCTTTTTTTCTTCCATGTGGTCTGTTTTGTTAAGTTGCTCACAGTTACTTTTTACTAAGTTGTTTTATTAAGTTTTGATGCACATGCAGGGTGACTGGGTTTTCTATCCATAGTCTTCAAGTTGATTGCCCATTTTTTCTTTACCATTTTGATTTGTTCATTCTAATGTGTAGTTGGCTCACCAGTTTTGCATATCTTGTTCTTTATACACACAAAACAGGTCGTGTGCACAGTAATGGAAAACTTAAGCAATGATCCAAAAATCCCAGTGAACCACTACTGGGTATTTGTTGCCAACATAAAAGGTCGAAGGTTCGAAGTGCTTGATTCAATGAGGACAGTGGTTGATAAGAAACTTCTCCAAGTCGCAGACAAAATAAGAGCATCTTTCACAACTTTATGGAAGTTACACTACCCAACCTCGCGCATCAAAATTGAAAAGTTTGATGCTTATATGGGTGACATTTTTGCTCCAAAACAGACAACAAACTAAGTTAAACCTCAGCTATTTCTGATGGTGTATGATTAGTTGTATGATGGTGTCATATCAGTTCCTTCTTCTGAATCTCTACAACCAAGTTGATTGCTTATACTTTTATCTACTTGTTCTTACTCTAACCTAAGTTGCGGTAGGGGACCATGTAGAGTATTTTTGTATGGTGGAGTCTCATTTAGTTGCAAATCAACTAGTTGTTCTTACTATAGCGTAAGTTACGGTACATATTTGTGTAGAGTTGTATGATGACATATGATTAGTTGCTTCACTGCATCCTTGCAACCAAGTTGGTTACATGTTTTAAAATCTAGTTGTTCTTATTCTATCTAAGTTGCGTTACGGATTGTGTATAGTAGTATGTCGAATTGCTGAATAGTTGCTTTCTAACTACCAATAGCCTAGTCTGCCTACATGAGTCTTACCTAGTTGTTTTTTCCTCTGGCATAAGTTACGGTATGTATCGTGCAGAGTTGTATTGATGTTGTCAGATTCGTTGTTTCAAGAATCCCTACAACTAAGTTGTTGACATGTTTGAAATCCAGTTTCTCTTTCATTCTGGACTAAGTTGTGGTACATATTTATGTAGAGTTGTATGATGGCATCTGATTAGTTACTTCCCTGCGTGCTTCCAACCATGTTGGTTACATGTTTTAAAATCTAGTTGTTCTTATTCTGCCTAAGTTGCGTTACGGACCGTATATAGTTGTATGTCGATAGCTGAATAGTTGCTTACTAACTACCAACAGCCTAGTCTGCTTACATGAGTGCTACCTAGTTGTTTTTCTCTCTGGCATAAGTTTGCGGCATGTATCGTGCAAAGTTGTAATAATGGTGTCTGATTAGTTTCTCCTTTTTATTCTGGACTAAGTTGTTTACATGTATTTATCAAGTTTGTCCTTTACTCTGGACTAAGTTGCGGTACATATTTGTGTAGAAGTGAACTTATTTTAGGACTAACTGTTGTCACATACTTTTATTTTTTTTGCAGCAAATATTATGGGGTTTTTGCTCTCATGAATGCAGAAAGTTGGATAGGCAGGTCTTTGATACATTATGGACCTGAACACATTGAAAGGATAAGGAAGCTGCTGACACACCGATAGGTTACTTCTGTTAAAAACACAATCAAATGGAAGGAAGTTATCAAGAAGAAATAATGTACAGTTTTCCAACAAACTCTATAAATTTTTTCAGAATTTAATCACAATACCTTTTCCCATACTTTTTGCATGAGCAAATCACAATAACAACAATACATTTACTTCATGGTCTAGATGAATTGGGATAGACTACAAAACAATCATAGCTTCTTGCCCAAAGAGCCTGAACCTAATACCGCTGAGCAAGTAGCAGAATTGTGTCCAGGCTGATTACACACAGTGCACATTATAATTCTTTTAGCTTGCAACTCAATTCCAGAAGGAAATCGACCCTTCTTCCGACCTTTTGTATTCGACCTGGGAGGGTCAAGAATGACCATTGCTTCTTCAACGGCTCAACCATATGTCCTTGGCCAATTGGTGCCACAGTAGATGACGGAGGAGGAGCATACAAAGGGTTTGTGTCGAACCAATCACTGCATCTGGTAGACGTTGCAGTTGTTGGTATTGCTGGAGTAGGGCTTGAACTTACCATTCGATGTTTTTAGGAACTGGTGTAGCATTTTCAACATTTGTTGCTGGAGCCACGGGAGATGTTGGGGTAGGTTCTGAAGTTGTTGTTCGTTTTGCCATATGAGCTGAACTAGAGTCCTGATTTGATTTAGAGTTCTTTGACGTACTGGTTGTGTTCTTCTTCTTCTTGACTTTGTCTAGTTGCGCAAACTCCGTTATCATCTCCCTGATGTGTCTACGAGCGATAGCTTCATGCTGTTCTGACTTGCTAGCAATCTTAGCAACATTTACAAACTTCGTAGACAAGTTGGCAAACCGTAGTTGCTTCCGTGACTCCTCAAGCATTACATCATCTTTAGCTGGGAAACTTGGTTGAACCACAGTTTCCAAAGCTTGTTGAGTCCATCTGCACAATATGTACCGCTCCGGTATTGCGTCAACTCCAATGTGTGTGAACACTTTCAACACATGACAACAAAGCAACCCATCCCTCTCATATTTGCAACAATCACAGTTATAGTTGTCACTCCCTACATTAGCATTAACCATGTAGCTTCTTCCACCATAGGGATAGTAGGTCTGGTTGTTAGGGACTAGCAAGTACATGTTGCGGCCTGCGAGTTGCACATTGTAGCGGCCTATAAATTCAAACTCAATCCTGAAACGGTGGTAAATGTCCCTTGTATAAATAGCTAATGCATGCTTCTCTATCGGGAACGGGGACCAAGGTTCTACTTCAAGCTCATCTGTTCGGAAATCAGCGTGGCCTTCCCTTCCCAACATCTTTTCCTGAATTTTCTCATATTGTTTCACAAAATGCTTGATTGAATTGTGAGGGTTGATATAATGTTTTAACACAGCGTTGAAGCCTTCACTTCTCTGAGTTGATTGCATGAATGGGAAGAAGCGGTGCCTAAAGTAGCAAGGAACCCACATGTGTGCAAACTTCTTCAACCATGTAAATGTCTCATGTCCTGCCAACCCCCACTTTAGGACCATCTCTGCCCTCTTTGCTTCAAACTCCTCCACTGTCATACTTTCATCAATGCATTCATTGAATTCAAGTGCCAAACCCGGGTTCCTCCCCAAGAATGCACCCAGCTTCTCGTTTGCTTTTTTAATAATATGCCAACGGCAGTTGCGATGGAAAGTTTCAGGAAAAATAGCAGAAATTGCAAGCCTCATAGCCCAGTCCTGATCTGTGATAATATTACTTGGTTGCTTTACATGCATGGCCTTAAGGAATTCCCTGAAAATCCACTTGAAACTTTCCTCTTTCTCATCCCTTAGGAAACCACAGCCAAGCATAAATGTCTGTCCATGCCTATTTATACCTATGAACGGAGAAAAAGGCATGTTGAAATGATTTGTCATGAAAGTTGTATCAAAAGATACACAATCATGGTATGCCTCTGTGTATGCTTTCCTCGCAACACTGTCCACCCAGAAAATATTTTCAACTCTATTTTCTTCATCAAACGAAAAATTGGAGTAGAAACTAGGGTCCTTCTCTTTTATCTCAGCAAAGTAAGCAACTGTCTCACTCATGTCCCATTCTTTATTTTCACTTCTAAAGCTTGTGCGCAAATTTGTTATGTCTTTTGGAGCATATGGGACAAAAGCTTCTACGCCATAAAACAAAGACATGACGGTCATCATTCGGCCTGCAACACGTATAGAATAGAAACAATACTTTGTAAGTGTCAAAATTTCATTTAACTAAGCACATAAATCATGTTTACTTTCTATGTGTACAACATCAAATTTTACAAACCTGTCTCTAAGTTGCAATCATGTAGGCATTTCAGGAATGCTTTTTCATTTGCTGGTATGCCTTTATGTGATCTTAAATACTTGGACAATGAAGGTTTGACAACCATGGGATGGTTGTGTTCTGGAATGAAATAAGTTACTTCCCATTTGTTGTTAACCAACTTGACAATCATTTTGGCTTCACACTTGGTTTGCTTGATTGATTCTCTTTTGCGCCTAACTCCTAGCTTGCTAGACGTTGACTTCTTAGCGTGGCCAGATTGTCCGCCTTTCTCGTTATCATCTTCTATCTGGATAGGACTAGCTTCTTCCACAACATTCATCTTCTCTTTCTGCTTTTCTTCTTCTGTCTTCGATTGCCTGTATTTGTTGCAAACAAATGTCTGCTTCCTCAGTACATTAGTGAAAGCTTGTCGATGCGATGTATTTGATTTGATAGAAAAACCCAGCTTTTTGGCATAAGCATTGTAGTGTGCTCTTGCATCAGCAATAGTGTCAAACCGCATCCCTAGGAAAGGTTCTTGCGGACTAGATGCAACTTCTTCATTCAATGGGACTCCATCTACACCTTCATCTGCTAAGTTTGGGTCAGTAGAGGTTGTTGTAGGGACAATGTTGCTAGGAATTTCATGGTTGCCTCCAGGGGCCGGTGGCGGCACATAGTCAAACTTATCTCCTCTTGCACTATGCACACCTGAGTCACCACCGTCTTCAACCTTCTCAGCTGTATCATTGTCTGGAGATTCCGCCACAATCTTTTCACGGACAGCTTGAGTGCAGAACAGTGGTTCAGGGACATTTAGTGTTGTACCTTGAATGCCGTCTTCAGCTGGTAGTTCGTTAAGATCCAACCCAGACATCTGCAAAAACAAAAACCAAGGTCACTTAAGGTTTTTTAAAAAAGAAATCAACTATGTTGCCCCACAAAATACAACTTATCAAACAAGCAGACACAATTTAGAGTGTTGCCAATAAGCAACTATGTTAGGCAGTAGTCTACTGCTAGATTACAAACTAGAACTATATTTTTTCCTATAGAACATACACATCATGACATCAACTTGCTATATTCCTATAAAAGTTCCTGACCCATGTTTTATTTTTCTTCCTATATTTTTTCAGGTACCTCAACTGCTAACAAACTTACGAGAATCATCCTGCTCAGAAACTCACCGGGAAAAATGATAGCTTTTTCTCCATGCCAGCTCTATGTACAAATTGCAAAACTACCAGATGTGCCGTGGGGGTAGTTGCTTCTAAAATTACAATCTTTTTGTATGTCTGAGGAGCCAGATGTGCTTTTTACTGTAATCTGAAAGCCAGTTGCTTTCACTGTCGGTTTACTGAGGGTTCCATTACCATATGCCATAGTTGCTACCATTGGAATCTGGAATCAACTTGTGTTTTTCCTCAATCTATATGCAACCTAGTTTGGGTAGATGGTTTTTTACCGTGGGGCTCCATATTCATGGAGAGGATCATAGAAAACAATCATTAACTTTATTCCAGAACAGATCTGAAGAGGGGGAGGGGGAGGGTGGGGTGAGATGGAGGGGAGTGACGGAAACAGAGGCACGCTTCTTATGTGTGTACCTTTTTCCTTCTTTTTATTACTGCTGCATGTTGATCTCAAGCTTCTTTCATAGTCCTCCAATGGAGATCTGGGAGGATCTGGCTTGTGGAAGAAGAAGATAGAGAGAGAGGGGAGTTGGTGTCACGTGGTATAGCAGGTGGAGGGAAGTGTGGGGTTGTTGTTTTGGCTAGGGACTTGGGAGTTTTAGGTTAGCCTGGTTAAATCGGGAGGTGAGCGACGCGGGATGGGGGTGGACGACGCGCGGTGGTGCGTGCCAGCTGGGAGGTTTCCATATCTGATAAGTTTGTTCCAGGAATACTTTTTATTCTGGGAGGTGGCTGGTTTGGACTAACCAGTCACCGGTTGCTACCTAGATCGATCTAAAAAAAGGTTCATGATAGGTACCCTCATCCCACACGAGAGCTACCCAGCCGGACCGATCCGATTAGAAAGAAAAAACGCAACATACTCGGACTCGAATACTCGATCTAACCTTTCTACCGCTGGCCATAATGATTTTCATACGTCAAATCCATCACCCGTGTGCGCCTCATACAAATTTTCCATGGCCGCCGGCCACCGGAATATCCGTGTTTGTGGCCGGGCCGCTAGGGTGCGGGAAGGCAAGAAGGCGGGAAGGCGCAAAGGTGTGTGCTCGCACATGAAGGTGGAGTGAGACAGGGCAACAGAGGATGGGCGACTCGTTGCGGCAAAAGCGAAAATTACCAGACCTCAGCCTTTAATTTTTCTGCAAATAAGCGATTCCACTTGACCTTGATCTCTTCTAGGATCTCCTTTCCTCGTTCGCATATCTTCTCTTCTACTCCAGCAATTGACATTTCTTCACTTGGAACAGACAAGTGTGCAAATACCCAATACATAATCGTGGCCCTCTGAATCTTGACAGAAGGTTATCCGATCCAAATAATCATCCTACTCCCTCCGTCCACGAATAACTGATTGAGTTTGTCTAGATACGAACGTATCTATACACTAAAATGCGTCTAGATACATTTGAATTTAGACAAACCAAGTCAGTTATTTGTGAACGGGGGGAGTAAATTACATACCGCCTCTTTCGAGAAATAACTGAGTTGATGTTGTCTAGATTCAAGTGTATGTAGACGCATTTTAGTGTATAAATACATTTGAATTTAAACAAATCCAAATCCGTTATTTCTAGATGAAGGTAGCACCCACTGAGCTTTGAATCAAATACTGACCGAAGCTTCCGCAGGTGCTTGATGTTCATGTGTTCCAAGAGGGAACCTGGACTTGGAAAGTTCTTGTCAGCACAAAAGAGGGCAAAACCAAAACTACCATGAATTGTTTTTGTTAGACAATTCTTGCTGAATTTTGCGCGGTCCATTGGTAGTTTCCATACTTTCCATCATAGTACTGTTGCAGCTCAACATACGTACTCTTCCGCGTTGGCCCTTGCCTGAGCGGAACTGTCTAAACACTCATGTCCCGATCCACCCTCGCATGGTGTGATCAAGGATGTAGCTAGGTTTAGCTCGTCACGTTCTCCGCCGGAGCATGGATGCATGGTCGCCGATCGTGCCGCTCGAGGGGTTAGGACACTGGCGTGACGATGCGGCGCGAGCCGGCGTCAGTGGAGACCTGGCTCGAGTCTTAGGAGATCATCCTGGTCAAGTAGGTCGCCACGACGGCGTTCGAGGATAGTGTGGATTCAGCTCTGCAGGTCTATGTCCTAATTTCACAAGAATGTGGGATGTGCTACTCCCTCCATTCACAATTTCATAAGAACTTTATATTCTCGGTCAAACTTTATAAAGTTTGACTTTGACTAAACCTAGGATTGAGGTAATTATGAACAGAGGGAGTACATAACTTGCTACGTTCGCGACACCTGCCGCGTCCTCTCGCGCCGGGCTCGACGCCAGGTTCTGCCACTGCAGGGCTACAGAGATAATTGTGCATGTGCCATGGATCAAGCTCTTCAGGAAGACCAGGAAAACTCCTTGTTTTCTCTTCAACAATATTGTGTTCTTCAGTTAAGTGTATCATAGTTTCAGCAATACTATAAGATATTCTTGTGAAAGATATGATCTATGAAAAATGACCTACACCTAGCATCTCATGCACGCCATCCATTTTGTATTTTTTCCTTGGCACTTCTATATTATAAAGAAGCGTCCAAGTCACTCAAAACTATAGTATTGCTTGGTATCCATATTCTGAAGGATTAGCAAGTGCATAGCTTAGGAGAAATTTGTTTTGCCATCCACCTGATAGATGTTGCTTGATTTCTTCGAAAGATGGTAACATCATAATGGGATGTATATGAAACGACCGTGTGCGGCAAGTTGAGGTGTGGGCAAGGTCACGGCGGGTGCAACGAAAGTTGTCATATTTCTTTGTAGGTAGTTAAATATTTAGACATCTTTTCATGCTAACATGAAAAGAAAAGTAGAAGTTGACCGTGGCAATGCACGGGCATTCAGTTAGTTCATTAGAAAAGCTCCAACATGCACCTCTTTTGAATTAAAGCATATTTTAGTTTATCTCTACATAACCCAGATGCACAACTCCACTATAAAGATGCTGCTTCACAATACCTTCATCCGCATCAACAGCAACCACCATCTTAGTTGGCACGGCGTGCTCAGAGAAACCAAGTCGCTTCCCAGGCCGGAAAGCACCATTCCCATTAACACTATTCGTGCTCACCTCCTCCGATAGCTGAACCTCTGAACCTTGGACGAACTGCCTCTGAGGGGCCATAGCCCTCGCCATGATATCTACTGCCTCACCATGACCATCCACCCTCCTGAACCTGCCGCTATCATGCCAATCCAGACAGCTCTTCAAGGTCAGCGCGTTGCCCGGCACAAATCTCCGGCCGACCCCCAAATCGAGGACACCCTTCCACTGCAGCCTGCTGCACGCATTCAAGTGTCTAAGGCTGCAAAAGAAAACACGACTGTCAGCGGCCGGTGGCGGCATGGCGGGGCACCTTCCCCTTGGCGGCGGACGGAGACGGTCCAACAACGGTGGCACGGCTCCTCGGTTTAACATGTTGATATGCGCGTTCCCCGTCAAAATCAAAGAAACCTGCCAAACCCGGGCGCCCCCGTATCATATTCTCTTACCCCAAGCAGAGCCCACAAAATCTGCGAGATTGCGAAATCAAGGAAAGCAGGGCACACAATCGTCGATTTCATATCTGCAGACGCGAGATCCGATCGGTTGGAACCGAGTCCCTGACGATGAGCCCTGCTCCTGGGAGGAGAGGGACGGCAAGCAACGCCGACCATGGTGGGGAGAGGCGACCTAGAGATCCTCGGTGGTCTTCTCTGTCCAGGCCGTGCGACCAGCGACGGCGACGCGGCGAGGAGGAAGGCCGCAAAGTGGGATGGGTTCTGCTCTGTGTTTTTTCGGTCGAGGGTGAGAAGAAGAAAAACGAATCGGTACATGGCAAAGTACGTAATATGAGATTTGGTGGAGGACAAAAAGGTCAATAGAAAAGCTGTTGATAGAAGCGTTCCGTCCTTTATTATTATTATTATTATTATTATTATTATTATTATTATTATTATTATTATTATTATTATATGACGCTATTTGACTCCCAGGGTGTAGAATAGTTATTCTACACCCACCCTCTATATTACAAACCATATAAAAAATTTAAGTCACATAAATTTTCTCTTACCTCAGAAGTCGAGAACAATATAAGAAAATTTAGATATGTCATAAAAAATTCGTTTACGTGCCGTATAAAAATACGACATAAAATGTGTATTTTCTATTGTTTTACGTTTCTGATGAACATAAACATAATTATTAGTATATAAAATATAAATTTCTATATGTGAGAACATAAAAATATATGGGGTGCAAAATAACTATTATATATATATAGCAACCCTATTCAGCACCAATGGTGCAGAATAGTTATTTTGCACCCCACATACTTTTATGTTCTCACATATAAAAATTTATGTTTTGTATACTAATAATTATGTTTATATTCATTAGAAACGTAAAAAATCGACATAAAAATATGATTTATGAGTCATTATAGTGTAAAAACATAGATATATACATTTTATGTCTCATGTAAACGAATTTTTTTTACGACATGTGTAAATTTTCTTATGTTGATCTCGACTTCTGAGGTAAAAGAAAATTTAAGTGACGTAAAAAATTTATCCGATTTGTAATATAGAGGATGGGTTTAGAATAACTATTTTACACCCTGAGGTCAAATAGCGCCACTCTCTCTCTATCTTTCTCTCTCTATATATATATGTATATATATAGAAACCCTATTTAGCATTCAGGGTGCAGAATAGTTATTTTGCACCCTACATATTTTTATGTTCTCACATTCAAAAATTTATGTGTTGTATGCTAATAATTATGTTCATATTTATTAGAAATGTAAAAAAGTCCACATAAAAATTCAATTTTTCAGTCATTATAGTGTAAAATACATAGAAAATATGCATTTTATTCGTATTTTTATACGATATGTAAACAATTTTTCTACGACATGTCTAAATTTTCTTATATTCTTCCTGACTTCTGAGGTAAGAAAAAATTTACGTGACGTAAAAGTCATGTACGGTTTGAAAGGTAGAGGGTGGATGAAGAATAACTATTATACACCCTAGGTGTCAAATAGCGTCACTATATATATATATATATATATATTTGTCGTACCGAAGGGTATGTACGTGTAGTATGAAGTATATAATACTAATTAGGTAGTATACGTACTACTTTTTTTTAGTACGTTGACTTTTCAAATATGAAGGCATATTAAATATATAGTGCAAACTATAGGTCAATATATAATTTTTTTACGTAACTTGATTGGAAATATCTTAGATATAGTATATGAACATACTTCAACTCATACAGTATTATATATAGTTTTGTATGGAGTATATTAGACGTGGGTATAACTACACCTAGGAGTAAAAAAGATTTTTCCTATATAGGTACTCGTGCGTTGCAACGGCGCCCGATTAAATAAAAAGAACAATATCTACGACCTCTGGGGTCCTCATATTACATTAGCAATATGCACCTGATCAACTAATAAGAGTTTTCTACGCCATGGTATCTTAATTAATTTTAGCAGAAACAGAGGTTATAAACTTAATCAAGAAAGATTCATTTTAAGCATTGTCAATTTTGCCTATGTTTTTCAATGAATATACATGCTTGAAGTATAGTGACAAATTAGGACGGGCAAATATAGAAAATAGCCTAAATTGTGCCTGTGTACGAATCCACATGACACTTAAGCAGGTTCATAGAATTAAAAGATTAAAAACCAGAAACTATACGTTTTTAGGTAGGAGCCACGATCGAGAGGTCAGGTCTCCGGGTAAAATCATATTTCGCCTGGGAGTCGCCATGGATGAATTTCCTCGGCCTCATCCAAGTTCGACTGAACTTCATGCTCTTCAAATCAGTGTTGTCACCAATGTGGAAAAAGAAAATCAGACAATTGTTTACTCTTCTAGAAGAAATCAACTTGACTGTGCATGATAATGTCATATGAGAAACTGGAAGAACACAATAGTGCTCAAGGTTTTCCTTTCAGTAAATCATCGAACACCTCAAACCCCGAGTGGTCTATTTTACCTGGTTGAGAGGAAGTATGACTGACGGAGATGTCCAGAGAGGGACACAGAAAAGGCCAATCAGATCAGAAAAAAATTACTGAACAAGCAAATTGACTCTTCCTCAGGCTTCACCTGGAGCAGCCTCCATCTGAACCATAGACATGGTCACCGGAATTAAAGGTAGGTACACGCATCCATAAAGGTAAGCCACGCATCCACACATTTGGTAATTAGTAGGCCCAAGTTGCTGCTCAAGTTGAGCGAGCACAGACAGATCGAACGCTTAAAAAAAGTCAGATCGAGCGAGATCAAGCTCTAAAAATAAGACAGATCAACGCTAGGAAAAAAGGCTGATCAATCGAAAGCCCTTCCCGACACCCTCGCTCTCTGGTTTGCTGCGGCAGGCGGCACAGCCGCGCGCGCCACCATGCCGCCGCCGGCTTGCCGCCTTGGCTTCCCCGACCTCTAGAGTTGGACGGCTGCCCAACTGTCCTCCTCATGTTCTCCGCACCAGCCGAACTGCTGCACCGACCACCCCACGCGGTCGGTTGTGTTAATCACCATCACCGGATAGGTACTTGATGACATCAAACACCGCTTCGTAACTGGGTGGTCATAAAGATGTCATTGGGTATTCTGAAAGTATGTGTTGAAGCGCATGGACCAAGATTGGGATTTGTCCATCCATATGACGGATAGATATGCTCTGGGCCCTCTCGGTGGAATGTCATCTAGTTAGCTTGCAAGAATGTGACTAGGTCACAAGGGATGACATATCACGGAACGAGTAAAGAGTACTTATCAGTAACGAGGTAGAACTAGGTATGGAGATACCGACGATCAAACCTCGGATACGTATAGTATCGCGAGACAAAGGGAATTGGTTTCGTATGTAAGTGGTTCAATCGATCGCGAAGTCATCGTTGAGTATGTGGGAGCCATTATGGATCTCCAGGTCCCGCTGATGGTTATTGATAGGAGATGTGTCTCTATCATGTCTACATATTCACGAACCGTAGGGTGACACACTCAAGGTTCGAAGTTGTTTTAAGTAGATATGGAATGTGCGTTGGAGACCGAATGTTGTTCGGAGTCTCGGAATGGATCCGGGACATCACGAGGAGATCCAGAATTGTCCGGAGAATAAGATTCATATATTGGGGATCATTTTCTAAGTTAGGAAATGTTCCGGAGTGTTTGTATGGAGATTCTAGAAGGTTTCGGAATGTTCTGGAAGGTTCTAGAGGATTTCTTGGAGTTTGCTTGAAAACCAAGAAAGGGTCAAAGGAAACCTAGTGGGGCAAGACACGGATTCGTGGGGGAGGAGGACTCCTCCCCCCTTCCCACCGCCGGCCATAGGAGGGGAGTCCTACTAGGACTCCCCCTCCCCAGGCGCGCCTCCCTTCTTTAAATAGAAGGGAGGGGGCGCCCCTCCTGGCCCCCTCTCATAACTCCCAATCTCTGCCGCCTCTCTCCTCCACCTTTCTTCTACACAGGCATAGGCGAAGCCCTGCAGAATTCTCTACTCCACCACCACCACCACGCCGTCGTGCTGCTGTGATTCTGTGGAGAAGATCTACTACCTCCGCTGCTCGCTGGAACGAGGAGAGGAAGGTCTGCTTCAACTCCGCACGTGTGACCGACTGCGGAAGCGCTGCCGAAACGCGGCACCGGAAGGATCATCCACTTGACCGACTGCGGAAGCGCTGCCGGAACGCGACGTCGGAAGGATCGTCCACACGATCTTGAGATCGGCAAGTGATCGACTACATCAACCACGAGATCTAATCTCCTTAACGCTTTCGGATCTACGAGGGTTAGTTCCTATCTATCTCGTTTTTTGCACATGTCTAATAGATTAGATCTTGGCTTTTATCTAGATTAGATCTGGGTTTTGTTCGTTCTTGCGGTAGCAATTTTTTGTTTTCCATGCTACGAACCCATCAGAAGGAGCAATTTTGGTGGCACAAGATGAAGAGAGAAATCGGAAGCTACATCGCCAAGTGTGATATCTGTCAGAGAGTCAAAGCGAAACATTAGAGACCCGCAGGAATTTTGTTACCATTGCAGATTCCGGAATGGAAATGGGATTCCGTCGGAATGGACTTTATCACCGGTTTGCCTACTTCTAGTAGGGGAAATGACTCAATCTGGGTCATCGTTGATAGATTATCCAAGGTAGCCCATTTTATACCCATCAAGACAACCTACCAGAGTTCTAAGCTAGCAGAGTTGTACATCGCTAGAATTGTCAGTTTGCATGGAACCCCCAAGACCATATTGGATCGAGGAACCCAATTTACCTCGAGATTTTGGCAGAAAGTCCAAGAAGGATTGGGAACCAAGTTGAATTTCAGCACAGCTTATCACCCGCAGACCGATGGACAGACTGAAAGAGTTAACCAAATCCTAGAAGATATGTTGAGAGCTTGTGTGCTAGAGTATGGATCAAAATGGGAAGACTGTCTGCCTTTCGCAGAATTCTCATACAACAACAGTTATCAAGCCAGTTTGCAAATGGCCCCATTTGAGTTCTTATATGGAAGAAAGTGTCGTACCCCTTTGAATTGGTCACAAGTAGGAGAGAATAGATTTTCGGACCCAACATCCTACGAGAAGCCGAAGAGAAGGTTCACAAAGTCCGTGAGCACCTCAAGACCGCCCAATCCAGACAGAAGAGTTATGCTGACAAGAGGCGTAGAGACCTAACTTTCAATGTCGGAGATTTTATGTATCTCAAAGTGTCGCCATTGAAGGGAATGCAACATTTTAGTCTGAAGGGAAAGTTAGCCCCCCAGATATATCGGACCCTTCAAGATTCTGAATCATCGAGGAGAGGTATCTTATCAACTGGAACTGCTAGAGGAGATGACAGCCATTCATGATGTTCCATATCTCGTTACTTCGCATATGCTTAGAAGTGCCGGAGAAGACCGAAGTGTTCAAGAACATCGATCACCGAGCCGTTGATATCAACAAGGATCTGATGTATCCTGAAGTGCCCATCCGTATCTTGGAAGAAGCTTACTGAACCACCAGGACCCGGAGTATCAATTCTATATTAGGACCGAGTTTCCAGATCTCTTTAGTTCCTAGTTTTCTTTCTTAAATCTCGGGACAAGATTTTTTTTAAGGGGGGAAGGTTTGTAACATCCCAAATCTTTAATCAAGGTTATCAAGATCCAAATCACCCCATTTAGGGTTAACAAAAACTTTTTATCATTAAAATAATTAAGAATGCATATGTGTGCTGCATTAATATAGAATTGTTTGGAAATGCCATGTTTGTTTGTTCTAATGGTTGTAAAATGATTCAAAGGTGAATGCCACATCATCTAGTTCATTCCAAAAAAAATCCAAAGAAAAAGAAATCAAATGGAATTAATAAATGCAAATGGTCACTTTTGCAATTTTAATCCACTAGGCCACTTTAGGTGTTCCTAGAAGTCAATTTCAAACAGAAAAAATTCTAACTCTTTGCACCCCTTGCTAGTACAAGTAAAGATCTACCAATGCCCACTTTGAATTCTTACCAAAACATTTAAACACTAATTTTAAATGGCAATTGAAAATGGAATCAAGTGTATGTGCATAGATCCCACTTTTTCAAGAACCACTCAAATGAGTTCACCTTGACAATCCCAAGCAACCACAGATGCTCAAGCATATGACTAACACACTCACCAAAAATCTTTTCAAAATTCAAACAAAACTTTCTTGCGGCCATTTTGTCGAAGAGTTGGCAGGCAGAGAAAATTTTGGCCTAACTAATACTGTTGAAAATTAAGTTCTTGTGCCCCATTGAAACCTCTCAACTCTCCTCTATCCCCTCTTAGCCTAGCTAAGCACCAGACAAACCCCCTCCTACCCCGCAGCGCTAGTACCGCGCAAACCAAGTAAGGTCGTCGCCGGCCAAACATGGGCAACGCACCAGAGACCAAGCCGCGACAATCCAGCACCACCCTAGCTCCGCCGCACCCTACCGCGCTCCTCTGTCCACCCCACGGAAGCAGCAGAGCCCTAGACCACCAAGGCACGACCGCGCACCGAGCCTCTGCGCCATGCACGGAGCACGCCAGAGCGCCGTCCCCGATAGGCCAGCACAAGCCGTGCCTTGCCCTTAGCTTGCACGCGCCGCTCCGCCATAACCCAAGAATGCTCCAGGACATGCCATTTTCCCACCGCGTGACTAGTAGCCACCACACACAGTGTCGAGCACCGCCTCTGCCTCGCAGAGCATCGACCCTTCCCGACCAAATGCCACCGCCCCTAGCAGCGCCATTACCCCGTAGATGACCGCCAGGAGGTGGCGCACCGTCCGCCTACCTTGCCCATGCCTTTAGCCCCCTAGACCACCGTCACCAACGAGCTCACCATCGCACCCCACGGTCCCCTTGTCGACCTATAAAAGGAGCCCTCCCCAAGCCTCCATTGCCACACTACCTCACTTCCCACCTCCCAGTGAGTCCCTCACACCATCCCCGAAGCCACTCGAGCCACCGTTCACCGGAATTTCCACCGGAATCGCCACAGCAGAGAAGAAAGGGGCCCGTCAATTTCGACCACCCCAGGAGCTCCCGCGACCACGCCTGAGTCCGCCGTTGTCCACATGTTCGATCGCCCCGATTGCCACGTTAGGTGGAGCCCTGGTAAGCCCCCAATCGACCCCCACCGAGCCGCTAGGGTTTAGTCTCGCCGACGACTTGTTCGTCGTTGGTGATGAGCCACAACCGTTGATCTAGGATGTAATCGCACGACCCACATCGCCCCGTACCGCTTCGCGTTTAGTTGTGCCGCTGACATACGGGACCCCCCTATCAGCTGCACTCTGCGCCGCGGAGTGTGACTGGGCCGGCCCATTTAGTTTCCCGCGCTAGCCCTAGAATTCAAATAAATGTTTTTCTATTTAGATTTTAACTAGATTCTATCCACTAGTTTAAAAATCAATTCAGAGAATTCTACTGAACTAAAATGAATGATTCAAATTTTGTTAGAAAGATAATTAAAATGTCTATCCAAGCCCGTTGGATTTAAATCAATTGGAGTGTCAAACTATTCGAATAGCCGCGTCCGCGGTTATGGACAGTTGGAGGGGCCATACTGTTCTGTTGTCAGGATGTTTTCAAAATGACTTAGGAAATGATTTGTGACATGAATTGACCACAACAGCGTTGTGACTATGAAAACTAAGTTCCCACTTAAGTGATTTTAGGACTTTATTTTATCTTTATTTGTTTCTGAACTCATCTTAGGTTTCAAACTTAACTTTACAAATAAGCTTAGAACTTAGCATTTCCTACTAGAACTACCTTACTTGTTAGTGATAGTTTGCGAGTACTTAAAGAGTACTCATGGCTTTGTCCCTAGCTATTCCCGTGGCTAGACTATGAAGAGGACTATCCGGAAGAAGGACAGCAGGACGGCTACGACAACTAGGACTATCTCCCATCGTCAGCATTGCCCGTGACACTGAAGATGGAGCCCACTAGATCATGAGATCCTTTATTTGTGTAAGACCTTATTATGGTTTGTAATGGATGATGCACTGTGATATCCAATCTGTTATGTCTCCTAAAAATGGTAATCCTGGGATTGCGATGTATGGCATAACAGGCATCTGGGATTAAAAATCCGGGTGTTGACAAAGAGATAGTGAAATACAAGTGGTATGGTTAATTATAAGTGGTAACGGTGCCAAAAAAGAGCTTGACGGGTAGGAAGAGACTAAAGGCAATCTGAAATAAAGATGGAAGCAAGCAAACATGTAACCGATCTTGTTGCAAACGGTGTTTCAATGCTTAGAAACAAGGCCTAGGGATCATACTTTCACTAGTGAACACTCTCATATAAATATCTTCTCTTCATGATACTACTCTGAACTACTGTCCCGTTGGACACTCTAATCCATGGTAGGGCTATAACAGCACTCCTCAAAGTTCGCTTTCCCTATCAAGATAACCCCAGACTGTCACTTGGAGCACTAGATGGTTCTAACAAACACCACAATTTCATAGAGACGTCCCACTCCAAATATAACTCATAACAATTATTTATATAACCTTAGCTAAAGTGCCACATGGTGTGCACACTGTCAACTTCACACACGTGGGGATGAGCAGAGATTCATTAAAGCACTTGAGTAGTAGAATAGATCTATAGATTACAAAGCGCATGATCTCATAAGATCATGCATAGAGAGAGAGAGATGAACACCTAGCTACCTGTAGAACCCTTAGCCGCGAGGAAGATCTACTCCCTCCTCATCATGGGAGTCAGCAATGGCGATGGAGATGGCGGTGGAGTCGATGGAGATGGCGGTGAAGATGGTGAAGAGGCGGCGGCGGCGCCGGTGGCGCGGAGGACTCCTTCCCCACCGCCGGTATCACAGGGGAGCACTGCCCCTTAGCCTCCTTCCTTCATGGATTCTTAGGAGCCCTCTCCCATGGAGATGGGATCCATGGGGGAGGCAAAAACATGGCTTTCGTGGCTGCAAATTCGTGGGTGGAGGTGTCTCCCACGAATTAGGTTTCCTCCCTTTATATAGCTTCTCGGATTCCCATCACCCCATCTTGGGCTGCAGTAAATCGGGCCTATCGAACCCATCCGTACTCGAAATTAGCTAAATTTTATGTCCAGAACGTAGTCACGAAATTTCCAACAACTTTGTAGTTGAAGAGTTTTCCGTTTGACGCCGTCTTCAAATTGAAATGTGACCATCTTCAAAAAGAGTTCCGAGACAGATTTCTAGAAAATCCCAATTTGACTCCAACAAGGTTTCCACTTGTATTGTTGGTAATTCCTACATATCAAAGTGTAAAACAAGAACATTGTGCACTTTTGCAACTATTAGTAGGTTAGTCCAAATAAATCATAAACTTTATATAAAAAGGAGTATCAAAAGCATATTATTAGCATAAAACCATCAAAAATTATAGATACGTTATGGACATATCAGTCCTCCCGTGCTTCTGGTGTATCTTTTGTCTTCCCATACACGCCCAGGAAGCCTAGCAGGTTCACACAAAGATTCTTCGTCACGTGCATCACGTCGATTGAAGAGCGGACCTCTAGGTCTTTCCAATACTCAAGCTCCCAAAATATAGATTTCTTCTTCCACGTGCCCGTGTGTCCGGTGATGGGGTCTTTCGAAATAGATTGACCGCCATGACCCTTTCCAAAGATTACTTCTAGGTCCTTCACCATACCAAATACATCAGCACCTTTATGGAGCTTAGGCTTCTTCCGGTGATCTGCCTCACCGTTGAAATGCTTGCCTTTCTTTCTTACTTGATGATTGGTCGGAAGAAATTTGCGACACCCCAGGTACACAACCTTCTTACATTTATCCTAATATTTACCTTTAGCCTTATCTAAGCAGTACGTGCATGCATTGTATCCCTTGTTTGACTGTCCTGAAATGTTACTAAGAGTAGGCCAATCATTGATGGTTATGAAGAGCAACCCTCGTAGGTCAAATGGCTCCTGTTTCTGCTCATCCCACACATTTACACATGGTTCTGCCCACAACTGCAAAACTTCATCGACTAATGGCCGTAGGTACACATCAATGTCGTTGCCGGGTTGCTTCGGTCCTTGGATGAGCACTGTCATCATAATGAACTTCCACTTCATGCACAACCAAGGAGGAAGGTTGTAGATACATAGAGTCACTGGCCAGGTGCTGTGAATGTAGCTCTGCTCCCCAAAAGGATTCATGTCGTCTATACTTAGACCAAACCATAAGTTCCTCGCGTCACCTGGAAAGTTCGAGTACTTTCTCTCGATGTTTCTCCACCGCGACCCATTGGCGGGGTGTCTCAGTTTCCTGTCTTTCTTACGCTCTTCTTTGTGCCACAGCAAAAATCTGGCATGCTCTTTGTTTCTGAACAGACGTTTCAACCGTGGTATTATAGGAGCATACCACATAATCTTAGCATGAACCCTCTTCCTGGGGGGCTCGTCATCGCCCTCAACATCACCAGGGTCATCTTGTCTGATCTTGTACCGACATGCAGTGCATACCGGGCATTTATCCATATTCTCGTACTTCTCACCGCGGTATAGGATACAGTTATTAATGCATGCATGTATCTTCTCCACATCTAATCCTAGAGGGCAGATAGTCTTCTTTGCTTCATACGTTGTCTCGGGCAGCTTGTTATCCTTTGGAAGCTTCGGCTTCATTATTTTCAGTAACTTCTCAAATCCCTTGTCAGATAAACCAGCCTCTGCCTTCCATTTCAGCAGTTCAAGTGTGGTACCAAGCTTTGTGCTGCCTGATGACCCACAAGTATAGGGGGTGTATCGCAGTATTTTCGATAAGTAAGAGTGTCGAACCCAACGAGGAGCAGAAGGTGCTGGCTAGTGGTATGGATCAGGAATTCTCTACAAATACTTAGCAAACAGATTTTTAGGGGTTTTCGATAAAGCAAGTAAACAAAGTACGAGTAAATGAAAGACAGTAAGAATGAATGCAGCAAGTGGCCCAATCCTTTATGCAGCAAAGGACAAGCCGGTTGTATTTCTATAGATGACCAAACGTTCTCGAGGACACAAGGGAAGACTGTCAAGTGCTTTCGCTTCATATAGTCGATTAATCTTCTCTAGCTTGCTAAGTGTTGTGTGGGTGAACCTGTGCTAATGTACCGCCCCATCCAAGACTAAATACATACTTGTGATTATACCCCTTGCAAACATCCATAAGTACAAGAAAGTGAACCTAACCACAGCTTTAAACTCTAAGACCCTTACGTCCCTTGTGCAATGGTTTCCTAATGGGGGTTCAGGTTTCTGTCACTCCGGCAACCCCTACGTTTAGTAGCCAAATACACAATGCATTCCCCTAGGCCCATATAGGTGAAGTGTCATGTAGTCGATGTTCACATGACACCACTAGAAGAAGTACACCACAACTTAAATAACAATCTATTGAATCTTTCTCAACGCAACTCCACTACTAACAACAAGACTTCTCCCATGTCCTCAAGAACAAAACGAACTACTCATAAGACATCATATGGATCATGATCAGAGATGGAATAATGATTTATAACAATCTGAACATAAACAATAATTCAATGGTTCACTCAATAGCATCAACTACAAGGAGTAATCAACACCGGGAAAGTTTCCCCTATGAACTATGCAAGATTCAACGCAATTGTTACAGCAATGTGGAGAAGGTGATGAGGGTGCTGATGGTGATGATGGTGGTGGTGATGATGATGATGATCTCGATGAAGTCCAACTTGATGGTGGTGTTGATGGCGACGATCTCCCCTCTCCGGGAAGGAATTCCCCCGGCATAAATCTGTCTGCCGGAGAGATCTTTCTCTCTCGGTGTTTTCCGCCCCGCAGAGGCAGCAGAATCTTTCTGTGGTCGCTCCCTGAGTCTTAGGGTTTCGGGAGGATGATATATGCCAGAGGGGAGAGGCTGGAGTGGGCTAGGGTAGCCACACCACCTCTAGGAGCGGCCTAGGCCTGCCCACGCCATGGGGTGGTGTGGGCCCCCTTGGCCCACCTCCACTCCATCTTCTGGCATCCTAAGTCTTCTGGAAAAATAGAATTTTCCGTATATTTTCCCGGATTTTCTGATCTTCGCAAATTTTGCCTCCAAACAGTACCTTTTCCATCAGAATCCGGACTGCAGCGGTCCATGCTCCAAAAGTCATCAACCATGCAAAAATAGATGAAATAACATAAGTATCACCTCTCAATACGAAACATATCAATGAATAATAGTGAATTAAGACATAAAATAGTGATGCAAAATGGACGTATCAACTCCCCCCAAGCTTAGACTTCGCTTGTCCCCAAGCGAAACTGAGCTCAATAAACATGACCTCGGGTTTATGGAGTGAAGAGTCGATAAAAGAATACGGACAAGAAGCATCACATTCATCAAATATATAGATCATAACAGAAGACAACTCACTATTATATAACTCAACTTGCCATGAGTAAAGGAAACACAATAAAGATACATAAAGTAAATCATAATTGGTCATGGAAAACTTAGCTCTTGGTCGAATAATAGTTGATAATTCGCTGGAGTTCGCAAATAGCTGGTTTTTCAAAGAAAGCTTTCAAAGCAGTAAACTTCAAGATAAGAGCAACGTGCAAAATAAGGAACATAAGAAACATGAATGCATAAATCATCATATGAATGAATGAAACACATCAACTCAAAATACTTGCTGAGATAGAAGGGAGTAGGTTTACTGACTCAACTATAAAGTAAAAGAAAGGCCCTTCAAAGAGGGAAGCAGGGATTGCAAGTCTCATAAAGAGCTCCCAAAAATTATGATACTTACTAGCTTTCAGCTCTCACTGCCCCTACCATAGGCATCTTTAGGTGATTAAGGTTAAAGTGAGGTCCAATCTAAGTTATATGCTTGAAAGACTATAAACTTAAAATCCCAAGTCCCTTGAGTACGAGGGCCGCTCCTCATGCTACTCAACTTTAGTTACCGGTAAGTTCTTGTCATCGTAAGTATGTGCGTATCATTGAGAACCGCCAACGGGGTACCCCTTGCCCGATGATACGGAAGAATCCCCATATCAAAATGACAAAGCAAGCAGACAATGAGTATCTCAGCAATCTTCTTATTTACCCTGGGAAAATGGTGCTTTTTTTCTCTCTTTCCTCTTTTCATAGTATTTTTTTTCTTTTTCTCAATAGCTATCTCTTTATTTTTTTATAAGAAGAATGCTTCATAGATATCATTATGGTTACGCTGCAGGTTTCCACTATGTCAGCATGGATTAGACCAGCGGCCCAGGCGTTTCTCTAACACACATACATCACTCCATGGACTTACAAGCTCCCCTTTTATTTCACACCGACGACATCCGCAAACAAAAGAGCAAGGTATCAACTGGGTATATATTTACAAGTGTTGAAAGCGTTCCCCGTGACAGCACGGTTCTGCTAATCCCCAGCCTATAATTTGCAAGCATATAACTTTCATGGAGAGTTCACAATGGTTCAGGTTTATTAAGTGCGGAAAATAAAGTGTGCCATCAAGTTCATGAGAGCTTTAATCACTAATTTTTCACATAACAAGTTTAATTTGGGAGGTAGACAAAACAAGAATTTACTTGGAATAGCAATAATGCTACTAGGTAGGTATGGTGGACACAAATGGCAAAGGTTTTGGTTTAAAGGAGGTGGATGCACGAGAAGAATACCCTCTCAGTATAGGTTTTTGGCTAGCAAGGCTGGGTAGCAAGTACAAGAGGTGAAGGAAACAACCAAACATACAAATGATAAAAACAAACATGCAATCTTCCTTGGAAGCACAAAAGATCTTAACTAGAGAATACTAGACTTATGAGCAAATCAAGAAAGAAAGATGATGAAATTATTATTTTTTCTCTAGAGTACTTCTATCTTTTCTTTTCAACTCTCAAAAAGGTGTTGCTACTGACCGAGCCAGGTTTGCCAAAAACAACTAAATTAACTCAATGGTCCCAAGGTGATACCAATACTAACAACAATATCAATCATATAACCATGAATTGAAAACTAATATAAGCCATGCAAAAGAGTGAATGATAGAACTTCTCATTAATATTCCATAACGCCAACTCGCACCAAGGGATACAAATCTAACGAGAGAGGGGACACTTCCATAATGCAAACCATACTACAAAATAACTCCTCTATTCATGATATGACTCTACTAATAAGGTAAAAAGATAGAAGATAGTGATGTGATACCGTGGCACTCCCCCAAGCTTGGAACAAACCAAGGGGATGCCAAACCTTAGGACGAATTACTCCTTCGGTGGTGGTGGTATCTTCTCATCTTCGTCCGTCTTCCAGGGTAAAGGCTTCCCATCAACAAAGGACATCGTGGTTTCCAACATCCTGAAACTTGTAGCAGCACTTATGCGTTTAAATCTAGCCTCATACTCACAGTTTTGATTTTGAATGTCATAGAACTGGGCTTGTAGTTCGTTGGTTGTTTGGCGGAGTGAGAGGACTTCGTCTTTGAGTTCAGCAGTTTCCTTTTGGTGCTCGGTGATGAGTTCAGAGCAAATCTTATGGATGATATCCACTTCGCGCTCCGCCATCTTCCTGTACCTAAAGACTTCTTGCTCTAGTGCTTCCATCCTGTCCTCCAGACTTCCTTCACCTTTAGGGCCTTGAACCTCTTTAATCCGGACCTCCCCATCTTCGAGCAACAACTCCTTGGGATGAATCTTCAATTCTCTCATGTTTGGGTTGATGATATCTTCTAAGGAATCTCCCTTGGATGATCCAGAGGAGGACATTGTGGCTCCAAATCTGGGATTCTACCTGGCAGAAACAGATCGAAGCAAAAACACGATATACGATCCTCGGGAGATCCGGGGGATTATATATTACGAAGTTTCAGATCAAAAGGAAGGTATTGGGAGAAAACGAGTCGGAGGCGGAGTCCTGGGTGGCCTCACCACCTGGTGGCGCGTCTAGGGGTGGACCCGTGCCATGGGGTGGTGTGGGCCACCCTGGCTCCATTTCCGTCCCTTCTTCGCTTCGTAGCTTTCCTTATTGACTGAAAACTGCAAAAATATAGTTAGATTGTATTTTCACGGAGCTTTTCTTACCAGAATTGTTACTTATTTGAACACGGACTCTGCAGGTCTCTGAATTTGGTCCTCAATGAATTTCTTTGGAGTTATAACTTGAAAGGCATCAACATCTTCATTGTAAGAATCTCCAGCAATATAGTGTTTGAGTCGCTGTCCGTTCACTACTTGTTTAGTATTATCTTTTAAAGAAGAAATTTTTATTGCTCCTCAACGGTATACTTCTTCAATGATGAAAGGTCCTTCCCATTTTGATAGTAGCTTACCTGCAAAAAATCTGAGATGAGACCTATACAATAGAACTTTCTCACCAACATGAAATTCTCTCTTAAGTATTCGCTTGTCATGCCATCTTTTAACTTTTTCCTTAACGAGCCTAGCATTCTCATAGGATTCACTCCTCCATTCATCTAAAGAACTTAAGTCAAATAATTTTTTCTCACCAGCGAGCTTACAATCTCTATTTAGTTCTTTCACTGCCTAATAAGCTTTGTGTTCTAATTCTAAGGGTAGGTGGCAAGCTTTCCCATAAACCATTTTATAAGGAGACATTCCCATAGGATTTTTGTAAGCAGTTCTATAAGCCCATAAAGCATCATTCAACTTCTTAGCCCAGTTTTTTCTAGACCTATTAACAGTCTTTTGCAAGATAGATTTAATTTCTCTATTTGATAACTCTACTTGCCCGCTAGTTTGGGGGTGATAAGCTGAAGCAATTCTATGATTAACATCATACTTAGCAAGGGTCTTCCTAAAACCGCCATGAATGAAATGAGAACCCCCATCAGTCATGAGATACCTAGGCACTCCAAACCTAGGAAATATAACATCTTTAAGCATTTTTAGAGAAGTTTCCCCGTCAGCACTTTTTGTAGGAATAGCTTCTACCCACTTAGTAACATAATCTACGGCAACAAGAATATGAGTATAGCCTTTCGAAGGAGGGAAAGGACCCATAAAGTCAATTCCCCAACAATCAAAAGGTTCAATAACTAGAGAGTAATTCATAGGCATTTCATTGCGTCTAGAAATATTACCAACACGCTGACATTCATCACAAGATAAAACAAATTTTCTTGCATCTTTAAAAAGGGTAGGCCAGTAGAAACCTGATTGTAGTACCTTTTGTGCAGTTCTATCTCCTGCATGATGTCCTCCATAGGCGCTCCCATGACATTTACGCAATATTTCTTTTAGTTCATACTCTGGAACACATCTTCGCATAATACCATCAACCCCTTCTTTGCATAAGTGTGGGTCATCTTAAAAATAATGCCTCAAATCATAAAAGAACTTTCTTCTTTGCTGATCTGTAAAAGTTGGAGGCAAATACTTGGAGACAATAAAGTTAGCATAATCAGCATACCAAGGGCTTCCTCGCGAGCTCACCCCTACTGCGGCTAACTGTTCATTTGGGAAACTATCATTAACAGGCATAGGATCAAAAGAGATGTTTTCCAAACGAGATAAATTATCAGCTACAGGGTTTTCAGCACCCTTCCTGTCTACTATGTGTAGATCAAACTCTTGTAAGAGCAGTACCCATCTAATAAGTCTAGGCTTAGCGTCCTTCTTCGTCATAAGATATTTAATAGCAGCATGATCAGTATGAATGGTTACTTTTGAGTCCACAATATAGGGCCTAAACTTATCACAGGCAAAAACAACAGCTAGGAATTCCTTTTTAGTAGTGGCATAATTCCTTTGAGCAGCATCTAAAGTCTTACTAGCATAATGGATAATGTTTAACTTTTTATCAATACGTTGCCCAAGGACAGCCCCTACAGCAAAATCACTAGCATCACACATTATTTCAAAGGGTAAACTCCAATCAGGTGGCTGAACAATAGGGGCTATAGTTAAAGCCTTATTAAGAGTTTCAAAAGCTTCCCTACAATCATCATCAAAAATGAAGGGTACATATTTTTGAAGAAGATTAGTGAGAGATTTTGATATCCTAGAGAAGTCTTTAATAAACCTCCTATAGAAACCAGCATGACCAAGGATAATAGGAATACCTTTGATGTCTCTTGGACATGGCATCTTCTCAATTGCCTCAACCTTAGCTCTATCAAGTTCTATGCCTCTTTCAGAAACTTTATGCTCGAGAACAATCCCTTCATTAACCATGAAGTGGCATTTCTCCCAATTGAGAACAAGATTAGTTTCTTCACATCTCTGCAAAACTTTATCAAGGTTGTGCAGACAATTATCAAAAGAAGTTCCATTGATAGAAAAGTCATCCATGAACACTTCTACAATCTCTTCACAAAAACCATGAAAGATAGCAGACATGGACCTTTGGAAAGTAGCAGGAGCATTACATAAACCAAAAGGCATACGTCTATAAGCATAAGTTCCATAAGGACAAGTAAAAGTGGTTTTTTCTTGATCTTGTTGTTTAACAGCAATTTGAGAGAAACCAGAATAACCATCAAGAAAACAAAAATGGGTCTTTTTAGACAACCTTTCCAACATTTGATCAATAAAAGGAAGCGGGCAGTGATCTTTCTTAGTAACTTTATTAACTTTCCTAAAATCGATGCACATCCTATAGCCTACCACTATTCTTTGAGGAATAAGCTCATCATTATCATTAGGGACAACGGTAATACCCCCCTTTTTAGGAACACAATGAACAGGACTAACCCATTCACTATCAGCAATAGGGTAAATAATACCAGCATCAAGGAGTTTCAATACCTCATTCCTTACCACTTCCTTCATATTAGGATTTAAACGTCGTTGGTGCTCCACTACTGGCTTTGCATCTGGTTCTATGTTAATAGAATGCTGACATATAGTAGGTGAAATCCCTTTCAAATCATCCAGAGTATAGCCCATAGCTCCTCGATGTTTCCTCAAAACCTCCAATAATCTTTCTTCTTCCTCCCTTGAAAGTTTAGCGCTAATAATAACAGGGTATATCTTTTTATCATCAATAAAAGCATATTTAAGATCATCAGGGAGAGGTTTTAGATCGAAAACCGGATCCTTTTTAGGTGGCATTGTTGGGGATATACTTTCCAGGTATCCTCACAGTTCCTCACTGACCAGGGTGGCCCACTTCGGGTTAGAGCTTTGCTTCACGGGCGGCCCAGTTAGGGAGAGAAGACAGAGTCCAATCCGACTACGGGAAGGCCCAGAAGACTTACCGACTTAGGCCCATAATGTTACTTGTAGTTCAAGATGTACTCTGTAACCAACTCTTAGTCGTAGCCGGATTGATCTCTCATGTAAATCCTAGGCCGGATATCTATATAAGCCGTCCTAGGGAGAGCCTTTAGGGCATAACCTCAATAGTCTACAATCTCACATCGCATAGCCGAAACCCTTGTAACCCATATTCCGGCTCTGCCGTATTACTTGATTTCTAGCAGGAGTAGGGTCCGTCCAAAGCCGGCGGATTCGAACCTGGGTAAACTTGTGTGCTCACCGTCTCGGAACACCGTACGTCTCACACCCCTCTCTCCCGCACGCCTCGAGGACCCCCTCATGGCGTACTTGTCCTCAATTCGACGACAGTTGGCGCCCACCGTGGGGCAAGTGAGCTTCGGATCTGCGTTCCGAGCGGAATCTGCAAGAATCGGAATCGGCGAGACCATCACCGTCGGTCGCATCCTCTACGCCAGCGACGTCCCTCTCATCGTTAGCGTAGATGCAAGGCACACTAAGATGTATGATACTGCAAGGCGCTAGCGCAGATGCAATCGTTCGCTGAACCTGCCCAACCCACCCCAGCGGTGATGATAGAGGCAGAAGAATCTTCTAGGTCCCCTTTGTCCATGGAGGCGGCAGAGTTTCGGATCTCAGAAAACCCTAATCCGATCCAGCCCACACCAGTTGCGGAGATAGTGGAGAAATCCGAGCCTGAAGAAGACCTCACGGTCCAAGTCGAATCTGGAGTGGATCTCCCTGGAGAAGCCGGATCCCAGATCGACCCACCCGTGGAAGTCGAACTCCAGGAGGAGCATATCAACGACACTGATTCCGGCTCTGACGATGCCGGGACAGACATGCCTTTCCTCAGGTACACACTAAGATGTATGATACTACAAGGCGCAAGCGCATATGCAATCCTCGAGACCATTAAAAGTTTCGACATGGCTGATCGCGAAAGCCGCAGGTACTTAAGAAAGCACGCGTCGCACTTCGTCGGATATGTTGGATCTGGATCCGGCTCTGCCGATGTTGGAGAAAACACCGACTCGGTGCTAGAGGCAATTGGAACAAATGCCGACGTTCCTGCATCTTTGGATGAATCCATGACGTCGGCAGATTTCCGAAAGTTCTCCGCGGAATATGAAGAGGAGTACAACTCCAAAACTGCAGAGGATGGAGAAGCCATGGATGAAGGATCCCGGGAACACTCTCCCAAAACACAGGATGACATGGACGTTGGAGACAATCCCAAAGTCCAAATGTCCGAAAGTACTGATCAGAGCTTGACTCCGGGAAACGGACCCAAAGCCGTCTTTGCTACCGGCGCTGCCAAGAAGGCAAAGAAGAAGAACAAGAAAAACAAGACCCCGGCAAAAGACCCTCTGGCAAAGGAGGTGATTGCCGCGGAATACGAAGAAGACTCGGATGGAGCACTAATCCCAGACGAGCCGAAAAAAGAAGCATCGGTGGATGGACACGTGATCACTGAAGGTGCGCGTAAACTCATCGATGCCGCATTAACCACACCTATCCCTACAGCTACAGAACTTACTGCAGATGAGCTGGATGAAAGGGCCCAGGCCCTAGAAGCGCGTCGTCAACAACTCCTTGATGAAGCTGAAAACATCGAGGTGGAGAAGAAGCGCATGTCGAACAAGGAGTACATGTCCCATCTACATCAAAAGACACGGAAGCGTCACATAGATGACAACCAATTCCCACGTGTTCGTGCCGTCCTTTTTGGAGATGAGATGGGGAAGCCACAGAAGGATAGCAACGGAGATTGGGTTTACCCAACACCAGTGCAAAATACCGTGGCAGCTCGCGAAATTCTATCGGCTAATCCAGGACTAGAGGAGATACGTTTGGGTATCAAGCTACTCAATAAGGGACTGGAGCAGCAAAAAGTCGCCCTGTTTGGAAGCCAAAAGCTGGTCTCGGATTCCGACCAATGTCACAAAGATCCGGCATGGTCTGACGTAAGATCCCACTACGATCGGGCGCATCATCGTCACCCCGAACGCAGGGAAGACAATTATTCAAGAACCAGATCGTCAGGGCAGCACCGCAGAACTACACATAACTGGAGCAACGTCGCTCCAGCAGCCGAGAAATACAAGATCGCTGCACTGATTCCGAGGAATCCTCCCCGAAAAGGAGAAGATAAAGAGAAACGTCGGGAGGAGGATCATCAGAAAATGCCTCCTCCTAGACACGAAAACCGTCCTGCTGAGCCTCACCATGGTAGGAACGACGGACGAAGGAACGACGGAAACCATCCTGGCACGAGCCGGCAGGGGGCTCGTCATAGTCAAGAACCTCCCCGGAACCGGAATAATGACGCTCCGGACGGAGGCCGGCGATCAGCCGGAAACAACCCAGCTGCACCACCCTCTCCACAGCACAGTTATCACAACGGCCCCCAAGGAGGTCAAGGAGGACGACATGGCGGAGGAGGTGGTGGCAGAAGCCGAAGTCCGGCTCCAAGGCACCGCAGCCACAGCCGGTATTCGGGACGATCCCTATCCCCGAACGACGCAAGGCACATGATCAACTCCAACATAGAGGCTCGACGCTACGAAAACGATGACGTGTACGTGGGCCCAAAGTGCTTCGGACCACGCATCAGAGCTACAAAATTCCCGGAAGGATTTGCTATCTCAAGACATATCCAAGCCTATGACGGCATTGCTCGGCCAGACACCTGGTTATAGGATTTCTTCCAAGCTTGCTGCATCGCCAAAGGCGGAAATTGCTTGGTCGCAACCCAATATCTCCCAATTATGTTGCGGAAGACGGTGCGATCATGGCTCAATGAACTTCCGGTGAACACCATCAACAACTGGTATGACTTACAAAGTGCGTTCTTTCAGAATTTCGAAGGCACATATCGGAGGCCCTGTACGGTTGGAGACCTACAGCGTTGCACCCAGAAAGCCGGAGAAACTTGCCGACATTATCTCGGATGATGGATTGACACCAAGAACTCCTGCGAGGGAGTAAATGATCAAACTGCGATTGAAGCTTTCATTGTAGGTCTCCCAATTGGTTTACTACGCCATCGCTGAAGTGTGACAAGGTTACTAATCTGGGAGAGATGATAGAAACATCGAGCAAGTATGCAGATGCTGACGACGACGCAGAGGGATTACTCAATGTCATGGCTGTGCCTCAGTCGGCAAAACAACCAAAGCAACAAGCTCAGAAACGCAAAAATACCTCGGAAGAAAAACCCAACGCGGAGACAGCAGTAGTCACTACTGTTTCTGGGTCTGGAGGACGAGGAGGACGTGGCGGAGGCCGCGGGCGTGGCCGTGGGACATCAAGGGTCCAAGGTAGAGGAGAACAACAACCAGGCAAAACCTACACTTGGGCCGACATAGCCAATAACCCATGTGTGCATCACTTGGATGCCAATGGGGGCTCGTCCCACACCAACGCTGAATGTCGTTTTAACGACGACATCAAGAGAGATGATACCGCGGGCTACAAAGCTAAGCGGAAGAAGGGAAAGAAAAATCCCAAAAAGGACAAAGAGACCAAGGAAGATTCCGACATGGAGGAAGCTGATGCTTCAAATCCCAAGTCGGAAGGGAAGAAAACTTTTCCCACCAAGAAGGACACTTACGTCACCTTCCTCGGATCTCAACCAGGAAAGGTCAAGAA
Source organism: Avena eriantha (assembly GCA_910589775.1). Taxonomy (NCBI): domain Eukaryota; kingdom Viridiplantae; phylum Streptophyta; class Magnoliopsida; order Poales; family Poaceae; genus Avena; species Avena eriantha. The sequence goes on along the minus strand of OU342740.1, from coordinate 195,530,724 downwards.
AGCAGTTCTCCACGAGCTCAACGCAATAGTTCCGGCTGTCCCTCAGTATCTGGACTGGTCGGAAGTGGCAATAACGTTTGACCGCGCTGATCACCCGCCTAAGCTACACTGGCGAGGAAAATACGCCTTAATCGTCAATCCACTTATTGACGGTTATGGTTTCTCCAAGACCCTCATGGACGGTGGTAGCAGCATCAATATTCTCTATGTCGAAATACTACGTCGGATGAAGATCTCGGAAACACAGCTGAACCATAGCTCTGTGATCTTTCACGGAGTTGTCCCAGGAAGACAAGCTAATTCCCTGGGAGAGCTCACTTTGGATGTTACTTTTAGAACACCAAAGAATTATCGAACGGAGGCACTTTCCTTCGAAGTGGTCCCGTTCAAGAGCGCATACCACGCTATATTCGGACGTCCGGCTTACTGGGCTTTTATGGCTCGTCCGTGTTACATTTACAATATGATGAAAATTCCAGGTCCCAACGGCGTGATCACCATCAGGGGAGACCCGAAGAAGGCGTGAGAGTGCGAGGATGGAAATGCCGCCTTTGCCGAAGCCGTGCTGCACGCCCAGGAGTACCAGGAGATCAAGAAGAGCATAGATCCGTCCGAGATGCCCGCGACGAAGAAGGAGGTCACAAAGCCAAATCCGGAGTTCAAGGCATCACAAGAGACGAAGATGGCGCCGTTGAAAGATGATGATCCCTCCAAGGTGACCCAGATAAGCGTAGGCCTAAGTAGCGCATAGGAAAGCGCGCTCGTCAAGTTCCTCCAAGTAAATCAAGATATCTTCGCATGGCAGCCATCTGACATGACCGGAGTACCTAGGGAACTTGCTAAGAACTCTCTAAATGTAAACCCGAACGCTAAACCCGTCAAACAGTCCTTACGACGGTTTGGTGATAAAAAGCGTAAGGCAATAGCTAAGGAACTAGCACGGCTCGAGTTAGCCGGATTCATAGAAGACGTCATACATACTAATTGGTCGGCCAACCCTGTAATGGTCCCTAAAAAGGACACCACTGATTTAAGGATGTGTGTTGATTATACTGCCTTGAACAAGGCTTGTCCAAAAGATCCGTTCGCTCTGCCTAGAATTGATCAAGTTATCGACTCTACGACAGGCTCGGAACTCCTCTGTTTTCTCGACGCATATTCCGGTTATCACCAAATCCGGATGAAGGAATCTGACAAAATCAAAACATCATTCATAACCCCCTTCGGAACCTTCTGTTATGTTGACGATGCCCTTTGGGCTGAAGAACGCAGGAGCTACGTACCAGCGCACGATGCAGCGTTGCCTCCATGATCAACTCGGACACAATGTACATGCATACGTGGATGATATCGCGGTCATGTCCAAAAAGAAGGAAACATTGATTTCTCACTTGGAGGAGACGTTCACCAATTTACGAAAATACAATATCATGCTTAACCCGAAGAAGTGTTTCTTTGGAATACCGGCAGGAAAATTGTTAGGTTTTATCGTATCTCAAAGAGGTATAGAGGTGAACCGCGACAAGATCAAGGCTATTCTCAATATTTCCAGGCCAACTCGCCTGAAGGACGTACAAAGGTTAACTGGTTGCATTGCTGCGGTCAGTTGATTTGTAAGCCGGCTTGGTGAAAGAGCCGCACCATTATACAAACTCCTGAAGAAGACCAAGGATTTTGTCTGGACTGACGAAGCTGAAGTTGCACTACAAGACCTGAAGAAAGTACTCTCATCTGCTCCTATCCTTGCAGCGCCGGAACCTCAGGAACCGATGTTGCTTTACATTGCTGCGACAAATAAGGTTGTCAGTATAGTTATGGTGGTAGAGAGACCAGAAGAAAATCAGGAGCACCTGGTGCAGCATCCGACATACTTTGTCGGCGAGGTCCTGACAGAATCAAAATAGCAGTATCCGCACTATCAAAAGTTGGCTTACGGTGTTTTTCTAGCATCTCGCAAGTTACGACACTATTTTCAGGAGCATCCAATTACCGTGGTGAGCAAAGCTCCCATGAGAGATATAATCAACAATAGTGATGCCACAGGACGCGTCGCCAAATGGGGTATAGAGCTTGCAACTTTCGATATTGAGTACAAACCCCGGACAGCAATCAAATCCCAGATCCTTGCTGACTTCGTCGCTGATTGGACAAATACCAAGGAGAACATGGTCCTCCCTGAGTCGGAATATTGGACCCTCTTTTTCGATGGGTCTAAGCTCGAGGGGGCTCAGGGGCTGGCGTGGTGCTCAAATCACCCCAAGGAGATAAACTTTTATACGTGTTGCAGATCCACTTCACAGCGACAAACAACATTGCCGAGTATGAAGCACTGCTGCATGGAATCCGGATTGCTAAGGATATTGGCATCCGACGTTTGATGTGTTACGGAGATTCGGATCTTGTTGCTCAGCAAGTCTCGGATATTTGTAATGCAAATAAGCACATGGCATCATATAAAGCTGTCGTGGATGATCTATCTAAATTGTTCGAAGGGTTTGAAGTTCAACACATCCCTCGAGCAGAAAACGAGGAAGCAGATGCACTATCTCGAATAGGCTCTGCGCGGAAAGAGGTTCCGGATGGCGCATTTTTAGAGCACCTCAAAGTTCCCTCGATAAAGGGAGTAGATGAGGAATATCCGACCAAATGCGACTTGCCTTTAATAGCAGTTCTGGCTGTAATTCCCAGCTGGACTCAACCCTACCTCGATTACTTGGTAGATGGCAAATTACCCGAAGACGAGGTGCTGAGCCGGCAGATTATCCGACGAGCAAAAGCCTATACTATTGTTAGAGGTGAACTCCATAAACGGAGTGTTTCTGGGGTTTTTCAGCGCTGTGTATCTCCGAAAGAAGGAGTGGAAATCTTAAGAGAAATCCACGAAGGCGAGTGTGGTCATCACGCTGCAGCCAAATCTTTAGTGGCAAAATCTTTTCAACATGGATTTTTCTGGCTTACAGCTCAGGAAGATGCCGAACGATTAGTCAAGACATCAAAGGCTGCCAAAAGTATGCCAAGCAAGCTCATGTTCCGGGTGATCAGTTGTGAACAATACCTATAACATGGCCTTTTGCGGTCTGGGGGCTTGATATGGTAGGACCTTTTAAACGAGCTCCAAGTGTGTTTACTCACCTCTTAGTGATGGTGGATAAATTCACGAAATGGATCGAGGCTAAACCTGTTACTAGTTGTGATGGAGCAACAGCCAAAAGATTTGTCGAGGATGTTATAATCTGGTATGGTTATCTGCATAGCATTATCACGGACAATGGGAGTAATTTTTCCATGGGAGAGTTGGCTGAATTCTGCGACGAGCAAAATATCCGGCTTGACATTGCGTTAGTCGCACATCCACAGGCTAACGGACAAGTCAAAAGAGCAAATGGTTTAATTCTACAAGGCTTGAAACCAAGACTCCAAGAACCACTGAGACGTGTTGCGGGGGCTTGGGCAGAGGAACTACCCTCTGTAATTGGAGTTTACGAACAACTCCGAATGGGTCAATAGGATATACACCTTTCTTCTTGGTCTATGCCGTAGAAGCAGTTCTTCCTAGTGATTTAATTCATACTTCTCCTAGAGTGGCCGCGTATATCGAGGAGGATGCCGAGATTTCTCTACAAAATGATCTCGACTTAGTCGAAGAAGTTCGTGTCGTTGCTGAAATGAGATCTACAGCCTATCAGCAGAGGTTACGCAAGTATCATAGGCAGAGAGTCCGAACTAGATCTTTCAATAAAGGTGATTTGGTTCTCCGGCTTGTGCAACAAAGAAAGCACAAACTTTCCCCAGTATGGGAAGGGCCCTTTTTAGTTAGTCGAGTATTGCACAATGGGTCGTACTACTTAACTGACATGAGGCCAGTCAAAGAAAGACCTGCTACTAAGAAGAGAAAGAGAGCTGGAGGCAGTACAAATCCGGATGAGTTAGACAGACCGTGGAATATCGCTCAGCTACGTCCCTTTTATTCTTAGTTTATCCTTCTTTGTAATCATACATATGTACATGTTCTGTGAGAAATAAAAGTTTTGGTTACCTCAAAGTTTTCCTGAGAAGTTTTTTACCATCTTATTTCCTAATGATCATGTCATAGTCGAAAATCCCAGAATGCTTGAAAGTACTTTATGCTCATGTTCGTTCTGGTTTAGATTTCCGATTCTAAAACTGCTACCTTCGGGTATAACTCTAAAAAAATTCTAGTCTTTACTTGGGTTATTTGTCTGATTGCTGGTTGCGGGTATCTTCCGAGTAGTGAATTGTTGGTACTGGAAGCCGGCTTTGTTTCCGAGTTTAAACTAGTTTACCAATTGAGCTCCGTTGCTCGGCAAAGTTTCCGGCTGAAGGTTTAGCCGGCTCATGAAAGGGACGAGGCGGAAAGCCAGATAAACGATAAGTAGAGACGGAAAATTCTGAAGTGCTTATGAAAACATTTCAGGCACGCAAATAATCTAAGACAAAAGTTTTGAATACATAAAAAACTTAGCACTAGCAAAAGTCATAGTACTTAATATTTACAAGCGCATCATGTACTTTCACAGAATAATACATAAGTTTGTGGTGTATGATGCAGGAGGAGATGAAGGAGCTGCCGGCTAGTTGGTTACTCCGCCTTGATATCGTTCCGAGATGTCCGCATCCGAGGTGGTCCGTTCATCGTCGGAAGCTTCTTCGGTTTCTTCTAGAGGAGGTGGCGGGGTATCTACGCGGGTGAAGAAGGGGATCTCATAGCTGGTCAGATCAGCTACGTGGCACCCATATCCGGCGCAGGAGTGCATGATGGCTTGAAGGTCTTGCTCCTGGCCGTCTTCGTCTACCTTGTAGTACCCTCTGGTCACTTGCCATATCTCCATGTTTCCATGGTGGCTCATGACCATGGTGTGAGCGTTCTGCGCAGCAGTCCGGGCGTAGGACATATTCCAGTCCCGAACGAGCTGCGGCATCTCCTTGGCCTTCTCCCGCACCTGGAAGTCCGACATGCTTGGCATGTCCGGAATCCTGAGAGACTCGCCAATTTCCTCAAGGGACTAGCGGTAGTCATGAACAAGATCACCGACTTGGGTAAGCCGGTGAGTGCGGGGCTCGGACGAGGAGGAGTCCGTCAAGTTCAGAGGACCTATACACAAAACAAGTCAATGAAAATCCGACATTGATGCAAGTTGAAGAAATGATAAATCAGACAGATGGAACGTACCAAGAATGACGTCGTCAATCTTGGTCTTCTCCTCTCGGAGACTCTAGAGTTCAGCCCGGAGCGCTTCGGAGAGATCTTTCTCTCTGCCAACCTCATTCCTAAGGTCCGAGATAACTTTATCTTGAGCGGCAATCTTGCGATCGCGCTCTTCAGTGGCCATGGAGGAGGATTCCAGGACTTGAGCTATGCTCGTTTCATGATCCGCCTTAAGCTTTTCCAGCTCTTGACGAAGTCCTTTGTTCTCCACCAGCAAGGTCTTGAGGTTCTCGGCCTCTTCAATCATAGCGATGGATTGTTTCACCAACGCTGAAAGTCAAAAAGAACAACAGTTCAGAAAAATTCAACATTGAAAAAGCAAAAGACAAGGTTTGAATCTCGAAATGTTTACCTTTGGCTTCATCCTTGGCTACCTTGAGCTCAGCATTTTTAAGCCAGAGAGCTTTGATCTCTCTCCGCTTATCACATACATTGGTTAATAATTCCTGGTTATAGGAACATACTTTCTGTAAGTCAGAATACCCCAAGTCAGAAAGCTACTTAAGACTCGGGCTAATATTTTTTGCTAAATATCAACACGAGCCTTGGGGGCTACACTAATTCATTCTTTGGCATCCTAATGAAAGCATAAACCTGGATTTCTATATCCTACTTCATGCTTGGGGGCTAGAGGATATGATATAACATAAGGTAAAAAACAAGAGTTTGAATTCGGACTTACATATTGCTCGAGGGTGAGTTTGTCTAACCCCGCATTCACTTCAGCTGCCACCTTCTCGGCGAGGGTAAGAGGAATTACTGGGGCTGTTGGAAGCTCGCCAGTCCTGATCCTCTCGTTGCGAAGGCGGACTTGAGCGAGAAGGTCAGAGAACTTGACGTCCTCTGCTTCTTGCGCTTCCTCTTCGGGGGATAGATGGCTTTTTTCAGGACTTGCCTGGCCAGCCGCTGGATCTCCTCTGCAGATTTCCAAGATAAGCCAAACTTGGCAAGTCCGGGGTTGCTGAGGAGGTTGTCGGCGAAGACTTCAGCCGAGGAATCATTACCCGAAGAGGGTTCACCCTTATCTTGAGCTGACGCACCCACGGTGACGTCAGTGTGTGACCCAAGGATCACAGGCACCGTTGGAGGAGCCGGATCTTCTACAACAACCGGAGAAGGAGTAATCGCCGGTGTTGTAGAAGGTTGAGGGGAAGGAGTCGGAGGAGCCGTGACAGGGGAAGCTATGGTAAGCTTCGTCTGTCGCAGGGGCTTCGCAGGAATCCCTTTCCCCTTACCCTTGATGAGAGGCTTTGCTCTGAGAATGTAGTAAATTCGGAAACATTACATCTCAGAAAGAAATTCGAGAAAGGTACAAAGGCGGAAATTGTGAATGAAAGTCACCTCTTCACAACGGGCACTTCCTTTGTGCCAACAGCCACTGTCGGAGCTTTGCGCTTCTTGAGCGCAAGGTCCGGCAATGGGACCACTTCAGTCTCCTGAGAAAAGTCAGGAGGATATCCTTCGAGTGGAGCAAGCTCCGACTCGGGGAGGTCAGCAAGCTGAAAACAGGAAAGCATATCAGCATTGCGGTATATAATTTGAAGATTGAAACACGTAAAAGGTGTACTGATGGAAGCTTACCGCTACCACGGGGTTTTCTGCCGTGTGCATATCCAGAGAAACCTCCGGAATTTTCCTCTTGATTCGCTCCTTGATCAGCCACTTGATCTGGCTTATGTAACCTTGGGCGGTGTAGGCTTTGGGGCTGATGCTGAGAGATTCTTTTTTGGAAGACGTGATGGAGTGCATCAGTCTATCCCCGTGGTACTGAAGTGGCTGATCCGACGGGAGACCCAGCATTGGACCAAGTCGGATCCCTTCAGACCCTTGTGCTTCATCAAATACTTGATCCGCCTCTTAGCGAGGATCAGATCGTCGGTGAGAGACGGAGCAGCCTCGTCCCAGGAAGGCTGGGTTGTGGTGGCTCCGTCGACAAAAGCCGGCAAAGCAGTAGCTTTGCCGGGAGCCGAAATATCCCTATGGTAGAAAAAAGTGGCTGGCCATTGTTTGACCGAGTCACTGGCAGAAATTTTGGGATATGCCCGGTCTCGTCTAATAGAAAAACTAATGGTACCGGTAATATAAGGAACACCGGCAGTAATGGAATTTCTCCGGACATGGAAATAGTACCGAAATAGAAGCAAACTCGGCCTAATGCCGAGAAAGCCCTCGCAAAGCGCAGCATATGCACTCATTTCTAGAAGAGAATTGGGAGGAAGATTGTGGAGTTGAACTCCATAGTGGTCAATCACCTCGGAGAAGAACTCCGAGGGAGGAAAGGACAAACCTCGGTCCAGATGGGTGCGGAAGTGGACGCGCTCGCCCTCGCGTGGATTGGGGACGGTTTCGCCGAAGCCGGTCCGCCAGTCGCCGGCGGCGAGAATGTAACACCCCGTCCACTCCTGGGCCCAGGGGGTGTCACTCCTGGCAGCTTAATAGGATATCTAGACTGGCCCCACAGACCAACACTAGTCTTTTATGCGCACTTTGTCCTCACTCGTGCGCACCCGGTTACCCACTTCCTGGCCGGTCACCCATCCTAGAATTGCTCTAGGCCAATCACGCTTAACCTTAGAGTTCTTTTCGAATGAGCTTCCGGAAAAAAGTTGCAACTTGTTGGTATGAGTATTCTATAAATCCTATTAAGCCATGTGCCTGGTCTCACATACACCCACCCTTTAGAAGATCGATGCCCTCATCGATCAAGCACACCCCAGGAACGTTCCCTCTTGGCACGCGTATGTGCGTCTAGTGCCGGCACATGTGCCATGCCATGTCCACTCTGGGCCACACACGCCATGCTCCACATGTCTCGCCACTAACCCGCACACACCCGTGTAATCGCAAGGGTTGGCTCTGATACCACTTGTAACACCCCGTCCACTCCTGGGCCCAGGGGGTGTCACTCTTGGCAGCTTAATAGGATATCTAGACTAGCCCCACAGCCCAACACTAGTCTTTTGTGCGCACTTTATCCTCACTCGTGCGCACCCGGTTACCCACTTCCCGGTCGGTCATCCATCCTAGAATTGCTCTAGGCCAAGAACGATTAACCTTAGAGTACTTTTCGAATGAGCTTCCGGAAAATAAGTTGCAACTTGTTGGTATGAGTATTCTATAAATCCTATTAAGCCATGTGCCTGGTCTCACAGAGAAGCCCCTCCTTCTCCACGTTTTTGAGGCCGTCTTCGTCGAGGGCGCAGGGGATCCAGATTCCCCAGAAGCTCTCCTTCTCCGCAGCTGCTTCCATCGACGCTGCTGTTGCCGCCGCCGCCAAAAAGGAAGAAGAGGATGAAGCCATTTTTTCTCCGGTGAAAAAGGTGACCTTAAAGTGGCGGCGCTAGGAGCTCTGTGGAAGGAGGACGAGGAGGCTCTGGGCGTGTGGGAAGATTGGGAAGGAAGGAACGGCAAAGGACTGGTGGGGATGAGAAGAAGAAATCTAAACCCCTTATATCCACCTACCTGCGCCAAGATTCGTGTAAACGCTACAGTGTAACCGCCACGCGTCGTGGAAAGAACTGGGAAGGGCCCGCGCAATGATTGCATCGCCTCGATCTCCACGCACGCATTGAAACGGCGCCTCGGTTCCGCGAACCGCGGACCCACCAACGGTCGTGCTGACGGAACGTCTGTCAGATGACGTGACTTGACCATGCTTGTGTCACGTAGCGTTAGAAACCAAGTTCCGGCCTAGTTTAAACGCGAGCTAGAAAATCCGAGTAACCAATTGCAAGGTCCGACTTACTTGTAAGACCCGGATCGTATTTTTTGTTGTGAAGTTTCAGGAACCTTTCAAGATTCTGCGAGCCAAAGATCAGGCTAGACGATGACAAAATCCGACTTTGGATCTTGGAGGCCTCCGGGGGCTACTGTTGGGGATATACTTTCCGGTATCCTCACAGTTCCTCACTGACCAGGGTGTCCCACTTCGGGTTAGAGCTTTGCTTCACGGGCCGCCCAGTTAGGGAGAGAAGAAGGAGTCCAATCCGACTACGGGAAGGCCCAGAAGACTTACCGACTTAGGCCCATAATGTTACTTGTAGTTCAAGATGTACTCTGTAACCAACTCTTAGTCGTAGCCGGATTGATCTTTCATGTAAACCCTAGGCCGGATATCTATATAAGCCATCCTAGGGAGAGCCTTTAAGGCATAACCTCAATAGTCTACAATCTCACATCGCACAGGCGAAACCCTTGTAACCCATATTCCGGCTCTGCCGTATTACTGGATTGCTAGCAGGAGTAGGGTCCGTCCAAAGCTAGCGGATTCGAACCTGGGTAAACTTGTGTGCTCACCATCCCGGAACACCGTACGTCTCACACCCCTCTCTCCCGCACGCCTCGAGGACCCCCTCATGGCTTACTTGTCCTCAATCCGACGACAGGCATCGTGGTACCCAAATCTTCCACAGGCAAGTCATGCTTAAGCATCTTAGGTTGATCACGGAGGATCCTGTCAATCTCATTCCTTTCTTCCATGAAGATTTCACTTTCGTGATCTTCCATAAATTGCTGCAAAGCATTGTTAGGAGCAAGAGAAATAGAAGCAAGTTGTTCAATCCTAAAATCCTCATTATGGGTTTCCTCTTCGCAAGGTTCTTTAGCAAATTTCGAAAAATTAAACTCATAAGATTCCCCATCAAACTTAGTCAAGATTTGCTCCCTCTTGCAATCAATAATAGCTCCACAAGTACTCAAGAAAGGTCTAACAAAAATGATAGGATAAGTTTTACTAGCAGCTGAACCAAGTACTAGAAAATCAGCAGGATACTTGATCTTACCACAAAGGACTTCCACATCTCGTACGATACCAATTGGAGAGATGGTCTCTCTATTAGCAAGATGAATAACCACATCAATTTCTTCCAACTCGCAAGGACTGATTTCATGCATAATTTCTCTGTAAAGCTCATAAGGAATAGCACTAGAACTTGCACCAATATCACATAAACCATAATAGCAATGATCACCAATTCTAACAGAAAGCACAGGAACACTAGCCTTTTTAGTTCTATTGGGATGTGAAACAATATTAGAAGCATCCTCACAAAAGACTATGTGCCCATCTTCTACGCTTTTAGTAACAAGGTCTTTCACAATTGCTACCACAGGTTCAATGTTTATTTGTTCATCAGGTTTTACAGTTCTTTTTTCACTTTTGGTGATTACATTAGTTACCATAGAATGGTCCTTTACCTTTTCGGGGAAAGGGATCTTCTCGATATAAGGTTTGGGTAAGATGGGTTCAATAATGCAATACTCAGCACTTCCAATAGCAGCATAGTCAACAATATCTTTGTAAGGTGCATGGTATTTGTTCCATCCCCTTTTTGGAATTTTGATATAGGAAGCAAAAGCTCTAAAGCAATTCGTAATAACTTGCAAATCAAGACCATAAATATTACTAATGTTTTGAAAATCATCAGTCCCCATAAAAGATTCAATGCATTCATAATCATAATTTATACCTGACTTTCTACCTTTGTCATTCTCCCAAGCTTCAGCATTGTCTTGAATACAGTCCAGAAGATCCCATTTAGATTCTTCTTCCATGCGAGTGAATGATCCAACACAAGAAGCATCCAATAAATCCTTGTCATGTAGAGGGAGCCTTGCATAAAAGTTGTTGATAATAATATTGTTGGGGAGCTCATGAATGGGACATTTGAGCATCAGTAACTTCAATCTCCCCCAAGCTTGAGCTGTACTCTCTCCATCAAGAGGCCAAAAGTTGTATATTTGATTCCGATCTTTATGAATCTCACTAGGAGGATAAAACTTTGAATAAAAGAGAGGCACTATTTCCTCCCATTCTAGAGCTTGACCATTCTTCAGCAGCTTATACCATTCCCCAGCTCTTCCTTTCAGTGATAATGAGAATAACTTCTTCTTAACTTGATCTGTAGTAATACCTGCACACTTGAACAACCCGCATAATTCGTGCATAAAGAGTAAATGATCATCGGGATGGATAGTTCCATCCCCAACATAGTAGTTATCCATAACACGATCAATAATTCTTGTAGGTATTTTGAAAACATCTTTCTCAGCAGGTGGTGGCTTATCTACTACCTTAGCAGTGGTAGTAGCATTACCAAATAAGAAACTCAGCGAATTATCCATAACGAAAATAAAGCAACTAGCAGAAGTAAACAATACTCATAGTAGAAGTTTCCTTTACCAGTTCCACTCTCCAATAGCGCTTCACTCCCCGGCAACGGCACCAGAAAATAGTTTTGATGACCCACAAGTATAGGGGGTGTATCTCAGTATTTTCGATAAGTAAGAGTGTCGAACCCAACGAGGAGCAGAAGGTGCTGGCTAGTGGTATGGATCAAGAATTCTCTACAAATACTTAGCAAACGGATTTTTAGGGGTTTTCGATAAAGCAAGTAAATAAGGTACGAGTAAATGAAAGACAGTAAGAATGAATGCAGCAAGTGGCCCAATCCTTTATGCAGCAAAGGACAAGCCGGTTGTATTTCTATAGATGACCAAACGTTCTCGAGGACACATGGGAAGACTGTCAAGTGCTTTCGCTTCATATAGTCGATTAATCTTCTCTAGCTTGCTAAGTGTTGTGTGGGTGAACCTGTGCTAATGTACCGCCCCATCCAAGACTAAATACATACTTGTGATTATACCCCTTGCAAACATCCGTAAGTACAAGAAAGTAATTAAGGTAGAAACCTAACCACAGCTTTAAACTCTAAGACCCTTATGACCCTTGTGCAATGGTTTCCTAACGGGGGTTCAGGTTTCTGTCACTCCGGCAACCCCTACGATTAGTAGCCAAATACACAATGCATTCCCCTAGGCCCATATAGGTGAAGTGTCATGTAGTCGACGTTCACATGACACCACTAGAAGAAGTACACCACAACTTAAATAACAATCTATTGAATCTTTCTCAACGCAACTCCACTACTAACAACAAGACTTCTCCCATGTCCTCAAGAACAAAACGAACTACTCACAAGACATCATATGGATCATGATCAGAGATGGAATAATGATGTATAACAATCTGAACATAAACAATAATTCAATGGTTCACTCAATAGCATCAACTACAAAGAGTAATCAACACCGAGAAAGTTTCCCCTATGAACTATTGCAAGATTCAACCAATTGTTACAGCAATATGGAGATGGTGATGAGGGTGCGGATGGTGATGATGGTGGTGATGATGAGGATGATGATCCTGATGAAGTCCAACTTGATGGTGGTGTTGATGGCGACGATCTCCCCTCTCCGGGAAGGAATTCCCTCGGCAGAAATCTGTCTGCCGGAGAGATCTTTCTCTCTCGGTGTTTTCTGCCCCGTAGAGGCGATGGAATCTTTCTGTGGTCACTCCCCGAGTCTTAGGGTTTCGTGGGGATGATATACTCCAGAGAGGAGAGGCTGGAGTGGGCCAGGGCGGACACACCACCTCCAGGCGCGACCTGGGCCTGCCCGCGCCATGGGATTGTGTGGGCCCCCTAGGCCCACCTCCACTCCATCTTCTGGCATCCTGAGTCTTCTGGAAAAATAGAATTTTCCATATATTTTCCCAGATTTTCTGATCTTCGCGAATTTTGCCTCCAAACAGCACCTTTTCCATCAGAATCCTGTCTGCAGCGGTCCATGCTCCAAAAGTCATCAACCATGCAAAAATAGATGAAATAACATAAGTATCACCTCTCAATACGAAATATATCAATGAATAATAGTGAATTAAGACATAGAATAGTGATGCAAAATGGACGTATCAGTACCATCTTCGCAATTTGCGTACAACAACTTTTTGTGATCCTTTTGCATGGCCTCCAACTTAAGCTTCTCCCTTTCTGTATTGCATTGTTGCTTTGCGTCAGAAATGACCCGGCCAAGACCATCAGCGGGCTCATCCGATGCCCGTTGTTCTTCTTCATTGCCGCCTCCCTCTTCTTCCTTGTCTTCCATTGCAGTATCACCGTATTCTTCAGGGGACATAGCTGTCATCATCCTCCTCTTCTTCATTTTTTTCCAGCCTAACCCCTCTTTCTCCGTGCATGGCCCAACAATAATATCCGGGCATGAAACCTGTCCGAAGTAGATGGCTTTAAAGGATTCTCGGGGTAGAGTGCTCTGGCACGTTCCGACAGTCGACGCAGGGACAAGGCATAAAATTACCCACTTTGTTTGCCTTAGCCACATCGATAAATTTATGCAGGCCTACAATAAAATCGGAATCGCGTCGGTGGCCGTACATCCATCGCATTCGCGCATCGATCTGCGTCATAATAATTAACCATTACAATCACATTGTGAATAGTGAAATGACCACCCTACATGGATACATGCAATATTTTTTGTATCAGTTACAGATAAAGAAGATAAGATTGCTAACCTCGACCGATGCTACCGTGTTGTGTGAACTTAAGTGTGGCTCGGATATTTTGTCGAACACCTTGTGTGCAATCAAAGGAAAAAAATCTAGCACCCACACCTCACACACAATCCAGCAAAATTTGGTGGCAAAGGGCAAATGGATGGGCTTATTTATAGCCAGGGGAGGGTATTTGATCCCGGTTCGTGGCATGAACCGGGACCAATGCTCCACGGAGCGCCATGTGCCACGCGCAGGGGCATTGGTCCCGGTTCATGCCACGAACTGGGATGGATGATCCAAAATGAACCGGGACCTATCTCCAGGTGGCACGAACCGGGACCGAGGCCTGTCATTGGTCCCGATTTGCGAGCCGAATCGGGACATATGGCATTTGGGTGCTGGACCAAAGACCCTTTTTCTACTAGTCTATGTGGAATCATGAAATTCGAAATTTTGGATCTAATCTAATCTAAAAGAACCGATCCGATCTTTGATCGAAACCGGGTGCCGCCCCGAGGAGAAGAGATTGATCTCCCCGGGGGCGGTGCACGATGCGGAGGTGGTGAAAGGTCTAGGATCAGTGTCGTGGGGCTAACCGCTCTGATACCATGTAGAAATTATAGAATCCCTATAATATTGTGTTATATTTGATTTGACCCTCTTGGGGGTTTTATATAGGAGTACAAACTTGGAGGGCAAGAAGCCTATGACTTGGAATACAAGATGATCTCTAAAGTCCTAGTCTATCTCTAATTGTGTACGTATCCTAACAAGATGGAGCCGCTGCTGGATGTTCCCCTACCATGCCAAGAGGCTGCGGTCTCACCGCAGGCTACTCATGCTCGCCGCCACTATGGCATGGCAGGAATGCACGCAGCGCCAAAGGCGTTCATCTCGGTCGTCGCCACTTTGTGAGATGCGAGCATGAGGGCTGCATTGGCCACCACAGCCCCTCTGCAACTACGATACCGGCCAAGAGTAAGATAGCTCATGCGCCATGCTTTTGATGTTGCAATCTCGCTTCACGCCAGCGCCGGGAGTCGACAAGGTCACATAGGAACTTGGTATTGTCGCCTTCCTAGGCTAGACGAGCGGCATCGATGTCGACGGCTGACCCGAGACTGCGAGCCCACCGGGCATCCCGACCAGGTGCCTCCATCACACCGTCCTTCTGCTTGGTCATGCGTGACATCCAAAGCTCCTGGAGAAATTCCTATATCCGGCCTTTGTGTCTTCTTTTCCCGTCGCACCAACCACTCCAACGACGCTATGGATATGGATCTTTGGTAGCATTGCGTCCTCTGCCACAATCGCCCCAGACTCTGGGTGCAGGACCTCGTCGTATCTGGTGCCTCCACTGTTCCCACCTGGTCGGCGGTATCCGAGGGCATGGATCGATGCTCTGCCACTGATTTCTACCCTCTGTTGTTTAGAGCAGATTCTTGGGACCAACCAAATCAGAGACGGGGGTTACGATCTCAAATTCTGAATACGAATCGGAAGGGATATGATGGTGGAATACCAATCGGGGTATACCCATGAAGTGGAGTCGCCAACTGGATCAAGCCGACTGAAGACAAGCCTAGAGTGGGTCGACTCGCCGAATATGGCGACTGGCGCATACTGTACCCAGACGCCTCGCCGACTGGAGGACCAAGACGACGACTCCAATAAAAAGCCCACTAGCACTTGTAAACCCTAACTGGCTGCATATATAAAGCCACCAGGGGCACCCCTTTGGGGACACATCTCCTCACGCCATATTATATCTAGTCTCCCCCATCGCCTCCGGTGACTCCATTGTAAACCAATCTATGAACATATACTGGATTGATAGCAGGACGTAGCGATCCTCCACTGAGGGGACGTGAACCTGGGTACATCGTGTGCCAATCTCGCTCCCGAATTCTCCTACGTCGCCTTGCCTCCTCTGCGTAAGCTACCCTGTAGCATCTGCCGTGGTCAATACCACAACAGTTGGCACCCACCGTGGGGCTAGCAGTGCTTGGAGGTGATGATCCAGGCAGGATCCCTCATCATCAACAACTTTCAAATTGCATCCAGGAAGAAGATCTACATCAACGAGTTCGTCATCAGCCAAAGATTGGAAAAAATAGGGTTCAATCTGAAGGACAGCTGTTCTTTTGGCAGAGCGATTAGACCAATCGTTCAAATAGTACGCGCATAGTAAAGCATGTGTAGATCAATTATAAAACATCTAGTATTTTCTTACTTTGTACCCTCCGTTTGCTTGATCAGGCATTGCACTCGCTTAAATCAGTTGATATCGTATAATTAGATATGGATATTAATCTCTCACTTTATTTTTCCTATGTACAAGGAACAAATCCTCCAAATCACATCTAGCGTGTCGTCTGATCGCCGCCCATCGTGATATCTGCAGCAGAGCACCCTGACTTGAAGAAATAATCATGCACGATCGGCTGCAATAGATGCTGAATTTTCTATCCAACCCTTTCTATTTAATTCCCACTCTCGTTGTATTGTTTATTATCAATTAATATTATATTGATCTAATTCACGTTGCTTGTTTGTATTATTTGGTGGATCATCCATGACTCCAAGATTGGATCGCCGGCGGCTTTCGTTGATCGGCGAGTACGACTGCACCAACAATGATCGGGGAGTCCGCTGCGACGACTAAGCTGCGTCGATTTGGACAAAAATCCGATTGATGCCTTCGCATGACCCGTCCCGCCACTTCTACCGTGTCCGCCATGTCAACTGCGTCGACTCCTCCCGGCTAAACGCCGCCCGGACGCTCGGGGACTCGCCATCACAGATTCGCCTGCGCGTGTCGCAAACACACCGTCCTCGTGGGGTCTCCATTCTCGGGGATTTGCCTTGCCTATCGTGGACCTGCCGCTCTCGCGGATTCTTCATGTTCACGGACTCGCTGTCGCGTACTCGCCATTGCGGGTTCGCCACACTCGGAGATCCGTTCGCCGCAAACTCTCCATGGACTCGCCACGTTCGGTGACTCGTTTATCGATGGCTCTCCATCCTATCGGCTAAACGCCAAAGCAACCCCGCCAAGCGATTTCGTCCGACCAATGGTCTGATCGAGCTCGCTACTAGTACTCACCGACACTCAACTCCTTCTGGCTAAACGTTGCACCAGTTCTCGAGGACTCGCTCGTCGGGGGCTCGCCCATCGCGAGCATGCCCATCAGGGACTCGCCACGCTCGAGGACTCTCCATCGCGCACTCGCCCAACGAGAACTCGCCACGGACATGGACTCGCCACGCCTGGCGACTCGTCCGTCTCGGACTCGCCAGGCAACTGGCTACACATTGCATGACTTCTCCATAGCATGACCTACATCCGCCGCGTCAACCCCTTGTCCGCCGCGTCGACTTCGCCCTAGCACGACCTCCGTCCGCCGCGTCGACCCCTGTCTGCCGCATCGACTTAGCCCTAGCGCGGCCTCCGTCCGCCGCGTCGACCCCGTGTCCGCCGTGTCGACTTCGCCCTAGCGCGACCTACGTCCACCGCGTCGACTTCGCCCTAGCGCAACTTCCGTCCACCGCGTCGACCCCGTGTCCGCTGTGTCGACTTCGCCAAAATGCGACCCCGTCCTCTGTGCGACCATATGTCCGCCGCGTCGACTCCGCCAAAACACGGCCTCCCTTCGCTAAAGCGTGACCTCCGTCCGATGTGTCGACCCTGTGTCCGCCACGTTGATTTCCCATAGCGCGCCTATACTTCTGCTACGTCGAATGCGTATGACGCGCCCGCTAAGGCCACCTCATCATTCGAGTCGTCAGAGAGGGTCACATGCCAAGCTGCATGGACTCACCACTGGGCGTCTCTTCCCTCCGGAAAAAATCAGTTTGCCTTTGTCAACCTTTGAAAGAGCGACTCGCAATGGTCAAGTACTGTGGACGAGGGCTCGTAAACCAAGCCTCGAACCGTCCATGAAAAACTCTAACCGAGAGCCATCATTGGAGTCGCCTTGCTCGACTAGCCTTCCAGGCCAAGACAAATGGCAGTACTACACAAACAGCACCATGTCCTTATCAACCTTAGACAGTGTGACTCGCACGTCCAAGTACTATGGACGACGACTCGCAAATCGAGCCTCGGATTGTCCAGGAAGAACGCTAAGCCGAAAGCCATCTTTGGAGTCGCCATGCAATAGGCCCCCCGGGCCAAGATGAGAGACTCTCTAACAAAAACAGCGCAATCATCGTGGACTCGCCAAACTCGGGGACTCTCCCCTCGCGGACTTGCTCACCGCGAACTCTCCCCATGTGGACTCGCCATGCTCGGCAATAATCACTACTATTTTTAGAATATGCATATCTAAATACCCTCAAGTCGCCTCAACAATCCAACTCGAGCCTCGGGGACTACTCATAGGCATACTGCGTGTGCGTGTGGTTTCACGACCGCGTCTCGCCAAGCTCGGGGACTCGCCACCGTGGACTCTCCCTCGCGTACTCAACACGCTCGGGGACTCACCACCGTGGAGTCGCCCTCGCATACTCAACACGCTCGGGGACAACCACCGCGGACTCGCCCTCGCGTACTCGCCACGCTCGGGAACTAACCACTGAGGACTCACCCTCGCATACTCAACACGCTCGAGGACTCACCACCGCGAACTCTCCCTCGCGTACTCCACACGCTCGGGGATTCGCCACCGCGGACTCGCCCTCACGTACTCGCCACCGCGGACTCGCCCTCGCGTACTCTCCACCGCGGACTCGCCCTCGCGTACTCAACACGCTCAGGGACTCGCCACCGCGGACTCGCCCTCACGTACTCAACACGCTTGGGGACTCACCCCTCGTGGACTCGTCTCGCGTATCCCCCTGCACCGACTTGGCGACTTCACCATCAATGATTTGGTGGCCTCCATGTCCTGTATGATAGCAAGTTGACAATGAAGGATATATGCCCTAAGAGGCAATAATAAAGTTGTTATTATGTATTTCTTGTATATGATAGATGTTTATTTTGCATGCTATAATTGTATTGATAGGAAATGTCAATACATGTGTGTTTAATAAACAAAAAAGTTCCTAGTTATACCTCTCTTATAGACTAGCTCGTTGAATAACAAGATGATCAAAGTTTCCTGATCATGGACATTGGATGTTGTTAATAACGAGGTCACAGCATTTGTGTAATGATGTGATGAACATTCATCCGAAGTATAGCATTACGATCAAAGTCATTATGTTTATATTGCTATAACATCATACGAAGTAATCTTAGTCCTTAGACCATGAGATCAAGTTAATTGCTAACACCGAAAGACTATCTTCATAACATCAAACGTCACACCGTAACAGGGTGACTATAAAGGTGGGTTCAGTGCTACGAAGGTGTTATGTTGAGGCTCATGGATCAAGAGTGGAATTTGGCAATCCCGATGACGGATAGATATACTCTGGTCCCTCTCGGTGATATCACATTAAGATAGCTTGCAAGCAAGTGATGTGATCACTAGAATGTTATATCACGGGAACAAGAAAAGAGTGCATGTCGGTAACGAGATCAAACTAGGTATTTGGATACCGATGATCAAATCTCGGGCATGTATTATATCATGAGACAAAGGGATTAAGTTACTAGTGTTAAAGGTTCTCACAATCACAATAGTCATCATTGAATGTGCAGGAGACAGTATGGATCTCCAGGTCTCGCTTCTGATTATTGATCTGAGAGGATTCTCAATCATGTCTGCATTATTCGAGAACCATAGGGTGATACACTTAAGGGTTGCCGGACACCATTTTGGAGCACATATGTTTCAGATGAAAGAATTGCAAAGCGCAGGAATTGTTTCGATAGAAACCGGAATTGTTTCGGGTGAAATTGCAGAAAGTGGTTCTGCATGTGATATTGAATGTTGCAAGGGGTTTTATGTGAATTTTTATTAATTAAAGTAATTAACAAAATTCTGAATAAATTAAATAAAAGAGTTTTATTAATTGAGAGTTGCATTAAATTTGGTGGAAATTTAATGCATGTGAGTGGAATTTTGGGTGGAGTCAAAATTGATGTGAGTGGAGCTTCCACCACATGAATGAGGAAGAGGTGGGGTCACCCCCTTGGCTACCGGCCATGGGAGGGGAGGAGCCCACCTATCCTATAAAAGCCCCCCTCTCCTCCCTCACAAAGTACACCTCCTCGTGAAGGATCTCTCTCCCCCTCTAGATATTCCTCCATGGTCTCGGATTAGTGAGATACATGTTCCCGGTGGCCTTGCGTCTGGAAGGAGTTGCTGCTTCCGCTGATTCGCTGGAGCGAGGAGGTGGAGGTTGTCCGGTGGCTTGAACGTGTGTGCGAGGATGGATGCGCTGCTAATTTGCGGCGCAAGGACTTTCACACGATCTTGAGATCGGCAAGCGTATGACTACATCATCCACGAGTTCCAACTCGTTAACAAAACTCTATTGTCTTCGAGGGTAAGTTCTCTATGGATGTATATCCACCCATTGCTCTGTATCTAGTAGATAGATCTTGGCGTATAGTTCTCATCGTAGGATTTTTTTTTGTTTTCTATGCTGCAAACCAAACAAACAAAGCGCCGACCAAACTTCTCCAAAGGGCGACTCCACCCTGTGGCGACTCACCTGGTGCGTCGACTCGCCTTGACGAATGAACTACTTCATATGCTATTTCTCTATTTCAGGATCTTGCCAATGACTCGCCATCGACTCCGCCCTAAAATCGCATGTGCTGATTCATTAGCGTGAAGTCATCGCCAAGTCCCAGACGCGCTCGGGGACTACTAATGGGGGAATACCAATCGGGGTATACCCATGAAGCAGAGTCGCCAGCTGGATCAAGCCGACTGAAGACAAGCCTAGAGTGGGTCAACTCGCCAAATATGGCGACTGGCACATACTGTACCCAAACGCCTCGTTAACAAAGCTTTGTTGTCTTCAAGGGTAAGTTCTCTATGGATGTATATCCACCCGTTGCTTGTATCTAGTAGATATATCTTGGCGTATAGTTCCCATCATAGGAATTTTTTTGTTTTCTATGTTGCGAACCCAACAGTGGTTTCAGAGCCTGATCTATGCGTAGGTGCTTTGCACGGGTAGTACACATATGTTT
Organism: Avena eriantha; assembly: GCA_910589775.1. NCBI lineage: Eukaryota > Viridiplantae > Streptophyta > Magnoliopsida > Poales > Poaceae > Avena > Avena eriantha. Next base: position 195,510,048 of record OU342740.1, on the reverse strand, counting down.
ATATGTGGGCGATGATGATCATGTTATTGCATCTTCTATGTATTTTGGATATTGGTGGCATAGTGGGATGAAGCGGCCCGGACCAACTTTATGTAGGGGTTCCGCGCATAAAAACAATAAATTTTACTCTACGCCCCTGAACCCCTGAAGCTGCCAGGACCTATCTATTAGTAATACAGTAACATGAGGGGATTTTCACGAATTTACCCTCGAAGACCGAAAAGCGTTGTCAACGCTCAGGAGAGCGTGATTGATGTAGACAAGCCGAAGCCGACCTCAAGGTCGTGATGAAGTCCTTGCACTCCTTCTGGCTCTAATGACTTGAGTGCCTCAAGTGTGACACCTCGTGGTATTTACACACGTCCGGTGCCTGACGATGACTCCCGCTTCCCCGATCCAGCAGCAGTTGCGGACGTAGAGCTCCCGGATCCGAATCCCGCAGTGCGACGGAGCTCCGCGGTGAAGATGTCTCTCGCTCGTGCAGTCCAGACTTGGGACCACGGTCACGAGAGAGAGGGGGGAGAGAGAAAATATCAATTAGAGGTCCTCCCAAAAGTGGGGACACCTTTATTGATTATTGGGTTGTATTTTCTAGGCCAAATACCCCACCTTATATAGGGGGAGGGGAGGTACTACCTCCCCTCAAGTCCCGGGGTGGGACTAAAGGAGAGGAGAGGGTGGGGAGGCCGCCGGCCACCCCTAGTGGGCCCCACGGGGGGGGCAAGGCCCAGCCGGCCACCCCCCTTTGGTCCTCCTCCCTCTCTCCTTTCCCTAATGGGCCCTCTCCCTCCGGAAATTGGCCCATTAAGCCTTTTGACCTTTTAATTGATTTTCTCTTTATTAAATAATTATGAATAAATGATTAAATCAATATTTAACATTCATTCACACATTATCTAATCTCCGTGGCCATGGAACACCTTCCACCTCCACTCCGGACATCCTCCGGGCTTACCGAAACCCTTCCGGTTTTCTCCCTTCTTTTCTTCAGTGATTCTACCGATCCTATAAACACTCTCTAAGCATCATCAAGCCCTTAAGCGTGATACCCTACGGTTCGGGAACACTCCAGACATGGTCAGGACATTCCCGCACCAATGATCAACAGAGGGACCTGGATGGCCATGTGACCCCTGTGCGCTCCACGAAGATCTTTCGTCGTTTGAACCGGGACAGTCGTGTCTTATTCCCTTTGTCATTCGATACTTGCATTGCTCGAGATCTGATCATTGACATCACCATGTCGGGTTCAATCTCGTTACTGAACAATTCTACTTAACTCGTCCCGACAAGTGATATCCCTGTGATCCAATCACACGCTGCGCAGCTATTGGATAGAACTTCTCCGAGTGGACCCTTGAGTATCTTCCCGTCACATGGATGGACAAATCCCGCTCTCGACATATATTGCCTCTACGGTTTCCTCCGAATACCTGAACACACCTTTATAACCACCGTTTTACCATATGGCGTTTGATGATATCTAAGCACCCTCGGGAGACAGTGATTGATATAGCCTCATGGTCTAAGGAATAGTCTACAAGGATCCATTTCTAATCATCGTAACTTGAACTTCGTGGCATGATCGGGTCACGATGTTTAGATTGGGTATTGGTTCATCATCTCATTCTCCGATTGAGATGACCTCATTTCCAACTGGCATAAATGCCGCATGATCAGGAAACATGATCATCTGTTGACCAATGAACCAGTGACTAGAGTTTCACTGGGAACCTCTAGTTGTTTGTATATCACACGTGTATTGATGTTTCCACTCAATACAGTTATAGCATGATATAAAACTTAATCATAAACTATATGAAATATGATAATAGTCCTTACTACTATTTGTCTCTAGGGCATATTTCCAACACTTTACATGTTATCGCACATGAGACCGGTTCCACGACTGACATGGAACTAGTTTTGCATAAGTGGCTGGCGAGTGTCTGTCGCTCCTACTATAGTCATTATCTGGTTTACAACGATTTGCTAATAAGTTGGTTATCCTCGTTGTGGTTCCATGTTCGTAGGTAAGAACGGTTCTATCTCCGAAAGCCCTAAGCCACGTAAAACTTGCAATGGATAAATTAGAGGCGTCTAGTTTAGATAGTTGCTGGGCTAGTATCTTGATATGGTATTGTTGTAAATAGATGTATGATAGATACTCTTATAACACACTTAACATGTAGACCTTGGCCTTACACACAAAGGAATGATAAAGATCATACCACGATGCATATGATAGAGATCAAATGCATGGACTATATCATCCCACTTTACACATTAGATGTTTGCATCTTATATTGCTAGTTTGGCGCTTTTGGTAGCATTGTAAGATGATCCCTCATTTAGATATCAAGATAAAATGTGTTCTTCCTTAAGTATGCACCGTTCTATGGATCGTGTTTCGAGAAATCACGTGATGATCGGGTGTACTCGACTCTACGCTTTCATACAAGGGATGTAAGACAGTTTTACACACGCGAATACTAAGGTTCTTACTTGGCGAGCCTAGCATGTACAGACATGGCCTCGGAACACGGACCAAAATGTTAAGAATGAGTCATATAGTTGATATGATGCCCATATAGATGCTCTCCTTTGAAGCTACACCGACTCACGTGATGATCGGACTTGGTGTAGTGGATTTAGTTCATGTAATCACCAAAAAGACACGAGGGGTGTCATTTTTGAGTGGGAGTTCATTAGTAATTTGGATTAGTTGAACTCAATCTATCATAAACTTAGTCTAAATAAACTTTACAAATTCTATTATAGATGGCACCACCTGCTTTTAATTTCAATGTGTTCATGGAGAAAGAGAAACTTGTTGTGAATGGTAGCAACTTCACCAACTGGGCTATGAATTTGAGGAGTCTCCTCACTGCTGCTCAAAAGCAATATGTGCCAGAGGCACCACTAGACCCCCCACCAGCTCCTGATGCCCTTGACGAGGAAAAGAATGTCTATGTAAATCATCAGGAGGACCACAACTTAGTTCATTGCGGCATACTATATGGGCTAGAGCCAGAACTTCAAAAGCGTTTTCAAAATGGCAATGCCTTTGATACCATGGGAGAATTGAAAATGATTTTCGATACCCATGCTACCGTAGAGAGTTATAATGCTTCTGAAAAGTTCTTTAGCTGCATGATGGAGGAGAACAGCTCCGTAAGTGAGCACGTACTCAAAATGTCTGGGTACGCCGATAAGCCTGTGTCCTTGGGAATAACGATTCCCATTAACTTAGGCATACATCGTGTTCTCCAATCTCTGCCACCTAGCTACAAGAGCTTCATGATGAACTATAACATGCAGGGCATGAAGAAGTCTCTTCCCGAGCTTCTGTCAATGCTTAAGACTACAGAAGTGGAGATTAGGAAAGAACATCAAGTGTTGATGATCAATAAGACCACCGGTTTCAAGAAGGACAAGAAAGGCAAGCAGAAGGGAAAGAAGGGTGGAAAATCTGTTGCCGCACCTGAAAAGAAATCCCGAGCTAGCCCTAAGTCTAATACCGAGTGCAACTATTGCAAGGGGACTAGCCATTGGAAACGCAACTGCCCCAAGTATTGGGCTGACAAGAAGGCCGGCAAGGCAAACAAAGGTATATGTGATGTACATGTTATTGTTGTGTACTTGACTAGTAATCGCAGTAGCACCTGGGTATTTGATACGTGATCGGTTTCTAATATATGTAACTTGATTCAGGGGCTACGGAACAAGCAACATCTAGCAAGGGATGAGGTCACGATGCGGGTCAGCAATGGATCAAGAGTTGATGTGATCACCGTCGGAATGCTGCCTCTCCATATGCCATCGGGATTAGTTATAAATCTGAATAATTGTTATTTGGTGCCTACACTAAGCATGAACATTGTATCCGGATCGTGTTTGATGCGAAGTGGTTATTCCTTTAAATCTGAAAACAATGGTTGTTTGATTTATATGAATGATATCTTTTATGGTCATGCACTTGTGTTGAATGGTTTATTTCTGTTAGATCTCGATAGTAGTATTACGCATGTTCATAATGTTGATGCTAAAAGGATTAAACTTGATAATGATATATCTGCATATATGTGGCACTGCCGTCTAGGTCATATTGGCATTAAACGCATGAAGAAACTCCATTCTGATGGACTTTTGGAATCACTTGATTTTGAATCATTTGATACATATGAGCCATGCCTTATGGGCAAGATGACTAGAACGTTATTTTCCGGTTTAATGGAACGGGCGACATATTTATTGGAAATCATACATACTGATGTGTGTGGACCAATGATTGTGTCGGCGCGAGATGGATATCATTATTTTGTTACTTCCCCGGATGATTTGAGTATATACGGGTATATCTATATGATGAAACATAAGTCTGAAACCTTTGAAAACTTCAATGAATTTCTGAATGAAGTGGAAAATCATCGTAACAGAAAGATCAAATTTCTGCAGTCCGACCGTGGAGGAGAGTATCTTAGTTACGAGTTTAGCACACATATGAAAGACTGTGAAATAGTTTCACAACTCACGCCTACCGGAACACCACAACGTAATGGTGTGTTGGAACATCGTAATCATACTTTATTGGATAAGGTTTGATCTATGATGTCTCTGACTGACTTGCCACTGTCATTTTGGGGTTATGCACTGGAAACCGCTGCATTCACTTTAAATCGGGCACCATCTAAATCCGTTAAAACGACATCGTATAAATTATGGTTTGGAAACAAACCTAAGCTGTCATTTCTTAAAGTTCGGGGATGTGATGTTTATGTGAAGAAACTTCAGCCGGATAAACTCGAACCCAAAGCGGAAAAATGCGTCTTCATAGGATACCTTAAGGAAACGATTGGGTATACCTTCTATCACAGATCCGAGGGCAAGATTTTTGTTGCCAAGAATGGATCCTTTTTTGAGGAGTTTCTCACGAAAGGTGTGAGTAGTCGGAAGGTAGATCTTGAAGAGGTTATTGAACCTTCTCTTCATGAAATGGCGAGTAGCGCAGCACCGGAAGTTGTTTCGGAGTTGACTTCACCTAATGATATTGATCATGAAACTCCGAAAGAGGACACTACCGAACCTCGCAGGTCAAGCAGGACACGTGCAACTCCTGAACTGTACGGAAATCCTGTTATGAATTTCATGATTGATGAAATAGATGACCCTGCGATGTATGAAAAAGAGATGATGAGCCCGGATTCCAACAAATGGTTAGAAGCCATGAAAACCAAGATGGAATCCATGTATGAAAACCAGGTTTGGACCTTGGTGGACTTACCTCACGATCGAAAGGCTGTTGTGAATAAATGGATTTTCAAAAGAAAAACTGATGTTGATGGTAATGTGACCATCTATAAAGCCCGACTTTTCGCAAAAGGGTTTCGACAAATTCAAAGAGTTGACTACGATGAGACATTCTCTCCCATAGCGATGCTAAAGTCTATTAGGATTATGTTAGCAATTGCTGCATATTCCGATTATGAAATATAGTAGATCGATGTCAAAACGGCGTTCCTCAATGGTAATATTGAAGAAGAGTTGTATATGATACAACCTAAGGGTTTTGTCGATCCTAAGGCTGCTGATAAGGTATGCAAGCTTCAGCGATCCATCTATGGACTGAAGCAAGCATCCCGGAGTTGGAATCTCCGCCTTGATGAGGTGATCAACGAGTTTGGATTTGTCCAAACTTATGGAGAGGCTTGTATTTACAAGAAAGTGAGTGGGAGCAATGTGGCATTTCTGATACTATATGTGGATGACATATTATTGATTGGAAATGATATAGATCTTTTAAATAGTGTTAAAAGTTATCTAAACATCAGATTTTCGATGAAAGACCTTGGTGAAGCTTCATATATATTAGGCATTAAAATCTAAAGAGATAGATCAAGACGCCTAATTGGGCTATCGCAGAGTACATACCTTGATAAGATATTAAAGAAGTTTAATATGGATGGAAGTAAGAAGGGGTTCTTACCTATGTTGCAAGGCAAGACATTGAGTAAGACTCAAAGTTCGGCTACGGCAGAATAAAGAGAGATAATGGATAAGATCCCCTATGCCTGAGCCATAGGCTCTATAATGTACGCCATGCTATGTACAAGACCGGATGTGGCACATGCTATTAGTTTGACTAGTAGGTACCAATCTGATCCAGGTTCGAAACACTGGATAGCGGTCAATAATATCCTTAAGTACTTAAGAAGAACTAAGGATATGTATTTCTCTTGAACATAGCAGCAGTTAGTTGGAGGAGTTCCAAATAACCTGTGGTGGCTGGATCAACGACGGAGGTGGAATATGTTGATGCTTCAGAAGCGGCGCATGAAGCAGTTTGGATGAAGGAGTTCATAACGGAACTAGGTGTGGTTCCTAGTGCATTTGACCCAATGGTGATCTATTGTGACAACAATGGAGCCATAGCCAACGCCAAGGAACCAAGGTCTCACAAGAATTCCAAGCATATTAAGCGCCGGTTTCACTCCATCCGCGATCAGGTCAAGGATGGAGATATAAAGATTTGTAAAGTACACACGGACCTAAATGTAGCAGATCCATTGACTAAAGTTCTCCCTAGGGCAAAACATGATCAACACCAGAACTCCATGGGTGTTAGATTTATCACTATGTGAACTAGATTATTTTCTCTAGTGCAAGTGGAAGACTAAAGGAAATATGCCCTAAGAGGCAATAATAAAGTTGTTATTATGTATTCCTTGTATATGATAGATGTTTATTTTGCATGCTATAATTTTATTAATAGGAAACGTCAATACATGTGTGTTTAATAAACAAAAAAGGTTCCTAGTTATGCCTCTCTTATGGACTAGCTCGTCGATTAACAGGATGATCAAAGTTTCCTGATCATGGACATTGGATGTTGTTAATAACGAGGTCACATCATTTGTGAAATGATGTGATGAACATTCATCTGAAGTATAGCATTATGATCAAAGTCATTATGTTTATATTGCCATAACATCATACAAAGTAATCTTAGTCCTTATACCATCAGATCATGTTAATTGCTAACACCGGAAGAGTATCTTGATAACATCAAACGTCACACCGTAACAGGATGACTATAAAGGTGGGTTCAGTGCTACGAAGGTGTTATGTTGAGGCTCATGGATCAAGAGTGGAATTTGTCAATCCCGATGACGGATAGATATACTCTGGTCCCTCTCGGTGATATCACATTAAGATAGCTTGCAAGCAAGTGATGTGATCACTAGAATGTTATATCACTGGAACGAGAAAAGAGTGCATGTCGATAACGAGATCAAACTAGGTATTTGGCTGATCGAATCTCGGACATGTATTATATCATGAGACAAAGGGATTAAGTAACTAGCGTTAAAGGTTCTCACGATCACAGAAGTCATCGTTGAATGTGCAGGAGTCAGTATGGATCTCCAGATCCCGCTTCTGATTATTGATTTGAGAGGAGTCTCAATCATGTCTGCATTATTCACGAACCGTAGGGTGACACACTGAAGGGTTGCCGGACACCATTTTGGAGAACATATGTTTCAGACGAAAGAATTGCAAAGCGCAGGAATTGTTTCGGGTGAAATTGTAGAAAGTGGTTCTGCATGTGGTATTGAAATGTTGCAAGGGGTTTTATGTGAATATTTGTTAATTAAAGTAATTAACAAAATTCTGAATAAAATAAATAAAAGAGTTTTATTAATTGAGAGTTGCATTAAATTTGGTGGAAATTTAATGCATGTGAGTGGAATTTTGGGTGGAGTCAAAATTGATGTGAGTGGAGCTTCCACCACATGAATGAGGAAGAGGTGGGGGCACCCCCCTTGGCCGCCGTCCATGGGAGGGGAGGAGCCCCCCTCTCCTATAAAAGGCCCCCCTCTCCTCCCTCACAAAGTACACCTCCTCGTGAAGGATCTCTCTCCCCCTCTAGATATTCCCCTATGGTCTCGGATTAGCGAGATACATGTTTCCGGTGGCCTTGCGTCTGGAAGGAGTTGCTGCTTCCGATGATTCGCTGGAGCGAGGAGGTGGAGGTTGTTCGGTGGCTTGAACGTGTGTGCGAGGACAGATGTGCTGCTGATTTGCGGCGCTAGGACTTCCACACGATCTTGAGATCGGCAAGCGTACGACTACATCATCCACGAGTTCCAACTCGTTAACAAAACTCTGTTGTCTTCGAGGGCAAGTTCTTTATGGATGTATATCCACCCGTTGCTCTGTATCTAGTAGATAGATCTTGGCGTATAGTTCTCATCATAGGAATTTTTTTTTCTATGCTGCGAACCCAACAGACAAGGCGCCGACCAAACTTCTCCAAAGGGCGACTCCACCCAATGGTGACTCGCCTGGCACGTCGACTCGCGTTGACGAATGAACTACTTCATGGAGCTCGCTAATGACTCGCCATCGACTCCACCCTAAAATCGCATGCGCCGATTCATTAGCTTGAAGTCATCGCCAAGTCCCAGACGCGCTCGGGGACTACTGATGGGGGAATACCAATCAGGGTATACCCATGAAGCGGAGTCGCCAGCTGGATCAAGCCGACTGAAGACAAGCCTAGAGTGGGTCGACTCACCGAATATGGCGACTGGCGCATACTATACCCAAACGCCTCGCCGACTGGAGTCCCAAGACGACGACTCCAATAAAAAGCCCATTAGCACTTGTAAACCCTAACTGGCTGCATATATAAAGCCACCAGGGGCACCCCTTTGGAGACACATCTCCTCACGCCATAATAGATCTAGTCTCCCCCATCTCCTCCGGCGACTCCATTGTAAACCAATCTATGAATATATACTGGATTGATAGCATGACGTAGCGATCCTCCACCGAGAGGACGTGAACCTCGGTACATCGCGTGCCAATCTCGCTCCTGGATTCTCCTACGTCACCATGTCTCCTCTACGTAAGCTACCATGTAGCATCTGCCGTGGTCAATACCATGACAGGAAACGATGTTAATAACGGTGTCAGCCAGGATGACCGCGTCATCTGCATTGTCTGATCAATATGTACCCGTTGCAGGCGAGCCTTGGTGGTTGCCGACTTGGACTTGGTGTGCAACCTCGTTGAATCGAGGTGCGGGAACAATTGCTTCGACAGGAATCGAGATGATTTCGAGAGGAGACATTGTGGCCCGATGGTAGATCCGTTTTGATGTCGCTTGTATATATCTTGTAGGAGTAGTCTACGCGATCGATTCCGGAGTGGTACCCTAGGTGCGGACGGAACAAAACCGATGGAATCCGAACAAAGCACAACCTATCGCTCAAGCAATGGCAGGATAGGACTCATGTCGTTAGAGATGCCTCGCGGGATGCATGGAGGGTGTACGGAACATTGTAAAAAACATTTTTACGGGTGGTGTTGCTAGAAATATGTATTTTGGTGGGAGGACAAATCTGTCAAAAAAGTGTTGGACCGCAAGAAACATTCCGTCATTTATTATAAGTATATAACACAAATGTCCGTGTGAGGTTAAAGAAAATTGATTGAAAAATGTCGGCATGAACAAATATTGCCCCAAAGTCGGATTGAAATATGTCGGCATGAACAAAAATTGCCCCAAAGTCGGTCGGCTTGTAAACCTAGTCTCAATTCGTCTTTCCGCCTTAATTTTTATTTACGTTTATAGTTCATTGATTTTCTATTTGGAGCAATATTAGTGATACGTCTATACCTAATGTTGATGGAATAGAGCAGAAAAAGTTGTAACGTTTGTTTTGCCCGACAAGAGGTGTATTATTAGCAATCCATTTTCCTTTGTGATGATCTATTGTTGCTATCAGCTACGTAGTAGACTGTCTCTCTCTCTGCTCAAACCACCAACCTCGAGAGTATCCCTCTGCTCCATCCCTTCGAAGCAGCACGCTGGCGTGTTAGTGGCCGAGATTAATTAGCTAACAATCTCATGTTTAATTAGGCATCATCAACATCCCGACCTCGAGAGTACTCTGCATTTCCCTTCGCATAAGCACGCTTAGCGCCGTCCCCCTCAATCCATAGGGTAGGGGCAGACTGTCGCGTCACAGATATGCGTCGAGGCATTGCTCTCTCTCATTGACCCATCTTTATGCTAGCTGCATCTTATTTTCTGGACGGCTCGCGAATACTGATGGAAATAAAACGTATATAAACTGGTCGGACTCAGTACAAGGGAGCAATGTGTGACTGTTAAATGCCACATGATTTATCTAGTTGATGAGATGATGAGGTGTAGCCTTCAGACGGGGACGGGCGTCGTGACAGTCTGTGGCCCATAGTAGAATGACACGGCGATTTGAGTGGCCCATAGTAGGACGACACAGCGATTTGATGCGGAGCAGGCCTAGCAACGCTGGGTCGGATAGCATAAATGTCCGTGCGTTGCTACGGCTAAACAAAAGTCCTAGATATGGAGCCGATAGTCTTTTAAAGTTGCAGAAAACTTGTCAAGAAGTTACAAAAACCACCAACAAATTTGGTTGGCTAACAATCAAACATGTCGATACTTCTTAGCTACTTTTGAATATTAGTTAAGAGAGAATGTTATAGATGGAAATACAAAATCTGTAGGCATCCTAAATAGTAAGCAAGAACCACTTCAAATAAATCTAACCTAGAGTGGTCACTTTTTTTATAAAGAACGTCTAAAAAGGGCCTAACGATGTACGGCCTAAAAAGAAATTTATCCTCTGAACTTGTCGTAAATTGATCTTATATGAAAAAGAGGATATATGATTTCAGACGTTCTTTATAGAAATTTATCTCGTGCTTATAAGATGTACATTGACCTTAGTTCATATAAGCGCTAAGCCTAGCGATTGTCTATTTGTCTATCATATAAGCGCTTACATACATGGAGTAACTCGCTTCTTAAACGCCCAGGTAAGAGCGTGTGCAACCTATGTTTAGTACAAGCTCCTGGACAAAATACACTAATTTTCTCCATCGCCTTCTGACTTCCCGATGGGCAGCACCTACACGCGTCAGCGACGACCTCGTTTGCTCGTGCCATCCAGAATTCCATATGCGGCCAGCCACGTTGAGGCCTCTGCCTGGGTCTCACTGTTCGCGCGCTCACGGCCTGCGGCGCAGACGCCTCCATCCACAACTACTCCGGGGGCGGCGGGCCAGCTAGAACGACTGCCCATCTCCCTTATGGCTACCGCTGCTACCTTCTCTCCTCCGGCGAGCGACTGCCCCTCTCCCCTATGGCTACCACTGCCACCTCCTCTCCTCCGGCCCTCCATTCCTCTCTCTCTCCCCCATCTGTCTCCTTTCCCCGCTTCAGATTCAGACTGGGGCGCGTCACACCAGAAACAGTGTGGTCGTCGCCTGGATATGAGCTCCCGCGCCCCTCCTGCTCCACCCCTCTCCAACAACATCGAACTTTAGCATCAAGCGCAGGACCGGCGGTGGCGTAGACGAGCGTGCGGGAGAGCGCCACCGAGAAGAGATCCCCTGGCAGGCGCACAATCTCGCAAGCCTCCTCCATCGATTCCTCTGTCACTGTTTTTCTAGATCGAGATTCCAGCGTGAGAGAAACAAAGGGAGGAAAGAGAGTCGCACGTACGGCCGCACGGGTAAGAACGGATAAAAAACGTGAACCGTTTTTACCCACTTAACTGCGGCATCGGTGGGTAAATTGATGTTTTCAGCGAGGGCAAAATGGTAAAAACAGGAAAGACGAAAGGAAAACCACCTCTACACTTTTTATATAGTAGATATATAGTAGAGATAGATATAGATTAGATAATATATTCCCTCCAATCCAAATTAATTGACTCGAATTTGTCTAGATTTGGATGTGTTTTAATGCTAGATACATCCGACTAGAAGATCTTGAGTCAATTAATTTGAATCGGTGAGAGTAGATATATCTAAAGATGTAATTTGTGCCACCCGAGAATTACCTCAAAAATCAGATTTGATTAGCCACATGATTAGCTTAATAAGCCATTGAGCACCGTAGATCTTTTTACCGCGTCCATATAAAACTATTCCCGTAAAACCCTATCACGCCGCCTCCCCGCATCACCCCCAAATATAATATAATATATATAGATTAGGGTTGCACCTCGCATCTGGACAGTTCAATGCTAAGATCGTTGCATGATTGGTGTTGTAGCCGCAGGGGAGCCTGACAACGGGAGAGGCATGGGTGCGAGCGGCACTACGACAGGGAGGCGATGCAGGCCGTGCGTCGTCTCCTGCGACCGTTCCACGCCATCTCCATCTCCTACGACTGCCTTCGCCGCGTGCCGTATGTCGCCGTAGTCATAGATGATGGAGAGCCACTGACGGACAACACCGTCCTCGTGCGCACCAGAGGTGAGCCCCGACCCAATCCTGCACCCCTCTACCACCCACTCCATCCCTAACCTCCATCGGTTTGGGGAGGCAAACGAAGCGGCAGCCATTGGCGAGATCCATCGGCGAGCATCCTAGGCAACGATCCACATCCAGCCACGGACAGGAGTCCACCGGCAACCACCGCTGTGGCCGCCTCCAACCCTAGCCGCCTCCAACCCTAACCGCCCCAGCCTCTAACCCTAACTGCCTCCACCACAACAACGATGATGATGGAGATGGTCGGCAAGCACGGGAACGGTGGAGGCTGTTTCCCCATTTGTAGGTACGGTTGCCCTTCTCGATCCCCTTTTTTTGGATGCATCAACCTATTTCACCTCGCTTTCTCTCTCGCACGCATCACCACTCTCTCTCTCTTCTTTCTCAGGCAGCGACGATGACGAGGACTCAAGACGTGGGACTAGCGGTGGTGGATTCCTCTTCTCGCCTGTGCAGGTACGATGCTCTTATCGATCTATTTTCTGGTCCATGTCAACCACGGTAGTCCCTCTTCCACTCTTCTCTCCTTCTCCTACCTAACCAACTGTTTCTTTGTCTCTTTCAAGCGTAGACGACAAGAGGATGGAGGCCCGCATCGACCATGGTACTGACTCGACCAGTGTGCAGGTACTCCCTCACAACTTCCCTGCCCTTTTCTCTTCTCGGATAGGAATGGTTGTGGCGCGGTACTACATGCCTCCTCAGGGGCAAAGCTAGAAACAACACAAGGCTGGTGCTATACTGGCTTAGTGGTGCTAGTTTTCTATAATTCTAATATTCGTAGCCTTCAAATTAATGTATTCTCCTTGTAATGACTGTGCTAAGGGTGGTGCTATAGCACGGGTAGCACCATGCCTAGCTCTGTCGCTGTGCCTCCTTCGTGCTTAGCGTGGTGCTTCTGCCGGCGGTGATTTTATGCTTTGTTGCATGCATCGACGGAGCATACAACACAGGGGGAAGTGGGGAGTCAAGTGTTGCGTAAGGTAGGCGAATTCTCTGTTTGTGTTTGCGAGATTTTTCTTTGATTTGTTGGGTTTGTGAGTTGACGTCCTTTTGCTTTTGGCTTCTAGGAAGCTTTGGCTGTGGTGGCTTGCCAGCTAATGGGCATGTCCCTCGAGCCGAGATGGTTGTCAGAGTTGCAGCGGCGCCCGAGGAGAGAAGGAAGGCAAGTGATTATGTGCTCTCCCAGTTTGCGAAAGGCTGTGTAGAAGTGGGGCGATGAAACGCCACTCGATGAACATCTGCCATCCATCAAATCTTCTCTAAATCTCTTTCCTTCCTGTACCCCTACTAATTTGATGCATCTAAAATGCATTTGTACATTCTTGGAGCTAATTCGGTTAGCTAACTGAAATGCAGGTATCGTCTTAGCTTCAGACCTTGAAGGCTAATCTAATAGAGTTCTCTTTTGCCAACCACGTTCGTGGTGTGCCTTCTCCTAGATGACTTCCATTGCTTAAGTTCAGTATATTGCTTCACTTTCTTAACCATGCTATTCCTGATGAGGACATCCCTATACTTACACCCACCCCTACTACTGAAGATGTTCCAGTTGTTGCAAAGAAGGATCAGTCCAATGAGATTAGAATTGGACCCATTACAAGATCTCGTGCTAAGCTACTTGAACAACATGTGAATTCACTCCTAAATGAATCTGGTACTTTAATTGATGAGAACTTTATACTACCTAAGTCTATGCATTATGTATAATCAGGTTCCTTGGAGAAATAAGCATGGCGTGGGATGGAGAAGGGCTACAAGAGAAGCCCAGCATGATGATTGTTGGGGATATACTTTCCGGGTATCCTCACAGTTCCTCACTGACCAGGGTGGCCTACTTCGGGTTAGAGCTTTGCTTCACGGGCGACCGAGTTAGAGAGAGAAGACGGAGTCCAATCCAGCTACGGGAAGGCCCAGAAGACTTACCGACTTAGGCCCATAATGTTACTTGTAGTTTAAGATGTACTCTGTAACCAACTCTTAGTCGTAGCCGGATTGATCTCTCCTGTAAACCCTAGGCCGGATATCTATATAAGCCGTCCTAGGGAGAGCCTTTAGGGCACACCCAATACTTTAGACCCTCAACTCGCACAGGCGATACCATTGTAACCCATATTCCGGCTCTGCCGTATTACTGGATTGCTACCAGGAGTAGGATCCGTCCAAAGCCGGCGGATTCGAACCTGGGTAAACTTGTGTGCTCACCGTCCCGGAACACCGTACGTCTCACACCCCTCTCTTCCGCACGCCTCGAGGACCCCCTCATGGCGTACTTGTCCTCAATCCGATGACAGTTGGCGCCCACCGTGGGGCAAGTGAGCTTCGGATCTGCGTTCCGAGCGGAATCTGCAAGAATCGGAATCGGCGAGACCATCGTCGTCGGTCGCATCCTCTACGCCAGCGACGTCCCTCTCATCATTCTCGACGAGACTTGGATTCCGTCTAGGGAAGCCGTGACTGCCTATACAATCATGTCTTTTGGCGAGATCGATGTTTACATCGGTTTCGCTGAACCTGCCCAACCCACCCCAGCGGTGATGATAGAGGCAGAAGAATCTTCTAGGTCCCCTTTGTCCATGGAGGCGGCAGAGTTTCGGATCTCAGAAAACCCTAATCCGATCCAGCCCACACCAGTTGCGGAGATAGTGGAGAAATCCGAGCCTGAAGAAGACCTCACGGTCCAAGTCGAATCTGGAGTGGATCTCCCTGGAGAAGCCGGATCCCAGATCGACCCACCCGTGGAAGTCGAACTCCAGGAGGAGCATATCAACGACACTGATTCCGGCTCTGACGATGCCGGGACAGACATGCCTTTCCTCAGGTACACACTAAGATGTATGATACTACAAGGCGCAAGCGCATATGCAATCCTCGAGACCATTAAAAGTTTCGACATGGCTGATCGCGAAAGCCGCAGGTACCTCAGGAAGCACGCGTCGCACTTCGTCGGATATGTTGGATCCGGATCCGGCTCTGCCGATGCTGGAGAAAACACCGATTCGGTGCTGGAGGCAATTGGAACAAACGCCGACGTCCCCGCATCCTCGGATGAATCTATGATGTCGGCAGATTTCCGAAAGTTCTCCGCAGAATATGAAGAGGAGTACAACTCCAAAGCTGCAGAAGAAGGAGAAGCCATGGATGAAGGATCCGGGGAACACTCTCCCAACGCGCAGGATGACATGCACGTCGGAGATAATCTCGAGGTCCAGATGTCCGAAAGTACCGATCAGAGCTTGACTCCGGGAAACGGACCCAAAGTCGTCTTTGCTACCGGCGCTGCCAAGAAGGCAAAGAAGAAGAACAAGACCCCGGCAAAAGACCCCCTCACAGAGGAGGTAATCGCCGAGGAATACGAGGAAGACTCGGATGGAGCACTTATCCCAGACGAGCCGAAAAAAGAGGCATCGGTGGATGGACACGTGATCACTGAAGGGCCGCCTTAACCACACCTATCCCTACAGCTGTAGAACTTACTGCAGATGAGCTGGACGAAAGGGCCTAGGCTCTAGAAGTGCGTCGTCAACAACTCCTTGATGAAGCCAAAAACATCGAGGTGGAGAAGAAGCGCATGTCAAACAAGGAGTACATGTACCGTCTACATCAGAAGACACGGAAGCATCACATAGATGACAACCAATTCCCACGTGTCCATGCCGTCCTTTTTGGAGATGAGATGGGGAAGCCACGGAAGGATAGCAACGGAGATTGGGTTTACCCAACACCAGTGCAAAATACCGTGGCAGCTCGCGAAATTCTATCGGCTAATCCAGGACCAGAGGAGATACGTTTGGGTATCAAGCTACTCAATAAGGGATTGGAGCAGCAAAAGGTCGCCCTGTCTGGAAGCCAAAAGCTGGTCTCGGATTCCGACCAATATCGCACAGATCCGACATGGGCTGGCGTAAGATCCCACTACGTTCGGGCGCAGTATCGTCACCAGGAACGCAGGGGAGACAATTATTCAAGAACCGGATCGTCGGGGCAGCACTGCAGAGCTACACATAACTGGAGCAACGTCGCTCCAGTAGCCGAGAAAGACGCGATCGCTGCACTGAATCTGAGGAATCCTCCCTAAAAGGGAGAAGATAAAGAGAAACGTCGGGAGGAGGATCGTCAGAGAATGCCACCTCCTAGACATGAAAACTGTCCGGCTGAGCCTCACCATGGTGGGAACGACGGAAAACACACTGGCACAAGCCGGCAAGGGGCTCATCATAGTCAAGAACCTCCCCAGAACCGGAATAATGACGCTCCGGACGAAGGCCGGCGATCAGCCGGAAACTATCCAGCTGCACCACCCTCTCCACAGCACAGTTATCACAACGGCCCCCAAGGAGGTCAAGGAGGACGACATGGCGGAGGAGGTGGTGGCAGAAGCTGAAGTCCGACTCCAAGGCACCGCAGCCACAGCCGACATTCGGGACGATCCCTATCCCCGAACGACGCAGGGCACAGGATCAACTCCAATATAGAGGCTCGGCGCTATAAAAATGATGACGTATACGTGGGCCCAAAATGCTTCGGACCACGCATCAGAGCTACAAAGTTCCCGAAAGGATTCGCTATCTCAAGACATATCCAAGCCTATGATGGCATTGCTCAGCCAGACACCTGGTTACAGGATTTCTTCCAAGCTTGCTGCATCGCCAAAGGCGGAAACAGCCTGGTCGCAACCCGATATCTCCCACTTATGTTGCGGAAGACGGCACGATCATGGCTCGATGAACTTCCGGCGAACACTATCCACAACTGGTATGATTTACAAAGTGCGTTCTTTCAGAATTTCGAAGGCACATATCGGAGGCCCTGTACGGTTGGAGACCTACATCGTTGCACCCAGAAAGCCGGAGAAACTTGCCGGGATTACCTCGGACGATGGATTGACACCAAGAACTCATGCGAAGGAGTAAATGCTCAAACTGCGATTGAAGCTTTCATCGCAGGTCTCCCAATTGGTTTACTGCGCCATCGCTTGAAGTGTGACAAGGTTACTGATCTAGGAAAATGATAGAAACAGCGAGCAAGTATGCAAATGCTGGCAACGATGCAGAGGGATTACTCAAGGTCCTGGCTATGCCTAAGTCGGCAAAACAACCAAAGCAACAAGCTCAGAAGCGCAAAAATACCTCGGAAGAAAAACCCAATGCGGAGACAGCAGTAGTCACTACTGTTTTCGAGTCTGGAGGACGAGGAGTACGTGGCGGAGGCCGCGGGCGTGGCCGTGGGACATCAAGGGTCCAAGGTAGAGGAGAGCAACAGCCAGGCAAAACCTACACTTGGGCCGACATCGCCAATAACCCATGTGTGCATCACTTGGACGCCAATGGGGGCTCGTCCCACACCAACGCTAAGTGTCATTTTAACGACGACATCAAGAGAGATGATACCGCGGGCTACAAAGCTAAGCGGAAGAAGGGAAAGAAAAATCCCGAAAAGGACAAGGAGACCAAGGAAGATTCCGACATGGAGGAAGCCGATGCTTCAAATCCCAAGTCAAAAGGGAAGAAAACTTTTCCCACCAAGAAGGACACTTACGTCACCTTCCTCGGATCTCAACCAGCAAAGGTCAAGAAAGCAGTTCTCCACGAGCTCAACGCAACAGTTCTGGCTGTCCCTCAGTATCTGGATTGGTCGGAAGTGGCCATAACGTTTGACCATGATGATCATCCTCCTAAGCTACATAGGCGAGGAAAATACTCCTTAATCGTCAATCCACTTATTGACGGTTATGGTTTCTCCAAGACCCTCATGGACGGTGGTAGCAGCATCAATATTCTCTATGTCGAAACGCTACGCCGGATGAAGATCTCAGAAACACAGCTGAACCATAGCTCTGTGATCTTTCATGGAGTTGTCCCAGGAAGACAAGCTAATTCCCTGGGAGAGATCACTTTGGATGTTACTTTTGGAACACCAAAGAATTATCACACGGAGGCACTTTCCTTCGAAGTGGTCCCGTTCAAGAGCGCATACCACGCAATATTCGGACGCCCGGCTTACTGGGCTTTTATGGCTCGTCCGTGTTACATTTACAATATGATGAAAATTCTAGGTCCCAACGGCGTGATCACCATCAGGGGAGACCCGAAAAAGGCGCGAGAGTGCGAAGATGGAAATGCCGCCTTTGCCGAAGACGTGCTGCACGCCTAGGAGTACCAGGAGATCAAGAAGAGCATAGATCTGTCCGAGATGCCCGCGACGAAGAAGGAGGTGACAAAGCCAAATCCGGAGTTCAAGGCATCAGAAGAGACGAAGCAAACGCCATTGAAGGATGATGACCCCTCCAAGGTGACTCAGATAGGCGTAGGCCTAAGTAGCGCATAGGAAAGCGCGCTCGTCAAGTTCCTCCAAGCAAATCAAGATATCTTCGCATGACAGCCATCTGACATGACCGGAGTACCTAGGGAACTTGCCGAGCACTCTCTAAATGTAAACCCGAATGCTAAACCCGTCAAATAGTCCTTACGACGGTTTGGTGATGAAAAGCGTAAGGCAATAGCTAAGGAACTAGCATGGCTCGAGTTAGCCAGATTCATAGAAGAGGTCATCCATACTGATTGGTCGGCCAACCCTGTAATGGTCCCTAAAAAGGACACCACTGATTTAAGGATGTGTGTTGATTATACTGCCTTGAACAAGGCTTGTCCAAAAGATCCGTTCGCTCTGCCTAGAATTGATCAAGTTATCGATTCTACGGCAGGCTCGGAACTCCTCTGTTTTCTCGACGCATATTCCGGATATCACCAAATCCGGATGAAGGAATCTGACAAAGTCAAAACTTCATTCATAACCCCCTTTGGAACCTTCTATTTTGTTACGATGCCCTTTGGGCTGAAGAACACAGGAGCTATGTACCAACGCATGATGCAGCGTTGCCTCCATGACCAACTCGGATGCAATGTACATGCATACGTGGATGATATCGCGGTCATGTCCAAAAAGAAGGAAACGTTGATTTCCGACTTGGAGGAGATGTTCGCCAATTTACGAAAATACAACATCATGCTTAACCTGAAGAAATGCTTCTTTGGAATACCAGCCGGAAAATTGTTAGGTTTCATTGTATCTCAAAGAGGCATAGAGGTGAACCGTGACAAAATCAAGGCTATTCTCAATATTTCCAGGCCAACTCGCCTGAAGGACGTACAAAGGTTAACTGGTTGCATTGCTGCGGTCAGTCGATTTGTAAGCCGGCTTGGTGAAAGAGCCGCACCATTATACAAACTCTTGAAGAAGACCAAGGACTTTGTCTGGACTGACGAAGCTAAAGCTGCACTACAAGACCTGAAGAAAGTACTCTCATCTGCTCCTATCATTGCAGCACCGGAACCTCAGGAACTGATGTTGCTTTACATTGCTGCGACAAATAAGGTTGTCAGTATAGTTATGGTGGTGGAGAGACCAGAGGAAAATCAGGAGCACCTGGTGCAGCGTCCGACATACTTTGTCAGCGAGGTCCTGACAGAATCAAAACAGCGGTATCCGCACTATCAAAAGTTGTCTTACGGTGTTTTTATAGCATCTCGTAAGTTACGACACTATTTTTAGGAGCACCCAATTACCGTGGTGAGCAAAGCTCCCATGAGAGATATAATCAACAATAGCGATGCCACAGAACGCGTCGCCAAATGGGGCATAGAGCTTGCGGCTTTCGATATTGAGTACAAACCCCGGATAGCAATCAAATCCTAGATCCTTGCCGACTTTGTCGCTGATTGGACAGAGACCAAGGAGAACATGGTCCTCCCTGAGTCGGAATATTGGACCCTCTTTTTCGATGGGTCTAAGGCTCGAGGGGGCTCGGGGGCTGGCGTGGTGCTCAAATCACCCCAAGGAGATAAACTTTTATACGTGTTGCAGATCCACTTCACAGCGACAAACAACATTGCCGAGTATGAAGCACTGCTGCATGGAATCCGGATTGCTAAGGATATCGGCATCCGACGTTTAATGTGTTACGGAGATTCGGATCTTGTTGCTCAGCAAGTCTTGGATATTTGTAATGCAAATAAGCACATGGCAGCATATAAAGCTGTCGTGGATGATCTATCTAAATCGTTCGAAGGGTTTGAAGTTTAACACATCCCTCGAGCAGAAAATGAGGAAGCAGATGCACTATCTCGAATAGGCTCTGCGCGGAAAGAGGTTCCGGATGGCGCATTTTTAGAGCACCTCAAAGTTCCCTCGGTAAAGGGAGTAGATGAGGAATATCCGACCAAATCTGACTCACCTTTGATAGCAGTTCTGGCTGTAATTCCCAACTGGACTCAACCCTACCTTGATTACTTGGTAGAAGGCAAATTACCCGAAGACGAGGTGTTGAGCCGACAGATTATCCGACGAGCAAAAGCCTATACTATTGTTAAAGGTGAGCTCCATAAACGGAGTGTTTTTAGGGTTTTTCAGCGCTGTGTATCTCCGGAAGAAGGAGTGGAAATCTTAAGGGAAATCCACAAAGGCGAGTGTGGTCACCACGCTACATCCAAATCTTTAGTGGCAAAAGCTTTTCGACATGGATTTTTCTGGCTTACAGCCCAGGCAGATGCCGAACGGTTAGTCAAGACATGCAAAGGCTGCCAAAAGTACGCCAAGTAAGCTCATGTTCCGGCTGATCAGCTGCGAACAATACCTATAACATGGCCCTTTGCGGTCTGGGGGCTTGATATGGTAGGACCTTTTAAACGAGCTCCAAGTGGATTTACTCACCTCTTAGTGATGGTGGATAAATTCACCAAATGGATTGAGGCTAAACCTGTCACTAGTTGTGATGGAGCAACAGCCAAAAGATTTGTCGAGGATGTTATAATTCGGTATGGTTATCCGCATAGCATTATCACGGACAACGGGAGCAACTTTTCCATGGGAGAATTGGCTGAATTCTACGACGAGCAAAGTATCCGGCTTGACATTGCGTCAGTTGCACATCCACATGCTAACGGACAAGTCGAAAGAGCAAATGGTTTAATTCTACAAGGCTTAAAACCAAGACTCAAAGCACCACTAAGACGTGCTGCGGGGGCTTGGGTAGAGGAACTACCCTCTGTAATTTAGAGTTTACGAACAACTCTGAACAGGTCAACATGATATACACCTTTCTTCTTGGTCTATGGCGCAGAAGCAGTTCTTCCTAGTGATTTAATTCATACTTCTTCTAGAGTGGCCGCGTATATCAAAGAGGATGCCGAGATTTCTCGACAAAATGATCTCGACTTAGTCGAAGAAGTTCGCGTTGGTGCTAAAATGAGATCTACAGCCTATCAGCAGAAGTTATGGAAGTATTATAGCCAGAGAGTCTGAACTAGATATTTCAATAAAGGTGATTTGGTTCTCCGGCTTGTGCAACAAAGAAAGCACAAACTTTCCCTAGTATGGGAAAGGCCCTTTTTAGTTAGTCGAGTATTGCACAATGGACCGTACTACTTAACTGACATGAGGCCAGTCAAAGAAAGACCTGCTACTAAGAAGAGAAAGAGAGCTGGAGGCAGTACAAATCCGGATGAGTTAGACAGACCATGGAATATTGCTCAGCTACGTCCCTTTTATTCTTTGTTTATCCTTCTCTGTAATCATAAATATGTACATGTTCTGTGAGAAATAAAAGTTTTGGTTACCTCAAAGTTTTTCTGAGAAGTTTTTACCATCTTATTTCCTAATGATCATGTCATAGTCGAAAATCCCAGAACGCTTGAAAGTACTTTATGCTCATGTTCGTTATGGTTTAGATTTTCGATTCTAAAACTGCTACCTTCGGGTATAACTCTAAAAATTCTAGTCTTTACTTTGGTTATTTGTTTGATTGCTGGATGCGGGTATTTTCCGAGTAGTGAATTGTTGGTACTGGAAGCCGGCTTTGGTTCCGAGTTTAAACTGGTTTAGCAGTTGAGCTCCGTTGCTCGGCAAAGTTTCTGGCTGAAGGTTTAGCCAGCTCATGAAAGGGACGAGGCGGAAAGCCAGATAAACGATAAGTAGAGACAGAAAGTTCCAAGTGTTTATGAAAACATTTCAGGCACGCAAAAAATCTAAGACAAAAGTGTTGAGTAGATAAAAAACTTAGCACTAGCAAAAGTCATAGTACTTAATATTTACAAGCGCGTCATGTTCTTTCACAAAATAATACATAAGTTTGTGGTCTATGATGCAGGAGGAGATGAAGGATCTGCCGGCTCGCTGGTAACTGCGCCTTGATATCGTTCCAAGATGTCTGGATCCGAGGTGGTCCGTTCATCGTCGGAAACTTCTTCGGCTTCTTCTGCAGGAGGAGGCGGGGTATCCACGCTGGTGAAGAAGGGGACTTCGTAGCTGGTCAGGTCAGCTACGTGGCACCCATATCCGGTGCAGGAGTGCATGATGGCTTGAAGGTCCTGCTCCTGACCATCTTCGTCTACCTTGAAGTACCCTCTGGTCACTTGCCATATCTCCATGTTTCCATGGCGGCTCATGACCATGGTGAGAGCGTTCTGCGCAGCAGTCCGTGCGTAGGACATGTTCTAGTCCCTAACAAGCTGCGGCATCTCTTTGGCCTTCTCCCGCACCTAGAAGTCCGACATGCTTGGCATGTCCGGAATCCTGAGAGACTCGCCAATGTCTTCAAGGGACTGGCGGTAGTCATGAAGAAGGTCACCAACTTGGGTAAGCCGGTGAGTGCGGGGCTCGGACGAGGAGGAGTCCGTCAAGTTCAGAGGACCTATACACAAAACAAGTCAAGGAAAATCCGACTTTGATGAAAGTCGAAGAAATGATAAGTCAGACAGATGGAACGTACCAAGAATGACATCGTCAATCTTGGTCTTCTTCTCCCGGAGACTCTGGAGTTCAGCCTGGAGCGCTTCGGAGAGATCCTTCTCTCTGCTAAGCTCATTCTTGAGGTCCGAGATAACTTTATCTTGAGCGGCGATCTTGCGATCACGCTCTTCAGTGGCCATGGAGGAGGATTCAAGGACTTGAGCTATGCTCCTTTCATGATCCGCCTTGAGCTTATCCAGCTCTTGGCGAAGTCCCTTGTTCGCCACCACTAGGGTCTTGAGGTTCTCGGCCTCTTCAATCATAGCGATGGATTGTTTTACCAACGCTGTAAGTCAAAAAGAACAACAGTTCAGAAAAACTCGACATTGAAAAAGCAAAAAGACAAGGTTTGAATCTCGAAATGTTTACCTTTGGCTTCATCCTTGGCTACCTTGAGCTCAGCATTTTTAAACCGGAGAGCTTTGATCTCTCTCCGCTTATCACAGACATTGGTTAATAATTCCTGGTTATAGGGTCATACTTTCTGTAAGTCAGAATACCCAAAGTCAGAAAGCTACTTAAGACTTGGGCTAATATTTTTTGCTAAATATTAGCACGAGCCTTGGGGGCTACACTAGTTCGTTCTTTGGCATCCTAATGAAAGCATAAACCCGGATTTCTATATCCTACTTCATGCTTGGGGGCTAGAGGATATGATATAACATAATGTAAAAACAAGAGTTGGAATTCCGACTTACATATTGCTCGCGGGTAAGTTGGTCTAACCCCGCGTTTACTTCAGCTGCCACCTTCTCGGCGAGGGTAAGAGGAATTACTGGGGCTGTTGGAAGCTCGCCAGTCCTGATTCTCTCGTCGCGAAGGCGGACTTGAGCGAGAAGGTCAGAGAACTTGACGTCCTCTGCTTCTTGCGCTTCCTCTTCGGGGGATAGATGGCTTTTGTCCAGGACTTGCCGGGCCAGCCCCTGGATCTCCTCTGTAGATTTCCGGGATAAGCCAAATTTGGCAAGTCCGGGATTGCTGAGGAGGTTGTCGGCGAAGACTTCAGCCGAGGGATCATTACCCAAAGAGGTTTCACCCTTATCTTGAGCTGACGCACCCACGGTGGCGTCAGTGTGTGACCCAAGGATCACAGGCGTTGTTGGAGGAGCCGGATCTTCTGCAACAACCGGAGAAGGAGTAATCGCCGGTGTTGTAGAAGGTTGAGGGGCAGGAGTCGGAGGAGCCGTGGCAGGAGAAGCTATGTTAAGCTTCGTTTGTCGCAAGGGCTTCAAAGGAATCCCTTTCCCCTTGCCCTTGATGATTGATTTTGCTTTGAGAAAGTAGTAAAGTCGGAAACATTACATCTCGGAAAGAAACTTGAGTAAAGTACAAAGGCGAAAATGTTGTGACAAAAGGTTACCTTTTCACCACTGGCACCTCCTTTGTGCCAACTGCCACTGTCAGAGCTTTACGCTTCTTGAGCGCAAGATCCAGCAATGGGACTACTTCGGTCTCCTGAGAAAACTCAAGAGGATATCCTTCGAGTGGAGCAAGCTCCGACTCGGGGA
The DNA here is from genome assembly GCA_910589775.1 of Avena eriantha. Lineage (NCBI taxonomy): Eukaryota > Viridiplantae > Streptophyta > Magnoliopsida > Poales > Poaceae > Avena > Avena eriantha. The sequence continues at coordinate 195,485,419 of OU342740.1, read as the reverse complement.
GGTCAGCAAGCTGAAAACAGGAAAGCATATCAGCATTGCAGTATATAACTTAAAGATTGAAACACATAAAAGGTGTACTGATGGAAGCTTACCGACACTACGAGGTTTTCCGCTGTGTGCATACCCAAAGAAACCTCCGGAATTTTCCTCTCGATCCGCTCCTTAATCAGCCACTTAATCTGGCTTATGTAACCGTGGGCGGTGTAGGCTTTTGGGCTGATGCGGAGGGAATGTTTTTTGGAAGACGTGATGGAGTGCATCAGTCTATCTCCGTGGTACTAAAGTGGCTGGATCCGACGTGAGACCCAGCAATGGACTAAGTCGGATCCCTTCAGACCCTTGTGCTTGATCAAATACTCCATCTGCCTCTTAGCGAGGATCAGATTGTCGGTGAGAGCCGGAGCAGCCTCGTCCCAGGAAGGCTGGGCTATGGCGACTCCATCGACAAAAGCCGGCAAAGCAGTAGCTTTGCCGGGAGCCGGAATATCCCTATGGTAGAAAAAAGTGGCTGGCCATTGTTTGACCGAGTCACTGGCAGAAATTTTGGGATATGCCCGGTCTCGTCTAATAGAAAAACTAATGGTACCGGTGATATAAGGAACACCGCTAGTGATGGAATTTCTCCAGACATGGAAATAGTACCGGAAGAGAAGCAAACTCGGCCTAATACCGAGAAAGCTCTCACAAAGCGCAGCATATGCGCTCATTTCTAGAAGAGAATTGGGAGGAAGATTGTGGAGTTGAACTCCATAGTGATCTATCACCTCGGAGAAGAACTCTGAGGGAGGAAAGGACAAACCTCGGTCCAGATGGGTGCCAAAGTGGACACGCTCGCCCTCGTGTGGGTTGGGGACAGTTTCGCCGAGGCCAGCGGTGAGAAGCCCCTTCTTCTCCACGTTCTTGAGGCATGCCTCGTCGAGGGCGCAGGGGATCCAGATTCCCCGGAAGCTCTCCTTCTCCGTAGCTGCTTCCGCCGCCGTCGCCGCCGCTGCCGCCGCCAAACCAGAGGAAGAAGAAGATGAAGCCATTTTTCTCCGGTGGAAAAGGTGACCTTAAAGTGGCGGCGCAAGGAGCTCTGTGGGAGGAGGACGAGGAGGCTCTGGGCGCGCAGGAGGATTGTGAAGGAAGAAACGGCAAAGGACTGGTGGAGAGGAGAAGAAGAAATCTAAACCCCTTATATCCACCTACCTGCGCCAAGATTCATGCAAACGCTACAGTGTAACCGCCACGCGTCATGGAAAGAACTGGGATGGGCCCGCGCAATCATTGCGTCGCCTCGATCTCCACGCACGCCATTGAAACGGCGCCTCGGTTCCACGAACCGCGGACCCACCAACGGTCGTGCTGACGAAACGTCTGTCAAATGACATGACTTGACCATGCTTTTGTCAGGTGGCGTTAGAGACCAAGTTCCGGCTTAGTTTAAAAGCGAGCTGGAAAATCCGAGTAACCAATTGAAAGGTCCGACTTACTTTTAAGACCCGGATCGTATGTTTTGTTGTGAAGTTTCAGGAACCCTTCAAGATTCTGCAAGCCGAAGATCAAGCTAGACGATGATAAAATCCGACTTTGGATCTTGGAGGCCTCTGGGGGCTGCTGTTGGGGATATACTTTCCGCGTATCCTCATAGTTCCTCACTAACCAGGGTGGCCCACTTCGGGTTAGAGCTTTGCTTCACGGGCGACCCAGTTAGAGAGAGAAGACGGAGTCCAATCCGGCTACGGGAAGGCCCAGAAGACTTACCGACTTAGGCCCATAATGTTACTTGTAGTTCAAGATGTACTCTGTAACCAACTCTTAGTCGTAGCCGGATTGATCTCTCCTGTAAACCCTAGGCCGGATATTATATAAGCCATCCTAGGGAGAGCCTTTAGGGCACACCCAATATTTTAGGCCCTCAACTCGCACAGGCGATACCATTGTAACCCATATTCCGGCTCTGCCGTATTACTGGATTGCTAGCATGAGTAGGATCCATCCAAAGCCGGCGGATTCGAACCTGGGTTAACTTGTGTGCTCACCGTCCCGGAACACCGTACGTCTCACACCCCTCTCTTCCGCATGCCTCGAGGACCCCCTCATGGCGTACTTGTCCTCAATCCGACGATAATGATTGCCCAAGGATGCGCGAGGGAGGAGCGAGAGGAAGGCACGAGAGAGGATCATCAAGACGGAGGCAAGAATCTCTGCAACGACCGGAGTGTCCGGCCGAGTCCACCAGACTGTCCAGTTTGCCTGAGAGAAGAATTGGTGCGGACAATCAGTACACCAAATCGGACACTACCCGGACACCATCCAGAAACTTTGAAGATTCCAGCCAGACCGGACTGTTCCGACTGACTCCATCCGGAGTCTCCGGCCAGACCGGAATATCCGGCCCAATTCCACCGGACTATCCGCCCACCAACCGAATCTGGTCTGAGTCGGCATGTATCAGTTTGAGTCGTACGTGTTTTAGTTTCGGCTTCTGGCTACCCCAACCACTCTTATAAGCCCTGGGACGCCCCATAGTTAGGATTTAGACCATGTTAAAACTATTTTGGAGTTGTTTCTTTTTAGAATCTCTGGAATTACCATGTAATTGAATTATACTACTCCAATTGAGTGTGGTCTATTGTTCCATTGGGAATTAGTATATTGCAAACTATCGTTCGTGGTCAACGGCTGCGTGCACAAGAGTGTGGTGTTGTGAATATCCCACAGCGTTTGAGAACTAATGCATTGGCATCAGGGTTCGAGCGGGAGAGTTCATAGCAATAGGCTAGTTATCTATCCACCATTATCATCATCGACAAGTGCTTGCTGGGAAGATCGGGGCCACCCCATATCATCTTGGTATTAGATTTTCTCATTTACTCGATGAGCATCCACAAATCCATCGATAGATTAGTTTATTTTCCGTGCTATATACAGAAAAATCCTTACAAAAAGATTTGCCATAGACTAGATTGCATTATTCTTGAGTTTTAGTTGTTGATCATGTCTTCTCGTAGATCCAATCCGTAGGTCTTTCTTGGAGAAGTCTAGTTTTTGTTTGTGTCTAGGTTTAGGGTTTGATCTTGTTTTCCGCCGAGTCCACCATTACCGTGTTCCGCAAAGTTTTCATCGTTTGTCCTAGTCCACATAGCGTACCTTATTTGCATACCATAGACACAGCCTATCTACATCATCCATGCCTAGAAACATACCCACTAGACTAGTTGCTTTGCTCTGATAGGCTGCTCATTAGGATTTCGAAGTGAATTTTTTTTTGACAGGCAAAACCGGACTATCCGGCATACATACACCGGACTATCCGGCCTGACCAGAGTCTCCGGCGCGAATCATCCAGACTATCCGGCCCAGTTTATTCTAAGTTGCTGCACTCGTATTTTCATTGAATCATATAGTTGAAAAATAAAATAAAAGAGAATCAGTATATATAAAAAAAGGAGTAAAGAGCTACAAGCATGACAAAAAGAGATATCAAAGTTTGCATTATTGGAGGCCTAGTTGATCATAGCACTTGTAGATTGAGCAATCTCGTGCCTATTTAATTTGAGCTTTTACTAGCATCTCTCTTATGCATTGCAATATTCCTTTTCATAAGTTGCTTTCCATGTTTATCTCCACCATGTGTGTTTCTAGGGTTTTGTACGATTAGCACTATGACTTGTTTGCAGTGTAGTTAGGATACCATACCTAGAGCTCCACCATAAATAACCTATGTGCCATGTGATCATTCTCTATACCCTCGATATTCACTTCATCACATCTGTGCATAAGTCTTTGATTTCGTTTGGTAAAGCATCTCTATTCACTTTGGAATGGTAAGATCTGCTTTCTTGTCAGTTGTGAGTGTTCCACCAAGCAAATTTTGATTTTTGCACTAACCTACTAATCATGTCTCTTAGTGATGATGATGTTGTGTTGCAAAAAAAGAAGGATGAGGAACTTGTTACTTGGCACGAATATGAGGCGTTGAAATCTCACTTGACACGTGTGTTTACTCACACAATAGATTCCATTGACAAGAATATACAGGATGTGCCAGTGGCCTTGGACCAGAATGTAGGCGCAGTCACTAACATTCAAACACAAGTGACATCACTCAATACCAATGTCGCAACTTTGTAGCGTTCAACTGATGCCTCAACAGTAGGAATTCAGCAACAGCAAGAACACCCACCTGATGATGTTTTTGATGACGATGATGAAGGTAGTGCGGATGGTGCTACGCCACCTCATGGCAGGGGACGTGCCAATCCCCCTGCACCTGTGCCTGCTGCTGCACCTGCATATGCACGCGGTTTTGCTCCTATTGGGCATGCTCAATGTGTTCCGAACCAAGCTGCTGATGATGGTTTGGGCAAGCCAAAATTCTCGATTCCCAAGTTTGATGGTTCACTTGATCCTGAAGATTACCTCACTTGGGAATTCAAGATAGAGAAGCTCTGGCGTTTGTATGACTATACAGAAGAGAAGAAGGTCAAGCTTGTAGTGTCAGAATTTGATGGATATGCTTTGCGTTGGTGGGATGCTATTGTGCAGAATAGAAGGGAGGACAATGAACTTCTATGATGAATTGGCACGAGATGAAGTGCATTATGAAGGATCGTTTTGTACCCACCAACTACTTGCGACCAGTTTTTGACAAGTTGACACAATTGAGGCAGGGAACCATGTCAGTTGATGAGTACTACATGGAGATGGAGATGCTTATGCAGCGTGCTAGAGTTTGTGAATCCCTTGAGATGACCATGCAACGATTTCTCAAAATCTGAAGTTACCAATCAAGAGCATTGTTCGTCATCAGAAGTACGTGACTATGAATGAACTATTGCATCATGCTAGGGAGGCCGAATCATAGTTAGCTGAAGAAGCTAAGGCATGTGCGAGGTTCATGTCTACCAGTCGTTTTTCGGCCAGGTCTACACCACCACCTATGGTGCCACCTGCAGTGGCTGCTAGCCACCCTTCACCATCTTCGTCCAAGCTTGCTCCTACACCATCTTATGGTTCTAATGCTAAGAAACCCGCTGGTCCTACTGCTAGCTTGGGTTCCAATATGTCAACCGCACGTACTCATGATGTGGAGTGCCATACTTGTGGATGTAGAGGACACTACAAGAGAGATTGTCCAAACCACAAGGTGATGTTTGTCAATGAACAAGGAGAGTATGAGAGTGGAGATGATGTTGATCCTCATTGTGATGATGGTTATGACAACGAGGATGGTATGGATGCCTTTACTAAGCATGCTCCTACCATTGTGGTCTCTCCACATATACTTAGTGTGCAACCTATTGTTGATTCTCAGCGCTGCAACTTGTTCCAAACCAAACCACTCGTTGGCCCTAACAAGGCTTGCAAGGTAATCATTGATGGAGTTAGCTGCAGAAATCTTGCAAGTAAGGAGTTATGTGCCAAGCTGAATTTGACTTATTTACCTCATCCCAAGCCATATTATATACAATGGTTAAGTGAAAATGGTGAAATGAAGGTAAATCATATGGTATGTGTGAATTTTGAAATAGGGCCATACAAGGATTCTATTGATTTTGATGTGGTTCCTATGACCGTTTGCCATCTATTATTGGGCTGGACTTGGCTGTATGATTGCCATGTGCAACACAATGGTCGTGCCAATACTTATCACTTGGATTTCAAGGGCAAGAAGATTAACTTGTAGCCAATGACACCACAATAGATTGTGAATGAGTCTCGTCAAAAGATAGAAGTGAACTTGAAGGAAGCACCTATAGATAGGCGAGATAGTGTTGCAGCTGTACATGATGTAATAGAGCCCAAAAAGAGTGATATAATAAAAAGTGAGAGAGTGCCTAGTGTAGTGACATTAGCCACCAAGGAAGATATGAGAGAGTTTCATGAGGATCCTACAGCCATGCCACTTGTGCTCATGTATAAGGGCGAGGTATTGGTTTCTAATGACATGACCCCTATTTATCTTGGTGTATCTACTGTTTTGCAGGATTTTGGAGATGTGTTTCCAGAAGATGTGCCCGCAGGATTGCCACCATTGCGTGTCATTGAGCATCAAATAGACTTGATACCTGGCGCCACATTACCAAACCGTGCACCCTACATCACCAACCCTGAAGAAATGAAGGAGATAAAGAAACAAGTACATGCGTTGCTGGATAAAGGGTACATTCGTGTTTCTCTTAGCCCTTGTATTGTTCCTATTATTTTAGTGCCTAAGAAAGATGGTACATGTTGCATGTGTGTAGATTGTAGAGCTATTAATAACATCGCTATTCGATATCATCATCCTATTCCATGTTTAGAGGATATGTTAGATGAATTGAGTGGTGCTGCTATTTTCTCTAAGATTGATTTGCGTAGTGGTTATCATCAAACTAGGATGAAAGAAGGGGATGAATGGAAAACTACTTTAAAAACAAAATTTGGTTTGTATGAGTGGTTACTTATGCCGTTTGGACTTACTAATGCACCTAGTACATTCATGAGATTAATGAATCATGTTTTGAGAGAATTTATTGGTAGTTTTGTGGTTGTTTATTTTGATGATATACTTATCTATAGCCACAACGAAACTGAACATTGTAGTCATATTCGATAAGTTTTGCAAGTGTTGCGTGATAATAAATTGTATGCTAATCTAGAGAAGTGCACATTTGCAAAAGATAAGGTCATATTTATGGGATTTATTGTAAAGCATGGGGTAGAAGTAGATCAATCTAAAATTGAATCAATTCAGAATTGGCCTATTCCCATGAATGTGAGTCAAGTGCATAGTTTCCATGGATTAGCTAGTTTCTATAGGCGTTTTGTGAAGAATTTTAGCAGTATTGTTGCACCATTGAATGAATTGACTAAGAAAGCTGTGCCATTTGTGTGGGGCGCAGCCCAAGATATTGCATTTGATACATTGAAACATTGCTTACTTCTGCACCATTACTTGCATTGCCTGATTTTTCGAAGCAATTTGAAGTTGAATGTGATGCTAGTGGTATAGGTATTGGTGGCGTTTTGATGCAAGAGGGTCGCCCTATAGCATATTTTTTTGATAAGCTTGTTGGTGCTAGATTGAATTATCCTATTTATGATAAAGAATTGTATGCACTTGTTAGAGTTCTTGAAGTTTGGCAACATTATTTGTGGCCAAAAGAATTTATCATACATTTTGATCATTTTTTTGACAGTGATACCGTAGGGCAAGCCCCTATGGTGTGATTTTACTTTTATTTATAAATGCACAAGGCAAACAACTGGACAAGTTACCAATTACATCAAGGGGGAAGAAAATGAAAAAATAACAACATTAAGTAACTAAACAAAGGAGTGAAGGATCCAGCCAACGAGAGATTGAACTAAAGTCTCCTTGACTCTAAATCTGTGAAGCATCAGGTCACTTTGAAACCGAACCTTCCATCTTGCAAAAGAGGGTTGCTGGTGCTTAAAAATAAACTCGTTCCTTTCCTTCCATACATTCCATGTCACACAAGCACAAATCTCCATAAAACAAGGCCCTGTAAAATTGGATTTAGCCATGTGAAATCGTTGGGCCAATGGTAATGAGTGATCCCAAAAGATAGTGCAAGCTTCCCAACACTCCCGGGCAAATCAGCAATCAAACAACAGATGGTCACAAGTCACCAAGATGTGATCATCACACAATACACATTTAGCTCCCGAATCTATTTGCCATTGTTTTCGTAACATGATGTCTTTCGTGTTGAGCCGATCCTTCATTAAAAGCCAAACAAAGACTTGGAGATTAGGCATGCATTTAAACTTCCAAATAGCATGCATAGCTAGATCGGGAGGAGTGGCACCAAACAAGAACTTATAAAATTTACCTGTAGTATATTTGTCATTGCCCCAAACAAAACGTCTGGTATCTAGAGCTTCCGGATTAGGAGTGTTGTTGTCCAATAACAGTTGAACCCGAATATATTTGTAACACCCCAGTTTTAGCTAATATTAATTATGGTTTTGATTTGTGCATCATGAGCATCATATAATTTAAAATACATGCAAGAAACAAGATCAAATATAAAACCCTAATTCTTCCCCTCTTTTTGAAAGTTATTCAAACTGGTTTTTATATTTTGAAAAGACCCAAAACTATGGAGCCCAAATTGAATGCAAGGGCTCATGGTTATCTCAATACTTTTACAAACCTTCTTGTATTTTTGAAAATGTGCAAAACAGATTTGATATTCAAATACAAAGAGAAAAAGAGAAAACAATTTTGGAAAAATGTTTTGCTAAAAAAATAGAGCAGCAGCCGTAGCAGGCCAGCCCATTCTCTCCTCTCTTCTATCCACTACCCACCCATGCAGCCGCGCAGCTCTAGTAGCCTAGCCATGGCCTAGGCCCAGTATCGCTTCGTCGTTTGTCCGGGTCATCGTCGACCTTCTGATCCGCCCAAGATCCTCGCTGCCGCCTTCGCGTCGTTCACTAGCATCAAGATCACCGCCGCCACACTGGAGAGGGATAAGATCAACCCGGGACGTGCTTCTCTTCACTGCCTCCCTCTCACTCTCCCCCTCGCGCGTTGTCTTCCTCTCTCCCCACTGGCCAGAAACCCTAGCCCCAGGTGCTCCGGTGCGCCGCCACTAGAAGCCTCCCCTCGCTCAGATGGTCAGCTCCCGTGACTGCCTCGTCGGCCTCGTCCTCCTCACCGAAGAAGGCTTGCTGGTATGCCCTTGGTTGCTAGAATTGCACCCTCTTCTCCAACCCCGGTCGGAGCGCCACTACGTCAATTCGCTGGCTATGCGCCTCCTCCATCGTCGCCGACCATACCAATGGTCTTGTGGTGAGATCCTCGACCGCACAGATCCTCTCCCTTTTCCTCCCGTGCCCTATGCTGCCGTGTCGACGTGGCCCACCGACCGCCGCCGCTAGTCGTGGTCAGGGTCACCACTCCGGTGGCCCAAATCGGGCGGCGCCACAACCCTCTAGCTCGCCTCGGCCTCCTCTATCTAACGTGCATACTCGCGCTTCCCGGCGAGCCGCCTAGCACCGTCCCCATACCTCACTAGGAGGATCACCGTTGGGTGATGTCACGCTGATGTCATCAGTATGTCAGCGGGCGCGGTCAGGCGCAGTCAAACCCGGCTGGGCCCGCCTCTGCACATGTGGCAGCTGAGGTGGCCTGGGCCCCTTTGTCAGCCACTATGGCTAGGGGTTGCCCTGGTGTAAAAGTTATGGGTTGTTTAATATTTTCAGAAATGGTTTAAATAACTTTAGAAAAAGAATAAATACTAGAAATTCAATATCTAATTATTTATAAGTCAGAAAAATGTGTATAATATATCAAAAGGTTCAGAAAAATGAGATATATCTATTTAAACTATAATCATGCACTGTTAAGCAACTTAAATGACAATTTTAATTAGAGAACTAAATCAACCCCTCCAAGGTGTTCCGGGGTTCCCCTGTCCTAGGGTTTGTACCCTTCAGAACCTGTTTAAAATAATCAAGCATGCCCTAGGATTTCATTCAAATACTAATTAACTTGTCATATCATCATCCTTGCTTGAGCATTGCATCAATGTCACGTGTTGATAGTTGTTTCCCCTTTCTTTCTGGTGTTTGCTTCTTCTCTATAGAATACGATATTGAGATCGAGATCGAAGACCGAGATTAACACCATCGAAGATCGACGAACAAAACTTGACCAACTATAATTAAGTCAAGTACAAGGCTTCCGAAGTTCTATATCTGGGTATCTACAAACAAGGCAAGCATAGCCCCATACATAAAAGAATCCTATGCTTTTGAAAGTATTTCATTCTTGCCATGTTGTAGACAATTTAACCGTGGTCTTTTATCGATAGATAGAGTATGCTATATGTTGCATTACTCCCTTTGATCTTATATTACCCGATCCACTGCTCCTAGCATAACTAGGTTTGGCTTGTGTGCACTGCTAGAGCTTATATGTGTGTCTTGCTTAGCCATGCTTAGCTGTCAGTGCTGGTGCATCCAGATTATGTATTAGATGCATAGAATCTAGTATTACAGGAGAACGAGATATACTGATGAGGTAAGATCAGTGGTAAAGGTTAAACATGCTAAGGCTTGGATGGGAGGCCACGGTGGGATGTGGTTTTTGTAGTCCCATGCTCACCACTACTAGGCCCCGAGTTCTAGCATCTTGAACCAAGACGAGCGTACAGCCACACGGGGCCTAGAAAACCTCACGAGTAACTAAATTGCCTAGTAGATTCCATGAGTCACATAGTTCGGGCGTTCCGTTCGACATATGCATTCTGGTTGTTCTCAAAGGCGGGGAAGGAGGTGCATTCATACAGGTAGGTAAGCGTGGCCAGGGTTGCTTGGGGTCGATGAAGCCCCTGGTAAACCAACCTCGCCCACATCTCCAGGGACCGACTTCGGGATTTGACCCATTACGGCGGAACCATCCTTAGGGCGTGACTCATGGTCTCGGTGAATGCAAGGTAAAGGTCATGTCCAACCACCCTCTGTCGGCCTTCCAAGGAAGATGGCTAATCATTGTGGCATTAGGAGTCAGTTGGTATGTGTAGGTAAAGTTGTACACCCTGGTTAAATCTTTTTGAAAAGCCATGTCCACGGTTATGGAGACTTGGAAATGAACGTGAAGATCATAGAGAATTATAACCTAATCATAAAACTTGGAGGTCCAACGTATGCTTAATGATGCTTCCTCATGGGTACGAGGGGGTGATCCTAGTTGTGAGATGAGTATTACTTTGGTGGATATCAATATGGTGATCAATTCTTTAGAGATGTTGCTCTCTTATCCCCTTTTAAAATATTATGATTAGACGAGCTTCTTCTCCCTCTTATTTTACAAACAAAGATGGCTTTCTACAAAATAATCCCACCAGCCATAAGTCTTGCGGAGTACACCCTGTACTCACCCTTGCTTTGTTGATATTTTTGTAGCAGAGTAAGTGTTCCCTAAAGATGAGTTCCATACAACATCGACACTGACGAGTAGCTTGGGGTTCCTGGTCGGCAGCCTGGAATCTATGGGCTGGGACGTGTCATCGTTATACTTCAGGCCTCTTAGGCCATTTGTTAAGTTTGCTATACTTAATAGCATATTTCGCCTTCCGTTGTTTGATGTTTGTGGTCAGTGACCTCTGCTTTTAATATTTTGGTTCTTCGCTCAGTTACGAGCTTGCTGTAATAATTTTTGTCTCACAAGGTTACTGTTGTGTTACCGATTCTTCACTGGATATCCTCGAGCTCTAGGTTAAGATTATGTCAGGCTAAGGTCTAGATTTGTTTAACCCTGATCCCAGGGGTGTCACAGTTTTTTGTATCAGAGTAGTACCGTCCGTAGGAAAACCTTTCTACTGGTCGATGTTGAGTCTAGTGTTTGTGAAAACTATTTCAAAGATGAAAAGTATTTGTGAAAACTCTAGTATGCTTCTTTTTCTCCTTATCCAGTTTCTCTCTAACTCTGGGTCATCTTACCTTGTGTTGACTTTGAAAAAGTTATGATATCTCTTCTAGTCTTTCAAAGATTAGGTGCCTTTAGGCATGTCATCTCTCAACCAGTTGACCTAGCGTTGAATTCTCTAGAGTTGTGTGTGTTGTGTGTTCCTTGTTCCCTTGTTCTATTTCAGCTGAGAGATTCCCTTTCCATCAAGGTCTCTCTATCTTATGGGCCCACAATATTATATTGTAGGTACCATAGTGTTCTGTTCTTGGCTTCGAGGTTTCCTTTCGCCTCGTGTGCCTCCTTTTTTATTTGTTTGGGTACTTCAGAAGTCATTTTTTATTTTGGAAGCTACCTCGTGATTACTATCTTGTGGTGCACGCTATGTCACTCAAGTAGTAGTTACTTCTTTCTTGGATTTTAACCCTCGAACTTGAATCGAAGATCCCGGATTGTGCTGGATTCAAGTGTTATGAATCTTGTACATGAAGCTGATCTTTAACCCAAGATCCATTCCATTGATCCCCGTTGTTAATGTTCACACATTACCTCAGGATGGCTACTTTAAAATATAGCCTTCGAGCTTGTGGGTTTTGTTGCGATTGAATCTCGACAAATAAGGACTTCCCCTACCACTAGCCATGGTAGATGTTCTTTAATAGAACCAAATAGTTCACGACAAGAGTACTCCTCGTGAGTCTCGCATCTATATTCATGACTCTGCGACATCTTCCCCTTCTATGCATTGGTTTTTAGAAGATTGCTAATCTATGCATCCACATCTTGGGATCCTATCCTAAGCATGTTCCTTTCCCCTTGTTGTTTCCGACCTTTGTCTACCAGTTGATAGCCAAGTGGTATTGTGCATTGGTGTCTTCCGATACAAGATACTCTTCTGGTCCATCATGACAAACCATTTTGGGATGTCAGGAGAAACAAACTCCAGTACCTCCTCATTTCTAGGACCAGGTCAAAGTGTTATAGTCCGTAGATTAAGAGGCATGATTAGCTTCTATTTGTTCTACCTTAAAGTATCACACCCTTTTATACTAAGAGGTCATGCTGAGTTTCAGGATCCCTTAGTGAAGTGATGCTCTTACACATAATTACCCACCCTTCCTTCGAGCTTTTGCACTCGTGAATGATGCGTGTGCGTAATAATGTGGCCATCTAAGATTCTTAGCAATCATTATTGCTTTGAACTACAAGGACATTTGTGTCATTCTAGCGTGATTGGTTAACCCTGTCACTAAGTAAAGGATGATTGTGCTACCAAGTCTGTTAGTCTGGTACACTCTCCTCGGTCAAAGAGTTAGGCTTGTGCCCAAGCTCTGAGACTATGTCTTTTTTCCTTACCAAGCAAGTTTCCTCTCGAACCAAGTGACATATCGGTGGTTCGTGATATTCTAGACGTCTTTCTAGAAGTATCTCCATGTTGCCACATGACCATGTTTGTCAAGTTCTTGAGCAAGCTAGTTCACTGAGCTGCTCCTTTCTACAAGGATCTATGCCGGATACCTTTGAACTAGTTGGTTGAGCTTAAACAACAACTTGGGGAGTTGTAAGACGAAAGTTCTATCTAACTTAGTTCATCTTAAAGGGATGTAGAGTTCTGTTCGTGCTGAAGAAAGATGGTGTTTCCTTCGTGGATATGTTATACTCCCTGCCTTTGATTTGATTTGGGTTATCGTCAAATCAAACTCAGTTCCAAGGACTATCTTGATGATGTTGCTACTCGTGATGTTTTACTTGAGTATATCCTCATGTCCTTTGGTCTAACCAGTATTTTTGCCTTGTTCGTATGACATATGAGTCCATCTTCTTGGAGTGTCTTGATAAGTTTGTTGTTGAGCCCATCGATGACATCCTTATCTTCTCCATGCTAGACTAGATTCATATGGAACATTTTTCATTAATGTTGGAAAATTTTAGAGAACCGTCCTCGAGTTATTTTGAAGTATGTGTTCTGGATGTTAGAAGTGACTTTCTCCGATTCACGTACAATTGTTTAAAGATGTCTTCGTAGATTTGAGTAAAGTTAACTTCGTATCTTAAGGACACAGTCGTATTTCGTTGCAAGTACTTCATGTATAAGCAATTGTCATTTGACAAGTTGTTAATACATGGGTCTAGCAGTCTAGCTCAGTCTATTGGAGCTTGACACTGAAGTCCATGTCTTGAGAATCCAGTAACTTTATCCTTGTGATAAATGTTGCAAGCTTTCTATTCGGACGTGCTGAATCCGAAGTATCATCCCACCTAACCAGAGCTGAATCTCAAGAAGCTATGATGGTTGATGTTCCTCAAGGAATTGACATAGGTTTCTTTGAAATCCGGCAAGATTGTTGTAATGGTTGACACAATTACTCAGAAGCCCTATTGCCATATTCTCTTGAATCATCAATAACAACCACTCTTCATGAGGCATCTTCTATGATTTAATTATAGGAGTTGTTGTTATGGTTTCCCTTGTATCCGAAGTCCGACCTTTACTTGATGTCTGCTTTCTCGAACATCAAGGAGAACATTTAAAGTGGCATTGGTAAATGTCTCTTGGTCGATCCTCCAGACCCTTTATGTTGGCAAGCATCTTGTTGTGCCAAGGTAACTGAAGTCTGAGAATGAAGTTGCTTTTTGCTCGTGTCATCATGAATCTTCTTATCTATTCATTTGGTGGTGTAAAGTGATATCACGATCTTTGGCAGAGATTTTGATAGACTTGGATGAATAAAGAGTTTCCTTCATTCCTCTAACATGTTTGAAGAGTGATGATAATTTTGGTAATCTGAAGTTTCTCTTGTTACATGTTCCTTGTGACTCTTATGAGTCCTCTCTACCAAAGCAACTTTTCTATCTTGACCTTATGTTGAACGAAGAGTGATCCTTCTATATCAAAAAGTAGTTCAATATCTTGGTGATCCATATCTCTGTAACCTAAAATCTCTACTTAGGCCGTCTAGTAGAGGTTCACCTCTCGAAGTCTGTGGTCATGTTCTTTCTGTTGTAAGCTTTCCTTTTCAGAAGCTTAAACTATCCTGAAGTTCCATGGTCTCAATCCTTATGAAGACCAGCTATCTAACAACTTGAAACCAATCTCCTTTTGTTTCCTCAAGCACGTTGATGTGTTTCATGTTGTCATCTCATAGTTGTTCTGAACACTCCTTCACGAGTTGACCATGAGATACTTCATGTGTTGTGTTAGTGTGTTTCCCTCTTATCCCTAGAAGTGACCTTGTTTCTTCCTTCTTCCTACCTGCGGAATCTCGGGTCGAGATTCTCGTAAGGGGGATAGAGCTGTAACACCCTAGTTTTAGCTAATATTAATTAGGGTTTTGATTTGTGCATCATGACCATCATATAATTTAAAATGCATGCACGAAACAAGATCAAATATAAAACCCTAGTTCTTCCCCTCTTTTTGAAAGTTATTCAAAATGGTTTTTATATTTTGAAAATATCCAAAACTATGGAGCCCAAATTGAATACAAGGCTCATGGTTATCTCAATACTTTTACAAACCTTCTTGTATTTTTGAAAATGTGCAAAACAGATTTGATATTCAGATACAAAGAGAAAAAGAGAAAATAGTTTTGGAAAAATGTTTTGCTAAAAAAATAGAGCAACAGCCGTAGCAGGCCAGCCCATTCTCTCGTCTCCTCTATCTACCGCCCCCCGTGCAGCCGTGTAGCTCTAGTAGCCCAGTTGTGGCCCAGGCCCAGTACCGATTCGTTGTTTGTCAAGGTCATCATCGACCTTCCGATCCGCCCAAGCTCCTCGATGTCGCCGTCGCGTCATTCGCCAGCATCAACATCACCGCCGCCGCTCTGGAGAGGGATAAGATCAACCCGAGACGTGCTTCTCTTCCCTGCCTCCCTGTCACTCTCCCCCTCGCGTGTTGTCTTCCTATCTCTCCACTGGCCAGAAACCCTAGACCTAGGTGCTCCGGTGCGCTGCCACTGGAAGCCTCCCCTCGCTCAAATGGTCAGCTCCCGTGACCGCCTCGTCGGCCTCGTCCTCCTCACCGAAGAAGGCTTGCTGGTATGCCCTTGGTTGCCGGAATTGCACCCGCTTCTCCAACTCCGGTCGGAGCTCCACCGCATCGATTCGCCGGCTCTACGTCTCCTCCGTCGTCGCCGACCAGACCAATGGTCTTGTGGTGAGCTCCTGGTCTGCACATATCCTCTCTCTTTTCCTCTCATGCCCTATGCTGCCGTGTCGACGTGGCCCACCGACCGTCGCCGCCAGTCGTGGTCGTGGTCGCCACTCCGGTGACCCAAATCGGGCGGCGCCACAACCCTCTGGCTCGCCTCGGCCTCCTCTATCTAACTCGCATACCCGTGCTTCCCTGCGAGCCTCCTAGTTCCATCCCTGTACCTCACTGGGAGGATCACCGTTGGGTGACGTCATGCTGATGTCATCGTGATGTCAGCGGGCGTGGTCAGGCGCAGTCAAACCCGGCCGAGCCCACGTCTGCACACGTGGCATCTGAGGTGGCCTGGGGCCCCTCTGTCAGCCACTGTGGCTAGGGGTTGCCCCGGTGTAAAAAGTTCTGGGTTGTTTAATATTTTCAGAAATGGTTTAAATAATTTCAGAAAAAGAATAAATACTAGAAATTCAATATCTAATTATTTATAAGTCAGAAAAATGTGTATAATATATCAAAATGTTTAAAAAATGAGATTTATATGTTTAAACTATAATCATGCATTTTTAAGCAACTTAAACGACAAGTTTAATTAGGGTTTTGATTTGTGCATCATGACCATCATATAATTTAAAATGCATGCAAGAAACAAGATCAAATATAAAACCCTAGTTCTTCCCCTCTTTTTGAAAGTTATTCAAAATGGTTTTTATATTTTGAAAAGATCCAAAACTATGGAGCCCAAATTGAATACAAGGGCTCATGGTTATCTCAATACTTTTACAAACCTTCTTGTATTTTTGAAAATGTGCAAAACAGATATTATATTCAAATACAAAGAGAAAAAGAGAAAAATAGAAAACAGTTTTGGAAAAATGTTTTGCTAAAAAACATTGAGTAGCACCCGCAGCAGGCCAGCCCATTCTCTCCTCTCCTCTATCTACTGCCGACCCGTGCAACCGCGCAGCTCTAGTAGCCCAGTCGTGGCCTAGGCCCAGTACCACTTCGTCGTTTTTCTGGGTCATCGTCGACCTTCCAATCCGCCTAAGCTCCTCGCTATCACCGTCACGTCGTTCGCCGGCGTCAAGATCACTGCCGCCGCTCTGGAGAGGGATAAGATCAACCCGAGACGTGCTTCTCTTCCCTGCCTCCCTCTCACTCTCCCCCTTGTGTGCTGTCTTCCTCTCTCCCCACTGGCCAGAAACCCTAGCCCTAGGTGCTCCGGTGCGCTGCCACTGGAAGCCTCCCCTCGCTCAGATGGTCAGCTCCCGTGACCGCCTCGTCCGCCTCGTCCTCCTCACCGAAGAAGGCTTGCTGGTATGCCCTTGGTTGCCGGAATTGCACCCTCTTCTCCAACTCCGGTCGGAGCTCCACCACGTCGATTCGCCGGCTCTGCACCTCCTCCGTCGTCACCGACCAGACCAATGGTCTTGTGGTGAGCTCTTGGTCCGCACAGATCCTCTCCCTTTTCCTCTTGTGCCCTATGCTGCCGTGTCCATGTGGCCCACCGACTGCCGCCAGTCGTGGTCATGGTCGCCACTTCGGTGACCGAAATCAGGCGGCGCCACAATCCTATGGCTCGTCTCGGTCTCCACTATCTAATGCGCGTACCCGCGCTTCCCGGCGAGCCACCTAGCACCGTCCCCGTACCTCACTGGGAGGATCACCGTTGGGTGACGTCACGCTGACGACATCGTGATGTCAGCGGGCGCGGTCATGCACAGTAAAACTCGGTCGGGCCCGCCTCTGCGCACGTGGCAGCTGAGGTGGCCTGGGGCCCCTCTGTCAGCCACTGTGGCTCGGGGTTGTCCCGGTGTAAAAATTTCTGTGTTGTTTAATATTTTCAGAAATGGTTTCAATAATTTCAGAAAAAGAATAAATACTAGAAATTCAATATCTAATTATTTATAAGTCAGAAAAATGTGTATAATATATCAAAATGTTCAGAAAAATGAGATCTATCTGTTTAAACTATAATCATGCATTGTTAAGCAACTTAACTGACAAGTTTAATTAGAGAACTAAACCAACCCCTCCTAGGTGTTTTGGGGTTCCCATTTCCTAGGGTTTGTACCCTTCAGACCTTGTTTCAAATGACCAAGCATGCCCTAGGATTCCATTGAAATACTAATTAACTTGTCATATCATCATCCTTTCTTGAGCATTGCATCGATGCCACGTGTTGATTGTTGTTTACCCTTTCTTTCCGGTGTTTGCTTCTTCCCGGTAGAATACGATATTGAGATCGAGATCGAAGGCCGAGATTAACACCATCGAAGATCGACGAACAATACTTGACCAACTGTAATCAATTCAAGTACAAGGCTTCCGAAATTCTATATCTGGGTGTCAACCAAGGCAAGCATAGCCCCATACATAAAAGAATCCTATGCTTTCGAAAGTATTTCATTCTTGCCATGTTGCATACGATTCTACCGTGGTCTTTTATCGATAGATAGAGTATCCTATTTGTTGCATTACTTACTTTGAGCTTATATTACCTGATCCACTTCTCCTAGCATAACTAGGTTTGGCTTGTGTGCACTGGTAGAGCTTATATTTGTGTCTTGCTTAGCCATGCTTAGCTGTTAGTGCTGGTGCATCCAGATGATGTATCAGATGAAGAGAATCTAGTATGACAGGAGAACAAGATATAGTGATGAGGTAAGATCAGTGGTAAAGGTTAAATATGCTAAGGCTTGTATGGGAGGCCATAGTGAGATGTGGTTTTTGTAGTCCCATGCTCGCCACTACTAGGATCCGAGTTCTAGCCTCTTGAACCAAGACGAGCGTACAGCCACACGGGGCCTGGAAAACCTCACGAGCAACTAACTTGCCTAGTAGATTCCATGAGTCATATAGTTCGGGCGTTCCACTTGACATATGCATTATGGTTGTTCTTGAAGGCGGTGAAGGAGGTGCATTCATACATGTAGGTAAGCGTGGCCCGGGTTGGTTGGGGTCGATGGAGCCCCTGGTAAACAAACCTCGCCCATATCTCTAGGGACCGACTTCAGGATTTGACCCGTTACGGCGGAACCATCCTTAGGGCGTGACTCATGGTATCGGCGAATGCAAGGTAAAGGTCGTGTCCAACTATCCTCTGTCGGCCTTCCAAGGAAGAGGGCTAATCATTGTGGCATTAAGAGTCGGTTGGTACGTGTGGGTAAAGTTGTACACCCCTATAGGGTTAAATGTTTTCAAAAACCCGTTTCCACAGTTATGGACGACTTGGGAACGGATGTGAAGATCATAGAGAATTATAACCTAATCGTAAAACTTGGAGGTCTAACGTATGCTTAAGGATGCTTCCTCATGGGTATGAGGGGGTGATCCTAGTTGTGAGATGAGGATTACTTTGGTGGATATCAAGATGATGATCAATTCTTCAGAGATATTGCTCTCTTATCCCCTTTTAAAATATTATGATTAGACGAGCTTCTTCTCCCTCTTATTTTACAAACAAAGATGGCTTTCTACAAAATAACCCCACCAGCCATAAGTCTTGCGGAGTACACCCTGTACTCACCATTGCTTTGTTGATATTTTTGTAGCAGAGTAAGTGTTCCCTGAAGATGAGTTTCATATTACATCAACGCTGACGAGTAGCTTGGGGTTCCCGGTTGGCAGCGTGGAATCCATGGGCTGGGATGTCATCGTTATGCTTCAGGCCTCTTAGGCCATGTGTTAAGTTTGCTATACTTAATAGCATAATTCGCATTCTGTTGTTTGATGTTTGTGGTTAGTGACCTCTGCTTGTAATATTTTGGTTCTTCGCTCAGTTACAAGCTTGCTGTAATAATTTTTGTGTCGGAGGGTTACTATTGTGTTACCGATTCTTCACTGGATATCCTCGAGCTCTAGGTTAAGCTTATGTCAGGTTAAGGTCTGGATTTGTTTAACCCTGATCGCGGGGGTGTCACAATATTCCTCGCGCGCTTGAACTGATAGTGGAAGTGCAAACTCTAAACTGGGTTCAGAAGAAGCAAAATTTGCTACAGAAATATCTTCCTTCAGAGTGTATGAGTATAGTCTCGGAAACCTCTCGCATAATGCGCCACCCTCCACCTAGAAATCGTTCCAGAACAAAATAGTTTCACCATTACCTACACGTGCCGAGGTGATGCTTCTGTAATCATTCATCAAACTACAAATATCCCGCCACCAAAAAGACCCACGTGGAGTTTGAGCTTGAGGTGCACCATCGTCATACAAAGCCCAAACAAGTTTCACCTAAGGAACGTCCTCCTAGCAAAAAAATCTATGTAGCTGCTTAAGAAGAAGGGAACGATTTTGCAACTCAAGGTTTTTAAAACCAAGCCCACCATGTCGTTTAGGCATGCAAACTGTCTGCCAAGCTGCAAGTGCCTGTGAACATGACGCATCATCCTCCTTTTTTCCCCACAAGCAATTACGGCACGAGCGATCACAATATTTGATAAATGTTTTGTGGAATTTTAACGTGCCAAGATAGTGTGTGGGTAGCGAAGAGAGAACGGAGTTGATAAACTCCAACCTTCCTCCGTAGGTCAGGAACCTTGCACTTGCATTCTGTGTCCTCTCAACCTGATCAACAATTGGAGAGAAGTCCTGAACTATCGGCCTTGTAGTGCCTAGAGGGATCCCTAGGTAAGAAAAGGCAAGGAACCAGTAGCACAACCAAAATTAGCTGCAAGTTGAGCCAACCGTTGATCATCGATATTAACTATCATCATACAAGACTTGGCGTAATTAACCCTTAGGCCTGTAGCCTGCTGAAAATCATGAAGCAACTATTTTAGAGCCCAGAGTTGTTGATGATATGCTTGCATTATAAGCAAAGTACCATCCGCATTATGGACTATTGGAAAGTCCAGATTTGGGATTGGCAAGGGAGCATGAAGGGCACCATCATGAAAGAGCATGTTAACCATTGATTGTAATAGATCTGTAGCACTAGCGAACAACAAAGGTGAGAAAGGATTGCCCTGACGTACACCGTGGTGACAAGGAAATGTTTTACCTGGCACACCATTCAAAAGAATCAAAGAAGTACCCGAGGAGAGAATAACTGTGACCATGGAAAGCCAATGAGCATCAAAACCCTTGCACTCCAAAAATTTTACGATAGCTTGGTGCTCCATTGTATCAGAAGCTTTGGCAAAGTCGAGTTTCAGAATGATAGAATCAGCCCCATACTGCTTTCACTGATGAATATACTCATAGGCCCAACCGAAGCAATCCTGAATATTACGGCTTTTCCGAAAACCATATTGGTTAAGATGAATAGTGCTAAGAATCTTGGTTTGTAGGCAGTTAGCTAGGATCTTAGTCAACAACTTCAGACAAGAATTTAGCAGTGATATAGGACGGTAATCATTTGGCCCCATAGGAGAATGGACCTTTGGAATAAGTGTGATGAACGAGTCATTAATGCTCTGCAAATTGACCCTTCCCTCCCAAAAATCATGACACAAATGGTAAAAATCATTTTTAATTATGGGCCAACATAGTTTGATGAATAAGCCTGTAAATCCATTCGGTCCGTGAGATTTATCTGTGGGAAGGTGAGCAACAATTTTGTCAATATCTTCATTCGTCAATGGGGCAGATAGATCCTCCAGATCAGTGCAAGGGTGTATGTACAGAGAAAAATCAAAGTTGGCATCAATTGGAACTGAAACTCCCAAGTGATCTCTATATGCATTCCATAAAATCCCAGCCTTCTCTTGGTGTTCAACCGCCACATAACCATCTTCACAAGTGAGAGAGGAAATAGAATTTCTCTAATATCGTATAGTGGCCATGGAATGGAAGAACAAAGTGTTCGCATCACCTAACTTAGCCCAACGAGCCGTACATCGTTTTTTCTAGTACTCTTGTTTGCATAAGAGAAAATGCGCCAATCTGGCCTTGACAATATTGCGGAAATTCCATTCCGTTAAATGAAGTGATCTCAGCTCCTCATATTCATCCAACATCAAGATGATCTTATTACAATTCTCCACAAGCTTATTCACCACTGAAATACTTGTACTCCACTTCTTCAATGCCTTACGCAACAATTTGAATTTACTCGAGAGACATTTTGCACTATCACTTGGAACATTAATATCCCAAATCGTTTGAACCACCTCAAGAAAACTAGGCATACAGACCCAATTCTTTTCAAACCGAAATACTTTTGCTTTGGGAATACTTGTGCCAATGGACACACACTACAAGAAAAGTTGGCTTTTACGACGGACAATTTTCGTGGTTGAAGGCCCATTTTTCGTGGCTACAAAGTGTTCTAGGACGGATGCCCATCGTGGTAAAAGCCCTGTCACAAAAGAATCTACCACGGTTTTTTTCCTGACCGTGGGGGATCGCACCCTTCAGCGACGAAAACTTGTTCCGTCGTAGATCTGTTTGCCAGCCACGTTGACTACTAACATCATGCAAAATGCCATGTGGAAACAGTGGTAGAAGCTAGGCCCAGCCAAGGTCTGCTCATAATTAAGTGGGCTGGCCCATCAAGAGAGCCCAACAAGATTACGGCCCGTTACTGTTTCGTCCGACAATGTTTGAAAATGGGCCCAAAGATGTGGCCAGCAGCGGTCCGCAAATGTCAGGCCCGTTACTGTTTCATCCTACAAAAGCCCACACTTTTCGAATACTGTGTGGCCCGTTAACACGATGCGTCAAGTAGGCCCGATACTGTTAAAGCCCACGGTCATCCCATCACTGTTCTCATAGCTCGTCATGGGCCGCCTACGAATGGCCCACTTTTGAGAAGGTCCGATACTGTTCTAGCCGTCTACTATTCATGTCCGTTACTGTTGTGGCCCTTTACTGTTCTGACCCGTTACTGTGCTAGTTGCCCCTGTTCTGACATATTACTATTCAGGCATGTTACTGTTCTGGCCTGTTAGTATTCTGGCCTGTTACTATGCTGGATTGTCACTGTTCTGGTCTGCTGGTGTTTTGGCCTGCTACTGTTTGGCCCGTTACTGTTTTGGCATGTTACTGTTTCTGCCTGTTACTGTTCCGGTCTGTTACTATTTTGGCATGTTGCTGTTTTAGCCAGTTACCATTGCTGTTTTGGTCTGTCACTGTTTTGTCATGTTACTGTTTTGGCCAGTTACCGTTACTGTTTCGGTAATTCTAAAACCTGATTGACCTGGCTGGCGCAGTTATGGTACCTCCATGCATGGACGATGTCAACTAAATGCCTACATGGCCTATGCGAGTTATCTAGATATTACATCAGCTATAAACTTCTTAAAAATATTACAAAATATGAACAAAAGGGAAAGAAAATTCAGCACTTCAATTACGAATCAAGTTTATAGCAGAGTCCTCAGTTTGCTTTCTCAATCCATCAACTACATCTCCCTTTGAGTGTGACAGCTACATTGGAAAACCACCTTGAGATATGATCTTGCAGTCCCCGTTTTGGTGACGATAGCAATGATTGTAGTCTGGAACTAACTAATAACAAGTTAATACATCAAAGAAGACAAACTACTCATAGCTAAGAATGAACCAGATAGGAATTATAACTACATAATACAAACTGGTAGAGCAGGAATGCAAACCATGAATGAACTATATAGTAGAGGATAGTTATGTCATTGCCTAGGACGAACCAGAACCAGATACGAGATATAATGGTGTGGCTTGTGAACCTATAGAACAGGACAAACAAGCATTAGACAAGTATGCCAACAATGAAATGAGTAATCAAACAAAGTGTTTCTTAGAATTTTAGTAAAAACTAGCCAGGTCATTTCAGCAAATATATATGGAAGTAGTGGTATCTCCTAGAATGCAAAAGACATTGGGTGACTCAGAATTTGCGGTGAGATACACAATGGCATGCAGTTACTGTCATAGCTAAGAATGAACCACATGGAAATTATAACCGCATCATACCAGAACTTGTTGAGCAGGAATGGAAAACACGAATGAACTATACAGTAAAGAATAATTATGCCGTTGATTAGGACGAACCAGCACGAGATACAGAAAATATATAATGGCATCGCTGGTGGACCTGTAGGCTGTGCAAACCAACATATTCAGTGTTGCCTTTTTGAGCTCTACGCAAAGAAAACGAAAATAGTCAGTGTTGCAGCTTTTGAAGAACCAGATGGTAACAACAAAATTATAATCGAACTAGTACGAAGAGTTTGAACGGGTACCACAGGATAGCAGAACGATGGCAGGGAGGAAATAATAGCAGGAACTTAGCTCAGGAATAACTAGATAGAGTCAGTAACTGTGTAGTAGGGAATCCACACTAATATTTTCCACTAACATTACATTTTGCAAGACCTACACAATAGCAGGCATTTACTGATGTACGGAGCAGCTAAGATAAGAACATGTGCATGACAAAATAACAGACATGTGTATGACTTGATATTTGTAGAGCAGCGAATGCAAACCAACATGTCTAATAACATTGTATGTACTAGCACGAAGAACATGCGTGCCTAGTGACTTGTATGTACTAGCACGATTACAAAAATGCAGTTCACTACGACAGGCTTGAACCTGCTATACCGCTGACAAAACAAAAACAGGTTGGAGATTTGGTTAACCTTGGTTGGAGAGGCGTCTAAGCTTCGTAGGTACCGTGCGAGTGACGTACATGTCACCGAGGGTGATGCAGTTGCGGTGGATGTTCGCGTCGGGGAAGCAGATCTTGGGCGGTCGATGCCGGCTAGAAAGCGCTGGACAAGAGTGTCGCTGAGGCAGATCCGGTGCAGTAAACGGCGACGGCCGTGCAGCTGGTCTAGAGCGATGGACATGGAACTCTTTGAACTAGATCACGCCCGGTGGACACCGATGAAGCGGATCCGGTACGGTTGGGTAGCTTTCGGCGGCGAGGAAGCAGAGCTTGGGCGGTCGATGACGCCATCGGCATGGTGAACGACACCGCAACTCCTAGATCTGGTGGGTGAGCATTGGTGAAGCGGCTGCACGACGGTACACGAGACCGCAGATCAAGCCGGTGCGCGCGATGGTCGTGGAGGGGACAGAGGATCTTGGGATTCTGGGGAGGGCTGGCGGCAAAAACTGGGGGGAAACGGGACCATAGAGGTGAGCAAAAAAAATAATTATGATCATGTCCCCGAGCTACCGGCTGTAGCATGCCCATTTGTCGTATGAACAATGGGTAGATTTGAAATTTTAAATTCTAAAGTTTTTGAAACGGAAGGGCGCGAAATGTTTCAAGGTCGGTGTGTGTTTTTGCTGCTCGATTGAGAATATGAATTTGTCTTGCGCCTATCTAATAATAATAATAATAGAAAAATGGTACTCCCATGGTCGGTGGGCTATTTTGGCTCAAAGTTTTTGAAACGGTGGGGCGGGAAATGCTTGGTTGGTGGGTGATTTTGCCGCTCAATTGAGAATTTGAATTTGGCTAGCCTCCATCTACTAATAGAAAAAAGGTAGTAGACCGTACGCTATCTATCTAGGAATTCAAGGCGAGAGTCACATCTACTAATCATCCATAAACATTTTTTTGCACAGAAACTTGGATACCTTCCATTCACACAGCATATGCGGTAAATTTTGCCTCTTGACTCCGATTTTAAATTTGTCTAGGGTCCATGTAATAATATAAAAATGGTACTACCTCGGTGGGTGGTTTTGCATGAAAATGTTTGAAACAGATGGGGTGTGAAATGCTTCGGGTCGGTGGGTTATTTTCCCGCTCGATACGATTTTGAATTTTGCTGCCGGCCAAGTTTTTATTACAAGAAAAAAGGTTGTGTAATTCGAACGCCATCTGCTCAGGAATTTAAGGCGAGACTCACATCAACTCATGCCTCCGATTCAAACGGGGTAGGCGATAGGTTTTGGCGGTCGATAGTGATTTTTAATTTAGAGATTATCCAAAGAATAATTAAAAAAATAGGTTGTTCTCCCTCTATTTCAGGGATCTAAGTCAGGGAGAGTGATTATCTACCACATGTATGAAAATGCAGATCTCCAATATAAGAATGTTTGTTTAACATAGCAACAAACAAATGTCTGAAGTAGCTCTGATTTAAGCATGTGAAAATGGTGTGCAACCAAGGTCTACTAATTATTTAGGTGCCGTCATAGACTCTTCTATAGGAAGCGCTAACTAAATGTAGTACTAATTCAGATCAAATAAAAAGCCTACTGTGAAACAAATATTCCTACTAGAGCATACTATCAAAACACAAAGACCAGCTAAAGTATATGTAGAACAAATAAAACAAGATTTCATCACGCATACACTACTATATAGAGAACACCATTTCATCATATAAAAAATGTTTTATTAGACACACATAGGCCCCCAAAACGAAGAGACAGCTCTAATATTCCAGCCCCTGCCACTATGACTGCAGCACAAACAAAGGTGCCACCATAGTTCCATCCGCTACCAAAACAAACAAATATCAGACTGCAGCTCCAAATAACACAACCTGGGCAAACACATGCTTGCCCAAACAAGCCTTGCTTTTTCATCCGAGTGTTATATTCATCTCCTTGATGTTGCAGTTTGAATCAGCTGTGTTGCTGACATGACTTCCTTTTCATTTCTTTGATTTAGCATTCCGAATCACGTCAGTTGCCGAAGGAAATGAACAAAATGATCAGCAAAATCATAGGTGTACAAAAATGCAAGGGTTGCACATGAATGACTCCACTAACCAGATGTCATAATGTAGGGATGTAAAGTACACCAACGTTTACGAGATCTAAACTTCTTAGAATTCATGTTGTTGAGATCTAATTCGAATACTCCCTCCTTTGCCCATATAACCACCATTTCTCTTTCCTCAAATACGCAGAGTAACCTTACTGCATCTTTCCCACCATATGCCCATGTTTTATCAAGGCCAAGGAGAGTATCCAACTGAACCTTTATATGAGGCACCCAAGCTTCCCCTTTGCATGTTGATGATCTTGCACTAGACCACGTGTTTAGACTGAAGTCTCCTATAACCGCAAGGGCAACATCTCCATTATGCCACTTAGCAATGAAAAAATTGCGTCTGGAAATATCATGTGTCTCATGGGGGCACTCAATATAACACAGTTTTGTTGTCACTTTATTGAAGGCAATTATATATCTGGAGTTCATTGTTGGCCAGTACAAAATGTCCCCTATGAGAGTTGACGGCATGTGATCAATCTTAGCCAGCATCTCAGCAGGTTCAATCCAGTCCTCCCATTTTCCTAACTCTGATGAGTACCTCTGCACTAGTGCTTGGTTACCATTGGTTACTATCCAAACAACCCAGAAATTGCTACAACAGTGTGAAGACAATTTCCCATGATTTCTCAAACAGAGAATTGTGCCGCTATCATACTCACGTCTCCGCCAAATTGGTGGTTCTAGTATCACTGTTTCACTTCCACTGATTGGATCCCAGGCCTTTATCATGTTAGAACCTTGTGGATAATGAAGTAGCACCCTACCATTGTGACATCCGAGTACATATGGTTTGTAGGCTTTATGTACTTTCACCAGCCTGTTCAACTTCTGGAAGATGGATTGGTCAAGATTATGATCTGTTAAGAATCAAGCGTCCTCGGAACTGTTGGTGAAAAACCCAAGTAACAACATTCCTTTGTTGTGTGACAAGGTTAGCCTTTTGAAATCGTTGCTTCCCATGAAGTACATCCAACATTTTTGGGCGACTAATGCCCTCAGTATGCAGGACTGGTGCAGAGGAAGCCTGACAAGAATCTGACCAAATACATCGACTGGCAAGTCGTTGATTGTTGCATATGTTCTTCCACCAAAGCTGGTAGGATGATACAAATAACACAAGTGCATCATCAGAATTAAGTAAACAGCAAAATGCACAACCCTAAAAAAGAATTAAGTAAACACCACGATTTTGAGAGGAAAATTTGTTACTGAAATTTCCTAAACTGCACCCATCTAAAAAAACTACCTAAAAAGCAGAGTCTGTCAACAAAATAACCTAAACATCACAAGGAATCAACCAGAGTAGTATGAAAGCACCACAAAATGCTTCAGCATGTCGGAACTGGGCAAAGGGAATGAAGAACTTTTTTAGGTCACCGGGGAGGACAGAAAGGCCCCCACTTGAATTTTATGGTTTTATCATAAAGAAGAGGAGAAAAAACAGATGCAGCTTCAGTGACCTGTTGAACCCAAGTCTCACGGTGAATTGCCCCAGGATCCACCTTCCATCTTAGATCAAACGTATGACAGTAGTTCAGATTTTGAACTAAAAAATAAAACTATTTGAAAAAAATTGATAAAAAATCAGTAAATCATCGGTGGCTAGGTTTGAATCCTGTGAATGTTTCATCCCATTCGGATCACTAGTTTGTGATTAAATATATTTTTATGTTCCCAGTACTACTAGTTTAAACTAATATCCACTGTGTCGAGAAAAACCCCAGAGCAAAATACACAAAAGAGGGAGGAAGCCAGTGAGACAAAATCCAATGCAGAACTTACGATGGGGTCGACGAATTCTGAGCAGATGGAGCAGGCGCCACCGATGAATGATGAGCCACGGTCGTTGACGCTGAAGAAGCACGACCATGAGCTGACGCATCCTAGCATCCCACGCAGCCATCGCTTTGGCAGCGGTAGCCAACATAGCCGAATTTGTTCCAGCAACAGCCGATGAGGATTTTGATCGTGCCTCCACCACTTTCCAACCATCACTCAACACTGCCCAAGACTCCGATGCGGTACAAGCATCGGCCTCCGTAACCGCTTCACATGTATCCGCTGGTGCTGCTTCAGCATCCACCTCTGCTTTACAAGCATCCACCGACGCAGCAAATGCATCCGCCAACGCCGATTCCATTTCCTGTAAACTCCATGAGCTTATTTAGCTCGCAATGCCCAAAAATAAATGCATTCTATCCTTTAGAAAGCCCGTAATGGCTGGAGGTTGGGGACGTACATACCAGCGAATGGCGGTGCGGTGGTGTTCAATGGTGGAGCGGCGGGGACGGTCCGGTCGAGGGAGGGTGGCCAGGCGGAGAAGATGACGATGGGGTCGAGGGGCACATGGTTGAGCTACCTCGAACTCTAAACTAACTTTCGCCCCACTATTTTTTTAGTTTTTTGCAAATCCCGCTTTTTTAGGGGAAACCATGGTTGTATTAATAGTAGCAACCACACAACTGATACAAGTTTGTGCACTTGTGTTGCTTAGTTTCCCGCCTACAGACATCAAGTTTGTGCACTTATTCGTGTGATACAATCAATTGATGGGTAAAATATTCCAGGTGGTAGAAGCCTGCCCTTTCTATGACATCAAGATCTAGAGTTCAAACATTGACATGAAATTCCACAATCTACAACTACAAGTTTTGGTTTACTACCAGAAACATGCTAACAAATCACTCGCAACTGGCATTAACAGATCTCAGAAGGAAAACATTGAAAGATAAAAAACCACCACAAGTTCGAATAAGATGACCGTTGTTGCCAAATATAGTCACATAAAGCCAGGTCCAATATATATGTCATAATAGTACATCAAATATATAGATTCGTGGACACCACACACTAGCAGAGCAAAAAACAATTATATTACCTGACTTAACAAATAGTCATCCTCACAAGATACCCAAACCCTTCAAAAATGAAAGTAGAGCAGTCAATATGGTTTACAGATTTCCTCATCTTTTGTAGGATCAGGACTGTATGGGCGTGGAGAATCTCGAATTTCTGTCAGGGTCTCATCTGCTTCAAGAGTCAAATTGAAAAGATTGTTAGCTCGCATTCCCACTTGTTCCAAGATTTGGTCGTACACCTGGCCAATCATCTCATTGCCATCCACATCAAGCAACTTGGGGACTAAGTTGTCAGCCACAAACTTTTGAAAATCAATAGCAGCATCATGAGCATCTGAAATTGATGTGTTCCATCTTGCAGTCAAATCAGCTATCCGCTTAGTGGATGTGGAAACTTCTTCCTTCAGGCGCCTAATCTGTTTGTCCTGGTGTTTCACTTTCTCTTGAAGGCACGAAATCATGTGTGTATTAGCTTTGTATTTCTCTCGGAGACGGGCAATTGTCAAATCCTTGTAGTGACCAGCACCATTACGCCATGAGCAATATGCGTAGGGTGGAAACTGCAGATAACAAATCCAAAATTAAACCAGATTCTCATTTAAAAAATAAACCAAATTCTCGTTTCACAATCCAAATTTAGCTGCACAGATCATGCAAGCTCCACAGTGGTACCGCAAATGGCAAAGAACCATAGAGGCATATTTCCCAAACATGGGAAACGGAACCGACATGAAAAGGGCCGTACTTTAGGGTTTGCCTTCTTAGCTGGCACATGAGCAGTCCTGGCCTTAGTAATAAGTGGCAACAGATCAGAATGACTTCGTTTCTGCAAATCATGATGCAACAAAAATGATCAGTATATTTTAGGGGACATTTTAAGTAATAAAGCACTCTTTATCGAAAAAATGTTTTCGGAGACAAAGCATAGGTTACTCAAATTCCAGCAAAGCAGCTGGATACATAAAAACACTTGTCACCCGATAATGCCTCCTCCACGGGTGGGACATGCGCATGATGCTAAATGAAATGCAGCAAAACCAGTAAATTTTAGCAAAGAACACATCAACTTCGCAATGCAAAGAAGGATACGTGCATTAATCTGATGCCAAGGATTGGGCATGTTTCCCTTTAACGAACACTATAATTTAAAGAACTCAGCATGCAGGACACCAGCAAACAACAATCTGTTTATGAATGATATACAGAAAATTACATCTGCATTGTTCAGCAGAGGACCGTTCTATGAAATAAAGCTAGGGACAAGCTTCCCATCCTCAAAAGACTCTTCTTGGCAGCATATACTTACCTATTTATAGTGGACCTTATAACTAATTCCATGGCTACATCCATGGTGATCCTAGCTTCCTAATGTGGCATATAGATCTACTATTTCAAATAGCAATCACCTAAACAACTATCCGGATGG
Organism: Avena eriantha; assembly: GCA_910589775.1. Lineage (NCBI taxonomy): Eukaryota > Viridiplantae > Streptophyta > Magnoliopsida > Poales > Poaceae > Avena > Avena eriantha. The sequence continues at coordinate 195,454,918 of OU342740.1, read as the reverse complement.
TTGCGGACTCACCAGAGATTGCACTGATGTGATGGAAAGGTGGGCGCTGCTGGGCAAAGAAGGTGCACGACGGGGGAGGTGCACAAATGTGCAAAAAATGTAGCGATACTCGTATATAGATAGAGATACCAGTAACACATAAACCAGATTAATTAGTAGTAACCACAAACTCCAGAAGGGCTATAAGAAGACAGTCAACTACTCCCATATTAATTAACCTAGTGTAATTTAACGTGGAAATACTATGAGATGGTGAGTACTAGTAAACAAAAGGGGATTACTTAATTATTAGTGAAATCTACAGCCAGCCATCAAAAGCATCACGAGCATGCTAAATATCTAGATTGTAGACCATACTTGGTTAAGAACCTAATATCCAGCTCTAATTACCCAAATCTAAGAGCATCTATCATATTTATGACTGAGTGCAGTGACTTGGAGACATCCGTTAACTCTGCAGCCATCTCCTCGACATGCATCTGATGGCGCTTCTGCTCCCCCTCTTCGAGGTCATCGCGGATATTGAGCTGTAACCACAGCGACATCATCACGCGCTGCAGCGAAAGTGAGTGCGGTAGATCTACCCAGTGGACGAACGTGCAACGCTCACATTCGTAGTTGCACCCAAGAACCTGCGGCCGAAGTTTGTTCCCTCGAACGCGATGCGGCGACGGGGCGCCAGGGCGCAGTCGCACCAGAGCCGGAGATCCGCATCGGTAGCGATGTCGTACCACTCCGCGTCTACCATCCGTGCCGGCATCTGAACCTAGGAAACATCATCGATCGATACAGGCAGAATAGAGAAAAAACCCAAAAGGAGAGAACCCATAAGCTGAATTCGAGAAAATAAACTGAGATCGTGAACTCTGGCGTACTTACCCTAACCCGGCCATCTTGCACATCAAGATCCCCCGTCGTTCGCCGGACCAGCACGACTGAATCCGCCGACATTGCTCGAAAAAAGAGCGCGCCTTCAAAGACTAGCGCAGAGGCTTCGTGGGGAAGGAAGAGGTAGGGGAGCCGGTCCTCACATTCGCTGGCTACTACTCCATATTGGATTTACCTCGACCACTGATAACTGGGGCCCGCGCTAGAGAGCCTGTGGGCCCCCAAACATCACTCACCTAGTTTGGCTTGCATTACATGGAGTACTTTTGGAAAACATATCAAAACTCAATAAATACACCAAAGGCCCCCCTCTCTTTTTGTGAAAACCCTTTACAAAACGGAGACGCTCACAAATGCGTACACACTCACCCCTATGAATGCAGGTACGCACACCCTACACCTATGAGCACTTAAGAAAGACTGGATCTTGACACTGATCCCGCGGGGCTTGAGCTTGACGAAGTCACCATTGGCACCTCACTATATATTGACAGGAACGTCGCCTCTCACTACCCTCATAACCACCCTTAAAAGTCGAGCGCCGAGGCTTCGTGGCGAAGGAAGTGCTAGGGGGTTGGAGCTCATATTCGTTGGCTGCTATGGGATGTAATTGAACCACTAATAATGTGGCCCTCGGTAGTGAGCCCATAGACCCTAGACACCAGTCACCATTACAATTACCTTGGAAAAACCGAGCAAAACTTAATACAAATGGAAGGCCCATCTCTCTCATTTTTCCGAAAATCCACTACAAAACACACATGCTCACAAATGCATACACACACTCACCCCTATGAACGCATGAACGCACATCCTACCCCTATGAGCATCTCCGAAAAATTGTGTTGTAACACCCCGTCCACTCCTGGGCCCGGGGGGTGTCACTCCTGGCAGCTTAATAGGATATATAGACTGGCCCCACAGACCAACACTAGTATTTTCTGTGCACTTTGTCCTCACTCGTGCGCACCCAGTTACCCATTTCCCGGTCGGTCACCCATCCTAAAATTGCTCTAGGCCAAGCACGCTTAACCTTAGAGTTCTTTTCGAATGAGCTTCCGAAAAAGAAGTTGCAACTTGTTTATATGGGTATCCTATCAATCCTATTAAGCCATGTGCCTGGATCTCACATACACCCATCCTTTAGAAGATCGATGCCCTCATCGATCAAGCACACCCCAGGAACGTTCCCTCTTGGCACGCGTCTGTGCGTCTAGTGCCGGCACATGTGCCATGCCGTGTCCACTCCGGGCCACACGCGCCATGCTCCACATGTCCCGCCACTAACCCGGACACACCCGTGTAATCGCAAGGGTCGGCTCTGATACCACTTGTAACACCCCGTCCACTCCTGGGCCCGGGGGTTGTCACTCTTGGCAGCTTAATAGGATATATAGACTGGCCCCACAGACCAACACTAGTCTTTTCTGTGCACTTTTTCCTCACTCGTGCGCACCCGGTTACCCACTTCCCGGTCGGTCACCCATCCTAGAATTGCTCTAGGCCAAGCACGCTTAACCTTAGAGTTCTTTTCGAATGAGCTTCCGGAAAAGAAGTTGCAACTTGTTTATATGGGTATCCTATCAATCCTATTAAGCCATGTGTCTAGATCTCACATGTGTCTTCAGACTGTCCGGTGAGGGGGGCTTGAGCTTGACGAAGTCACCATAGGCACCTACTGCCCTCGCAACCATCCTTCAAAGCCGAGCGTCGAGGCTTCATCGAGAAGGAAGAGCTAAAGGAGTCAGAGCTAACATTTGGTGGTTGCTATAGGATATAACTAGACCACTAATAACAATGGGGCCCCATGGTAGTGAGCCCATTGGCCTCAGACATCAAAGAAAGTACGGTGTCAAGTCTTAAACATATATATTAATGGTGGAGTGGGTAGTGCTAACAAAAAGATTCTTCAAGGTGATTCTAGTGCTAGACTTATGTCTAAGAGAATCAATTGGGAGGGCCCACTATTTAGTGGATAATAGTCTGTTTCTCTTTTTAGTATGGTTGTGTGGACCCACTTCAGTTCTAAATGCTAGACCAAAAGTAGTTTTCATAGCTACTTCTAGACACTGCACAATCCCTTACTATACGTAGCTTAGAAAATTACTAGCCTCATGTCTAAGAAAATTGTAGGTTGCTTTGAAAATTTCTCGAAAAAGCTTTTGGAGGTACCCATCGAGGGGTCAATTAATATATCACAAAACTCCAAGAGTTTTGACAATAGGTTTAACTTATTGCTAAGATAGATTTTGCATCTTGACAATTTAACAAAATTAGGTCAAACTTGAACTACAAGTAAGCGCGATATAGATTTCTCTTGAATTAAATGTCTTTTCGGAGGTCTATAGGTGCATCTTGTTGTAGTAAACAATTCCATCACTATGAGTTTCCTACTATCTTAGGAAAGAACATTCTCAATTTTCAGAGTGTGATGACAAGATTGTTCTTTCCCGTAAAGCAAGTCTGAAGAATATAGATCTGAATGACACATGAGGCAAGTTTTCAGACATATTGTGGACCAACATGTTGTACTTACGATTTCCCATGTTTTATGAGTTCTCAAACTTCCTAGCTAACTTCGCCCACTTGATTCATTTTATGCCAATTTATCAAAATTATTAGGTACAAATTGAACTACCACAAGTAAATTGTAGGTTGCTTTGAAAGTTTGATGAAAGATCTCTCTTGGATGTACCCATATATATCGGGGCGAGGGGTCAATTAATATATGGGAAACCACCAAGAGTTTTGATCATATATAGGTACGGTTCAACTTCTTTCTAATATTCTGCATTAGTTTAATGAAATTAAGTTAGACTTGAGCTACAAGTAAGCATGATAGACTGCTCTTGAATTAAATGTCTTTTTAGAGGTAGATGGGTGCATCTTCTTGTAGTAAAAAATGTCATCAGTGTGAGTTTCCAACTACTAGGAAAGGACATTCTCAATTTTCCGAGTGATGTCATGATCATTCTCTCCCTTAAAGGAAGTCCGAAGAATATTGATCTAAATAAATGCCACAAGCCAAAAATTTCACACACACACACAAGCACGTGGCACACTCGTATATACTGTATGAAATGTGATTTAACGAACATTAAGTTGTTATTAACCAATAGTCTTGTTAGAGAAAAAGGCATACATTAAGTATATTAATAATAACTATCTAGAACATGGTGGAGTTTGCTCTAGATATTGTTCAACACGAATCCAACTACTCTGAACCATTGGATCTAATAGCCCAGCGGTCACGATTGGTACTATGGATCCAATTCAAAACTGCCTACCTAACTCCACCCACTTGAATGAGTTTATGTCAATTTATCGAAAATAGGTCAGATTTGAACTAGTATAAGTAAATTTTAGGTTACTATGAAAGTTCTATGAAAAAGCTTTTGGAGGTACCCATCGGGGTCACAATTAATATATGAGAAACCATCCAACGATAGTTTTGACGACAAGTTGGATCAATACTCGCAAATCCAAACATTTTGCTAACTGTTGGATCTTCTTTTCCATTCCTAGCATCTAAAAAGTTTCTACTAATAGTCTTGATGAGAACGATGTACGCTGGTATGCGCAAACCTCAAAACACACACTTCATTGCTCAATTTTAGGGTCCTTGGCTAAATGCATGGACTTCAATGCAATTTTTTATTTTTTATGAGGTACTTGATATGTAACTTGTACTTCCACCGACCATGTTCACTCTCAAGCACATCACACCCACTAGACCAACCATTAGATCGGTCATTCGTAGTACTTCTTATTATCTTATCTTTACCTTGTCCTATCTCTTACAATACCATACCATGCCACGCACTACATATAGTGTACGGATTAACTTTGAACATTGACCATTGGATCAAGACTAGCAAATCCAAACATTGCTAACCATTGGATCTTCTTTTCCATTCTTAGCATCCAGAAAGATTCTACTAATAGTCTTTAGCACGATGACCGCTAGTATACGTAAACCTCTAGCTTAAAACACACACTTCATTGCTTAGTTTCACGGTCATCCTTGTGCTAAATGCATGGACTTGGATGCAATTTTCAATTGTATGAGGTCCTTGATGTAAATTGTGATTCTACCCACCGTGTTAACTCTCAAAGCACCTCTCTTCCTGTGAGACCTACCATTAGATCGGCCATTCGTAGTACTTCTTATCTTACCTTTCTATTTGTCTCTTATCTCTTACAATACCATGCATACCACCACTACATAGTGTAGGGATTAAGTTATTTGAACATTGACCGTTGGCTCAAGACTGGAAAATCCAAACATTGCTAAACGTTGGATCTTCTTTTCCATTATTAGCATCTAGAAAGATTCTACTGATAGTCTTTAGCATGATGAACACTAGTATGCACAAACCTCAAAACACATAGTACTTCATTACTTGGTTAAAGGGTCCTTGTGCTAAATGCACAGACTTGTTGGATGCAATTTTCATTTTTATGAGGTCCTTAATGTAACTTGTACTTCCACCGACCGTGTTAACTCTCAAGCACCTCGCTCTTACGAGACCTACCATTTAGATCGGCCATTCGCAGTACTTCTTATTGTATCTTTATCTTGTCTCGTATCTCTTACAATACCATACCACTACATATAGTGTAGAGATTAACTGTGAACATTAATAGTTGGATCAAGACTGGCAAATCCAAACAAAATTGCTAACCCTTAGATCTTCTTTTCCATTCTTAGCATCTAGAAAGATTCTACTGATAGTCTTTGGCACGATGAACGCTAGTATGCGCAAACCTCAAAACACAGTACTTCATTGCTCAGTTTCAGAGTCCTTTGCTAAATGCATGCATGGACTTGGATGTAATTTTCATTCTTTATGAGGTCCTTAATGTAACTTGTACGTACTTCCACCGACCGTGTTAACTCTCAAGCACCTCGCTCCTACGAGACCTACCAAGGTTAAAAGAAAATGCAACCGCCCCAATAATCACACAAACTGGTTTCTTATACGTAATACCTAAGTTTTTAGTACTAGGATTCATAGCTAACTTCGCGCACTTCGGTGACTTCTTGTCAATTTAACAAAATTAAGTCAAACTTAGCTAGAAGTAATTGTGATAGATTGCTCTTGAATTAATTGTCTTTTCAGAGGTAGATGTGTGCATCTGCTTATAGTAAACAATGTCGTCGGTGTGAGTTTCCAACAATCAGGAAAGAAAATTCTTAGTGTTCTAAGTGATGACAAGATGATTCTTTTTCGTAACGAAAGTCCGACAAATGTGGATCTCAATGCCATAAGCCAAGCTTCTAGACATATTAGCTAGGTGGACAAATGTGTTTTACTTATGATTCCCATGTTTTATGAGTTTTCAAGGTTCCTAGCTGACCCCGTCCACTTGTTGAATGACTTTATGTCAATGTATCGAAATAAAAGGTCAAATTTGAACTACAAGCAATAAATTGTATCTTGGTATGAAAGTTTTATGTAAAAATATTTTGGGGGTACCCATCGAGTGGTCAATTAATATATCAGTTGAGACTGTTCGACTTCTAGCTACTAAGATTTTGCCTCTTGAAAATTTTGAACCCCTTTTGAAAACGATCACATGAAATAAGGAGATAGGGGAAATGATCTTTTTATTCTTTATGGTCAACACACAAGCTTGAGGTGCACCTTAGGCTTAAAGATACTTTATAGTTTCCACTATGTATAAGGTGAACCTTATAATAAGCCACATACTAGGCCTTATTAAGGTGTGCTTTTTATCTATATATCTACTACTACAATGGAGCAGTTTTGAATTGGATCCATATATAGCACCAATCTTGACCGTTGGGCTGTTAGGTCCAATGGTTCAGAGCAGCAGGATTCGTGTTGAATAGTATCTAGAGCAAACTCCACCATGTTCTAGAACCATCATGTCACCAACCCCAAAATTTCAAAGCACGGTAGGTTGTATTCTCAATATGTGTAGATAGTTATTATTAATAGAATTAATTTATGCATTTTGGGGGTGGTGACATGATGGTTCTAGAACATGCTGGAGTTTGCTCTAGGTCTGTACTCCCTCGCTCCGTCCCAAATATAAGGCGCCTAAGGATTGGTCAAAAGTCAAACCTTACTAACTTTGACCAAATATTTAAAAAAAATCAACATCTACAATATTGAATGGACATATTAAGAAAATATACTTTATGGTGAATCTATTGATATTAATTTAGTATTCTAAATTTTTATATTTTTGTGTATAATCATGGTCAACCTTAAAAAATGTTGACTTTTGACTAATCCTTAGGCGCCTTATATTTTGTTGGAGGGAGTACTATTTAACATGAATCCAGTTGCTCTAAACCATTGGATCTAACAGCCCAACGGTCATGATTAGTGTTATGGATCCAATTCAAAACTACTCCACTATAGTAGTATAAGTAGAGAGAATACAGTCTATTGTGCTATGGAATTTTGGGAGTGGTGACATCATGGTTCTAGAACATGCATGGTCGAGTTTGCTCTAGGTACTATTCAACACGAATCCATCTTCTCTGAACCATTGGATCCAACATCCCAACGGTCAGGATTGGTGCTATGGATCCAATTCAAAACTGCTCCACTATAGTATTAGAGATAGAGATATCTTATCTTATCTTATCTTATCTTATGACTATATAGTGTACGAATAACTTTGAATATTGACTATTGGATCAAGACTCGTGAATCCCAACATTTCCAGCCGTTGGATCTTATTTTCCATTCTAGCATCTAGAAGATTCTATTGATAGTCTTCAACATAATGAATGTTATGCATAAACCTCAAAATACACTTCTCCATCATACTAGAATCTTCTCCCTCGTAGCTAATAATCATTGACTTCTACATGATCTTATCTTATCTTACCACTATATAGTGTATGCATAACTTTGATTGTTGACCGTTGGATCAAGACTCGCGAATCCCAGTATTTCTAGCCATTGGATCTTCTTTTCCATTCTAGCATCTAGAAGATTATATTGATAGTCTTGAACACAATGAATGCACTATGCATAAACCTCTCAAACCACACTTCTCCATCATACTAGAATCTTCTCCCTCATTTCACTAGACCATGTTACCAAAAATTTCAAGTGTTAGGTAGCTAATAATATTTGACTTCTACACATGATGATACAAAGTACAAGGACCAAATATACACCCATACTTTATAGATGTTGATAAAATTTATAATTTTTTGTGCTTTACCAATTATAATTTTATATAGTGATGATATGTCATTCGTTTACTATCTGAGCCTTATTAAGGTGTGCTTTTTTACACAATGCGGGAGTAGTATATTTCTTTTCTTAGACATATGGTCACGTCTGTCCACACGTTGTACATGCTGAGAGAATAAAACGTTGGTAGGGGAAGAGGCCAGGAGCGAAGAGAAATTGAAGGCGATTCCAGGCCAGAGAAAAGTTATGATGGGTTTCTGAGACGAGGTACTCCTGCGGTCTTACAGTGTACAGTCTACTAGTAGTAAATTTCAGGACCTCTACACGCAAAACAAATCGTGTGTTTTCTCTCTCCTTCCCTATGCTCCATCTCTCCTCCCCTTTCCCCTCTCGCACCGGTCCGGCTGATCTCTCTCCCCTTGTCCACAGCGTGGCGCTGCGCACATGTGCCTTGGTACGGCAGCTCTGTGTCACTAGCGTGTTCGGCAGCCACGCGGTTGTGTGGAGTAGGGATAAGGAGTACATAGGAAGGAAACCACTTTGGTCCTTGACGGCACAAAAAAATCAAACTTTTCCGGTTTTTGAAATTTTCACTTGCTTCCTAAACATCGGGAGGGAAGGTTATCCAAAAGATCGGCCAAACATCGGGAGGGAAGGCAATTTTTAACCTGTTTTGAACATTGACCATTGGATCAAGACTGGCAAATCCAAAATTTGAACATTGACCATTGGATCAAGACTGGCAAATCCAAACTTTGCTAACTGTTGGATCTTCTTTTCAATTATTAGCATCTAGAAAGATTATACCGATAGTCTTTAGCACAATGGACGCTAGTATGCGCAAACCTCAAAACACACACTTAATTGCTCAGTTTCAGGGTCCTTGTGCTAAATGCATGCATGGACTTGGATGCAATTTTCATTTTTATGAGGTCCTTGATGTAACTTGTACTTCCACTGACCGTCTTAACTCTCAAGCACCTCGTTCCTATGATACCAACCATTAGATTGGCCATTCGCAGTACTTTTATCTTATCTTTATCTTGTCTTATCTTATACAATAACATACCACCATTTTATAGTGTACAAATTTACTTCGAACATTGACCGCTGGATTAAGGCTGGCAAATCCAAACATTGCTAACCGTTAGATCTTCTATTTTCCCTTAGCATCGAGAAAGATTCTATTGATAGTCTTTAGCACGATGAACCCTAGTATGCGCAAACCACAAAACACACACACTTCATTATACAGTTTTAGGGTCATTGTGTTAAATGGATGGACTTGGATGCAATTTTCATTTTTTATGAGGTCCTTGGTATGAGTTGTACTTCCATCGATCGTGTTAACTCTCAAGAACCTCTCTCCTACGAGACCTACCATAGCTAAAATAAAATGCAACCACCCCAATTATCACACAAACTGGACCAATGATTTCTTATACATAATGCCCAGGTTTTTAGTACTAGGATTTTTCAAGCTTCCTAGCAAACTTTGCACACTTTAGTGACTTCTTGTCGATTTAACAAAATTAGAACAAACTTGAGCTACAAGTAAGCGCGATAGATTGCTCTTGAATTAAATGTATTTTCGTAGGTAGATGGGTGCATCTTCTTCTAGTAAACAATGTCGTCGGTGTGAGTTTCTAACTATGAGGAAATAAAATCCTTAGTTTCCCGAGTGATGACCTATGCACGCAAAACAAGTTGTGTGTTTTCTCTCTCCTTTCCTATGCTCCATCTCTCCTCCCCTTTCCCCTCGTGCACCAGTCCGATTGATCTCTCTCCCCTCGTCCACAGTGTGGCACTATGCACGTGTGCCTTAGTATGGCGGATCTGTGTCTCTGGCATGTTTGGCAGCCGTGCGTTGGTGTGGAGTAGGGATGAGGAGTACATAGGAAGGAAACCACTTTGGTCCTTGGTGGCACAAAAATTCAAAATTTTACGGTTTTCGAAATTTTCACTTGCTTCCTAAACATTGGGAGGGAAGGTTAACCAAAAGATCGGCCAAACATCGGGAGGGAAGGCATTTTTTAACCCCTTTTGAACATTGATCACATTGAATAAACGAAAAACAAAAAAAATGTTTTACTCATGATGTCCTATCATGTCTTGTGCACCACGTGCCATGAAAACTGTAATCATGGAATTAGATAAGTTTTGGAAAAATAGCTTCACAATATTATCCTACCATGTGTATGGACACTATCGGGTTTATTTCAAACCGAACGACCAAGGTCATCAAGGCCATATTGACATCATAGTTTAATATTTGATAGAGTTCTCACGATAGTTTGGTAGATGGGTGCATCTTGGCGTAGTAAGCATTGTTGCATGTGGGAGTTTCCAACAATTAGGAAAAAAGAATTTCAATTTTCCTAGTGAGGACGGTGAGGTTTTTTTTTGAAGAAAGTCCAAATAATATGGTTCAGAATGCCACAAGCCAATGGTTTCACACATACTATAGTTGATCATGGTTCCTATCTAACTTCGGCTAAAAGTTTTCATATTACGATGGGTCGTGACACGCGGTACTAGTACACATACTACCGCGTAGTAGATTTTCTCTCTCCTTCACCTCCCTCTCACCATCCATCCACTATCCTCTCCATTTCTCCTTGCTTCCCGTGTAAGCTTTCACGCAATTATACTTCTAGACTGAGATGCAGCGGTGCAGAAAAAGATGAGGCCTATACCATACCACTATCAATCAAGTTCAGTGACGCAACTTTGTGAAGAGTATACGTATACTAGTAGTATTGTAGCTAGATAAGTATGTACTACTATAGACACTTAATTTTTAATGAAGGAAGTAAGAGACACCGAGTAATTCAGCATAATCTGCATGATTCTCTTCATTTTTGGATAAAGCGGGGCACCTCCTGAATTCTCTGGGCCGAGAAAAATCAAGAACCGACAAGTCTGGTATAATCCTTTATTTTGTTGATGGGACGAGTCTGGTACAATCTATTTATGATATTTCGGGATAGTTTTTGAGGGTATTAACATAAGCACGACTACAAATAGACATTATAAATTGCAACAGTACGCACCCCTACTTTCACCCAAAACACCCAACCCACTATTGCTTAGAACTTGATCTCTCTCTATTTCCTTCGAAAATTTCGTATGACAACTCTCTCCAGAACACATCGATTGACCTGACAAATGGGAAAGGCCCCAAAACTCCACCTGGAAGCATAGAATCAGTCGACGGGCCATGGCTACCGCCGCTGCCTGACTCCTCTGATGAAGAAGATAGCCACTAGAAGTGCTTTTTCGAAGGGACACCACCACCAATGCCGAGCGACTCTAATAAGACGGAAGATGAGACTGAGGAAGAGGAGGAGTCTGAGGTCGACCTTGAGAAGGAGGCCAAAGACGATGACATTGAGGAGGCCGAGGACGATGACAGGGAGGAGGCCGAGGACGACAATGAGGAGGTTTCTTCCCCCACCCCCACCGAACAAGCGTGCCCAAGTGCAAAATTAAATGGCATCCAGAGAAGAGGAGGGCAATGTACTATATCTCGTTCTACGAAGACTCTTGGCTTTCGTAAATAATGTTGTCAATGAGAGTTCCGAACTTTTAGGAAAATGCTTTTCAATTTCCAAGTGATAGGATTTGTTTTTAGTAATTAAGTATGTCCGAATAATTTGGCTTAGAGTGCACTCACAGTATTCTAGCAAAATATAGATAAATTCCACCGCATGTTAGTACTATATGAAAATACTTATTTCAATGTGTGTCATGATACATAGTTTTTTTGTGGGAGGGGGTGTGGTAATGATACATAGTTGAAACTTAAATGGTGTCCTCTTATATTTGTGATTGTGTGGACGAAAACTACAAACATGGATTTGGACAACTTTCGAAAAACTTGCTACATAATATGGTCATGACCATGTATGAACATTGTTCACATTTTAAGCCAAGTTACCAATGCTAAGGTCATATCTGCATCACTCATCCCATTTATTGGGATAAATTAAATAAAATTAAAGAAAACAATAAAAAATGTTAAACACTTATGTATGGTGTCCTCTTCCATAAATGATAAACATGAATTTTGACAAGGTTTAAAAACACTTCTTTACAATATGACCAACGATGTGTTAACATATACTTAGATTTCAAGTTAAATAATGACAAAGGTCATGTCCATTTCGGGTAGACGGGGTGCATCCTGGCATGGCATATTAATGTTGTTAATTGGACTTTTCAACTTTTATGTATAGAATTTTGTTAAATTATTTTAGAAGTACCACATATAATTATTTTTTAAAGAAAAGGCAAAGAGTATGTCTCTGAATGCCACAACACATGAAATTTCACACACATGAATTTTCAGATCTTCTAGCTAATTTCGCATAATTAAATGACATTTTGTCAATAAAACCAAAGTAGGTAAATTTTGAACTACAAGTGCGTGATAGATTGCTTGTAAATTTGTCAGAAATTCATATAGTAATAATTATTGTACCCACGCAGTCATACTGAAAACCGACTATTGTTTTGAAAAATACAACTTCTTTGTATGAATTTTTATACTGACACATCTGAACATGTTTCAAAAAGAGAAAGAAAATAAGGAAAGATGCAGCCTTTTAGTAGTACTCCTATTAAAAATTCATACTTTTAAAACAGTCAAGACGACAATGTTAAAGTTTCAATACAAGGGACCTAGGAACCTTCATCGGCCCTCCACAATTAACCTTTCTTCCTCTTAGACTTTGCAGCTATGGCTCCGAAGATCGGAGCTCCCCGTGGGAAGAAGAAGACCCAGGTGGTGGCGACAAAGGTCGTGGAGAAAAAGAAGTCATGTCACCGGCTTCCGAATCCTTCTATGGCCACTCCAAGTCGCAGTCTCGCACCAGGAAGCTGCATGAAGAAGCAGGCGTTGAGGTCCGTCAAGGCCGGGCTGCATTTCCCCGTTGGCCGGATCGGGCGCTACCTCAAGGGGGGTCGGTACTCCCAGCGGATAGGCTTCGGGGCTCTCGTCTACCTCGCGGCCGTTCTCGAGTACCTCACCGCCAAGGTGCTGGAGCTCGTCGGGCAAGCCACGAAGGACAGCAAGAAGATCCGCATCATCCCGAGGCACGTGATGCTCGGCGTCATGCGCGACGAGGAGCTCAGCAAGCTGCTGGCCGGTCTTACCATCGCGCACAGCGGTATGCTGCCCAGCATCCACGAGTCCCTGCTTGGCGATGGTACTATGGAGGACGCAACCAAGTTGCCCGTGGAGGATGCTGCCAAGTCGCCTGAGAAGACCGGAGTCCCCCTAGAAGTCGTTAAGTTGTACTACTACTACTCCGTATGTGTTTGGGTTTGCTTTGTTTGCAGTTTGGTTAATCATCAGTGTCAATGTAATATTTAGATCTGTGATGCTAAGAAAAAGCTTGTGAGGGTTCTAAAAAAATGTTATTTTCCTAATCTTATCCTATACTCCATTTATTCATACTCCCTCTGTTCAGAAATATAAGACGTTTTAGCTTTGTGAAATGAATGTATCTAGACGCCTTTTAGTGTATAGGTTCACCCTGAACCTCTACGAACCCATACACTAAAAGACGTCTAGATACATTCGATTCAAAAGGCTAAAATGTCTTATATTTCTAAACGGAGGGAGTATTACTCAGCATAAGTTTTAGTCAAAGTCAACCGTTACAAAATTTGACCAACTATATACAGTATTAAATAGTATACACATTGAAAAAAAATCAATATATAGTAAACAGTGTCGTTGGTGTGAGTTCTGAACTATTAGGAAAGAACATTCAATTCTCAATTTTCCAAGAGATGACAAGCGAGGTTGTTATTTTTCGTCAAGAAAGTCCAAAGAATATGGATCTGAATGCCACAATCCAGGTTTTCAGACATATATATATATATAGTGGACCGACATTTTGTACTGACGATACCCATGTTTTATGTGCTTTGAAACTTCCTATCTAACTCTGCCAACTTGAATGACTTTATCCCGATTTATCGAAAATTATATTAGGTCGAATTTGAACTACAAGAAAATTGTAGGTTGCTTTGAAAGCTTCATGAATAGCTTTTGGAGGTACCCTTCAGGGGATGTGGTGAATTAATATATCAGAAACCACTATGAGCATTGATGATAGGCTCAACTTCTTTCTAAGATTTTGTATCTTGACAATTTAACAAAAATAAGTCAGAATTGAGCTACATGTAAGCGCGATAGATTGCTCTTGAATTAAATATCTTTTCAGAGGTAGATGGGTGCATCTTCTTGTAGTAAACAATGTCGTTGGTGTGAGTTTCCAATTATTAGGAAAGAGCATTCTCAATTTTCTGAGTGATGTCAAGATATTCTCTCTCGTAAATGAAGTTAGAAGAATATCGATCTAAATGCCATAAGCCAAGTTTTCACACATATATATATATATAGTGGACCAACATATTATACTTATGATTTCCTGTGTTTTATGAATTCTCAAACTTGCTACCTAACTTCGCCGACTTGAATGACCTTATGTCGATTTATCAAAATTAGGTCAAATTTGAATTACTACAAGAAAATTTCCTGTGTTACTGTGAAATTTTTACGAAAAAGCTTTTGAAGGTACCCATCGGGAGGTCACAATTAATATATGAGAAACCATCCAATGAGATTTTTGACGACAAATTCAACTTTTTGCTAATATTTTGCATCTTGCCAGTTTAACAAAACTAGGCCAAACTTTGGCTACTTGTAAGTGCAATAGATTCCTCTTGATTTAAAAGTCTTTTCAGAGGTAGATATAGGTGCATCTTCTTGTAGTAGACAATGCCGCCAGTGTGAAGTTCCAACTATCTTAGGAAAGAACATTCTTAATTTTTCAAGTGATGACTAGATTGTTCTTTCCCCAAAACAAAGTCCAAAGAATATGGATCTGAATGCCACAAGCCAAGTTTTCACACATATATAGTGGACCAACACGATGCACTTACGATTTCCCATGTTTTATCAATTCTCAAATTTCCTAGCTAACTTCACCCACTTGAATGATTTTATGTTGATTTATCGAAATTAGGTAAAATTTGGACTACTACAGGTAAATTATAGGTTGCTTTGAAAGTTTTACGAAAAAGCACTTAGAGGTACCCATTGGGGGGAACGGTCAATTAATATATATTAGAAACCAACAAGAGTTTTGACGACAGGTTCATCTTTTTGCTAAGATTTTGCATCCTAACTATTTAATGAAATTAGGTCAAACTTTGCTCACTGTTTCATGAAATTAGGTCAAACTTTGCTAACCGATTAACTTTGAATATTGACAGTTGGATCAAGACTGGCAAATTCAAACATTGCTAACCGATAGATATTCTTTTCCATTCTTAGCATCTAGAAAGATTCTACTGATAGTCTTTAGCACGATGAACACTAGTATGCGCCAACCTCAAAACACACAATACTTCATTATTACTCGGTTTCAGGGTCCTTGTGTGAAATGCACGGACTTGGATGGAATTTTTATTTTTTTATGAGGTCCTCGATGTAACTTGTACTTCCACCGACTACTCGAGCACCTCGCTCTCACGATACCTACCATTAGATCGGCCATTCGTAGTACTTCTTATATTTATCTTGTCTCTTATCTCTTACAATACCATATATACCACCACTACATAGTGTAGGGGTTAACTTATTTTGAACATTGACCGTTGGATCTCAAGACTGGCAAATCCAAACATTGCTAACCCTTGGATCTTCTTTTCCATTCTTAGCATATATAAATATTCTATTGATAGTCCTTAGCATGATGAACACTAGTATGCGCAAACCTCAAAACATACAGTACTTCATTACTCGGTTTCAGGGTCCTTGAGATAAATGCATGGACTTGGATGCAATTTTCATTTTTTATGAGGTCCTTGATGTAAATTGTAATTCTACCCAACGTGTTAACTCTCAAGCACCTCGCTCTTACGATACCTACCATTAGATTGGCCATTCGCAGTACTTCTTATCTTATCTTTTATCTTGTCTCATATCTCTTACAATACCATACCATTACATAGTGTAGGATTAACTTTGAACATATTAACCGTTGGATCAAGACTGGCAAATCCAAACATTGCTAACCGTTGGTTATTTTTTCCATTCTTAGCATCGAGAAAGATTCGGTCTATTGATAGTCTTTAGCATGATG
This sequence comes from Avena eriantha, assembly GCA_910589775.1. Classification (NCBI taxonomy): domain Eukaryota; kingdom Viridiplantae; phylum Streptophyta; class Magnoliopsida; order Poales; family Poaceae; genus Avena; species Avena eriantha. The sequence goes on along the minus strand of OU342740.1, from coordinate 195,438,684 downwards.
AACAGTAGTATGCACAAACCTAAAAACACACAGTACTTCATTGCTCAGTGTCAGGATCCTTGTGCTAAAATGCATGGACTTGGATGCAATTTTCATTTTTACGATGTTCTTGATGTAACTTGTACTTCCACCGACCGTGTTAACTCTCAATCACCACGCTCCAATGAGACCTACCATTAGATCGGCCATTCGTAGTACTTCTTATCTTACCTTTATCTTGTCTCTTATCTCTTACAATACCATGCATACCACCACTAAATAGTGTAGGGATTAACTTATTTGAACATTGACCGTTGGATCAACACTGGCAAATCCAAACATTGCTAACCGTTAGATCTTCTTTTCCATTCTTAGCATCTAGAAAGATTCTAATGATAGTCTTTAACACGATGAACACTAGTATGTGCAAACCTCAAAACACATAGTACTTCATTACTCGGTTTAAGGGTCCTTGTGCTAAATGCACGGACTTGTTGGATGCAATTTTTATTTTTTGTGAGGTCCTTAATGTAACTTGTACTTACACCGACCATGTTAACTCTCAAGCACCTCGCTCTTACGAGACCTACCATTAGATCGGCTATTTGCAATACTTCTATCTTATCATTATCTTGTCTCCTATCTCTTACAATATATACCATACCACTACATATAGTGTAGAGATTAACTTTGAACATTAATAGTTGGATCAAGACTGGCAAATCCAAACATTGCTAACTGTTGGATCTTATTTTCCATTCTAGCATCTAGGTCTGTACTGCCTTGCTCCGTCCCAAAATATAAGGCGCCTAAGGATTGGTCAAAAGTCAAACCTTACTAACTTTGACCAAATATTTAGAAAAAATATCCACATCTACAATATTGAATGGACATATTAAGAAAATATATTTTATGGTGAATCTATTGATATTAATTTAGTATTCTAAATTTTTATATTTTTGTGTATAATCATGGTCAAACTTAAAAAATGTTGAATTTTGACTAATCCTTAGGTGCCTTATATTTTGGCGGAGGGAGAACTATTCAACACGAATCCAGTTGCTCTAAACCATTGGATCTAACAGCCCAACGGTCATGATTAGTGCTCTAGATCCAATTCAAAACAGCTCCACTATAGTAGTATAAGTAGAGAGAATACAGTCTACTGTGCTATGAAATTTTGGGGGTGATGACATGATCGTTCTAGAACATCCATGGTGGAGTTTGCTCTAGGTACTATTCAACACGAATCCAGCTTCTTTCAACCATTTGATTCAACAGCCCAACGGTCAGGATTGGTGCTATGGATCCGATTCAAAACTGCTCCACTATAGTAGTAGAGATAGAGATATCTTATCTTATATTATCTTACGACTATATAGTGTACGAATAACTTTGAATATTAACCATTGGATTAAGACTCGTGAATCCCAACATTTCCAACTATTGGATCTTCTTTTCCATTCTAACATCTAGAAGATTATAATGATAGTCTTCGGCATAATGAATGCTATGCACAAACCTCAAAACACACTTCTCCATCATACTAGAATCTTCTCCCTCGTAGCTAATAATCATTGACTTCTACATGATCTTATCTGATCTTACCACTATATAGTGTATGGATAACTTTGAATGTTGACCGTTGGATCAAGACTCGTGAATCCAACCATTTCTAGCCGTTGGATCTTCTTTTCTATTCTAGCATCTAGAAGATTCTATTGATAGTCTTGAACACAATGAATGCACTATGCATAAACCTCTCAAAACACACTTCTCCATCATACTAGAATCTTCTCCCTCATTTCTCTAGACCATGTTACCAAAAATTTCAAGTGTTAGGTAGCTAATAATCTTTGACTTCTACACATGATGATACAAAGTACAAGGACCAAATATACACCCATACTTTATAGATGTTGATCAAGTTTATAATTTTTTGTGGTTTACCAACTATAATTTTATATAGTGATGATAGGTCATACGTTTACTATCTGAGTCTTATTAAGGTGTGATTTTTTACACAATGCGAGAGTAGTATATTTCTTTGCTTAGACATATGGTCACCTCTGTCCACGCGCTGTACATGCGGAGAGAATAAAACGTTGGTAGGGGAAGAGGGAAGCAGAGAAGAGAAGTTGAAGGCGGTTCCATGTTAGAGCAAAGTTATGATGGGTTTCTGACACGAGGTACTCTTGCGGCCTTACAGTATACACTCTACTAGTATTAAATTTCAGGACCTATGCACGTAAAACAAATCGTGTGTTTTCTCTCTCCTTCCCTATGCTCCATATCTCCTCCCCTTTCCCCTCACGCACCGGTCCGGCTGATCTCTCTCCCCTCGTCCACAGCGTAGTGCTGCGCACGTGTGACTTGGTATGGCGGCTTTGTGTCTCTGGCGTGTTCGGTAGCCGCGCATTGGTGTGGAGTAGGGACGAGGAGTACATAGGAAGGAAACCACTTTGGTCCCTGGTGGCACAAAAATTCAAACTTTCCGGTTTTCGAAATTGTCACTTGCTTCCCAAACATCGAGAGGGAAGGTTATCCAAAAGATCGGAAAAACATCGGGAGGGAAGGCAATTTTGAGCCCATTTTGAACATTGATCGTTGGATCAAGACTAGCAAACCCAAACTATGAACATTGACCGTTGGATCAAGACTAGCAAATCCAAACTTTCCTAACCGTTGGATCTTCTTTTCCATTATTAGTATCTAGAAAGATTCTACCAATAGTCTTTAGCACAATGGATGCTAGTATGCGCAAACCTCAAAACACACGCTTCATTGCTCAGTTTCAGGGTCCTTGTGCTTAATGCATGCATGGACTTGGATGCAATTTTCAATTTTTATGAGGTCCTTGATGTAACTTGTACTTCCACTGACCGTCTTAACTCTCAAGAACCTCGCTCCTACGAGACCAACCATTAGATCGGCCATTCGCGGTACTTCTTATCTTATCTTTATCTTGTCATATCTCTTACAATGCCATACCACCATTGTATTGTATACGAATTGAATTCAAACATTGACCGCTGGATCAAGACTAGCAAATCCAAACATTGCTAACCGTTAGTCTTCTATTTTCCCTTAGCACCAAGAAAGATTATATTGATAGTCTTTAGCACGATGAACGCTCGTATGCGCAAACCACAAAACACCCACACACTTCATTATTCAGTTTTATGGTCACTGAGTTAAATGGATGGACTTGGATGCAATTTTCATTTTTTATGAGGTCCTTGATGTAAGTTGTACTTCCATCAATCGTGTTAACTCTCAAGAACCTCTCTCCTACGAGACCTACCATAGTTAAAAGAAAATGCAACCACCCCAATTATCACACAAACTGGACCAACGATTTCTTATACGTAATTCCCAAGCTTTTAGTACTAGGATTTTTCAAGCATCCTAGCAAACTTTGCACACTTCAGTGACTTCTTATCGATTTAACGAAATTAGATCACACTTGAGCTACAAGTAAGTGCGATAGATTTCTCTTGAATTAAATGTATTTTCGTAGGTAGATGGGTGCATCTTCTTCTAGTAAACAATGTCGTCGGTGTGAGTTTCTAACTATGAGGAAAGAAAATACTTAGTTTTCCGAGTGATGACGAGATGGTTCTTTTATGTAAAGAAAGTCTGGAGAATATGGATCTCAATGCCATAAGCCAAGCTTTTAGACATATTAAGTGGACTAACGTGGTTTACTTACGATTTCCATGTTTTATGAGTTTTCAAAATCCCTATGTAGCTAATTAACTTTCCCCCACTTGAATGACTTCATGCCAGTATTTATCGAAATTTGGTCAAACTTGAACTACAACAACTAAATTATAGTAGGTTGCTTCTAAAGAATTACAAAAACCTTTTGGAGGTGTACCCATTGGGGGCTCAGTTAATATATCAGAAAACAACCGAGAGTTTTAACAATAGGTTTTTAACTCCTTTCTAATTAAGATTTTGCATCTTGACAATTTAACGAAAAATTAGCTCAAACTTGAGCTACAAGTAAGCGCGATAGTTTTTTCTTTAATTAAATTTCTCTTTGGAGGTAGATGGATGCATCTTCTTGTAGTAATCAGTACCGTCGGTGTGAGTTCCAACTATCAGGAAAGAACATTCTCAATTTCCCGAGTGATGATGAGATTATTGTTCGTTTTCACAAACAAAGTCCGAAGGATATGGACCTGAATGCCACAAGCCAAGCTTTCAGACATATATAGTGGACCCTCATGTTGTACTTATGATTCCCATGTTTTATGAGTTTTCAAACTTATTCCTATAGCTAACTTTGCCCACAAGAAATTGATTTTATCTCGACTTATTGAAATTAGTTCAATTTTGAACTTAAAGTAAATTGTAGGTTGCATTGAAAGTTTTACGTTTTTTGGAGGTAACCATTGGGGGCTGATTTAATATATCACAAACCACCACCGATAGTTTTTACAACAAGTTCAACTTCTTGCTAAGATTTTGCATCTTGACAATTTAATGAAATTATATCAAACATGCGCTACAAGTAAATGCGATAGATTGCTCTTGAGATAATTTTCTTTTCTGAGGTAGACGAGTGCATCTTCTTGTAGTAAACAATGTCATCGATGTGAGTTTCCAAATATCAGGAAATATCATTCTTAATTTTCTGAGTGACGATGAGATTGTTCCTTTCTGTAAAGACAGTCTGAAGAGTATGGATCTGAATGCCACAAGCCATGTTTTTAGACATCTTATCTTACCAATATATATTGTACGAATAACTTTGAATATTGACCGTTGGATCGAGACTGACGAATCCGAACATTTTCGGCCATTAGATCTTCTTTTCCAATCTAGCATCTAGAAGATTCTATTGATAGTCTTGAACACAATGAATGCACTATGCATCAACCTCTCAAAACACACGTCTCCTTCATACTAGATTCTTCTCGCTCATTTCTCTAGACCATGTTACCAAAAATTTCAAGTGTTAGGTAGATAATAATCTTTGACTTCTACACATGGTGATACAAAGTAGAAGAACCAAATATACACCCATACTTTATAGATGTTGATCAAATTTATATATTTTCCACTTTACCTATTATAATTATATATAGTGATGATATGCCGACGTCTATTATTTGAGCCTCACGTGCAGGGCACGTGCAACTTACTAGTATCTTATCTTACCATTATATAGTGTACGAATAACTTTGAATGTTAACCGTTGGATCAAGACTCATGAATCCCTGCATTACTAGCCGTTGGATCTTCTTTTCCATTCTAGCATCTAGAATATTCTATTGATAGTCTTCGGCATAATGAATACTATGCACAAACCTCAAAACAAACTTCTCCGTCATACTAGAAGCTTCTCCCTTGTTTCTATAGACCATGCATGTGATCAAAAATTTCATGTGTTAGGTAGCTAATAATCTTAGACTTCTACATGATGGTACAAAGTATAAGGACCAAATATACACTCATACTTTATAGATGTTACTCAAATTTATAATTTTTTGTGCTTTACCAATTACAATTGTATATAGTGATGATATAGCATACATCTACTATCTGAGTCTCACGTGCAACTTACTAGTATCTAATAATCGTTGACTTCTACATGATCTTACCACTACAGAGTGTACAAACAAATTTGAATATTGACCGTTGGATCAAGACTCGCGAATCCAATATGTCTAGTCGTTGGATCTTCTTTTCCATTCTAGCATCTTGAAGATTCTATTGATAGTCTTCATTACAAACCACTATATAGTGTACAGATAACTTTGAATGTTGACTATTGGCTCAAGACTCGTGAATCCCAGTATTTCTAGCTGTTGGATCTTCTTTTCCATTCTAGCATCTAGAAGTTTCTATTGATAATCTTCGGCATAATGAATGATATGCAAAAACCTCAAAACACACTTCTTCACCATACTACAATCTTCTCCTTGTTTCTCTAGACCATGTTATCAAAAATTTCATGTGTTAGGTAGCTAATAATCTTTGACTTCTACATGATGATACAAGTTATAAGGACCAAATATACAACCATACTTTATAGATGTTACTCAAATTTATAATTTTTTGTGCCTTACCAATTAAAATTGTATATAGTGATGATATGGCATATGTCTACTATCTGGGTCTCACGTGCAACTTACTAGTAGCTAATAATCGTTAACTTCTACATGATCTTACCACTATATAGTGTACAAACACTTTGAATATTGACCGTTGGATCAAGACTCGCGAATCAAAACATTTCTAGTCGTTGGATCTTCTTTTCCATTCTAGCATCTTAAAGATTCTATTAATAGTCTTCATTACAAACCACTATATAGTGTACGAATAACTTGGAATGTTGACCTTTGGATCAAGACTCACGAATCCCAACTTTTCTAGCCGTTGGATCTTCTTTTCCATTCTAGCATCTGGAAGATTCTATTGATAGTCTTTGGCATAATGAATGCTATGCATAAACCTCAAAACACACTTCTCCATCATACTAGAATCTTCTGCCTTGTTTCTCTAGACCATGTTATTAAAAAATTCATGTGTTAGGTAGCTAATAATCTTTAGCTTCTACATGATGATACAAAGTACAAGGACCAAATATACACCCATACTTTATAGATGTTGATCGAATTTATAATTTTTTGTGCTTTATCAATTATAATTGTATATAGTGATGATATGTCATACGTCTACTATCTGAGTCTCACGTGCAAGGTACGTGCAACTTACTAGTATATATAGTGAACCAACATGTTGTACTAACGATTCCTATGTTTTATAAGTTTTCAAACTTATTAGCTAACTCCGCCACTTGAATGACTCTATGTAGATTCATCAAAATTAGGTCAAATTTGGACTACAAGTAAATTGTAGGTTGCTTTGAAAGTATTAAGAAAAAGCTTTTGGAGGCACCCATCGGACAGTCAATTAATATACTCCGTATTAGAAACCATAGAGAGTTTTGACAAGAGGTTCAACTTCTTCCTAAGATTTTGCATCTTGACAAACTTGAACTACAAGTATGCGTAGATACTTGTCTCGAATTAAATGTCTTTCCAGAGTTAATTAATGAAAAAAGAAAGTGACATAATAACTTAGCTAGTTACTATAACATCACACATACCAAGACTAGTAGTATATGATTCTACTCCCTCCGTTCAGAAATATAAGGCGCTTTAGCTTTATGAGATGAATGTATCTAGATGCCTTTTAGTGTATAGGTTCACTCTTAACCTCTACGAACCCATACACTAAAAGACGTCTAGATATATTCGATTCACAAAGCTAAAACGTCTTATATTTCTAAATGGAGACAGTACAACCTAATTAATTAGGCCTTAGCGTGACACTACACACATGTTATTACCAACTATGATGAAGGTACATGTGCAAGTTACTAGAGTAGTCTAAGTTATTTAACACTATGTGAGCATCCTAAATCAAAACGGAGGTGTACGTACTGTATGCCTTAAAGGCACCTGTTCCGATGCGCTTCAAGCTATTGATCACTCGTGTCAGCTCTCACTAGTCAGACGGATAAAGCCACTGACTTGTTGATTTGGTAAAGTATATCGTCGATCTTCTTTCGTCACTGACAGAGAATAGATTCTTCTGCCGCTTTCAGGTGCGTGTTGTGACCTGTGTCAATGAAAAAGAAAAAACCTAAGCGAACAATATCTTGTGTTCATTTGTTCATTTTGTGGTGGCCAGACCATATACTAGTAATATTTTTGGGATGGAAATTTATAGATGAACTATATAAATATGATCTATGTTCATAATTTATTTCACATTTTCTGAAAACTTGAAAGTACCACATGCAACAGCTTGTTGCCGGTGCAGCTAGTTGCAAATTGTAATTCCTATCGTGGACGTACCTAGTGGCTCCAAGCGCATGGTGCATGCAAATTCTGACTGGCAGGTGGAGCCGACCTTAATAGGGCCCACATGTCAGTGAATCAGAGCCACACAAAGTCATGCACATTGCCTGACTTGAGCGAAATCTGGTATCCTTGCACGTCTCTCATTTTGCTGCGCGGTTGCATGCTGTGCACGTGTAATTCCATGTACCTTGTACAAGAACATATATGAACACATGCAACATGCCAAAAATACCACGGACACATCCGTACTGTGCATTATATCTGGTGTATATATTTTCGGTTCTATGCTACGAGTTCTGCATGTAGGGGAACAAGATGAAAGTACATGTGTCCATGTCGCGGATACTAGTAGTAGTAGTAGTTCGTCCTCCTATTTTCTGTTGAAAATACTAGTACACTATGTTGAAATGAAAGCTGTAAAAAGAAAACCCTCTGGTCAAACTGATGTGACTAGACAATACTGCACCTCTGATACGTAGTAAGTAGGAGTATTGTCAAATTACTAGTTGTGTGTCGTGCTAGTATAACATACAGTGAAATCTAGGTGGCGGTGTCCTCGATGTTGCTATTGACTAGACAGAGCAAGCAAGTAAAATCTCCTTCCTCATTTTTTCTCTTTGCCTCTCTATCTTCTTCCCCAGTCCCCACTCTGCCCATGATCTCCCCCATGCTCTCTCTTCTAACGCTCCCCTCCTCTTGTAGAAAACCCCAGCCGTACTTGGCATCCTCCTAAATCCATGTGGCTGTGATGGCCAATTCGAAGCTCAGCGGACAATGCAAGTGGGATCAACTCATCACGGATGATGTCGACCTCATCGTTCAGCGTCTGGACATTTCCAGCACCGTCAGGCTAGCCGCATGCTGCAAGCTGATATACGATCGTATCGCCAACAACGAAGGTACAAAATGGACTGTTCACCATTGGAATGAACCCTGCCTACTGATGCCTTAGCCTGCTTATTGGTTCGACGAGCACTATGACGATACGAGGGTACATCTTCTGCATGACACGGTGTATGACGTGGTGCCCCTCGACCATCCTCGGCGCACCGCCATCCTGCCCTTCATGCACGAAAAATTCTGGGTTGGCATGAATAGCGACTGGCTTGCCGTGGTGGACCAGGGCGGGGCCTGGTGCCTAGCGAACATCTACACCTATCGAGTAATTGACCTTCCATCAACAGATACTTGTGACATCGCGGCCACCTCACATCCAGTATATAACCTGTAATGCTACTAGCCAGCCAGGGTTCCCCCAGTTACATGTAGTCATTTCTGAACTCATTCACATTTAAAAAAAAGGCGAATCCGCAGGTATGGAGAAAAGTTCAATAAGTCGTGGGATGGATCTCTTGAGCTGTTGAAGATCGTAATCTGTAGAGTGCCCACAGAAGCTGGGGGTTACACAGACTATAAGCTCCTCGCGTAGTTGGACAGTGAAATCGCCTACCTAGAAGGCGGTATCCAAGTTTGGAGATGTCTAGAGCATTTAGGTCTTGGAAGACGATAGTACTATGATGCCATTGAACACGGTGGCCTCATTTTTGCGGTCACAAGTCAAGGCTACACCTACTGCTAGGATCCCACATTGGAAGGTAATTCTAGTTCCATGATGATACATTGCGAGTGATTCAGTGAAGTTGTTCTTTAACTACATTGATTATGTTTTACCTTTCGTATGACTGAATGAGCACACGCTTTATGTCCCAAAAAAATGAATGAACTATTGCCAGTAATGTATTAGTACCAGTAATATGCCTTCCAAAAATATAGTATATGACGGTGTCACTGCACTACTAAGTTCGTTCATTCTCAAAATATGAAAGGTATTATTAACCATCATCTCAATTGTGAGCGCAACACAGTGAAGTCGGGTTTATTTATCTGTTTGTACTTTCAGTCCCTCATCGGATTGTAGAAATCACATAGGATTTTTGTGACACCAATCTTTACTTTTTAGATTTTGCCTTGGGATACAGATGAATTGTGTAGGATTTTTGTAGGATTTGGATCCTTAGGATTTTTTTCCTATAAAATACTGTTTGATTCGAAAGAGTATAATCCTTAGGAATTCCTTCAAAGGATTCCTTTGCACTCTATTGTGGAGGAAAATTTCCATCCATTCCAACCTCTTTGTACAATTCTTTTGGTTTTCCTGCGCAATCAAACACCACTTGCTCCAAAATACTGTAGGCATCTAATCCTATAGGATTCAAGTGGACATGCCTCTATATCAAAAAAAGTGGTGCTTCCTCTTTTGAAACTTACAACAACTAGGAAACTAAGATAAGCAAGAAATCCAAATATTCGGAATAGCAGAGTAAGAAATGCAATTCCTAATGTCATTAATTTATTGAGTAATATTATTGTCAGGATTTGCGTATTCACACTGTTAGCATGAACAATGAAGAATGCTGGTGTTAGAATATGTATGCCAGTAATGCACTTTTTTTCTCGAATTCGGATGTTGCAGGAAACAAGGCGCTTCTGTTTGTAATATTAGCACCTATTCTGAAAGATCGGCCAGACATGTGGTTCCTCGCTCAATTGGCTGATGGTGAACGCTTGATGATCATAATTACAACGTATGGCATGGGGGTTGCCCATGGCAAAGAGGGTGAAATCATTCATCATGCTCAAAATAGGACTAACCTACGCCTATATCCTGCCTCTCGTGTCTACATTTTTGAAGAGGATCGTAGCTCTGCTGGACCTCCACGGGTCATCATTTGGAGGCAGGTTAACAGCTTGGGGACAACACTCTGTTTCTCGGTCTCAATTATCCAATCATTGACAAGATGATGAAGAAACACGGATGCAAGGCTACTGATGGCACATTGTTCCCATTCATGAGGAAAAATTGTGTGTACACAACATACAGGAGATTTCCCGGAATACAATTCCCTCAGATTAAACAATGCAACCTGCAGCCAACTGAAGGTGAGCCTGTGGCAGTTATCAGCCTTCCCAAAGATGGTTGGAACTCTGTGCGACATGCGGCAATTTGGTTTAGGCCTAGTTTAGGTTTGGTATGCTCGTTGTGTCGTCCCTAGACTGAGTTGTGGATCTTTCTGGTGTATCGTTGTGTCATCTTTTTTGCATCGTGGTTCAACAATTGACTGTTAGTACACTGGTTTTAGTGGCCAGCTTGAATCAGTTTATATGAACCCTGCCGTGCTTTTATATTTAGTATTGCCTTCCACGGTATAATCCATGTAGCCGTGCTTATTTCGTAGGGTGATTTCTATACTATAGTTTTCAGTGCTATTACTGGCTTGTATATATGTGACTCGTGCATTTGTTTTGAACCATCGCACCTCGTGCATCTTTGTCTTTTGAGAGGAATATTTCTTCTTTGCTCTTAGCGAACAGGGAAAAGTAGGTCACTACTTCTTATAGGGCCACGAAACAGGTCTTAGCTGGGTCGTTATTGATCTTGGCTCGGTACGCCAAAGCAGGCCAATACGCCCTAATAGCCATAAATGTTTATGCCGATATACTAAAAAAAGATTTAATGCACACCCTTCAAAAAAGAAAATTGTTTATGCAGACCCCATGTTGTCTCTGATACATGACATACTTTTGGCACTACCGTGAAATTACTTGTTCAATACGCTATGTATCCTTGCTCATTCTTTTGTATGTGAAATGAACAACTCAAGCTCAGATGTGACATGAACAAGTCAAGCTCTGATGTGCTGACATTGTACTGTCTGTGGTAGTGTACAAACTGGTTATATTATTGTGTTCGAAACTATGAACTAAATCTGCAAATTCTGAGCCTTTTTGCATGATGACAATGCCACTTGTCGGTGCTAATTGTGGCATGTACTAATTTCATCGTACGGAAGCATACAACTTCGAGTGATCAGTTTAAGCTGGTGCTTACCCAAGCTGTCTGCGACTGGACAAGTCAAGGCCACCGTGTGTCTATCGCCAACAGTTTATATGGTATGATTACAGGGTTTTGAGTACATCAAATCGATTGGGAACTTTGGCCGATTCAAAGCCACCCAAACCATCTTGAAATATATCATTTGATGAAAAGATGATTGCATGCTGTAAGACTTGATATGACACGATTTTATGTCAATCAGTCAAACTCCCTCCAGTACTTTCCATGTTCGAATCCTGCGCTGCCAAGGTTCCTTGCTATGTTCGCTATGTATAATAAGGCACAATATCCGTCACCTTTCTCCATTTCCAACTTCATTATTTCGGATTTGGCGTAGGTACAGCAAGGTCAGGTGGACCATCGACCTTCAGTACAATATATTTTTACTACTCAGCCTATCAAAACGAATATTTCAACCCCACTTCGGACAAAAAACAATCCCATATTCTTGTTTCAAAAGAAAAACCCTTAATTAGCCTTTCGTGGTGAGCAGAGTATATATTTTTTAGGGTACCAACTGCATTTTTTTGGAGGATGGGGTACGAACTATATTGAATTTTCACTAAGGACCTAGCGAAAAGATTGCACATTTGACCCAACACTGGTCCAAAACCTTGCAAATTTAGCCTGTCGGGTCAGGTGGACTGCTGACCCACGATATATTGAGTACATTGAATTTTCAATGAGGAGGTTATTAGAAAATAACTACATTCTACCCAACTATGGCCTAAAACCTCGCTAATTTATCCTTCCGGGTTCAGGTTGGCTGTGGGCCGCCAATCCTCAACACATTATTACTTGGTTTTTTAAGCTTGAACCACACTGAAGAAGCTTCGGTAAAGAGCCAACGATAAGAAACTCATTGGTTCACAAGAGACCCAAGTTATTTTTTTATCGCCCAAAATCATCTTAATTTAGTATTTCCGTGCCATTCTGATAAAGTATAGGACAAGCTTCTCCTACCCATGTTGTATCTGTACAGAGCATTTAGCATTTTTTTAGGGCAAGTCATCAGGGTTGCTGCATTTTCATTTTAAGTGATTTCAACATTTCTAAATGTAATCTTTTCCACAGTGGCATAGATGGTTCTGGCGTAGTGGAAGCACACGCGGTTCCCATTTGTTCAAGTCTTGAGTTTGATTCCTAGTTTTTTCAATATAAATATATAATATATAGTATAATCTCTGTCGTTCTTTTACATTTTTTCCAGCATACACACGTTTCTTACATAGAGAAGGCTAACATCTGGGACCCAACAACGTTGCCAAGGTCAAAACAATTGAGTCCATCATACACACTTCGCATTTGCAAAGATGCTAACATGTTGGACCCAGCAGAGACCTTATATAGATGTTGCATCGAGCAATCAATGTTTCATTTATAGAGAGGCTGATATGTGGGACCCAGCAGCGTGGCCTTATACATATGCTGCATCGAGCAATGTTGCTAGTTCGAAATAGGAAGGCGCGAGCGAGAAAAAATTTCAGCATGCACACGTTTCTTATAATGAGAAGATGAAATGGGGGACCCAACAGCATGAGCAAATAACAGATTCGTCGAGCAACGCTATCTAGTTCGGAACATGGTAGCACTAGAGAAGAAACAAATTCCATCATACCCACGATTCTTCTAAAGTAAGGCTAACATAAGGGACCCACCAGTCTGAGTAAACGGCTGATGTAGCGAGCAATGCTATCAAGTTCGGAACATGAAGGCGTGACAGAGGGTAAAAAATTCCATCATACACACATTTCTTCTAATGAGAGGATGACATGTGGGGTCCAGCATTGTGATTAAACGGTAGATGCATCGTACAACGCTATCAAGTTTGTAACAGGGTACCGCGAGCGAAGGAAAAAATCCATCATACACACGTTTCTTCTAATGAGAGGATGACATGTGGGGCTCAGGAGGTTGGTTAAACGGTAGATGCATCGAGCAGCGCTATCAACTCGAAACGGGGGTAGCGCCAGCGAAGGAAAAAATTCCATCATACACACGTTACTTCTAATGAGAGGATGACATGTGAGTCCCAGGAGGTTGATTAGACGGTATATGCATCGAGAAGTGCTATCAACTTCGGAACAAGGTAGCGCGAGCGAAGGAAAAAATTCCATCATACGCACGATCCTTATAATGAGAGGCTGACATGTGGAACCTAATAGCCTGACTAAACGGTAGACGCCTCGAGCTACGTTATCGAGTTAAAATTTGGGAGGCGTGACCGAAAAGTATGGTCCGCTAGAGACACTAACGTCCGAGACCCACACGCCTCAAAAGACTTCGGTGATTCAATATCGCGCGAGGAAACGAAAATCATGCTTCTGCCACGCGTTGGTCGAGCTTCCTCCATGTTTTTAGTAGATCCGTCATAGTAGAGGGCCACGAAACCGGATAAAAAGTTTTCCATCGGCCACGGTCGAGCCAAGAATTTCGTCGCGGAAGACGCGCCTTCTACGACAACCGTCGGCCCAATTCGTTACGGAAGGAAACTTTTCTTGTGGTGACAACACAAGGAATATGATCCGAAGTGGGGCGAGCAAGTGGATTAGCAACCATATTAGGAAATTTCAAAGTCCAACTGTGAGAGGTAAAAAACCAATCGAGCTGCTCGAGGAGTGGCTCCTCCTGCCTGTTACTCCACGTAAAGGCTCGACCCTTGATCGGTAGCTCAACTAAACCAAGATGACTTATGATTTCATTAAAAACACCAATGCCCTCAAGTTTAGCCCCCGACCTATTTCTATTGTCAGAGAAGCGATAAAAATTGAAGTCTCCAACAAGAAGCCATAAAGAATCATCAGGGATATCTAAGTGAAACAACCAGGCCACAAAGTTCTCTCTCGCAATGCCCTCACATGGACCATAAATATTAATTACAGTGAAAGTCTCAGCATTAACAGTGGAGACAAACTCAATGACAATCGCAAAGATCTCTTGCATAATCACTCTTCCTGAGAACATACTACCAATCCACAGAACCAACAATCCCCCAGAGGCTCCATCTGAAGGTACAAAAGCAAATTGATCAAAACGTTGAGGAGCAAAGGTGCGAATAAAACTCTGATCAAAATCTCCCCTTTTGGTCTCTTGTAAACAAATAATGGATGCACTGCATTCTTAAATTTTGTTACGAATAAGAGGACCATTATATGGAAGATTAACACCCCTTATGTTCCAACTTAAGATACACCACAACTGATTCAGAAGGTTCACGGCATTATTGATGTCTACGCACTTCTATTCTTGTAGATAGTTGTTGGGCCTCCAAGTGCAGAGGTTTGTAGAACATCAACAAGTTTTCCCTTAAGTGGATCACCCAAGGTTTATCGAACTCAGGGAAGAAGTGGTCAAAGGTATCCCCTCTCAAACAACCCTGCAATCAAGATACAAGAAGTCTCTTGTGTCCCCAACACACCCAATACACTTGTCAGGTGTATAGGTGCACTAGTTTGGCGAAGAGATAGTGAAATACAAGTGGTATGGATAATTATAAGTGGTACGGTGATAGAAAATAACTTGATGGCATGGAAAAGACTAAAGCAAAACTGAAATAAAGATGGAAGCAAGCAAACATGTAACAGATCTAAATGCAAACGGTATATCAATGCTTAGAAACAAGGCCTAGGGATCTTACTTTCACTAGTGAACACTCTCATATAAATATATCATCTTCATGATACTACGCTGAACTATTCTCCGGTTGGACACTCTAATCCATGGTAGGGCTATAACAGCACACCTCAAAGTAAGTCTTTCCCATCTAGAAAACCCCACACTGTCACCTTGAGTACTAGATGAGTCCAACAAACACCACAATTTCATAAAGACATCCAACTCCAAATATAACTCATAGCAAGTATTTGTAGTCTCTAGCCTAAGTGCCACCATGGTGTGCACGCTATCACTTTCACACACATGGGGAGAGCAGAGATCTATTAAAGCACTTGAGTACCAAGGTAGATCTATAGATTACAAGCTCATGATCACAATATGATCATGCATAGAGAGAGAAAGATGACCACATAGCTACCGGTAGAACCCTTAGCCTTGAGAGAGAACTACTCCCTCCTCATCATGGGAATCAACAACGGTGATGGAGATGGTGGTGGAGATCGATGGAGATGGCTCCAGGGGCACTTCCCTGTCCCGACAGGGTGCCAGAACAGAGACTTTCTGTCTCCCGAATCTCCCCTTCGGTGGCGGCGGCGCTGTGGAACTTTTCGTGGATTTCTGATTGACTCTATAGGGTTTTCGCATCGGGAGGAATATATAGGCGAAAGGGCAAGGTCGGTGGAGTGCCAGGGGGCCCACACCACCTGGTGGCGCGGCCAGGGCTATCCCGCGCCACCATATGGTGTGGCCAGGCCCTGGCCCTCCTCCGTCTTGTATTCTGGCTCCGTGAGTCTTCTGGTAAAATAGGAACTTTGGCTTTTGTCCCGTCCAATTCCGAGAATATTGATTTTTTGACTTTCCTAGAACCAAAAACAGCAGAAAACAGGCAACTGGCACTGTGGCTCTTGTTAATAGGTTAGTCCAAGAAATCGTATCAAAAGTACTCCAAAGTGTGGACAAAACATAAGAAAGTAGATTAAACCAAGCATGGAACATCAAAAATTATAGATACATTTGTAATGTATCAACTACTCATTGCAGAAAGCTAACAGAAATCAATGCCCAATAAGAAGAAGCTAGTCTTGGTGAGCCTGATGGAGACGCTCTTCAGTCATCTCTTCTAGCATGATGTGGCACTCCTCCACACCGAGACGCTGCATCTCGGACACCTGGAGCACTGAAGGAGGCGTAGCCACAACTACCGAAGAATCGCGACGACGTGGTGTGTGATCTGGCAGAGCGATGTACATATATCCTTCATTGTTGTTGCGAGTACAACGCCTCACCTGAGACTCTTCCGAGGGAGTGGCTATTTTCTTTGGACGCCCACGACGTCGAGGAGCTCAGCTCACAGAACTTTCACGAGTGTTAATTGTTGACTGGCCATCAGAAGCATGAAGCATTGAAGTATTTGAAAGCTCAATCAAACTTGCATAGAAGATTAGCTAAATGGGTTGAGTTTATTGAATCTTTTTCTTACATCATTAAGTATAAGAAGGGAAAGGAGAATGTAGTTGTTAATGCTTTGTCTTGAAAAAACATGCTATTAACCAATCTTGATGTTAAAATTCTTGGATTAGAGAGTATTTGTGCACTTTATGCAACTGACCATGATTTTGCTGAACCATATCGCTTGTGTGCTCTCAAAAATGCATGGGATAAGTATCATATACATGATGGATATTTGTTTAAAGCTAACAAACTATGCATTCTTGAATCATTGTTGCATTTGTTCTTAGTGCAGGAATCACATGCTGGTGGTTTGATGGGTCACTTCGGGCGTGAGAAGACATTGCTCATGTTAGCTGATCATTTTTATTGGCCCAAGATGAGGCGTGATGTGTACAGATTTGTGAGCCGTTGCATTACATGCCACAAGTCCAAATCAAAGTTGAAGCCTCATGGTTTGTATACACCACTCTCTAAACCTACTACACCATGGGAAGACATTAGTATGGATTTTGTGCTAGGTCTACCTAAAACTCAGAGAGGTCATGATTCTATATTTGTGGTAGTGGATAGGTTATCTAAGATCGCTCATTTTATTGCCTGCCACAAAAGCAACGATGCGTCGCATGTTGCTAACCTGTTTTTCAAGAACATCGTGAGATTACATGGATTACCCAAGACGATTGTTTCTGATCGTGATGTGAAGTTCATGAGATACGTTTGGAAGACCTCATGGGGAAAGCTGGGAACGAAGCTGTTGTTCAGTACTACATGCCATCCCAAAACATATGGTCAAACGGAGGTGGTGAATATAACATTGTCACGATTGCTAAGGACTATGATAAAGAAGAATCTACGGGAGTGGAAAGAGTGTTTGCCACATGTTGAGTTTGCATACAACAGGGTTGTGCATTCGACTACTCAGCTTTGTCCTTTTGAGGTGGTGTATGGCTTCAAGCCATTGACGCCACTTGATTTGTTGCCTTTGCCATTGCATGAGAGAGTTGATATGGAGGCATCAAAGTATGCTGAATATTTGAAGAAGATTCATGAGAAGACTCGAGAGGCTACTGAGAAGAAAGGCAAGAACATTGCTGCTCCAAGGAAGCAAGTTTTGTTCAAGCCTGGCGACATGGTATGGGTGCATCTATGCAAGGACAAGTTTCCACTACTGCGACAATCCAGATTGAAGACACGTCGTGCTGGTCCTTACAAGGTGTTAGCCAAGATTAATGATAATGCCTACTCGATTGATATACCTATTGCCGAGTTTGGTGGAGTTAGCAATAGCTTCAACGTTGCTGATTTATCACCATATGATGGAGAAGACCTTGGAGCGTCGAGGTCGACGCCTTTTGAAGGGGGGGAGATAATGAGGACATCCCTATACTTACACCCACCCCTACTACTAAAGATGTTCCAGCTGTTGCAAAGAATGATCAGTCCAATGAGATTAGAATTGGACCCATTACAAGAGCTTGTGCTAAGCTACTTGAACAACAGGTGAATTCACTCCTAAACGAATTTGGTACTTTAATTGATGAGAACTTTATACTACCTAAGTCTATGCATTTATGTATGATCAGGTTTGTTGGAGAAATAAGCATGGCACAAGGTTGAGAAGGGTGGCAAGAGAAGCCCAGCATGATGATCGCCCAAGGATGCGCGAGGGAGGAGCGGGAGGAAGGCGCAAGAGATGATCATCAAGACGGAGGCAAAAAGCTCTGCAACGACCAGAGTGTCCGGCCGAGTCCACCAGGACTGTCCGGCCTGCCTGAGAGAATAATTGGTGCGGACAATCAGTACACCAAATCGGATACTACCCGCATACCACCTGGAAACTTTGAAGATTCTGGCCAGACCATACTGTTCGGCTCACTCCAGCCGGAGTGTCCGACCAGACCGGAATGTCCGGCCCAGTTCAACCGGACTGTCCACCCGCCGACCGAATTTGGTCCAAGTCGGCATGTATCAGTTTGAGTCGTACGCGTTTTAGTTTCGGTTTCTGGCCACCCGAGCCACCCTTATAATCCCTGGGACGCCCCATAGTTAGGGTTTAGACCACGTTAAAACTATTTTGGAGTTGTTTCTTTTTATAACCTCTGAAATTACCCTGTGATCGAATTATACTATTGCAATTGAGTGTGATCTGTTCTTCCATTGGGAATTAGTAGATTGTAAAACTACCGTTCGTGGTCGACGGCTGCGTGTGCAAGAGCGTGGTGTTGTGAATAACCCACAGGGTTCGAGAACTGTTGCATTGGCATCAGGGTTCGAGCGGGAGAGTTCATAGCTATAGGCTAGTTATCTATCCACCATTATCATCATCGACAAGTGCTTGCTGAGAAGATCGGTCCACCCCATATCGATTCCGCTAGCTTAGATTCCCTGCTTTCTAACTCACTATCCTTTGTGTGATGCAACCTTCTCTTTACTTAGGTATTGTCATAGGAACACTACTAGAAAAAATGTCGTTCCCGTGCTTCCTGGCTTTGTCGTGCGCCGCCTCACGGCAAACATTGATTTGTTGTGTGAGGCCAGAGATGGGCGCACGACAAAGAAAGCTAGCACGGTAAAACTGTAGAAGGCACACGACAAAGAAATCAGCCATGGCACAGCCTAGACGCACGACAAAGAAAGTTGTCACGACACATACCTACCAATCCAAGCGCACGGCAAAGAACAGAGCCATGGCAACGGGTAGATAGGGCCCATGGCAAAGAGAACACTTGTCCAACTTTAATTACATTTGAGGCTCATATCTCATAGCCTATCTTCCCGCGTCAAAAATAAATATTTTTAAAAAAAATTAATAATTCTTTTTGCCTATCTATATCTAATAATAAAGTACGAAATGTTTCTTATGGTTCTTTTTTTAGACGGTTTTGCCCTCCCATCAAATCCCATATAACATGCTCAGCGACCATAGCGTCACCCGTTTTAGGTTTTGCTTCATTCAACAGCTAAGCTCAGCTACGGGCTCGATCACCCAGCCTACATATACAAAACACATGTGACAATGAGCGGCAAGACTTTGATTCCTTGATCGTTCCTATAATTGGTATCACAAGTAGTCGGTCTTCAACGCCGATGTAGACGTCCCTACTGGTCGTCAACGCCGATGTAGACCTCGTAATATGCATGGCGACGTCCGTCCTCGAAACCCATACCCGGGGGTGGCGGTGCCGTGCTGCCAGCGGCCACGACGGGGAGCACGGGAGGAGGCGGAGGGCACAATGGCTGACATTTTGATGGAGCGAGGCAGGTTTAGATCTATATCCACCGGTTCCTCCTCTTTTATTTTTATTTTTTTCTGAATATTACACACGATGTACGGTCTCTCCCTATGTCTCTATGTGGCAGGTCTCTGCCCGATCTCTTAAATACGGTACCATGGCGAAAACTTATTTTTACCGGCGCCGGTACATGCCGGTGTTACATCCATCACTTGCCTCTTGGAGACTAGTAAAAGTGCACGCGCAATGCGTGTTTCATCCACAGACAATGCGTTCATGACTGCGATATTTAAAAGGAAGAATGAAGTTAACTTATGTGTATTTTCTATTATAGTAATGGTGGATTTTATAATAGCTACAAATTTTTCAAATTTCAGTCTTATTTCTCCTTAGGTTCCTTGGCCAATGAAACCCAAGAATTGCTCCGTTCACCCAAGTTAAAAGGATGGTCTATCTTTGAGGCCTCATGGGTCGTAGAGACATTTGAAATGCTCAAAAATTTCTCCCGGCCAGGTTGAATGCAAAGTGTGTCCATTCTATTTTTTCTAATGGATAATAAATAGTACTCCCTCCGTCTCAAAATAGATGTCGCGCCTAGATTCGGATGTATTTAGACATTATTTATTATATACATATATCCAAATTTAGAAAAACTCCTGACATATATTTTAAGACAGAGGGAGTATACATTTAACTCATAGGTTTGATATCATGGTCAGTGACTGATCATACAACTTTGGACCCCTTAAGATCAACGATAACTTAGTAGTAACCAATAAATACAGTTAGTATTTTCTCTAGCTTGAAGGGTGCAAGATGGAAACCATTTGCTACATTTTTGGCAAATGAAAGACACAAAAAATTTACCCAAACCCATTTTATTAAACCGTTTACCACTATATAGTATTGTTTTCAGTTTGAATAGGGAAAACCGTACAGATGCCAAATGGCCTAGAGAAAAGAAGAAGAAAGTAGAGCCATAACCTCAAAATGCATATGTTGGGTACAAGTTCATACAACAGATGAGACTAACAATAACAATATAGATATAAACCTTAGTGGCTTTTTTGTTGACACGTATTTCTTCACTTTTATCTGGCCTCACAATGAAAAATGCTCCTCGATTTCCTATTGGTCTTCTCTGAGTCCCATTCGCCACGAAAGGTTGGCCTTCATCCTCCTGTTGAATGACCTTTTACAAAAAATTGGATTTAGACACGTGGTGAGAAATGAATTTTACATATTAGGCAAAGTGAAAGTAGTGACGCAAAATTAATTGTCGAATTCATCGCAAGCATCCGTCGCTTCCTAGGTGTTATCATCCTCTGCTTCCTGCAAAAGAAAACCATAATTAAACAAGAAAAGCAATTAAATAGATGCACCGATAAAAAATACTGTTGAATCATCTCAAACTGAATGAAACTAAGCAGGTGTTGGGCAGAAATTTGTGTAATCTCACATGTTCCATATATATTGTTTGTCGAGGTTCCGGCTTTGACAGCATCAGTGATAAATTTTCGTAGACCCTTCGAGATAAATTATCAAAAGAAGATAAATATTAACAAAAAAAATTAGTGAACATTCAATATAATAGGCAAACAACATTGGTATGCATGTAAGCACCCTCTCACAGACATTGAGAATAGAAATTAAGCGCAACCTTTTGTTTTTGGCCCGACAACTCTTATTTTTATCTAAAAGAATGATGTTCATACTTCTTATAGTACATGTACATCTATGAAAAAAACTGACATTATTTCTAACTTGATGTTTCAAAGGTTGTAAATTATTTACAAAGGAAACCCTTATTTTACAACTGAAGCCTTATCAAGTGAGGAATATCAAAAGCCTAGGGCACATTGCCCAAGGCAAGGAAAAAAATTAAGAGCCAAAAGAAGAAAAAATGATTGAAACTTACAGACAATATAGCTAGACAGATTATTGAGCTCTGATCGCGCCCTTGTGTAAGTAGTTGATGGTGAGCTCCGGCCGGTAGCTATCTGCAGTGCATGTGCAGTTTATGCATCCCAGAGGACCTAGACTTGTCCTCGTCCCATCTGCCTCCGCGGTTCTTCACTGAAGGATGACTGCAGCTCCTTTCTCTCCTCCTCTATCTTGTTTTGCTGGAGGTTTCTATGAACACGATCTTAGAAATCAAGCCAATTTTTTGGCGTTGCATCATGAAATTGATGGGTAAAATATAATAATATAAAAAATCAAATCTAGGATGCCGGTTTAGTTGGGGCGAGTGACAAATGACGAACTAAACACCAACAGTGTCCATGCCATGAGATCGTCGCTGCTCCAGTCCCCGATGATCTCCACTCCGGTCTCACAGACGACGTATGCGACCTGATCTTCTTCAGGCTACTCTGGATATGTTGTGGGAAGGAGCTCGGCTGACACTGATATAGAGGTGAGGTTGTGGATCGTAGCGGGGCGACAGGATTGGACGAGGCGGTGGTAGCCGAGCAGTGGAAAACGCAAGGAGGGCGCCAGATCGATTCAGTGACGGGATTGATTCGCGTGTGATTTGCATTAACACAGATTGATTTTTTACCAGATATGCTTATTGTACAGTTACCCGCACCATCGTCCCGAAAGTATTTGGCACGAGAACGACACGTGTATGTCTTGGGAGCACTGGAACCACCTGTGAATCGAACAAGATGGATAGCATGGGGATAAGCACACACAGAAGTCCAAGATAGAACGTAGAAATAGTAGGCAAACAGTTCATAGTCCAATCATACTCAATGCACAAAATCCATACGAAACTGAACCAGTTTTGATTCTGTCAGGCCGGATTATCCGGCCTGGCCAGAGGCGGATAATTCGGCACTGGCAGATAATTTCTATAATCACCTAGATTGAATGCAAAAACGTAGATCGGGCCTAGATACTGTAAGACTACAATTTCTACACGACAACCTTCTAGACAACGTTCCACCCAACAAGTAACACATCTAGAGAAAGATGGGGAGAGAGGGAGTTACCCTCACTCATTGGAGGAAGAACGCGGAGGAGAAGGTACCCGGAGGCGCGGAGAAGAAGATCCGGGGAGGCCCGGAGAATCCGGCGGCCGGAGAGGCTCCAGGGAGGGTGGGGGGAGGCAGGCGGCGGCTGGGAAGAGGTAGAGGTTCGAGGAAGAAGTGCTGCTCATTATAAGCCCTTCCTCCTGACCCTAGCCCTTAAAGACAGCACCCTCTAGGGTCGGATTATCCGTCCTACACTTGGGCCAGATTATCCGGCCTAAAATCTGAAATTCTGTTATACACAGATTCAGGCCCGCGCGTCCCCAAACAAAAACCCCCATAAGGGAAACAAATGACTTGTGTGCTAGAATAGATGGCTTAGGGGTAGGGAGAGGCTTGGGATTAGAGAGCCAATCTGAGATGGTACTACACACTCAATATTGCAAGAATCAAATCAACTAAAGGCCAAAATTTAGTGTGATTTCCATAAGAACATGAGATGAGCAAAAACAACCAAAAAGATCCATATTAATGCAACTCTTCTCATGGAAGAGGGCGGTGGTCGAGGACACCTTGTTGGAGTACATGGTATGACACCGCGAAGATGTATCTTGGGTTCATGACCAATACTCATCAATAAGCTCACATATCACAAAATGATATTAAGAGAAATGATTTGACTTTCTTTCGACATTATGGGGGAGGGTTAGCCCAAACAATTAGGACCACACTCCCCCTATATCCATGCCCACACCTAGACCAAATAAGAATGAGATGTAAGGATGGGTGCATGGGTAATCAAGACAAGCTCCTTTAATCAACGATATTTAGCTCATTCCTCAAGTAACAAAACCTTGCTTCATCAAGTATCTTCGTGAAAATATCAGCAAGTTGGTTCTTCGTGCTCACAAAAGATAGATCAATATCGCCTCGAGCTATATGGTCCCGAATAAAGTGATTCTGTATCTCAATATGTGTTGTCCTTGTGTGCTGCACCGGATTGTACGTAATTTTGATTGCACTTTCATTATCGCATAAAAGAGGCACTTTGTCACAATTGACACCGTATTCCTTTAAAGTTTGACTCATCCATAATAATTGAGTACATGCACTAGCAGCAGCCACATATTCAGCTTCAACGGTTGAGAGAGATATACAATTCTGCTTTTTAGAAGACCAACATACGAGAGACCTTCCCAAAAATTGACAAGCTCCAGAAGTTGATTTCTGATCATCCTTATCACTAGACCAATCTGAATCAGTATAGCCACATAGAGAGAAATTGGAGCCCTTAGGATACCATAGACCAAAATTAGGGGAATGAACTAAATATCGGAAGATCCTCTTGACTGCCACTAAGTGGCTTTCTTTAGGAGCTGCTTGATACCTTGCACACAACTCTACACTCAACACAATATTGGGTCTAGATGCGCAGAGGTAAAGAAGAGAGCCGATCATGGACCGATATACTTTTTGGTCCACATCTTTACCATGGGGATTAAGTTCAAGGTGACATTTTGTTTGCATCGGAGTGGCGACACCATTAAGATACATCATCTTGAATCTCTTGAGAATGTCTTGAATGTATTTTGCTTGATTGATGAAGGTTCCTTCTCTAAGTTGTTTGATCTCAAATCCAAGAAAGAACCGTAACTCCCCCATCATAGACATCTTAAACTTGTCAGTCATAAGCTTTGAAAATTCAATTATTAGTAGAACCAAAGATAATGTCATCTACATATAGTTGGCATACAAAGAGCTCCCCCTTAACCTTCTTATTAGAAAGAGTGGTATCAATTTTCCCAACTTCGAAGCCACGGTCTAGCAAAAGTTCTCTAAGGTGCTCATACCACGCACGTGGGGCTTGTTTAAGGCCATAGAGTGCCTTATCGAGTTTGTAGACATGGTTCGGAAAGTTAGGATCCTCAAATCCCGGGGGTTGCTTTACATATACCAAGTCATGTAGAGGACCATTCAGAAAAGAACTCTTAACGTCCATTTGTTGTAATTTGAAATTGTTATGAGCAGCATAGGCAAGAAGGATACAGATGGACTCAAGACGAGCCACAGGAGCATAAGTCTCGCCAAAGTCGATGCCCTACACTTGGGAATATCCTTGTGGCACGAGTCTTGCCTTGTTCCTTACAATAATACCATTTTCATCTTGCTTATTCTTGAAGATCCACTTTGTGCCGATAACATTGTGGCAATCCTTAGGCTTCTCTACTAATTTCCAGACCTTGTTGTGCTCAAAGTTATTCAACTCGTCATGCATAGCAACAACCCAGTCCAGATCTTCAAGAGCTTCAAACACTTTCTTGGGTTCCACCATGGATATGTGAGCTTGGTGCTCACCAAAACTTGCTAGTTCCCTTCTTGTGGACACCGTGCGTCGGAGATCACCAACAACTTTGTCAAGGGTGTGACCCCTCAATTCAAGGTTCCTATCTACACGAGTCTTGCAACGAAGTTCAATTAGCTTTTTGTCTCTTGGGGGAATAACTTCATCATGAAAGACTTCGTTTGAATCATTGGCTTGGCCTTGATTAATAGGAATAGGAGATGGTGAATCATGCACTTGATGATGATCAACAACCGTAACAGGAGGCTGCTGCTGTTCAGTACTTTCAAGACCGGATAATCAGGCCGGGGGTGGGGCCAGATAATCTGGCCTGGGAGAACCTGAAGCATCTTCGCAAACTTGACTGGATCTTGCTCGAACTGGAGAGTGGCCGGATAATCCGGGGTTAGTCGAAAATCCGGCCTGGGACTTGCAGCAGATTCTTCGATATGTTGATCATATTTGCCAGAAGTGGAGGGTTGGTCGGATAATCCGATGTCAACCGGATAATCCGGCCTGAAGCATTCAGGAGCATTTTGATCTTCAGCATTTTATGGAGTTGGTGTAGAAGTTTCTCCAGTGGTTGGAGCATGTTGAGCTTGTATCGATGAGGGCTCTACTTGAGTAGAGCATTGTCCTTCCCGATCCGCCACAAGGGGTTCCTCAATGGGGCGGAAAAATCCCACATCCATTCTTCTTATGGCATCTTGGGGTATTTCAACATCTACATCACAAACATCAACTTTCCCTGCACAGGAGCCATCATTTTCCTCGAACACCACACTACAAGATTCTACAACTGTTTCGGAGAGCTTATTGTAGACTCTATAAGTGTGAGATTCGGCACCATAACCAACAAAAATGCCTTCCAAAGCCTTAGACTCAAGTTTAGATAAACTAACTACTTTGATGAGAAAGAAACACTTACAACCAAATACCCGGAAGTATGAGATGTTTGGCTTGTTACCGGTAAGAATTTCATACGGAGTCTTGTCCAAGATTTTACAGAGATATAGCCGGTTGGATAAATGGCAAGCGGTATAGATTGCTTCGGCCCAGAAGTTATACGGAGACTTGAATTCAGCTAGCATAGATCTTGCCATATCCATTAAGGTCCGGTTCTTCCTCTCGGCAACACCATTTTGTTGAGGGGTGTACGCAGCGGAATATTGATGTCTTATCCCCTCTTCACTAAGAAATTCATTTAAGGTGTAGTTCTTGAACTCGAAGCCGTTATCGCTTCTAATTGCTAAAATTGGGAGATTGTGTTGACGTTGAACCTTGTTGGCGAAATCAATGACCGTTTGTTGAGTCTCACTCTTCAACTTGAAGAAATAGACCCAAGTATATCTTGAATAATCATCAACAATTACGAGACAATATTTCTTCCCACCGAGGCTTGCATGAGATGGAGTACCAAAGAGATCCACATGAAGGAGCTCCAAAATCCTCGTTGATGAAATAGTGGTCTTCCGTCGATGGGGAGAGTCATGCATTTTTCCTTAAACACAAGCCCTACAAACACGATCTTTGGCAAAGGAAACATTTTCAAATAGTCCAAGGATGTGGCCACCCTTGTGGAGACTTTGCAAAGTTCTCATGTTGACATGGGCTAGTCGGCGATGCCATAACCAACCCGCGTCAACCTTTCCAAAAAGACACATCGGGCCTGTAGTGGTTTTCCCCGAGAAGTCCACCACGTACATGTCATTTTCGACATATCCCACAAAAGCGACCTTTAGAGACTTGCTCCACAAGAGTACCACCAAACCAGCATCAATGAAAACTGCAAAGCCCATCTTACCAAGGGCACGAACTGAAAATAAATTGTAACCGAGGGTCTCCACAAGCATGACGTCCACGAGAGAGATATCGTGAGCCACCACAACTTTGCCAAGACCCAATACCTCGGATTTTGACTTGTCACCATAGAAGATGGTTATGTGATCATGGTTTGGACGCATCTCCGAGATGATCTCCTTGATTCCAGTCATATGACTAGTGCACCCGCTATCGAGTACCCATTTAGACCCTCCGGAAGCATACCCTGGAAGAAATTTACTTCTTGGTTTTAGGTACCCATTTTTCAATGGGTCCTCTCATGTTAGTGTCAAGGGTTTTGGGAACCCAAATAGACCAAGATATGTAATTATCAAAAGGACCTACATAGCTATCATAGACATCACCATAATAATCACAAAATAATTCATAGTTAGGATTATTAGCCCCTACAAAACCATCATAGTTAGTATTGTCATTAGTGGTGGTGCTTGTCTTTGGTTGATTAGTTTTGCTCTTCTTCTTCTTCTTCTTCTTCTTCTTCTTGTTCTTCTTCTTCTTTGTCTTGGGAACATAACCAAGACCCTATTTTCCATTGTTTCCTTTGCTTGCTAAGCACCTTATCTAGAACTTCTTTACCTTTATGTTGGGATTCCTTTACAAGTTCTTCTTGTCCACAAGATGGAGTGGAGGTGCTGGGCATATCATACTTCTCCAATTGAGTTTAGAGCTGGTCACAAGACTCATTTAGAGTAGAATGTCCACTCTCCAATGCCTTGTGAGCAATGTCAAGTTTCTCAAACTTCTCCGAGAGTTTAGCATGAGCACCCCAAATTCAATATTTTCTTTGTTTAGTTTCTTTACCTTAGCAAGAGCGTTGTCACGTTCTTTGATGAGGTGAGCAACAACCTCTTCATGGGACTCCTCAATTGACTCGAGTCTCTCTTCCAAGGATAATCGAGCTTCCTCTTCTTCTTCCAAGGCATTCTTCAAGGAGGCTATCTCCAAGGCATCTTCTCTTTCAATTCTACCATTTTCTTCGAGGAGTTCTTCGGATTGGGAAAGTTGACTCATAAGAGCATCAAAATGAAGTTTGTGCTCACCTTGCAAGTTAGTGAAAAAATTGTCCAAAGAAATAACTTCTTTTATCTTAAGACTAGTATGATCATCAATATCCATATTTATATTAGTCTTAGGAAATGAAGAAATAGAAGATGATACCTCGGACCCTCTTAGCATAAGGAAAGTGACGTTGTTGTTGATGACATTTTCATTAGGAGAGTCGAATAGAGATGATGGGGTAGATGTGGTGGCTATAGCAGCCACCTCTTGAGAGCGATCTTCATCCTCTTCGTCTTCACTCGTAGAGGAATATTCTTCTTGTGCCACGAAGACAATCTTGGGTTACTTGTTGTAAGGACCATTCTTTTTTATAAATGGCTTCTTTCGAGGAGCCTTAGATTTTTCTTTAAGGATGAGCCTGCCACCATTGTCTTCTCTACTTTGATATGAACATTCAGCCACAAAGTGCATCCTATGTCCACAATTGTAGCATGTCCTCAGTTTTGGGCCATTCTCTCTTCTTCCACTTGACCCATTCTTGCGTTCAAGTTCAGACTTGGCCTTGGCTGGATCCATCCAAAAATTCCTTGCATAAAAGGCCATGTACTCCCCATGAGCACGCTTGACTTCCTCGGGACAGCCCATGGAGACAACATCATATCCTCTTTCATCTTCATCTTGCTCAACAACATTTGCTTTTAGAGCCACATTGACTCCCTTTTGCATTCCAATAGCCCGAGCACGGGCATCTTCGACGTTCTTGGCGGCAACCTTGAAGGCCACCATTTCTTGCATGACTTCATTGGAAGTTATTTGGTGGTAGTTGTGTTTACCTTGCAAACTCTTCAAATCCGTTGGCTCAAATGGCATGAGGGCACTCACATATTTCCTTTTGATCCAGGCATCATCAATGTGAGTGGCTCCATGCTTTATAAATGTTGTTGCAATGCTCTTGAGCCTTCTATACATGTCTTCATGGTCCTCACCATCCAACATGTAGAAACCTTCAGCTTCATTGCTAAGAGCATCATACCTATTCCTTCTCATGCTTTCATTTCCAATGAATAGGTCAGTGAGAGCATCCCAAGCTTCTTTGGTGGTGTTGAAATGCTCAATGTGGGGCATGTCCTTGGGACCCACTCCGAGCTATATCATGTGCAGAGCCATTGCATTCAATTGACTATCCACAACTTCTCTTCTAGTTAAGTTGGCGTGGTCTCCAATATGAAGACCCTCTTTGATAATCCTCCAAAGTTCAATTGACGAACTGCATACATGAGATTTCATTAAGAATTGCCATTGATTAAATGTAGATGCAGTAAGTTTGGGTGGATCACCCCTATTGTTTATATGAGGATGAGGGATAGGTGGGTCGGGAGAGTATAGGTGAGGAACCTCACTATAGTCCTCCTTACCACTTCCCTTCTAGGAGGCGGAACCATTATGTTTTTCACCTACCACTTCATCTTCCTTAGATCTGGCATGAGCCTTATCCTTGGATGAAGGAGTGGTAGCCTCAGAGGAAGATGGAGATGGGGATGTAGATGATGTGAGGCGAGCAATCATTTGCTCTATCTCCTCCATCTTGGTCTCAAAGGATTTAAACAAGGTTGTTTCCAATGTCTTGAGGTCATCCATTGTGACCTTATCCACAGCCTCATTCCCATTTTCCTTAGTACCCATATTTCTCTTAGGCGGTTAAGCCCGAATAAAGAGCTAGGGCTCTGATACCAACTGAAATGGATTGTATGGGCACCTAGAGGGGGGTGAATAGGTGCACTTCAAATTTTAATGCTTTTTCAATTTTAGGCTTGACACGAAAGGTAAATTCTCTAGATATACTACTATGGAGAATTTCCCTATATGCAAACCTAACTACTAGCGAGTAAAGGCGAGTGAGATAGAGGAACGAGTAAACCGTAGTGGAGCACGCGGAGACACAAGATTTGTTTTACCGTAGTTCCTTCCTTGTTAAGGGAAGTACATCTGCATTGGAGAGGTGGGCGGTACTAAGACCACCACGCCACGATAGGCCTCACCCTGTTCTCCGATGGATCCCGCCACCAAAGGCCTAATCCACCTTTCCACTATAGAAACCCTTCAAGGCGGGAACCGGCACCTTTACACAACTAGCGGGGCACAACTCCACAACCAAATTGGAGGCTCATGTAGTGACAACTAGCAAGGCACAACTCCACAACAATAGTTATCAATAACAAAACACAAGATCTAGATATTAACGAGAATACTAGATCATAGATTTCTCCAAGTGATGAGGAGTTGATGCGCTTGATTCATGATGACGATGTATGATGCCTCCTCCTTCAATTCCCCCAAAGATCGAAGCCTTCGGGTGGTTGAAGTGGGAGATCTAGAGAGAGAGAGCTTTTGCAACAGGTCTGATCTTTTTTGAATGAACCAAGAGATCTGACATGAGGGGAAGATAAGGCTTTTATACCCCTGTCCTCAAGGAGCCGTTGGAGCTTTTTGGGGCCGGATTCTCCGGCCTAAGTAAGGGCCGGATTATCTGGCCCGGGGAAAAACTCCACCTAGCCTCGGACAGTCCGGGGGAAAATCCGTCCCAGTCAGAGCGACGCGCCGAGCCATCCTTTGATCATCTCCTAGGGGCCGGATTATCCAGCCCAAGGTGAGGGCCAGATTATCCGGTAGGGGGAAGAAAGTCTGCCCCCTTCGGATTTTCTGGGGGGAAATCCGCCCCCAGTCAGAGCAACGTGCCATGCCAGCCCTTTGATTTTCTCCTGGGGGCCGAATTATCCGGCCTAAGGTGTGGGCCGGATTATCCGGTCAGGGGAAGAAAATCTGCCCCTTTTCGGATTTTCCGGGGGAAAGTCCGCCCCAGTCAGAGCGTCGCGCCCTGCCTGCCTTTGCCAAGTGAGTCGGGCCGGATTATCCGGCCCTTGATGGGGGCGGATAATCCGGCCCCCAAACACAATAACTTTTCCATGCACACTTAGCACACATGAGAAAACTCCACGGTATTGTTATCTAACACACCAAACACAGGGAAATATGAAATGTTCTTTCAATAACCATATGGAATCTTATTGGAACCTCTCTAATCCAATTGAAACCAAAAAAGTATCTTCACAACAATTGAAACATTTTAAAACCACAATGAAACTTATTGGAAATACCAAAACGAAATGGATTCTTTTAGAAACCTTCATTACCCATTTCAAACCAATTTGGACCCTTCTAGACCTTGCCTTAACCAATTGAAACCACAAAATCATGTTTCAACAAATTGAAACCACATCGGAACTACCTATCAACATTTTGAAACAACTTTGAAACTCACTTGAACTGCTAAAACTAGATGGAACCTTATTGAAACCTCTATAGACCAATTGAAATCAAACAAGCATGCTTGCAACAATTCAAACATTTGAAACCAAATTGACACTTGTTGAAACGTTTGTGAACCTATTAAAACCATAGAAGCATGTTTATAAATATTGAAACCACATCGCAACCACCTATCAACATTTTGAAACGATATTGTAACTTACTTGAACTGCTAAAACCATATAGAAACTTAGTGAAACCTCTGTAAACCAATTGAAACCAAACAAGCATGTTTACAATAATTGAAACATTAGAAACCAAAATGGCACTTGGTAAAACCTTTGTGAACCTATTGAAACCACAGAAGCATGTTCGTAATAATTTAAATGACTTTCAAACTTATTAAAACATTTTAAAGCAAATTGACACTTATTGAAACATTTGTGAAACAATTGAAACCACGGAAGCATGCATGTTCCAACTAAAAACAGACCACAACTACTTACCATTATTTTAAAACCAGATTGAAACTTATTCTAACCACTGAAACCTAATATAGTCTTGTGAAAAACTTTGTTAACTAATTGAAACCACACAACCATGTTTGCAACAATTTAAACATTTGAAACCACATCTCTACTTCCTATCAAGCTTTCCAACCGACATTGAAACTTACTTGTACTTCTATAACGATATGGAATCTTATTGAAACCTCTCTAATCCAATTGAAACCAAAAAAGCATCTTCGCAACAATTGAAACATTTGAAACCAAATTAATAGATGTTGAAACCTTGGTGAACCTTTTGAAACCATAGAACCATGTTGGAAGGTATTTTGAAACCACATTGAAACTTATTCTAACCACTGAAACCTAATGGAGTCTTGTCAAAACCTTCATGCCCCATTTAAAAACAAATTGACACTTGTTAAAACCTTTGTTAACAAATTAAAACCACATAAGCATGTTTTATAATTTCATATTTCCCAGCCACTAGACATGTTTCAATATGGTTTCAGAAATTCGTACTAGTTCAATCTGTTTTCAAAATTTCGTACGGGTTACATATGGTTTCATAAGTTTGTAATAGTTTCACATGTTTCATAAATTTAATATCAAAGTTCGGATTTGTTGGAACTATTACAAACTTATGTTTCATAAATTTAATAATTATTCAAAATTCCAATCTTGTTTGAAACTAGTTGCAATCTAATTTGGTTACACAATTTCTAGTAGTTTCAATCTATTATCATTCATGTTTCAAATTTCAAAATGGGAACACGGTCATGTGAAACACGACTAGAAATTTCTGCACCTATTTTAACATTTTGTGGAGCACGACTGAAAAATAATTGAAACTAGTAGGCATTTTTTTGAAACAAAAACAATTATGAAACCAAACCAGAACATAGTCATGTGAAACACGGCCGAAACCATTTCAACATTTTGTGGAACACGACTGAAAAATAAAATTGAAACTAGTAGGCATGTTTATGAAACATCAGCACTTGTGAAACTAAACCGAAACACGGTCATGTGAAACACGACTGAAAATTTATGAAACCATTTCAATATTTTGTGGAACATGACTGAAAAATAATTGAAACTACTAGGCATTTTTATGAAACATCAACAATTGTGAAACCAAATCGAAACACGGTCATGTGAAACACGACTGAAAATTTCTAAAACCATTTCAACATTTTGTGGAACACGATTGAAAAATAATTGACACTAGTAGGCATTTTTATGAAACATCAGCAATTATTAAACCAAATGGAAATTTCAGAAAATATTTTAACATTTTATGGAGCACGACTAAAAAATAATTGAAACTAGTAAGCATTTTTATAAAACAACAACAATTATGAAACCAAACCGGAACAAGGTCATGTGAAACACGACCGAAACATTTCAACATTTTGTGGAATAGACTGGAAAATAATTGAAATTAGTAGACATTTTTATGAAACATCAGCAGTTGTGAAACCAAACCATCATGTGAAACACGATCGAAAATTTCTGAAACCATTTCAACATTTTGTGGAACACGACTAAAAAATAATTTAAACTAGTAGGCATTTTTATGAAACATTAACAATTATAAAACCAAATCGAAACACGGTCAGGTGAAACACGATTGGAAATTTCTGAAACCATTTTAACATTTTGTGGAACACGACCGAAAATTAATTGAAACTAGTAGGCCTTTTTTTTGAAACATCAGCAATTGTAAAACCAAATGGGAATACGGTCATGAGAAACACGACTGAAAATTTCTGAAACTATCTCAACATTTTGCGGAGTACGACCGAAAATAATTGAAACAAGTAGGCATTTTTACGATACCAGATTATATGATAATAGTTTCAATCTGGATCCATTTTGAGTTACGTTTTCCTAAATTTCAGTCACGTTTCATAAATTTATTATTCCGGTCACGTTTGACAAATACCACTTGTTTCAATCTGGTTTCATAAAGTAATATTAATTTCAAAAATCAGTACTAGTGTCAATTTGATTTAGTTACTACTGGCTCCGTCCCATAGAATAGAGCGTATTTATTTTTCCAAAATTTCCTCACAGCATAAGCCACCGGGTGGGGTTTGCCTGTTTCTTTCCAAAATTACCGCTCTTGGCCAATTAATCTAATTCCTCCGAGCCATATCAGTTGACTCAAATTTGTCTAGATACGGATGTAGTACTAAAACTTGACTAGATACATTCGTATCTAGATGAATCTAAATCAACTAAGATGGGTCTGAGGGAGTATCTGAATTATCAGAGTGGAGTTGCTAATTGGAACGGCGTCATTGGCCTGCGTATGCAAACAACTAGAGATTAGGAGGAAAATTAAGAGAGGACCATTAGTTGCGGCCTGCTATTGGCTATTTACATATGCATGCATCCTATGTACGTAGTACTACTCACATAGAGAGAAAGTTACTTCCTCCGACTCATATTATTATTCTCAACTTTGTTTAGATTCGAATGTACCTAGTTAAAGATTTAGACTAGATGCATTTGTATCTATCAACTATGTACATTTGAATCTAGACAAAGTTGAGAACAATAATATGGGCCGGAGAGAGTATTAAGAAATAAATATCACAAGTTAAAAGGGTCACGACTGGGAAGGAAAAGTGAATGCACCGTCCCGTTGCCATGTGCGTGGGGTCCATGGACGGAAAGGAACGGAAACAGTAAACGACAACCCACCAAGGACGGACCGAATCTTAAAGCACTGGTGTGTGGGCAATACGATACCAGCGTGTACCTGCGCCGGTAGAATCGCTGCGTTCGGTACCATGGTTGCTTTGAGATGACCTGGACGGTGAGAACACAACCAGTTTTCATGGGAAGCCTGGAAACATGGAGCCGGGGCTCATGCTTTCACGATTCATCTGCATCCATTTATTTTTGTCTAATTCTACGAGGCGGTGTGCACGACCGGACCAGAGGACGAACGTGGCGACAGATTCTATGGCAAGCAGTTCCATTGACTTTAGTTCCATGCCACTTTTTGCTTGGATATTCCTTCGTATATGTGCTCGCTCGACCAAACTAACACGTAGTTGGTTCCGTTTGAAACAACAGTTCTGCCGGCATCCTATCGTTGTTCGGCTGAGTTCCTTGGAACTATACATCCGATTAGAGTTGGATGCCATCGCGCCACCCGGTCAAAATCATCGGAAGTGACCTTTACCTATAAATATAGAGGATACGGTGTTCCAGAAAACCCGAGAGCTTGTTCTTGTCGACAAAAAAAAAGCAAATATCCAATCGCTGGACTCAACAACGACGATCTTCTTGTCCGCGTTCCATCCAATAGCTATCCCGACTAACCCGTTTCTGATTTTTCATGTTGGGATTGCATAAGTTGAAATAATTCTCCGTGTCCCGTAGCCCCTATACATAACGAGGCAGATTAAAAATTTCAGCAGGAGAGGCGGCCGGTGTCAATCTCGTGCAGCCATGCAAATCAGTTTTGGCTGAACGCGATCCAATGGATCCCTAGGCCTACCGGAAATACATGCTACTAGGTAGAAAACGTGGCTTGCCGCTCGCTTGCCCGCTTCGCGGGCTAACGCAATATAAACAATCATTTTCATAGACAATTAAGTTAGAACATTATACAAAGATAATTTTAAGAAGAATATGTAGATAATCTTAAGAAGAATATAACGATGCTTGTGAGTTGACCGTACAATCGAAGAACAAAATCTAAAAGAACCATGCTCCACAAGTGGTATCTAAAAATCGAGCACAACAAAAATGCACAAAAAATAGAACGCATAGAACAAGCGAGAATATAGAAATATATTACAATAGTCAGAAATAGAAGTTGCAAACCTACATCAGTCAAATACTTAAAAGGAGTAGCATCCAGATCCATAGTGGGGATATAAATTTACGGAGGATTACAACGGTTTATACACACCTAAAACATCGAAAACCTACATTTTATTTCACCTAGGAACCACAATCTTTCCTAAACTCTGCTTCCTGGTCAGTCCAGCTGCTTAGCAAAGCATGGCAATCCTTCGCAAGTACCAAATGTCCAGGTGATGAGAAAAGCATAACATGTAGATAAGGGAGCCTGAAAAAAAAATAGTCAGACTGCGGCAGAGACTATATATCATAAACTGTAACCTACTTCTTGTTTGTTTGAAACTGTTGTCAACGTAAGGCATATACGAAGAGGCATCTTAGTGATGCAAACCGTATCCTCATACACATCGATATCATGTTATGGAAATCACTTGTCCATGGTGTGAATGCTATCGTCATCTAGTGAACAACTTCCCTGATCATGATAATGCATAAGTTATTCAGATTGATCGAAGGTTTGACACTTGATAGTGCAATACATACCTTTATCTTGCACTAAATTATTTGATTCGATGGCTAGTCTCTTAAGGTCTGAGGTGGTCTATTCAAGCTGAAGAAGCATCAGGTCGATCCTATGTTGCTCATCATTTTCTGGTTGACATATGTTTTCTTAAATAGCTTTATGAATATTTTTTGAACACTTGTAAACACGACGTATCAGGAAAGTATATCCTCTAGTAAGTTGGATAATATCCTGGTCCTTCTTGATCAGCCGGTGAGTAAGATCTTTAATAAACTGCTGTGTTTTCATGAGCCTTGCATAATTATAGCCTCTTGGTGTTTTTATCTCACATCATTTCGCGTCGTGTACTACCTCATCTTCATCTACACGGACATTTCTACCTGCATAGATCTCACATTCATAGGGTCCATAACCCTGATCTAGGCTCCTTAAATTATGGAAAGTACCCGAGAATGACGAGTGAACTGAACAAGCATGTGTTAACTCCATGTTCCTATAGTAAACATATACTATTGTGCTCAATCTCCCAAACTGAGACGTATGTTTCAGTTATTAACTTTTCTAAAATATTAGATCTTACCAAAATAGCTGACGACAAGATAAATGGAGAGATTTTATTTCAGATATTATTTCGGTACCTCGGCACTAGCTTAGAGGCGGGCGGCAGCAACGACCTCGCTGCAACCTCGATACTGGAGGTGCAGACGCGGGATGTCAACTTCGAGCTTGAAACAGAGCACCGTGGAGAGTGCCATGAGCTCCAGCTACAACCGAGATAGCAAGGAGCTTGCTAACGGCAGCGCTGGAACTTTAGGCAGGCATCAGATTTACATGGAACCTTGGAAGGTATTAGAACAAAATAAAATATAGCATATCAGAGAAGAGTAACCAGTAATATGAGCTAGGGTACTTGTTGGGATACCCGGATAAGGTCACGCCGGGGTATAAAGGCCGAATTAGCCGAGGTACGACAAGATCAAAGCAGGTGCTGGCCGAGTCACTTCAAGGCAGGACGAATCACGGAGGAACCCGGACCAGGGGATGTCCACCTAACTGGGTCTCAACCGATTTATGTCGTATGTCGGTAAAATGTATCTAACTTATATGCAGGTACTTATATGCAGGTACAGGTGTGGCCGGATCAACTAGGTACGATCCGGTTATATCAAACTTGTAAGAGAAGGAAGGTATCTCGCTGGTCAAAGGGTGACCACTGTGTGCAGAGCGTGAGCGAAGCAGACAGAGGCCAGGACCACCGAGGCGTGGCCCACAAAGGTGACGATGCCTATGTCGATAACGCAGACGCCGCAGAGGCTCACGTAGCCTCTGCATGGTTGACGCTAGGCAAAAGTGACGCGGTCGGGTTACTATTTTGGGAGGAGGCTTATTCCACACGTATGTCCTAATTGGAGACCTAGCCACCCCTATATAAGAAAGGCTAGGGCCTCTGTAGAAAGGGTTGGGTTTTACTTGGTGGATCTTGAGTGGGTGGTGGTTTACTAGTGTGTTCTTGAGGGCTTGCTAGTGGTGAGAGTAAGAAAGTTCTTCTTCCTCTTCTCAATACAGCTCAAGGAGCACTTGTAAACTGTGAAATTGAATCGAATACAAAGCAACTGTGTGTGGAATCATCACACTATCTCTCCCTGGATTCCCCTAGTGCATTTAGTCCCCACATTTAGCCTATCCATGGCATCTACCGTGACACCACCACGACAGTTGGCGCCCACCTTGGAGCTAGCGGCGCTAGCAGGGGTGAAGATCCGGACAGGAAACTTCATCGGCACCGGCGAACGCATCGTCTCCGGGCTCGTTCAGCGCTTTGGAGCGCTGGATTTCGTCAGCGACAACGCTGGCTGCTTCGGCAAGCATCCTCTCCCGCGCAACGGCCTCTTTGTCAAGCTCGGCGCGCACAAGATCTACGTTGCTGTCGATGTGTCGTGCGTTCACCCGCGGCACATCGTCGAAGGAGGCGAGCCACCCCTTAGCGCGGCTCGCGGGGCGCGTATCACTCGCTCCCTGGACCACGCTGAGGTGATGATGACTGCACCTGGTGCTGGCGCGAGCAAGGATCCAGCACCAGATCCGGAGGTAACACCTAAGGCACCAAGGAAAAGTAGAGGTCCTACTCTAGAGAGGCCAAAGAATGTGCTGTAGCAGGCGATGGATAGCCTGGCAAACCCAGTAGCAGCAGCAGTAGATCCGGCTCAGGCACAGGCCGAGCTAGAGGAGACTAGGCAAAAAATACTAGAGGGTGCAAAAAAGATAGCTGCGGCTCAACAGTCGTTAAACATGACACTGCGTGAGTATGCAAAGGCAAATAAGGTAGATGTTGTAAAAGTAAAGGGGAGAAATATCATGAGTGAAATGAACAGAGAGGGTGATACTAGGATTGAGGAATCAGAAAACTGTTTATCCGTGGGGCTGCCGAAGTATAGTACCCCAGCAAAGAACCTCAGGGCAGCAGATGCGGCTGCATCCGAGTTAGAGGGCTGACGGGTGAAGCCCGTCAGAGACAGCAAGATAGGGTCAACGAGCTGGTTCGGATCACGAATAGGCAAAATGAGGAAATGCTCAGGGCTAACCCGGAGAGAGCTGGGGCCTCCAAGATTGTTCATTCGGTAGTGGGTAACCCGGAGAAATCCGCCGGAGCTGCATCGTCCCCACATGACGGTCCTAGGAGAGAAGAGGTGGTAACCTCGGCCAGGAGGAATAAGCAGATAGTCCCATATGACCTGGCAAGGGCGGGGAAAGGAAAAGACGTGTAAAGAAATGAGGATCGAAGGAGTGTGAGTCGAGGCGAAGCTGGTCGAGGTAACCGCGACCAAGGCAATGTCGGTCAAGGGAATGCTGTAAACGGCAATGCCGGACAGCGTAATTCGGTAGGTGCTGGGCAACCGTAGCAGCGGAATATACCACTGCAAGAGCGCAGTGCCGGCCAAGGTATGCAACAGAGAGCAGCTCCACAGGAGCAAGATAGATACAATGATGGTGATTCGGAAATGGTGAATGCTGGGTATCCCAGGCCGGACTATCACGTGATAGGGTCAAGATTGGGAGGCAGGAATCTGATGCCCGACGATGCCAGGTTGAAACTGGATCGACTGTATAGGTCGGAGCAAATTGAATGTCAAGATCCTCCGGGTCCAGCGTGTTTTGGGCCCCGGATCATGAAGGAACCTCCGGTACCTAACTTGCAGTTACCTAGAGGCACTAAGATATATGACGGTAGCACAAAGCCGGAATATTGGTTGATTAACTACACGACAGCTATGAAAATTGCTACATGCAACTTGAGATGGGCTGTGAGATATGTACCCCAGATGCTGGAGGGGCCAGCGAGGGTATGGCTAAACAATTTGCCGCCCGAAAGTATTAACTGTTGGATAGATTTTGAGGAGATGTTCGTTAGTAATTTCTCAAGTACGTATCAGAGGCCCAACGGGCCACAGACCCTAGCAATGTGCAGGCAGAGACCGAATGAGACAGACCGGGAGTTCCTGACCCGCTGGTGCATAGTGCGAAACTCATGTGAGGGTGTGATTGAGTCACAGGCCATAGATTGGTTTGCTCAGGGGTGCAGATATGCAATCATGCTATGGCAAAGGTTGCAAAGAGATATGCCAACTACCTTGGCAGAAACAATCTGAATCGCTGATTCATATGCCCTGGGTGATTCGACTCAACCCAGACTCATGTCAAACGAGTCAAGCGAGGAGGGTTATCAATGAGATGGGGTCGGATCATCCCGAAGAAATGATTACCGAGGTAAAAGAAGAGATGACAGACCGGATTACCAGTACAGCTCGCAGCAAGTTGCTGCAGTGAGTCAAGATCAACCTGGTGCAGGAAGCAACCAGCGTCAGAAAACTGGAGGACAGCAATGGACTCCAAGAAATGATGGCAAGATAACTTGGACGCCAGAGCAGAAGAAACAGTGGCAAGAAAAGAAGGACCGTCCGAGGTATACTTATGAGGCAATGTTGGATCAGGCGTGTAAATTTCACACGCCAAATCCGAGTAACCCAGCAGGTCATACAACAAGGCAATGTGAATGGATGCGAAAGATAGAACAAAGTGGTTCGGGGAATGCTCAAGCACCTCGGAATGATCAACCTCAGCAGGAGTTCCCCCGACAGCAATTTCTCTCCTGAGCAAACATGCAACAGTTAATGTTGCCTCCCCCTCCGCCGGGGTATGACAACCATGAGAGAAGAGATGCAGTGCATCAGGTGGAGAACCAAAATCAGCCGGATCAGAGGTACCCCGAAAACGAGGGGAGAAATGAGTACAGAGAGCATCATCAGAGTTACTGTGTGTTCACCACGGAAGAGACAGACAAAAAGAGCTTGCAGCGCCGACATATGGAGGTCAATGCAGTAATGTCGGCCGTGACGAGGTATATGCCTTGGTTGGATCAAGAGATTACCTGGAGCATCAAAGATCATCCAAAGCTTATGCCTAGTCCTGGCTCATATGCCTTGGTGTTGGATCCAACATTCATTGGGCCTAACATCAATGTGAGGTTCTCAAAGGTGCTAATTGACAATGGCAGTAGCATCAACATCATGTATGTGGAGACAATGCGCAAGTTGGGCATCTCGGAGAACATGTTCCAAGCTACAAGGACAACATTCCATGGCATAGTGCCAGGCATTTCTTGTGAGCCCATAGGCAAGGTCCGGGTCGACGTATTGTTCGGCACAAGAGATAACTACCGGACTGAGAATTTGGAGTTCGAGGTTGTAAATTTGGAGAGTGCGTATCACGCGTTGCTCGGCAGGCCAGCCCTGAACAAGTTCATGGCAAGTTGTCACATCAGTTACTTGAAGATGAAGCTGCCCGGGCCAAATGGTGTAATTACCATAGCTGGCGATTTCCGACGTTCCATTGAGTGTGTGTCTGCCGGATCTAACCTGGCCGAGTCACTCGTGATTGCGCAAGAAAAAAGAAAGATCCAAGAGGTGGCGACGTTGGCTTAGTCCGCGTAGCAATATATGCCGGCGCTGAGTAACCCGCATGGTAGTGTCTCATTCCAAGCGACAAAGGATACCAAGAAAGTGCCTGTTGATGATATGTTCCCAGAGCGCACCGTAACAATTGGTGCCGGGTTGAGTGACAAATAGGAAAGCGAGGTCGTCAACTTCCTCCATGAGAATCGGGATATTTTTGCTTGGTCCACACAGGACTTGCAAGGTGTTCCGAGGGAGTTGGCCGAGCACTCTTTGAATGTGAGACCCGGAGCAAAGCCGGTGAA
Source organism: Avena eriantha (assembly GCA_910589775.1). NCBI lineage: Eukaryota > Viridiplantae > Streptophyta > Magnoliopsida > Poales > Poaceae > Avena > Avena eriantha. Next base: position 195,397,056 of record OU342740.1, on the reverse strand, counting down.
GCAACCTCTCCGCCGCTTCACCGAAGACAGGATAAAGGTCATAGGAGATGAGATAGCTCAGTTGTTGGCTGCTGGATTTATCATGGAATTATTTTACCCAGATTGGCTATCTAATCCGGTGCTGGTGGAGAAGAAGAAATACGATTCGAACGTGGCAGTGGTTTGGCGTATGTGTATCAATTACACGAACCTGAATAAGGCGTGTCCAAAAGATCCATTCCCACTGCCAAGGATAGACCAAGTCATAGATTCTACAGCTAGGTGTGAGTTGTTGTCATTCATCGATGCATATTCTGGTTTCCACCAGATACCTCTGAACCCAAGTGATCAAATAAAGACTACGTTTATCACCCCGTATGGGGCTTATTGCTATCGCACCATGCCATTTGGTTTACGTAATGCGGGGCAACGTACCAAACCCGGGGACTGCGCAGCGTGATCCGGTTGAAGTTATGCCGGTGGATCAGATGGAAATCGATGAGGATGTGTTCCCACTGAGGGCTATACCAGCATGGGGACTACCCATATTTCAATTCCTGAAAGATGGAACCTTACCCGCTGAGGAGGTGCTTTCTAGGCAAACTCAGAGGAGAGCAAAAGCTTACACGATAATCAATTCCGAGCTATACAAAAGGAGTGTGACTAACGTTCTCCAGTGATGTGTTGACCCGGAAGAAGGACTTGATATCCTCCGAGATATACATCAAGGGGAATGTGGGCATCATGCCTCCTCCAGAGCCTTGGTGGCAAAAGCTTTCCGTCATGGGTTTTATTGGCCAAGTGCCTTGGAACAAGCAGAAGATCTGGTAAGAAAGTGCAATGGATGTCAAAGATATGCGACAAAAACGCATATGCCAATGTCGGAGCTCAAGACCATACCAATTACTTGGCCATTTGCCGTATGGTGCTTGGATATGGTTGGCCCCTTCAAACCGGCAAGAGGGAATATGACCCACATCTTGGTCATGGTTGACAAATTTACGAAATGGATTAAGGTGAATCCAATAAGAAAATGTGATGGAGCTACGACCGTAACATTCCTCAAAGATATCATCTTGAGATATGGTTATCCTCACAGTATCATTACAGATAATGGCACAGATTTTGCTGAAGGAGCATTTGCACATTTCTGCCGAGATAAGAAGATCCGGCTGGACGTTGCCTCGGTAGTCCACCCCGCATCAAACGGCAAGTGGAGAGATCCAATGGATTAGTCTTATCCGGGATAAAACCCCGGCTCATTGAGCCGCTGCAAAGATCAGCGGGGTGCTGGATAGAAGAACTACCAGCGATACTGTGGAGTTTAAGAACAACTCCGAATCGGTCAACAGGCTATTTCTGGTATATGGGGCAGAAGCTGTATTACCAGCCTACATAGAGCATGACTCGCCTAGGGTCACCCAATACACAGAAGCCGAAGTGCAAGAAGCCCGGCAAAATGATGTTGATCTGCTGGAAGAAGCGAGAGAATTGGCATTGTCCAGATCCGCCATATATCAGCAAAATCTCCGACGGTATCATAGCCGGAAAGTAAGCCCCCGAGTTTTCCGGGAAGGTGATCTGGTACTCCGGTTGATACAACGTACTGCTGGCATGCATAAGTTATCCCCCCATGGGAAGGGCCATTCATTGTGAGCAAAGCATTGCACAATGACTCATACTACCTCATAGATGCAAAACCCCAGGAGAAGAACAAGGCGGACAGGTCCGGCGAGGAATCTAAGTGTCCATGTAATGTAGCTCTACTTCGTACTTTCTACACTTAGCAAAGAAGTGTATGTATCCGAGTCTCTCATATGTCGGTATGTATGCCGGCAGTGAGCTTATCAATGAAATGTTGGCACCTCGAGCAGTAACTCGGGGACTGCCTTAATAATATTTGTTATCCTCTGTATTTATTATTTATATGTCGGCTGGCATAAGTTGCTTCTACCTAAGCCGGATTAGTAGTGTGTGAGCAACAAAAATCCAACTCTTCGAATTGCTGCTATCCAACAAGATTTGGCTTCATGGCAAGCAAGAGCACAAGTTTGGAATTGCGTAGCACATGAAAAATGACTAAGGAAAGAAACTTAATCGAGACGATGTTTGTTATTCGGACTAACCTTGTGTTTACCTTATATTTACTTTGCTAAATTATTTTGAGCTAATCCGAAAGTTTCCAAGTATTGTTAAGTCAATTTTTGAAGCTCGGACTCGTAAGTCATAAAACCGAACCAAGGTAGACACGAGACGAGCCAAGAAATTGGAAGAACAAGAAAATGAAACTCGGGGACTACGCCCAAGTTAATCCGGCACAAAAACTTAGTAGCAAAATATCACTTGTGTCCTTAATACAATTGCACCCGGCATATCGGGGATCTGATAAACTTTAAAGTGTTTCTAATCAAGGAGCAGCGGGAGGAGGTAATTCGGCGCCAGCGGGTGCAGCTCCTGCTTCGGCTTCAGCGTCATCTTCGCCTTCCTCGACGTCCGAAGCTTCTTCCTCTTCATCCTCACCCGAATCATTTTCGGCATTTTCATCATTCGCGGCACCAAGGAAGCTTGGACCCTCATTCCATTGATGAACGGGGGCATATTCAATGAGGCTATGGGCGCAAGCCTAGTGCCGAGCTATCCACTCCGGGTCATTGGACCATCTAGATCTGGTGCGCATGCGCGCAAGGAGATTGAGGTCGATCTTCTCATACCACGTAAGCACGTAGTGAAGAATGGTTTCAGCTCCGGCGCGTCCAGCAGATTCCCCCCAAAGGTCAAGCTGGGTCTCACAGTCCATTAACTTGGCAACGAGAGCTGCGGTCCCTTCCGGAGTATCTTAATCAGGATAAAAGGTATTGAAGATCTGGATGGCCACATCAAGAATGTCCTTGCCATAATTCTTCACAATTTCGACGCAAAAATACAAGCTGACCAGCAGGTCCTCCATGTCATAAGGAATTTCTCCAGCGTCAGGAGCAATGGGGGTACCCCTCTACTGGCGGAACTTGGCAACATCAGTGGTGGCAATGGCATTGCCCTCCGAAAATTCGCCTGAAAACAAGACAGGTGAAGCAAGTAAGGAAAAGACAAATGAAGCAACCCGGAGAAATTAATGCGGGATGAAGGAAAAGAACTTACGATAAATGTGGCTGTGGATCCGGGTCAGATCCTTGGTACAGTCATCACGTCGTTTCCGGAGTTGCGCAAGTTCAGTATTCGCCGACTCAAGCTTGACGTCGGCCTCCTTGAGAAGTTCTTGGTCCTTGGTTATCTGGAGCTTCAGGCGCTCTCGTTCTTCAGTAAAATCTTGGCCTGCCTTCTCCAGTTCGGATTTATGCTGCGCCTTGAGCTTCTTCATATCTGCCTTGAGCTTGGCAATTTTTTCATCTTTGGTCCGGAGGAGGGCAAGCTCGTCGTCCTTCTTCTTGAGTTCAGCTTGGTGCTGCCCTGCTTGTTCGAGAAAATGCAGCATCATGTCAGGCACGGGCACACTATCTTCAAGAGAGGCTGAAATAGTTTGTTGACCTGGCAAAGACGAGGTATGAATATTTGCCGAGCGAAGGAGAAAAGGAGATAGAAAGCATAGCAAAGTTGAGCAAGAACAACTCACCCTTTATCTGGTCCAAGTTTTTCCTCATGAGGATATTCTCAGCCTCCACCCCAGCTGCAAAATCCAAATGATGGATCAGTTCGGCAGAAAAAGACGAAGAGAAGTGGAAAAAAGCCAAGGAGAAAACTTAACCTTTTCTCGTGTTCGGCGAGAAGTGCACTATGTTTCGCGCGCAACATCTTGTGAGTATCCAGGAGACGCTGAAACTCAGCGCTCCGGCGATTGGTGGTCACCTGAAAAAAGTACAAAGGATAGCTTAGTCATGTGCATATTCGAAGTGTACAAAATCCGGGCCAAGTGGAACTTAACCCGGCTCTAGGTGTATGCATATTCGAAGTGTACAAAATCCGGGCCAAGTGGAACTTAACCCGGCTCTAGGTGTGTGCATATTCAAAGTGTACAAAATCCGGGCCAAGTGGAACTTAACCCGGCTCTAGGTGTGTGCATATTTGAAGTGTACAAGATCCGGGCCAAGTGGAACTTAACTCGGCTCTAGGTGTGTGCATATTCAAAGTGTACAACATCCGGGCCAAGTGGAACTTAACCCGGCTCTAGGTGTGTGCATATTCGAAGTGTACAAAATCCGGGCCAAGTGGAACTTAACCCGGCTCTAGGTGTGTGCATATTCGAAGTGTACAAAATCCGGGCCAAGTGGAACTTAACCCGGCTCTAGGTGTGTGCATATTCGAAGTGTACAAAATCCGGGCCAAGTGGAACTTAACCCGGCTCTAGGTGTGTGCATATTCGAAGTGTACAAGATCCGGGCCAAGTGGAACTTAACCCGGCTCTAGGTGTGTGCATATTCGAAGTTATTAAGGAGCTACGTAGTTCTCTAAGGAGCATCCGGCCGAGTAACAAATTACTCCCCCGGAGGCTCGTGGACTAATGGCTATATCACTAACATATACTAAATGCTAAGGAAAAGGCAAAGTAACGTACCTCCATCATCCGACCTGTAGGTTAATTGCCTTGGCAGTGGTATTCATTTGTGCAGCAAATTTGGCGGGACCGAACTTCTCCGGGAGATCGTCATTATGGATGAACTCTGCCTTGTTCCAGTTGTTTACGAACTCGATCAAGGTCGGAGGATATCGTTCGCCGCTAAGCATGTGGGGGCAACTAGACCCTTAGCATGGGCTTCCCTCCTCTCAACCTGGGGAAGGGCGGGGCTGGTGTGCAAAACGAGTTGCGCATCAGCTGGCTCGGCAGGGGCGTCCTTCGGCGGTGGAGTCTTTTTCGTGAGCATGGACGCAAGTGTACGCTATCCAGCCTCGATTGACGCTGCCCTGGTGGCGTCATGAGCCTTTTTGCCCTTCGGCTACTGCTGTGAGGTTGAAGTTGCTGCGGCAGATTTGCCCTTGGGAGCGGCCTTACTGCTTCCCTTGTTGTTGGTGCCTTCTCGCCGAGGTTTGGAAGACTCAGACGAGGCGGAGAGGCTTGGTGCTGCTGCTGGTGTTTGTGTTGCTGCTGCTAGTGCTGGAGCTGATGCTGGTACTGCTTTCCGTTTCAGCGGGGGTACTGGAGGAACCTCGGTGGTGGCTAGTTGCGGCTGTGCCGAAGAAGGAGCCTCGACAGAACTGCTTCCCCCTGTTCCGAGGTTGCCTACCTCTTGATGAGTTGGGCTAGAACCTGGAGCAGCCGCTGAGCCCTCCTAAATGGGGCTCAACGGGCGTGAATCATCGCGGCGAGGGGGGAAGGGCTATGATGGAGCGGCGAGGCAATGCCGGATCCACTCTGAGGGACCTCAACCGCAGCCCTGCCGAATCAGATCATGAATAATGAGAAACTATAACAAAGCAAGAACAAGTGAATGGCAAAGGGAGAAGTGGCTTACTCATCCGAGGTCAGAGGCTCCTTGGGCTTCCGAGCCCTCCGGGTTATGGCCTTGGTTGTAGGTTTGGTGGCAGCTTTGTCCGCGTACTTCTTTCGCCTTTTAGCTGGCTGGGAAGGTCCGGAGGAAGAAGCAGATGTGGCTCCCCTCTTTTTTGGCACGACCGGGATAGGCTCACCCGTGGCAAGGGGAGGATCTTCATGGATCTGCCCACCGGGGTTAGCTGATGCCAGAAAATCATAAGAAAGGGGGACAACGTCAAATGCCTCCATCACCTCAACGTCTGAATCATCTTCATCGCCAGGCCAATCTCTAATGGAAAAGGGTTTAGCGGTATGTCGCTTAGTCGCATCTGCCATCGGCAGGAACATCTCCTGATCCGGTTCCTCCTCGTCCAAGGCATCTCGGTCAGGCGCCCATTTAAGAGAAGGCTCGGTGCGATCCTCAATGGTTTGCTGAAGAAACATCTAAGGGAAAGAAAAGGCAACAGGATTAAACCTACAACAAAAACCGACATATGATTTAATTCGGAAAAGGTTTGGGGCACGAGACTTACCGCAGGGGAAGCCTATCTCGGTAGAAGTGTTCGATCCCCCACGTCCACTCAGAAGAGAAGTCCTTGTGGGTGGTGAAGAGGGCCTTGACCCGGCGGTAGATCTCGGTGTTGCTCAACTCGAATGAGGAGGTCCGGTTGGGGTCGCGGCCCCAACTCATGTGACAACGTTTTTGGAGGGGGAGATCCGGTTGCGGACAAATGTGATCATTGCGTCCTCATTGCGCAATCCCAGATCCTTCAACTCCTGGAACCTTTTGTTGACTTGGTTCGCCAGGATAGTGGGCTTCTTAGGGACCTTGTCCCACATATCCGGATTAGGAGGACCCAGAGCGTAGGGGCACAGCCGGATTAGATCCTCAGATGTGCTGTTCCGGACATAAAAGAAGGTCCGGGTCCATCCCTTGCAAGAGTCAAGCCCCGTGACTCTGGGGACGATTGACTGTTTCCTAGGAGAAATGGAGGCTGCGCCGAATTGCGTGAGCTGCTTGTCCTCCGGATTAAGCTCTATGTTCGGAATCACGTTCCGGTAGAGGCCAAAGAACCGGATCCAGAGCTCCTTCGTAGGCCACAGTCCGGCGTAGCCTTCGATGGTGGAAGCGAAGGCGGAGAGAGAGGTGATGGCGTTAGCCGGAAGATGGTGCGGCTAAAGCTCATACGTGTTGAGCCAGTCGTGGAAAAAATCACTAACAGGAAGACCGAACCCCCGTTGGAAGTGGGATAGGAATACCACATACTCACCCGGATTGGGTGAGGGGGCAAGCGCAGCAGCGGCGAGGCGTGCGGTGACGCCCTCTAGGATGCGTCTGGTGCGATACAGCCCGTCCAGATCATCCTGGCAAACCCAAGATCTAGCCCACGCGCCGTGGTCGGCGTTCGCCGCGTCCTCCTCCATTTCCTGCTCCGCGACGGCGAGCTCCTCCTCTGTCATCTCAAGATCACTAACCTCACTGGCGCTAGCAGCGGTGGGGGGCAGTGGCCTGGACTAGCGAGGACCCATGGCAAAGGAGATGCGTGGAGGTGGCAGCGACGCCGGTGCGTCAGAAAGTAGTGCGGCGATGGTGCAGCTACTCAAGTGCGGTGGCGGCGGCGCTGTCGCTGGAGAGGAAGAGGAAGAAGCAGAGGGCAGAGGGGCACGGAAGTGGGGAAAAGACCCAAGGGGCGCGCCCCTCCCCTATTTAACCGCGCCCTTGAGGGGTAGTGGGATCGCGCTCTGCGGATGGGCCACACGGTGTGGCCGTGTATGACCTGGGTTGACCAATCAGCGATGAGCCACAGGAAGGGCCACAGGGCACAGCGGATCCCACGACGCGACGTTATGATACAGTAAACAAGGAGGCAGGCACGATGTGACGTGTGCTACAGTAAATTCTGACAATAACTGCGGAGGTTACTATCGCAGGCCCCTAAAATGAGGCAAAGTAATGATTAGCCTCCACGTGGGGAAGCGTACAAGAGAAGGAAGAATAACTCGGATAAGTATGGGATAACCCGGCTAGCGAGTAAAAACTTGGAATGTGCCAAGGGAAAACAAACCCATGGAATCCGGACTATGAGATAACTCGGAGAAGGAGCAAGAGGCTCGGTAAAATTGAACCTACTGTGGCGTTAGCGGCTAAGGAAGCTAAGACCGCACCAGCTTCGGGGACTAATGTTGGGGGGATACCCCCGGGTAGGGTCACGCTGGGTATAAAGGACGAGTTAGCCGAGGTACGGCAAGGTCAAAGCAGGTGCTGGCCGAGTCACCTCAAGGCAGGCCGAATCGCGGAGTAACCTGGACCAGGGAATGTCCACCTAACTAGGTATCAACCTACTTATGCCGTATGTCGGTAAGATGTATCTAACTTATATGCAGGTACAGGTGTGGCCGGATCAACTAGGTACGATCCGGGTTATATCAAGCTTGTAAGATAAGGAAGGTATCTCGCTGGTCAAAGGGTGACCACTGTGTGCAGAGCGTGAGCGAAGCAGACAGAGGCCAGGACCACCGAGGCGTGGCCGACAAAGGTGACGATGCCTATGTCGGATGACGCAGGTTCCGCAGAGGCTCACGTAGCCTCTGCATGGATGACGCTGGGCAAAAGTGACCCGATTGGCTTACTATTTTGGGAGGAGGCATATTCCAAGGAATATGCCTCCACGTATGCCCTAATTGGAGACCTAGCCACCCCTATATAAGGAGGTCTAGGGCCTATGTAGAAAGGGTTGGGTTTTACTTGGTGGATCTCGAGTGGGTGGTGGTTTACTAGTGTGTTCTTGAGGGCTTGCTAGTGGTGAGAGTAAGAGAGTTCTTCTTCCTCCTCTCCCCAATACAGCTCAAGGAGCACTTGTAAACTATGGAAGTGAATCGAATACAAAGCAACTGTGTGTGGAATCACCACACTATCCCTCCCTGGATTCCCCTAGTGCATTTAGTCCCCACCTTTAGCCTATCCATGTCATCTGTCGTGACACCACCACGAGAAGAAATAGCATATCAGAGAAGAATAACCAGTAATATGAGCTAGGGTACTTGTTGTGTTTTAGATGACCAGCACATGAAAGTGTTGTTCTAGTGAAAAGAAGATAAAGCATGCATATTCAGAGCAGGCAGGGAATGTCTAGATTCAGAAACAAACTAATAGGACACACATAGATTACATCATGTTAGAAATTAAACATCACTTTGTTGCACCCTTCTGATGAGAAATTGCTCCATTGTATCACAACAACAAGGATCAATCGTCATGATCCATGAGGCAAGAAGCTAAACCACATATTTGTAAAATTAATTCTGCATTATTTTCATTCAGAAAAGGACCGAAAAAACGACCATTCACAAAGGAGTATTTTAATCTGCACATTTGATTTAAGATGAATCCTTAACAGTTGGTTCTAAGACAGCAGGGAAACACCATGTTATATATATATGTATACTTGTATAGGTTAAAATAACAACTTTTCCTGTATTAGCCATGCATACCTTGAAGCCGGATTTGGTATTAGTCGAACCACCTAAAATTTTCCTTGCAGGTCTAAGTATTTAGAAGGAGCACATCTGTGTCTCATCTAAACTCATCATGGCACCAACATTTTTCATACTATCCACGGTAGTTAGGCGCTGGAAATACCGTTACAAGTTGATGATTAGCAAATAATTCATATCCATCATCAACAACCTGCAAGCCAACAAGGAGAAAATGACTAACAAATAGATTTACTTGACACGGAAAGAAGAATGGTGGGTACTTTGTAAGGATAGTGCACCTGATGGGCTCGGCAGATGAGGTCTAAATCATGCTTCTCAAGAAATTCAGCCACTTTATTAGGCCCGGATGTATAAGAAACACCTCGGTCATTGATAGCCACCCTTTTGCTTCATTGGAAGGACCAGACCAAAGAATATCACCAAGTAAGCCTGTATTAGGCACATATGAGCGGCGGCTGAGGTTGAGTATTTAATCTAGCTTGTTCACATCTAGAGAAAGACCCCCATGTACCGTTACAAGCTGACTATTAGCAAATAACTCATATCCATCATCAACAATCTACAATCCAACAAGGAGAAAATGACTAAGAAATAGATTTACTTGACACAGAAAGAAAATGGTGGGTAATTTGTAAGGATAGTGCACCTGATGGGCTCAGTAGATGAGGTCTAAATCATGCTTCTCAAGAAATTCAGCCACTTTATTAGACCCAAATGTATAAGAAACACCTCGGTCATTGATAGCCACCCTTTTGCTTCATTGGAAGGACCAGACCAAAGAATATCACCAAGTAACCCTATATTAGGCACATATGAACGGCAACTGAGGTTGAGTATTTAATCCAGCTTGTTCAACTCCAGAGAAAGACCCCCATGTACAGACAAAATCTTTTCATGTATCAGTGTTAATGTTGGTAAGCAGTTAAACAGTCTATAAATATTTTTCAAGTGTTTTACACTAAATCTATGCATGCACTCATCATAAAACACATAATAAGCAAAAAAAAAGCATGTTCATGGTTTCCTCTTAGAAGAAAGTTCTTGGGGCACCCTTATAAGCCAAAAGCAGACATATTGTCTCAAGGCTTGCTTTCCCTTGTCCATGTAATTTCCCAATAAAGATAATTGTATCGAGGAGGATATCCAACATATTCGAAGAATGTCATGAGGTCAGAATATTGACCATGGACATCACCTGATCTAGAAAAATATACAACATTAACATTTTAGTATGGAGATTACTGAAAGCTACTCAAGGTTCTCTAAATTAACACCTGGATTCAGAATGAAAAAATTATAGTTGTTATTGACATGTATTTGATTTCAAAATGCTCTACCTGGATGATTGTAGGGACTAACTTCAACATTGGAATCACTAGTTAATCTAGGGACCACAAGATTTGTCAACCAAAATTATAAGACTACAGAGACGCACACTATTTAAGCTGTTTTTCTGCACACCACTTAAGAATGAAATACATAGATCTGCAATATATGCGCAATCCTCAAAAAAATGAAAAATAATAATCCAATGAAAAGGAATAACAAAAAATGCATTTATCCAGGCCTGATGATTCAGAAACTAAAAGCGGCAGAAGGTTACCTGAGTTGCGGCATTCAATCTGGGTAGGTGGAAGTCACTGCTGCAGGGGAAGCTTGATGGCCCAAAATATATCCAGCTTGTTGGGGAACCCCAAGAGGAAGGTATGATGAGCACAACAGCAAGTTTTTTCTTAATTATGAAACCAAGGTTATCGAACCAGTAGGAGCAAGGAAACACCTCCAAGGTGTTGTTTCCAACTTGGAATCATGCACAACCAACCACATAACTTTGCCCCCAACTTACAGTGAGGTTGTCAATCTCACCGGTTTTAATGAAAACAAAGGATTAAACGTATTGTGTGGAAGATAGTAATAGCTTGCAGAAAGTAAACAGAAAGCAGTAAACAGTTGTAGGTTGATGGTAAAAGAAAGGACCGGGGTCCATAGTTCACTAGTGGTGATTCTCCTTAAGATAGATGACATGTTGGGTGAACAAATTACAGCGGGGGAATTGACAAACATCGAGAAAGCATACATGCATATACTAATCATCTTGACTCCTTTAAGATTTGATTGGGAATTACAACATTATACATAGTCCGTAATCCAACTGCATCTATGACTAATAATCCACCTTCAGGTTATCATCCGAACCCCCTCCAGTATTAAGTTGCAAGCAACAGATAATTGCATTAAGCATTGCGTGTAAAGTAAACAATACGATTGTTCTATGAACAAAGGATTGTTGTTTTCTCCCTAGTAGCAACAACACATCTACTACCTTAGAAATTTCTGTCACTTCCCCAGATTACTAGAGGCATGAACCCACTATCGAGCATAAATACTCCCTCTTGGAGTTGCTAGCATCTAATCGGCCAAGATATCTACTAACAACGAAGAGCATGCAAGATCACAAATAACAAAGACATGATAGAATCAATAATCAATCTGAAATAGCATCTCAATATCCATCGGATCCCCGCAAACATAACATGTATGATTACAAATAGATGATCATGATCATGAACGAAGCTCACAAGATCTAAACAGGATAGCACAAAGGAGAAGAACCAACCATCTAGCTACTACATGGACCTGTAGTCCAAGGATGAACTACTCACGCATCACACCGGAGGCTTGCATGGTGATGAAGAAGGCCTCCAGGGTGAATTCTCCCCTCCGGTAGGATGCCGGGAAGAGCTTCAGATCCCTCCCGATCTAGGGATGGAGATGACAACGGCTATAGACTCTTTCGTGGAATTTTGATCGGGTACTTAGGGTTTCTGTATCAGAGGCAATATATAGGAGAAAGGGGAGGCCGGGGGGTGCCCTAGGCGGCCACACTACCCCTGGTGCGGGCCAGGCCTAGCCGCGCGGCCAGGTGGTGTGGCCCACCTCTGGCCCCTCTCCGTCTCATCTTTTGGCTTCGTGTCCCCCTCGGTGAAATATTGACTTTTGCTTTTGTCCCGTCCAATTTCGAGAATATTCATTTTCTGACTTTCCTAGAACCAAAAATAGCAGAAAATAGGCAGCTGACACGATGGCATCTTGTTAATGGGTTAGTCTAAGAAAGTGTATAAAAATACTCCAAAGTGTGGACAAAATATAAGAAAGTAGATATAAACCAAGCATGGAACCTCTTAGTTCCCCCAAGTAGATATAAGAAAGTAGAGTTCTTGATGATGGACCACCTCTGGATGTACGAGCGCAGCGACTCGCCTGATCTTTGTTGGCAACCTCTTAGTTCTTCGATTGATGCGACCCTTTTGTAAGCGCCCTTGAAGTTGCGGACGAAGCTGTAGACCAGCTCTTCCTAGCTGCAAATGGATCCGCATAGGAGGTTGTTGATCCATGCGCGAGCGGCGCCCTGCAGCCGTAGCTGCAGGCATTGCATGGTCGTGCTTCGACTCCCGCCGTGTAGCCTGACGGAGGAGATATGATCCTCCAGCCAGATCTTCGGGTCCTATAGGCCGTGGAATTTTGGGTTCTCCAATGGGAGTTTGAACCCTTTAGGCATTCGCTTCTGCCTGATGACTCTGCTGAAGCATCTGGCGACGCAGAGCTCCACGTCTTCGTCCTCCGAGTCAGTCGGACGAGCAAGTCTTGCATGTATTTTGTCGACTTTGCGGTGTGTGATGTCATCACGGCGTCGTAGTTGCGATCGTGCCGCCGTGAGCGGCGACGCCGAGATAGGTAATGGCTATCGTCGCTGGACGAGGGCGAGGTGTAGCGTTTTGCCAGAGCCTTGCTTTTCTTTGGCTCTGGTGTTGGCTCCTTGTCGAGGGCAGCCTCGATTAGCCCCAAGCCCGCGATCATAGATCGATGCATGCAGCTCGCAGATCTCTAGCTAGCGGCTGATTGTTGAGGAGGTACATGGTGGCTGCCGTTACTGTAGATTGCGGCGTCTTCGGGAGCACGTTGCCCCGCGCATCCACCGTCATGGAGCTAAAGTCGAGGACTTTCGTGGCTTCTACGTGCTCTTGCTCGATGAGGTGGGCCAGTCGAGATCTCCTTTTGTTGGCCAGGTACTCGTTGCCTTTGGAGGAGGATCCTCCGTGGAAGGAGAGCCCAGCTCGCCGAAGGCTTGATTCGTCCGCTGCCTTTTTACGCGCCTCGAGTTGCGTGATTGCATGTAGCTGGCGTCTGTATTCCTCTTTTAGAAGCTAATGGTAGCCCATCAGCATGTCCTGTAGGGAGTTGAGGGGCCGAGGATTGCCCCGTTGAGCTTCTCGATAGTGGGCCCATTCGTTGTCGTTGAGCCTGATCACTATACGTTCTCCGGTGTTTTCGTTCACTATGATCGGTGGTTCTCCTCCCGTTCCATTGTTGGCGGGCGCGCTGTTGCCACCGTTGGTGGGGTCGTCGTTTGCAACTGGTATGCCGCTGTTGTGTATGCTGGCATTGGGCGGTCCGGTGCCAGATTCGGTGCCGGCATTTTCGCGATTGGCAGTGGTATCGCCCGCGTTGATGACGGCACGCATGAAGTGGTTGGGGAAACTGTTGCTCCCGCAACTTTCAGATCCGAGGCGTTGAGCTCGCTAAGGGTGCCAATTGGTGGAGGGAACCACGATGCTGGAGCAATCGCGGGTGTCATCGGCTGGTCAGGCATGCGAAGCGTGCCCAATTGGCCAACCTGGAAGCGGAAGCTCCCGATCGCCAGGCTGATCCCATCGCCCACGGACTCGAAATCTGGGCGAGTGGCCAGCGTGTGGACGGTGAAGTCAAAAGAGCCGAAGATCTAGCGAATCTCCGTTGTTGCAGAGTTGTAGATCGCGGTTGATGGGGTCAAAGAAGCCGCAACATCAGCACTCCTAATTCCTACAGACGGCGCCAATTGACGAGGGTTTAACTCGTCAATGTCCATTGTTATGGACTTGGGTTTTGGAGAAGGAGGGAGCGCTGGAGGCATCAGTCGGCTAGCAAACAAGCACACAGGGATGCAAGGTTTACCCAGGTTCAGGTCTCGTAGAGGTCCCTACTCCTGCTTATCTGCTCTTGGAATTAACGAAGGAATCGAAGATTATAGGGGTGCGCAAATGCAATCTGGTGATGGTGGTGAAACTAGGATTGTGATTGTCCTCCTCGCCGCCCCCTCCCAGCCTTTATATAGATAGGCTGGGTCGTGGGTAGAAGGTCAAGTCGGTTACAGATTAGGGTTCCCCCTTTAAACTTTCTATCTTCAGCTTCATCTTGCGCCGCAAGCAATCGAAGAGTCCCTAAGTCACCTTAATCTTGTATTGGGCCTTGGCAACGCCGTGGGCTTCTGCTGTATCTGGACTGTATATAGCAAGCTCTATTACCTGTAGGGTATACCCATGTCAATTATGTTTAGCTAAAACGTGACTGTTTTTAGATCACCTCTATTGGTTATTACTGTATATTTTGTCATGTTTAGATAATAGGTGAATGATACACATTTCTTAGTTTTGATGTGGTAAATACACATTTTATCATCAAGCCCAACATCATCTAACAGACGCCTGGTATAAAAAAGGAAATTATTTTATGCGCGTTTAAGATATAATTTTTTGGTCTCTCGTTACAATGCACGAGCATGTTTCCAGTATAGACTTAATCTATACCTAATGACACCATGGCCGGTTTGTGGCAGCGGCCAGCTTTTTTTCCCCCTCCATCGCTGACCCGAAAGGTGCGGAGTTGTTCGCTTGCAAGTGTGCTCTCGATCTAGCTAAGGAAAGGGTATTGCGAAGATTTATCTTGAGACGGACTGTTTGGATGTTGTGTCGAAGCTGGAGGGCAAGGAGTTGGATCGATCGGTTTATGGACCGGTTGTGGAGGAGATCAAGCAAATGCTCAAGGCCTTCGGAGATTCGATCATGGATGTGCATCGTTCTGGTAATAAAGTGGCGCACCATCTAGCGAAATTAGGCTGCGAAAATAATGTTTGTAACACCTGGTTGGAGTAACCACCAGAGACTACTGTGAACTTGTTGGCACATGAGTGTGTGATATGAATGCAGCCATTTAATCTCGAAAAAAGATAAAAAATGCAATGTTTCTATCGTTCACTCGTATGGACCGTTTTACCCCTGTAGTTTCCATATAATTATCCACCCATGCCACTGGCAAGTCTAACCTACAACATACCGGTTCGGTAGAAAAACGAGACGAAGCACAATCCCCGCTCGATTCCCCTCTCGGCCATGTCGCACGGCCCACACGGCCCACGACGCCCACACACGGGACAGGCTCCTCCTGGCGCCGCCAGGGATGCCCGCCGCGACGCCATGGAAGGCGAACCAGAGTCGGTTTCATCATTTCTCCTGTTCCGCAATTGAATCCGAGTTTGTATTGAACTGGTTCTAGCCGAATAGAATCTGATTCTAGATTTATTGCCCCTGCCATACGAAAATTCGGACATATATAGTCTCCTCTGCACACGATTCCCACAGAAATCATAGAACAAAATCCCCACAAATCGACCAGGAGACCGCTCAGAAATTTCGAGCTCAGAGATCGAATTGAGATGGGAGAATACCATGGCCCGGTCACCGATTGTGCCGTCTCTCAATCACGCCGCGAGACGCTGTGGAAGGTGGCCGAGGCTGCACCGACCCGGCCGATGTCTTGCGCCTTCCTTAAGTCTAGGTGAGAGCCGGAGAGAGAAAGAGGATGGGGAACGACGGTGTAGAGAGAAAGGTCAGGCCGGCCTCCGCCATCGTCTCTCCGCCGCCAGTGAAGAAGCGAGCTTCCTCCCACCAGGAATCAGCACTACCTGAATCGGCCTGCTAAATCCGACTCCTTCTCTGGGTGGACCTGTTGAATCCATAGTTTCCGGAACGGTCGGGACGAGGGACGGAAACGAGGGTCGGGGATCGATGGTGGCAAGAAACGGGATTCGATCTAGGTATACATCGCTGGAACGAACCGATCGAACAGGGGAACGCGATCCAAGAGAATCCGGGACGACGAACCCGGAACGATGCTGATACGATCTGGTTTCTCTTGTGCTATATACTCCCTCCGTTTCAAAATATAAGATGTTTTAGCTTTGTGAATAAAGTATATCTAGATCTCTTTTAATGTCTAGATTCATCTAGATTTGGAGTGAACCTAGAAACTAAAAAGAGTGTAGATACGCTCCTTTTATAAAACTAAAACATCTTATATTTTGAAACGGAGAGAGTAGGTCGCAGAACTTATATCTGGCTGGACCTCTATGGGCCTTTATTATCGTGCCAGGCCTAAGAAGGAAAGGACACATCTAATATCATTAGCTAGACTCGATCGAATCCCTCAAAGAGAAAAAAGGCTAGACTCGATCGAACCTGTTCTAGCTACGCCAAACTGGGAACGCGTTCCGGCAGCCGAATCGCTTCGTACCATACCTCGTCCCCGACTCCGTATCCGGGACCATAAATTTTGTCAATTGATGGTGATTAATCATGACCAAGCGACCGTCCATGCAGCAGCTAGATATACTGTGGAGCTTGGCTAGGCTTGATCTGATCCTTGTTTCATACTATCTATGTTTTTTTTTCCAGAAATTCTAGCTCATAGATCACATTTTATGCAGCGGGCAAGAATGCATCTATCCCCCGCGCAGCCATGAAAATCTTCTTTCAACATGTATATCTCCTAATGATTCTTTTGCAATTTATCTTGTGTGTACACCGGATATGTAAACAGATAGTGTATTATAAAAAAAATAGCATATTGATTTAACTGGTTTGCGATCTGCGAAATCATGGCAACAGTAAGCTTAGAGTTTTTTTTGCTTTGCTCTCCATACTCTTACGGTATTGTATTGCTTTTCTAATATTTTATTTTAAAATTGATAATGTCAATCTTTATATACCTTACTGAGTAAATCTCAAGGATGATCTGCTAAAGTCCGTCGAGGAGTACTTGTTGATTATAGTCATAAACGGCACGTCAAGAACACACGCATAACCGAGTACCTCGAGGCACGGTTCACGGCGATGGGAAGATCATTTCGTATATTTTATTTGATCAACAAGCTCTTGAAAGGGTATTCGGAGCTTTTTAAGACACTTCACGTTTACAAGATTATGCTGCCTTGGCTATTCTAGAGCTACTAAAATTGGATGGCTGTCTCACAACTCTGTTTTTAATAATGTATAATTCATTGTAAACCCTATTCAAGTCAGTTGAACAGCTGATATATTATGAAGAAAAGCCATGACATGTTTATTATAGGAAGGTCTGATCGACTTATACTGGATCATAGTCGACGACTATCCACGATGGCATCAAGTCCACACCATGGCCACTGTCTGTGATGGCGAGAAGGATGATAAACAGCTACTACATGTGTTGGACGCAGTGGTTAAATGGATGACGTAGAACTTGAGCCATACTTATTAGGTAAGAGCCGTGTAATTTTTTCTCCCATTGCAACATACAGGTATGTTTCCTAGTTTTCTTAAATGGTGGAAATAAGAAAATAAATGTTTTAAATATTTTCCTTCTTCAATAAATCTTGGGAATATTCTCCAAAGTGTAAATTCATTATTGGGACCATATCAAACCAAAAAATCATCTTGGCCAATTCAAAAATTTCAAAATGAACCAATAAAATAGATTCAGCCTATTTGAAAAAATGATATAAAAGGAACCAAAAATCATCCAATAAATCTCACATAATTCTTGGAGGTGTATATTAACCCTATATATCTACCAACATAAATTAATAATCTTGCCAAGATCAAAAGCCAAGAAGTTCTTCATGATCACCCATATGACAAAGATTTGAAATAATACCAAACTATGAACTAAACCTTATCAAACATTTTTCAAAACTTCTCTAACACTCCTTCCAGAACCAAGACAACATGTGGTCGAGCTACACTATAGATGGCCACCGTAGATCTCCCTTTCTTTGTCTTCTTACGCTTGGAAAGGGAGGAGGCACATGCTAGGTCATGTCCTAAACTCTATGTCTCTCTCACAGCAGCCCTCCACTCCCTCACTGCCTCTCTTCTCAACCCAGAGCATTCACCCCACCTCTCCTACACCCCTGGTTAAAGATCTAGCTACCCTAGCCTTCTATCCTCCCCCATTTCTCTTCTCTCGGTCAATTTAAGAAGAAAAAGGCAAGGCTTTCTTCACATAGAAATCTCCACATCTCTCGGCCCTACTGCAACCCCATGATGACTGGATTCCTGCACCAACAACAGGATTATTGCAGTACTTGTAGCAGCAAATATTTAAGAGTTTGTTCCGATGGGAGATCGATGAACGGAAACAACACGACCCCGCAGCCACGTTGTCAATGTGGCCACGTTTCCCACCCAACCCGTGGTTTGGAAATAGCCTATTGTATAAGTTACTAGAACAGCGATAATTGAGAGAGGTTTAAAATATCTAATAACAAAGAACTTTTAACAAGATAAAAAATAAACTAAGACGGAAAGTAAACAGGAATATGAACTGAATTAAAGAGATTGTAGTTGTAGGATTGAATGGAATGAGAGAGGGATTCTAGGATTTGGTCTCACTAGTACTAGATGGGAAAATATATGTGTGATCTATAAGAGATTTCTCAAAAAAAGAAACGTTCCCCATTTGATTACCGGGCTATCACACTGTATGCACTATGCATGGTTCTCGCGTGTCACCACAAGGCAAAAGGCACTTCCGGACCAAAGGATCACATAAACTCATCTTAGATCACAATAAATTTTCACTTAGCGTACTATATCATACCACAACCTAGAATTGAATCAATCACTCACACATGGATGAACAACAAAACATATATAAATATATAATGATATCACAACCATGTTCAATCTTACAATTATTAAACACAAGAGAGAGAGGGAGATGGAGATGATGATGGAGATCGAGATCGATGTGTGGTGGTGGTGATGTCTTCCTTCTCTCCTTCTTCTTGCTTGGATGCCTTGATGGTGATGGTGTTGAGAGAGATCTAGATCTCGGTGGTGTGGTTGAGGCAGAGCTCCAACGCAATGGAGATCGGATGGGTGGAGGCGGCGGCAGAGCTCTGCCCCTGAAGGGCTATGGCTTGGTGGCTCTCTCTTGGGATCCTCCCTCCTTTATATAGGCCTTGAGGGTGCCCTAGGGTTCCCCCAATACTGTCATATGACTTAGGGAAGGTTCTGGAGCTTTTCTGGGGTCAAATCCCGTCGTTTGCGACCTTTTTGGTAACTATACGAGCAGAGCTATACGACCAGAAAAATAGCTCCGGCCGTATAGTGTCTCGTCAAACCGTCTGTCCCCTTTAGTATTTTGGCCGCCATTTCTTCATACGAACACTATTTTGCGTGTTCTTGGGCTCGTTGAGTTTATATCGTCGAGGGCTACAACCCCATGGTTTTGGATATTTATTTTGAGATTTTCAACTTCTCAAATGGCTAAGTCTGGTCTTTACAGCTCCTCCATACTATACTCTCTTTGTCCCTTTTTCCTTTGTTTTATCCATAATCATCATCAAAACCTACACACATGTCATAGACAAGTAAAACTGATAAAATTCTACCTAAACGACTAAATGTGCAAAGCTCATATGAAAGTAGATGAGAACTAGAAGTCATGCATATAAGGCATTGCTATAGCTGAAAGAAACATGATATGAGAGATAAATGGCTCATTTTATATGGGTAAAAGAGGTGGTATTTCACAACCATCAACTTCTCCAACCTAGACCTTGCTCGTCCTCGAGCAGGAAGGGTCGGTAATAAATTAATGGTTGTGAAATAGCTTATCATTGAAAATCGATGCATTGCATCCTTATTTCTTCTACAAGCTTGAAGAGAGAAAACATGTATTCATACAAGGCAACACAAGCTCAGTTATAAAGACCACTAAAGATTCATCAAAACTTATATGCTCCATGTCAACAGTGAATCTACTTGCAAACAAACTTGTGATCCTCTTATTGCACCTTTTGTATAACTTTTCATATCATTATTATTTTTTATGAGGAAAAACTTAGTCACAAATAGATGTGAATCATTAATATGATTCTACCCAATCATGTAATCTAGTTAAGGCTCTCAAGTGCAAACATCAGTTATTGAGTTTCAGAAAGTTTTATCTCTTAGTAACGAGATTTATGCCAAAAGGAAATGTGAGAACATGTCAAAAGAAGCATAGCATTAGAGTGTCTCTTTTTGGTCATCCACATCAATGAATCATGGCTATCAAACAATCATTTTCTATTTCTTGTCTTTCCAAAACTTCAGTTCATCAGTAATGAGATCATGCTAAAACTTAGTGTGTTCAATTATACTTTGCAGGCTAAGAATGGATACTTGTGACCACTACCAAGGTTTCCCTTTTCGGTATAATGATTTCTCATAATGGTCAGAGGATTATTCCCTCTTTCGCTTTGAACGTAGGCCCATGAGAATACCAATGCATACCCAATATCATTTATGCTACATATGTTGGGCAACTCATAGCCAAACTCCAAGAGTTTCCTCTTTTTGGACTATTCAAAGGCGAGTGGAGTTGTTAGCATCCCATGTTGTGCGACAGTGGTGCAGACACGCACAAAGCAATATCATACTTTAATCAACAAGTCAAGATTTGGCATGCATCTCAATTACAGCTAAATATTAGTTTCTTCAAACAAATCCTTTCAAAGAGTATTATCAAGTCGATCATCACATCTATGGTGTTGAGTATCTTTAAGGCTTAAACTCTTAAGACAATTAATCAACACCTTATTTAGCATAGAACTCAATACTTCGAAATATCATTTCCAATTGACAACTCCTTCTGTAAGCAAACTATCAAGTCAGTTGTTTTGACATTATGGGGTCGAGCATAATCTATTCATTTAAAACAAGGTTATTTAGTGACAACCAACAAATTTCAAAAGATCTTGATCAAGTATTCATTCTTTCCAAGTGTAGATATTGTGGCATTGTTTTCTAGAGGATCACAAATAGTGTCACAAGCTTGATAAACAATTTTGAAAGATTCGTACAAGCTCTAAGTCAACTCCTATGGTGCCTATCATGAGCAAGTGTATCCCCATATGAATACAGAACTAGACTCACTTAAACAAGCATTCAAAAACAGTGGGATACATGATTGCATTAAACCTTCATCAAATACGAACATTGCCCAAGACTCTACACATGCAGAAGTAACCTCCCCAATCTTAGAACTTTGCAAGAACCAAACTTGAGTATATCACCAAAAGAAAGAGAAAATACATTTTCCAAAAGAGAGTGTGATAAGTGGTTACCTCCCCAAGATAGTTGAAAACAAGGGTGACACACTTTACTATTGAGATACAAGTAACCTCTCGTTTGATGGACAAAGAACCTTTTCTTCAACATGTATTTATTGATATGACCCGGTGTTCCTTCCTTGAGGACCGGCTTAAAAACTAAAAAGAAAACGAAATATTTTTGTGTTTCTGAAGACATGGGTTTAGCTCACAAGTGATAAAAATACAAGTCCTACTGAGTCGGTTCATACCCCTAAGCACCACGCTTTAGTCAACAAACTAGTTCTAGAAGATGCCTCTCCTAGATTTTGATGAAATGCAAGTGAGACAAAACATGAAACACGAGTGTGTAGCCCCTACATGCTTAATAAAATAGGTTCGAGTTGGAAGGTTTTACCAGAAACTGATTGTCGAAGCATTGAATTGAAGCAACCAAGTGTCATGTGAGTGTTTGCACGGTCGGCACTACCGTACATGTCATCACACAAGGTTCAAGTCCCTGCGAAAATAACACACAAAATAAAATGCATCGGTTTGGTATACGAACATAGTTCGTTTACCCCACCAATAAAAGAAAACATGAACTTATATAGATAATTACAGTCTAGGAGGTTTCTAAGGTAGAATTTTATTGTTTACATATGCTCGGCTTCTCTAGATCATGGGAGAAGCTGCCAGGTCGTGTTTCAAGGTTTTTAAAAGAAGAAAGAAGAAGAAAGACTAAAATGTTGAGCAATGGTTACCTTCGAGTTGGCATTTGAGGGGTTTTCTGAACTATATGGGCGCAACTATATAGTCGGACAAAAAGTGTCCCGCTGTATAGTTGGTCGTCAAACTGTCTGTCCCTGGGAAAAGAAAATATATAAAGGCATCGATATCTATACGACCGGAACTATATGGCTGGAATTTTTATTCCTGCTGTATAGTTGGTCGTTAAACTGCTAGTACATTGGAAAGAATTTGTACGAAGGCACTGATATCTATACGACTGGAGCTATATGGCCGGAATTTTTATTCCCACCGTATAGTTGATTGTTAAACTCTTAGTACATATGAAAGAAAAATTGTCGATTGCAAAGATATCTATGCGACCGGAGCTATACGGCTGGAATTTTTATTCCCACCGTATAGTTGGTCGCTAAACTCTCTGTGTGCATAAAAAAAATTGTTTCTTCGAAAATTATTTCTTATCCTATAACTTAGTGATATACCTTGTTTTGACAGTAAAATAACAACTTGAATTTTCGACCAACATTAACATGTATAGGATGAGATTTAGGTAGAGCTGAGTTGTGTAACACATAGTAACAATAAATTCTACCTTTTGAAAACTACAACAAGATAACTCTAATAGCAAATCATGAAAAAAATAAAAATGCCAATGCAACATGAAAGCGTCTAGACTCAAGACACAAAACTACGAAAGATACCTAATGACTTCCGGGTTGCCTCCCGGGAAGCGCTTTCTTATAACCAAGTAGCCAGGCTTTTATACTCCACATTTATTCAGCAATGGAGGCAGTTATAGGAGTAATTTTTCTTACCTCCAACAAGTGTTTTCAGGATTTATATCATACTTTTTTCTTCTAAGACATACCCGCTTGCGGTGCATTGGTATCTTGTAAGTGTTCTCGTTGCCACGTGAGGATGGATGCACCAAGCTCCGTAAATATGTATTGTTTCCTTCCTGCATAGAGGGGGTTAAAGATTTATTATCAAACTTTGAATCTTTACCTTGATTACTATTTTGAGGGTATAGCTCATAATGTTCTTTTGGATCCAATAGCTTGGTCTTTGCCATCGGAATTTCCTGCACCTCATTAGTAAAACAAAAGTCATAGCAAATAGGTATGAGAGGCACACAAGATTCCGTCTTTGTCTCATCATAATTGATTTCCCCGAAAAGAGTATTTAAACAAACACTACTAGAATCATCAAAAACTTCTTCAGGGCAATTATCAGGTATTATAGAAGAATTTAAGTCCTCATCATGACTAAAGTCAAAAGAATAATAAAGATCAGGAATAGGTGGGGGAATAGGCGGGGGAATATGCGGGCGATAAGGTTTGAGAGCTGCTTTCAATTCATTCCATTCCTTGATTTCTTTTTCTTGTTTCTCCTTGATGCGTCTTTCATTTCTCCGATATTCTTCATAATTCCATTTCACTTCATCTACAGGTGTCAAATGTATGGGATATTCAACACGAGGCTTCTTATTTTTATTTTTCCTGGTTTTAGGCTTCTTGGATTTACCCTTCTTTCCTGTTTCAATGATGCAACAAGTGGAAGATATGGGAGTAACAGTAGAGGGATGTTCTCCATCGTTAGTAGAAGCAGTTCTAATATGATTAAAATAATCAACTATGAAAGGCATTTCTTTAGAAAGAATATCTCTAACTAAGGTATCATTATAAGGAATTTTTCCTTTTCTATTTTCATCTTTAAGAAACTCATTGACCAAGTTCTCTAGATCAGTAGGGAGAGGTTTTTCTTTATGCACAATTTCACATTGCCATTGATGAAAATTATTATGTATATCTCTTAAGGGTTTCCAAGCTTCTTCAAAAAATTCCAAGGAATGCATCAATCACACATCATGTCTACTTACCCTTAGAAGAGTGATTTAAGCCTCCACAAAAGTGATTCAACAATAACCAATCAGGTAAATTATGATGTGGACAATCATGCATCAATTTTGAGAACCTAATATAAGCTTGTATTAAATCCTCATTGTTGCTTTGATTGAAATTCAGGATATGCATCCTACGCTCATCAGTTTGCTTTTGTGAGAAATACTTACCGATAAAAGCTTTGGAGATACCTTTCCATGAATTGAAGTGTCCCGCGAGATGCGATTTTAGCCAATCTTTAGCTTTTCCTTTCAGCAAGAACCGGAACAGATATAACTTCAGCTTATCATTTTTCCATCAATTTGCCTTCATCGTAGAACACAATGAAGTAAATTTGGCAATATGCTCATATGGATCATTGTTCGGATCTCCTGTAAAAGCCATTTCCATGATCATATTTATCCAAATAGGATTAATCTCATATCCATCCACATCAATAGAGGGTTGAACAATAGGAGCATGTAAATGATCAACACTCGGAGAAGCATACTCCGCAAGACTTTTACTTTCCATAGGTCCTATGTTTTTGAATTTCCTATAACTACAATAAATAACAAGACTACTCACAAAAGGTAAACTATTTTGTTGTTGTTGTCAAATAATCAAAACCAATAAGATATATAGCAACAAACATAAATAAACTATGTGTGAGTAGGAAGGTAATAACCGGACACTTATCTCCCTAGCAACGATGCCAATTTGATGACTGGATTCCTGCACCAACAACAGGGTTATTGCAGTACTTGTAGCAGCAAATATTTAAGAGTTTGTCCCGATGGTAGATCGATGAACGGAAACAACACGACCCCTGATACGTCCATTTTGCATCACTATTCTATGTCTTAATTCACTATTATTCATTGATATATTTCGTATTGAGAGGTGATACTTATGTTATTTCATCTGTTTTTGCATGGTTGATGACTTTTGGAGCATGGACCGCTGCAGTCAGGATTCTGATGGAAAAGGTGCTGTTTGGAGGCAAAATTTGTGAAGATGAGAAAATCCGGGAAAATATACAGAAAATTCTATTTTTCGAGAAGACTCAAGATGCTAGAAGATGGAGTGGAGGTGGGCCACAGGGGGCCCACCACCCCATGGCGTGGGCAGGCCTAGGCCGCGCCAGGGAGTGGTGTGGCCACCCTATCCCACTCCAGCCTCTCCCCTTTGGCGTATATCTTCCTCCCGAAACCCTAAGACTCGGGGGAGCGACCACAGAAAGATTCCGCCACCTCTGCGGGGCAGAAAACACCGAGAGAGAAAGATCTCTCCGGCAGACAGATTTCTGCCGGGGGAATTCCTTTCCGGAGAGGGGAGATCGTCGCCATCAACACCACCATCAAGCTAGACTTCATCGGGATCATCATCATCATCACCACCACCATCATCACCATCAGCACCCTCATCACCATCTCCATATTGCTGTAACAATTGCGTTGAATCTTGCTATAGTTCATAGGGGAAACTTTCCCGGTGTTGATTACTCTTTGTAGTTGATGCTATTGAGTGAACCATTGAATTATTGTTTATGTTCAGATTGTTATACATCATTAGTCCATCTTTGATCATGATCCATATGATGTCTTGTGAGTAGTTCGTTTTGTTCTTGAGGACATGGGAGAAGTCTTGTTGTTAGTAGTGGAGTTGCGTTGAGAAAGATTCAATAGATTGTTATTTAAGTTGTGGTGTACTTCTTCTAGCGGTGTCATGTGAAAGTCGACTACATGACACTTCACCTATATGGGCCTAGGGGAATGCATTGTGTATTTGGCTACTAATCGTAGGGGTTGCCAGAGTGACAGAAACCTGAACCCCCATTAGGAAACCATTGCACAAGGGACGTAAGGGTCTTAGAGTTTAAAGCTGTGGTTAGGTTTCTACCTTAATTACTTTCTTGTACTTACGGATGTTTGCAAGGGGGTTTAATCACAAGTATGTATTAAGTCTTGGATGGGATGGTACATTAGCACAGGTTCACCTACACAACACTTTGCAAGCTAGAGAAGATTAATCGACTATATGAAGCGAAAGCACTTGACAGTCTTCCCATGTGTCCTCGAGAACGTTTGGTCATCTATAGAAATACAACCGGCTTGTCCTTTGCTGCATAAAGGATTGGGCCACTTGCTGCATTCATTCTTACTGTCTTTTATTTACTCGTACTTTGTTTACTTGCTTTATCAAAACCCCCTAAAAATCCGTTTGCTAAGTATTTACAGAGAATTCCTGATCCATACCACTAGCCAGCACCTTCTGCTCCTCGTTGGGTTCGACACTCTTACTTTTCGAAAATACAGCGATACACCCCCTATACTTGTGGGTCATCAAGACTATTTTCTGGCGCCGTTGCCGGGGAGTGAAGCGCTATTGGAGAGTGGAACTGGTAAAGGAAACTTCTACTATGAGTATTGTTTACTTCTGCTAGTTGCTTTATTTTCGTTATGGATAATTCGCTGAGTTTCTTATTTGGTAATGCTACTACCACTGCTAAGGTAGTAGATAAGCCACCACCTGTTGAGAAATATGTTTTCAAAATACCTACAAGAATTATTGATCGTGTTATGGATAACTACTATGTTGGGGATGGAACTGTCCATCCCGATGATCATTTGCTCTTTATACACGAATTATGCGGGTTGTTCAAGTGTGCAGGTATTACTACAGATCAAGTTAAGAAGAAGTTATTCTCATTATCACTGAAAGGAAGAGCTGAGGAATGGTATAAGCTGCTAAAGAATGGTCAAGCTGTGGAATGGGAGGAAATAGTGCCTCTCT
The DNA here is from genome assembly GCA_910589775.1 of Avena eriantha. Taxonomy (NCBI): domain Eukaryota; kingdom Viridiplantae; phylum Streptophyta; class Magnoliopsida; order Poales; family Poaceae; genus Avena; species Avena eriantha. The sequence goes on along the minus strand of OU342740.1, from coordinate 195,370,478 downwards.
TTTATTCAAAGTTTTATCCTCCTAGCGAAATTCATAAAGATCGGAATCAAATATACAACTTTTGGCCTCTTGATGGAGAGAGTACTGCTCAAGCTTGGGGGAGATTGAAGTTACTAATGCTCAAATGTCCCATTCATGAGCTCCCCAACAATATTATTATCAATAACTTTTATGCAAGGCTCCCTCTACATGACAAGGATTTATTGGATGCTTCTTGTGCTGGATCATTCACTCGCATGGAAGAAGAAGTTAAATGGGACCTTCTGGACCGTATTCAAGACAATGCTGAAGCTTGGGAGAATGAAAAAGGTAGAAAGTCAGGTATAAAATATGATTATGAATGCATTGAATCTTTTATGGGAACTGATGACTTTCAAAATATTAAAAATGCTTATGGTCTAGGCTCTCAAGCTATTGCTTCTTATTTTAAGGCTTTTGCTTCTTATATTGAAGTGCCTAAAAAGAAGTGGAATAAGTATCATGAACCTTATAAAGATATTGCTAAGAGTGTTCCTGCAAGAAATACTGAAGTTTATACTGCTAGTCATGTTTTACCTAAACCTTATATTGAGAAAATGCCTTTCCCAGTTAAGGTAAAGGAGCATTCTATGATAGCTAGTATGGTTAATGAAAGTATGAGTAGGGCTGCTGAACCTGATAAACAAATGATTGATGAACCTATTTTAGCAAATGTGAAAGACTTTGTTGCTAAATATGAAAAAGAGGGGCACACTATCCTTTGTAAGGATACCTCTAATATTGTTTCACACAGTAGTGTTATGAGAGCTAGTATTCCTGTGTTTTCTGTTAGAATAAGTGATCAGTGCTATGATGGTACTTGTGATAGCTATATTGTTAAGTTTATGCATGATACTGAAAGTTACTATGAGAGAGGGAAAAGTGTTCTTATGTATTTCAATAATATCAAGTTTCCTCGTTTTATGCTGAAAGTTTTGATGTTGCACTTCTTTTGCCTTCTTATGCAAGTTGCCTGTGGTTTCAATAACTTGTTTGCTTACAAAATTCCCTTGCATAGGAAGTGGGTTAGACTTAAATGTGTGTGTGTTTTTGCTTCTTAATTCTCTCTTTCACTTCAAATCATATCCCTATGAGAGCTTCTTCAAAATTATCATGCCCATCTTAATGGCTTTAAAGAAAAAGCTTTATGGGAGACAACCCAATTTGTTTTTGCTTTCAGTTTGTTATTGTTTCTTTGAGTCTTGGAAGTTATTACTTCAGTAATAACCGCTCCTTATCCGTTTTGTTTGGTTTTTGTGTCAAGATCAACCTCTAATGAGAGAGAAGTAAGATTTAGGGAAGTTGCTGCCCCGAAACAGATTTTTGTGCTTCACCGTAAAAATTCGTGAGAAATCTCTATATATCGGATTGAGCTGTAATTTTTTGTGCTTCGGACCCAGGTTGTTATTTAACTTTCGTTAGTTTTGCACTTTTTGATTTGAGCAACATAAGATTTTCGAAAAAATTGATCTTTAACTGCTGGTCTGTTTTGACAGATTTTGCCAATCTTGCATTTGCTTCTTTATTCGATTTCCTTTTTGAATTCTTTTTGGGTTTTTGAAAGGAGTTGCTACAGTAACTTTGTTTTGATGATTTTCAGTCGAAGTTGGAATCAAAAGATTTTATCACTTCACTTATACTAATGTTGCTAATAAGAACTGTGTGAAGTGTTGTGTGAAAGAAATTTCCAGGAAGTGGAGATAGTGGTGTAACAAGGAAGAGAAAGGTTTTATGACTCGAGTAATAAGTATATGAAGATGAAGATATCGATGATATTCAAGGGATGACTCCGGAAGGATCCACACAATACCAAATTCAGAGACCTGTAGAGTCCGTTTCCAACTATGTAACAGTTCTGGTAAGAAAAGTTCCGCGAAAATACAATCCAACTATATTTTTGCAGTTTTCAGTCAATAAGGAAAGCTATGAAGCGAAAAAGGGACAGAACCAGAGCCAGGGTGGCCCACACCACCCCATGGCGCGGGCCCACCCCTGGTCGCGCCACTAGGTGGTGAGGCCACCCAGGACTCCGTCTCCGACCCGTTTTCTCGCAGTACCTTCCTTTTGATATGAAACTTCGTAATATATAACCCCCCCGAATCCCCCGAGGTTCGTATATTGTGTTTTTGTCGTGTTTTTGTTCCGATCTGTTTCTGCCAGGACATAATCTTTGAAAGTTTAGAAGCACAATGGTGTTCGCCAAGGATAAAGGAAAGGAACCCATGGAGGAAGACCTCCAAGACACCGGGAAGGAGAAGGAGATCAAGAGTGAAGGTGAAGAGGAGGCAAAGCACACCGGCACTACCATTGCAAGCATCTGAGGTTCAGATCCCTGGTCACTTCCTCCACGCACCAAGAATCCTTTCCACACTCTTATCCATGAGCATCAATACCAAAATATGCCCAAGGAGAAATTACCCTCCAATTGGGATTTGCCTCGTTCTAACCATGCAGGAAAAGAAGACTTCAAGGAGGAAGAGTGGGGAAAGAATAGCAAGAGCTGGGATTCTCAACACGACATGATCATGAGCCGCATTGAGCAAAACTCACAGCTGATTCGTAATCTCACCTTCGAGATTGAGGACTTGGGGAAACTTATCAGAGAGCTCATTGAGAAGATACCACCACCTAAGGAGTAATTCGTCATCAGGTTTGGCATCCCCTTGGTTTGTTCCAAGCTTGGGGGAGTGCCGCGGTATCATATCACTATCTTCTATCTTTTTACCTTGTTAGTAGAGTCATATCATGAATAGAGGAGTTATTTTGTAGTATGGTTTGCATTATGGAAGTGTCCCCTCTCTCGTTAGATTTGTATCCCTTGGTGTGAGTTTCCATTATGGAGTACTAATGAGAAGTTCTATCATTCACTCTTTTGCATAGCTTATGATAGTTTTCAATTCGTGGTTATATGATTGATCTTGTTGTTAGTATTGGTAGCACTTTGGGATCATTGAGTTAATTCAGTTGGTTTTGGCAAACCTGGCTCGGTCAGTAGCAACACCCTTTTTGAGAGTTGAAAATAAAAAGATAGAAGCACTCTAGAGGAAAATAATTTCATCATCTTTCTTTCTTGATTTGCTCATAAGTCTAGTTTTCTCTAGTTAAGATCTTTTGTGCTTCCAAGGAAGATTGCATGTTTGTCTTTACCATTTGTGTGTTTGTTTGTTTCCTTCAACTCTTATACTTGCTACCCAGCCTTGCTAGCCAAAAACCTGTACTGAGAGGAAATTCTTCTCGTGCATCCACTTCCTTTAAACCAAAACCTTTGCCATTTGTGTCCACCATACCTACCTAGTAGCATTATTGCTATTCCAAGTAAATTCTTGTTTTATCTACCTCCCAAATTAAACTTGTTATGTTAAATTTAGTGATTAAAGCTCTCACGAACTTGATGGCACACTTTACTTTCTCGCATTTAATAAACTTGAACCATTGGGTCCTTATTTGTTGCGTATATGCTTGCGCTTTATGAGTTGAAGTTAGCCGAACCATGTATCATGGGGACCGCTTTCAACACTTCATTTGTTACTTTGTACCTAGTTGATATCATGTTCTTTTGCTTATGGATCCCGGCGGTGTGAAATAAAAGTGGAACTTGTAAGATCATGGAGTTTATATGTGTGTTAGAGAAACGCCTGGGCCGCTAGCCTAAGCCATGCCTAATCATGGTGGAAACTTGCATCATAACTATAGTGAGCATTCTATGAAGCATCCTCAATAAAAACCTATGCAAATAGCAAATAAAAAGATCGTTGAGATGCTCACTGTCTGCTTGCCTTGTCATTTTGATTATGGGACAGCTCCTGTGTCATGTGCAAGGGGTACCCCGTTGGCGGTTCTCAATGATACGCATGTATTTACAATGACAAGAGCTTGCTCGTGACTGAAGTTGAGTAGCATGAGCATCGATACTCATAAGTAAGGGGCTTGATATTTCAACTTATAACTTGTCAAGCATATCCTCTTAGTTGTGTCACTTTAACCTTAATCACCTAAAGATGCCTATGATAGGGGCAATGAGAGCTGAAAGATAGTAAGTATCATAATTTTTGGGAGCTCTTTATGAGACTTGTAATCCCTGCTTCCCTCTTTGAAGGACCCTTTCTTTTACTTTGTAGTTGGGTTAGTAAACCTATTCCCTTCTATCCCGACAAGTATTTTGAGTTGATGTGTTTCATTCATTCATACGATGATTTATGCATTCATGTTTCTTATGTTCCTTGTTTTGCACATTGATCTTATCTTGATGTTTACTACTTTGAAAGCTTTCGTTGAAAAACCAGCTATTTGTGAACTCCAGCAAATTATCAACTATTCTTCGACCAAGAGCTAAGTTTGCCATTACCAATTATGATTCACTTTATATATCTTTATTGTGTTTCCTTTACTCATTGCAAGTTGAGTTGTATAATAGTGAGTTGTCTTATATTATGATCTATGTATTTGATGAATGTGATGCTTCTTGTCCGTATTCTTTTATCGACTCTTCATTCCATAAACTTGAGGTCATGTTTATTGAGCTCAGCTTCGCTTGGGGACAAGCGAAGTCTAAGCTTGGGGGGGAGTCGATACGTCCATTTTGCATCACTATTCTATGTCTTAATTCACTATTATTCATTGATATATTTCGTATTGAGAGGTGATACTTATGTTATTTCATCCGTTTTTGCATGGTTGATGAATTTTGGAGCATGGACCGTTGTAGTCAGGATTCTGATGGAAAAGGTGCTGTTTGGAGGAAAAATTCACGAAGATCAGAAAATTCGGGAAAATATACGGAAAATTCTATTTTTCCAGAAGACTCAAGATGCCAGAAGATGGAGTGGAGGTGGGCCACAGGGGGCCCACACCACCCCATGGCTCGGGCAGGCCTAGGCCGCGCCAGGGAGTGGTGTGGCCACCCTGGCCCACTCCAGCCTCTCCCCTCTGGCGTATATCTTCCTCCTGAAACCCTAAGACTCGGGGGAGCGACCACAGAAAGATTCCGCCGCCTCTGTGGGGCGGAAAACACCGAGAGAGAAAGATCTCTCCGGCAGACAGATTTCTGCCGGGGGAATTCCTTCCCGGAGAGGGGAGATCGTCGCCATCAACACCACCATCAAGCTGGATTTCATCGGGATCATCATCATCATCACCACCATCAGCACCCACATCACCATCTCCATATTGCTGTAACTATTGCGTTGAATCTTGCTATAGTTCATAGGGGAAACTTTCCCGGTGTTGATTACTCTTTGTAGTTGATGCTATTGAGTGAACCATTGAATTATTGTTTATGTTTAGATTGTTATACATCATTATTCCACCTCTGATCATGATCCATATGATGTCTTGTGAGTAGTTCGTTTTGTTCTTGAGGACATGGGAGAAGTCTTGTTGTTAGTAGTGGAGTTGCGTTGAGAAAGATTCAATAGATTGTTATTTAAGTTGTGGTGTACTTCTTCTAGCGGTGTCATGTGAACGTCGACTACATGACACTTCACCTATATGGGCCTAGGGGAATGCATTGTGTATTTGGCTACTAATCGTAGGGGTTGCCAGAGTGACAGAAACCTGAACCCCCATTAGGAAACCATTGCACAAGGGACGTAAGGGTCTTAGAGTTTAAAGCTGTGGTTAGGTTTCTACCTTAATTACTTTCTTGTACTTACGGATGTTTGCAAGGGGGTTTAATCACAAATATGTATTAAGTCTTGGATGGGACGGTACATTAGCACAGGTTCACCCACACAACACTTAGCAAGCTAGAGAAGATTAATCGACTATATGAAGCGAAAGCACTTGACAGTCTTCCCATGTGTCCTCGAGAACGTTTGGTCATCTATAGAAATACAACCGACTTGTCCTTTGCTGCATAAAGGATTGGGCCACTTGCTGCATTCATTCTTACTGTCTTTTATTTACTCGTACTTTGTTTACTTGCTTTATCGAAAACCCCTAAAAATCCGTTTGCTAAGTATTTGCAGAGAATTCCTGATCCATACCACTAGCCAGCACCTTCTGCTCCTCATTCGGTTCGACACTCTTACTTATCAAAAATACTGCGATACACCCCCTATACTTGTGGGTCATCAACCCCGCAGCCACGTTGTCAATGCGGCCACGTTTCGCACCCAAACCGTGGTTTGGAAATAGCCTATTCTATAAGTTACTAGAACAGCGATAATTGAGAGAGGTTTAAAATATCTAATAACAAAGAACTTTTAACAAGAACAAAATAAACTAAGACGGAAAGTAAACAGGAATATGAACTGAATTAAAGAGATTGTAGTTGTAGGATTGAATGGAATGAGAGAGGGTTTCTAGGCTTTGGTCTCACTAGTACTAGATGGGAAAATATATGTGTTATCTATAAGAGATTTCTCAAACAATAAACGGTCCCCATTTGATTACCGAGCTGTCACACTGTGTGCACTATGCATGGTTCTTGCGCGTCACCGCAAGGCAAAAGGCACTTCCAGACCAAAGGATCACATAAACTCATCTTAGATCACAATAAATTCTAACTTAGCGTACTAGATCATACCTCAACCTAGAATTGAATCAATCACTCACACATGGATGAACAACAAAACATATATAAATATATAATGATATAACAACCGTGTTCAATCTTAAAATTACTAAACACAAGTGAGAGAGGGAGATGGAGATCGATGCATGGTGGTGGTGATGTCTTCCTTCTCCTCCCCTTCTTCTTGCTTGGATGCCTTGATGGTGATGGTGTTGAGGGAGATCTAGATCTCGGAGGTGTCGTTGAGGCTGAGCTCCACCGCAACGAAGATCGGATGGGTGGAGGCGGTGGCAGAGCTCCGCCCATGAAGGGGTATGGCTTGGTGGCTCTCTCTTGGGTCCTCCCTCCTTTATATAGGCCTTGGGGGTGTCCTAGGGTTTCCCCAATATCGTCATGTGACGTAGAGAAGGTTCTGGAGATTTTCTGGGGTCACATCCCATAGTTTGCGACCTTTTTGGAAACTATACGGGCGGAGCTATACGACCAGAAAAATAGCTCCGGCCGTATAGTTGTTCGTCAAACCATCTGTCTCCTTTAGTACTTTGGCCGCCATTTCTTCATACGAACTCCGTTTGGGTGTTCTTAGGCTCGTTGAGTTCGTATCGTCAAGGGATACAACCCCATGTTCTTGGATATTTATTTTGAGAAGATGGAAAAATTCACCTTTTTAACCTCTCAAATGGCTAAGTCTGGTCCCTGCAACTCCTCCATACTATACTCTCTTTGTCCCGTTTGCCTTTGTTTTATCCATAATCATCATCAACACCTACACACATGTCATAGACAAGGAAAAGTGATAAAACTGTACCTAAACTACTAAATGTGCAGAGCTCATATGAAAGTAGATGAGAACTAGAAGTCATGCATATAAGGCATAGCTATAGCTGAAAGAAATATGATATGAGAGATAAATGGCTCATTTTATATGGCTAAAAGAGGTGGTATTTCACAGCCATCACCCCACACGACCACAGCACACCCATAGAAACCGACCCTGGTTTTCACTAGCCCAGCCCCTCGCATGGACCATGTCCATGGTGCACCTACCCCTCTCGGTTTATATGGACAGAGGCCACCACAACCTCCCCTATGCCCCTCATTTGCTTCCTCTCACTCCCAACTACCATCGCCGAGCTCTCCATCCTCTTCCCTGCTATGCCTCGCTCAGGAGAAGGAGGAAAAGGAACCTTGGCCTTCCTCAAGAAACAAGTGTAGTGCTCTCTCCTCTGCCCTTCCTCCTTTCCATGTCACTAAAAGGAGATCCTCGTATCCCTCCGCATATAATCCCCTCCTTATTCTATCCCAGGAGCGGCTCCACGAGCGGCACTGACGAGCTCTAAAGAGCCCCCTCTCGGACGTCTTCGCGCGAGGACCTCTCCGACACGGATACCACCATTTCCGCCCATCCCCGGAGTCATCTCGCCACGCCTCTTCATCTCCGCCAGCTCCCTGGCGCTGCGAGTCCCTGGTATGCCCCCGACGTCCCCTCTTTAGCCCGTCTAAGGTTTCTCGTCACTGGCGACATCCCCATGAGGACGACAAGCCATAGTCGTCTGACCCCACTTAATCAGACGATCCACATCTCTCCCTATCCCTTAGGTTGCTCAGTCGCTAACGAGCGGGCCCCTCTTGGCCGATTCAAGCGGGATCTCCCGTGTCTCCCGCGTGCTGGAGTGCGAATTGGGCCAGCTAGACCCTGTGCGGCCGTTTTTCCTCTGGAATTCTGGCCTAGTTTCAATTCCTTTTAATAAATATTTCCTGACCAACCTTTTTGCCAGCAGGTTTAATTCATAATATAAATAAAAAGGAGCGGAATTTGCCTAGATCTAAATTTTTACATGTTCCCTGTTACATCCTCTAAAATGCAGAGCAAGCCATAGTCCAAAAACTAATTTCCATTTAATTCTGAGAATTTATCTACCAAGCAAAGTCTTATCCAAATGGAATGAAACAAATTTCCTAGGGATTTCCTTAGATCCAAATGGAATGAAACAAATTTCCTCTAGTATCTAATTGATATACCTATCACCTGGATTTGGACTCATGTGAAGTGGAACCATTAAACTCTAGTAGCAAAAATACCAATACACATCCAAATCTGACTTAAATTCTCTAGGGTAAATGGTACAAGCTTTTGGGTTGATCCCACCTTTCAGTGATGTGGTACATTAAGCTCTATGAAAACCCATGAGCCCATAATATTTTGAGCTTCTGATGAATTTTAATAAATTAAAACATTCTACATGTGCTTGTTCCACTAGATAAACCATTCTAGAAGCTTAGAAACTCCAAAAATAGTGATTCCAATTTATACTGGAAGGTCTTTATAATACCTATCCATTTATCTTGGCCTCATACCATTCGAACCTATAAAATATATCTGGTTAAAAAGACAAATTTACTATTGAACTGACTTTGGGATTTCCCCGAGGGTATTTTGGTAATTATTTTGAGGTGATTCGAACTATCAGAAATCACAAACTCAAATATATACAAAACCCTCTGAGGGAAAATTTATTTGAGCTCTAGATATTTTCTGGTGAATTATTCCCCTAAACTAGGGTTATTTCCACTATAAAATTCATATCTAAATGGAGAAAAGTGATAATGAAACCACTTTTGTTGGCCTTGTTTTTTCAATACCTATCTGTTGATATAATTATGGTACATTGATATCATACAAAACCAAGCCTTAATTCAAAACCCCTTCATTAGGTGGTATTTTGACAATTAAATCATAAAGGAAATTCCACAAAGGCAATTATAGTATTTCCAATTACAACAAACTCAATCTATCAAAACCTATCGAAGTGAATAATGTGTTGTATGTTGCTTGCTGCATTGTATTGGTTCTTGTATTCCTTGTGTTGATTATGCCCTTGCTTGCTTGCATGTATGGTCCCTGACGACGCTAGTTGCGATTATATCGAAGACCCGAAGAAGATGGTTTTTATTATTATTCTGGTTTTCTTAGAAGAAGTCCAGGGACATATTGCCATATTGCTGATCATCAAGCAAGCCACCTTCTTGCTCATAAGCCTTGTCCTATTGTTTACTTATGCATGTTTTACCTACATGTTGCTGAAAAACTGCATGGTTTTACTATATGTTGCTCTATATTGGTAGTGGCTTGGCTCCCCCAAACCATTACCCGTTTGTACTACTAAGTAAAACCCCATTAATGACACCTAAATGTTCCTAGTATGGTAGATGGTGTATAACAGGCTTGTTCATTTGCGTCCCCAAAGTTCCTGGGTGAGTGCATCGTAGGGCTCGAGTTGCCTGAAATTGCCGGGTTTCGCAAAGTTGGGCTGCCAACTACTGAGAGGGGCCATTTCGAGGAAAAATCATCTCACCCCTACCAAATCCAAACATTCTGTCAAACTTCCCCATGAAGTAGACGGTCGAGACCCCCATGTAAGTAATATTTCCATGACGCGAGAACCAATGCGGCAACCATGTAGGAAAAATGAGGAACTAAAGGGGCTTGGTGCGTTGACAAAATTCACAAATCCACTCCCTCCTTTCGCATGAACTCTAGCACCAGCGGCGTCAGAATCCACCCTCTAACCAGAACGATCCCTTCGGACATTTGACTTCCGGCGCCTAGTTGTTGTACCTACTCCCTGATCCCGAGATCTAATGCCGAATGTCGTGCCCGCCGTTGTGATGCTCTAGCCCGCCTCTTCCACCAACGACCTAAGCAAGCCAAAGGATGGCAGATCCTATAACTGAGGAAGAAGTAGTTCTGGCTAATTGCGGGTGAGCTACTCTTCTCTTTGCTATTCGCACTATCTATAACTAGTAGATGGCTATTGGCATTATAGAGATAGATCGAACCTAGAATTGTTTGCTAGCACAACGCTGACAAACAATTCTTATCTTTTGTTCAAGTAGGATCTCCCTTGAACCCAAATACATGGTTATGGTCACCCTCTGCGGCTACCAAATTAAGTTAGCAGATGGGAAGAGCAAGTGGAATCAACCTCGCAGTCTGAAAATGAAAGTAGCACCTATGTAGTTATGCACTATACCTGCTATGGTTGCTGCTGTGCGTGAACGTACTGAAATGGGGCTGAGCAGACTGCATGGTTCAGCTTCATGGATGAACGAGGCATCATGGTTCCTATAATGTGTGACAGTCAGCTAATTGGGTTGATGAAACAGTTTGTTGGGCTTCGCGTGGTTATGCTGAATTGTAAAATACTGGATGTGGAAGCTGTTGCTACTAGAAGCCACCCAACTATTATTGGACAGGGTGGTCTAAGTTGAACCCCTGCCGCTATTAAGAAAAATGTGGTTCCTCGTTCGTGCCATGCTTTTGTTAGGCAACCTCCTCGTAGGAGTCCCCGTATTGACATTGTGCAAAACTCTGCTCTAGAATCTGCTAGTACTGGTCATCCCCGTGGTGTTGTTGCTCTGGCTACTACTGAACCAATCCATGCCGATGTTGAGGAAACTAAGGCTTCTAGAGGCTGCCCCGCTGTCGTTGCGAAGACCACTGCCTTGTGTGTTGATCCTCCTTGAAACCGTGCTCAAGTTGTGAAAACCCCTGCTCTGAAATCTGCTGGTACTGGTTGTCCCCGTGTTGTTGTTGATCTGGCCGCTATTGACCTAATCCCTGCCGCTGTTGAGAAAACTAAGGCTTCCGAAGGCTGCCCCATTGTTGTTGCCAAGACTGGTGCCTTGTTTGCTGCTCCTCCTCGAACCCATGCTCAAGTTCATCGGGTTGCTAGTCTGGAGCTAGCTCATGGTCTAGATTCTGCTAACACTCGAAGCACGCTATTGTGGGAACTGCTCCCGATCGTCGATGTGGCGTGGTAGTAGCTGCTCCTATTGTGGGTGCCGTTAGCCGTAGCCCTGCCTGTCCACCAGGTATTGTAGCTCCCGCTACTAAGGGCCCTTGCCTTGCTCCTCGTCCTGATGCTTCCACCGAGGTTGCTCCAACTAATGATGATGTTGGTGATGGTGACGATGGCGTTATGGCTGGGTCTGATGGTGCCGCTCCACCTCTCGACCCTCTCGGAGGTTTTGATCCTGTAGAACCTGATGATGGAAAAGTAATCATTCGTATCGGTGTCGCGAAGTTCACTGCAAAATTAGATGATGGCACAGAAAAATTCTATGACCATATTGATGTAATCCTTGGCAGATACAATCCTAAAGTGGTATAGTTATCTGACCTGAAGGCATCGTTACATGTGAAGGTGCTATGGGGGTCCTCCCAGGTAGCACAGTTGGTATATTATTGTTACAAGAGAAAACATGCTATAAAACTGGAAGATACCTGTGATTTAGCCATACCGTTTAGAAGGAAACATTATAGAGGTGAAGTGTTCATCCACTTATAGTGCAAATGGTTGGAGAGGAATTGGATTTCAACAATAGAGATGATGGACTTGTAGAAGGCATGCGTGACCTGATCCATGGCATCACTAAGGATTGTGCGACCGTGGGTATCTTCGAACAGAGGATTCTTACAAAGGAGCATCATAAAGAGGAGAAGGAAGAGCATCCCTAGAAAGGGCACCCTAAAGAAGAACATCACCAAGGATACCATGGAAGAGAAGAGGATGCCCAAGAGTCGCACGAAAAAACGCACCACGCCCTAGAGTACACCCCTGAGATCTAGTCAAAATGCCACACCAAACGGTAGCAGCAAAAACGCTAAGAGGGCGAGCATGGTGGTGAACACACCTAGGAGTGGTTGCAAAAATGCTAAGATGGCCAGCACGGAGGATACCACACCCAATGGTAGCAGAAAAAATGCTAATTTGGAGAGGAACACGCCACTGAGGTCAAGCAATAATGCCAGCAGGAAGGAGAACACGCCCAATAGTAGTAGCAAAAGGGATAATTTGAAGAAGAATAAGCCACCAAGGTCAGGGAATAATGCCAGCACGCTGGAGCCAACTCCCGTGAGGGGAAGCAGGAAGGAGATCACACCCAAGAGCAGCAGCAAAAAGGCTAGTTCAATGGAGAACATAACGCAGATATCAAGCCCTACTGATACCATTAGGAAAGATTACATAAAGAAGGATTATTTACACAAGAAGAGCAAGAGGGTTCTGTACAGTCAATATGAAATAGATTATGACTGATGTTTGTCTATTGAAGAACCTCGGATACGTGCAAATGTAAGACAACCCCATGTGGTTGTAGCAGAACCAACAGAGTGTCTGGGAGAAAACAGAGTTGCCGGTGAGGTAGATTGCGCGAATGTTCCGGTCCATCCGGGTGGAGATGATGGTGCAACCCCACCCCTGGGAGTCAATATGATGTGTGAAGTATTAGGCATTAGAGATGATGGCCAAGATTCTGAATTAGATGAAGAAGAGGGCACTATAGAGGATCGAGAATTTGGTGATGATGAAATAGATGAGCAACTTAACGATGAGGCTGGCATTCCAGTCGATGATTTGGGTGTCTAAGTAGAAGAAATGAAACATGACCATGAGTATCCTATAATTATGGCCGACATCGAGTTCAGGAGCATGCATGCATTCATGATGTCGTTCTAGTATTTTTGTATCAAGGGGGAGTTTGACGTTCATCGACTGAAGAACACTGCCTAGAGGTATGAGGCTATTTTTGCAGGTTAATGTGGAAGAATGGACGGGTCACAGTACATTGTCCATGGAGGATCAAAGAAAGAGCCTTACCCGCGTCAAAGGCAATTAGGGTATTGGGGCAATGAATGCAGCAAACCATTCAAACTTCCTCTCTTTTCACTCTATAACTACAATTGATGTGCAAGATCTTTCTGGCAACGAGTTGACTCCGCATGTGAACAAAATGGGCCCTCCCTACATGTGTCCGACATGCAGCAAACTGAAATCCTCAATGGGAGATACAAAGTGGGTGGCTATACAAGCTATGTCCATACTAAAGGATATCCCTAAGGAGACCACGAAGAATATTCAGACTAGCCTAGGTTCTAAATATAACATTGTCCTACCGTATTACATGGTTTGGAAAGGTAAAGGGAAAGCTTTGAGGGTCTTGCACGGGGATTAGACCAATAGCTTCAGGATGATGTACAACTTCTGGGCAGAGGTACAAGCAAGTTGTCCGAGGAGTATTGTTGAGATTGACACCGAATCAGTATGTGGGAAAATTTATTTTGAAAGATTTTTCATGGCGCTTAAACCTTGCATCTAGGGATTCAAGTACAGCTGTAGGCCATATCTAAGTGTAGAAAGCACTGCCCTAACTGGCAAATGGAAAGGTTACCTAGCATCTGCCACAGTACTTGATGGTCATAACTAGATGTTCCCAGTGGCATTTCGGCTGTTCGAAACAGAACAGGAGAAAATTGGGTCTGGTTTATTAGGCAACTCAGGAGATTAATAGGCCACATGGATCCATTGTCTATATCCATAGATGCATGCAAAGGGATGACGAATGCAGTGAAGGAGGTGTTCCCGCGAGCTGAAGGTAGAGAATGCCATGCGCATATGATGCTCAACTTGTACTCACACTACATAGGCAGCGTATTTCGTTCAATGTTTCCTACTGCTAGAGCTTACAAAACTAGTAGCAACGAATATTTCATGAGCAAGATATTTGCGGAAGCCCCTGAACTTCCACAGTACTTAGCCATCCATCATTCATAGCTATGGAAGATGAGTCAATTCAACACTGACATCAAAGTTTATTACATAAACAACAACCTTACAGAATGCCTGAATAACTGGGTGATGGACATAAAAGTGCGTCATGTTCATATCTTGATGGACAACATACATGGTATGATCATGAAGATGTTAAATATAAGGAGAGAGATCAGTAGGATACTTAGAGGACATATGCTACCGTCCGTTGTACAACAACTACACAAGATAAGCTGAGGATTTGCTCATCTTAGGGTTGTCCCATCAACTAGCAGCAGATGTGAGGTGGTCGATATGTCCAAGAGTTGCCACATGGATGTTGTGAACATCTAGTGGTGAGAATGCACATGCTTAGAGTGGCAGCATACCGGGAAACCTTGCGACCACGCCTTGGCCTTGTTGGTGAAGAAAAGAACTCTACCACATTTGGATCAGTATTTGTTCGACTACTACTTTATGAAAAAGTTCAGAGATGCGTACGCTGGATCCGTCAAGCCATGTATAGACCCATCTCAGTGGCCTCAAGTCCAACTGAGTGTCGATCTTTGCCAGCCAATTACAAAAAGGGTTTGGCTTTCTGTGCTAGCAAGAAGGGCAAAAATAGATGCAATACCTACTATCTTATAGGCCATAGAGCAGCAGGCTGTCCACTTAATGCTCCCAAACCTAGGTATGAGATGGTACATTTAATTTTTTTTTTATAATATATAGATATTAGGTAGTAATCCCTGTACTATTTTTTTATAGGAAGCACAAGGTAAGAACCAAGACCGCTGACTCAGTGATTTTGTTGCGGGAAGAAAACCAAAACGATTGGAGTGATGATGCTGGACATGATTCTGGTGTTGATTGGCCTGGCATCTCTTGACCCGGAGATGCAGGGTATGTGAAGGTAAGAAAATTGGCACCCAGGAAGGGGAAGAAGGCACAAAATGAAGAAGCCAGTGGACGTGAAGGCAAGAGGACAAAGTTGGCACCCAGGCAGAGGAAGAAGGCTAGCAGTGTAGAAGCCTAATAATGTGTTGAACTTGAACCTATATATGTAGTTCGGTTAAACTCTGGAGCTGTGTGCGTGGAATTTGTCGGGTGAAACAATCCGCCTCCCATACTCGGAGTAAAATCTATCATGAATTGAGGATTGTACACGGCCGAGACCACTAGTTGAATCCAAAATTGTGACTCTGCCACTACTATCTGAACAATCGCACCACCAGAACCGCGATCGCTGAGTGGTTAAGGGGTCACCGAAATAGATGGATGTTACTGGCATAAACATGAATTATTTATAGGCGCTTAATAAATCCATGCTATTTGCGTTACACTTATGATAAGGTTCTGAGTTGAAAACAAGTTCTAAGCTGGCTGCTACACTCCACAAAGTAGAAACTTATTTAAACTACTAGACAACGACATGGCAACATAAACTGCAAAGGCAACAAATAATGCCCAGATAATGAGGAAATTTTTTCCACTATCTGGCCTAATCTTGAGCCCGTCTATCTCACCACCTCCCTGCTCCTTCCTCCCTTGCAACTGGTGAAGCTCCCGGATCACTCGCTCCAATGCATGAATCTCCTCTTTCTTGTCCCACACAACATCACACAGATCCTAAACAAGCTCTTTGTGAAAACCTCTCAGGGTTTTTCGATCCACACAAACTTGTCAAAGCTAGTTCCCCTCCCTTATTGCGAAGTAGATCGAAGGAAACAAAAAAAGAATTACATTATGCTTCCCAGATATGGGTTACCATTGTACCTACCATAGGAACTTACCGCTCTGATGTTGTAGTTGCCGAATTTTCCTGCAGTATTTTCATCGGTCCATGAAATCCATCTCAGCATCTTCTCATCGCACAAACACAACATCTCGGGGTAGTAATCATAGGGCGTCTTCTGGTACCTGATGGGGCATCCGCCTGATGGCGTTGAGCCGACCTTGATTCTGCCCGAGACGAAGTGCATGAGATGCAAGCCATGAGCGAGGGGAGTGAGGGCAGAGGAAAGAGGTGCCTTTGGATGTCATAGTAGTGGCACGGTGAAGCGTGATTTATCTCCACTTAACTCGGGTAGAATCCTAACATCCAGATTCGGCTGACAGGTGGGGGACCCCGCTTGTGGACTTGTCAACTAAACCTCGTGCCTTCGTGGTTCAAAGGCCCTCTCGCGCGCATTGGCAGAATTTTTTTCGCACCTCGCCTACGTACATATCACTGGGAGGCCTTGCTCAGCAACCAGACATGCCTGGCCCACACTCTAACTCCCTCGGAACTTGTCACGGCTCACGCTGACAGATCCATCCGCTCCACTGATCGCGGTCGGTCTCGCCACGGCGGATCTACACCAAGATCCTACCGTCACAGTATCAAATGCCATGGTTTCTTGAGCCGAACTACTATGCTACGTCTCCAAGCTCGGCCCCTCCTATCTGTAGAAGGACTTTTGTGGTGTCGAGCTCGAGTCGGAGCCACTAGGCGCGACGGGCATTGGTCCATGCCACCCTGTCCCCTTCGTCATTGTCGATTCTGATGTGGAGGACAACAGGGACAAAGCAATGCAGAATGCCATTGTTGCCTCCTTGGCGAAGGGCAAGCCACATGCGGGAGTGGATGTCACTGGGAAGGGCACGACGGTGTCACAAATCGAGGTGGACTCCGACGACAGTGCCGTGATATGGGTTTAGATATTATTTAGGCCGGTTGCAATTTCGGTTGTGTTTAGTGCGAGTACAATTATTGTAATGGGTTTGGCGAGCTATATTGAGAAATATATGCAATAACAGTGTGTAAGTGCTTCCACTTTAGAAATTGTGTCTGTGCCATTTGCATGTTGCATGATTG
This sequence comes from Avena eriantha, assembly GCA_910589775.1. Classification (NCBI taxonomy): domain Eukaryota; kingdom Viridiplantae; phylum Streptophyta; class Magnoliopsida; order Poales; family Poaceae; genus Avena; species Avena eriantha. The sequence continues at coordinate 195,353,497 of OU342740.1, read as the reverse complement.
ATGACTGGGTTCCTGCACCAATAACAGGGTTATTGCAGTACTTGTAGCATCAAATATTTAAAGAGGTTGTCCTGATGGGAGCTCAGCGAACACGACCCCGCAGCCACGTTGTCAATGTGACCACGTTCACACCCAAACCGTGGTTTGGAAATAGCCTATTTTATAAGTTGCTAGGATAAATGAATTTAAGATGTTTTGTAATAACTACTACTAGGACTGGAAGAAAACTAGAACAAAAGTAAAACTAAAAAGAGGTGAATGCAATGAGATGAAATATTAATGCTATGATTCCTCAAGTAATGTTGTGTATACCGGTGTGCATGATAAGTGCTTACGGAATAGTTGTTAACTATAATTGTGGTGGTCCCTCATATACCTTTGTCTCCCACCGTTGATAAGTGGCAACTAGACAACTCAATTGTCCACACCATCTTCAGACATGGGTAATCTCGTAAGAGAATAGTGTATTAAGGTAACAAGACCAATCAAGGTAAACCATAGCAAAGGCATTAAGTTCTATGGACCACCATACTCCTAAGCAAGTGTGCTAGTCACAAGATATCCCATCTATCACTTTGGGGTTAAGCAATTCGCAACACTATAACTATCTATATCATGAGTGATCTTGAGGGAATTCTGGGCGGTGCATCCTAAGCTTCTATTGCCTCCACTAATCACTTATAGCAAATAGACTATTAGTTCTACCCATGGACTTGTGAGGTACCCATGGAAGAGTAGAGACTAATGATAAGTTTTGTGACACTTTGTGGATCCCTAGTAAATTCCTCAACAATGGATTGGATGTCTCCAATCACTAGAATAATATCATGAATATAACAATGTAAAGAGAAATCACAAACATATTAATTAACAAGAACACACCACACTTCAATTACTCAAATAATCATAACATTAATAAAAGGGGGTTCAAGCCATGTTAAAACCCATGACAGAGATTGTGATGGGGAAGGATCAAGGAGTAGTGGGGATGGAGATGGTGAGGATGACACGGTGATGGTGGCATCAACATGGTGATGGCGACGTCCTCCTTCTTCTCCTCATCTTCTTGCTTGGACGGCTTAATGGTGTTGATGGAGATCTAGATCTTGGTGGAGCTGTAGAGGCTATGGAGGTGGCACGCCGGCAGGGCGCCACCGTGGAGGCGGTAGATGGGATCTAGATCTTGTATATGGTGTATGGTGGCTTCCTGTCCTCTTCTTTGACTCCTTCCTCCTCTATATAGGCCTTGGGGTGCCCTAGGGTTCCCCCAATACCGTCATATGACTTAGGGAAGGTTCTGAAGCTTCCGGAGAGTGAAATCCTGTCGTTTGCGACCTTTTTGGCAACTATACGGCGGGAGCTATACGGCTGGAATTTTCGCTCCCGCCGTATAGTTGGTCATTAAACCATCAGTACTCTTTAGTATTTTGGCCGCCATTTTTTCATACAAACTCAGTTTTGGGTGTTCTTGGGCTCATTGAGTTCGTATCATCGAGGGCTACAACCCTGTGGTATTGGATGTTTATTTTGAGAAGTTGGAATAATTCACTTTTCCAACACCTCAAATGGCTAAGTCTGGTCCCTATAGCTCCTCCATACTATGTTCTCTTTGTTCCTTTTACCTTCGTTTTATCCATAATCATCATCAACACCTACACACATGTCAAAGACAAGGAAGAGGGATAAACTTCTATCTAAACTACTAAATATGCAAAGCTCGTATAAAAACAAGTAATCATGCATATCAATAGTTAGATGGAACATGATATGATAGGCAAATGACACAATTTATATTGCTAAAAAGTGTCGTATTATCACGTCTATCAACTTCACCAAGCTTGATCTTGCTCGTCCTCGAGCAAAAGGGATTGATAACTTAATGGATGTGATTTTACTTATCATTGGAATCAATGCACTGTTTCCTTGTTTTTCCTGCAAGCTCAAAGAAAGAGAGCACATAACCATACAAGGCAATATAAGCTCAGTTATATTATTCCAAACCACTTGAGATTAGTCAAAAACTTCTATGCCCCATGTCAAAGTTAAATCTAGCTTGCAAGTAAACTTATGATCCTTCTATACGCATTTTATTGTATTTTTATTTGTATAAGGCAAAGCTTGAACATGGTTAGTATCAATCATAAATAGAAATAGAGTTTTCCAATGTTGCCCACTCATGCCATCTATTAAAGTCTCTCAAGTGCAAACTTCGATTGTTGATCTCATAGAAAATATATTTCTTAGTAACGAGACCATGCAAAAAATTGGTATATGTTTAATCGAGACTGTGTAGGCTAGGAAGGACACTCGTGACCATTACCAAGGTTTCCCTTTTCGGTATAATGATTTATCATAATGGTCAGAGGAGTATTCCGACTTTTGTTGTTACCGCAGGCCCATGAGAATACCAATGCATACCCAAATATAGCATTTTTGCTACATATGTTAGGCAACTCATAGCCAAACTCCAAGAGTTTCCTCTTTTTGGATTGTCCAAAGGCCAGCGGAGTTCATAGCATCCCATGTTGTGCGACAGTGGCGCAAGACACGCATAAAGCAATATCTCACTTTGATTTCCAAGACAAAATTTTGGCATGTGTAATCTCGAAACTTTGAAACATCATTTCTTATTTGACAACTCACTCAGTAAGCATCTATTGAGACCAATGGGGTCGTGCTACTCCATAACCATTCTCATAAGACAATTCTAAACAGTGACAACTAGCAAGTCTCGAAGAACTTCTTTATTATATTTTTTCTTTTCAAAATGTAGAGAACATGGCATTGTATATTTAGAGGATCACAATATTTTTCACAAGCTAGATAAAAGTTGAACAAGGTGCATCAAAGCTATGACTTGTCTCCTATGGGGCCTAACATGAGCAAGTATACCCCTTATATAAATATGAACAAAAACTCACCTAAGAAAGCATTCAAAAATAGAGGGATACACAATAGCATGAAAACTTTTAAGATAAAGAACTTTGCACAAGACTCTGAGCATGCAAAATTACCTCCCCAAGCTAAGAACTTTCCAAGTATCCACTTGAGTAGATCATGAAAACAAAAGATAAAATGTAGTTATCAAAAGAGAGTATAAGAAGTGGTTACCTCACCAAGCTTAAGTTAAAGCAACGGTGACACACTTTACCGTTGAGGTGCTTTCAATCTCTACTTTGATGGACAAAGAACCTTTGCTTCAATGAATGTTTCGTGATCCGGTGTATGCCTTCCTTAAGAACCTGGTAGGAACAAGACTAGAAAGAAGACAAAATATTTTTGTGTTTTTTAAGACACGGGTTTAGCTCACAAGTGATAAAAATACATTTCCCACTGAGTCGGTTCATCAACCTAAGCACCACGCTTAAGTCAACAAACTAATTCTAGAAGTGCGCTTCTCGTAGATTGTGATGAAGTGTAAGTGAGACGAAATATGAAACACGAGTGTGCATCCCCTATGTGCTTATTTAAAAGAGGTTTGAGTTGGAAGGTTTTACCAGACACTGATTGTTGAATTGAATCAACCAAGTGTCTCATGCGAGTGTTTGCACGGTTGGCACTACCGTACACGTCGTCACACAAGGTTCAAGTCCTTGCAAAAATAACACACAAAATAAAAGACAACGGTTTGGTGTACGAACAAAGTTCGTTCACCCAACTAATGAAAGAAAACAAAAATAAAACATGAACTACTAAAGAGAATTACAACTTAAGGAATTTCTGTGATAGAACTTTATTGTTTACGTACGCTTGGCTTCTCCAAAACATGGGAGAAGCTCCTAGGTGGTGCTTCGAGGTTTTTAGAAGAAGAAGGAAGAAGAAATAATGAAATTTTGAGCAATGGTTACCTTCTAGTTGACGTTTGAGGGGTTTTCCCAACTATACGGTCGCAACTATACGGCTGAAAAGGTCCCGCCGTATAGTTGGTCATTAAACTTACAGTACCTTGAACATCAAAGGGTAGGTGGCGTTGATATCCATACGACTGCAACTATACGGCCGGACCAAAAAGGTCCCGTCGTATAGTTGGTCGTTAAACTTGCAGTACCCTGCAATAGAAATTCGGAAATGGGTAGATAACTATACTACCGCAAATATACGGCCAAAAAAAAAATCCCGCTGTATAGTTGGTCGTTAAACCTTCTAGAAACGCCAATCTTCACCTGTTTTTTCGAGGATTCGTTATTAACCTGAAACTTAATAAACACCATGTTTTGACGGTAAAATAACAACTTTAATTTTCGACCAACAAATACATATAATTGAAGGATTCACCTGAAACTGATTTTATCTTCCTTTTTACTGAGTTTATGCAACACATAATATAGTTACAATAAATTCTACCTTTTGAAAACTACCACAAGATTTCTCTAATAGCAATACATGCGAAGAATAAAAGTGCCAATGCAACATGAATGCAACTAGACTCGAGACACAAAACTAATAAAGACACCTAGTAACTTCCAGGTTGTCTCCCGGGAAGCGCTCTCTTTAAAGCCATAAAACCAGGCTAGGATGCTCCTTACATTTCCAACCTGGATCCCAAGGGATATCGACTCGAGGTGAGGTTGTACATACCAGCTTGGAGCATCTCGAAGTAGAGTTCGGTCGGAGTCATACCCGCTTATGGTGCATCGGCATCATGTAGATGAACAAGTTATCGCTTTCAAGCGAGTGTTGGTGCACCAAGCTTGGTGAACATGCCTCCGTGTATAAATGCAATGAGAGGATTTGAGATTCATATAAAATTCTTAAATCTTTACCTTGGTTACCTGTGTAGGGGAACACTTCATAGTTTCTTATTTCATAGCAGGGAGTTCAGGACCCTACATGTTAGTATAGCAAGGTTCTATCTCTAGTTCATTATTATTAATGCTCTCCATATGAGTGTCTAGGCAGAAGGCCTTCGGAGAAAAATTATCAACAGTTTTAGCATCATAAAAATCACTACTAGAGTGAGAGGCATCACAAACGAAAGTTGTAGTGTGTCTCTCTTTGTCAACCTCACCTTTTTGTTCCTCCTTTTCATCGACTAGTGTTTTAATAGCAATGATAGAATCAATAGTAGGAGTCGAAGGTGTGAGCGGGTGATCAATATGTTCTTCATCTTTAGTGAGTCCTGTAAAAGGTTATCTTTCTCCATGGCGGTTTTAGATCGCTTTGAATAATATGATACCAATGCATTATTACTTAAATTATTTTTGCAAAATAGGAATATGAGGTATACTAAAATAAAACTCCATCAAGTGCTTCCCTTTCAACATCAATAATTCCTAGTGTAAATACCATTTCAGATGCACCTTTGAAAAGAAAGGATTCTAGTACTTCCAAACTAGCATAGGATTTATCTCTATTATAATTTTCTACAGTAGGATTGTTGGAACACAGATTGAAAATTAAAGTGGTCATCAGTGATACAAATTTTGCAATAAGATCCATCATTAGCATGCAACCATAATGAATGCATTTCCAATTGGTCCACCAATTTCTTTATCAGCTCATGCCTAGCAACCAGGCTTGATGAACTTGAATCCTTTATCTCCTCCAATGCTTGTATTATCTCTTGACCAAAATTTATCTCGGAAGACATGATTAGTAGCAATAGTTTTTATAAATTTTTGGTTTTGTATTTTTTGTTTTCAATATAAAAGAAAGTAGTCAGATAATAGCAACAAATTGAAATAAACTATGAGCGAGTACATAACCAAATGCTTTTCTCCCCGGCAACAGTGCCAATTTGACGACTAGGTTCCTGCACCAATAATAGGGTTATTGCAGTACTTGTAGCAGCAAATATTTAAAGAGTTTGTCCCGATGGGAGCTCGGCGAACATGACCCCGCAGTCACATTGCCAATGCGACCACGTTCGCACCCAAACCGTGGTTTAGAAATAGCCTATTTTATAAGTTGCTAGGAGAAATGAATTTAAGATGTTTTGTAATAACTACTACTAGGAGTGGAAGAAAACTAGAACAAAAGTAAAACTAAAAAGAGGTGAATGCAATGAGATGAAATATTAATGCTATGATTCCTCAAGTAATGTTGTGTATACCAGTGTGCATGATAAGTGCTTATGAAATAGCTATTAACTACAATTGTGGTGGTCCCTCATATACCTTTGTCTCCCACCGTTGATAAGTGGCAACTAGACAACTCAATTGTCCACACCATCTTCAGACATGGGTAATCTCGTAAGAGAATAGTGTATTAAGGTAACAAGACCAATCAAGGTAAACCATAGCAAAGGCATTAAGTTCTATGGACCACCATACTCCTAAGCAAGTGTGCTAGTCACAAGATATCCCATCTATCACTTTGGGGTTAAGCAATTCGCAACACTATAACTATCTATATCATGAGTGATCTTGAGGGAATTCTGGGCGGTGCATCCTAAGCTTCTATTGCCTCCACTAATCACTTATAACAAACATATTATTAACAAGAACACCACACTTCAATTACTCAAATCATCATAACATTAATAAAAGGGGGTTCAAGCCATGTTACAACCCATCACGGAGATCATGATGGGGAAGGATGAAGGAGTAGCAGCGATGGAGATGGTGATGGCGGCGTCCTCCTCTTCTTGCTTGGACGGCTTCCTCTCCTCTTCTTTGACTCCTCCCTCCTTTATATAGGCCTTGGGGGTACCCTAAGGTTCCCCTAATACCGTCACATGAATTAGGGAAGGTTCTAGAGCTCTTGGAGGGAGAAATCCCGTTGTTTGCGACCTTTTTGGCAACTATACAGCGGGAGCTATACGGCCAGAATTTTTGCTCCCGCTGTATAGGTTGTTGTTAAACCATCAATACTCTTTTGTATTTTGGCCGCCATTCCGTCATATAAACTCCGTTTTGGGTGTTCTTGCACTCGTTGAGTTCGTATCATCGAGGGCTATAACTCTGTTATCTTGGATATTTATTTTGAGAAATTGGAAGAATTCACTTTTCCAACACCTCAAATGGCTAAGTCTCCCTACAACTCCTCCATACTATGCTCTCCTTGGTACTTTTGCCTTTGTTTTATCCATAATCATCATCAACACATACACACATGTGAAAGACAAGGAAGAAGGATAAAATTCTACCTAAACTACTAAATGTGCAAAGCTCTTATAAAAACAAGTAATCATGCATATCAGGCATAACAATAGTAAGATGGAACATGGTATGATAGGCAAATGACACAATTTATATTGCTAAAAAGTGTTGTATTATCACAGGCATCAAGGATCCACGTAGACTACATGTAAACAAACTAACGAAATCAGATTACAACCATCAAACAATAGTGGAAGGATGGAAGAGAAGTGTGGACAGTGGCTTCGAGGGGAAGGAAGAGAAGTGGGGACACTGGTAGGTGGGACCACGGAACATGTGACACTGATGGGCGGGAGCACGTGGTATTGCCAGTCTGTCCAGAGCAAGCGGACTTTGCAACATGACAAAAACAAGGTGATGGGACCTATTACTTATCCATCGGATAAGTAAACTTGTTGAATTATTAAGGAGTACTAAAAAACTACCACTAGGATATATTCGCACAATACGTATGCTCTACACACCGGAGAAGCATCGCTTAAGTCTAAAACTGAATGACATCATAAGTACTACAACTCCATGTGGTCTTCTCGATACAAATGTAGAAATGTATCTGCCTATACGGTCTACACCGACAAGGTATTGAGATGGCACACATAGGATCGACCTCAGGTCCACATATTCCACCTCCCGCGGTGTCAGGAAGCTCGGCGCCTCGGCTAGCACAAGCATGCTATCGGACAATGGCGGTTGGGCGTTCACCCACATGTGCAGCATGTATAGGGGCCAGGCTCTCGAGACCGACCTGACGCATGCCACACACATGAAGGTGGGCCTAGCTCTGGTTCCCTGAACACCGATGGTGATGGTCAGGATGAACACAGAGCCATCCCCCTCCTAGAAAATTAGCTGGCGGTAGGCCGAGTCAGGGAAAGGCACCTGCTCTTGGAGAAGTTGGGAGTGGTCGTACGAGATCATAATCACTTCGATCAAGTGCTCCTCTGCAAGGTGGACGACGAGCTCTATTGGCGGGCTGGTGTAGTTGTAGCCCGGCTCCATGCAGGAGTACGCGCAGTGTGGGAATGCGAGCTCGTGGAGCGGGAGATCGTAGTAGAAGTAACGGCGAAAGCATCCTGGGTGGAAGCACACGAGCGGGAACGTTGCTGCGACGTTGCGTGCAATGATCTCCAGATTCTTGGGCTACAACAGCTCGCACTCCTCCTTCGGTAGTTCCCACATCTGAAGTTCGTCGAGAAATCGAATAAAAGATTCGCAGTTAGATCAACAAATAGCAGGAATATGTAAGATAAATTCAAACGCTTGTAAAATGATTTCTTAGTATGAAGGTAGCCTCGAAAATCAGCGGATGTCATCCGGGAATGACACAAGAAAGCCAGTGGCATCGTCTGGGCACGGTGACGTGTGGTGGAGGAGGGGGCTATGGAGGAAGACGTGCTCACTCACGAGCTCTATGATATTACTATTAGGCTATAGGGGAGTGGAAATAATAATAATACAAGTGTCGTGGTATTGCTGACGAGTTGGCGGGTACGAGGTAACACAGCTTACCCAGTTTCAAGTCCCACAACGGTGGCGGAACTCTACTCCTGCTATAAATCACTATAATGGCAATACGCCGAGTTACAGAGATCGATTTGTTGGGTTCGCAACATAGAAAACAAAATTTTCCTACGATGAGAACTATACGCCAAGATCTATCTACTAGATATAGAGCAACGGGTGGATATAAATCCATAGAGAACTTACCCTCGAAGACAACAGAGTTTTGTTAACGAGGTGGAACTCGTGGATGATGTAGTCGTACGCTTGCCGATCTCAAGATCGTGTGGAAATCCTAGCGCCGCAAATCAGCAGCGCATTTGTCCTCGCACACACGTTCAAGCCACCGGACAACCTCCACCTCCTCGCTCGAGCGAATCAGCAGAAGCAGCAACTCCTTCCAGACACAAGGCCACCGGGAACATGTATCTCGCTAATCCGAGACCATGGGGGAATATCTAGAGGGGGAGAGAGATCCTTCACGAGGAGGTGTTCTTTGTGAGGGAGGAGAGGGGGGATATTTATAGGAGAGGGGAGGCTCCTCCCCTCCCATGGCCAGCGGCCAAGGGGGGATGCGCCCACCTCTTCCTCATTCATGTGGTGGAAGCTCCACTCACATCAATTTTGACTCCACCCAAAATTCCACTCAGATGCATTAAATTTCCACCAAATTTAATGCAACTCTCAATTAATAAAACTCTTTTATTTATTTTATTCAAAATTTTGTTAATTACTTTAATTCACAAACATTCATATAAAACCCCTTGCAACATTTCAATATCACATGCAGAACCACTTTCTGCAATTTCACCCGAAACAATTCCGGTTTCTATCGAAACAATTCCTGCGCTTTGCAATTCTTTCGTCTGAAACATATGTGCTCCAAAATGGTGTCCGGCAACCCTTAAGTGTGTCACCCTATGGTTTGCGAATAATGCAGACATGATTGAGACTCCTCTCAGATCAATAATCAGAAGCGGGACCTGGAGATCCATACTGACTCCTGCACATTCAACGATGACTTCTGTGATTGTGAGAACCTTTAATGCTAGTAACTTAATCCCTTTGTCTCATGATATTATACATGTCCGAGATTCGATCATCGGTATCCAAATACCTAGGTTGATCTCGTTACCGACATGCACTCTTTTCTCGTTCTCGTGATATAACATTCTAGTGATCACATCACTTGCTTGCAAGATATCTTAATGTGATATCACCGAGAGGGCCTAGAGTATATCTATCCATCATCGGGGTTGACAAATTCCACTCTTGATCCATGAGCCTCAACATAACACCTTCATAGAACTGAACCCACCTTTATAGTCACCCTATTACGGTGTGACGTTTGATGTTATCAAGTTACTCTTTCGGTGTTAGAAATTAACATGATCTCATGGTCAAAGGACTAAGATTACATCGTATGATGTTATAGCAATATAAATATAATGACTTTGATCGTAATGCTATAATTTGGATGAATGTTCATCACATCATTTCACAAATGCTGTGACCTCGTTATTAACAACATCCAATGTCCATGATTAGGAAACTTTGATCATCTTATTAATCAACGAGGTAGTCTATAAGAGAGGCATAACTAGGAACCTTTCTGTTTATTAAACACACATGTATTGAAGTTTCCTATCAATACAATTATAGCATGCAAAATAAACATCCATCATATACAAGGAATACATAATAACAACTTTATTATTGCCTCTCAGGGCATATTTCCTTCAGTCTCCCACTTGCACTAGAGACAATAATCTAGTTCACATAGCGAGAAATCTAACACCCATGGAGTTCTGGTGTTGATCATGTTTTTCCCTAGGGAGAACTTTAGTCAATGGATCTGCTACTTTTAGGTCTGTGTGTACTTTACAAATCTTTATATCTCCATCCTTGACATGCTCGTGGATGGAATGAAACCGGCACTTAATATGCTTGGAATTCTTGTGAGACCTTGGTTCCTTGGCATTGGCTATGGCTCCATTGTTGTCACAATAGATCACCATTGGGTCAAATGCACTAGGAACCACACCTAGTTTCGTTATGAACTCCTTCATCCAAACCGCTTCCTGCGCCGCTTCTGAAGCAACATCATATTCCGCCCCCGTCGTTGATCCAGCCACCACAGGTGTTTGGAACTCCTCCAACTAACTGCTGCTCTGTTCAAGATAAATACATATCCGGATTGAGACTTAGAGTCATCCGGATCGGTGTCAAAGCTAGCATCGACATAACACTTAGCGACTAGCTCTTCTTCACCTCCGTATACAAGAAACATATCCTTAGTTCTTCTTAAGTACTTAAGGATATTCTTGACCTCTATCCAGTGTTCCGAACCTGGATCAGATTGGTACCTACTAGTCAAACTAATAGCATGTGCCACATCTGGTCTTGTACATAGCATGACGTACATTATAGAGCCTATGCCTGAGGCATAGGGGATCTTATCCATTATCTCTCTTTCTTCCGTCGTAGCCGGACTTTGAGTCTTACTCAATGTTTTGCCTTGAAACATAGGTAAGAACCCCTTCTTACTTCCGTCCATATTAAAATTCTTTAATATCTTATCAAGGTATGTACTCTGCAATAGCCCAATTAGGCGTCTTGATCTATCTCTATAGATTTTAATGCCTAATATATATGAAGCTTCACCAAGGTCTTTCATCGAAAATTTGCTGTTTAGATAACTTTTAACACTATTTAAAAGATCTATATCATTTCCAATCAATAATATGTCATCCACATATAATATCAGAAATGCCACATTGCTCCCACTCACTTTCTTGTAAATACAAGCCTCTCCATAAGTTTGGACAAATCCAAACTCTTTGATCACCTCATCAAAGCGGAGATTCCAACTCCGGGATGCTTGCTTCAGTCCATAGATGGATCGCTGAAGCTTGCATACCTTATCGGCATCCTTAGGATCGACAAAACCCTTAGGTTGTATCATATACAACTCTTCTTCAATATTACCATTGAGGAACGCGGTTTTGACATCCATCTGCCATATTTCATAAATGAAATATGCAGCAATTGCTAACATAATCCTAACCGACTTTAGCATCGCTACGGGAGAGAATGTCTCATCGTAGTCAACTCCTTGAATTTGTCGAAACCCTTTTGCGACAAGTTGAGCTTTATAGATGGTCACATTACCATCAGCATCAGTTTTTCTTTTGAAAATCCGTTTATTCTCAATGGCCTTTCGATCGTGAGGTAAGTCCACCAAGGTCCAAACCTGGTTTTCGTACATGGATTCCATCTCGGATTTAGGATTGCCGTACAGTTCAGGAGCTGCATGTGTCCTGCTTGACCTGCGAGGTTTGGTAGTGTCCTCTTTCGGAGTTTCATGATCAATATCATTAGCTCTCTCTTCATTAGGTGAAGTCAAATCAGAAACAACTTCCGGTGCTGCGCTACTCGCCATTTCATGGAGAGAAGGTTCAATAACCTCTTTGAGTTCTACCTTCCGACTACTCAAACCTTTCGCGAGAAACTCCTTCTCAAGAAAGGATCCATTCTTGGCAACAAAAACCTTGCTCTCGGATCTGTGATAGAAGGTATACCCAATCGTTTCCTTAGGGTATCCTATGAAGACGCATTTTTCGCTCTGGGTTCGAGTTTATCTAGCTGAATTTTCTTCACAGAAACATCGCATCCCCAAACTTTAAGAAATGATAGCTTAGGTTTATTTCCAAACCATAATTCATACGATGTCGTTTCAACGGATTTAGATGGTGCCCGATTTAAAGTGAATGCGGCGGTTTCTAGTGCATAACCCCAAAATGACAGTGGTAAGTCAGTCAGAGACATCATAGATCGATCCATATCCAATAAAGTACGATTACGACGTTCCAACACACCATTACATTGTGGTGTTCCGGCAGGCGTGAGTTGTGAAACTATTCCACAGTCTTTCATATGTGTGCTAAACTCGTAACTAAGATACTCTCCTCCATGGTCAGACCGAAGAAATTTGATCCTTTTGGTACGATGATTTTCCACTTTATTCTGAAATTCCTTGAACTTTTCAAAGGTTTCAGACTTATGTTTCATCAAATAGATATACCCGTATCTACTCAAATCATCCGTGAAAGTAACAAAATAACGATATCCACCTCGTGCCGACACACTCATTGGTCCACACACATCAGTATGTATGATTTCCAATAAATCTGTCGCCCGTTCCATTGAACCGGAAAACGACGTTCTAGTCATCTTGCCCATAAGGCATGGCTCACATGTATCAAATGATTCAAAATCAAGTGATTCTAAAAGTCCATCAAAATGGAGTTTCTTCATGCGTTCAACGCCAATATGACCTAGACGGTAGTGCCACATATATGCAGATATATCATTATCAAGTTTAATCCTTTTAGCATCAACATTATGAATATGTGTAATACTACTATCGAGATCCAACAGAAATAAACTATTCATCATAGGTGCATGACCATAAAAGATATTATTATATAAATCGAACAACCATTGTTTTCAGATTTAAAGAAAATAACAATTATTTAGATTTATCACTAATCCCGACGACATATGGAGAGGCAGCGTTCCAAAGGCGATCACATCAACTCTTGATCCATTGCCGACCCACACTGTGACCTCATCCCTTGCTAGCTGTCGCTTGTTCCGCATCCCCTGAATCGAGATACATATATTAGCAACCGATCCCGTATCAAATACCCAGGTGTTACTGCGAGTACTAGTCAAGTACACATCAATAACATGTATATCACATATACCTTTGTTTGCCTTGTCAGCCTTCTTGTCCGCCAAATACTTGGGGCAGTTGCGCTTCCAATGGCCAGTCCCCTTGCAATAGTAGCACTCGGTATCAGACTTAGGGCCATCTCGGGATTTCTTTTCAGGTGCGGCAACAGATTTGCCGCCCTTCTTTCCCTTCTGCTTGCCTTTCTTGTATTTCTTGAAACCGGTGGTCTTATTGATCATCAACACTTGATGTTCTTTCCTAATCTCCACTTCTGCAGTTTTAAGCATTGACAGAAGCTCGAGAAGAGACTTCTTCATGCCCTGCATGTTATAGTTCATCACGAAGCTCTTGTAGCTAGGTGTCAGAGATTGGAGAACACGATGTATGCCTAGGTCAATGGGAATCGATATTCCTAAGGACACAAGCTTATCAGAGTACCCATACATTTTGAGTACGTGATCACTAACGGAGTTGTTCTCCTCCATCATGTAGCTAAAGAACTTTTCAGAAGCATTATAACTCTCTACGGCAGCATGGGTATCGAAAATCATTTTCAATTCTCCCATGGTATCAAAGCCATTGCCATTTTCAAAACGCTTTCGAAGTTCTGGCTCTAGCCCATACAGTATGCCACAATGAACTAAGTTGTGGTCCTCCTAACGAGTTATATAGAGATTCTTTTCCTTGACAGGGGCATCAGGAGCTGGTGGGGGGCCTAGCGGCGCCTCTAGCACATATTGCTTTTGTGCAGCAGTGAGGAGAATCCTCAAATTCATAGCCAGTTGGTGAATTTGCTACCATTCGCAGCAAGTTTCTCTTTCTCCATGAACACATTGAAATTAAAAGCAGGTGGTGCCATCTACAACAGAATTTGTAAAGTTTATTTAGACTAAGTTTATGATAGATTGAGTTTAACTAATCCAAATTACTAATGAACTCCCACTCAAAAACGACATCCCTCGTGTCTTTTTGGTGATTACATGAACCAAATCCACTACACCAAGTCCGATCATCACGTGAGTCGGTGTAGCTTCAAAGGCGGGCATCTATATGGGCATCATATCAACTATATGACTCATGCTTAACCTTTCGGTCCGTGTTTCGAGGCCATGTATGTACATGCTAGGCTCGCCAAGTAAGAACGTTAGTATTTGCGTGTGTAAAATTGTCTTACACCCGTTGTATGAAAGCGTAGAGTCGAGTACACCCGATCATCACGTGATCTCTCGAAGCACGATCCATATAACGGTGCATATTTAAGGAAGAACACATTTTATCTTGATATTTAAATGAGGGATCATCTTACAATGCTACTAAAAGCGCCAAACTAGCAATATAAGATGCAAACATCTAATGTGTAAAGTGAGATGATATGGTCCATGCATTTGATCTCTATCATATGCATCATGGCATGATCTCTATCATTCCTTTGTGTGTAAGGCCAAGGTCTATGGAACTTACACGTTAAGTGTGTTGTAAGAGTATCTATCATACATCTACTTACAACAATACCATATCAAGACACTAGCCCATCAACGATCTAAACTAGACGCCTCTAATTTATCCATTGCAAGTTTTACGTGGCTTAGGGCTTTCGGAGATAGAACCGTTCTTACCGACAAACATGGAACCACACCAAGGATAACCAAGTTATTAGCAACTCGTTGTAAATCAGATATTGACTATAGTAGGAGAGACAGACACCCGACAGCCACTTATGCAAAACTAGCGCATGTCAGTCGTGGAACCGGTCTCATGTGTGATGACATGTAAGGTTAGTCTGGGCCGCTTCATCCCACTATGCCACCAATATCCAAAATACATGAAAGAAGCAATAACATGATCATCATTGCCCCACATATAAACATATGTGTACTACCCATGCAAAGCACCTATGCATAGATCGGGCTCTGATACCACTGTTGGGTT
This sequence comes from Avena eriantha, assembly GCA_910589775.1. NCBI lineage: Eukaryota > Viridiplantae > Streptophyta > Magnoliopsida > Poales > Poaceae > Avena > Avena eriantha. The sequence goes on along the minus strand of OU342740.1, from coordinate 195,338,230 downwards.
CGTAGCATAGAAAACAAAATTTTCCTACGATGAGAACTATACGCCAAGATCTATCTACTAGATACAGAGCAACAGGTGGATATACATCCATAGAGAACTTACCCACGAAGACAACAGAGTTTTGTAAATGAGTTGGAACTCGTGGATGATGTAGTCGTACGCTTGCCGATCTCAAGATCGTGTGGAAGTCCTAACGCTGCAAATCAGCAGCGCATCCGTCCTCGCACACACGTTCAAGCCACCAGACAACCTCCACCTCCTCGCTCCAGCGAATCGGCGGAAGCAGCAACTCCTTCCAGACGCAAGGCCACCGGGAACATGTATCTCGCTAATCCGAGACCATGGGGGAATATCTAGAGGGGGAGAGAGATCCTTCACGAGGACGTGTTCTTTGTGAGGAAGGAGAGAGGGGCTTTTTATAGGAGAGGGGGGGCTCCTCCCCTCCCATGGCCGGCGGCCAAGGGGGGTGCCCCCACCTCTTCCTCATTCATGTGGTGGAAGCTCCACTCACATCAATTTTGAGTCCACCCAAAATTCCACTCACATGCATTAAATTTCCACCAAATTTAATGCAACTCTCAATTAATAAAACTCTTTTATTTATTTTATTCAGAATTTTGTTAATTAATTTAATTAACAACCATTCACATAAAATCCCTTGTAACATTTCAATATCACATGCAGAACCACTTTCTACAATTTCACCCGAAACAATTCCAATTTCTATCGAAACAATTTCTACGCTTTGCAATTCTTTCGTCTGAAACATATGTGCTCCAAAATGGTGTCCGACAACCCTTAAGTGTGTCACCCTACGGTTCGTGAATAATGTAGACATGCTTGAGATTCCTCTCAGATCAATAATCAGAAGCGGGACCTGGAGATCCATACTGACTCGTGCACATTCAACGATGACTTCTGTGATCGTGAGAACCTTTAATGCTAGTAACTTAATCCCTTTGTCTCATGATATCATACATGTCCGAGATTCGATCATCGGTATCCAAATACCTAGGTTGATCTCGTTACCGACATGCACTCTTTTCTCGTTCTCGTGATATAACATTCTAGTGATCACATCACTTGCTTGCAAGATATCTTAATGTGATATCACCGAGAGGGCCCAGAGTATATCTATCCATCATCGGGGTTGACAAATTCCACTCTTTATTCATGAGCCTCAACATAACACCTTCATAGCACTGAACCCACCTTTATAGTCACCCTATTACGGTGTGACGTTTGATGTTATCAAGTTACTCTTCCGGTGTTAGAAATTAACATGATCTCATGGTCAAAGGACTAATATTACTTCGTATGATGTTATAGCAATATAAAAATAATGACTTTGATTGTAATGCTATACTTCGGATGAATGTTCATCACATCATTTCACAAATGCTGTGACCTTGTTATTAACAACATCCAATGTCCATGATCAGGAAACTTTGATCATCTTATTAATCAACGAGCTAGTCTATAAGAGAGGCACAACTAGGAACCTTTTTGTTTATTAAACACACATGTATTAACGTTTCCTATCAATACAATTATCACATGCAAAATAAACATCTATCATATACAAGGAATACATAATAACAACTTTATTATTGCCTCTCAGGGCATATTTCCTTCATGATTCGCTATGCGAGGGTGTTGTATATCGTATCTGGCATTGTGCCTTAAAGGCTCCCATAGGTCCGGCTTATAAGGGCACCAAAGCCTAGGGTTATAGGGAAAGGACCTTTCCAGACAAGGTAAAGAGTCCTACACTAATACTAACTAGTCTTCGTGTGTTGTAATCGAAGGCGTTGAGTATGTCGGTGCCTCCTGCGTAGCCTTCCTTTATCCGGCATGGGCCTCCCTTCTGTATCCGTATAACTGGGCCGCCTAGTAGGCCGTAGGCCATGCTACCAATTGTGGGCCACCTAGGTTAGCCGGATTAGAGACGTGCTATGGTGATACCCATTTAGCATATCCCCAACAGTAGCCCCCAGAGGACTTTGGAATCTTGCGCCGTCTTGCCCTTCAATCTTGAATGCTCCGTCTAGGTGATGCCGACAATTCATCAAGCAATATCTCGAAAGTCTCCCAAAGAACCCTGTAATCCTCTCCATCTTCATAATGTAGCCGGAGATTCTTCAAGTCTTCGTTTGTAGAGTCGGATATTTTCCGCCTTTGATGGAATCTTCAGATGTTACTACTCCACTGCAATGGTCAGAAGATGACATAGGCTACAGGCTATGCTACCTCGAAACTCATAAAAGGCAGTGAATTAATCATTAGCTATTTTTATGCATGCAAAATCCAAAACGTTAAAGCAGCAAAGACGGGGGACATGGAGAAATTACCGCGCGCGCTCATCTGCATGTTGGCAATGCTTCATCCGTTAGATATCTCTGCACGAATCTTGAAGCTAGGTCTATATATATTATCTGCAGCTTAGGCTTTTACTTTTACCCGCATTCTCCCATGCGTCTTCGACTTCCTCCAGCCACCCGACCGTTTGAGCTTTTCGACGGAAAACCCTAACCAGAGCTTCCCATCCTCTCCACCTTCCTTCACCTGTGCAATGGCCTCTAGCAGCAGCGCTCCCTCGACTCCTCATGCTTCAGTGGAGCCATCCCAGGGAGTGACTGTCCCACCGGAGGGGGTCGTCATCCCTATCTCTGCCGGGGTGGAAACCACTAGAAATGACCAAAGGTGAGCGGCTCCAGACGCTGCAGAAGAAGAGGTGTTGTGACCTCGGATCGATAAGGATCCTAAGTCCATGTGATTAACATGCTAGTCCCTAGATCAATAGCTAGCACTCACAGTCAATGAAATATAATGTAAAACACAAGTCTTTATTACATGAATCGAATAATTCAGAGTTTACATTATTACAACAGAAGCAAAATATATACAACTTGGAGTCCCATCAATGCCACAGGCAGGTTCAGTGAAGACCCGCGATCTTAGCGCACCTTTCAATGATGATCTCCAATTTCTGCACATAAAACATGCAGCCAAACGAGTTGGTCAATATTTTGAATATATTGGCAAATTACACCTCAAAGGAAAAAGACTTGGCCTATCTCTACATGCAAGGCTAAGAGAAGGCTTTGTGGTTTATTTGCATAAAGCCAATTTTCTCTAAGTAAGAAGAAAAGAGGGAGAGTTTTACCCTACTTTGTAAACATTTTCTTAAGTAAAATAGGGTCGAATGGAACACGAGGATATTAATCACCAAGTTCCCAAACAACCTAACACTTGGATATTACTCACCAAGTTCCCAAGATCCCATCCATTGGCGATATTACTCACGCCATGGGGTTTTAGAAAAACTTTGGAAAGAGAGAGAAAGATCTTTCAAAGGCTCCATCTTTCAGATGCTCAAGTGTTCTTTTCCGTGAACTCGGTTGATCGATCAGATTGCAATACTCTCGAGAGGTTGTGCACTTTTCCCACAATCCACGATCAAGTCCTTTTACAGACAAGACCATGGCGAGGCCTTCCCTTAGTAGCCCCTCTACCAGCTGGATCCAACCGTGCCAAGAACCTCCAAATGTTGGTACCCCGGTGAGGTTTCTCACTAAGTACTAAGCCAAGACAGAGCCTATATGTATTGTGGTTGTACTGGAAGCTTCTGAATTCTGAAACATGGCAGACTTCTTTGATTCTTGGGCGGCCATCCTCCACCAAATTCCACTCGTTGACCCGACAACCATTCTGCCCAGAAGAAAACTTAGTTTTATTTTGAAGGGGGTTTTGAGAGGAAAAGGTTCGCTCGAGAGAGCTCTTATACTTAGATTTTTTTGAGTTTATCGAATCCCCCAACGGTACTTGATATATATAAATATATAGCATAGCAAGCATAACTTAGCAAAACAGGATAACCTATTGGGATGAAAAATCCTAAGCATAGAGCTACTCATGGCATACTACAAAATCACACTTGCAAAATAATACGAAGAAAATCTACCAAAATCTTACACATGCATACTACAAAATTTGAAGAGTAAAACATGCATAGTCAAAACTGGGACAATAAACATAAACAAGTAATGTAACTTGCCTTAGATTAATTTGATGATGGTGTACTTCAACGTACAACTTCACTCGCACCACGAAAAAATCTAACGTGGAGAAAAATGACACCAATAAACAACCATAGCAAATAAAGAGCCAAATATACATACAAATATTTTATTTATTTATTTATTTCGTGTAGTATTAGTATTGTATGGTTATATAATATCACAAGGATCAATTTTCAAAAAGGGACACCTAAAAAGGATTCAAGGATATTAAGTTATAGCCAAAAGAAGATTTAAATATGAATTAAATTTGAATAGATACAATATATTGTAAATATAAAAATTATAGGTCTTTTAGATAGATATTTTAATTACGAATCCAACGTAAAAAGAATCAACTAATTCTGAGTTGTATATCTTAAGATATGGATTTTCAAAGTATTCATGTTTTTAGGATTTTTAACATGCAACGTGGCGAATCGTGAGTGTCGGATCTCGATCTGACGGCTACTTCTTCTTCGGCTTCAACTCCATATGGCTCCGCTTTGTATTCTGCGCGACTCCAGCTTCGACTAGGCGCAGATTGAGCTTCCAATTGACGTGGCTCCTGCTCTAGCTCAGACACATGGCGTCACGTATTTGATATCGATTCGATTAAAAGGGCTAATAGTGATCATGACATAACTATTTAGAACGCAAACCTGAAACGATCTAATAAACACTAAAACGATCTAATATACAATGTACAAAATCGATCATACGGACGAGGTTTAAATTCAACTATTTAACATGACAGGTTTGAAAATTTGAATTATAAATTCTAATACCATTCGGTACAAAATTTAATTGTAAATCCAGTGCAACAAGCATCATCTAGTTTAGATTTGTAGTTTGGAAGATACGAAATTTTAAATTTAAGGCTAGACTAACACGTGCAAATCTGATCCGTTTACCGCATACGTGCGAGAGAAAAAAAATACGGAAGACCAGGCTGGTGCAAACACTGTTCGATTATTTGCTTAAAAACTGTCTAATCTAATCTAATCTGACTAGTAGAGAAAATAATCTAACTACTTGCAGCCGCGGTTGTCATAATGGACGGAGAAAACATCCGTACGCTCGCGGCCCATCTCAGGTTGAAGCGGACATCGCGGTCACAGCCTTTGGCCTCGGGGAAGAGGTCCTTCGTGTTCCTCTCAGCGCTGTTATATGTTGATCCAAATTCTATAAAGAAGAAGTCAACTTCTGACGGAGCGGAACGAGGCCCGTCGCCGGAGGTTTGGACCGATGCGGAGGTGCCGTGAGTTCCCTCACAGGTTATGTGTTCACGGTAGGTGGATGTGCCGTGAGTTGGAAGGCAACGCTGCAACCAGTTGTTGCTTTATCTACAACTGAAGCAGAATATATGGCTGTTGCTGAAGCTTGCAAAGAGTCTGTTTAGTTGAAAGGTTTGTATGCTGAGCTTTGTCAGGATGATTCTTGCATTAACCTGTTCTGTGACAGTCAAAGTGTTATTTACCTTACTAAGGATCAGATGTTCCATAAGAGAACAAAGCATGATATCAAGTACCATTATGTTCGTGATGTTGTTGCACAAGGTACACTGAAGGTATGCAAGATAAGCACTCATGATAATCATGCTGATATGATGCTGTTCCTGTTGCTAAGTTTGAGCTATGCTCAAGCTTACTTGGTATAACTGCTTAGCCCAAGTGGCTATTGGCGCCGAAAGTGTTTTTTTGTTTGTTCAGGGAGATGATTACCGTTGATGCTACAAGAAGGAATTTTTCTCAAGGTGGAGTTTGTTATATGTTGATCCAAATTCTACAAAGTAGAGGCCAACTTCTGACGGAGCGGAGCGAGGCCCGTCGCCGGAGGCTTGGGCCGATGCGGATCGTTGATGACCTAGGTTACCACCGCTATATATACTTCTTGTAAGCCGCCGGCTGGGATAAGTTGCATCTGTGAAATCCCCGGCGTTGTGTAAACACTCTCTGTTATAGTGAAGTTTCGCTGGCTGGCGCCCGTGGTTTTTCCCCTCTCTTTGTTGGAGAGGGTTTTCCACGTTAAATCTGTGTCCCCTTGCTGTGATTTTGTTTTCGTTCTTCGTTATTTACTTGTCGCAAATCTAACAAGCGCGGTGGAGACGATGGCGCCCTGGGGACGCTCGGGCAGAGCTCCAGCCGGCGGTGGTAGTCGACGGATGGTCTGCATCTCCGGCAATCTCTGGCGGCTTGGTTGCGTTGCTCCGGTGCTCCTATGGTACGGAAGGAAGTCAACGGGGACATAAAAACATGGAAGAAAGAAACATAGGAAGGGGAAGAGAACGACTACCGTGCCGATGAATTGTTGGTTTCGGAGCTTCGGTACAGGAGTTCGCCGGCGAGCTTTGTAGATCGATTTGGTGTTCCATTAGTCTAGAAATTCCGAAAATTTTGGAGGAGGAGAAAGCTTGGTATTTATGGAGAGTTTTTCGTGGCCGAGGGGCAAGGAATGGAACGGAATCAAGAGATTGTTGGGAGTTGGTTCAGCTTGCGGGATGAAGTCATGTTCTTGTTAGGGCATGTACAATGCTGGAGAAGGCATGTCTTCTCTTAGCACTCCACATCATCTAAAGAAGACACTATATACAAGTTACACAATGTATTCTCTTTTATTGTCATCTTTAGTAATTAATCAGAGTTAACTATTTTTAGTAAGAAAATGTTTTTCTAAGAGAAGACATGTGGTACAATGGAGAAAATAGATTTCTCTTATTTTAAAAAATCATCCCTTAGCTAAGGGAAGACAATCTTCTTTTTCTTATTTCTCTCACCTCTAGCTAACCAAAAATCTTACGTGACAACCATAAGAAAAGACTGACATGACCGTATTATACGTTCCCTTAGTCTCCACGTGAGGTAGATGATGACTGTTAGGTCCCATGTAAAAAGGAAGAAAGGAAAAAAAAGAAAAAAAAGGAACGTGAGGGAGATGGTCTCGTGGACTGCCCATGTTTATCCGGCTTGGCCCCTGTGTCTAGCACGCGTATGGAAGGACTTGGTCGGTCATCACAAGTATGTTGTGTTTTTTTTTCTTATTTCTTTTACATACAAAATAGAATATGACTTTATGCCATGACAATTCATTTACAAAAATTCAGAAAAGAACTGGCGAATAAAAAACAAATATACGGAGCCTAGAAAAATATATTCTGAGCCCAAACATAATTTATTTTATTTTATTTTTGAAGAACTAATATGATATTATAAACTCTATATCATGGCTATATTGGAATGTCCAAAATACTTCCAAATTATTTAAACTCCAAATGCACAAGAAAGTTTCACAGAAAATTTCCAAGTCAATATTATGAAGATGACATTTTATCTTTTGTCGGTTCATTTTCTTTAAATTGGAAATTGTCTAAAACTTTTCAATAATACGTAAACAAAAAATTCAAATAATACCAATCAAAATAATTTTCAACATGTCTCTTATATTTGGAAATGTCATATTATTCCGCTCGTGAATAACGAAACATGTGTTTGGAAAATATTTGTGTATTCCAAAGGTCAAAAATGAATACCGATAAAATGCAACACAGTACTTTATTAATCCACTCATATAGAAACCTTCAAAACTCAATGACAAAAAAACAAATTCAAAGTAGTCCGCAAATGTTTCTTATCATTTAAAATTTTCAACAAGGCTACACAATTCAGTCAAATTATTTTATTTATTACAACGTTCCAAAACTAGGAAATTTTTGGGATGTTACAGAGGGTGATTCCCACAAGGGAGTGTGGAGAGGTTCTGATCTCTCCGCCGAAGATTTGCAAGAACTCATTGCCGAGGGGTATCTTCCCGCGGTGGAGGGCTTTGTCTGGCAGCCGGCGCTAGCCGGCGAGGTGACTCCTTCTCCCTAAACCGGAGAGAAGGTATACCTCAAAGCTCAGCTGGTACGTGGCATAAGCCTGCCAGTCTCCCACTTCTTCCTAGACATCCTTTGTTACTTCCATGTACTGCCCCACAATCTCTCTCCCAACAACATCCTCATACTTAGCAACTTCATAGCTATGTGCGAAGGATACCTAGGAATCGAACCTAGGTTAGATCTGTTTGTCTATTTCTTTACCATCAAGAGAGAGTCTGTAGAATACAAGGATGAGCTGCGGATCTGTGAAACTATTAGCTTTAAGATCCGACCTAGCCGGCGCTTCCCCGACATTGTGGGCCATGAGTCTTGCAAGAACTGGCAGCGCACATATTTTTATGGCCCACACATTCCTCTGCCCAACCGCCAAGAGACGTATCCAAACTTTGTCGATGGGGCTGCCACCGAAGCTCCCACCTGGAGGTCCCAAGCCTCCCTCCCATCCGACAAAGAAGCCAACCGCGCCACAAGGCAGATCGAATGGCTCATTAGACGGAGGTCTAACCGGCTTGGACCTAGCCATGTGCTAGTTCACTAGGCGGATCCAACCTCTGCAGTACCGCGTCGAGCTGATGTGCATGTACTCCAAGGATAGAAAATATCCCATGCGAATCTCGCGGGACAACTTCTCCAACGACTCCATGAAGCTCCGGCTTAAGGACATAGTCAAGGTGAAAGACAGGAAGCATGGCTTCAAGATCACCTATGGCATGTTCGAATGCGGCAAGTGCCCAGAGTTAGCTTATGTTTCCTTTGTTGCTTGTTATATATACTCTAAGGTTTTTCCTTCTTGAAGTCACCAATCTAACACTCCTTTGTCCTACAGCTGGCGACCTTGGCGGCAGACCAGATGGCCTCCCAGGTCTATGATCCCAAGCTGAAGGATATCCAAGTGGTGTCTGAGGACGATGCCTCCAAGGATCATCTAGCTCTGACAGCGCAAAAGCGGAAGAGCTCCACCTCTGACGCTGCTACCGATGGCAAGAAGAAGAAATCGGTGAGTGGAGTCTCCAAGAAATCCACTGCCGCCTTAGAGGCAGAGAAGAAGAAGTCCACCAGCATCCCCTTAACCAAGGCGCCTACTATAGTGTAAGTGTTCTCATTCTCTGACTTTAGTTTGTATTGCACCCATCCAATTCCTGTACTTATACTGAGTACGTTTTAGAAAGAATTTCGGTGTTGGCCTGAAGCAATCCTCCAAAGATGTTGGGGGTCCAGAAATATTCGTGATATGTTTAAGTCGTCCCCTACTGCTGCTCCCCCTACTCCGGATGTCAAGCCTGTAACATGCCCCACTAAGCCTTTGTCGCCCGCTATTCATGAGACCTCCGCCAAGGAGACATATATCAATCCAACAACTGATGTCTCGGGCTCTGCCGGCATGGACATTATTTCTAGTTCCCAGGCTACATAAGAGAGTACCTCTTCAAAAATGATTGAAGCTCCAGCTAAGGATGCCATCGAGAAAGGGAAACAAGAAATGGAGGGAGTAGAGACGGTCAAAGCAACGGAAAAGGCGGGAGCCTCTGATCCATCGACTGTCATAGTCACACAGCAGGCGGCCAGGGCGTCATCCATGCCTCCGGCTTCGACAACTCCTCTGCCTTTGACTCCTCTGACTCTGTGCTTGGACGATCTCATCAAATAGGCAAATGTTATATTAACAATGCCCGGACCTTCCACAATTCATATGCTCATTTGGCCAAAAATCTGAAGGTTATTGCCATTGTAAGTTTCTGAACTTCACTTCTTTTACTTTGTAATATATCCCACTATAGCCCTCGAGCTCTTAGGAAGAAAACCATTTTCTTTTGTCCTGAGTGCTCCAGAGAACTAAGTGTAAACCTTGTTAGTGTAGCCCTAGAGTATCTAGTTTAGAATGAAAAATTCTGACTAAACACTCTAAGAGAGAAAACCTATTGATTAAAATCTGATATTGTAGCCCCCGAGCGTTTAGTTGAAACTGACTTGTTCCGACTAGATGCTCTAGAGAAACTAAGCATTCTATCTTCTTTGCATAATGAGAATAGCTGTATAAAGGCCGCCAATGAGAAATTTGACAAGCTTCAGAAGGATCTCGATCTTGAAAAGGGTAAAACAGCCTTCCTGAAGGAACATATCAAAAATTGCCAGAGTCTGTTTTCTTTTAACAGCTCACTACTTTCCTCATGGTTCCATTTCTGCCAACTTCTCATAATGCTTTCCATTTTGCGTCTTATAGAGGCCATTGCCAAAGCCAAGAGCATCGTCGAGCAATCCAAGCATATCTAGGAGCTTGTTGGGGGGATACCCCGGGTAGGGTAATACCGGGGTATAAGGGCCGAGTTAGCTGGGGTACGACACGGTCAAAGAAAGTGCTGACCGGGTCACCTCAAGGCAGGCCGAATCACGGTGTGACCCGGCCCATGGATCATCTCCTTGACTATGGTCCGGCCGGCATAAGATATATGTCGGCCATGTCTAGCTGTTTTGCAGGTGACTTGGTAAGCCAGATTAGCTATATGCTAGCCGGATTATCTTGGCTTCCAAGAGAAGGAATCCCCCCGCTGGTCAAAAGGTGGCTTTATTAGCTGTAGCATGAGCGAAGTAAAGTAAAAGAAGAGGACCAGCGGGTCAGGGGCGACCAAGGTGACGTGGGCAAAGCCGGATGATGTAGCCCATGTCTGGTGACGCCAAAAGACAAGAATTATGCTAGGGGTTACGTCCAAAGCCTGGCCGAGCCGTTAAATAGAATAAAGAAGCATCTGCTTTAGGCGAGGAGCATATTCTACGAATATGCTGCCACCTGTGCCCTAGAATTGTAACCCGAGCTCCCCTATATAAGGAGCACCGGGGACTCCATAGAAGGGGATTGATCATTCTATCTGTCTAAGGTAGAACTCTAGGGCTAGTTGGTAGGAAGTAAGAGACATCGTCTCCTTCTTGCTAAGAGCCTCAAGAACGCTTGTAAACACCATTGATAGAGATAATACAAGAATTTCCGTGCGTGGAATCACCATGTTCTCCCTTCCTGGATTCCCCTAGCGCTCATTGGCCCCATCTTTAGCCAATACATGGCATCTGCCGTGCCACTACCACGACAGTTGGTGCCCACCGTGGGGCTAGTGGTGCTAGCAGGGGTGAAAATTTAGACAGGAAACTTCTCCAACATCGGGGAGCGTGTTGTCTCAGGCTTGGTTCAGCACTTTGGAGCGCTAGACTACGCAGCGAAAACTGCAGGAAGCTTCAGCAGGAACCCTCCACCGTGCAACGACGGCTTCATCAAGCTTGGCACGCACAAGATCTACGTCGACGTGGACGAATCCTGCGTTCATCCACAGCACATCGTCGAGGGAGGTGAGCCACCTCTCAGCGCAGCTCGTGGAGTGCATATCACTCACCCCACTAGCAGCGTTGAGGTCCTGATGACCGCGCCTGATGTGGAACCGAGCAAGGGTCCGGCGCCAGAGCCAGAGGTAACACCAAAGCAGACTAGGTCTAGGTTTCCTCCCCGAGAAAGGCCGGAGAATGTGCTCCAGCAAGCAATAGATAGCCTAGTGACGCCAATAGCACCTGTGGTAGATCCGGCTCAGGCACAACCTGAGTTAGAGGAGACTAGGCGGAAAATGTTAGCTGGGGCAAAGAAGGTAGCGGAGCTGCATCAGTCTTTGAACATCACCTTGACAGAATATGCTGAGGCAAACCGCATAGATGGAGTGAAAATCCGGGGCAGGAACCTGATCATTGAGATTGACAAGGAGTATGAGCCTAGGCCGGGTCAGACAGCCACGATAGTAACAGGAGGGCTAGTTCGATACAGTACCCCGGCAAAGAACCTCAGGGCAGCAAATGCGACTGCGTCAGAGTTAGAAGGTTTAACCGGAGAGGCCCGGCAAAGGCAGCAAGAGAGGGTAAACCACTTGTTGAGAGTTGCTTGCCAGAAAAATGAAGAAATAAACAAGGCAAACCTGGTGCAACCAGGAGCCTCACAGGTGGTACATTCGGCCAGAAATAACCCGGCGAGATCCAGAGGAGCCGCATCATCTCCAGGTCATAATCCCAGGAGAGAAAAGGTAGTGGACTCTGGAAGAAGAGACAAACAGATGGTTCCTTATGACCCGATAAGGGCTGGAAAAGGCAAAGCAGTGCAAGTTGATGAGGACCGGCATAGTACCAGCCGAGGTGTGGCCGCCCGAGCTAACCGTGACCAAGGTAATGCCGGTCAAAGAAATGGTGCCAGGGGCAATGCCGAACAGCGTGATCCCGTGGGAACGGGGCAAAATTTACCTCAGATGCAGCGATAACACGCACCTCAGCAAGAGGGGAGAGCGGGACAAGCAGCACAACAAAATGCTCGTCCAGATCAGGAAAGATATAATGATGGTTATTCGGCTATGGTCAATGACGGATACCCCAGACCGGATCACCACATAATGGGGTCAAGGCTGGGAAGCAGGAACTTGCAGCCAGATGATGCAAGGCTGAAACTGGATAGGATTTATAGGTCGAAACAGATTGAGATACAAGGTCCACCGGGTCCAGCATTCTTTGGGCCCCGGATCATGAATGAACCACCAGTGCCGAACTTTCAGCTGGCCAGAGGAACCCGAACTTATGATGGTAGTACCAGGCCAGAGGATTGGCTGATTGACTACGCCACAGCTGTCAAGATCGCAACAGGAAATTTGAGATGGGCGGTAATATATGTGCCACAGATGCTGGAATGACCAGCGCGTGTTTGGCTGAACAATTTGCCACCAGGGAGTGTCAACTGTTGGTTGGATTTCCAAGAGCTGTTCATTAGTAACTTCTCAAGCACGTACAAGAGACCCAATAGTCCACGACCCTTGCATTATGCCGGCAGAGACCGAATGAGCCAGATAGAGATTATATGACTCGGTGGTGCAATGCACGAAACTCGTGCGAGGGGGTAATTGAATCACAAGCTATTGCGTGGTTCGCTTAGGGAGGCAGATATGGAAGTATGCTGTGGCAGAGGTTATAGCGAGACATGCCAACTACCCTAGCAGAAATGATCCGGGTCACAGATTCGTATGCTTTGGGAGATCCAACGCAACCCCAGCTAATGTCGAGTGAGGCAAACGAGGAGTATTACGGCCGAGATGGCCCCGGATCGTCAAGGAGGAATGATTTTCGAGGAAAGAGAAGGGATGAGCGTCCGGATTACCGATATAACTCGCAACAGGTCGCAAGTGTAGACCGGGATCAACCCAATGTCAGAGCAAGCCAGCGCCAAAAAACTAGAGGACAAAATTGGCAGCAGAAAAATGAGGGGAAAAACCTTGGACCCCGGAGCAGAAAAAGCAATGGCAAGAACGAAAGGATAGGCCGAGGTATACATTTGAGTCCATGCTGGATCAACCTTGCAAGTTCCATATGCCAAGCCCGAATAGTCCGGCGAATCATACAACCCGGCAATGTGAATGGATGAGGAAATTAGAACAGGAAAGTTCAGGGAATGCTCAGGCACCTCGGAACGAAGCACCTAGAAATGAAGCACCTTGGCCACCGTTACTGACAGGGGGAATTGGATAGCAACTGATGCTGCCGCCACCTCCTCCGAGGTACGAAAATATGAAAAGAAGGGATGCGGTACATCAAGTGGGCAATAGACAGCAACAAGGTCAAGGTTACAACGAGAATGAGGGAAGGAATGAGTACATGGAACATCACCAAAGCTACTGTGTGTTCACCACTGAAGATAATGACCGGAAAAGCTTGTAGCGTCGGCATATGGAGGTGAGCACAGTAATGCCAGCAGTGGTGAGGTATATGCCCTAGGCGGATCAAGAGATTATATGGAGTGCAAAGGACCATCCAAAGATCATGCCAAGCCCAGGAACCTATGCCCTGGTCCTAGATCCGACGTTCATCGGGCCGAATCTCAATGTAAGGTTTTCCAAGGTATTGATTAACAATGGCAGCAGTATCAACATTATGTACAAGGATAGCATGCACAAGTTGGGAATAACACAGAACATGTTGCAAGAAACGAGGACCACCTTCCATGACATTGTACCATGTATTTCTTGTGAGCCAATTGGTAAGGTCTGGGTTGACGTGTTATTCGGCACAAGAGACAATTGTCGTACTGAGAACTTGTAATTCGAAGTGGTGAATCTGGAGAGCGCTTATCACGCGTTACTCGGCAGGCTAGCACTGAACAAATTCATGGCGACGAACCACATCAGTTACCTTAAGATGAATTTTCCCGGACCAAGGGGCGTGATAACTGTATCAGGGACTTCCGGCGTTCGATCGAGTGCGTCTCCGCTGGATCTAATTTAGCCGAGTCACTCGTGATAGCTCAAGAAAAAAAGGAAGATACTGGAAGTGGCGGCATTGGCTCAATCCGTGCAACAACATATGCCGGCCCTAACCAACCCGCATGTGAGTGTATCATTCCAAGCGACTAAGGACACGAAGAAAGTGCCAATCGATGATCAGTTCCCAAAGAGCACAGTGACCATTGGTGTCGGGTTAAGCAGCAAATAGGAAAGCGAGCTCATCAACTTCCTCCGTGAGAATCGGGATATCTTCGCCTGTTCTACTCAGGATCTGCAAGGTGTACTAAGGGAGTTGGCTGAGCACTCATTGAACGCGAGACCCAGGGCTAAGCCGGTGAAGCAACCACTCTGGTGTTTCGCCGAAGACAGAAGGAAAGTCATTGGAGATGAAATAGCTAGGCTCCTAGCGGCCAGATTTATCATGGAAGTACTCTATCCGGATTGGCTCTCTAATCCGGTGCTAGTGGAGAAAAAGAAAGATGATCCGAATGTAGCTGTGGTATGGCGCATGTTTATTGATTACACGAACCTGAATAAGGCGTGTCCCAAAGATCCATTTCCACTCCTTAGGATAGACCAAGTCATAGACTCAACGGTCGGATGTGAGCTACTGTCATTCATTGATGCGTATTCTGGTTTCCACCAGATACCCCTGAACCCGGATGATCAAATAAATACTATGTTTATTACCCTGTATGGGGCTTATTGCTATCGTAGTATGTCGTTTGGATTACGTGATGCAGGAGCAACGTACCAGCGATGCATGCAAAAATGCTTACATGATCAGATAGGTCGGAATGTACAAGTCTATGTGGATGATGTGGTAATAATAACCAAGGAAAGCAATATGCTCCTTGAAGATATCCGGCACACATTCGCGAACTTGAGAAGGTTCCGAATGAAGCTGAACCCGGAGAAATGTACCTTTGGCATACCCGCTGGAAAGTTACTCGGTTTTTTGTTGTCTAGCTGTGGCATTGAAGCTAGCCCGACAAAAATCTGGGCCATAGAAAGAATGGAACTGCCAAAATGCCTTAACGATGTGCAGAAGTACACTGGTTTCCTGACATCGTTAAGTCGATTCATGTGTCGGTTGGGAGAGAAGGCCTTACCCATCTACCAACTAATGAAAAAGGCAGACAAGTTCACATGGACGCCACAGGCAGATCTTGCATTTCGAGAGTTGAAAAAGATGTTGTCTACTTCGCCAATCCTAGCCGCACCACTATCTAACGAGCCAATGTTTCTCTACGTAGCCACGACCAACTGAGTCGTAAGTGCAGTAATCGTAGTGGAGCGTGAGGAGGAAGGAAAGTCCGTGCAAAGGCCGGTGTACTATCTGAGTGAGGTATTATCAGCCTTGAAGCAGAACTATCCTCACTATCAGAAGATGGCGTATGACGTATATATGTTGGCTAAGAACTAAAACACTATTTTTAGGAACACCCCATCAAGGTGATATGTGAGGCACCCATTTCGGAAATCATGAGTAACAAAGACGCAAGCGGCCGAATAGCAAAGTGGGCAATCGAGTTAGCTCCCTATGCACCGCAATTTGACAGAAGGGATGCAATCAAGTCACAAGCCATGGCGGATTTCTTTGTCGACTGGGCTGAAATGCAATACGAGCCACCCTTGCCGGACTCCAATTATTGGCAAATGCACTTCGATGGATCGAAACTGAAAGATGGGTTGGGCACCAGAGTAGTGCTTACCTCGCCCAAGAAGGATCAACTGAAATATGTCCTTCGAATCCACTTCAGTGCCTCGAATAATGTGGCGGAATACGAAGCATTGGTGCATGGTCTCAAAGTGGCGAAAGAAGTAGGGATACATCGGATACAATGCTTTGGAGATTCTGATTTGGTGGTGCAGCAAGTATCTGGAAATTGGGATGCATTGGATGCTAACATGGCCCTATACAGGTTCCATGTTCAAAAGATAAGTGGGTTTTTTGAGGGATGTGAGTTCCATCACATACCCCGGATTGAAAACGAGGCGGCGGATACACTATCCAAGTTAGGCTCGTCTCGGCAGCCAATCCCACCAAATGTTGCCTTGGAGCACCTGAGAAAACCATCTATCATGCCCTCACCCGAATCAGATTCCATTTACATCCCGACGCTCTCCGGATCAGGAGCTGCACCTATGGAGATAGAGTGGGGAAGCACCCCAAACCCAGGGACTGCTTCAGCAGACGCGGGGACTGCCTCAGCAAACCCGGGGATTGTTCAGTCTGATCCGGGAGGAGTTATGTCGGTGGATGCAATGGAAGTCGATGATGAACCATTTCCCGTGCGGACTGTACCAACTTGGGCCAAGCCAATTTTTGATTTCCTGAAAGAGGGAATCTTTCTAGATGACGAAATAAGCTCAAGGCAGATCCAGAGAAGGGCAAAGGCCTATACAATTATCAATGCCGAACTGTACAAAAGAAGTGTGACAGCAGTACTGTAGCGGTGTGTTAATCCGGAGGAAGGACTTGACATACTCCGGGATATTCACCAAGGGGAATGTGGCCACCATGCCTCCTCAAGGGCCTTAGTAGCAAAAGCTTTCCGGCATGGATTTTATTGGCCCAGTGCTTTGGAGAAGGCAGAGGACTTGGTGACAAAATGCAATGGTTGTCAAAGATACGCCACAAAAACTCACCTACCAATGTCGGAGCTAAAAACTATCCCCATTACGTGGCCATTTGTTGTATGGTGCCTAGATATGGTAGGACCATTTAAGCCGGCCAAAGGAGGGATTACCCATATTCTGGTCATGGTGGACAAGTTCACCAAATGGATTGAAGTAAAACCAATTCGGAAATGTGATGAGGCAACATCAGTAAGATTCCTCAAGGATATAATCCTAAGGTACGGCTATCCCCATAGCATCATAACTGATAATGGAACAAATTTTGCTGAAGGAGCGTTTGCGAGATTTTGCCAAGAAAAGAAGATCCGGTTAGATGTCGCCTCAGTCGCCCACCCCACATCGAACGGGCAAGTAGAAAGATCCAACGGACTGGTATTGTCTGGGATAAAACCCCGTCTCATAGAGCCGCTGCAAAGATCAGCGAGGTGCTGGATAGAAGAACTACTAGCGGTACTGTGGAGTTTAAGAACAACTCCGAATCGATCAACATGCTATACGCCATTCTTTCTGGTATATTGGGCAGAAGCTGTATTACCAGCTGACAAAGAGCACGATTCGCCAAGAGTCACCCAATACATAGAAGCCGAAGTGCGCGAAGCCCGGCAAAATGATGTTGATCTGCTGGAAGAAGCGAGAAAACTGACCTTGTCCAGATCTTCCATATATCAGCAAAATCTCCGATGCTATCATAGCCAGAAAGTAAACCCCCGAGTTTTCCAGGAAGGGGATTTGGTACTGCGGCTAATACAGCGCACTGCTGGCATGCATAAGTTATCCCCTCCATGGGAAGGACCTTTCATTGTGAGCAAAGCCTTACGCAATGATTCCTACTATCTTATTGATGCACAACCTCAGGAAAAGAACAAGGCGGACAGGTCCGGAGAGGAATCCAAACGACCGTGGAAAGTAGCACTGCTTCATCCTTTCTACACCTAAGAGGTGAATGTATCCGAGCTACTCATACGTTGGTATTTATGTCGACGATGAGCTTATCAATAAAAACTTTGCCACCCTGATACATTACAAATGTATCTATAATTTTTGATGTTCCATGCTTGGTTTTATCCACTTTCTTGTGTTTTGTTCCAACTTTGGAGTACTTTTCATATGATTTCTTGGACTAACCTATTAACAAGAGCCACAGTGCCCGCTACCTGTTTTCTGCTGTTTTCGTTCCAGGAAAGTCAGAAAATGAATATTCTCGGAATTGGACGGGACAAAAGCCAAAGTGCCTATTTTTTCGGAAGTGATCAAGTGCTAGAATACGAGACGGAGAAGGGCCAGGGAGCCACCACACCACCTGGCTGCGTGGCTAGGCCTGGCCCACGCCAGGGGGTGGTGTGGCCGCTCCCGGCACCCCCTCGGTCTCTCTTTCCGCCTATATATTACCCTCGGGATGAAAACCCTAAGTACCCAATCAAAAATCCACGAAAGAGTCTGTAGCCACAGTCATCTCCATCCCTAGATCGGGAGGGATCTGAAGCTCTTCCCAGCACCCTGCCGGAGAGGGGAATTCACCCTGGAGGCCTTCTTCATCACCATGCAAGCCTCCGGTGTGATGCGTGAGTAGTTCATCCTTCGACTACGGATCCATGTAGTAGCTAGATGGCTGGTTTCTCCTCCTTTGTGCTTTCATGTTTAGATCTTGTGAGCTTCGTTCATGATCAAGGTCATCCATTTGTAATTCATACATGTTGTGTTTGCGGGGATCTGATGGATATTGAGATGCTATTTCAGATTGATTATTGATTCTATCATGTCTTTGTTATTTGAGATCTTGCATGCTTTCCGTTGTTAGTAGCTATCTTGGCCAAGTAGATGCTAGCAACTCCAAGAGTTAGTATTTATGCTCTATAGTGGGTTCATGCCTCTGGTAATCTGGGGAAGTGACAGAAATCTCTAAGGTACTAGATGTGATGTTGCTACTAGGGATAAAACAACAATCCTTTGTTCATAGAACAATCGTATTGTTTACTTTACACGCAGTTCGTAAAGCAATAATCTGTTGCTTGCAACTTAATACTAGAGGGGTTTCAGATGATAAGCTGAAGGTGGATTATTAGTCATAGATGCAGTTGGGTGGCGGTCTATGTATTATGTTGTAATGCCCAATCAAGTCTCGGAGGAGTCAAGATGATTAGTATATGCATGTATTGCTTTCTCGGTGTTTGTCAATTGCCCCGCTGTAATTTGTTCACCCAGCATGTTATCTATCTAAGGAGAGCCACCTCTAGTGAACTATGAATCCCGGTCCTTTTCTTTACATACAATCTATAAAATGTTTCTTCTTTGTGTTTACTTTCTGCAAACTTTTACTTCTTTCCATTTGATACGTTTAATCCTTTGTTTTCCGCAAAACACGGTGAGATTGACAACCTCATCGCAAGTTGGGGACAAAGTTCTGTGGTTGTGTTGTGCAGGTCTCCACGTTGCTACTAGCACCGGTAGTGCGCCCTGCCAAAGCTTAGCTAGGAACACCTTTGGGGTGTTTCCTTGCTCCTACTGGTTCGATTAAACCTTGGTTTCATAACTTAGGGAAAACTTACTGTTGTGCTCATCATACCTTCCTCTTGGGGTTCCCAACGAGCTCTACGTCGAAAGTCGAGCGCATCACACCCCGAGCAGAGACTCGGGGACTGCTATAATACTTGTTTCTTGTTTTCATATTTTTATGTCGGCTAGGTTAAGTCGCTTATACCTTAGTTAGATTAGTAATGTGTAAGCACCAAGAACCTAACTCTTTGACTTTGCTGTTGTCCAACACAAATTGGCTTCATGGCAAGCAAGAGAACAAGTGTGGAATGGCAAGGCACATGAAAAACGAAGGGAAAGAACTTAAGCGGGCCAACATTGGTTCTTTGACTAACCCTTAGTTTGTTTTGATCACTAAAATGCCGGATCATTTTGAGCTAATCTCAAGGTTTCAAGTATTGTTAAGTCAATTTTTTGAACCTCGGACTCGTAAGTCGAAAAACCAAATCAAGGTAGACGCGAGCCGAGTCAAAAATTGTGGGAACAAGAAAATGAAACTCGAGGACTTCGCCCACGATAATCCAGCAATAAAACTTAGTGCAGAATATAAAATTGTAGCACAACCAAACCAAAGTATTTAATACATCTACGCCCAACATTTCGAGGAACTGATAAATGTGACCGGTGTTTTTAAGGACCAGGAGCAGTAGACGAATCATCCGTTGATGAAGGAGGTACTTCAGGGTGTGGGGGAGGGGCGCTAGCATCGGTTTCATCCTCCGGGTTAACCTCCGGATCTTCGACCTCATCGCCCAGTTCAGAGCCCTCACTTTTGCTCCCTTCTTCCTCATCTCCAGAGATAACTTCTTCATCAACAGCATCGAGATAACTCGGCCCCTCATTCCAAGCATGGCAGAAGGAGTACTAGATAAGCTTGTTGGCACAGGCTTTGCGGCACGCGACCCACTCCGGATCCTCGCATCACTTAGACCTGGTGCGCATACGAGTGAGCAATGCCAGATCAATTCCTTCGTACCATGAGAGAGCAAATTTCAGAGCAATGTCGGCCCCAACCCGTGCGGCAGATTTGCGCCACAGATGCAGCTGCGTGTGGCACTCCATTAACTTGTCTATGAAAGCCGAGCCTTTGTTGGGAATGGGTTCACTAGGACAAATGCAACTGAACATCTGTGTTGCCGCTGGGATAATATCTGCGCCGTGGTTCTTCACTACCTCAAGGCGAGCGGTGAGACTCGCCAGGAGATCCTCCGTGGTATACAGGATTGGTTCGGCACCAGGGGCAGCAAGGATACCACGCTGTTCATGGGACTGGCATACGACATAGGCAGCGAGAGTATCGCTCTCTAGAAATTTGCCTAAGAATGAGAAGAAAAATAGTGAGCAAAAGGACCAAATCCAGAGGAAAGAAAATCAGGGAAGGGAAGAAACTCACGCGAGATATGGAAGAGGAGTCCCTGAAGCTCGGAATCAACGGCACTATGGGCCTGGAGTTTCTCGTATTTGGTGGTCACCGACGTAATCTTGACGTCGACTTCCTCTAATAGGCTCTTATCCTTGGAGATTTGCATGGTCAGACGCTCTTTCTCCTCGGCAAACTCCTGGTCAGCCTTCTCAAACTCGGACTGATGGAAGCTCTTAAGCCTCTGAATTTAGGCATTCAGCCGAGTGATCTTCGAGTCCTGCTGTTGGAGCCGAGCTATCTCTGCATCTTTCTTTTTCAGCTCAGCCTCATGCTCCCCTGCTTGTTCGAGGAAACGAGTCATCATTTTAGGCATGGTGACGCTATCCTCGAGAGCAACTGCAACAGAATAATGATCCGGAGGACCCAAAGTATAAGTGTCCACCGGATAAAGGAAGGAAAATACACCGATCGTGTGGAGCAGATAAACTTACCTTTGATTTCAGCAAGGTTCTTCCGCATGACTATGTTTTCAGCTTCCACCTCGGCTGCATGATTCAGACAGCAAATTCATATGGATCCTAAGAAGTTCGAATAAATACGGAAGATGAAGAATGGAAAATTACCCCCCTTCTGGTACTCCACCAGGACTTTACCATAACACGCACGAATGTCTTTATAGGAGTCCAGCAGGCGCTGGAACTTAGCGGATCGGCGGTTAGTGATAATCTGAAATAAGCAAGGCAATAGCAAAGTTCAAAGGTAGAAATATTCGAAGTCTACAAGATCCGGGCCAAGTGGAACTTAACCCGGCTCTAGGTGTGTGGATATTCGAATTATACAAGATCCCGGCTAAGTGGAACTTAACCCGGCTCTAGGTGTGTGGATATTCGAAGTGCATAAGATACGGGCCAAGGGAACTAGACCCGGCTCTAACTATACTAAAATTTGATGTCATTTTGAACAAAAGCTAGGTTCTATGAGAAGCATCCAACCGAATAACAAGTTATTCCCTCGGAGGCTCGGGGACTAGGGGCTATATCTACAAGTGCTCAGTTATGTAAAACATCAACAACAGGGAAAAAGAATTACCTCCATCATCCGGCCAGCTAAGGAGATAGCCTTGGTAGTGGAGTTCATCTAGGCGCTGAACTCGGCTGGGGCGAACTTCTCTGGAAGATCGTCTTAAGGGTCGACAAATTCTGCATTGTTCTAGTTCTGCACATACTCAAGGAGTAGTGGACTGTAGCTTTCGCCGCTCAAAGAATAGCTCGCCACAAGACCCTTCACGTGGGCCTCTCGCCTAGCGGATTGAGCTGCAGCGGGGCTGGTATGCAAAAGCAGTTGTTGGCTGCCCTTTGACACGGAAGCGGTAGACCTAGAAGAAGTTCTTTTTGTTGACCTGGAAGGTGGAGGAACTGTTTGAAAAATATCTACCATGGAAGGGGTAGACCCGGAGGGAGCCAATGGGGCTTTTCTCTTGGGAGGCTTGGAGGTTTTTGCTGCTGTTGGTACTGATGCTGGTGCTGCTGGTACTGCTGGTGCTGGTGCTGATACTGTTGGTGCTGCTGGTGTTGCTGGTGCTGGTGTTGGTGCTACTGATACTGGGGACACTGGAACAAAAGGGCTTGCTGGGGGCGGCGCTGATGAAACTGGCACCTCAAGATCTGGCGTGGAGGCCGAGGAACCGGGGAGATCCAGCATCGCCATATCCAGAGGCGCCCCACTACCCCCCGCGCCGACATTGCCCTCCTCTTGGCGAGGTGGGCTCTAGTCAGGCATAGCCGCGGAGCCCTCTTGAATAGGGTTGAGCGGGCGATAATCGTCGTTGTAGGGGAGAGGGACTGCTCCAGAGTGGGGATGCAATGCTGGAGCCGCTCTGAGGGATATCCCTAGGAGCTCTGAGAAAAAGAAAAAGCACCAAGTCAAAAAGAGAGAATCAATAAGAAACAAAGGCAAGCAAAGGAAAAATCCCAAGTAGCAGTATTAAAGGACTTACTCCTTCGTGGTAGGAGGAGCCCGAGGTTTGGGCGCCCTCCGAACCGTGCTCTTGGCTGCCGGCTTGGACGAGGGTTTCACCTCGGATTTCTTCTGCCTCTTCTTGGGCGGTGGCGCCTCCGAAGCTGCGGCCGAGGTAGCCACACGTTTCTAGGAAGGAGCAGGGGCCGGGCCACTAGTGGCAAGGGGAGGAACCTCGTGGACCTGATTGTCCGGGTTAGCTGAACATTTGAACAAGGCCAGATGCGCGTAAGAGATGGGAACCAGATCAAATACCTTCAGGACCTCAACGTCCGAGTCATCATCGCCTGGCCAATCCCTCAGAGAAGAGGCCTTACCAGTGCTGTGTTTGACGATGTTCGGGGTAGGCAGGAAGGCCTCCGAATCAGGCTCCTCCTTGTTCTCCTCGGTGTGGTCCGGTAACCACTTGCTCGCTAGTACCTCGCCATCCTCCAGTGGCTGATGGAGGAATCTCTGAGAACAAGGCAACAATTGACAAGTTACAAAAGTGAATCGACATAAAGAGAAGATTTGGAAAACAAGAACAGGAAATTTCACCGTTGGAGGAGGGTTGACCCGGGTGAAGGGCTCAAGTCCCCACTCCCAATCCTCGGAGAACTCCTTCTCCACATTGAAAATGGACTTAACCCGGCGGTAAACCGCCAAGTTATCCAGCTCGATGGAAGAAGTCCGATGAGGGTCGAGAGGGCCACTCAAATAGCAGATCTTGTGGCCTCGCTTCTAGAGGGGGAGACCCGGCTGCGGAGAAAGGTAATCATAATATCCTACCCCCGGAGATGCTCCTTGAGCAGCTCCTTGATCCGGCGCTCCACTTGATTCGCCAGGGCTGTGGGCCGCTTTGCAATGCTCTCCCAACGCGAGGTGTCAGGAGGGCCAAGTTTGAAGGGGAGCAGCTGGATCAGGTCCTCCTTGGTGGTGTTCCGGACATAAAAGAAAGTCCAGGCCTAGCCCTTGCAGGACTCAAGTCCCGTAATCCGAGGGAACCCGGAGTTCTTCTGGGGAGAAATGGAGGCAGCGTCGCACTGAGTCAAGTGTTTGTCCTCCGGAGCACGCTACTTGTCCAGAACTACGTTCCTTCGGAGACCAAAGAACTTGATCCAAAGTTCTTTGGTTGTCCAGAGGCTGATGTACCCCTCAATGCCAGAAGCAAAGGAGAACAGAGAGGTAATGGCGTTTACGGGGAGGTGATGCGGTTGCAACTTATATGTAAAAATGTAATCAAAGAAAAAATCAGAAGTGGGAAGGCCGAAGCCGCGCTGGAAATGCGAAAGAAAGACAACAAACTCCCTAGATTTGGGGGAAGGAGTGACTTCACCGGAGGCGAGGCGGCAGGCGACGCCGGCGGGGATGCGTCGCGTGGCACGGAGCCAATCCAGGTCGTCCTCGCAGACGATGGAGCCGTCTCAGTAGTCGCGTTTGCGGCCCTCTGCTCCCTCCTCCTGCGCCACCACCGCTGCCTCCGCCTCAGTCATGGTGGATTCGAGGTCATCGAGGGAGTAATCGGAGTAGAGGTAGCCGAAAGAAGGAAAACGGGAAGCACAAGGCCCCATGAAGGAAACCTTGAGTGAGAACGACGGCGTAGGTGCAAGGGGCTACCTGAGCGCGGTCGCAACGACGCTCGTGTGACAGAAAACTGGCGGCGGCGGTGAGGTTGTTATGAAAGAGAGAAGCTGGGAAGTGATACGTCCATTTTGCATCACTATTCTATGTCATAATTCACTATTATTAATTGATATATTTCGTATTGAGAGGTGATACTTATGTTATTTCATCTGTTTTTGCATGGTTGATGACTTTTGGAGCATGGACTACTGCAGTTAGGATTCTGATGGAAAAGGTGCTGTTTGGAGGCAAAATTCGCGAAGATCAGGAAATCTGGAAAAATATACGGAAAATCCAGTTTTTCCAGAAGACGAAGGAAGCCAGAAGGGGGGCTAGAGATGGGCAATAGGGGGCCC
This sequence comes from Avena eriantha, assembly GCA_910589775.1. NCBI lineage: Eukaryota > Viridiplantae > Streptophyta > Magnoliopsida > Poales > Poaceae > Avena > Avena eriantha. The sequence continues at coordinate 195,313,496 of OU342740.1, read as the reverse complement.
ACACCACCCCATGGCGCGGGCAGGCCTAGGCCGCGCCAGGGAGTGGTGTGGCCACCCTGGCCCACTCCAGGCTCTCCCCTCTGGCGTATATTATCCTCCCGAAACCCTAAGACTCGGTGGAGTGACCACAGAAAGATTCCGCCGCCTCTGCGGGGCGGAAAACACCGAGGGAGAAAGATCTCTCCGGCAGACAGATTTATGCCGGGGGAATTCCTTCCCGGAGAGGGGAGATCGTCGCCATCAACACCACCATCAAGCTGGACTTCATCGGGATCATCATCATCACCACCATCATCACCATCAGCACCCTCATCACCATCTCCATATTGTTGTAACGATTGGGTTGAATCTTGCATAGTTCATAGCGGAAACTTTCCCGGTGTTGATTACTCTTTGTAGTTGATGCTACTGAGTGAACCATTGAATTATTGTTTATGTTCAGATTGTTATACATCATTATTCCATCTCTGATCATGATCCATATGATGTCTTGTGAGTAGTTCGTTTTGTTCTTGAGGACATGGGAGAATTCATGTTGTTAGTAGTGGAGTTGTGTTGAGAAAGATTCAATAGTTTGATATTTAAGTTGTGGTGTACTTCTTCTAGTGGTGTCATGTGAACGTCGACTACATGACACTTCACCTATATGGGCCTAGGGGAATGCGTTGTGTATTTGGCTACTCATCGTAGGGGTTGCCGGAGTGACAGAAACCTAAACCCCCGTTAGGAAACCATTGCACAAGGGACGTAAGGGTCTTAGAGTTTAAAGTTGTGGTTAGGTTTCTACCTTAATTACTTTCTTGTACTTACGGATGTTTGCAAGGGGTATAATCACAAGTATGTATTAGTCCTAGGAAGGTTGGTACATTAGCACAGGTCCACCCACACAACACTTAGCAAGCTAAAGAAGATTAATCAACTTTATGAAGAGAAAGCACTTGACAGGCTTCCCGTGTGTCCTCAAGAACATTTGGTCATCTTAAGTAATACACCCGGCTTGTCCTTTGCTGCATAAAGGATTGGGACACTTGCTGCTTTTACTCCTACTGTCTTTTATTTACTCGTACTTTGTTTACTTGCTTTATCAAAAACCCCTAAAAATCCGTTTGCTATGATTTTGTAGAGAATTCCTGATCCATACCACTAGCCAGCACCTTCTGCTCCTCGTTGGGTTCGACACTCTTACTTATCAAAAATACTGCGATACACCCCCTATACTTGTGGGTCATCAGGAAGTGCAGAGGAAATGGGGAAACTTCCCCTGAAAATGCCCCACGCCTCGTACTTAACCACGCAGCACGCGCGTCGTGGGATCCTTTGCGGGTGACACGATGCGTGCAACGGGTGTGTACGCAGCTAGAACAGCCAATCGGAGCAAGGCCACAGGAAGGGCTACAGGAGCAAATGGTCTCACGATGTGATGTATTGTTACAGTTAACGAGGCACTGCAGTGAAGGGATGTTTACAACAGTTATTCGTGACATTGCAACAGTAACCGACGCATTAAATGCACGAGGCCCTTAAAATGAGGCAAAATGATGATTACCCTCCACGTAGGATGTGGGGAAGCATACAAGAGAAGGAAAAGTAACTCGGATAAGCGAGCAAGAGACCTGGCCAGCGAGGAATGACTCAGAATGAGCTAAAGGATTGCAAGATGAGAAACTCCGGATTACGAGGTAACTCGGCCTAAGAAGTAAGAAGATCCGGATATGGGAACCTACTGTGGCCTTAACAACTAAAAGTTGCTAAGACCGCACCAGCTTCGGGGACTAATTTTGGGGGGATACCGCCGGGTAGGGTAACACCGGGGTATAAGGGCCGAATTAGCCGGGGTACATCACGGTAAAAGCAAGTGCTGACCAGGTCACCTCAAGGCAGGCCGAATCACGGTGTGACCCGGCCCATGAAGCATCTCCTTGACTATGGTCCGACCGACATAAGATATATGCCGGCCATGTCTATTTGTTATGCAGGTGACTTGGTAAGCCGGATTAGCTATATGCTAGCCGGATTATCTTGGCTTCCAAGCGAAGGAATCCCCCCGCTGGTCAAAAGGTGGCTTTATTAGCTGTAGCATGAGCAAAGTAAAGTAAAAGAAGAGGACCAGCGGGTCAGGGGCGACCAAGGTGTCGTGGGCAAAGCCGGATGACATAGCCCGTGTCTGGTGACGCCAAAAGACAAGGATTACGCTAGGGGTTACGTTCAAAGCCCAACCGAGCCGTTAAAGAGAATAAAAAAGCATCTGCTTTAGGCGAGGAGCATATTCTACGAATATGCTGCCACCTGTTCCCTAGAATTGTAACCTGGTCTCCCCTATATAAGGAGCACCAGGGCCTCCATAGAAGGGGATGGATCATTCTCTCTATCTAAGGTAGAACTCTAGGGATAGTTGGTAGGAAGTAAGAGACATCGTCTCCTTCTTGCTGAGATCCTCAAGAGCGCTTGTAAACACCATTGATAGAGATAATACAAGAACTTCCGTGTGTGGAATCACCACATTCTCCCTCCCTAGATTCCCCTAGCGCTCATTGGCCCCATCTTTAGTCTATCCATGGCATTTGCCATGCCACCACCACGACAGAGCTTGACGATGAAAATAAAATTTTGAAGAAAGACCTGGCTGAAGCTATCAAGGGCCATGAGCAGGCAATGAACATGCTGCAAGAGTCTACTGACACCGAGATGCAGCGCATGAAGGATGAAATTGCGCAGCTCAAGGAACAAAATCAAGCCACGAAAGAGTAGAATGAGAAAAACCTTGAGGTGTACAAGAAAGTTCAGAAGGAGCAGGACATCTTGGAGGAGACTTGCAAGCAAGCTGAGACGAGCATCTTCAGTAACTTTCCTCCGACTTTGTCAATTTCAATAAGATGGATACTTGTATTGTTGTACTCATGATCTTTGTCTCTAACGAAAATAGGGCCCCATTGGTTTATCCAACATGGGTGAAGGTGCTCTAGATCAAAAAGAATGCACGATTCTTGCCAGTGACTTCATCAACACTGCCATCGTCCAGGCCAAGGAGATAGCATAGCCCCTGGGTATCAATATCAAGGCGGCAGAATCAGCGGCCAAGTATTCGGAAATCCTACGCTGAGCCCTTGAGAAAGTCAAGGACTGGAAAGCCTCTTGCGTCCGGGTTGGTGCAAGGATGACATTATCCTTGGTCAAGGCGCACTACGACAATGCCGACATTGATCTGGTAACCTCCGGCATGCCAAAGTTTGATGAGGAAGGAAAGGAGATCGATAGTGATGCTATTTGGAACTCCCTCGCCAGCTACGACACCAAGGTTGCCAAGGTGGTCAAGGCGGACGTCTATGTGCCTGCTGAGGAGATGGAAGATGACCTGGCATCTTCTGAGTATAGCCCTAGCCCCTCCGAATTTGATGAACTCTCTAGGCCTGGCTCTCCTGTTGCTGATGATGCAGCCACAAAGTCTCCTGCAGCAGAGCCATAAAAACATTGTTTGTATTAAATGTATTTCTGCAATGTGTATGCCAAAAAAAACTTGTGTGTTTGTAAGGAGGAAAAACTTGTACTCAATTTTCTTGCTACTTATCTATTTCCAACATGTATATATTTTTTAAGCAAGTGTTGGCCTATCCATTATTCTGGTTCATATGCTAGACCTTTCGTGAGACAGAAGACTCATAGCAGGGAACTGTGCTCACAGGCGATGATGCTTAATAGCACCGTCAAGAACCTAAGAGCAAAATCGCCATCTTTGAGTGCCGAGAAGTCGCTACTCCAGAATCCACATAAAAACTTCAGAAAACATGTAGACGAGAAAACTTAAGCTAACGCTTGTAGGCGGAATTTTCATAAGTGCAAATGCAAACTTGCGCATAAAGGGTTTATATGATCAAAAATGAATAATTAAAGGAGGTAAACGACTCAGAAATCATGAGGGAACCAACTGCTTTATTTCATCGATCATATAAGAAACTTATTACATAATATAAAATATGCTAAGTGTAAAAGGGATGTAGCGGTGCTATGTTCCATGGCCGATCTTTCTTCGGGTAATCATCATCGGAGTCACGTTGCTTGCACTTGTGATTTTTTGGCCTATATTTCAACTCGCGAATATCGACGAGGTAATAGGAACCATTGAGCAATGCTTTGCTTATGACGAATGGTCCTTCCCAAGGTGGGGATAGTTTGTGTGATTTCTCCTGCTTGAGTCTAAGCACCAGATCCCCCTCTTTAAACGACCGATGCCTAACACGGCGACTATGGTAGCCACGTAGCTTCTACTGATAGATGGCAGATCTTTGGCATGCCAGCGTGTTCTGTTCCTCGAGTAGGTCCACAGATATGCGTCTGGATTCTTCAGTGTCGTCCTCTTCATAAGCGGCGACTCTTGGTGCATCATGGAGGATGTCGGATGGTAGGACGACTTCTTCTCCATAAACCATGAAGAAAGGGGTCAAGCTAGTGGATCTGTTGGGTGTTGTTCTCAAACTCCACAATATAGATGGTAATTGCTCTGCCTAGGCTCCAGCTGCTCTGTGTAGCGGTGCCTCTAAGCGTGGCTTGATTCCATGCAGAATTAGTCCATTGGCCCGTTCAACTTGCCCATTTTACTGTGGATGTGCCATAGATGCTAGGTCAAGGTGGATGCCTTTTTCATGACAGTACTCCTCAACTTCTCTAAGAGACAAATTTCTGCCGTTGTCGGTGATGATGCTGTGTGGGAGACCAAATCTCACCACTAGATCTCGAACAAATTTTAGGGTTGTTGCCCCATCGAGCTTTCTAATGGGTTTAGCTTCAATCAATTTTGTGAACTTATCCACTACTACTAGCAGATGTGTAAATCCACAAGGTGTTCTTTGCAAAGGTCCAACCATGTGAAACCCCCAGACTGCGAATGACCAAGTTATTGGTATGGTTCGCAATTATTCAGCTGGAAATTATTCAGCTGGAACATTTGGTTGTCTTGCATAAAACTGACACCCAAGACATGTTTGTACCAACTTGTCGGCGTCATCCTTGGCAGTTAACTAGTAGAATCCTTATCAGAAGGCCTTGGCCACCAATGATCGGGGAGCGGTGTGATGCCCGCATTCTCCGTGATGTATTTCTCTAAGGATATTGATACCTTGATGTTGGGAGACACATCGTAGGAAAGCTCCTATGGTAATTCTTTTGTATAGCTGGCCGTCAATGATGACATAGCCTTTTGCTCTACATACTATTTGCCGGCTTTCGACTTTGTCAGCGGGCAAAGTTCCGTCTTGTAGATAGTCCATGAATGGTTTCGTCCAAGCCGGAGAGGTCACTGTTACTGAATTAACAAATGAGTCCACTCTATCCGGGTTGTCGGGGTCTGCTTCATTCACGAATGGGGTCCATAAATGCTCCAGGAAAACACCTGGACAAATTGGTCGGCGAGCTGATCCAAGATTTGATAGCAGATCTGCCGCCTCATTCTCCTCCCTTTTGACGTACTTGACTTTGTAGCCATCGAAGCACTTGGCTATTTCGTCTACTTCGTCTCGATATGCCGCCATCATAGGGTTCCGCATGTTCCAGGCGCCAGCCACCTGTTGGGCAACCAAGTCGGAATCTCCATAGCAAACTATGTGCTTAATGCCAATATCCTTGGCTACCCAAAGTCCATGAATGAGGGCCTCATACTCCGCCATGTTGTTGGTAGCGTTGAAGTGGATCTGCAGGACGTATTACAACTTATCCCCTGTTGGTGATTGTAGTAATACACTAGCCCCCCAAGACGTTGAGTAGCTTTGATCCGTCAAAGTGCATTACCCAATTTTCTGGCTCAGGTATAGGAGTGTCTTCTGGCAGTTCTGTCCAATCCACAATAAATCCACCAATTCTTGAGATTTGATAGCGTCACGTCTCTTGTAGGTGTTTCAAAGGCGGCAAGTTTAATGCCCCACATTGCCACTCTCCCTGTAGCTTCGCTGTCGTTAATGATGTCGGACAGTGGAGCTTTGCTCACTACTGTGATAGGGTGCTCCTGGAAGTAATGCCTTAGCTTTCGTGAAGAAAGGAAAACTCCATAAGCTATCTTCTGGTAGTGCAGGCAACACTGCTTGGATTCCATCAAGACCTTGCTCACATAGTAAACTAGTCGCTAAACTCCGTATTCGTGAGTTGGTTCCTTGCGCTCCACCACGATGACGATGCTGATGACCCGGTTGGTTGCCGCCATGTAAACAAACATAGGCTCCCTCGATACCGGTGATGCGAGTATGGGTGTGGAGGAGAGTATTCTCTTCAACTCCTGAAGCGCTGCATCTGCTTCGTCCGTCCATATAAATTTGTTCGCCTTCTTTAGCAATTTGTACAGCGGCATGGCCTTCTCTCCAAGTCGGATGATGAACCGGCTTACCGCTGCGATGTAGCCTATGAGCCTCTGTATGTCCTTCAAGCATGTCAGGCATTTAATGTCGAGGATAGCCTTGATTTTCTCCAAGTTGACCTCAATTTCGTGGTGGGAAATGATGAAGCCCAACAATTTGCCGGATGGTACCCCGAAGATACACTTCTTGGGGTTGAGCATCATGTTGTACTTCCAAAGGTTGTCGAAGGTTTCCTGCAAGTCGGCGATGAGGAAATTTGATTTCTTTGACATCACCGCAATGTTGTCCACATAAGCGTGTACGTTGCGACCTATCTGGTCATGTAGGCAGCGCTACATCGTCCGCTAGTAAGTAGCACCAGCATTTTTAGCCCAAAGGGCATCGTGATGTAATAGTATGTGCCATAAGGTGTGGTGAATGAAGTGGCCAGTTGGTCCGACTTTTGCATCCGGATTTGGTGGTATCCTGAGTAAGTATCGAGAAAACACAAAAGTTTCGAGCCAGTCATCGAGTCGATGACTTTGTCAATGCAAGGCAAAGAAAATGGATCTTTTGGACACGCTTTGTTCAAGCCAGTGTAATCAATGCACATTCTTAATTCTTTGGTTCCCTTTTGGGGACAAGTATAGGATTTTCCACCCGTCTGGTGTTAATAACTTCTCGGATAAAGCCAACCTTAAGTAACCTAGCTATTTCTTTGCCTATAGTCCGTCGTCTTTCATCACCAAAGAATCGTAGAGGTTGTTTCACCGATTTAGCATTAGGATCAATATTCAAGCTGTGCTCCGCAAGTTCCTAGGTACACCTTTCATGTTGGCAGGTTGCTAGGCAAAGATGTCCCTATTCTCACGGAGGAACTCGACGAGCGTGCTTTCCTATTTGGCATATCCAGGTCCGTGCTAATGGTGATGGTCTTGGAGGAATCTCCTTCAACAAGCTCCACCTGCTTGGTCTTGATGGCGGCTTTGAATGCGTGTTCAGCAGCAGTGATTTGCTTATTCGAAGCCGTCATCTCCGAGGCATCGACCTGGCTCTAGATCTCCTTAAACTCCTCACCATAGAGGACCGCTTCGGTGAAGGTGGCTTCGCTGAGCTCGCACTCCCGTGCCTTGGTGAAGCTTCTGTCAATGGTGATGATGACGTTTGGCCCGGGTATCTACCTCAGACATTACGCTCTAAGCACGAGCCTGGATGAACCCAAAAGTGGATAAGGGATTCTACCGCGGAGGCCCAAGGCCACCCACATGTAGGCCTGTCGAAGCGGAGAAGGGCACGGTACCGGCCGACCACCCTATCCACTTTTAAGAACATTGGGACTAGAGTGAGCGGCGTAAGCGACAGGTAACGCGACCACGACACACAAATGAGTATGTATGTCTGCGACTTACAATAGACATCTGAGTCACACCATCTAGAAAAATAGAAACATAAATATTCAACGCCATACGGCAAGATCCAAATATCCTAGATAGAGATAATAGTTTAGGATACATCCTTGATACATTGCAAATGTATCTATAATTTTTGATGTTCCACGCTTGGTTTTATCTACTTTCTTGTGTTTTGTCCACACTTCGGAATACTTTTCATATGATTTCTTGGACTAACCTATTAACAAGAGCCACAGTGCCAATTGTCTGTTTTCTACTGTTTTTGCTTCCAGGAAGTCAGAAAATGAATATTCTCGGAATTGGACGGGACAAAAGCCAAAGTCAATATTTCACCGAGGGGAATGATGCGCTCGACTTTCGACGTAGAGCTTGTTGGGAACCCCAAGAGGAAGGTACGATGAGCACAACAGTAAGTTTTCCCTCAGTTATGGAACCAAGGTTTAATCGAACCAGTAGGAGCAAGGAAACACCCCAAAGGTGTTACTAGCTGAGCTTTGGCAGGGCGCACTACCGGTGCTAGTAGCAACGTGGAGACCTGCACAACACAACCATAGAACTTTGTCCCCAACTTGCGATGAGGTTGTCAATCTCACCGTGTTTTGCAGAAAACAAAGGATTAAACGTATCGAATGGAAAGAAGTAAAAGTTTGCAGAAAGTAAACACAAAGCATAACCAGTTTATAGATTGTATGTAAAGAAAAAGGACCGGGATCCATAGTTCACTAGAGGTGGCTCTCCTTAGATAAATAACATGCTGGGTAAACAAATTACAGCGGGGCAATTGACAAACACCGAGAAAGCAATACATGCATATACTAATCATCTTGACTCATCTAAGACTTGATTGGGCATTACAACATAATACATAGACCGCCATCCAACTGCATCTATGACTAATAATCCACCTTCAGGTTATCATCCGAACCCCCTCCAGTATTAAGTTACAAGCAACAGATTATTGCTTTACGAACTGCGTGTAAAGTAAACAATATGATTGTTCTATGAACAAAGGATTGTTGTTTTCTCCCTAGTAGCAACAGCACATCTAGTACCTTAGAGATTTCTGTCACTTCCCCAGATTACCAGAGGCATGAACCCACTATAGAGCATAAATACTAACTCTTGGAGTTGCTAGCATCTACTTGGCCAAGATAGCTACTAACAACGGAAAGCAAGCGAGATCTCAAATAACAAAGACATGATAGAATCAATAATCAATTTGAAATAGCATCTCAATATCCATCGGATCCCCGCAAACACAACATGTATGAATTACAAAAAGACGATCTTGATCATGAACAGAGCTCACAAGTTCTAAACATGAAAGCACATAGGAGGAGAAACCATCCATCTAGCTACTACATGGATCTGTAGTCCAAGGATGAACTGCTCACTCATCACACCGGAGACTTGCATGGTGATGAAGAAGGCCTCCAGGGTGAATTCCCCTCTCCGGCAGGGTGCCGGGAAGAGCTTCAGATCCCTCCTGATCTAGGGATGGAGATGACGGCTTCTACAGACTCTTTCGTGGATTTTTGATCGGGTCCTTAGGGTTTACGTCCCGAGGGCAACTTATAGGCGGAAGGAGAGGTCGAGGGGGTGCCGGGAGCCACCACACCACCCCCTAGTGTGGGCCCAGCCTAGCCACGCGGCCAGGTGGTGTGGCCGGCCCCTGGCCCTTCTCCGTCTCGTATTCTGGCACTTGATAACTTCCGTAAAAATAGGCACTTTGACTTTTGTCCCATCCAATTCCGAGAATATTCATTTTCTGACTTTCCTAGAACCAAAAACAGCAGAAAACAGGCAGCTGGCACTGTGGCTCTTGTTAATAGGTTAGTCCAAGAAATCATATGAAAAGTACTCCAAAGTTGGAAGAAAACATAAGAAAGTGAGTAAAACCAAGCATGGAACATCAAAATTATAGATACATTTGCAATGTATCAACATCCCCAAGCTTAACTCCTGCTCGTTCGCGAGTAGGTAAGTGATAAAAAGAAAGAATAATTTTTGAGGTGACATGCACCATCAAAGACTTGGTCAAAGTATTTGTAAAACATTCAAAGCTGGGATCATAGTACTTCAATCATAACATGAAAGACAAAGTTCTAGCAATAAGCAAAGAAACTATGATGCAACATGAAACGGCACAAAAAAAGATTCATGAATAACAATGATTTGCAAGACGTTTGTTTGTTTCACATAAAGAAAACATAGCATAAAAGTATTCAGCTTGTCCCTCAATAGAGTAGCAAATATAAATGCATAGGACACCTTCAAAGTTCATAAAAATTACTAGATACAATAGTTTCAAACAAGCAATAACAAGTTATGCATCAATCAACTAGTCTTGGGACAATGCACATAGAACTAAGAATGACCACTATGCTCTCAAAGTAGGTGCATAAAGTTAGAAGGTGGAGACTCAATATAATGGTGGAAGAAAGGCCTTTTGTAAAAGGAAGTAGGGATTCAAGTCTCATAAAGAGCTTCCGAAAATTATGGTACTTATAGCTTTCAGCTCTCATTGCCCCTATCATAAGCATCTTGAAGTGATTAAGGCTAAAGTGAACAAACTATGGTGTACATGCTTGACGAAGTATAGGTCAGAAATATCATGTCCCTTGTATACGAGGGACGCTCCTCATGCTACTCAAGTTTAGTCACTGGTAAGTTCTTGTCATCGTAAGTACATGTGTATCATTGAGAACCGCCAACGGGGTACCCCTTGCCCGATGATACGGAAGAATCCCCATATCAAAATGACAAGGCAAGCACACAACGAGCATCTCAGCATTCTTCTTATTTACCATGGGAATATGGTGCTTTTTTCTCTCTTTCCTCTTTTCATAGTATCTTTTTTTTCTTTTCTCTTTTTTTCTCAATATAGGACTCTTTTTTTATAAGAAGAATGCTTCATAGACAGATCATTATGGTTACGCTGCAGGTTTCCACCATGTCAGCATGGATTAGACCAGTGGCCCAGGCGTTAACACATATACATAACTCCATGGACTTACAAGCTCCCCTTTCATTTCACACCGACGACATCCATATACAATAGAGCATGATATCAACTAGGTATAAGTACCAAGTGCAATGTTGAAAGCGTTCCCCATGAAAGCATGGTTCTGCTAATTCCCGAAAAATAAGTGCAAGCATATACAACATAGAAGACACAATGGTTCAAGTTTATTAAGGGCAAAAAGTAAAGTGTGCCATCAAGTTCGTGAGAGCTTTTATCACTAGTTTTTTCATAACAAGTGGAAGGTAAACAAAAGGATGAATGTACTTGGAATAGCATAAGTTAGTAGGTAGGTATGGTGGACTCTTTGGAATAACTTCGTTTAGGGAGTTGGATGCATGAGTGGAACTCATACTTTGTTGTGGAGGCTAGCAAAAGACTGGGAGCGACAAACTAAGAGAGCAATAGTGGCCATAATCATGCAGAGCGACAAAACATCATTGATCAAAGCATAAAGTGATACTACAAGTTGAAAACTAAAGGATCATACAGGCTATGGTGACTTTGGATAGTCATAACATGGTGTGAGCATGCGCCAAGTCAACCCAAATAAAGCATCAAAGGAGAATACCACTATACTATGCTTTAATATGCTAAAACAACGCATGATTCATCCAAGGCACATTAAGCAATCTCAATTGTTTATAACAAGTCATGCTACATCAAAGATACTAAGCATAAAACCAAAACAATATCAAGCATGGCATGACAAAGCATAGGCCACAGTCAAAAACGAGCTCTTTTTACCACATAAATATGAACTTTCCTACTCTTTTCCAAACCAAACCAAACTATTTGCAAACCAAAGTATCAAAGAGGGGGTCCAACCAACTTATTCAGAACACTAAGCAAACCAAGCAAACTAAAAACCAAAACAAAAACGAAAAAGAAGACGCTCCAAGAAAAACACAACTGTGCATGAAACAATAAAAATGAAGCGTTTGGAAGAAACCTGGGATTTTTATTGATGAAGAAGGGGATGCCTTGGGCATCCCCAAGCTTTGACGCTTGTACTTCTTGGATATTTCTTGGGGTGACACGCGTGGCATCCCCAAGCTTGAGCTTTAGTCCATCCTTCATCTCATTACTCATTCCTTTCATACACCTGAAAATTTTCCTTCATACAAAACTTCACACAATCTCATTAGCAACATTAGTGCACTTAAGATAAATAAGTCTCAATATTCCGTTCTAACACCAAATAAACTTCCATTAGAACACTAGCTACTGTAGCACTTCCCTCAAAAAGCTCAATTCCCCAAAGGAACTAACAAGAAGCAAATGCAGAAAATGGCAGAAATCTGTCAAAATAGACAAGCAGGTAAAGACAAAATTTTTAGAAGACCTTCTGTTGCTCAAATCAAAAAGTGTTGAACTAACGAAAGTTAGATAACAACCTGGGGCAGAAGCACAAAACATTAGAGCTCAATCCAACGTACAGAGCTCTCTCAGGAATTTTTACGGTGAAGCACAAAAATCTGTTTTGGGACAGCAACTTTCCCAATCATTACTTCACTCTCATTAGAGGTTACTCTTGGCACAAAAAGCAAAATAAAAAAGATAAGGAGAGGTTATTACAGAGGTAATAACTTCCAAGACTCATCTAAAACTTCTTGGGTTATCTCCCAACAAGTACTTTTCTTTAACGCCTTTAAGTTAGGCATAAGAAGCAAAGAAAGAATCAAGTGTTCTCAAATGAAGAAGCATTAAGACCAAATTTTGTTTTCATAGGAGAAGCAAAAGAAATATTTTCTCTATTTTTAGGGAAGTGTTCTATACCTTTCTTGAGTGGGAGTTGATATTTAATGGTGCCTTCTTTCATATCAATGATGGCACCAACAGTTCTAAGAAAAGGTCTTCCCAAAGTAATAGGACAAGAAACATTGTATTCAACAACCAAAACATAGAAATGAACGGGGACATAGGAATCGTTAACCATAATAAGAACATCATTAAGACTCCCCATGAGTTTCTTTTTAGCATTAGCATCAAGTGGGACATTCAAATAACAATCTTCAAGTAGAGGCAAATCAAGCATATCATAAATCCTTCTAGGCATAATAGAAACACTACTATCAAGATCACACAAAGCTTTCAAATCAAAGTCATTCACTTTCATATTAATGATGGGTTCCCAACCATATTCTTGCTTTATAGGAATAGAAGTTTTATGTTTCATCTTTTCTTCTTTAATCTTTATGAGAGCATCAGTAATGTGTTTTGTAAAAGCCATATTCATAGCACTAGCATTAGGACTTTTAGCAAGCTTTTGTAGGAACTTAATAACTTCAGAGATATTGCAACCATCAAGATCAAAATCAACTTTATCATCTAAGGTAGTAGAACTATTACTAGCCTCAACACTAGTGGTGGTAATAGTAGAAACACTAATGTTTCTAGCAATTTCATCTTCTCTTTCCCACTTAGCATGTAATTCAGCTAATAGTCTAACGTTTTCATCAATTCTTACTTGTATGGCATTAGTAGCTGCAAAGGGATTCTCATTAGTTTCAGGTTTAGCAGCCATTTTATTCAAAGTCGATTGAGCTTCAGCCAAAGATGCTATATTTCTTTCAGCATTAGAGAGTTTTTCCTCAATAGTTTTATTGAAAGCAGTTTTTTTACTAATAAACTCTTTAAGCATAACTTCAAGTTCAGAGGGAGCACTCTTATTATTGTTGTAAGAATTTCCATAAGCATTACCATTGTTGGGAGGATATGGCTTATAATTATTGTTACCAAAATTGTTCTTATAAGCATTATTACCATAAGCATTGTTGCCAAAGTTGTTATTTCTTATGAAGTTCACATCAACTTGCTCTTCTTGAGCAACTAAAGAGGCTAAAGGAACATTATTTGGATCAATATGGGATTTCCCATTAACAAGCATAGACATAATAATATCAATCTTATCACTCAAGGAAGAGGTTTCCTCAACAGAATTTACCTTCTTACCTTGTGGAGCTCTCTCAGTATGCCATTTAGAATAATTAACCATCATATTATCTAGAAGTTTTGTTGCAGCACCCAAAGTGATGGTCATAAAGGTACCTCCAGTAGCAGAATCCAATAGGTTCCTTGAAGAATAGTTCAATCCTGCATAAAAAGTTTGGATGATCATCCAAGCAGTCAGTCCATGAGTGGGACAATTCTTTACCAAAGATTTCATTCTTTCCCAAGCTTGAGCAACATGCTCATTATCAGATTGTTTAAACTTCATTATTTCACTTCTCATAGATATAATCTTAGCAGGAGGATAGTATTTTCCAATGAAAGCATCTTTGCACTTAGTCCAAGAATCAATACTATTCCTAGTTAAGGAATTCAACCATTCTTTAGCTTTTCCTCTCAAGGAGAAAGGAAACAATTTCAGCTTAATAATATCACCATCTATATCCCTATGATTTTGCATCTCACAAAGTTCAACAAAGTTATTTTGATGGGAAGCGGCATCTTCATTACCAATACCAGAAAATTGCTCTCTCATAACAAGATTGAGTAAAGCAGGTTTTATCTCAAAGAAAGTATTTTCAGCCACAGGTGGAGCAATAGGTGTGCTCATAAAATCATTGTTGTTGGTGCTAGTGAAGTCACACAACTTAGTGTTTTCAAGAGTAGTCATTTTTTTGGGGTTTCAAATGAGAAAGCAAACTTGTAAAACTAATTTTTTCTGTTTTTTGAAGAACAAAACAAGCAAACAAAGAAAAAAGAGACTAAAAACAACAAAGTAAAGAGATTGGTTATGGGGGACTCCCCTTGTGAAGATGTCCTTGACTCCCCGACAACGGCGCCAGAAAATCGTGATGCGCTTGACTTTCCACGTAGAGCTCGTTGGGAACCCCAAGAGGAAGGTACGATGAGCACAGCAGTAAGTTTTCCCTCAGTTATGAAACCAAGGTTTAATCGAACTAGTAGGAGCAAGGAAACACCCCAAAGGTGTCACTAGCTGAGCTTTGGCAGGGCGCACTACCGGTGCTAGTAGCAACGTGGAGACCTGCACAACACAACCACAGAACTTTGTCCCCAACTTGCGATGAGGTTGTCAATCTCACCGTGTTTTGCGGAAAACAAAGGATTAAACGTATCGAATGGAATGAAGTAAAAGTTTGCAGAAAGTAAACACAAAGCAGAAACAATTTATAGATTGTATGTAAAGAAAAAGGACCGGGATCCATAGTTCACTAGAGGTGGCTCTCCTTAGATAAATAACATGCTGGGTGAACAAATTACAGCGGGGCAATTGACAAACACCGAGAAAGCAATACATGCATATACTAATCATCTTGACTCCTCTGAGACTTGATTGGGCATTACAACATAATACATAGACCGCCATCCAACTGCATCTATGACTAATAATCCACCTTCAGGTTATCATCCGAACCGCCTCCAGTATTAAGTTGCAAGCAACAGATTATTGCTTTACGAACTGCATGTAAAGTAAACAATACGATTGTTCTATGAACAAAGGATTGTTGTTTTCTCCCAAGTAGCAACATCACATTTAGTACCTTAGAGATTTCTGTCACTTCCCCAGATTACCAGAGGCATGAACCCACTATCGAGCATAAATACTAACTCTTGGAGTTGCTAGCATCTACTTGGCCAAGATAGCTACTAACAACGGAAAGCATGCAATATCTCAAATAACAAAGACATGATAGAATCAATAATCAATCTGAAATAGCATCTCAATATCCATCGGATCCCCAAAAACACAACATGTATGAATTACAAATAGATGATCTTGATCATGAACGGATATCACAAGATCTAAACATGAAAGCACAAAGGAGGAGAAACCAGCCATCTAGCTACTACATGGATCCGTAGTCCAAGGATGAACTACTCACGCATCACACCGGAGGCTTGCATGGTGATGGAGAAGGCCTCCAGGGTGAATTCCCCTCTCCGACAGGGTGCCGGGAAGAGCTTCAGATCCCTCCCGATCTAGGGATGGATATGACGGTGGCTACAGACTCTTTCGTGGATTTTTGATCGGGTCCTTAGTGTTTACGTCCTGAGGGCAACTTATAGGCGGAAGGAGAGGCCGACGGGGTGCCGGGAGCCACCACACCCCCCCTGGCGCGGGCCCAGCCTGGCCACGCGGCTAGGTGGTGTGGCTGGCCCCTGGCCCTTCTCCGTCTCCTATTCTGGCACTTGATCACTTCCGGAAAAATAGGCACTTTGGCTTTTGTCCCGTCCAATTCCGAGAATATTCATTTTCTGACTTTCCTGGAACCAAAAACAGTAGAAAACAGGCAGCTGGCACTGTGGCTCTTGTTAATAGGTTAGTCCAAGAAATCATATGAAAAGTACTCCAAAGTTGGAACAAAACACAAGAAAGTGTATAAAACCAAGCATGGAACATCAAAAATTATACATACATTTGCAACGTATCAGGGAACACGGAGCCAGAAGAAGAGACGGAGAGGGGCCAGGGGCCAGCCGCACCATAGGGTGGCGCAGGTCCCCCTTGGCCACACCACCAGGTGGTGTGGGCCCCTCCGGCCTCCACCGACCTCGCCCCTTCGCCTATATATTCCTCCCGAGGCAAAAACCCTATATCGTCAATCAAAAATCCACGAAAAGTTCCACAGCGCTGCCGCCACCGAAGGGGAGATTCGGGGGACAGAAAGTTTCTGTTTCGGCACCCTGCCGGGACGGGGAAGTGCCCCCGGAGCTATCTCCATGATCTCCACGACCATCTCCATCACCATTTCTGATTCCCATGATGAGGAGGGAGTATTTCTTCCTCGAGGGTAAGGGTTCTACCGGTAGCTATGTGTTCATCTTTCTCTCTCTCTATGCATGATCATATTGTGATCATGAGCTTGTAATCTATAGATCTACCTTGCTACTCAAGTGCTTTAAAAGATCTCTGCTCTCCCCATGTGTGTGAAAGTGACAGCGTGCTCACCATGGTGACAATTAGGCTAGAGATTACAAATACTTGTTATGAGTTATATTTGGAGTTGGATGTTATTATGAAATTGTGGTGTTTGTTGGACCCATCTAGTGCTCAAGGTGACAGTGTGGGGTTTTCTAGATGGGAAAGGCTTACTTTGAGGTGTGCTGTTATAGCCCTACCATCGATTAGAGTGTCCAACCGGAGAGTAGTTCAGCATAGTATCATGAAGATGATATTTATATGAGAGTGTTCACTAGCGAAAGTATGATCCCCATGCCTTATTTCTAAGCATTGATACAACGTTTGCAATTAGATCTGTTACATGTTTGCTTGCTTTCATCTTTATTTCAGTTTGCCTTTACTCTTCCACGCCATCAATCTATTTACTAGCACCATTGTCTTATATCCATACCACTTGTATTTTACTATCTCTTCGCCGAACTAGTGCACCTATACACCTGACAAGTGTATTGGGTGTGTTGGGGACACAAGAGACTTCTTGTATCTTGATTGCAGGGTTGCTTGAGAGGGAATACCTTTGACCATTTCCTCCCTGAGTTGATAAACCTTGGGTGATCCACTTAAGGGAAACTTGCTGCAGTTCTACAAACCTCTGCACTTGGAGGTCCAACAACTGACTACAAGAATAGAAGTGCGTAGACATCAAGCTATTTTCTGGCGCTGTTGCCGGGGAGGTAAGGTAAAAGGTACTCACATCCTCCGGTGTGAGTGCTCGAAGTTAGTTCCTTTAGATTCTGCAATTTTGTCTTTTTGTTTCTTGTTTTCACTAGTTAGGCTTAATGGAAAACAAACAAAAATTAGAGAGCTTTATAGTATTTATCTTGAGTTAGGACATGAAGTGTTTGAAGAGAAAATTAAAAAACTTATGGAACTTTATTTGCATGCTAATAGAAATGTTGTTAGTATGAATTCTTTTGACACCATTATTGCTAATGCTATGGAAAAGTCTAAGCTTAAGGAAGCTAGTTTTTATGAAAATGATATTTTTAGTCCTCCAAGCACGGAGGAGAAAAATTACTTTGATGATACTATGCCTCCAATATATGATGATTACAATGATGAATATCATATTTTTAGTCCACCTACTATTGAGGAGGCAATTAATTATGACTACAATATGCCTCCTATATTTGATGATTATGGTGATGAGAATAATAATGATAGCTATTTTGTTGAATTTGCTCCCACTACAATTAATAAGAATGACTATGCTTATGTGGAGAGTATTAATTATTTTATGCATGTGGCTCATGAGAAGAATGTTTCTTGTGATAGTTATATTGTTACTTTTACTCATGATGCTACTGAAAGTTATTATGAGAGAGGGAAACATGGTTTTATGTGTCTCAACAATATTAAGTTTCTCCTCTTTATGTTGAAAGTCTTGAAGTTGCACTTGTTTTGCTTTCCTATGCTTGTTGCTTTGTGCTTTCATGACTTGTTTCTTTACAATATTCCTATGCATAGAAAGTGGGTTAGACTTAAATGTGTTTTGAATTTACTTCTTGATGCTCTCTTTTACTTCAATGCATATTTCTTATGTGAGCATCTTCTCAAACTATCAAGCCTAACTTAAAGGCGTTAAAGAAAAGTACTTATTGGGAGATAACCCAAAAGTTTTAGATGAGTCTTGGAAGTTATTACTTTTGTAATAACCGCTCCTTATCCTTTTTATTTGCTTTTTTTGTGCCAAGCGTAACCTCTAATGAGAGAGAAGTAATGATTGGGAAAGTTACTGTCCCGAAACAGATTTTTATGCTTCACCGTAAAAATTCGTGTAAAATCTCTGTAGGTCGTTTTGAGGCGTGAATATTTGTGCTTCTGCCCCAAGTTGTTATCGAACTTTCGTTAGTTCAATACTTTTTGATTTGAGCAACAAAAGGTCTTCGAAATAATTCGTCTTTACCTGCTGGTCTGTTTTGACAGATTTTTGCCATTATTTGCATTTGCTTCTTGTTGGTTCCTTTTTTAGTTCTTTTGAGAAATTGAGATTTTTGAGGGAATTTCTACAGTAGCTTGTGTTTTAATGGAAGTTTTATTTGTGTTGGAACTGAACCTAAAGACTTATTATCTTGAGTGCACTAATGTTGCTAATAAAGATTGTGTGAAGTTTGTATGAAGGAAAAATTTCAGGTGTATGGAAGGAATGAGTAATGAGATGAAGGATGGACTAAAGCTCAAGTTTGGGGATGCCACGCGTGTAAACCCAAGAAAAATCCAAGAAGTAAAAGCGTCAAACCTTGGGGATGCCTAAGGCATCCCCTTCTTCATCAATAAAAAATCCAGATTTCTTCCAAACACTTCATTTTTATTGTTTTCGTTTTGGTTTTTCGTTTGCTTGGTTTTCTTAGTTTGCTGAATAAATTGGTTGGACCCCCTCTTTCATACAATGGTTTTCAAATAGTTTGGTTTGGTTTGGAAAAGAGTAGGAAAGTTCATGCTTATGTGGTAAAAGAGCTCATTTTTTACTGTGGCCTATGCTTTTTTATGCCATGCTTGATATTGTTTTGGCTTTATGCTTAGTATTATTTGTTGTAGCATGACTTGTTATAAACAATTGAGATTGCTTAATGTGCCTTGGAAGAATCATGCGTTGTTTTAGCATATTAAAGCATAGCATAGTGGTATTCTCCTTTGATGCTTTATTTGGGTTGACTTGGCACATGCTCACACCATGTTATGACTATCCCAAGTCACCATAGCCTTTATGATCCTTTAGTTTTCAACTTGTAGTATCACTTTATGCTTTCATTAATGATGTTTTGTCGCTCTGCATGATTATGGCCATTATTGCTCTCTTAGTTTGTCGCTCCCAGTCTTTTGCTAGCCTCTGTAACCAAGTATGAGTTCCACTCATGCATCCAACTCCCTAAACCAAGTTATTCCAAAGAGTCCTTGATACATTGCAAATGTATCTATAATTTTTGATGTTCCATGCTTGGTTTTATCTACTTTCTTATGTTTTGTCCACACTTTGGAGTACTTTTCATTTTATTTCTTAGACTAACCTATTAACAAGATGCCATAGTGCCAGTTGCCTATTTTCTGCTGTTTTTGGTTCTAGGAAAGTCAGAAAATCAATATTCTTGGAATTGGACCGGACAAAAGCCAAAGTCGATATTTTACCGGAAGACTCACGGAGCCAGAAGACGAGATGGAGAGGGGCCACTGGGTGGCCACACCATGTGGTAGCGCGGGCTAACCCTGGTCGCGCCACCAGGTGGTGTGGCCCCCCTGGACGCCCACCGACCTTGCCTCTTCGCCTATAAGAAGCCTCCTGGTGCATAAACCCTAAATCGTCAAGCCTCCAGCCACGAAAAGTTCCGCAGCGCCGCCGCCACCGAAGAGGAGATTCGGGCGATAGAAAGTCTCTGTTCCGGCACCCTGCCGGGACAGGGAAGTGCCCCGGAGCCATCTCCATCGATCTCCACCACCATCTCCATCACCGTTGCTGATTCCAATGATGAGGAGGGAGTAGTTCTCTCTCGAGGCTAAGGGTTCTACTGATAGCTATGTGTTCATCTCTCTCTCTATGCATGATCCTATTGTGATCATGAGCTTTGTAACCAAGTAGATCTACCTTGCTACTCAAGTGCTTTAATAGATCTCTTCTCTCCCCATGTGTGTGAAAGTGACAGCATGCACACCATGGTGGCAATTAGGCTAGATATTACAAATACTTGTTATGAGTTATATTCGGAGTTGGATGTCTTTATGAAATTGTGGTGTTTGTTGGAACCATCTAGTGCTCAAGGTGACAGTGTGGGGTTTTCTAGATGGGAAAGATGAACTTTGAGGTGTGCTGTTATAGCCCTACTGTTGATTAGAGTGTCCAACCGGAGAGTAGTTAAGAGTAGTATCATGAAGAGAATATATTTATATGAGAGTGTTCACTAGTGAAAGTATGATCCCTGGGCCTTGTTTCTAAGCACTGAAACACCTTTTGCAATTAGATATGTTACATGTTTGCTTGCTTCCATCTTTATTTCAGTTTGCCTTTAGTCTCTTCCACGCCATCAATCTATTTTCTCGCACCGTTGTCTAATATCCATACCACTTGTATTTCACTATCTCTTCACCGAACTAGTGCACCTATACACCTGACAAGTGTATTGGCTATGTTGGGGACACAAGAGACTTCTTGTATCTTGATTGCAGGGTTGCTTGAGAGGAATACCTTTGATCACTTCCTCCCTGAGTTTGAGAAACCTTGGGTGATCCACTTAAGGGAAAACTTGTTGTTGTTCTACAAACCTCTGCACTTGGAGGCCCAACAATTGTCTACAAGAATAGAAGTGCGTAGACATCAGTCCACCATACCTACCTACTAGCATATGCTATTCCAAGTATATTCATGTTTTTGTTTACATTCCAAATTAAACTTGTTATGAGAAAACTAGTGATTAAAGCTCTCATGAACTTGATGGCACACTTTAATTTTCTTGCCCTTAATAAACTTGAACCATTGTGTCGTCTATGTTGTATATGCTTGCACTTATTTGTTGGGGATTAGCAGAACCATGCTGTCATGGGGAACGCTTTCAACATTGCACTGGTACTTTGTACCTAGTTGATATCATGCTCTTTTGTCTATGGATGTCGTCGGTGTGAAATGAAAGGGGGGCTTGTAAGTCCATGGAGTTATGTATGTGTTAGAGAAACGCCTAGGCCGCTGGTCTAATCCATGCTGACATGGTGGAAACCTGTAGCGTAACCATAATGAGCTGTCTATGAAGCATTCTTCTTATAAAAAAGGAGTCCTATATTGAGAAAAAATAGAAAAAGAGAAAAAAAGAGAAGATTGCTGAGATGCTCATTGTCTGCTTGCCTTGTCATTTTGATATGGGGATTCTTCCGTATCATCGGGCAAGGGGTACCCTGTTGGTGGTTCTCTATGATACACATATACTTACGATGACAAGAACTTACCGGTAACTAAACTTGAGTAGCATGAGGAGCGGCCCTCGTATTCAAGGGACATGAGATTTCTAACTTATACTTCGTCAAGCATGTACACCATAGTTTGTTCACTTTAACCTTAATCACTTCAAGATGCTTATGATAGGGGCAATGAGAGATGAAAGCTATTAACTACCATAATTTTTGGAAGCTCTTTATGAGACTTGAATCCCTACTTCCTTCTATGAAGGCCTTTCTTCCACCATTATATTGAGTCTCCACCTTCTACTTTTATGCACCTACTTTGAGAGCACAGTGGCCATTCTTAGTTCTATGTGCATTGTCCCAAGACTAGTTGATTGATGCATAACTTGACATTGCTTGTTTTAAACTATTTGTATCTAGTCACTCTTATGAACTTTGAAGGTGTCCTATGCATTTATGTTTTCTACTCTATGAGGGACAAGTTGAATGCCATTATGCTATGTTTTATTTATGTGAAACAAACAAACATCTTGCAAAGCATTGTTATTCATGAATCTTTTGTTTGTGCCTTTTCATGTTGCAACATAGTTTCTTTGTCTTATTGCTAGAACTTTGTCTTTCATGTTATGATTCAACTACTATGATCCTAGCTTTGAATGTTTTACAAATACTTTGATCAAGTCTATGATGGTGCATGTCACCTCAAAAATTATTCTTTCTTTTTATCACTTACCTACTCGAGGACGAGCATGAGTTAAGCTTGGGGATGTTGATACATTGCAAATGTATCTATAATTTTTTATGTTCCATGCTTGGTTTATCTACTTTATTGTGTTTTGTCCACACTTCAGAGTATTTTTCATATGATTTCTTTGACTAACCTATTAACAAGAGCCACAATGCCAGTTGCATGTTTTCTGCTGTTTTTGGTTCCAGGAAGTCAGAAAATGAATATTCTCGGAATTGGACGGGACAAAAGCCAAAGTCAATATTTCACCGAGGGGAACATGGAGCCAGAAGACGAGACGGAGAGAGGCTAGGGGCCAGCCACACCATAGGGTGGCGCGGGTCCCCCTTGGTCGTGCCACTAGGTGGTGTGGGCCCCTCCGGCCTCCACCGACATTGCCCCTTCGCCTATATATTCCTCTCGAGGCAAAAACTCTAGATCGGCAATCAGAAATCCACGAAAAGTTTCGCAGCGCCACCGCCACCGGAGGGGAGATTCGGGGGACAGAAAGTCTCTGTTCCGGCACCCTACCGGGACGGGGAAGTGCCCCCGGAGCTATCTCCATCGATCTCCACCACCATCTGCATCACCATTGCTGATTCCCATGGTGAGGAGGGAGTAGTTTTTCCTCGAGGCTAAGGGTTCTATCGGTAGCTATGTGTTCATCTCTCTCTATGCATGAGCATATTGTGATCATGAGCTTGTAATCTATAGATCTACCTTGCTACTCAAGTGCTTTAATAGATCTTTGCTCTCCCCATGTGTGTGAAAGTGATAGCGTGCTCACCATGGTGGCACTTAGGCTAGTGATTACAAATACTTGTTATGAGTTATATTTGGAGTTGGATGTCTTTATGAAATTGTGGTGTTTGTTGGACCCACCTAGTGCTCAAGGTGACAGTGTGGTGTTTTCTAGATGGGAAAGGCTTACTTTGAGGTGTGATGTTATATCCCTACCATCGATTAGTGTGTCTAACCGGAGAGTAGTTCAGCGTAGTATCATGAAGATGATATTTATATGAGAGTGTTCACTAGCGAAAGTATGATCCCTAGGCCTTGTTTCTAAACATTGATACACCGTTTGCAATTAGATTTATTACATGTTTGCTTGCTTTCATCTTTATTTTAGTTTGTCTTTAGTCTCTTCCACGCCATCAAGCTATTTACTAGCACCATTGTCTTATATCCATACCACTTGTACTTTACTATCTCTTCGTTGAACTAGTGCACCTATACACCTGACAAGTGTATTGGGTGTGTTGGGGACACAAGAGACTTCTTGTATCTTGATTGCAGGGTTGCTTGAGAGGGAATACCTTTGACCACTTCCTCCCTGAGTTCGATAAACCTTGGGTGATCCACTTAAGGGAAACTTGTTGTTGTTCTACAAACCTCTGCACTTGGAGGCCCAACAACTGTCTACAAGAATAGAAGTGCGTAGACATCAATCATCATACATCAATCAACATAGTAGCAAGCGGAAGAGGAAAACATGATCCGAGTACGGATAAGAAGAAAATTGGCATAAGATGCCCTAAATATAACCACATCCCGCCCACAGTTCTCGTGGATCTCCATCCCTGGAATCTCGACACCAGACAGTCGTTGCCACCATCATCCGTTTCCTCAACCCAGTGACCTTCCTGAGAGTATACCTATCCATCTGAACCAAATATTTGTGGTGTGAGAACCTAGGGGTACTCATCAAGTCTTAATGCATCTAAAGGGAACAACCTGGGGGTGACGCAATTGCAGCAAAAGATAATATCTACAGAGAGCTATAGAGACTCGCTACACATCCACCCAACCAGAGATGGACTGATGCTCGTTAATTAATAACCGCAGTTACATAAGCGTCATAAATAACCTTGATCGCCCTCCTTCTCGCTTACCGACAAGAAGGCGGAAGAACATCACATCCTTTGGAAATTTTATTAACCATACCATGAGTATTGCACTATTTACTAGTCATGTCTTAGTCAAATTATAGGCGATACTTTAGTTATGCTTGTCTATAATCGAGAAACTGTGCTCCAAGTCATCTATAACTGCAGACACGGCTTTTAGAAAGATTTACCTTGCAGGGGTACACAAATAGAAACACACACACGATCAACCTCGGGAAACACCAAATAAAATGGAACGAAGCCTCATGACAATGCATTCACAGGATTCATAAATTATTTCATGGGGCTACCCCCATTAAGCTACCCGCAATGAAGTTGGTTGGCTCCGAGACGGACCTAAGGTTTGCGCCAATGGCTGTAAACAACTAAGAACCCAAAAGTCTGACTGGGCTTGTCGATACCGCAAAAACACTCTGCAATTACTAAACAGTACAGGTGCTCCACGCTTAATCGTAAATAAAGCAGTAAAGCATGGCATAAGTACAAGATAGTAATAAAGCCCCAAACTAGTTTGTGGCCTCAAGAAATAAAGTGCGAATTAAGCTCAGGAAAAGGGGATCCATAGGGTCTCCGGTATGTGGATAGTGCGAATAGTCAAAGAACAGGAATCAAGTACTCGAGGTCCTACGACACACAAGTGAGCTTAAAGAACCAAATAGCAGATAATGTTCACCGGTGTCTCTTTCATTAGTTATCCCATTAGTACTCAGATTAAGTTGTTTAGGTACCTCAGTGTCCAAAGACCCGCACAAACCCTACACATGCAATTCTACGACTCGCATGGCTCCAACAAATCATGTAGTAATGGCTCATGGGATTGAGGCACAAGCTTCGGTGGGATTTAAAAGTAAAGGTTATGCAGTGCTTGGGATTCAGATTTAACGCAATCGCGACTCAATGACGCAAGAATAAGATAGAAGCATAGGTACTATATGTATGCAACCATGGGGAATTGCTTGCCTAGCAGTTGAGTTGCAGAATAAGAAGGATCCGGGTAATACTCCTGAGGCTCCTGGTATTCTCCTTGCTGAGTGTCTATCCGAATAAAAACCAAATACACAAGGGCCGAAATAAATACACACTACAAGAAATGTACTAAGTAGGGCCGAAATAAATACACTACAAGAAATGTACTAAGTGGTGACCCCAAATATTAGTCATAGAAAGGTCATAGTAATCCATCTATGACCTTTCGGTAACCAAAAATATTAGATCACATACCGAGTGTCACTATAGACAACTGACGACCTTTTCTAAATTGGTCATGACCAAAATAGAAGGTCATAGAGCCCATAACCAAAATTTTGGTCATGGATAATCTGTCACGTCCATGTCAGATTGTCCTAGGTGGCAAGCCTACGTGGCAAGAATGTAGCCCAATCCATAGTGGCAAGAATGTAGCCCAATCCATAGTGGCAAGAATGTAGCCCAATCCATAATGGCCATCTTACTAGGCCAAGCCCAATAATTTGGCCCATACCCTAGAGCCACAGCCTATTTCTTTCACTATTTTGTTTTTTTGTACTTTAAAGCTGGTCCCAATTATCAGGTCACCTAGCAGGTCCCATTTGTCAGGTCAATTCATTAGTCCTACTCTAGGTCAACTAGTAGGTCTCCCTTGCCATTTTTATTTTTAGTTTATTTAAATGTGGGTCTATCACTTGTGATTTTAACGTCTAACAAATCAGTTCACAAAAGGTGCAATAACAGATAATTTGATTTACAATCATGCACAATACATATCATTTTGCCAAAATATAGTTTCAAATACACCTAGTTGTCAAAATAACTAGCTCCGATGAGCTAGAACACATTCACAATACACATCAGGTTGTCAAAATAAAACTTCAAATAAAACTATCTCCATGGCGGGAAAACAACAGCCTCCGCCCCTGACGCCACAGCCTCGGATCCTGCACCACAACAACCACCACACAACCGAGATCCGGCCGAGAGGGAGATCATTCTGAATGGCATACTGGAGGAGCAATGAATTTGCTAATTACCATGCACATTTTACTCTTTTATGCATGTAGCCAGGGCTGAATGGCATTTCTCTTTGTATGCAATATAACAATAGTAAGGAAACATGCATGCTATGAGGCTCAATTCATGCCTCCCAGGTTGTAGCAATCAGACATGGCGACAAAAGTGACAAAATGGCCACCCCTGCACCCTGATGCGGCTATAGAATTCAAGCTGCTAGAATAAATTACAATTGGTTTGACTTGTGCAGGTGGTTATGAGGAACATCACACGACTTCGCTATTATGACATAAGAATTCACATTAGACACTTACAAGTAGTTACCACAACACTAATTTATACAGTTCATAAACTATATTGCAGAATAAAATTAGAGAACTAAATTCATGGCCTGCGATCTAAATAGCAGGATTTGTTGTTGTATATTGACCGACTGAATATGGTACAGAGTAGTGTTACAATATACAGCAGAGACTAACTACCACCGAATCTAGAGGCACACACATGTGCGTGGATAATACACTATCTATCTGGTCCTAATGCTAGCAAGACTATGTAATGTAAGGTTACACGTCCTGTACAATATTACTCAACACTGAGAGATAATCTCACATCGAGTAGGAGGGAATTGATCTGAAGGAACGGGGGACAGTAAAAGAGGGAGCATTTACCAGTATGAGGTCCAATAGAGTGGCCATGTCAACCTTGACGAACTCGGCGTACTCACGTATCATCCACCAGCATACTAAAGAATAAAAAATTAATTTTGCTATGTTATACATCTATATATGCTAGCATACTATGAAAACATTGAGATCCTACTGGCCAAGAGCACAAAGCGTTGTATCAATCACCATAGTAACACCAGAGAAGGTAGACAGTGAGAACTTAGGAACTATCAGAGTTATAATTGTTGGCACACGCACCATGTCAAATTATAGAAACTACGGCACTACAAGCACAATAATATGTTTCAATGTGTAGAAAAATAAACAGATATGTCTACTACAAGATGTCCAAATTTGGCATTTATCAACACAAGATGGTTCTGAGGTTCATGAGGTTCTGTTGGAGTTTAGCTTGGTTCCTGCAGCAAGCACAACAGTAAATTTCAGACAAACAGTGTACTGAAAAAGAAACAATACTGCTACTTTTCAACATAGTTATCACTTGTTTATTAGAGGGGTACTTATCTATTATTATTATATAATCAGTCATAAACATGATGGACATGGCGGACAAGATTACTAATCATAGTCCGGCCAGAGGCATTGGAAATATAGGATGATGCCATGTTTATGTTGTCCTGACACGTGGACGTGTACACGAAAAGGCAAAAGAGGGACACATGCAATCAATCAGCAGTTGTATTGTACAAGGCAGGTATAAAAAAGCAGTCGTAAACGAGATGGACATGGCAGGACTACAATCAATCAGCATCAGGGATTGAAAACCTACGTGCATTTATTTTACAAGCCTGAAATTGATACGGAACAGGCACGCAGTCCCCGCAAAACAAAACAAAACAAAAAGCTGGTGCTGCACACACGGAGGAATTCGAGTGAATACTTAAGTTTCTTTATTATGGATCCCGACTTTACCTTAGCATCTAGCAGCAAAAGCACAATACATCGTGCTCGCATTGCCACCACGGACAATAGTATTTGGTCCCTTTAGATGGTAACAAGTACTCCTACGCCAATCAGCATATTTGAACTTTGTATGATGGAAGTCAAATAAAAACGCGAGTTCTTGAGGACTACAAAGAGATTACATAATAAACAGATTTTTATGGATCCTTTTAATTTGTAGAAATCAAAAGAACAAAAGACAGTAATTAGATGTCATCGAATGTGGGATTGTTTAAACGTTCAAATTATAAAAGTATATATATGAGTTGTTTGTGTGCACCAAAAATATTAACTGTATTTCTTTTTTAGATGGGGAAAAACTTAAATAAAAAAATCGTGCACTTCTTGATCAGTCCATGTTTATCCTTGATGTGCAATCTTTCATTTTTAGAGAAAATAACAATCATCTACTACATTCAAAATTTATCTAAGCGTGCAAATTGCACGGGTCACTCCACTAGTTATCAATAAGTAGACTATTGATTAGCCTAGAGCTAGCACAGATCAACTCAGGTATCATCCAGCATACTAAAATTAGTACCAAAAGATAGTATAGAGAGAGCATATGAACATATGTTGAAGCTAATGAACTGGTACATTCTTTACAGAGATGATCTTGGATCTACGTTTATCGTAGCCATGCATTTCCACAGTACTAATCTGCAGTCCACTATTGATATTACTTTTGTAATAGTATGCATACCATAAGCTCTGAGTAGGGGGGCAGACAAATCAACGACAGGTTGCTGGGGGGCGAGCTGACACAGGACTACAAGGAGACATCCGTAGAATGCAGCGTACGCGCAGAGAGAGGAAACGAAACGTCCAAGATTCAGCAAATTACTCTAGTGCCTTGGTAAGGTAGCGTGAAACCTTGCCAAAAAAGTTACTCAGAAGCCGATCCGTTGGACCATGGACGAACTTCTGCGGCTGGAGACTGCATAGATCGGATCAAAATATCTTATCTCTCAAGGAAAAATAGATCTGACCAAGGGAAGAAACAACCAAGGATGGATTTGAGTGAGAGAAATTGAAACTCATGACATGCTCGTAATGAGCTGGGATCCTCCTTCGCGGATCCGCCTCCATGGTCGGCATCTAGAGTGGTAGGGGCTGGGGTTGGCGGCGCGGGATGGGTTGTCATTAGAGGGGGTGAGGAAGAGGGAAGACGAATGGCATCGGGTGGCATCGAGTTCCTACCTTGGTGGTTGAAAGTCAAATCTGCGATGCGTTGTAGTCGGAAGGGAGCATCATCCCCGGCGGCTCCTCCTATTTCACAGCCGAGCTGCCTTGCGAAGGAGAGGAAGGCGCTGAGCACGTCTTCTGCGCTGCTAGACGCACTCTAGGGTTAGGGGTCGATGGGGATTGAATCGGAAAAGAAGATTTTGGCGGCGGGGAAGAGAAGGGTTGGGATTAGGGTTAGGTCTAGGGCATGGGAGAGAGGGGTCGTTTCCATAAAGCTTAAAACAATTTTTTTGCGACGAGGGCGCGGACAAGGGGCGGGCTGCCGGTTCCAATTTCGACCAGGCGCGCGAGTTTCACCACTGGGGCCAAGGCATTGAGGTCCCATGTGGCAGTCCCCGCTTTGAAACTGGATATAGCGCTGTTTGGTACAATTTGTTTTTTATATACTCTAAATTTACTATAGCCATTAGTTTGACTTGTACTTCTCTAATAACTTTTTTAGAACAATTTTGTATTCTTATATATTAAAGCTACATATGGATGCATTGACTCATCGCGAAGAAGTAGGGGTTGATTCAATGAAAGAAAGGTCATGTCCATCGGTTAGACCGCATCGTCAAATCCGCATAAGAAATTTAAAAAAAAAACAAAATAATAGAAAGCATAGTAGGGTCAACATGTCAGTGTGTGGACACAAAGCAGAAATTGACACATGTGCATGATACATATGTAGACACATTAGCGAAAATTGACACATAGACACGACACGTATATCAACTTCCTGAGATGGCCAGTCGGTCTTTTTAAGTAATCATGAATAGTAGTCATGACCATTTAAATAGGTTGTAGTCATATAAAATTAAAGTCATATACCAGTGATATCTATGTTATGAGCAATTAGTGTAAGCAAGTTATGACCTTTCTAATAAAAATGGTTATAGTTTTTTTAGGTTTGGACCCTCCCAAATGACCTATGACCATTTGGTTTGAAATGGTCATGGATCTATGACAAAAAACCATGGTCGTTAAGAAAAGGTCACTAGTTAACACATTTCTTGTAGTGACATAGCACAATCATAGAAATCATATGCAATAAGCAAACTAGTATGCCATGATGGAATGATGCACAATTTACATGGCATAGCATAGCATGGCATGGGTGAGGTGTGGGGTACAAGAATAAAGCATTTTATTAGTTGTTTAGTCATATTTTGCTCCCATAAACCTTACTGCCCCTTTAATATTTATATGATGCATGCACCAATTCATATCATGGAAGGCATAATCAGAACCGGCTCGTCGCGTTGATCGATTTAGACATATTATTTGTCGAATTTGGAATTATAGAATTAAAGTTATATATTTATTTAGAAAAAGCATTTATTGGCATTTTAATAATTTTGTAATTTTTAATTTGCTGAAAAATTATTTTGGATGACATATTTTAATTCCTCACATTTTTCTGAATAGAAAACATATATAATATGCTAAATTTGAATTCATAGATTAGAAGTTATTTTATCCATAATTTAAATAGAAAAGGGAAAAGTTATCATTAGTTGGAACAGTTAGGGGCATTGTGGTAATTTCTGGAACTGGAATTGAATTCAGGGTTAAATTTGAAATAGAGTTATTTTTGGACTTTTTCTCAAATTCGAATTATTTAAATTTATTTAAGTTTAATCATTTTTTGGAATTATTTTTATTAGGAAAAACTTGTGGTGGACCTTTTATACCGAGGGAAAGCTAGCCCCAGTCGCCGACGAGTGGGGCCGGGCTAACTCAGCTCAGTGCGCTAGCGAAGGGCGTGGACTGGGCTTTTCTCATTGGCACGAACTCAACCCTAGCGACCGACAGGCGGGCCCAGGGTTGCTTGCAGGGCCGCTCGCGCGTCACCCAATGGGGTGGCGCCACGTGGTGGATCCGTGGGTCGCGGGGGAAAACTCCAGAAACATGGGTCCCATTTCGTAAAACGTCACGGCCGGGTCTGAGCTGTGTAGCTGACTGGTAGGGTCAGCAGTGGACTACAGGGCGAAGCTTCAAAAGCGCAGGGGCCTAACTACAAAATGGCTGCGTCTTTTATCTGTCAACAGTGATGGAAAACAGTAGGCATGCGGCGGTCCCGCGATCTTGTAGATATGATGGCGACACCGCAGCTGCACGAATGACGGCGGTGAAAAAATGAAAAATGTAGAACATTCTGCGGGTTACAACTTTGGTTCAGCAAGGTCCGCCAAAGATGGACTGCCGCGGCAGGGAACTAGGCAGGAATAGAGGGGGTCCCGGCGGTTGCCACGACGCAATCGGCATGATTCGGCGGTGACAGCGACACGTGCGCGCACACGCAGGCTGTTCGTCGGAAGCCGGCGGCGCTACGAGGCACACGGAGGAGAGAGGCTATGTCCAAGAGGGAGAGGGGATCTCACCTAGGTTCTAGTGCGGCCGGAGGCGGAGTGGCGACGTGGAACGGCGGTGGCGCTTGGTAGATAAAGCTCATAGAGGGGTTCGGATACAGCGGCAGTGAGGTGTCTCCAATGAGGTTGCTGCTTCTCCGTGATCACATCGACGGTGGCGTCCCGGCAACCTTCCTCCACACCTAGCGCTCCCGCCTCTGTTTCCCTCTGACGCTAAAGGAAGATCCAGCCCGAGCTAGGGTTTTGTGGGGAGGAAGGTGACCATGGTAGATTGGGAGGAAGAAGAGGGTATTTTCTTGGGTGGATCTCGATCTGAGGCAACCTGGGAGCATGGTAGATAAGGGGGAGGGCAGGTTCATGTTGGCAGCCTTCCTTAGCCAAAGTGAGAGAGAGAGGGGCCAGGCTTGCGTGGGGCTTGCTCTCTCTATGTTTTCTTGGTCGAGGGGAAAAAGAGAGGGCTCAGGGGAGAGAGAGCGGCAGCTGGGTGGTTCGGGCTGGACCAAGTGGGGAGAGGGATCTAGGGTGGTGTGGGGTGCACATGGCCAAGTCACATGGCCATGCCCATGGGGTAGCTCGGTAGTACTAGGAAGAAAATAGGTGGGGTGGTGTTTAGGTAGAGTAGAATAGATAGGGTAGTTAGGTTTTGTGTTTTGAATATGCTTTTATTGGAATTGTTTGATTTGCATTTACTTAAAACAAATTGAAAAAGATAGGCTTCCAAAAAACCACAAACTCCAAAAACCAAGGAGAACAAGTAGGAGGATTAAGGTGGCACATGGAATTGATTGGAAATTTTGAATCATATTGTTTGAATAAATCAAGTAAGCTTTCCTCAAATATTCCAAAATAAAAATCAAATAAAAGAAGATGGAAGGGAGCTTGCGTGTGCCATGCATGGACCATAATGACCACTGTTGCTAGTTGTGAAAACATATAGATATTCATATGGCCTTATATTGATGCATGCATTCAAATTTGAATAAAATCCAACAAAAATCTAGACAAGCTCGCTCTCTCATATGGAATGGGTTACAACAAGCACAAATGGATATAAATAGGCCATGCTAGTATGTGGTTCCACTAGATGAATGTTTGGCCCCATTTATATTTAGACATGCTCACCCCTTTTAAAGCAATCCATATGGAAGATATAGAAGCATCTCTACATGTGGCTCCACATCATTTATATTGTGAAAACAATAATAAACACATATGAGAGCATGTGGTATAGAAGTGGATCCATCTTTATATATGTGAGCTAGACAAGGCCCAAAAGAAATGCAAATGGCCACATATAGTTTGGATGGTGGAATTATAAGGTGGTGTCATAGAAAGGTGGTGGATTTAAGAAAATATATGCCCTCAACTCAACTTGGGCATCAAGCATTTATCTAGAACCAAATACAATGTATCAGGAGGCAACTACAATATATAATGTGTATGGGATATTACCAAAAAGAGGGGTTTTATATGATGCTCAAATGAAAGGTGAAATGGTGACATGAGCATGATATAATGATGATGGAACAATTCATGTAGGAAGTAGCATTTTATTATTAAACCATGTAGCATTACAGATGTTAGACTGATGGGATGCTACAACTCTCCCCCACTAAACATGAATCTTGCCCTGAGATTCTAGGAAGAAAAAGACTCAAAGAGAACCGGGTACTCGGAATGGAGGTGATCCTCACGCTCCCAAGTGGCTTCATCAACAGAATGGTGAGACAATTACACCTTGCAAAACTTGCTAGATTGTCGCGAGTCTTGTGTTTGCTTGTTAGAAACAAAGGAATTGAAGAACCTAGAAAATTGTGAGACGAGAAAGATATGGTGAAGATAGCTCCGGTGCTCTCGAGAAACATGATAAAAGAACTGAACCAGTTGTTGAAAGAATTTGAGAAGACAATTTATCATGGAGCAAGTAACCCTTGGAGACCAGAAGAGACGGAATGCGGCATTTGAAGCGATAGAGAAACCTCGAGAGAGTTGTTAGAGGATAACTCGGCAAAAGGAAGGCAACTTCCCACTTCAGGCCGAAGAAAAGACACATCGATAGTAGTAAGGATCGAAAGCTGCAAGTAAAGATGATTCTTTCACCAGAAGAAAAAGAACGGATTTGGAGAAGTTATCAACCACTGTGAAAAATAGCATGTTTCGCCCCTTAGGTTTAAGAAATGAAGTTTGGAGAAACAATATTGTCTTCAAGCAATAAAGTTCCTTGATACCACAGAAAGATTAGCATAGAGGACTTCTCGGATGAGCTTCTTCTTGCGCTGGTCAGAACCAAAGGATCACGCAATTGAGGTGCGTGGATATATCTCCAAGAGAAGGAGGTGATGCTATTTATGATGGAATCCTGAGAAGAAGCTGAATGTTGAAGATCTGGAGGTTATTGTAGAGATGCTTCACTACAAGAAAAGTTGACTTTTACAATGGATGATTTTTGTGGTTGAAGGCCCATTTTTCGTGGCTAAAAAGTCTTCTACGACGGATGCCCATCGTGGTAAAAGCCCCATCACAAAAGAATCTACCGTTGTTTTTTTCCTGACCGTGGTGGATCGTACCCTTCAGCCACGAAAACTTGTTCCATCGTAGATCTGTTCACTAACCGCGTTGACTGCTGACGTCATGCAAAATGCCACGTGGCAAACATCGTTAACGACCAGTTACTGCCATTAACAGCCACGAAAACCGTGGTAGAAGCAAGGCCCAACCAAAGCCTTCTCACAATTAAGTGGGACGGCCCATCAAGAGAGCCCAATAAGATTACGGCCTTTACTGTTTCGTCCGACACTATAGCAAGCAGCGGCCCGCGAATGTCAGGCCCGTTACTGTTTTGGCCTACAAAAGCCCACAATTTTCGAACACTGTGCAGCCCGTTAACAGTCTACGACAAGTAGGCCCGATACTGTTAAAGCTCACTTTCAGCCTGTCACTGTTCTCACAGCTCGTTATGGGCCGCCTATGAACGACCCACTTTTGAGAAGGTCCTATACTATTCTGGCTCGTTACTATTATGGTCGTCTACTGTTCATGTCCATTACTGTTGTGGCCCTTTACTGTTCAGACCCATTACTGTGCTTACTGCCTCTGTTCTGGCCTGCTAATGTTCTGGCATGCTACTGTTCTGGCCTGTTTGCTTTTCTAGTCTGTTAATGTTCTGGCCTGTTACTATGCTGGGTTGCTACTGTTCTTGTCTGCTGGTGTTTTGGCCTGCTACTATTTTGGCCTGTTATTGTCCTGGCCTGTTACTGTTCTGGCCTGCTACTGTTTTGGCCTGCTACTGCTTTGCATGTTACTGTTTTGGCATGTTACTGTTTTGTCCTATTAGTGTTCTACCTAGTTGCCATTACTGTTTCGGTAATTCTGAAGGCCATGCAAATATCATAAAAGGTGTATTATTAGCGATAATCTTTTACTATTCATGGAGGGCACAATAAAAGAAGGGAAAATAACAAAACCCTATATAGTTATCTGATCGACCTGGCTGGCGCAGTTATGGTACCACCATTCGTGGACGGCGTCAACTAAATGCCTATATGGCCTATGCGAGTTATCTAGATATTACATCAGCTGCAAACTTCTTAAAAATATTACATAATATGAACAAGAGGGAAAGAAAATTCAGCATTTCAGTTGCCAATCAAGTTGATAGCAGAATCCTCAATTTGCTTTCTCAATCCATCAACTGCATCTCCCTTTGAGTGTGTTAGCTACATTGGAAAATCACCTTGAGACGTGATCTTGCAGTCCCCTCTTTGGTGGCGATAGCAATAATTACAGTTTGAAACTAACTAATAATAAGTTAATACAGCAAAGAAGACAAACTACTCATAGCTAAGAATGAACCAGATAGGAATTATAACTGCATAATACGAACATGTAGAGCAGGAATGCAGACCATGAATTAACTATAAAGTAGAGGATAGTTATGTCGTTGTCTAGGATGAACCAGAACCAGATACGAGATATAATGGTGTGGCTTGTGAACCTATAGAACATGACAAACAAACATTAGACAAGTATGCCAATAATGAAATGATCAATCAAACAAAGTGTTTCTTAGCATTTTAGTATAAACTAGCCAGGTCATTTCAGCCAATATATATGGAAGAAGTGGTATCTCCTGGAATGTAAGAGTCGTTGGGTGACTCGGAATTTACGGTGAGCTACACAATGGCATGCAGTTACTATCGTATCTAAGCATGAACCACATAGAAATTATAACCACAACATACTAGAACTTGTGAGCAGGAATGGAAAACACAAATGAACTATATAGTAAAGAATAATTATGTCGTTGATTAGGACGAACCAGCACTAGATACATAAAATATATAATGGCATCGCTGGTGGACCTGTAGGCTGTGTAAACCAACATGTTCAGTGTTGCCTTTTTTGAGCTCTACGTAAAGAAAAAGAAAATAGTCAGTGTTGCATCTTTTGAAGAACCAGATGGCAACAACAAAATTATAATCGAACTAGTACGAAGAGTTTGAACGGGTACTATAGGATAGCAGAACGATGCCAGGGAGGAAATAATAGAAGGAACTTAGCTCAAGAATAACCAGATACAATCAATTGTTGAGCAGGGAATCCACACTAATATTTTCCACTGACATTATATTTTGCAAGAACTACACAATAGCGGGCAATTACTGGTGTACGGAGTAGCTAAGATAAGAACATGTGCATGACAATATAGTGCATGACTTGATATTTGTAGAGCAACGAATGCAAACCAACACGTCTAATGACATTGTATGTACTAGCACGAAGAAAAAGTGTGCACATTGACTTGCATGTACTAGCACGATTACAAAAATGCAGTTCAATCTGACAGGCTTGAACCTGCTATACCGCAGACAAAACAAAAACGGGTTGGGAGATTTGGTTACCTTGGTCGGAGAGGCATCTAAGCATCATCGGTACCGTGCGAGTGACGTCCAGGTCATCGAGGGTGTTGCGGTTGCGGTGGTTGTTGGTGTCGGGGAAGCAGATCTTGGACGGTCGATGCCGGTGTAGTCAATGGCGACAACCGTGTAGCTGGTCTAGAGCAGTGGACATGGAACTTGTTGAACTAGATCCCGTCTGCTGGACAACAGTGAAGCTACTCCGGTATGGTTGGGTAGCTTCCGGCGGCAGGGAAGCAGAGCGTGGGCGGTCGACGACGCCATAGGCGCAGTCACTGAGACCACAACTCTGGTGGAGTGGTAGAGAGATCCAGTGAACTAGATCCAATCGGGTGGGTGTCGATCAAACGGCTCTAGCAGCCGTGGAATTGCTGCCGGGTGATGCGCGTGATGGTCGTGGAGGTGAGGGCGTGGGAGAGAAGCCTGGGATTTTGGGAGGGCCAGCTAGAAAAGCTACGCGAATCGAGACTATGGAGGTGAACAGAAAAATAATTACGATTGTGCCCCCAAGCTACCGACTTTAGCGTGCCATAGGGCGTCAAAACAATGGGTAGAAAGGGAATTTTAACGTTAAAAGTTTTTGAAACGGAGGGGCGCGAAATGCTTCAAAGTCGGTCTCTGGTTTTGCCGCTCGATTGAGATTTTGAATTTGGCTAATAATAGAAAAATGGTAATCCCCCAGTGGCAGATATTGCCTCAAAGTTTTTGAAACGTTGCGGCGGGAAATGCTTCAAGGTCGGTCTGTGATTTTACCGCTCGACCGAGATTTTGAATTTGGCTATCGGACAAATAATAATAATAGAATGATTCTCCACGGTGGGAGATTTTGTCTCAAAGTTTTTGAAACGGCGGGGCGGGAAATGCTTCAAGGTCGGTGTGTGAATTTGCCGCACGATTGAGATTTTGAATTTGGCTACCGGACAAATAATAATACTGTAATAGAAAAATGGTACCCCTCGATGGAAATTTTGCCTCAAAGTTTTGGAAACGGTGGAGCGGGAAATTCTCAAGGTCAGTGTGTGTTTTGCTGCTCGATAGAGATTTTGAATATGGCTACATGTCAAATAATAATAATAGAAAAATGGTACTCCCCGGTCGGAGATTTTGTTCAAAGTTTTTGAAACGGTGGGGCGGAAAATGCTTCAAGATCAGTGTGTGATTTTGCCGCTCGATTGAGATTTTGAATTTGGCAAGAGTGCAAGTAATACTAGAAAAATGGTACTCCATCAGTGGGAGATTTTGGCTGAAAATGTTTGAAACGGAGGGACGCGGAATGCATATGAGTCGGTTGGGATTTTGCCGCTCGATTTTATGATTTTGAATTTGGCTAGCGGCGAAGTAATAATAGAAAAAATAGTTGTAGACTAGTACGCTATCTGGTCAGAAATTGAAGGCCGAGAGTCACATCAACTGACCATCCATTACATAATTGCGCAGAACATTGGTAAATTTTGCCGCTCAACTAAGATTTTGAATTTGGCTAGAGTACAAGTAATAATTTGAAAAAATGCTACTCCCTATTTTTAAAAATAAAAAAATATTCCCATAGAAAAAATAATGTTGACTCCATCTGCGAAATTGTTTGGGCTGTAGGTTTTTACCCTCGATTAAGGTTTTGAATTTGGCTATACTCCTAGTAACAAAATTTACGAGCGAACCCCACCACCCAACCAGCAATTTCACAATCGCCATTGGTCATCAGTACATGAAAGATTAAACATGGGGCCCAAATATTTCGTGTAGGCGGGAGCTTTTGCCTCATGATTCAAAATTTGAATTTGGTGACAATCCAAGTAATAACTGCTAGTAGATCGTACTTCCCTCTATTCACGAATCCAAGGCCTGGTCACATCAACTGATCATCTAGGACCTTGCTCAGTAACCTTTTTCTGGACGGAGGGGTAGAAAATTGGATACCATGATCTCAGATTCAAAAATATTACGAGGACGGCAGGAGGATTTGTGGCTCTAGTACGGTTTTGAATGTGACTACTCCAAGTAACAGAACAGAAAAATTTTATAAGGTATTTTTGCGGATCGTACTCCATCTGTTCATGAGTCCATTCAGACGTGAAAGAAAATGTTGAGCTCTGATTCAAAAATGTATTTCCATTTATCACATGACACGTATGAATATGGTGTGCAACAAAGGGCTAAGGCATTGTTTGAAAACCTAAACCTCATGATCAATGATCAGGATAGCAACACTTGTAACATAATATACTGTATCACACTAGTATATATTGGTTCATCCACCATACAAATTAAAGACATGTCGCAACAAGGAAACAACCCATGTTCATAATAAGTGCAGACTAGTGCACTAACAAATACTTTTAGCTTCATGTTCCATTTCACGACAAAGGGACTGACCTCAGCTGTTAGTGCTCAACCACAAATACTGAGCATCTTCATGACTTTCTCCTTATTTTCTATGGAGTGCTACAGCCAAATTAAAATTTCTTCTAACTTTGCGATCAAACGTTCATTGTATACACTTTGGGCAGATGATAACGATTGTTCAGCTTGGAGTTGTTCCTCTAGAACTTGAATATGCAAAGAAATGGCCTTGGAGTTGGACTTGAACTTGAACTTGGAATTTGCCGAGATCGCTGGGAACCCATCATTACACAGCAACATATTCTTGGTTATAGCACCGTGTTGTAGTACCTTGGAAATAAATCCACACATTCTTCTAGAATTTTTACTGAACAGTCTTTCCCAGGATTTGCTAGCTCCTCTTTCAATTTAGACCGGAAAGTTTTCAGTTGATAGACATGTGTAAGAGAAGTGAAGTTACTACAGAGAAACATGTAGACAGGTTTAACATGTGCATGAACTGCTATAATTGGCAGTGCTGATAACACATCTTATACACTTCAGTAAAAAGATCTTTTTGTCGTGTATCTTTTTTTGATGTCATTTACTAACAAGACTATAAATGTGGCTTCCTGTGTAAACACTGTGAGGTGCATGATATGCCAACTGTTTGTACAATTCATAACTGAAACTGACTTTAGTTGCAAATTATAAAGGAAAATGAAAACAAACCTGAGAACCAGTCCAAGCAAGGTTGCATATCAAACTTATACGTACAAATCACTGCAAAGTGCAACATCACAAAATGCAGAGAAGACTTACAACAACTTTCTTTACAATGACACCATATCTATCCGTCTGGCATCCCTCAAATTTCTCTAGGATAGTCAACTATTTTTTGGATCCCTATTAGACTTCTACTACACTTGGACGAGTGAAAATAAATTGCATCACATGGTGGAAACAGAGGAAACAGAGGTTGAAAGATAAGATGCATACATATTCCACAACATCAATTACATACTTATTTAAAATATACAGTACAGAACAACATGTCCTTACCAATTGGTAGAGGTGCCAAATTATGCTGCGGGATCCGGTGCGACTTAGTACTCGTACTTTATTACGGCTAGAACAGTTCCTTTGAGTGATGGCCTACAAAATGTGACTTGTAAAACACATGCATAAATACGAATTGACAATGCGATCTAGTCTCAGTCTTCTCAAAGCATACCTCATTCTTTTGATCAAGCCAGTGATGGAGAAGATCACAACACTGATCATCAGTCATGTGATCCACATGAGACGTTCTTGTAACATCCTTAAAACACTTGCCAGAGAAGTGTTGCTTCTTTAGCCTGTGGCGTTGTTGGGCAAACATGCACAGAGTATGCTTTTGAGAACATTCTTTTCTTCCTCGCTATTGTCATCGAACATGAAAAATCTCTATAGACAAAAATGAGGAGCATATATAACAAACGGCAAGCTAAGAAGACAAGGGACAGAGCAATGAAGTATGTCCAAGAGACAGAGGACTTACATGTAACTTCTTCAGTAAACCTTCAAAATGCTCAAGGGTATTTCAGTGGTGTTTCCATGAGGGCAAGATGGGAATATCATTTCTCACGAAAACGCCTATGATCGATGCAATATAAGCATATTCATGTGGATCCAGTGACCTTCTGAATCCTGCTATAGATGTGATCGGAAGTCTTGATTTAGTTATTTCAAGCATCTGCTCAAGATTTTTTTCCCATCATCGCCCCCCTTGTTAATCTTCAT
Organism: Avena eriantha; assembly: GCA_910589775.1. Classification (NCBI taxonomy): domain Eukaryota; kingdom Viridiplantae; phylum Streptophyta; class Magnoliopsida; order Poales; family Poaceae; genus Avena; species Avena eriantha. Next base: position 195,273,062 of record OU342740.1, on the reverse strand, counting down.
CGTAGTGCAACTAAAAAAATTACATCAAAATACCAATGTATACATATTACATATAAAAGGGCATGCTACTACTAGTCTCTGAACATATAACAAATTTGGTGTCAAGCTCATTTGCAAGGGAGTAATATGTCTCTGTCAGTACTAAAGGTCGTTGGGAGATCATAACCAGTTCGTTGATGAGAAGCTGCTATTGAAACTGGTTCTGCTGCCAATTTTTCCTGGGTAACCGGATGGGCTACTGGCGGCTGTGGGATGTGTATTTTTCTATTTGCAGCCGCCAGTGCAAGTGGACCAACTGGTGCGGGATTAGGACGAAACTTTGTATGCTGATGTTTTACATTATTGTCTTTCTTTGGCCTGGTTGTCATTTTCAACTAGATTAAGTAAAGATGGTAATGAAGGCTCTAGCAAACTTTAGTAATGATCGAGTATATGAGCAAGATGCAGTACACTACAACAAATGACGAAGTACTTTTGATAGTAATAAGGTGCACAACGAAAGTTAGCATAAAGTGTGCAACAACATTCGTATGGGGAGGAGACGAGTTTACGCTTCGCGTTGGTGCGGTCGAACGGGGGAGGGGCATCTTTTGCCCATCTCTCCGGTGCCGGAGATCAGGGAGTCCGTGAAGCAGATGGGACTTTGCGGCGACCGTACCGTATTTGCTGGCGATGCCGTGCACGCTCCGGCGCGGTGGTCGCCGGCGTGGGGAAGCCGCTCCGTCTTGCTAAACAAGGGAGTGGTGCCTTCGGTCACAACGGTACATGGTGAGGAGGCAGTGGTGGTGGGGAGGGACGGCGGTGCGAGGCCACATTCGTGGGAGATGCTCCGGCTCTGAGGTCGTGTGAGCGATGTGGGATACAACGTGTTTTATATATATCACAAGGGCGCCGGTGGTAGGTTCTAAACTTTTGAATTGCATCGTGCGGGTAGTTCAAAGAAAAACCTGCCAATGTCATTCAAATTTTGGTGATCTCAGTTCACAACAAGATGAACCCGCCAAAAAAATTGGCGATCTCTACTCTATGATTATTGCTACACAAGTTAGGAGCCGAGCTAGAGGAAGTGCATCGAATGCGATGGGAGGTATGAATGCACCAACAGCCTTTCCTAGGTGCAGACTCCGTGTAGTCCCTACTGCGAAAAGATATGTGTAGTCACGAGCAGAGCCTCTGCTTCAAGCACTCCTACTCTAGGGTCCATTTGATTCAAAGGATTTGCCTAGGAATTTTGTATACTACCTCCATTCCAGTTCATTAGACAAATACATACTCGAAGAAAATAATTTGACCATAAATTTGGTCACCAATTTCTGAATTATATATCACAATAATTGTACCATTGGAATCGTCTTTCGAATATAAATAAATTGGTTAAAAATATTAAATATAATTATATATTATTGACTAGATTTACGGTCAAACTATGTTCTTGAAGTAAGTATTTGCATAATAATTTGCACGTGAGATGTGTGCTTTATCTTGTGAGACCATTAACTTTGTTCACATGGTTGGTGCTTGTATCAACTTTATCTGATCCGTAAACTCTACTCGGTACTTGGTTTTTAATAAAAGGGATTTGTGCATCCTTTGAGTGCAGAGGCTGTGGTATCCCCATTTGAAAAAACAAACGTGAGACTCAAATAAAAGACTATCATGTCATCTCTAGCTATGAGATGGAAAATAATACATGTCATGACTTATAAAATTATAATAGATAAAGCTCAAAAGACTATTAAAGAATTTTGAGCCACATCATATCCATAAATTATTAGGTGTATACTTGGTTCTTCATACATAATAATACTCAAAAAAAATGTACCATGTTTAGAGAAATGACAAAGAAGATTCTAGAATGGCGGAGAATTGTGTTTTGAAGTTTTAGCATAGCGTTCATTGTGCTAAAAACTATCTATTGAATCTTCTATATGCTAGAACGGTAAAGATCCAGAGGTTAGATATGTTGCGATTTGCCAGTCTACATCGAGTGGTCAACCTTCAAAGTTATTCGTACACTATATAGTAGTAATAAGATAAGATAAAAAAGTTCGACCTAGTTTCACGACATCATTTTCTTTTTCTATAGTTTCCTTTTTATTTTTGCGACGAACTCGATGTAGTTGAGTCGGTCCAAGAAATACCACATATTTTCTGGGTATGTGCTAGGGCACAAGGGGCACAGTCATTGTCACATAAAAAACTAATACACACGTTTTTTTCATTTTTCATGGATTTGTTGCATTTTTCTATAACAGGTTGACAAATTGTCGGGAAGACCATTGATAGAATATTCATTCATCATCTTGTTCTTGCAACTCTCATTTTTTTACTCATATATGTACCTTTCTCCCCCTCTTTATTAGATCCTATGTACTCCCTCTATTCCAAAATATAAGATGTTTTAGCTTTTGTGAAACGAATATATCTAGATACCTTTTAATGTGTAGGCCAGTCTCCTCAGGAGAGAATTATCCCACCAGGTTGACACTATGCAAAATAAAGGCCATGTCTGTAGCTAACGCATAATCCTACTCCCTTCGTATCAAAATAGATGTCACAAGTTATTCAAAAGTTGGAAGAATCTATATACTACTACTAAATACCTAATAGTGTTTTCTAATTGTCGACAAATAGCACACATCGAGTTAAAGGTCGAATTAATTTGACAAAATCACCCGAAACTCTTTTAAATGGCTATAAAAGTGGTTATCCCTTCAATGTATAAATTGTGGAGAGTGTACATATGTTCAGGAGGGATCCCCATCATTTACCTCTTCCTTCCCCTGTAAGCACTGACGCAATGATTACACTACACTGCAGCTGTACAGAGACAGAGTTGGGGTCCTGATCTAAAGTCACCATCAATGGGATACCGGTGCCACTTCCATCAACATGACCAAAACCGAAGATGGTGGAAGAATGGAGGCTCTTTTTTTGAGTAAAGAATAATGGAGGCTTTGACCAAGTGAAGTTGGTGAGATGCAGCATGACAACGACAGAAAGGTTGCTACCGCTCTGCACGGAAGCGATAATAACTACTAATTACTACTATAGTACAGTAGGAAAGATAATCACACCCAAAATTGGCTCTGGCAACATTGTGGCTTGTGATGCTGATGCATACCAGATTCACCAAATAACCAAATATTTTACCAGCAAGTACACAATCATACATCCATACTAGTAATAAAGGTTTTTCAATTTACTGGTGCCATATTGCAATCTATATATCCAATCATCAACTAGTCCCTCTGTTTCATAATATATAAGCCTTTTTTGTAAGTTGTTTTAGCTCTGTAAATATGCTTATATTGTGAAAACAGATGAAGTACTAACTAAGGTCTTTCACGTGTTGGCTCATTGATAGAAATCGATGACAGTTTCACGCTTCACCTTTGCCAACTCGGCCAGGAGTTTGTCCCTTTGGTCCTTGATATATTGCAAATGTATCTATAATTTTTGATGTTCCATGCTTTGCTTTATCCACTTTCTTGTGTTTTGTTCCAACTTTGGATACTTTTTATATGATTTCTAGGACTAACCTATTAACAAGAGCCACAGTGTCAGCTGCCTGTTTTCTGCTGTTTTTGGTTCCAGGAAAGTCAGGAAATAAATATTCTCGGAATTGGACGGGACAAAAGCCAAAGTGCCTATTTTTACGGATGTCATCAAGTGCCAGAATACGAGACGGAGAGGGGCCAGAGGGCGGCCACACCACCTGGCCGCGCGGCCAAGCCTCTCCCGTGCCAGAGGGTGGTGTGGCCAACCCAGTCACCCCCTCGGCCTCCCCTTCCGACTATAAGATGCCCTCGGGATGAAAACCCTAAGTACCCGATCAAAAATCCACGAAAGAGTCTGTAGCCGCCGTCATCTCCATCCCTAGATCGGGAGGGATCTGAAGCTCTTCCCGGCACCCTGCCGGAGAAGGGAATTCACCCTAGAGGCCTTCTTCATCACCATGAAAGCCTCCGGTGTGATGCGTGAGTAGTTCATCCTTGGACTACGGATCCATGTTGTAGCTAGATGGATGGTTTCTCCTCCTATGTGCTTTCATGTTTAGATCTTGTGAGCTCCGTTCATGATCAAGATCGTCTTTTTGTAATTCATACATGTTGTGTTTGCGGGGATCCGATGGATATTGAGATGCTATTTCAAATTGATTATTGATTCTATCATGTCTTTGTTATTTGAGATCTCGCTTGCTTTCCGTTGTTAGTAGCTATCTTGGCCAAGTAGATGCTAGCAACTCCAAGAGTTAGTATTTATGCTCTATAGTGGGTTCATGCCTCTGGTAATCTGGGGAAGTGACAGAAATCTCTAAGGTACTAGATGTGCTGTTGCTACTAGGGAGAAAACAACAATCCTTTGTTCATAGAACAATCATATTGTTTACTTTACACGCAGTTCGTAAAGTAATAATCTGTTGCTTGTAACTTAATACTGGAGGGGGTTTGGATGATAACCTGAAGGTGGATTATTAGTCATAGATGCAGTTGGATGGCGGTCTATGTATTATGTTGTAATGCCCAATCAAGTCTTAGATGAGTCAAGATGATTAGTATATGCATGTATTGCTTTCTCGGTGTTTGTCAATTGCCCCGCTGTAATTTGTTCACCCAGCATGTTATCTATCTAAGGAGAGCCACCTCTAGTGAACTATGGATCCCGGTCCTTTGTCTTTACAATCTACGAACTGTTTACTTCTTTGTGTTTACTTTTTGCAAACTTTTACTTCTTTCCATTCGATACATTTAATCCTTTGTTTTCCGCAAAACATGGTGAGATTGACAACCTCATCGCAAGTTGGGGAGAAAGTTCTGTGGTTGTGTTGTGCAGGTCTCCACGTTGCTACTAGCACCGGTAGTGCGCCCTGCCAAAGCTCAGCTAGTAACACCTTTGATGTGTTTCCTTGCTCCTACTAGTTCGATTAAACCTTCGTTTCACAACTGAGGGAAACTTGCCGCTGTGCTCATCATACCTTCCTCTTGGGGTTCCCAACGAGCTCTACATCAACACCGCCTTCAAGCATTTTTCTGGGCGCCGTGCATTGAGCCATCAAGCGATTTTCTGGCGCCGTTGTCGGGGAGTCAAGGACATCTTCCCAAGGGGAGTCCCTCATAACCAATCTCTTTAGTTTGTTATTTTTGTTTTGCTTTGTTTGCTTGTTTCTTTATCAAAAACACAAAAAATTAGTTCTACTAGTTTGCTTTCTTTATTGAAAACACACAAAAATTAAGTCTCCTATATTTGTTGGTCTATTATTGCCTTGCTTTGGCATGCTTCCTATCAATGGTTGGTTTCTTTGAAACTGAATCTTATTGGCATGGAGGGTTCACGGAAGAACAAAAATATTATTATAAGGAACACCGCTTGTCACAAAAAGGGAAACACTTATGGGAACAGATTGATAAATTGAATACCATTGCTAGAAACGTGTGCTCTACTTACAATGTTACTTATTGCTTTGATAAATCTTGTTGCTGTAGGAGGTATAAACACCTCCCTTTTCAATGTGAGTATAAAGATAATGTTACCATATCTTCTTATGTTAAAGGAAATTATGACTTTTATGATGTGGAACAAATTGAAGAATTTATTGCTTGGAAGGGTGCTTTCGAACTAGCTTATTTGCTTAAAAATACTGATGATGCACCTTATAAATATGAGGTTTATGATATACTTCAATTTTGCTTTGATAATTACAAGAAAGAAAATGGCTATATTCTTGAATATCTTAATAGATGCTCTCCACCTATGGAAGAGACTAATGCCTTGTAGGAGCCTATGGAAGAAGAAATTGCTGAAACTAGAAGCTCATTGGATGAAAAAGAGGAGGAGAGTGATGATCAAGGGGGGGAAGAATGGATCTACCCATCCCTACCTTCTAATGAAAGTAACTCTTTACCCCTTACATTATTTGATTGTCCCCCATGCTTATCAAAGGAGGACGAATGTCATGTTCCTGAGGATTCTTTTGAAAATGTTTATAATAAAGCTCTAGTGTTTGTAGATCATGAAAAGCATGCTTTATGTGATAGCTATATTGTTGAGTTTATTCATGAGGCTACTGAAAATTATTATGAGAGAGGAAAATATGGTTGTAGTAGTTTTCATGGTATTGAAACACCTCTCTATGTGCTGAAAGTTTTGAAGTTATTCTCGTTTTATATTCCTATGCATGTCACTTTGTTCTTTATGAATTTATTTGAATACAAGATTCCTATGCATAGGAAGTGGTTTAGACTTAAATGTGTTTTCAATTTGCTTCTTGATGCTCTCTTTTACTTCAATTCATATTTTTTATGTGAGCATCTTCTCAAACTATCATGCCTAACTTAAAGGCGTTAAAGAAAAGTGCTTATTGGGAGATAACCCAAAAGTTTTAGATGAGTATTGAAAGTTATTACCTCTGTAATAACCGCTCCTTATCCTTTTTATTTGCTTTTTGTGCCAAGAGTAACCTCTAATGAGAGAGAAGTAATGATTGGGAAAGTTGTTGTCCCAAAACAGATTTCTGTGCTTCACCATAAAAATGCGCGTAAAATCTCTGAACGTTTTTTTGAGGCATGAATTTTTGTGCTTCTGCCTCAGGTTGTTATCTAACTTTCGTTAGTTCAACACTTTTTAATTTGAGCAACAGAAGGTCTTTGAAAAAATTCGTCTTTTCCTGCTGGTCTGTTTTGACAGATTTCTGCCATTTTCTGCATTTGCTTCTTGTTGGTTCCTTCTTGAGTTCTTTTGGGAAATTGATCTTTTTGAGGGAAGTGCTACAGTATATAGTGTTCTAATGGAAGTTTATTTGGTGTTAGAACTGAACCTTAAGATTATTTATCTTGAGTGCACTAATGTTGCTAATAAAGATTGTGTGAAATTTTGTATGAAGGAAATTTTTCAGGTGTATGGAAGGAATGAGTAATGAGATGAAGGATGGACTAAATCTCAAACTTGGGAATGCCAAGCGTGTCACCCCAAGAAATATCCAAGAAGTACAAGCGTCAAAGCTTTGGTATTCCCAAGGCATCCCCTTCTTCATCAATAAAAACCCCAGGTTTCTTCCAAACGCTTCATTTTTATTATTTCATGCATAGTTGTGTTTTTCTTGGAGCGTCTTGTTTTTCGTTTTTCGTTTTCGTTTTTTGTTTTATTTGGTTTGCTTAGTTTTCTGAATAAATTGGTTGGACCCCCTCTTTCTTACATTGGTTTGCGAATATTTTGGTTTGGTTTGGAAAAGAGTAGGAAAGTTCATGCTTATGTGGTAAAAAGAGTTCGGTTTTGACTGTGGCCTATGCTTTGTCATGCCATGCTTGATATTGTTTTTGCTTTATGCTTAGTATGATTTGCTGTAGCATGACTTGTTATAAACAATTGAGATTGCTTAATGTGCCTTGGATGAATCATGCGTTGTTTTAGCATAATAAAGCATAATATAGTGGTATTCTCCTTTGATGCTTTATTTGGGTTGACTTGGCACATGCTCACACCATGTTATGACTATCCCAAGTCACCATAGCCTTTATGATCCTTTAGTTTTCAAATTGTAGTATCACTTTATGCTTTGATCAATGATGTTTTGTCGATCTGCATGATTATGGCCATTATTGCTCTCTTAGTTTGTCGCTCCCAGTCTTTTGCTAGACTCCACAACCAAGTATGAGTTCCACTCATGCATCCAACTCCCTAAACCAAATTATTCCAAAGAGTCCACCATACCTACCTACTAGCTTATGCTATTCCAAGTATATTCATGCTTTTGTTTACCTTCCAAATTAAACTTGTTATGAGAAAACTAGTGATTAAAGCTCTCACGAACTTGATGGCACACTTTACTTTACTTGCCTCTAATAAATTTGAACCATTGGGTCCTTCTTTGTTGCGTATATGCTTGCGCTTTATAAGTTGAAATTAGCAGAACCATGTACCATGGGGAACGCTTTCAACATTGCACTTGTACTTTGTACCCCGTTGATATCATGTTCTTTTGCTTACGGATCCCGGCGGTGTGAAATAAAAGTGGAACTTGTAAGATCATGGAGTTTGTATGTGTGTTAGAGAAACGTCTGGGCCGCTAGCCTAAGCCATGCCTAATCATGGTGGAAACTTGCAGCATCACCATAATGAGCACTCTATGAAGCATCCTTAATAAAAACCTATGCAAATAGCAAATAAAAAGATCGCTGAGATGTTCATTGTCTGCTTGCCTTGTCATTTTGATTATAGGAAAGCTTCGGTATCATGTGCAAGGGGTACCCCGTTGGCGGTTCTTAATGATACGCATGTACTTACAATGACAAGAGCTTACTCGTGACTAAAGTTGAGTAGCATGAGGATCGGTCTTCATAAGTAAGGGGCATGAGATTTCGGTTTATAACTTGTCAAGCATATCCTCTTAGTTGTGTCACTTTAACCTTAACCACTTCAAGATGCTTATGATAAGGGCAATGAGAGCTGAAAGCTATAAGTACCATAATTTTTGGAAGCTCTTTATGAGACTTGAATCCCTGCTTCCTTTTACAAAAGGCTTTTCTTCCACCATTATATTGTGTCTCCACCTTCTACCTTTATGCAACTACTTTGAGAGCATAGTGGCCATTCTTAGTTCTATGTGCATTGTCCCAAGACTAGTTGATTGATGCATAACTTGATATTGCTTGTTTTAAACTATTGTATCTAGTCACTCTTATGAACTTTGAAGGTGTCCTATGCATTTATATTTGCTACTCTATCGAGGGACAAGCTTAATACTATTATGCTATGTTTTCTTTATGTGAAACAAACAAACATCTTGCAAAGCATTGTTATTCATGAAACTTTTTTTGTGCCTTTTCATGTTGCATCATAGTCTCTTTGCTTATTGCTAGAACCTTGTCTTTCATGTTATGATTGAAGTACTGTGATCCCAGCTTTGAATGTTTTACAAATACTTTGATCAAGTCTTTGATGGTGCATGTCACCTAAAAAATTATTCTTTCTTTTTATCACTTACCTACTCGAGGACGAGCAGGAGTTAAGCTTGGGGATGTTGATACATTGCAAATGTATGTATAATTTTTGATGTTCCATGCTTTGTTTTATCCACTTTCTTGTGTTTTGTTCCAACTTTGGAGTACTTTCTATATGATTTCTTGGACTAACCTATTAACAAGAGCCACAGTGCCAGCTGCCTGTTTTCTACTGTTTTTGGTTCTAGGAAAGTCAGAAAATAAATATTCTCAGAATTGGACGGGACAAAAGCCAAAGTGCCTATTTTTCCGGATGTCATCAAGTGCCAGAATACGAGACGGAGAGGGGCCAAAGGGCGGCCACACCACCAGGCCGCGCGGCCAGGCCGGGCCCACGCCAAGGGGTGGTGTGGCCAGCCCAGGCACCCCCTCGGCCTCCCCTTCCGACTATAAGATGCCCTCGGGACGAAAACCCTAAGTACCCGATCAAAAATCCACGAAAGAGTCTGTAGCCGCCGTCATCTCCATCCATAGATCGGGAGGGATCTGAAGCTCTTCCTGGCACCCTTCCAAAGAGGGGAATTCACCCTGGAGGCCTTCTTCATCACCATGCAAGCCTCCGGTGTGATGCGTGAGTAGTTCATCCTTGGACTACAGATCCATGTAGGAGCTAGATGGCTGGTTCTCCTCCTTTGTGCTTTCATGTTTAGATCTTGTGAGCTCCGTTCATGATCAAGATCATCTATTTGTAATTCTGCATGTTGTGTTTGCGGGGATCTGATGGATATTGAGATGCTATTTCAGATTGATTATTGATTATATCATGTCTTTATTATTTGTGATCTTGCATGCTTTCCGTTGTTAGTAGCTATCTTGGCCAAGTAGATGCTAGCAACTCCAAGAGTTAGTATTTATGCTCGATAGTGGGTTCATGCCTCTGGTAATCTGGGGAAGTGACACAAATCTCTAAGGTACTAGATGTGCTGTTGCTACTAGGGAGAAAATAACAATCCTTTGTTCATAGAACAATCGTATTGTTTACTTTACACGCAGTTCGTAAAGCAATAATCTGTTGCTTGCAACTTAATACTAGAGGGGGTTCGGATGATAACCTGAAGGTGGATTATTAGTCATAGATGCAGTTGGATGGCGGTCTGATACATTGCAAATGTATCTATCATTTTTTATGTTCCATGCTTGGTTTTATCCACTTTCTTGTATTTTGTTCCAACTTTGAAGTACTTTTCATATGATTTCTTGGACTAACCTATTAACAAAAGCCACAGTGCCAGCTGCCTGTTTTCTGCTGTTTTTGTTTCCAGGAAAGTCAGAAAATGAATATTCTCGGAATTGGACGGGACAAAAGCCAAAGTTCCTATTTTACCGGAAGACTCACGGAGCCCGAAGCAGAGACGGAGGAGGGCCAGGGCCTGGCCACACCATATGGTGGCGCGGGCTAGCCCTGGCCGCGCCACCATGTGGTGTGGGCCCCCTGGCCGCCCACCGACCTTGCCTCTTCACCTATAAGAAGCCTCCCGATGCATAAACCCTAAATAGTCAAGCCTCCTTCCATGAAAAGTTCCGCAGCGCCGCCGCCACCGAAGGTGAGATTCGGGGGACAAAAAGTCTCTGTTCCGGCACCTTGCCGGGACGGGGAAGTGCCCCCGGAGCCATCTCCATCGATCTCCACCACCATCTCCATCACCATTGCTGATTCCCATGATGAGGAGGGAGTAGTTCTTCCTCGAGGCTAAGGGTTCTACCGGTAGCTATGTGTTCATCTCTCTATCTATGCATGATCTTATTGAGATCATGAGCTTGTAATATATAGATCTACCTTGCTACTCAAGTGCTTTAATAGATATCTGCTCTCCCCATGTGTGTGAAGTTGACAGTGTGCACACCATGGTGGCACTTAGGCTAGAGATTACAAATACTTGTTATGAGTTATATTTGGAGTTGGATGTTTCTATGAAATTGTGGTGTTTGTTGGAACCATCTAGAGCTCAAGGTGATAGTGTGGGGTTTTCTAGATTGGAAAGGCTTACTTTGAGGTGTGCTGTTATAGCCCTACCAATGATTAGAGTGTCCAACCGGAGATTAGTTATGAGTAGTATCATGAAGAAGAATATATTTATGAGAGTGTTCACTAGTGAAAGTATGATCCCTAGGCTTTGTTCTAAGCACTGAAACACCGTTTGCAACTAGATCTGTTACATGTTTGCTTGCTTCCATCTTTATTTCAGTTTTGCTTTAGTCTTTTCCACGCCATTAAGCTATTTTATATCACCGTTACCACTTATAATTATCCATACCACTTGTATTTCACTATATCTTCGCCGAACTAGTGCACCTATACACCTGACAAGTGTATTGGGTGTGTTGGGGACACAAGAGACTTCTTGTATCTTGATCGCAGGATTGCTTGAGAGGGAATACCTTTGACCACTTCCTCCTTGAGTTCGATAAACCTTGGGTGATCCACTTAAGGGAAAACTTGCTGTTGTTCTACAAACCTGCACTTGGAGGCCCAACAGCTGTCTACACGAATAGAAGTGCGTAGACATCACGGTCTATGTATAATGTTGTAATGCCCAATCATGTCTCAAAGGAGTCAAGATGATTAGTATATGCATGTATTGCTTTCTCGGTGTTTGTCAATTGCCCCGCTGTAATTTGTTCACCCAGCATGTTATCTATCTAAGGAGAGCCACCTCTAGTGAACTATGGATCCCGGTCCTTTGGCTTTTACATACAATCTACAAACTATTTACTTCTTTGTGTTTACTTTCTGCAAAGTTTTACTTCTTTCCATTCGATACGTTTAATCCTTTGTTTTCCGCAAAACACGGTGAGATTGACAATCTCATCGCAAGTTGGGGACAAAGTTTTGTGGTTGTGTTGTGCAGGTCTCCACGTTGCTACTAGCACCGGTAGTGCGCCCTACCAAAGCTCAGCTAGTAACACCTTTGAGGTGTTTCGTTGCTCCTACTGGTTCGATTAAACCTTGGTTTCATAACTGAGGGAAACTTGCTGCTGTGCTCATCATACCTTCCTCTTGGGGTTCCCAACGAGCTCTACATCAACACCACCTTCAAGCATTTTTCTGGGCGCCGTGCATTGAGCCATCAGTCCTCGAGGTGCTGGATCTGTTCGAAGCTTAGGCCCAGCATCTCCATCAAGCCGATGTTCCGCCGCTTCAGCTCGTCACGCTCAATCAAGTATTCTATGGCGAGATTCCTGAGGAGGCTAAGCCCGACCTTGTCAGCGGCGAGTTTGGAGCAAAGTCTAGTGCACTCATTGATGAGGGCGCTTCTGTCCGCTGTCTTGAAGCAGAAATCGCCCATCACCTTTTTCACCATAAACTCGATCTCGAAGCCAATATTCTAAAAGATGAACTGGGAGCCTAAATTTAGAAGTGTACCTAGAGAACTATCAAGGAAGAGAGACACGGAATCACAATTCGAATGATTTCTTACCTTGCAGTTGTACCGATCGGCCTCCATCGGTGATGGTCAAGATGATTCTGCAGGTAGGAGTGCCATGGGAATGCGAAGTCCGCCCGACCTAAAACAACATTGAAAATAAATGTACTAATAGGTAAATGAGCGAATCAAGAAATGGTTAAAGACATAGAAAGTTTCCCAAGCACGGAGATTTACCTAAAGGTATCAGTCTGCATCAGCGACGGTGAAGATGATTATGCAGGTAGGAGTGCTGATGGAATTCGAAGACCATCGAACCTAAAACACCATTGAGGAAGAACGTGCTTTTTTTAGGTAAACAAGAAATCAAGAAATGGTCAAAGACATGGAAAGTTGCGCAAGAACGAGATTTACCTGAAGGTATCTGTCCCTGGTAGCGGCGGCTTCAAAGAACCTTGAGTTGAAGACCTCTCGCCTGCAGCCGAGGGATTCGTCTGGGACCCTTTGATCGTTGCATCGCCTGGTACCGGTAGCAACATAATGGCAAAACGGCAAGCCAACTTCTTCTCTTCCGCCAGCTTCACCGTCGCGGCACGAGCCCTTCTGTGGCGGGACTTGTTCCCGGTCATGTGGGTGAAATAGCACAACCAAAAGGAATGAAAACGGGCAAAGCAATCTGGCAGAGAAGAGCTACAGTCGCGAAGAGGAGGAGGAAGAAGGTCGAGGCCGTGAGAGGTGGCCTCCTAGTCTCCACACGAGTAAAGAAACCATTTCCATTCAGATACAGTACTTGACGCATAAATCAAAGAGACACCCGTAAGCAGTTGTCACCCCCAGCATGGTCTGGACATCCACTATAAAGTTGAACATGCATTGCACGGGATACGTGAAGCACGTCCATAAAGTATCAGGTGTATATTTGGTTCTTCTACTTTGTACTGTATCATGTAGAAATCAACCTAGCTACTCCTACCTAATACTCCACGTGTTCTAGAGAAGATTCTAGAATTATTGAAAAGTGTGTTTTGAGATTTGTGCATAGTGTTCATTGTGCTGAAGACTAACGATAGAATCTTCTAGATGATGCTCCCCCGTTCACAAGTATAAGACATTTTACCTTTGTAAAACTAATGTATCTAGATGTCGGCCTATAGACTAAAAGACATCTAGATATATTTGTTTCACAAAGCTAAAATGTCTATATTTCTAGACGGAGGGAGTAGAATGTGGATAGAAGATCCAACGGTTAATTAGCAATGTTGGGATTCACGAGTCTAGATCCAACGGTCAAAGTTCAAAGTTATTTGTATCATACACTATACAACGTTATCTTCTTTTATTCTACTAATATAATAGAGCAGTTTTGAATTGGATCCATAGCACAAATCCTGATCGTTGGGATGTTAGATCCAATAATGGTTCAGAGCAGCTGGATTCGTGTTGAACAACTAGTACTTATCTAGAGCAAACTTCACCATGTTCTAGAACCATCATGTCAACATCCCTCCTAAATTTCATAGCAGAGTAGGCTATATTCTGAATATGTGTAGATAGTTATTATTAGTAGCACCAATCCTGACGATTGGGTTGTTAGATCCAGTGGTTCAGAGCAGCTGGATTCTTGTTGAACAGTGCCCATAGAGCATACTCCACCATGTAACCCCCTCCCCCCCAAAAAAATCATAGCATAGTAGGCCGTATTCTCAATGTGTGTAGATAGTTATTATTAATAGAATTAATGTACAATATGCCTTTTTCTCTAATAGGACTATTGGTTAATAATAACAACTTAATGTTTGCTAAATCACATTTCATTCAGCATATACATGTGCGATTCATGTCTTTTACTAGTAGACTTAATGTATGGCTTGTTTCTCTAACAAGACTATTGGTTAATAATAAGAACTTGATGTTTCCTAAATCACATTTCATACAGTATATACGTGTGGCTCATGCCTTTTACTATTCGACTTAATGTATGCCCTTTTTTCTCTAACAAGACTATTGGTTAATAATAACAACTTAATGTTTGCTAAATCACATTTCATAAAATATATAAGTGTGTGGCACGTGCCTTTTACTAGTCCATTCTAGCTAGCATCTAATTAGAAGATACACTATGGATAGTACATTATTTTACCCACTATAGTGTACGAATAACTTAAAATTTTGACCGTTGGATCCAGACTCGCGAATCCCATCATTGCCAACCGGTTGGATCTTCTTTTCCATTCTGGCATCTAGTAGATACAATTGATAGTCTTTCTTATCGTATCTTACCACTATATTATTTGTGAATAACTTTTATTATTGATCGGTTGGCCGGATCAAAACTCGCAAATCCCAACATTGCGAGCCGTTGGATCTACTGTTCCATTGTAGCATCATCTTTAGAAAATACTATTGTTTATCTTATCTTATCTTACCACTATATAGTGTACGAATAACTTCAAATATATTGATTGTTGGATCAAGACTCATGAATCCCAACATTGCTAGTCGTTGGATCTTCCTTTCCATTCTACTAGCTAGCATCTCTACTAGAATATATTATGGATATTACGTCTTTAGCACAATGAATGCAATGCACAGACCTCAAAAAACACTACTCCATTATTCTACACCCTTCGATCCAAATTATTATTCTCAGATTTGTCTAGATTCGGATGTATCTAACACTAAAACATGACTAGATACAAACGAATCTAGACAAATCTGAGAATAATAATTTGGATCGGAGGGGGTAGAATAATCTTCTCAGGTGTATATTTCGTTCTTGTACTTTGCATATCATGTAGAAGTCAACGATTATTAGCTATCTAAAACTTTAAATTTTGGCAACATGGTCTAGAGAAACGAGGGATAAGATTCTAGAATGATGGAGAAGTGTGTTTTGAATTTTGTGCATAGCATTCATTGTGATGAAGACTATCAATAGAATCTTCTAGATGCTAGAATGGAAAAGAAGATCCAACGTCTGGAAATGTTTGGATTTGCTAGTCTTGATCCAACGGTCAATATTCAAAGTTGTCCATACACTATATAGTGGTAAGATCATGTAGAAATCAATGGTTATTAGCTATCTACTAAAACATGAAATTTTCAGTAACACATGGTCTAGAGAAATGAGCTAGGGAGAAGACTTTAGAATGATGGAGAAGTGTGTTTTGAGTTTTGTGCATAGCATTCATTGTGATGAAGACTATCAATAGAATATTCTAGACCATTCAAAAAATATAATCTTCTAGATCCTAGAATGGAAAAGAAGATCCAACGGCTAGAAATGTTGGGATCGCGAGTCTTGATCCAACGGTCAATGTTCAAAGTTATTCGTATACTATATAGTGGTAAGATAAGATAAGAATAGAGAAGTTTTGAATTGGATCCATAGCACCAATCCTGACCATTTGGGCTGTTAGATCCAATGGTTCAAAGCAGCTGGATTCGTGTTGAATAGTACCTAGAGAAAACTCCGACATGTTCTAGAACCATCATGTCACCACCCCCAAAATTTCATAGTACAGTAGGTTGAATTCTCTCTACTACTAGTAAGCTGCACGTGAGGCTCAGATAATAGACGTCTGACATATCATCACTATATAAAATTATAATAGGTAAAGTGGAAAAATATAAATTTGATCAACATCCAGAAAGTATGGGTGTATTGTTGGTTCTTCTACTTTGTATCATCATGCGTAGAAGTCAAAGATTATTAGCTACCTAACACTTGAAACTTTTGGTAACATGGTCTAGAGAAATGAGGGAGAGGATTCTAGTATGATGGAGACGTGTGTTTTGATAGGTTTATGCATAGTGCATTTATCGTATTCAAGACTATCAATAGAATCTTCTAGATGCTAAAATGGAAAAGAAGATCCAATAATGGCTGGAAATATTCAGATTCGCGAGTCTCGATCCAATGGTCAATATTCAAAGTTACTCGTACACTATATAGTGGTAAGATAAGATAAGATAGTGGAGCAGTTTTGAATGAATTGGATCCATAGCACCAATCCTGACCGTTGGGCCGTTAGATCCAATGGTTTAGAGTAGCTTGATTCGTGTCGAATAGTACCAACCTAGAGCAAACTCCACCATGTTCTAGAACCATCACCACCCCCAAAATTTTATAGCATAGTAGGCTATATTCTCATTATGTGTAGATAGTTATTATTAATAGACTTAAAGTATGCATTTTTCTCTAACAAAACTATTGGTTAGTAACAACTTAATGTTTGTTAAATCACATTTAATATAGAATGTTCGGCTGTTAGATCCAATGCTTCAGAGCAGCTAGATTCGTGTTGAATAGTACCTATAGAGCAAACTCCAACATGTTCTAGAACCATCAGCATGTCACCACCCCCAAAATTTCATAGCATAGTAGGCTATATTCTCAATGTGTGTAGATAGTTATTATTAATATACTTAATGTATGGATTTTTTCTCTAACAAGACTAATGGTTAATAACAACTTAATGTTTGTTAAATCACATTTCATACATTAGAGAAAAATGCATGAATTAAGTCTATTAATAATAACTATATACACATATTGAGAATATAGCCTACAGTTCTATGAAATTTTGGGGGTGATGACATGATGGTTCTATAGAACATGGTGGAGTTTGCTCTAGGTACTATTCAACACGAATCCAGCTGCTCTGAATCGTTGGATGTAACATCCCAATGGTTACAATTGGTAATATGGATCCAATCAAAACTGCTTCATTATAGTAGTGGAGAACTAAAACATGAATTTTTTGGTAACATGGTATAGAGAAATGAGGGAGAAGATTCTAGAATGATGGAGAAGTGTGTTTTGAGTTTTGTGCATAGCATTCATTGTGATGAAGACTATCAATAGAATCTTCTAGACCGTTCAAAAAACAGAATCTTTTAGAGGCTAGAATGGAAAAGAAGATCCATTGGCTAGAAATGTTGGGATTTGTGAGTATTGATCCAACAGGCAATATTCAAAGTTATTCGAACACTATATAGTGGTAAGATAAGATAAGATAAGATAAGAATAGAGCAGTTTTGAATTGGATCCATAACACCATACCTGACCGTTGGGCTGTTAGATCCAATGGATCAAAGCAGCTGGATTTGTGTTGAATAGTACCTAGAGCAAACTCCTCCATGTTCTAGAACCATCATGCATGTCACCACCCCCAAAATTTCATAGCACAGTAGGTTGTATTCTCAATATGTGTAGATAGTTATTATTAATATACTTAATTTATGCATTTTGGGGGTGGTGACATGATTGTTCTAGGTCTGTACTATTTACAGCCTAATGTGCTAAGAAATTTTGGGGGTGGTGGCATGATGGTTCTAGAACATGCATGGTGGAGTTTGCTCTAGGTACTATTCAACACGAATCCAGTTTCTCTGAACCATTGTATCAAATAGCCTAACGATCAAGATTGGTGCTATGGATCCAATTCAAAACTGCTCCATTATAGTAGTAGAGATAGAGATATCTTATCTTACCTCTTACCACTATATAGTGTACGGATAACTTTGAATATTAACCGTTGGATCAAGACTCGCGAA
The DNA here is from genome assembly GCA_910589775.1 of Avena eriantha. Taxonomy (NCBI): domain Eukaryota; kingdom Viridiplantae; phylum Streptophyta; class Magnoliopsida; order Poales; family Poaceae; genus Avena; species Avena eriantha. The sequence continues at coordinate 195,255,139 of OU342740.1, read as the reverse complement.
TCCCAACATTTCTAGCTGTTGGATCTTCTTTTCCATTCTAGCATCTAGAAGATTCTATTGATAGTCTTCAGCATAATGACATGCAAAGTACAAGGACCAAATATACACCCATACTTTATATATGTTGATCAAATTTATAATTTATTGTGCTTTACCAATTATAATTTTATATAGTGATGATATGTCAGACTATCAATTTTATATAGTAATTTTATAATTTATTGTGATGAAGGCTATCAATCGAATCTTCTAGATGCTAGAATGGAAAAGAAGATAGTTTTTATTAATAGACTTAATGTATGCATTTTTCTCAACAAGGCTTAAAGTATGATGGTCCTAGAACAGGGTGGAGTTTTCTCTAGGTACTGTTCAACACGAATCCAGCTGCTCTGAACCATTGGATCTTATAGCCCAACGGTCAGGATTGGTGCTATGTATCCAATTCAAAACACGCCAGAGACTCTTGTCAAGAAAAAAAGGAAAAAACAGGCCACACTGATGGCTCGTGTATTAACAAGCTCGTTGGGGAACCCCAAGAGGAAGGTATGATGAGCACAGCGGCAAGTTTCCCTCAGTTATGAAACCAAGGTTTAATCGAACCAGTAGGAGCAAGGAAACACCCCAAAGGTGTTGCTAGATGAGCCTTGGCAGGGCGCACTACCAGTGCTAGTAGCAACGTGGAGACCTGCACAACACAACCACAGAACTCTGTCCCCAACTTGCGATGAGGTTGTCAATCTCATCGTGTTTTGCTGAAAACAAAGGATTAAGCGTATCAAATGGAAGGAAGTAAAAGTTTGCAGAAAGTAAACACAAATTAGTAAACAGTTTATAGATTGTATGTAAAGAAAAGGACCGAGATCCATAGTTCACTAGAGGTGGCTCTCCTTAGCTAGATAACATGCTGGGTGAACAAATTATAGCGGGGAAATTGACAAACACCAAGAAAGCAATACATGCATATACTAATCAGCTTGACTCCTTTGAGACATGTCGTCGGATTGATGACAAGTACGCCATGAGGGGTCCTCGAGGCGTGCGGAAGAGAGGGGTGTGAGACGTACGGTGTTCCGAGACGGTGAGCACACAAGTTTACCCAGGTTCGAATCCGCCGGCTTTGGACGGACCCTACTCCTGCTATCAATCCAGTAATACGGCAAAGCCAGAATATGGGTTACAAGGGTTTCACCTGTGCGAGTTGAGATTGTAGACTATTGAGGTGTCTAGTGTTATCTGATGTTGCCCTAAAGGCTCTCCCTAGGACGGCTTATATAGATATACAGCCTAGGGTTTACAGGAGAGATCAATCCGGCTACGACTAAGAGTTGGTTACAGAGTACATCTTGAACTACAAGTAACATTGTAGGCCTAAGTCGGTAAGTCTTATGAGCCTTCCTGTAGCCGGATGGGACTCCGTCTTCTCTCTCTAACTGGGCCGCCCGTGAAGCAAAGCTCTAACCCGAAGTGGGCCACCCTGGTCAGTGAGGAACGTTGAGGATACTCGGAAAGTATATCCCCAACAGTAGCCCCCGGAGGCCTCCAAGATCCAAAGTCGGATTTTATCATCGTTTAGCTTGATCTCCGGCTTGCAGAATCTTGAAGGGTTCCTGAAACTTTATAACAAAAAATACGATCCGGGTCTTAAAAGTAAGTCGGACCTTTCAATTAGTTACTTTAATTTTCTAGCTCGCTTTTTAAACTAAGCCGGAACTTGGTCTCTAACGCCACCTGACACAAGCATGGTCAAGTCACGTCATCCGACGGGCGTTACGTCAGTACGACCGTTTGTGGGTCCGCGGTTCACAGAACCGAGGCGCCGTTTCAATGCGTGCGTGGAGATCGAGGCGACGCAATCATCGCGCAGGCCCTTTCTAGTCCTTTCCACGACGTGTGGCGGTTACACTATAGCATTTGCACAAATCTTGGCGCAGGTAGGTAGATATAAGGGGTCTAGATTTTTTCTTCTCCTCTCCACCTGCCTTTCGCCGTTCCTTTCTTCCCAAATCTCCAGCGCGCCCAGAGCCCTTTCGTTTTCCTCCCACAGAGCTCCTAGCGCCGCCACTTTAGGGTCACCCCCTTTCCACCGGAGAGAAATGGCTTCATCCTCTTCTTCCTCTCTGGCGGCGGCGGCGGTGGCAGCGTCAGCAGAAGCAGCTGCAGAAAAAGAAAGTTTCCGGGGAATCTGGATCCCTTGCGCCCTCGACGAGGCGTCCCTCAAGAACATGGATAAGGAGGGGCTTCTCGCCGCCGGCGACTGGCGGAGCGGTTCCGGTGAAACCATCCCCAATCCGCGCGAGGGCGAGCGCGTCCACTTCGGCACCCATCTGGACCGAGGTTTGTCTTTTCCTCCCTCGGATTTCTTCTCTGAGGTGATTGACCATTATGGAGTTCAACTCCATAATCTTCCTCCCAACTCCCTTCTAGAGATGAGCGCATTTGCTACGCTTTGCGAGGGCTTTCTCGGCATTAGGCCGAGTTTGCTCCTTTTCCAGTATTACTTCCATGTCTGGAGAAATTCTATTACCGCCGGTGTTCCTTATATCACCGGTACTATTAGTTTTTCTGTTAGACGAGACCGGTCCTATCCCAAAATTGCTGCCAGTGACTCGGTCAAACAATGGCCAGCCACCTTTTTCTATCATAGGGATATTCCAGCTCGCGGCAAAGCTACTGCTTTGCCGGTTTTTGTTGGCGGAGCCACCACAGCCCAGCCTTCCTGGGATGAGGCTGCTCCGGCTCTTACTAACGATCTGATCCTCGCTAAGAGGCGGATCGAATATCTTATCAAGCACAAGGGTTTGAGGGGATCCGACTTAGTTCAGTGCTGGGACGCACGTCGGATCCAGCCACTTCAGTACCACGGGGATAGACTGATGCACTCCATCACGTCTTCCAAAAAGGATTCTCTCCGCATCAGCCCCAAGGCCTACACCAGCCAAGGCTATATAAGCCAGATCAAATGGCTGATTAAGGAGCGGATCGAGAGAAAAATTCCGGAGATTTCTCTGGACATGCACACGGCGGAAAACCCCGTGGTAGCGGTAAGCCTCCATCAGTACACCTTTTACGTGTTTCAATCTTTTAAGTCATACATTGCAATGCTGATATGTTTTCTTGTTTTCAGCTTGCTGATCTCCCCGAGTCGGAGCTTGCTCCACTCGAAGGATATCCTCCTGAGTTTTCTCAGGAGACTGAAGTGGTTCCATTGTCGGACCTTGCGCTCAAGAAGTGCAAAGATCCGACAGTGGCAGTAGGCACAAACAAAGTGCCCGTTGTGAAGAGGTAACTTTCATTCACAATTTCCGCCTTTGTACCTTTCTCGAATTTCTTTCCGAGATGTAATGTTTCCTACTTTATTACACTCTCAGAGCCAAGCCTCTCATCAAGGGTAAGGGGAAGGGGATTCCTGCAAAGCCCCTGCGACAAATGAAGCTTACTGTTGGGTTCGTAGCATGGAAAACAAAAAATTTCTACCGCAAGAACGAACAAAACCCAGATCTAATCTAGATAAAAGCCAAGATCTAATCTATTAGACATGTGCAACGAGATAGATCTGTACTAACCCTTGTAGACCCGAAAGCGTTACGAGATTGGATCTCGTGGTTGATGTATTCGATCACTTGCCGATCTCAAGATCGAGTGGACGATCCTTCCGGCGCCGCGTTCCGGCAGCGCTTCCGCAGTCGGTCACACGTGCGGAGTCGAAGCAGACCTTCCTCTCCCCGTTCCAGCGAGTAGCAGAGGTAGTAGATCACTCCATGGAATCCCAGCAGCATGACGGCGTGGTGGTTGTGGTGGAGTAGAGGATTCTGCAGGGCTTCGCCTAAGCCTGAGCAGAAGGAAGGAGGAGGAGAGAGGCGGCTAGGGGCAAGAGTGGAGGAGCAGGGGCGTGGTGCCTCCACCCCTCTATATATAGAGGGGGGGTGCGGCCTAGGGTTCCCACCCCTAGGCCCACCCCCTAGGGCCGGCGCACAAGGGAGCTTGGGGGGAGAGTCCTTCCCCCTAAAGTTTCCCTTTTAAATTTCCCTTTATCCTTTTATCCTTTCTTGGTTTTCAAGTAAACTCCAAAAAATCTTCTAGAACCTTCCGGAACATTCCGAAACCTTCTAGAATCCCCATATAAATACTCCGGAACATTTTCTAACTTAGAAATGATCTCCATTATATGAATCTTATTCTCCGGACAATTCCCGATCTCCTCGTGATGTCCCGGATCTAATCCGAGACTCCGAACAACATTCGGTCTCCAACGCACATTCCATATCTACTTAAAACAACTTCGAACCTTAAGTGTGTCACCCTACGGTTCGTGAATATGCAGACATGATGGAGACACCTCTCCGATCAATAACCATCAGTGGGATCTGGAGATCCATAACGGTTCCCACATACTCAACGATGACTTCGTGATCGATAGAACCATTAACATACGAAACCAATTCCCTTTGTTACGCGATACTATACTTATCCGAGGTTTGATCGTCGGTATCTCCATACCTAGTTCTACCTCGTTACTGACAAGTACTCTTTACTCGTTCCATGTTATGTCATCCCTTGTGACCCAGTCACATGCTTGCAAGCTAACTAGATGACATTCCACCGAGAGGGCCTAGAGCATATCTATCTGTCATATGGATGGAAAAATCCCAATCTTGGTCCATGCGCTTCAACACATACTTTCAGAATACCCAATGACACCTTTATAACCACCCAGTTATGAAGCGGTGTTTGATGTCATCAAAGTACCCATCCGGTGATGGTGATTAACACAACCTCATGGTTAAAGGATTAGGTTACTATGCATTTAAAAGATTATAGCAATATGAACTTAATGACTTGATCTTTATGCTACACTTACTATGGGTGTGTGTCCATCACACCATTCTCCTAATGATATAACCTTGTTATTAATCATATCCAATGTCCATGATCAGGAAACCATGATCATCAATTAATCAACAAGCTAGTTCAACAAGAGGCTTACTAGGGACTCTTTTATGTTTACAAAACACACATGTATTAGTGTTTCCTTATAACAATTATAGCATGGGATGTAAACATTCATCATAAACACAAAGATATAATAATAACCACTTTTATTATTGTCTCTTGGGCATATCTCCAATAGTCTCCCACTTGCACTAGAGTCAATAATCTAGATTACATGGTAATATACCTAACACCCATGGCGTTCTGGTGTTGGTCATGCTTTGCTCTAGGGAGAGGTTTAGTCAACGGATCTGCCACATTCAGATCAGCGTGTACTTTGAAAATCTTTATGTCACCATCTCGGACATACTCGCGAATAGCATGGAAACGTAGCTTGATGTGCTTCAGCTTGCTATGTGACCTTGGCTCCTGTGCATTAGCTATGGCACCTGTGTTGTCACAGTAGATGGCCATCGGGTCCAACGCACTGGGAACTACGCCAAGTTCAGTAATGAACTCCTTCATCCATATGGCTTCTTGTGCAGCCTCCGAAGTAGCTATGTATTCCGATTCAGTTGAAGATTTCGCCACAACGCTTTGCTTGGCACTCCTCCAGCTCACTGCAGCACCATTCAAAATAAATACGTATCCAGACTGTGACTTTGAGTCATCTGGATCGGTGTTCCAACTAGCATCAGTGTAACCGTTTACAACAAGCTGTTCATCACCTCCATAAGAAAGAACCATATCCTTAGTCCTATTGAGGTACTTTAGGATATTCTTGACCGCTGTCCAGTGCTCCATTCCAGGATCACTTTGATATCTGCTAGTCAAACTAACAGCATGTGCTATATCCGGTCTTGTACACAGCATGGCATACATGATAGAACCTATGGCCGAGGCATAGGGAATATTATTCATCTTCTCTCTATCTTCTGCTGTAGCTGGACTTTGAGTCTTATCAAGGTCTTACCTGACAACATGGGCACGAAACCTTTCTTGCTCTCTTCCATTCTAAACTTCTTTAGAACTTTGTCCAAGTATGTACTTTGTGAAAGCGCTATTAGGCGTCTTGATCTATCTCTATAAATCTTGATGCCTAGAATATATGCCGCTTCGCCAAGATCTTTCATTGAAAAACTATTATTCAAATAGGCTTTGACACTGTTAAGAAGTTCTATATCATTCCCAATCAACAATATGTCATCTACATATAGTACCAAGAATGCTACAGAGCTCCCACTCACTTTCTTGTAAATACAAGCTTCTCCATAAGTTTGTATAAATCCAAAGTTTTTGATTACTTTATCAAAACGTTGATTCCAACTCCGGGATGCTTGCTTCAGTCCATAAATGGAGCGCTGAAGTTTGCATACCTTGTCAGCATCTTTAGGATCGACAAAACCCTTGGGTTGTACCATATACAACTCTTCCTCAATGTCACCATTAAGGAACGCCGTTTTGACATCCATCTGCCAAATCTCATAATCGAAATATGCAGCAATTGCTAACAAAATCCTCACAGACTTTAGCTTCGCTACTGGTGAGAATGTCTCATCGTAGTCAACTCCTTGAATTTGTCGGAACCCTTTCGCGACAAGTCGAGCTTTATAGACAGTAACATTACCATCAGCATCTGTTTTTCTTTTGAAAATCCATTTGTTCTCGACAGCCTTACGGCCATCCGGTAAGTCCACCAAAGTCCACACTTGGTTTTTGTACATGGATCCCATTTCGGATTTCATGGCTTCTAGCCATTTGTCGGAATCTGGGCTCACCATAGCTTCTTCATACGTCGCAGGGTCATCATTGTTGTCCACCAACATGACGTTCAAGGCAGAGTCATACCAATTAGGAGTGGTATGAACCCTCGTTGACCTGCGAGGTTCAGCAGTAACTTCGTTCGAAGTTTCATGATCACCATCATTAGCTTCCTCTCCAATTGGTGCAGGCGGCACAAAAACATCTTTCGGTGCCGCGCTACTCTCAAATCCGAGAGAAGGTTCGATAACCTCATCGAGTTCTACTTTCCTTCCAGTCACTTCCTTCGAGAGAAACTCCTTCTCAAGAAAGGATCCATTCTTGGCAACGAAAACTTTTCCTTCGGATCTATGATAGAAGGTATACCCAATTGTTGCTTTAGGGTATCCTATGAAGACGCATTTCTCCGCTTTGGGTTCAAGCTTATCAGGCTGTAACTTCTTTACATATGCTTCGCAACCCCAAATTTAAGGAACGACAACTTAGGTTTCTTACCAAACCACAATTCGTACGGTGTCATTTCAACGGATTTAGATGGTGCCCTATTTAAAGTGAATGCGGCTGTCTCTAATGCATAGCCCCAAAACTATAGCGGTAAATCTGTAAGAGACATCATAGACCGAACCATATCTAAGAGAGTTCGATTACGACGTTCGGACACACCATTACCCTGTGGTGTTCCCGGCGGTGTCAACTACGATATTCCACATTTCTTTAAATGCATGCCAAACTCATAACTTAGATATTCATCTTCGCGGTCAGAACGCAGAAACTTAATCTTCTTGTTACGATGATTTTCCACCTCACTTTGAAATTCCTTAAACTTCTCGAAAGTTTCGGACTTATGTTTCATAAAGTAGACATACCCATACCTACTTAAGTCATCCGTGAAAGTGAGAACATAACGATATCCACCACGCGATGCTACACTCATTGGACCGCACACATCGGTATGTATTATTTCCAATAAGTCTGTAGCTCGCTCCATTATTCCAGAGAATGGAGTCTTAGTCATTTTTCCCATTAGACATGCTTCGCATCTTTCAAGTGATTCAAAATCAAGTGATTCAAGAAGTCCATCAGAATGGAGTTTCTTCATACGCTTCACTCCAATGTGACCAAGACGACAGTGCCACATGTATGTAGAATTATCATTCAATTTTGTTCGTTTAGCATCTATGTTGTGAACATGTGTATCACTACTATCGAGATTCAGTAAGAATAAACCATTCATCTCAGGTGCATTACCATAAACGATATTACTCATATAAATCGAACAACCTTTATTCTCGGACTTAAAAGAGTAACCGTCTTGCAATAAACAAGATCCAGATATAATGTTCATGCTTAACGCAGGCACCAAATAACAATTATTCAAATTTAAAACTAATCCCGAAGGTAGATGTAGAGGGAGCGTGCCGACGGCGATCACATCAACCTTGGAGCCATTTCCAACGCGCATCGTCACCTCGTCTCTCGCCAGTCTTCGCTTATTCCGCAGCTCCTATTTCGAGTTACAAATATGAGCAACCGAACCAGTATCAAATACCCAGCCACTACTACGATTACTAGTAAGATACACATCAATAACATGTATATCAAATATACCTTCCTTCTTGATATTGCCGTTCTTCAGATCCGCCAGGTACTTGGGGCAGTTACGCTTCCTGTGACCAGCACCCTTGCAGTAGAAGCATTCAGTTTCAGGCTTGGGACCAGCCTTGGGCTTCTTAGCAGGTGCGGCAGCTTTCTTGCCGTCCTTCTTGAAGTTTCCCTTGTGCTTAGGCTTGCCCTGTCTCTTGAAATTGGTGGTCTTATTGACCATCAACACTTGGTGCTCCTTCTTGATCTCCACTTCAGCAGTTTACAGCATGGACGATAGTTCATGCAACGTCTTGTTCATGCAGTGCATATTGTAGTTCATCACAAAGTTCTTATAACTTGGTGGCAGTGATTGGAGGACACGGTGAATCCCTAACTCATTAGGAATCGTTATCCCCAACTCTTGGAGCTTGTTTGCGTGCCCAGACATGGTGAGCACATGCTCGCTAACAGAGCTACCCTCTTCCATCTTACAGTTAAAGAACTTTTTGGAGGCCTCATAGCTCTCCATGGCCGCGCGAGTCTCAAAAATTAGCCTGAGCTCCTTAATGATCTCGAACGGGTCGTGGTGCTCAAAGCGCTTCTGAAGCTCCGCTTCTAAACCGTACAGGATGGCACACTGAACTGTGGAGTAATGATTTTTCCAAGTGGCGTAAACATTCTTTACGTCATCGGTGGCATCTTCTGCAGGTGGGTCACCTAGCGGTGCTTCGAGCACATAGGTCAATTGACCAGCCCTCAGGACGATCTTCAGTCCACGGAACCAGTCCGTGAAATTTCTTCCATTGTTCTTAAGCTTTTCTTTCTCTAGGAACGCATTGAAATTGATGGAGGGGGTCGCCATAATCTACAACCAATTTGCAAGTAGTTTAGACTAAGTTTATGATGAATTGAGTTCAATTTTAATTCTTAAATTAACTAGGTAAACTCCCACTCAAAACAACATCCCTCACATTGTCTTAGTGATTACATGAACCAAGTCCACTACACTAAGTCCGATCTTCACGAGAGAAGATGTAGTTTCGTCGGTGAACAATCTTCATGTTCATCATATCATTTATATGACTCATGCTCTACCTTTCGGTATTTCCGTGTTCCGAGACCATGTCTGTACATGCCAGGCTCGTCAAGATTAACCTTAGTTTCTGCATGTGCAAATCTGGCTTGCACCCGTTGTATGCACACGTAGAATCTATCACATCCGATCATCACGAGATGCTTCGAAACGACGAGTCTTAGCAACGGTGCCAACTAAGGGCGAACACTTTATTACTTGATATTTAGTGAGAGGGATCATCTTATAATGCTACCGTCACGATCTAAGCAATACAAGATGCATAAAGGATTAACATCACAGGCAATTCATAATTAGTGTGATATGATATGGCCCTTTCTTCTTGTGCCTTTGATCTCCATCTCCAAAGCACGGACATGATCTCCATCATCACCAGCATTGCGTCAAGGTCAGTGGCGCCGCTTCATGGTTGTCCATCATCACTAGCAACTATTACAACTACTTGGAATAAAGCTATTACAAGATGAATAGACACGCAGGTCTTAACAGAATTAAAGATAACCATTAGGCTCCTACCGGTTGCCATATTACAACAAGGATCATTGCATACATCAAATATAATCATAATCACATGATGGCCATATCACATCACAAAACCCCTACAAAAACAAGTTAGACGCCTCTAATTTTCTTTGCATGTTTTACGTGGTTTGGGGCTTTCGAATAAGAACGGATCTTACCTACGAAACTGAACCACAACATTGATACAAGTGCTATCAAGTGCAAAGTGTAAATTGGATCTATACTATGGTGAGAGAGACAGACACCCGCAAAGCCACTTGTGCAAAGCAAGTTACACGTCAAGCGTGGAGCAAGTCTCATGTGCGATGACATGTAAGGTTAGCCCGAGCCGCTTCATCCCACCATACCGCAAGATGCAAAGTACACAAAGCAAAAGACGGCACGAGCACCAACGCCCACAAAACCAGTGTGTTCTACTCGTGCAACAGATCTACGCATAGATACGGCTCTGATACCACTGTTGGGTTCGTAGCATTGAAAACAAAAAATTTCTACCGCAAGAACGAACAAAACCCAGATCTAATCTAGATAAAAGCCAAGGTCTAATCTATTAGACATGTGCAACGAGATAGATCTGTACTAACCCTTGTAGACCCGAAAGCGTTACGAGATTGGATCTCGTGGTTGATGTAGTCGATCACTTGCCGATCTCAAGATCGAGTGGACGATCTTTCCGGCGCCGCGTTCCGGCAGCGCTTCCGCAGTCGGTCACACGTGCGGAGTCGAAGCAGACCTTCCTCTCCCCGTTCCAGCGAGCAGCGGAGGTAGTAGATCTCTCCACAGAATCCCAGCAGCACGACGACGTGGTGGTGGTGGTGGAGTAGAGGATTCTGCAGGGCTTCGCCTAAGCCTGAGCAGAAGGAAGGAGGAGGAGAGAGGCGGCTAGGGGCAAGAGTGGAGGAGCAAGGGGGGGGGGTGGCGCCTCCACCCCTATATATATAGAGGGAGGGGTGAGCCCTAGGGTTCCCACCCCTAGGCCCACCCCCTAGGGCCAGCGCACAAGGGAGCTTGGGGGGAGAGTCCTTCCCCCCCAAAGTTTCCCTTTTAAATTTCCCTTTATCCTTTTATCCTTTCTTGGTTTTCAAGTAAACTCCAAAAAATCTTCTAGAACCTTCCGGAACATTCTGAAACCTTCTAGAATCCCCATATAAATACTCCGGAACATTTCCTAACTTAGAAAATGATCTCCATCATATGAATCTTATTCTCCGAACAATTCCGGATCTCCTCGTGATGTCCCGGATCCAATCCGAGACTCCGAACAACATTCGGTCTCCAACGCACATTCCATATCTACTTAAAACAACTTCGAACCTTAAGTGTGTCACCCTACGGTTTGTGAATATGCAGACATGATGGAGACACCTCTCCGATCAATAACCATCAGCAGGATCTGGAGATCCATAACGGTTCCCACATACTCAATGATGACTTCGTGATCGATAGAACCATTAACATACGAAACCAATTCCCTTTGTCATGCGATACTATACTTATCCGAGGTTTGATCGTGGGTATCTCCATACCTAGTTCTACCTTGTTACTGACAAGTACTCTTTACTCGTTCCATGTTATGTCATCCCTTGTAACCTAGTCACATGCTTGCAAGCTAACTAGATGACATTCCACCGAGAGGGCCCAGAGCATATCTATCCGTCATATGGATGGACAAATCCCAATCTTGGTCCATGCGCTTCAACACATACTTTCAGAATACCCAATGACACCTTTATAACCACCCAGTTACAAAGCGGTGTTTGATGTCATCAAAGTACCCATCCGGTGATGGTGATTAACACAACCTCATGGTCAAAGGATTAGGTTACTATGCATTTAAAAGCTTATAGCAATATGAACTTAATGACTTGATCTTTATGCTACGCTTACTATGGGTGTGTGTCCATCACACCATTCTCCTAATGATATAACCTTGTTATTAATCACATCCAATGTCCATGATCAGGAAACCATGATCATCAATTAATCAACAAGCTAGTTCAACAAGAGGCTTACTAGGGACTCTTTTATGTTTACAAAACACACATGTATTAGTGTTTCCTTATAATACAATTATAGCATGGGATGTAAACATTCATCATAAACACAAAGATATAATAATAACCACTTTTATTATTGCATCTTGGGCATATTTCCAACACTTACCACAGCTTGCCCTGCCATGGCTCCTTCGACTCCTGCCCCTCAGCCTTCTGCAACACCGGTGATTACTCCTTCTCCGGCTGTTGCAGAAGATCCGGCTCCTCCAACAGCGCCTGTGATCCTTGGATCGCACACTGACGTCACCGTGGGTGCGTCAGCTCAAGATAAGGGTGAACCCTCTTCGGGTAATGATCCCTCGGCTGAAGTCTTCGCCGACAACCTCCTCAGCAACCCCGGACTTGCCAAATTTGGCTTATCCCGGAAGTCCACAGAGGAGATCCAGCGGCTGGCCAGGCAAGTCCTAGAAAAAAGCCATCTATCCCCCGAAGAGGAAGCACAAGAAGCAGAGGACGTCAAGTTCTCTAAACTTCTCGCCCAAGTCCGCCTTCACGACGAGAAGATCAGGACTGGAGAGCTTCCAACAGCCCCAGTAATTCCTCTTACTCTCGGCGAGAAGGTGGCAGTTGAGGTGAACGCGGGTTTAGACAAACTCACCCGCGAGCAATATGTAAGTCGGAATTCCAACTCTTGTTTTTTACCTTATGTTATATCATATCCTCTATCCCCCAAGCATGAATTAGGATATAGAAATCCGAGTTTTATGCTTTCATTAGGATGCCAAAGAAAGAACTAGTGTAGCCCCCAAGGCTCGTGCTGATATTTAGCAAAAAATATTAGCTGGAGTCTTAAGTAGCTTTCTGACTTACAGAAAGTGTATTCCTATAACCAGGAATTGTTAAAAAATGTCTGTGATAAGCGGAGAGAAATCAAAGCTCTCCGTCTTAAAAATGCTAAACTCAAGTTGGCCAAGGATGAAGCCGAAGGTAACATTTCGAGATTCAAACCTTGTCTTTTACTTTTCCCAATGTCGATTTTTTTTGAACTGTTGTTCTTTTTAACTTACAGCGTTGGTGAAACAATCCATCGCTATGATTGAAGAGGCCGAGAACCTCAAAACCTTAGTGGTGGAGAACAAGGGACTTCGCCAAGAGCTGGATAAGCTTAAGGCTGATCATGAAAGGAGCATAGCTCAAGTCCTCGAGTCCTCCTCCATGGCCACTGAAGCGCGCGATCTCAAGATTGCCGCTCAAGATAAGGTTATCTCAGACCTCAAGAATGAGGTTGGCAGAGAGAAGGACATCTCCTAGGTGCTCCGGGCTGAACTCTAGAGTCTTCGGGAAGAGAAAGCCAAGATTGACGACGTCATTCTTGGTATGTTCCATCTATCTGATTTATTCTTTCTTCGACTTTCATCAATGTCGGATTTTCATTGACTTGTTTTGTGTGTAGGTCCTCTGAACTTGACGGACTCCTCCTCGTCCGAACCCCGCACTCACCGGCTTACCCAAGTCGGTGATCTCATTCATGACTATCACCAGTCCCTTGAGGACATTGGCGAATCTCTTAGGATTCCGGACATGCCAAGCATGTCGGACTTCCAAGTGCGAGAGAAGGCCAAGGAGATGCCGCAGCTTGTTCGGGACTGGAACATGTCCTACGCACGGACCGCTGCGCAGAACGCTCTCACCATGGTCATGAGCCACCATGGAAACATGGAGATATGGCAAGTGACCAGAGGGTACTGCAAAGTAGACGAAGACGGCCAGGAGCAGGACCTTCAAGCTATCATGCACTCCTGCGCCGGATATGGGTGTCACGTAGCTGATCTGACCAGCTACGAGACGCCCTTCTTCACCCGCGTGGATACTCCGCCACCTCCTCCAGAAGATGCTGAAGAAGTTTCCGACGATGAACGGACCATCTCGGATCCGGACATCTCGGCAAGATATCAAGGCAGAGCAGCCAGCGAGCCGGCAGATCCTTCATCTCCTCCTGCATCATAGACCAGAAAACTTATGTATTATTCTGGAAAAAACCTGATGCGATTGTAAATATTAAGTACTAAGATTTTTGCTAGTGCTAAGTTTTTTCTTTATCTATTCAGCACTTTTGTCTTAGACTATTTGCGTGCCTGAAATGTTTTCATAAGAACTTAGAATTTTTCGCCTCTACTTATCGTTTATCTGGCTTTCCGCCTCGTCCCTTTTGTGAGCCAGCCAAACCTTCAGCCGGAAACTTTGCCGAGCAACGGAGCTCAATTGCTAAACCAGTTTAAACTCGGAAACAAGGCCGACTTCCAGTACCAACAATTCACTACTCGGAAGATACCCGCATCCAGCAATCAGACAAATAACCCAAGTAAAGACTAGAGTTTTTTAGAGTTATACCCGAAGGTAGCAGTTTTAAAATCGGAAATCTAAACCAGAACGAACATGAGCATAAAGTACTTTCAAGCATTCTGGGATTTTCGACTATGACATGATCATTAGGAAATAAGATGGTAAAAACTTCTCAGGAAAACTTTGAGGTAACCAAAACTTTTATTTCTCATAGAGCATGTACATATGTATAATTTCAAAGAAAGATAAAACTAAGAATAAAAGGGACGTAGCTGAGTAATATTCCATGGTCTGTCTAATTCTTCCGAATTTGTACTGCCTCCAGCTCTCTTTCTCTTCTTAGTAGCATGTCTTTCTTTGACTGGCCTCATGTCAGTTAAGTAGTACGACCCATTGTGCAATACTCGACTAACCAAAAAGGGCCCTTCCCATATTGGGGAAAGTTTGTTCTTTCTTTGTTGCACAAGCCGGTGAACCAAATCACCTTTATTGAAAGATCTAGTTCGGACTCTCTGGCTATGATACTTGCGTAACTTCTGCTGATAGGCTGTAGATCTCATTTCAGCAACGACGCGAACTTCTTCGACTAAGTCGAGGTCATTTTGTCGAGAAATCTCAGCATCCTCTTCAATATACGCGGCCACTCTAGGAGAATTATGAATCAAATCACTAGGAAGAACTGCTTCTGCGCCATAGACCAAGAAGAAAGGTGTATATCCTGTTGACCTGTTCGGAGTTGTTCGCAAACTCCAAATTACAGAGGGTAGTTCCTCTGCCCAAGCCCCCGCAACACGTTTTAGTGGTGCTTCGAGTCTTGGTTTCAAGCCTTGTAGAATTAAACCATTTGCTCTTTCGACTTGTCCATTAGCCTGTGGATGTGCGACTGACGCAATGTCAAGCCGGATATTTTGCTCGTCGCAGAATTCAGCCAACTCTCCCATGGAAAAATTACTCCCGCTGTCCGTGATAATGCTATGCGGATAACCATACCGGATTATAACATTCTCGACAAATCTTTTGGCTGTTGCTCCATCAAAACTAGTGACAGGGTTAGCCTCGATCCATTTCGTGAATTTATCCACCATCACTAAGAGGTGAGTAAATCCACTTGGAGCTCGTTTAAAAGGTCCTACCATATCAAGCCCCCAGACCGCAAAAGGCCATGTTATAGGTATTGTTCGCAGCTGATCAGCCGGAACATGAGCTTGCTTGGCGTACTTTTGGCAGCCTTTGCATGTCTTGACTAATCGTTCGGCATCTGCCTGAGCTGTAAGCCAGAAAAAACCATGTCGAAAAGCTTTTGCCACTAAAGATTTAGCTGCAGCGTGGTGACCACACTCGCCTTCGTGGATTTCTCTTAAAATTTCCACTCCTTCTTCCGGAGATACACATCGCTGAAAACCCCCAGAAACACTCCGTTTATGGAGCTCACCTTTAACAATAGTATAGGCTTTTGCTCGTCGGATAATCTGCCAACTCAGCACCTCGTCTTCGGGTAATTTGCCGTCTACCAAGTAATCAAGGACCACATGATAACCTGAAGGTGGATCCTCCAGCACTGAGTCGGTGTTTTCTCCAGCATCGGCAGAGCCGGATCAGGATCCAACGTATCCAATGAAGTGCGATGCGTGCGTGCTTCCTGAGGTACCTGCGGCTTTCGCGATCAGCTCTCTCGAAATTTTCAATGGTTTCGAGGATTGCATCTGTCCTAGCGCCTCGCAGTATCATACATCTTAGTGTGTACCTGAGGAAAGGCTTGTCTGTCCCGACATCATCAGAGTCGGAATCAGTGTCGTTGATGTGCTCCGCCTAGATTTTGACTTCCATGGGTGGGTCGATCTGGGATTCGGCTTCTCCAGGGAGATCCACTCCAGATTCGACTTGGTCCGCGAGGTCTTCTTCAGGCTCGGATTTCTCCACTATCTCCGCAGCTGGTGCGGGCTGGGTGGGATTAGGGTTTTCTGAGATCCAGAACTCTGCCGCCTCCGCGGACAAAGGGGACCCAAAAGTTTCTTCTGCCTCTATCATCACCGCTGGGGTGGGTTGGGCAGGTTCAGCGAAACCGATGTAAACATCGATCTCGCCAAAAGACATGATTGTATAAGCACTCACGGCCTCCCTAGCCGGAATCCAAGTCTCGTCGAGAACGATGAGAGGGACGTTGCTGGCGTAGAGGATGCGACCGATGGTGATGGTCTCGCCGATTTCGATTCTTGTAGATTCCGCTCGAAACGTAGATCCGAAGCTCACTTGCCCCACCGTGGGCGCCAACTATCGTCGGATTGATGACAAGTACGCCATGAGGGGGTCCTCGAGGCGTGCGGAATAGAGGGGTGTGAGACGTACGGTGTTCCGAGACGGTGAGCACACAAGTTTACCCAGGTTCGAATCCGCCGGCTTTGGACGGACCCTACTCCTGCTATCAATCCAGTAATACGGCAAATCCGGAATATGGGTTACAAGGGTTTCGCCTGTGCGAGTTGAGATTGTAGACTATTGAGGTGTCTAGTGTTATCTGATGTTGCCCTAAAGGCTCTCCCTAGGACGGCTTATATAGATATCTGGCCTAGGCTTTACAGGAGAGATCAATCCGGCTACGACTAAGAGTTGGTTACAGAGTACATCTTGAACTACAAGTAACATTGTAGGCCTAAGTCGGTAAATCTTCTGGGCCTTCCCGTAGCCGGATGGGACTCTGTCTTCTCTCTCTAACTGGGCCGCCCGTGAAGCAAAGCTCTAACCCGAAGTGGGCCACCCTGGTTAGTGAGGAACGTTGAGGATACCTAGAAAGTATATCCCCAACAAGACATGATTGGGCATTACAACATTATACATAGACCGTGATGTCTACGCACTTCTATTCGTGTAGACAGTTGTTGGGCCTCCAAGTGTAGAGGTTTGTAGAACAGCAGCAAGTTTTCCCTTAAGTGAATCACCCAAGGTTTATCGAACTCAGGGAGGAAGTGGTCAAAGGTATTCCCTCTCAAGCAATCCTGCGATCAAGATACAAGAAGTCTCTTGTGTCCCCAACACACCCAATACACTTGTCAGGTGTATAGGTGCACTAGTTCGGCGAAGAGATAGTGAAATACAAGTGGTATGGATAATTATAAGTGGTAACGGTGATATAAAATAGCTTGATGGCGTGGAAAAGACTAAAGCAAAACTGAAATAAAGACTAAAGGAAAACATTATACATAGACCGCCATCCAACTGCATCTATGACTAATAATCCACCTTCAGGTTATCATCCGAACCCCCTCCAGTATTAAGTTGCAAGCAACATATTATTGCTTTACGAATTGCGTGTAAAGTAAACAATACGATTGTTCTATGAACAAAGGATTGTTGTTTTCTCCCTAGTAGCAACAACACATCTAGTACCTTAGAGATTTCTGTCACTTCCCCAGATTACCAGAGGCATGAACCCACTATCGAGCATAAATACTAACTCTTGGAGTTGCTAGCATCTACTTGACCACGATAGCTACTAACAACAGAAAACATGCAAGATCACAAATAACAAAGACATGATAGAATCAATAATCAATCTGAAATAGCATCTCAATATCCATCGGATCCCCGCAAACACAACATGCAGAATTACAAATAGATGATCTTGATCATGAACCGATCTCACAAGATCTAAACATGAAAGCACAAAGGAGGAGAACCAGCCATCTAGATACTACATGGATCCGTAGTACAGGAATGAACTACTCACGCATCACACCGGAGGCTTGCATGGTGATGCAGAAGGCCTCCAGGGTGAAATCCCTCTCCGGCAGGGTGCCGGGAAGAGCTTCAGATCCCTCCCGATCTAGGGATGGAGATGACGGCGGCTATAGACTCTTTCGTGGATTTTTGATCGGGTACTTAGGGTTTTCGTCCCGAGGGCAATATATAGGTGGAAGGAGAGGCCAAGGGGGTGCTGGGGTCGGCCAGACCACCCCTTGGCACGGGCCAGTCCTGGCCGTGCGGCCAGGTGGTGTGGCCGGGCCCCAGCCCTTCTCCGTCTCGTATTTTGGCATCTGATGACTTCCGGAAAATAGTCACTTTGGCTTTTGTCCCGTCCAATTTTTTGACTTTCCTGGAACCAAAAATAGCAGAAAACAGGCAGCTGGCACTGTGGCTCTTGTTAATAGGTTAGTCCAAGAAATCATATGAAAAGTACTCCAAAGTGTGGAGAAAACACAAGAAAGTGGATACAACCAAGCATGGAACATCAAAAATTATAGATACATTTGCAATGTATCAACATCCCCAAGCTTAACTCCTGCTCGTCCTCGAGTAGGTAAGTGATAAAAAGAAAGAATAATTTCTGAGGTGACATGCACAATCAAAGACTTGATAAAAGTATTTGTAAAACATTCAAAGCTGGGATCATAGTACTTCAATAATAACATGAAAGACAAAGTTCTAGCAATAAGACAAAGAAACTATGATGAAACATGAAAAGGCACAAACAAAAGATTCACGAATAACAATGCTTTGCAAGACGTTTGTTTGTTTCACATAAAGAAAACATAGCATAATAGCATTCAGATTGTCCCTCATAGAGTAGCAAATATAAATGCATAGGACACCTTCAAAGTTCATAAGAGTGACTAGATACAAATAGTTTAAAACAAGCAATATCAAGTTATGCATCAACCAACTACTCTTGGGACAATGCACATAGAACTAAGAATGGCCACTATGCTCTCAAAGTAGGTGCATAAAGGTAGAAGGTGGAGACTCAATATAATGGTGGAAGAAAGGCCTTCATAGAAGGAAGTAGGGAAAGTCTCATAAAGAGCTTCCAAAAATTATGGTACTTATAGCTTTCAGCTCTCATTGCCCCTATCATAAGCATCTTGAAGGTGATTAAGGTTAAAGTGACACAACTAAGAGGATATGCTTGACAAGTTATAAACCGAAATCTCATGCCCCTTACTTACGAAGACCGAACCTCATGCTACTCAACTTTAGTCACAAGTAAGCTCTTGTCATTGTAAGTACATGTGTATCAAAAAAAACCGCCAACGGGGTACCCCTTGCACATGATACAGGAGCTATCCCATAATCAAAATGACAAGGCAAGCAGACAATGAGTATCTCAACGATCTTTTTATTTGCTATTTGCATAGCTTTTATTGAGGATGCTTCATAGAGTGCTCATTATGCTGATGCTGCAAGTTTCCACCATGATTAGGCATGGCTTAGGCTAGCGGCCGAGGCGTTTCTCTAACACACATACAAACTCCACTATCTTACAAGTTCCACTTTTATTTCACACCGCCGGGATCCGTAAGCAAAAGAACATGATATCAACGGGGTACAAAGTACAAGTGCAATGTTGAAAGCGTTCCCCATGATACATGGTTCTGCTAATTTCAACTTATAAAGCGCAAGCATATACGCAACAAAGAAGGACCCAATGGTTCAAGTTTATTAGATGCAAAAAGTAAAGTGTGCCATCAAGTTTGTGAGAGCTTTAATCACTAGTTTTCTTATAACAAGTTTAATTTGGAAGGTAAACAAAAGCATGAATATACTTGGAATAGCATAAGATAGTAGGTAGGTATGGTGGACTCTTTGGAATAACTTGTTTTAGGGAATTGGATGCATGAGTGGAACTCATACTTGGTTGTGGAGGCTAGCAAAAGACTGGGAGCGACAAACTAATAGAGCAATAATGGCCATAATCATGCAGAGCGACAAAACATCATTGATCAAAGCATAAAATGATACTACAAGTTGAAAACTAAAGGATCATAAGGGCTATGGTGACTTGATATAGTCATAACATGGTGTGAGCATGCGCCAAGTCAACCCAAATAAAGCATCAAAGGAGAATACCACTATACTTATGCTTTAATATGCTAAAACATCGCATGATTCATCCAATGCACATTAAGAAATCTCAATTGTTTATAAAAAGTCATGCTACAACAAATAATACTAAGCATAAAGCCAAAAAAATATCAAGCATGGCATGACAAAGCATAGGCCACAGTCAAAAACGAGCTCTTTTTACCACATAAGTATGAACTTTCCTCCTCTTTTCCAAACCAAACCAAACTATTTGCAAACCAATGTATGAAAGAGGGGTCCAACCAATTTATTCAGAAAACTAAGAAAACCAAGCAAACGAAAAACCAAAACGAAAACGAAAAAGAAGACGCTCCAAGAACAACACAACTGTGCATCAAACAATAAAAATGAAGCGTTTGGAAGAAACCTGGGATTTTTATTGATGAACAGGGGAATGCCTTGGGAATCCCCAAGCTTTGACGCTTGTACTTCTTGGATATTTCTTGGGGTGACATGCGTGGCATCCCCAAGCTTGAGCTTTAGTCCATCCTTCATCTCATTACTCATTCCTTCCATACACCTAAATTTTTTTCTTCATACAAAGCTTCACACAATCTTTATTAGCAACATAAGTGTACTCAAGATAAATAAGTCTTAAGGTTCAGTTACAACACCAAATAAACTTCCATTAAAACACTAGATACTGTATCACTTCCCTCAAAAAGCTCAATTCCCCAAAAGAACTCAAAAAGGAACCAACAAGAAGCAAATGCAGAAAATGGCAGAAATCTGTCAAAACAGACCAGCAGGTAAAGACGATTTTTTCGAAGACCTTTTGTTGCTCAAATCAAAAAGTGTTTAACTAAAAAAAGTTGGATAACAACCTGGGTCAGAAGCACAAAAATTTACGCCTTAAAAAGATGTTCAGAGATTTTACATAATTTTTTACGGCGAAGCACATAAATCTGTTTCGGGACAACAACTTTCCCAATCATTTCTTCTCTCTCATTAGAGGTTACTCTTGGCACCAAAAGTAAATAAAAAGGATAAGGAGCGGTTATTACAGAGGTAATAACTTCCAAGACTCATCTAAAACTTTTGGGTTATCTCCCAATAAGTACTTTTTAACGCCTTTAATTTAGGCATAAGAAGCAAGAAAATGAATCAAGTGTTCTCAAATGAAGAAGCATTAAGACCAAATTTTGTTTTCATAGGAGAAGCAAAAGAAATCTTCTCTCTCTTCTTAGGGAAGTGTTCTATACCTTTCTTGAGTAGGAGTTGATATTTAATGGTGCCTTCTTTCATATCAATAATGGCACCAACAGTTCTAAGAAAAGGTCTTCCCAAAGTAATAGGACAAGAAACATTGCATTCAACATCCAAAACATAGAAATCGACAGGGAGATAGGCATTGTTAACCATAAGAAGAACATCATTAAGACTCCACATGAGTTTCTTTTTAGCATTATCATCAAGTGGGACATTCAAATAACAATCTTCAAGTGGAGGCAAATCAAGCATATCATAAATCCTTCTAGGCATAATAGAAACACTACTATCAAGATCACATAAAGCTTTGAAATCAAAGTCATTTACTTTCATATTAATTATGGGTTCCCAACCATCTTCTTGTTTTATAGGAATAGAAGCTTTATGTTTCATATTTTCTTCTTTAATCTTTATGAGAGCATCAGTAATGTGTTTCGTAAAGGCCATGTTCATAGCACTAGCCTTAGGACTTTTAGCAAGCTTTTGTAGGAACTTAATAACTTCAGAGATATTACAACCATCAAGATCAAAATCAAAATTATCATCTAGAGTGGTAGAACTATTACTAGCCTCAACACAAGTGGTGGTAATAGTAGAAACACTAATGTTTCTAGCAATTTCATCTTCTCTTTTCCACTTAGCATGTAATTCAGCTAATAGTCTAACATTTTCATCAATTCTTACTTGTATAGCATTAGTAGCTGCAAAGGGATTATCATTAGTTTCAGGTTTAGCAGCCATTTTATTCAAAGAAGATTGAGCTTCAACCAAAGATGTTATATTTCTTTCAGCATTAGAGAGTTTTTCCTCAATATTTTTATTGAAAGCAGTTTGTTTACTAATAAAGTCCTTAAGCATAACTTCAAGTTCATAGGGTGCACTCCTATTATTGTTGTAAGAATTTCCATAAGCATTACCATTGTTGGGAGGATATGGCTTATAATTGTTGTTACCAAAATTATTCCTATAAGCATTATTGCCAAAGTTGTTATTTCTTATGAAGTCCACATCAACTTGCTCTTCTTGAGCAACCAAAGAGGCTAAAGGAACATTATTCGAATCAATATGGGCTTTCCCATTCACAAGCATATACATAATAATATCAATCTTATCACTCAAGGGGGAGGTTTCCTCAACAGAATTTACCTTCCTACCTTGTGGAGCTCTCTCAGTATGCCATTCAGAACAATTAACCATCATATTGTCCAGAAGTTTTGTTGCAGCACCCAAAGTGATGGTCATAAAGGTACCTCCAGCAGCAGAATCCAATAGGTTCCTTGAAGAATAGTTCAATCCCGCATAAAAAGTTTGGATGATCATCCAAGCAGTCAGTCCATGAGTGGGACAATTCTTTACCAAAGATTTCATTCTTTCCCAAGCTTGAGCAACATGCTCATTATCAGATTGTTTAAACTTCATTATTTAACTTCTCATAGATATAATCTTAGCAGGAGGATAGTATTTTCCAATGAAAGCATCTTTGCACTTAGTACAAGAATCAATACTATTCCTAGTTAAGGAATTCAACCATTCTTTAGCTTTTCCTCTCAAAGAGAAAGGAAACAATTTCAGCTTAATAATATCACCATCTACATCCCTATGCTCTTGCATCTCACAAAGTTCAACAAAGTTATTTAGATGGGCAGCAACATCTTCATTACTAATACCAGAAAATTGTTCTCTCATAACAAGATTGAGTAAAGCAGGTTTTATCTCAAAGAAAGTATCTTCAGGCACATGTGGAGCAATATGTGTGCTCATAAATCATTGTTATTGGTGCTAGTGAAGTCACACAACTTAGTGTTTTCAACAGTAGTCATTTTTTTGTGTTTTCAAATAAGAAAGCGAACTAGTAAAACTAATTTTTTTTTATGTTTTTTGAAAAAGAAAAATCAAACAAAGAAAAAAGAAACAAAGCAAAACAAAAATAACAAAGTAAAGAGATTGCTTATGAGGGACTCCCCTTGTGAAGATGTCCTTGACTCCCCGGCAACGGCACCAGAAAAGTGCTTGATGGCTCGTGTATTAACAAGCTCGTTGGGGAACCCCAAGAGGAAGGTATGATGAGCACAGCAGCAAGTTTCCCTCAGTTATGAAACCAAGGTTTAATCGAACCAGTAGGAGCAAGGAAACACCCCAAAGGTGTTGCTAGCTGAGCCTTGGCAGGGCGCACTACTGGTGCTAGTAGCACTGTGGAGACCTGCACAACACAACCACAGAACTATGTCCCCAACTTGCGATGAGGTTGTCAATCTCATCGTGCTTTGCTGAAAACAAAGGATTAAATGTATCCAATGGAAGGAAGTAAAAGTTTGTAGAAAGTAAACAAAAAGCAGTAAACAGTTTATAGTTTGTATGTAAAGAAAAGGACCAGGATCCATAGTTCACTAGAGGTGGCTCTCCTTAGATAGATAACATGCTGGGTGAACAAATTACAGTGGGGAAATTGACAAACACCGAGAAAGCAATACATGCATATACTAATCATCTTGACTCCTTCGGAACGTGATTGGGCATTACAACATTATACATAGACCGCCATCCAACTGCATCTATGACTAATAATCCACCTTCAGGTTATCATCCGAACCCCCTCTAGTATTAAGTTGCAAGCAACAGATTATTGCTTTATGAAGTGCGTGTAAAGTAAACAATATGATTGTTCTATGAACAAAGGATTGTTGTTTTCTCCCTAGTAGCAATAACACATCTAGTACCTTAGAGATTTCTGTCACTTCCCCAGATTACTAGAGGCATGAACCCACTATCGAGCATAAATACTAACTCTTAGAGTTGCTAGCATCTACTTGGCCAAGATAGCTACTAACAAAAAAAAGCATGCAAGATCACAAATAAAAAAGACATGATAGAATCAATAATAAATCTGAAATAGCATCTCAATATCCATCGGATCCCCGCAAACACAACATGCCGAATTACAAATAGATGATCTTGATCATGAACGGAGCTCACAAGATTTAAACATGAAAGCAGAAAGGAGGAGAACCAGCCATCTAGATACTACATGGATATGTAGTCCAGGGATGAACTACTCACGCATCACACCGGAGCATGGTGATGAAGAAGGCCTCCAGGGTGAAGTCCCTCTCCGGCAGGGTGCTGGGAAGAGCTTCAGATCCCTCCCGATCTAGGGATGGAGATGACGGTGGCTATAGACTCTTTCGTGGATTTTTGATCGGGTACTTAGGGTTTTCGTCCCGAGGGCAATATATAGGCGGAAGGAGAGGCCGAGGGGGTGTTGGGGTAGCCAGAACACCCCCTAGCGCGGGCCATACCTGGCCGCGTGACCAGCTGGTGTGGACGGCCCCCATCCCTTCTCCGTCTTGTATTCTGGCATCTGATGACTTCCGGAAAAATAGGCACTTTGGCTTTTGTCCCGTCCAATTCCGAGAATATTCATTTTCTGACTTTCCTAGACGGCTAGTCCAAGAAATCATATGAAAAGTACTCCAAAGTGTGGACAAAACACAATAAAGTGGATAAAACCAACCATGGAACATCAAAAATTATAGATACATTTGCAATGTATGACACACACACAGACACATAGTGCGGCCATACCAAGGCTATCAACACCCGGATTTTTAATCCCAGATGCCTGTTATGCCATACCTCACAATCCAAGGATTACCATTTTTGCGAGACATAACAGATTGGATATCACAGTACATCATCCATTACAAACCATACATAAGGTCTTACACAAATAAAGGATCTCATGATCCAGTCTTAATACAACAAGTAGCGGAATAATTAATAAGCGTAGCGGTGGGGTCCATCTTCAGGGGCACAGGCAATGCTGACGAAGGCAGATAGTCCTAGTTATCATAGCCGTCCTGCTGGCCGTCATCTTGGTAGTCTCCTTCTTAGTCTGGCCATAGGAATATCTAGGGACAAAATCCATGAGTACCCTTTAAGTACTCGCAAACTACCACTAACAAGTAGTATAGTTCTAGTGCAAAGTGCTAACTCTAAGTTTAACTATAAAGTTAAGTTTGCAACCTAAGCTGAGTTCTGAAACAAAGAAAGATAAAATAAAGTTCTAGAATCACTTAATTTGGGAAGCTACTGTCATAGCCACAACCCTATTGTGGTCAATTCAAGATTCATCATTCCTTTCATAAGTCATTTTGAAAACATCTGACAACGAAACAGTATGGCCACTCCAACTGTCCATAACCGCGGAGGCGGCTATTCGAATAGTTTGACACTCTGTAGAGGTGGTACACTTTCACCACAAGATTCGATACATCTGTCAGGGATAACCCTGAATCATCATACTTAGTATGTAGATAATCAAACATAACCTTTCCTTTACACACCCTAGTATAAGAACCTCTCCTATGAGTATGGCCTCCCAACCATGACCATCTGTCATCTTGGGCACTGCATAGGTGGATAACATTGAGAGGTAGCCTCCGCTCAAACCTCTCCCGCGAGGGAACTATTACTAATGCATATAAATTTCTGGCGAAGCCTTACCCAATTCAGGTATTGTGGTTGTACGGTAAGTTTGGAATGGTATCGCATCCGAATCCAACCATCAGTTTTGTAAAAAGGGTTAAGGCTCATGCCTCAACATTTTCATCCTCATAAACCATTGGTGTTTCTCAACACATGTCAAAACATCTCAATAAAATGACTCATCATTCTAAGGTTTTCACAATTCATTTTCACCAAGTGTTCCCATCTAAAGTGACTCAAGTTTTATCTACTCTAAACTACTAAGTTAAGAGTGTTCACTAAGGTGGAAAGATGGGATCAATCTCATGGCATAGAATGACATCTAAAGTTATCTAAATAGGTCAAGTTTTATACTTTTTATGCTACCTTCAAAACAAGTAAAGGATTTTGATAAGGTAAAGAAGGTAAAGCTTGGAAAAAAGACTTGGGGTAGGTAATATTCAAAGTGGTATAACCAAAGAATGCCTAGTGCATCTTGCTCAGATTATCTAGATTAGTTCTAGCTTGCTAAGCATTATACTTGCAAGTGTTAGCTTGCCTTGGTTGGTGCAGTGGTTGAAGTTTTCTTCCTCCTCTTGATAGCACACCTCCTCCTCGAAATCTTGGTCGGGACTATCGTCTATAAATACATACAGACAACACAATCACCAAACAATGCTTAACTAGTCTACTTAGCACACTAAGGCACACATTTTAATGATTTATTATCATCACAAGCATCACAAGGTTTTATTTACTAGCTTTATCCTTTTTATTTGAGAAAAGTAATTTCTACTCATTGAAAATAACTAAGATTTAATATTCACAAATTAAAATATGGGATCATATGGACACATGTCATCACCACATATTCTAACATATGGTAATGTGATTTAAGGGTTGGATCACATTTTAATAAGTTTAAGTTTAATATTTAATGATTTAATGTGACTAGAAATGCCTATATAGCATTATTTTGGTACTAGTCTAAAGTCAATACATGCAAACCTTAATATTATTACATATTCAGATAGGTATGGTTAAATGTGATTTTTGAGAGTTGGAATCAACTCAAAAGCTATCATGGTTGATTTTAGAAAAAATGTTTGAGTGTGCAAATGCTTCTGTCTTGTTATTTTTACTAGGAGAGATCTCTAACTCTAAATGAATTAAATCCAATGGGCAAGCATCACAAGGTTTTATTTACTAGCTTTATCCTTTTTATTTGAGAAAAGTAATTTCTACTCATTGAAAATAACTAAGATTTAATATTCACAAATTAAAATATGGGATCATATGGACACATGTCATCACCACATATTCGAACATATGGTAATGTGATTTAAGGGTTGGATCACATTTTAATAAGTTTAAGTTTAATATTTAATGATTTAATGTGACTAGAAATGCCTATATAACATTATTTTGGTACTAGTCGAAAGTCACTACATTCAAACCTTAATATTATTACATATTCATATAGGTATGGTTAAATGTGATTTTTGAGAGTTGGAATCAACTCAGAAAAATGTTTGAGTGTGCAAATGCTTCTATCTTGTTATTTTTACTAGGAGAGATCTCTAACACTAAATGAATTAAATCCAATGGCCTTAGATAGTTCTTTTCAGTAGCTTTCTAAAAAAATTGGAATCACTCCATTTGGATTTGTAAATCTCTCTAAAATGATTTTCAAACTAGGAGACAGAACTAAGTTGAAAACTAAATATAAAGTCTAAGTTTGAATTAAATGGGTCGCACGGGAAAGCTAATGGGCCGGCCAGCGGCACTCCGCGGCGCGGAGAGCATCTGACAGGGGGGGGTCCACATGTCAGCGGCTCTTTAAAACGCGAAGCGGTACGGGGCAACGTGGACCGTTAGATTAGAACATAGATCGACGACTAGGGCTTGTCGTCAACGATGGACATGTCGCCGACAAGGGCTAACCCTAGCGGCTCGGTGGGGGTACGGTGAGGGCATACCAGGGCTCCAGCTACTGCGGCGAGGCGGGCAAATGAGCTGGTAGACGACGACGATCCTCCTGGTACCGGCGGCGTCCCGAGGGGTGGCCTTGATCAACAGTGCCCTTCTCCTCCTTCCACGGAGGGCTCCGGTGAAATTCTGGCGAGTGGTGGCTCGCCTTGCTCCAGCTAGAGGTGGGGAAGGATCAGTGAGGAGAGGGGAGTGGAGTGGTGTGAGTAGTTTGTGCTGGGGAGGGCTCCTCTTATAGGGTGACGAGGAGACTGAGCGACACGACAGCGAGCTCATCGGTAACGCTGGTACATGCGGCTAGAGGCATGGGCGGCGTAGGCGGACGGTGGCCTGCCTCCTAGCGGTGCTCTACGGCTTGAATGCGCGGCTAGGGGCGGTGGCGTTTGGTCGGGACCGTCCCGTGCTCTGGGTGACAAAGGCGGTGCTCGACGCGGCACACGACGACTGTGGGTCGCGCGGCGGCGCACAGCCATGTCTGGCGGGGTGCTGGGGTCGAGGCGGAGCGGCGTGCATGGGATTGGGTCGCGAGGCGGTCTATGGCGTGCTGGCGGTGAGGGCGCTCTGGCGCGCTCTGGCTGCATGTAGAGAGAATGGGCGGCGGTGCTGGGGAGTGGTGCAGTGGCTGGCAGTGGCCGTGGGGTGGACCGTGGGTGGCGGTAGGGTGGCGCCTAGCTTCCTGGAGCGGCGGAGAGGGGCTGGCGGTCTGCTACTGCGTTGGCAACGTTGGCCAGCGAGCATGGCGTCGGGGCGGCGTTGTACTGGTGCCTTGGGCTAGAACTAGGGTGGGTTTTGGTCTGGTTGGGCTCAGGGGAGATAAGAATGATCAATGCGATTCAAATTGCTCGACAAGATTTGATCAAAAACAGTAATAGTTAGGCTAATTTGATTCTGTCTGCAAGGTGTTCGACACAATGGCTGCATGAGAAAAGTTTTTGAATTTTGGGCTAAATTTTGGTGGAGTTGGTGATCACATACTTGAGCATGTGTGTGTGCTTGGGTTTTGAAAATGGAGCTCATTTGAGTGGTTTTTGAAATAGTGTGATCTTGATACCTACACTAGATTCAATTTTCAAATGCCATTTAAAATTAGTGTTTGAAAGTTTTTGGCAGATCACAAAGTGGGCCTTGGTACATCACTACATGTACTAGCAAGGGGTGCAAAGATCCACATTTGTTTCTGTTAAGAATTGAGTTCTAGGAATAGCCAAAGTAGGCATGTTGATTAAAATGGCACAAATGACCATTTGCTTCTTTTATTCATTTTGATTTGTTTTTCTTTGGAATTTGTTTGGGAATGATCTAGATGATGTTTATTTCACCTAAGAATAATTTTACAAGCAATGGATCACTTAAGCATGGAAATTCAAATCAATTCCTAATTAAAGGCACACATATGAATGCTTTAATAATTTTAATTGGAAAAGTTTTTGTTAACCCTAATTTTGATGATTTGGATCTTAATAACCTTGGATTGAAGTTTTGGGATGTTACATACCTTCCCCCTTAAACAAAATCTTGTCTCGAGATTTACGGAAGAAAACTAGGAACTAAAGAGATGTGGGAACTCTGTCCTAATGTAATCTTCTCGCTCCCAAGTGGCTTCCTCTTCGGTATGATTGCTCCATTGAATCTTGAGAAATTTGATACTCCTGGTCCTGGTGGTTCTGTAAGCTTCTTCCAAGATACAGATGGGTACTTCACAATATGTCAGGTCCTTGTTGATTTCCATAGCTCTGTGATCGATGTTCTTGAAAACTTCAGTCTTCTCTGGCACTTCCAGGCAATTGCGAAGTAACGAGATATGGAACACATTGTGGATGGCTGACATCTCTTCAGGTAGTTCCAGTTGATACGATACTTCTCCTCGACGGTTTAGAATCTTGAAATGCCCGATATATCTAGGGGCTAACTTTCCTTTCAGACTAAAGCGTTGGGTTCCCTTTAATGGCGAAACCTTGAGATATACAAAATCTCCGACATTGAAAGTTAGGTCTCTCCTTCCTTGTCAGCATAACTCTTCTATCTGGACTGGGCGGTCTTGAGGTGCTCACGGACTTTGTGAACCTTCTCTTCAGCTTCTCGGAGAATGTCAGGTCCAAAAATCTGTCTCTCTCCTACTTGCGACCAATTCAAAGGGGTACGGAACTTCCTTCCGTATAGGAACTCAAATGGAGCCATCTGCAAACTAGCTTAATAACTGTTGTTATATGAGAATTCTACGAAAGGCAGGCGGTCTTCCCATTTTGAGCCGTATTCCAACACACAAGATCTTAACATATCGTCTAGGATTTGGTTGACTCTCTCAGTCTGTCCATCAGTTTGTGGGTGATAAGCGGTGCTGAAGTTCAACTTGGTTCCCAATCCTTCCTGTACTTTCTGCCAAAATCTCGAGGTAAACTGGGTTCCTCGATCTGATACTATAGTCTTGGGGGTTCCATGCAGACTAACAATTCTAGCAATATACAGCTCTGCTAGCTTCGAACTCTGGTAGGTTGTCTTGACAGGTATAAAGTGAGCTACCTTGGACAGTCTATCAACAATGACCTAGATCGAGTCATTTCCCCTACTAGAAGTAGGCAAACCGGTGATAAAGTCCATTCCGACGGAATCCCATTTCCATTCCGGAATCTGCAAAGGTTGCAACAGTCCTGTGGGTCTCGGATGCTCTGCTTTGACTCTTTGACAGATGTCACACTTGGCGATGTAGCTTCCGATTTCTCTCTTCATCTTGTGCCACCAGAATTGCTCCTTCAAATCTTGATACATCTTTGTTCCTCCGGGGTGGATAGAATAAAGAGTATCATGAGCTTCTTGCATTATAGCTTGCTTCAGCTCCGAATCTGCAGGCACACAGATACGTCCTTTGTACCACATAACTCCTTCTTCGTCTTCAGTGAATCCAGGTACCTTTCCAGTACCAATACGACATTTGATTTCGTCGATACTTTCATTTCCCTTCTGGGCTTCATTGATTTGGCTGATTAATGTGGGTTGAAGTTCAATGCTAGCTAAGAATCCTTCACTAACTAGCTCAGTCCTAAACTGCTCCAACTCTTCATACAAACTTGGCTACTTCTCCTTGATCATGGTGTTTAGCCTACACGACAATCTGCTAAGAGCATCCGCTACCACATTGATTTTTCCAGAATGATAGTGAATGTCAAGGTCATAATCCTTGATTAGCTCTATCCATCTCCTTTGCCTCATATTCAGCTCCTTCTGAGTGAAAATATACTTCAAGCTCTTGTGATCTGAGTAAATCTCACAACGATTACCCATCAGATAGTGACGCCATGTCTTCAATGCCAAAACTACGGCTGCTAACTCAAGATCATGGGTCGGATAGTTCTGCTCATGCTGCTTCAGTTGTCGAGACAAATAGGCGATGACTTTGCCTTCTTGCATCAATACACATCCGAGGCCAATCTTGGATGCATCACAATAGACATCAAACGGCTTTTTGATGTCTGGCATGATCAATATTGGGGCTGATATCAATCTCTTCTTCAGCTCTTGAAAACTGGCATCACATTTGTCAGTCCATCAAAACTTCTTGTCCTTCTTCAACAATTGGGTCATGGGTCTGGCCATGCTCGAGAATCCTTCTACGAACTTGCGGTAGTATCCCGCTAATCCGAGGAATACAGGGACTTGGGTCTGAGTGGTTGGGGCTTCCCATTCTTTGACATCTTTGATCTTGGCGGGATCAACAGAGACTCCTCCGACAGACACATTATGTCCTAGGAATCCTAGTTCTTTCACCCAAAACTCACACTTGCTAAACTTGGCATATAATCGATGCTCTCTCAGGTTTCTAGGATGATTCTCAGATGTTGCTCATGCTCTTCTTTTGACTTGGAGTAGATAAGGATATCGTCGATAAACACAATGACAAACTTATCTAGGAAATTCATAAAGATCTTATTCATGAGATTCATGAAATAAGCAGGGGCATTGGTTAATCCAAAAGACATAACCGTATACTCGTATAAACCATAGCGAGTAGTAAAGGCGGTCTTCGGAATATCCGTTGCACAAATCTTAAGTTGGTGATAACCAGTCCTATGATAAATCTTTGAGAATACCTGGGCTCCAGTCAACTGGTCAAATAGATCCTCTATCTTTGGAAAGGGGTACTTGTTCTTGATGGTGACATCATTTAGTTTTCTGTAATCTGTGCACAAACGATTGCCTCCATCTTTCTTCTCAACGAATAAGACTGGTGATCTCCATGGTGATGCGCTTGGTTGAATCAAGCATGTTGATAACATGGCATCCAACTGCTTCTTCAGTTCCACTAACTCTGAGGGGTTCATGCTATAGGGTCTCTGGGCTATGGGTCCGGTTCCGGGGATTAATTCAATAATGAATTCAATATCCCTATCCAGGGGCATACCTGGCAATTCATCTGGGAATACGTCGGGGTATTCACAGACTACTCGGACTTGGTCTATGGTGGGTAGGGCTAGACTCTTGTTGCACTTGAATTGACGGGGTAAGGTTTCAGATATATGCTCTACCGTGACTCCAGAGCTACTGGTCATGGTGATGGCTTCCTTAGCATAGTCTATCTGTCCTTTATGCCTTGACATCCAGTCCATACCTAGTACTACTTCCAATCCTTTGGTTCCGAGTACGATTAGATTGGCATAAAAATCTATCCCATGTATTCTGATAGGCACAACTTTGCAAATTTTTCTAGCTTTTGTAGTTGACCCGGGGATTTGAACTATCATGACATGCTTCAGGTTGGTTGGGTGGATCTTACTAGTGCATGCAAATTCTTTGTTGACAAATGAATGCGATGCTCCTGAATCAAACAATACCCTTGCTAAAACTGAGTTGACAGAAAACATACCCAGCACTACGTCTGGCGCTTCTTGGGCTTCCTCGGCGTTCATGTGGAAGAGACGGCCATTGCGGTTATGAGGGTTCCCTGGAGCAAACCTTTTCCCTGGTTGAACACGACGCTGCTGTTGAGCTAGGGCATTCACATTGGCAGTGGCGGCAGTCTTCTTGGGACACTCATTGGAATAGTGGCCCTTCACTCCACACTCGAAACAAGTTAGCTGGGACTTGTCTTTAGCTGCGACAGGCACAACACTGCTTCCAGTTCTGGGTGCAGTGTTGTTGTTGTTGCTCTTGGGAGGGGCACGGTTGAAATTGTTGGTGTTGCCAGAGTTGTTGTTGTTTCCTCCGGACTTCACATTGCCTCCGCTACGGTTGGGGTAGCTTGGGCGAGACATTGGGGGTCGATTGTTTCTGGGTGCATATCCTGGTGAGGGGTTGGGACGGTACTTTTGGTGACTGTTGGATCCAGATTACTGCATCATACGATGTTTGTGGTTGTCGTTTGCCTGGTTAATCTTCCCTTCCATCTAAATGGCAGAGTCGTCTGGCTCTTCGAGATCCTCGAAACGGATGTTGACGAGGACAGTCTGCATCTCATCATGTAGTCCGTTTAGGAATCTCTCCTTCTTCTTGGCCTCCGTGTTGATCTCATCAGGGGAGTACCTTGCAAGCGACAGGAATCTGTCATGGTACTCCACCACAGTCATTCTTCCCTGCTTCAACTCTCGGAATTCATCCCTCATTCGGGTGACTAGACCCTGCGGCATGTGGGTGCGGCTGAACATGATCTTGAAGGCTTCCCATCTCATAACTTGACCATGGTTCATCAGGCCGATACTGTTCCACCAGGCTCTTGCGTCTCCTGCCAAGTAGTGGATGGCAAAGAGAACTTTCTCGTTGTCATCAACTCTGGCTACCTCCAAATTGTTCTCCATCGTCTGCAACCAGTCATCAGCATCTAAGGGGTTCTCTGAGGTGCTAAATATTGGGGGATTTGTATTCTGGAAGTTCTTCAGCTTGGATCCTTGATGATCCTGATTTCCATGCCCTTGGTTGTTGAGAGCCATCTGGGCGATCTGTTGCAGTGTTGCTAGATTAGCTTGGCGCTCTGCCCTGCTTGCTTCTCTATCTATGATGAGATTCTGCAAGATCTGCACCATTGGGTCTTGCGACGAGCTGCTCCCTCCTTGGTTTCCACGA
This sequence comes from Avena eriantha, assembly GCA_910589775.1. NCBI lineage: Eukaryota > Viridiplantae > Streptophyta > Magnoliopsida > Poales > Poaceae > Avena > Avena eriantha. Next base: position 195,221,341 of record OU342740.1, on the reverse strand, counting down.
GTCATCTGAAGATTGAGGTAGCTAAAGGGGGTAAGAGGGAGGGTTCTAGGGTTCATGGTTTTGGTTTCAAAGCTAAAATTTGAGTCTGACTCAGGTTTTGCAACTAACTCCATTTCATTCATTCAAATAAGGCACACGATACAAACACGCACACCACAACAAGGAAAACAGATGGTTTTAAGAACCATTCTGCAAGCTACGATGCAGTGGGACCGATACATCTCATGCTACGACAGTGATCTAGTGCATCTACTCATCGTCGATGAAGTTGGAGTCCTCATCGTCAGTGTAGAAGTCCACGGCATCCTCCTCTAGAAAGTCATCATCATTGCTGAGGTAAGAATCCATGTCACCCTGGATGTCTTCATCCTCCTCTTCTTCCTCCTTTGCTGCAAGCTAAGCTTCTTGCTTCTTGACGGTCTTCTCGAGGTCGGCCAGCTTCTTGCGAAGACGGGCGATGGTGCGATCCTTCTTCTCGCGCTGGAGGCAAAGAGACTGACGGTCCTTGACAAGCAGTGAGAAAGTCTGGGCCTTCTGGTCGGCAATGGCACGGTTGTGGTTGGCAAACTCCCTAGCATTGTCCAACTCCTTCTGGCGATCGTACAGCAGGAAGTCAGGGTTCTCCACTTGACGCTTCAACTCTGGGTGACTTGGCATCTCCATTGGCATTCCCATGAAGTCACGCCTTGCATAGTACGCAAAGCAGGTTCCTTGGATTTGGTTGACGCTAAGGGCACATAGACGTGTGAGAGCTTCATGCATTGCCCTGGCTAATCCATCTAGCCAGTTGTTCTCTCTCACGGAGAACTGGATTCTCCCGGACGTTGGTGCTTCGATGCTTCGTCGTAGATCAGCGGTGACGAGCCACTGCAAATCTCCTCCTGGGGGTCCTGGAAGTTGAGCTCCAAGAAACTCCAGATGTGGGCGTCCTAGTAACTCTGACAGTGAATCTAGGTCCCTCTCGAAGATCAGCGGACCTCCGTTTCCCAATTGGTAGAACTTGCTGAACTGAGTCTCCATCTACAAGAATTAAGGATGAGGAAGTTAGTGAAGTGGTCAAGTGTGTCAAATTTTATGTAGTAATGTAAGAATTTGAGGAACATGAATTTTTGAGAAAGAATGAATTCCCAAGGATAAGAGAGGAAAACGTTTTTCATGGTTTTGAAATTAAGTTTTTGTTCGGACGTCCATTTTAACTAGGGTCTCCTATGGTCAGGATGGCTCTGATACCAACTTGTCAACACCCGGATTTTTAATCCCAGATGCCTGTTATGCCATACCTCGCAATCCCAGGATTACCATTTTTGCGAGACATAACATATTAGATATCATAGTACAACATCCATTACAAACCATACATAAGGTCTTACACAAATAAAGGATCTCATGATCTAGTCTTAATACAACAAGCAACGGAATAATTAATAAGCGTAGCGGTGGGGTCCATCTTCAGGGGCACAGGCAATGCTGACGAAGGCAGATAGTCCTAGTTATCATAGCCATCCTGCTGGCCATCATCTTGGTAGCCTCCTTCTTAGTCTGGCCATAGGAATATCTAGGGACAAAAGCCATGAGTACCCTTTAAGTACTCGCAAACTACCACTAACAAGTAGTATAGTTCTAGTGCAAAGTGCTAACTCACTATAAAGTTAAGTTTGAAACCTAAGCTGAGTTCTGAAACAAAGAAAGATAAAATAAAGTTCTAGAATCACTTAAGTTGGGAAGCTAGTGTCATAGCCACAACCCTACTGTGGTCAAGTCAAGATTCATCATTCCTTTCATAAGTAATTTTGAAAACATCTGACAAAGAAACAGTATGGCCACTCCAACTGTCCATAACCGTGGACGCGGCTATTCGAATAGTTTCACACTCTGCAGAGGTGGTACACTTTCACCACAAGATTCGATACATCTGTCAGGGATAACCCTGAATCATCATACTTCGTATGTAGATAATCAAACATAACCTTTCCTTTACACACCCTAGTATAAGCACCTCTCCTATGAGTATGGCCTCCCAACCATGACCATCTGTCATCTTGGGCACTGCATATGTGGACAACATTGAGAGGTAGCCTCAGCTCAAACCTCTCCCGTGAGGGAACTATTACTAATGCATATAAATTTCCGGCTAAGCCTTACCTAATTCAGGTATTGTGGTTGTACGGTAAATTTGGAATGGTATCGCATCCGAATCCAACCATCAGTTTTGTAAACAGGGTCAAGGCTCATGCCTCAACATTTTCATCCTCATAAACCATTGGTGTTTCTCAACACATGTCAAAACATCTCAATAGAATGACTCATCATTCTAAGGTTTTCACAATTCATTTTCACCAAGTGTTCCCATCTAAAGTGACTCAAGTTTTTATCTACTCAAAACTACTAAGTTAAGTGTGTTCACTAAGGTGGAAAGATGGGATCAATCTCATGCCATAGAATAACATCTAAAGTTATCTAAATAGGTCAAGTTTTATACTTTTTATGCTACCTTCAAAACAAGTAAAGGATTTTGATAAGGTAAAGAAGGTAAAGCTTGGAAATAAGACTTGGGGTAGGTAATATTCAAAGTAGTATAACCAAAGCATGCCTAGTGCATCTTGCTCAGATTATCTAGATTAGTTCTAGCTTGCTAAGCGTTATACTTGCAAGTGTAAGCATGCCTTGGTTGCTGCAGTTGTTGATGTTTTCTTCCTCCTCGAAAGCTTGGATGGGACTATCGTCTATAAATACATACGGAGTACACAATCACCAAACAATGCTTAACTAGTCTACTTAGCACACTAAGGCACACATTTTAATGATCTATTATCATCACAAGCATCACAAGGTTTTATTTACTAGCTTTATCCTTTTTATTTGAGAAAAGTAATTTCTACTCATTGAAAATAACTAAGATTTAATATTCACCAATTAAAATATGGGATCATATGGACACATGTCATCACCACATATTCTAACATATGGTAATGTGATTTAAGGGTTGGATCACATTTTAATAAGTTTAAGTTTAATATTTAATGATTTAAAGTGACTAGAAATGCCTATATAGCATTATTTTGGTACTAGTCCAAAGTCACTTCGTCCATACCTTAATATTATTACATATTCAGATAGGTATGGTTAAATGTGATTTTTGAGAGTTGGAATCAACTTAAAATCTATCATGGTTGATTTTAGAAAAATGTTTGAGTGTGCAAATGCTTCTGTCTTGTTATTTTTACTAGGAGAGATCTCTATCTCTAAATGAATTAAATCTAGTGGGAAAGCATCACAAGGTTTTGTTTACTAGCTTTATCCTTTTTATTTGAGAAAAGTAATTTATACTCATTGAAAATAACTAAGATTTAATATTCACCAATTAAAATATGGGATCATATGGACACATGTCATCACCAGATATTCTAACATATGGGAATGTGATTTAAGGGTTGGATCACATTTTAATAAGTTTAAGTTTAATATTTAATGATTTAAAGTGACTATAAATGCCTATATAGCATTATTTTGGTACTAGTCCAAAGTCACTGCATCCAAACCTTAATATTATTACATATTCAGATAGGTATGGTTAAATGTGATTTTTGAGAGTTGGAATCAACTCAAAAGCTATCATGGTTGATTTTAGAAAAATGTTTGAGTGTGCAAATGCTTCTGTCTTGTTATTTTTACTAGGAGAGATCTCTAACTCTAAATGAATTAAATCCAATGGGCAAGCATCACAAGGTTTTATTTACTAGATTTATCCTTTTTTTTTGAGAAAAGTAGTTTCTACTCATTGAAAATAACTAAGATTTAATATTCACCAATTAAAATATGGGATCATATGGACACATGTCATCACCACATATTCTAACATATGGGAATGTGATTTAAGGATTGGGTCACATTTTAATAATTTTAAGTTTAATATTTAATGATTTAAAGTGACTAGTAATGCCTATATAGCATTATTTTGGTACTAGTCCAAAGTCACTGCGTCCAAACCTTAATATTATTACATATTCAGATAGGTATGGTTAAATGTGATTTTTGAGAGTTGGAATCAACTCAAAAGCTATCATGGTTGATTTTAGAAAAATGTTTGAGTGTGCAAATGCTTCTGTCTTGTTATTTTTACTAGGAGAGATCTCTAACTCTAAATGAATTAAATCCAGTGGGCAAGCATCACAAGGTTTTATTTACTAGTTTTATCATTTTTATTTGAGAAAAGTAATTTCTACTCATTGAAAATAACTAAGATTTAATATTCACCAATTAAAATATGGGATCATATGGACACATGTCATCACTAGATATTCTAACATATGGGAATGTGATTTAAGGGTTGGATCAGATTTTAATAAGTTTAAGTTTAATATTTAATGATTTAAAGTGACTATAAATGCCCATATAGCATTATTTTGCTACTAGTCCAAAGTCACTGCATGCAAACCTTAATATTATTACATATTCAGATAGATATGGTTAAATGTGATTTTTGAGAGTTGGAATCAACTCAAAAGCTATCATGGTTGATTTTAGAAAAATGTTTGAGTGTGCAAATGCTTCTGTCTTGTTATTTTTACTAGGAGAGATCTCTAACTCTAAATGAATTAAATCCAATGGGCAAGCATCACAAGGTTTTATTTACTAGCTTTATCCTTTTTTTTGAGAAAAGTACTTTCTACTCATTGAAAATAACTAAGATTTAATATTCACCAATTAAAATATGGGATCATATGGACACATGTCATCACCACATATTCTAACATATGGGAATGTGATTTAAGGATTGGGTCACATTTTAATAAGTTTAAGTTTAATATTTAATGATTTAAAGTGACTAGAAATGCCTATATAGCATTATTTTGGTACTAGTCCACAGTCACTGCGTCCAAACCTTAATATTATTACATATTCAGATAGGTATGGTTAAATGTGATTTTGGAGAGTTGGAATCAACTCAAAAGCTATCATTGTTGATTTTAGAAAAATGTTTGAGTGTGCAAATGCTTCCGTCTTGTTATTTTTACTAGGAGAGATCTCTAACTCCAAATGAATTAAATCCAACAGGCATAGATAGATCTTTTCAGTAGCTTTCTAACAAAATTGGAATCACTCCATTTGGATTTGTAAATCTCTCTAAAATGATTTTCAAACTAGAGGACAGAACTAAGTTCAAAACTAAATAGAAAAATCTAAGTTTGAATTAAAGGGGTCGCGCGGGAAAGCCAATGGGCCGGCCTAGCGGCACTCCGCGGCGGCGAGAACAACTGATAGGGGGGTCCACATGTCAGCGGCTCTTTAAAACGCGAAGCGGTACAGGGCAACATGGACCGTTAGATTAGAACATAGATCGACGGTTGGGGCTCGTCGTCGACGACGGACATGTCGCCGGCGAGGGCTAACCCTAGCGGCTCGGTGGGGGTGCGGTGAGGGCATACCGGGGCTCCAGCTACTGCGGCGAGGAGGACAAACAAACTGGTAGACGACGACGATCCTCCTGGTACCGGCGGCGTCCCGAGGGATGGCCTTGATCAACAACGCCCTTCTCCTCCTTCCGCGGCGGGCTCCGATGAAATTCCGGCGAGTGGTGGCTCGCCTTGCTCCGGCTAGAGGTGGGGAAGGATCAGTGAGGAGAGGGGAGTGGAGTGGTGTGAGTAGTTTGTGCTGGGGAGGGCTCCTTTTATACGGCGATGAGGGGACCGAGCGGCATGACGGCGAGCTCGTCCGTGACGCTGGTATAGGCGGCTAGAGGCATGGGCGGCGTAGGCGGACGGTGGCCTGTCTCCTGGCGGTGCTCTACGGCTTGAATGCGCGGCTAGGGGCGGTGGCGTTTGGCCATGAGCGTCTCACGCTCTGGGAGATAGAGGCGGTGCTCGACGCGGCGCACGGCGACTGTGGGTCGCGCAGCGGCGCACGGCCGTGTCTGGCGGGGTGCTGGGGTCGAGGCGGAGTGGCGTGCACAGGATTGGGTTGCGGGGCGGTCTATGGCGTGCTGGCGGTGAGGGCGCTCTGGCTGCACGTAGAGAGAATGGGCGGCGGTGCTGGGGAGTGGTGAAGTGGCTGGCAGTGGCCGTGGGGTTGACCGTGGGCGGCGGTAGGGTGGCACCTAGGTTCCTGGAGCGGGAGAGAGGGGCTGGCGGTCTGCTGCTATGTTGGCAAAGTTGGCCGGCGAGCATGGCGTCGGGGCGGCGTTGTACTGGCGCCCTGGGCTAGAACTAGGGTGGGTTTTGGTCTGGTTGGGCTCAGGGAGACAAGAATGATTAATGCAATTCAAATTGCTCGACAAGATTTGATAAAAAATAGTAATAGTTAGGCTAATTTGATTCGGTCTGCAAGGTGTTCGACACAATGGCCGCATGAGAAAAGTTTTTGAATTTTGGTGGAGTTGTTAATCACATGCTAGAGCATCTGGGTGTGCTTGGGTTTTGAAAATGGAGCTCATTTGAGTGGTTTTTGAAATAGTGTGATCTTGATACCTACACTAGATTCCATTTTCAAATGCCATTTAAAATTAGTGTTTGAAAGTTTTTGGCAGATCACAAAGTGGGCCTTGGTACATCACTACATGTACTAGCAAGGGGTGCAAAGATCCACATTTGTTTCTGTTAAGAATTGAGTTCTAGGAATAGCCAAAGTAGGCATGTTGATTAAAATGGCACAAATGAGCATTTGCTTCTTTTATTCATTTTGATTTGTTTTTCTTTGGAATTTGTTTGGGAATGATCTAGATGATGTTTATTTCACCTAAGAATCATTTTACAAGCAATGCATCACTTAATCATGGCAATTCAAATCAATTCCTAATTAAATGCACACACATATGAATGCTTTAATAATTTTAATTGGAAAAGTTTTGGTTAACCCTAATTTTGATGATTTGGATGTTAATAACCTTGGATTGAAGTTTTGGGATGTTAAAAAGGCACACGTGTGCGGCGCGACGCAGTGGGACGACGGCCGGTGTGCGCGGGGCACTACACAGGAGGTGGAGAGAGGATGGATGGTGAGAGACAGTGAAGGAGAGAGAAAAGATAGTAGTACTACTAGTAGTACTGTGCTACTAGTAGTAGGTAACTGTACCTTGTGTTAGAAACCCGTCAAACTAGCTTTACTCTAACATCGCACCGCCTTCAACTCCTTCGCTTCTCTCGTGCTGCTTCCCGTCAGTAATCTCTTCTTGCTCTTTGTTTTTTCTTCCGTTTTTTGTTTGGCAGCTTTGGGGTTATTTTTGTGGTGCCCCTGGTTTAGTAGAAGTATAGACTACTCAAGTTTTGCACAATAGTCCATTTTTTTTTCTGAAAATTGGGTCTAGGGCATTCAGATCCAAAATATTCGTGCGCAAATAATTCCAGTCACTGGGAACTTTTTCTTTTTCTTTCTAACGAGGAATCCGCCCGGAAGTACCAAGAACGTGCATGTTAAATTACAATGGTGGGCATGAAAATTACGTAGTGGTCCAAAAAGAAAACCAGAATACATCTGGGACCTATACTTTTACAACACGGACCCTAAAGATACAACTCGGAAATTTGAAAATGTTTTTCCTAATACTAGTTCTAAACTACCACCCGAGCATTATTGTATACCATGGCAAGACACACCCATCTACCAAATATGGGACCATTATCATGAACTATGATGTAGATATGGCCATGACCTAATCGTTCATTCCGCTCGAGAAACCCTCGAGTGTTCAGGCCATATCTAATGTGACTACGACTTTTTCGACTGTTTCAAATCTCATGTTTACCATTTTTTCATGGCTGGTACTGCAAACGAGAGGATGTCATGCGGACCCTTTTTGTTTATCCATTTTCCTTTATATCCTTTTGTTTTTCTAATCTATGTAAGAGTTGCCAGCATGCAAATTCATATATATCAAGATATTGAGTCATTCAGAAATCTCGGCGATTTTCAAGATATTGACCCACAGTGTACACCTTCAAAATAGTTTCATAGTATAACTTCAAGAGCAAAGCTGCGATGGGTTCATGACACGAGGTATAGAATACGGGGAGTAGTAAAATGCAATGAGATGGGGGAGTAATTTCTAGAGCCCTAGTTATTGCAACCCCTAATTTCTGGCATCTACCATTTCTCTCTGCATGTGGTAGAGCGCGAGAGAAAAAATAAACCAATGGGGAGAGAATTACGGTGCAGTAAGAGGCTATCTCTAATAACGCTCCCAAGATTTTCTCACCGATTTTCAAGGCCACATCTTGGTACCAACAAAACAGTAGTACTAGCTAGTACTCCCTCCATTCCAAAATAGATGTTTTAGTTTTGTGAAAAGAGTGCATGTAAACCCCTTTTGGTGTATATGTTCATTTATATTGAACATATACACTAAAAGCGGTCTAGATACACTCTTTTCACTAAACTAAAACATCTTGTATTTTGAAATGGAGGGAGTACATGTTTTTTTGAACATGCAGTACTATTACTCCATGTTAAGGCTAGTCATGGTGGGAGTAACCTAGTCCTACTTGTATTGCCAACTAAGCATTTAGATGATATGGCATGCAATTAAATAATGAGAGAGAGGATTGTGGTAACTAGCTATGTTACCATAACATCACACATTTCAAGACAAAATGAGTCTACATTGCAATAAATGAGACTGTGCATTATACCACACCTATGTTATTTTCCACTATGGAGGTAGTAACTAACTAGCAACATACTCCTATGCATGTGTACTACTTACTTCACACTATGACCAGCCTAAGTGGGCATTTGGCTGTGCGAGAGGCCGCACAATTACCACGATAAGCATGCAGACTTGGTTAGGTAGGCACTTAATACTTGAAGGTCAACTATACCGGTGGTAGTAGCTTTGTACCGTTGATTGCTTGTACGAGTACTATGAGTACTACTACTAGTACCACTCAGTAGTACTACTATATATATGTACTACACTTCCAAAAGAAAGAGTACAAAAGTACCTAGATTGAGCAGCGGTGGAGTCTGCCGATATCCAGAGAGAGAGAGAGAGAGAGAAGGAAAGATGGAGGTTGTGTGGGTGAGCGTCATCCGTCTATTAGAGAAAGCCAGGGACGCCCACCCCCAGGTCGACTCTTTGTAGCGCCTCTGTGTCATGCTGGCACACGCCGTGGCACGCACCCATTATGACGCCATCTTCGCAGCCTGGCTCAAGAAGACGGTGGACTCTTTCCTCACCAGCTTCGGCGTCATCACATGCACAGTGGATGACCTCACTGCCCGCCTTCAGGCCATGCACCGTGATGCATATCCAACAGGTACGTTTGCCACAATGTATGCTACCGGCAGCAATATCGTTTTCTTCTATGGACTTCATTCATCTAGCATATCTACAACTGACTTTTAGCCCCAAATTTTGGCCCAGGTGTTCCTCCCTAGGTTGTTGCCACGCTCACCACTTCCATGACCGGTCTCTCTGGAGACGATCTGTTCCGCGCACTGATGGCCCTGCAGCTTTCCGAGGCTTTGCCCGCCGCACTGGTGGACGTCTACATGGAGGTAGATGTTATCGCGCAGCGTCTTGCCCAGCACGACGAGCTAGCCCTCTTCATCGGCCTCCTTGAGCAATGTGTATTCCAGGGCACATCAGGCATGAACAACGCCTGCACCACCGCCAGCCTCCATTGCAGGGATATCCTCGGCAACTTTTTAAAAAAACATGTCAATTTGGCAGGTACCATTGCTCTTGTGGCGCGGGCAACTGAGGTTGAAGACGAAGGGCATCTCAAGGATTTCGATGTAATTTTAGCTTTTGTTGAGGTGCTTTGTACTGTTCGATATTTCTTTTAATGCCAAGATCCTTTTCGCAAAAAAAGGAGAAGGGAAGACGTATGACGATTCTCCATGGTTACTGTCACTGTCTTATTTATATGGACAAATCACATGTGCGTTTAACAAACATTATGTTTTTATTAACCAACAGTCTTCATAGAGAAAAAAGGCATACATTAAGTCACTAAGGTTTATACACATCAGGTCATTATATATGGTTATTGTGTTGGAATTCATTTCTTGTGCTATATATTCTTGGTGATAAAGACATTATTTTTTGTCATGTAATGGAAACATTTCCCCTGATGGTGAAAATATTGTTTTGTTTTATGGAATGCTCTGTAAAATGGTAAAACAATAATTATTAACAATGAAAATATTTTTAGATACTAAAAAAAGGTCACAACTCTTTTTTGGTCGTTTCATGCATCATTGAAAATGATGGTAGTTTAATGTAACATTTAGAAAGTAGGGAAAAAACAACAAAACTAACACGTAACATTGAGTGTAGACTCCAATCGTTGTTCATGGAGAGGTATATGTACATTGTCTATCTGGACGTCAAATATGAACAATGCAAATCCAAAATTGTGCATGTCGAAAGTCATGCAAAACCATCCATAGTACTGCATCCATTAAAAAATACACGATATCTTGGTAAGCTAGAAACATGTTTGGGAGTACTTCTAAAATACCCGAGAGATGTTTAGTTCTAATAAGTTGACCAAGTATTGCACCAAAGTTCTAAATTATGCAGGATATTATTATGCTTTAATAAGGTAAGTTATTAGACTGCTCACAATAAAATACTCGTGCGAAGCATGTAGTAGTATACATCAAGGCAGCTGACCAATACGCTAGAGACTCTTGTCAAGAAAAAAGGAAAAAATAGGCCACACACAGACACACAGCGCGGCCGTACCAAGGCACACGTGTGCGGCGCGACGCAGTGGGACGAGGGCCAGTGCGCACGGGGCACTGCACAGGAGGGGGAGAGAGGATGGATGGTGAGAGACAGCGAAGGAGAGAGAAAACATAGTAGTACTACTAGTAGTATTGTGCTACTAGTAGTAGGTACTTGTACCTAGTGTCAGAAACCCATCAAACTAGCTTTACTCTGACATCGCACCGTCTTCAACTCCTTCGCTGCTCTTGCGCTGTCTCCCTCAATAATCTCTTCTTGCTCTTCATTTTTTTCTTCTGATTTTTTCTTTGGAAGCTTTGGGGTTAATTTTCTGGTGCCCCTGGTTCAGTAGAAGTACAGACTACTCAAGTTTTGCACAATAGTCCATTTTTATGAAAATTGGGTCTGGGGCATTCAAATCCAAAATATTCGTGCGCAAATAATTCCGGTCACTGGGAACTTTTTCTTTTTCTTTCTAACGAGGAATCTTCCCCGAAGTACCAAGAACATGCGCGTTAAAATCCAATGGTGGGCATGAAAATTACATAGTGGTCCAAAAAGAAAACCAAAATACATCTGGGACCTATACTTTTACAACACGGACCCTACAGATACTACTCGGAAATTTGAACATGTTCTTCCTAATACTAGTTCTAAACTACCACCCAACATTATTGTATACCATGGCAAGACACAACCATCTACCAAATATGGGAACATTATCATGAACTATGATGTAGATATGGCCTTGACGTAATCGGTCATTCCGCTCGAGAAACCCTCGAGTGTTCAGGCCATGTCTAATGTGACTACGACTTTTTCGAATGTTTCAAATCTCATGTTTACCATTTTTTCATGGCTGGTACTGCAAACGAGAGGATGTTTTTTCGTTTATTCATTTTCCTTTATATCCTTTCATTTTTTTAATTTGTGTAAGAGTTGCCAGCATGCAAATTCATATATATCGAGATATTGAGTCATTTATAAATCTCGGCGATTTTCAAGATATTGACCCACAGTGTACACCTTCAAAATAGTTTCATAGTATAACTTCTGGAGGAAAGCTGCGTGAGTCTCTCTCTGTGTGTGTGAGTGTGTGCTTCTTCTTCTCGGGGTGTGACATGGAGCAACAAGAGTAGTATATCTTACCACTATCTCATATTTCCATCAACTTACCAGTTTTTTTTATATAATGTACAAATAACTTTGAATGTTGACCGTTGGATCAAGACTCGTGAATCCCAACATTTCCAGCAGTTGGATCTTCTTTTCCATTCTAGGCCTTCATGTTTGATTCAAAGGATTTACATGGGAAATTTATAGGATTAAATCCCATAAGATTTTTTTCTATAATGGTTGTTTGATTTGTATGATTATTGATTCCTATCGGAAATTTTCCTAGGGAATCCTTTGCACTAGATTGCATAGGAAATCTAACATCGATCCACACCCAAACCTCTTTCTTAGAATCCTTTTTTTCCTTCGATGGAATCAAACAAACTTTCTTGCATATTTATATGGGTTCCTATAGGATTAAAGTGGACATGACATTGTAATCCTATGTTTTCCTATTCCTATTCTTTTACAATCCTACGAATCAAACAAGCCCCTAGCATCTAGAAGATTCTATTGATAGTCTCTAGCATAATGAATGCTATGCACAAACCTCAAAACACATTTCTCTATCGTACTAGAATATTCTCCCTCGTTTCTCTTGACCATGTTACCAAAAATTTCAAGTGTCAGGTAGCTAATAATCTTTGATTTCTACATGATGATACAAAGTACAAGAACCAAATATACACCCATAATTCTTATCTTATCCTACCACTATATAATGTACGAATAACTTTGAATATTGACCTTTAGATCAAGACTCGCGAATCCCAACATTTCTGGCTCTTGGATCTTCTTTTCCATTCTAGCATCTATAAGATTCTATTGATACTCTTAATCACAATGAATGCTATGCACAAAACTCAAAACGCACTTTGCTAACATTCTAGAATCTTCTCCCTCATTTCTCTGAACTATGTTTCCAAAAATTTCAAGTTTTAGATAGCTAATAATCGTTGACTTCTACATGATATATATAATATATATATATAGAAACCCTATTCAGCACCCAGGGTGCACAATAGTTATTTTGCACCCCACATATTTTTATGTTCTCACATATAGAAATTTATGTTTTGTATACTAATAATTATGTTTATGTTCATCAGAAACATAAAAAAATCGACATAAAAATATGATTTATGAGTCATTATAGTGTAAAAACGTAGAATATATACATTTTATGTCGTATTTTTATACAGCATGTAAACGATTTTTTACGACATGTCTAAATTTTCTTATGTTGTTCTCGATTTCTGAGGTAAGAGAAAATTTACGTGACGTAAATTTTTTATACGGTTTGTATAGAGGGTGGGTGTAGAATAGCCTGGGGGTCAAATAGCTCATCTCCCTCTCTCTATATATATACTAAACAAAGTACAAGAACCAAATATACACCCATACTTTTTAGAGATGTTGATCAAATTTATATATTTTTCTGCTTTACCTGTATTATAATTTTATATAGTGATGATTGATACGTCCATTTTGCATCACTATTCTATGTATTAATTCACTATTATTCATTGATATATTTCGTATTGAGAGGTGATACTTATGTTATTTCATCTGTTTTTGCATGATTGATGACTTTTGGAGCATGGACCGCTGCAGTCAGGATTCTGATGGAAAAGGTGCTGTTTGGAGGCAAAATTCGCGAAGATCAGAAAATCCAGAAAAATATACGGAAAATTTTATTTTTCCAGAAGACTAAGGATGCTAGAAGACGGAGTGGAGATGGGCCACAGGGGGCCCACACCACCCCCTGGCGCGGGCAGCCCTAGCCGGGCCAGGAGGTGGTGTGGCCACCCTGGCCCACTCCAGCCTCTCTCCTCTGGCGTATATCATCCTCCCGAAACCCTAAGACTCGGGGAGCGACCATAGAAAGATTCCACCCCCTCTACGGGGCGGAAAACACCGAGAGAGAAAGATCCCTCCGGTAGACAGATTTCTGCCAGGGGAATTCCTTCCCAGAGAGGGAAGATCGTCGCCATCCACACCACCATCAAGCTGGTCTTCATCGTGATCATCATAATCATCATCATCACCACCATCATCACCATCAACACCCTCATCACCATCTCTATATTGCTGTAACAATTGGGTTGAATCTTGCATAGTTCATAGGGGAAACTTTCCCGGTGTTGATTACTCTTTGTAGTTGCCTCTATTGAGTGAACCGTTGAATTATTGTTTATGTTCAGATTGTTATACATCATTATTCCATCTCTGATCATGATCCATATGATGTCTTGTGAGTAGTTCGTTTTGTTCTTCAGGACATGGGAGAAGTTTTGTTGTTAGTAGTGGAGTTGTGTTGAGAAAGATTCAATAGTTTGATATTTAAGTTGTGGCGTACTTCTTCTAGTGGTGTCATGTGAACGTCGACTACATGACACTTCACCTATATGGGCCTAGGGGAATGCATGTTGTATTTGGCTACTAATCGTAGGGGTTGCCGGAGTGACAGAAACCTGAACCCTCGTTAGGAAACCATTGCACATGGGACGTAAGGGTCTTAGAGTTTAAAGCTGTGGTTAGGTTTCTACCTTAATTACTTTCTTGTACTTACGGATGTTTGCAAGGGGTATAATCACAAGTATGTATTAATCTTGGATGGGGCGGTACATTAGCACAGGTTCACCCACACAAAACTTAGCAAGCTAGAGAATATTAATCAACTATATGAAGCGAAAGCACTTGACAGTCTTCCCATGTGTCCTCGAGAACGTTTGGTCATCTTAAGTAATACACCTGGCTTGTCCTTTGCTGCATAAAGGATTGGGCCACTTGCTGCATTTATTCCTACTGTCTTTTATTTACTCGTACTTTGTTTACTTGCTTTATCAAAAACCCCTAAAAATCAGTTTGCTAAGTATTTGCAGAGAATTCCTGATCCATACCACTAGCCAGCACCTTCTGCTCCTCGTTGGGTTCGACACTCTTACTTATCGAAAATACTGCGAGACACCCCCTATACTTGTGTGTCATCAAGAAAATTTTCTGGCGCCGTTGCCGGGGAGTGAAGCGCTATTGGAGAGTGGAACTGGTAAAGGAAACTTCTACTATGAGTATTGTTTATTGTTGTTAGTTGCTTCATTTCCGTTATGGATAATTCGCTGAGTTTCTTATTTGGTAATGCTACTACCACTGCTAAGGTAGTAGATAAGCCACCACCTATTGAGAATGATGTTTTCAAAATACCTACAAGAATTATTGATCGTGTTATGGATAACTACTATGTTGGGGATGGAACTGTCCATCCCAGTGATCATTTGCTCTTTATACATGAATTATGCGGGTTGTTCAAGTGTGCAGGTATTACTACAGATCAAGTTAAGAAGAATTTATTCTCATTATCACTAAAAGGAAGAGCTGAAGAATGGTATAAGCTGCTGAAGAATGGTCAAGCTCTGGAATGGGAGGAAATAGTGCCTCTCTTTTATTCAAAGTTTTATCCTCCTATTGAGATTCATGAATATAGGAATCAAATATACAACTTTCGGCCTCTTGATGGAGAGAGTAAAGCTCAAGCTTGGGGGAGATTGAAGTTACAAATGCTCAAATGTCCCATTCATGAGCTCCCCAACAATATTATTATCAACAACTTTTATGCAAGGCTCCCTCTACATGACAATGATTTATTGGATGCTTCTTGTGCTAGATCATTCACTCGTATGAAAGAAGAAGCTAAATGGGATCTTCTAGACCGTATTCAAGACAATGCTGAAGCTTGGGAGAATGACAAAGGTAGAAAGTCATGTATGAATTATGATTATGAATGCATTGAATCTTTTATGAGAACTGATGACTTTCAAAATATTAGTAATGTTTATGGTCTTCATTTGCAAGTTATTACGAATTGCTTTAGAGGTTTTGCTTCCTATATCGAAATTCCAAAAAGGGGATGGAATAAATACCATGCACCCTACAAAGATATTGTTGACTATGTTCCTATTGGAAGTGCTGAACATTGCATTATTGATCCCATCTTACCCGAACCTTATATCGAGAAGATTCCCTTCCCCGAAAAGGTAAAGGACCATCCTATGATAACTAATGTAATCACCAAAAGTGAAAAGAGAACTGTAAAACCTGATGAACAAATAAACATTGAACCTGTGGTAGCAATTGTGAAAGACCTTGTCACTAAAAGCATAGAAGATGGGCACATAGTCTTTTGTGTGGATGCTTCTAATATTGTTTCACATCCTAATAGAACTAAAAAGGCTAGTGTTCCTGTGCTTTCTGTTAGAATTGGTGATCATTGCTATTATGGTTTATGTGATATTGGTGCAAGTTCCAGTGCTATTCCTTATGAGCTTTACAGAGAAATTATGCATGAAATCAGTCCCTGCAAATTGGAAGAGATTGATGTGGTTATTCACCTTGCTAATAGAGACACCATCTCTCCAATTGGAATTGTACGATACGTGGAAGTTCTTTGTGGTAAGATTAAGTATCCTGCTGATTTTCTAGTACTAGGTTCAGCTGCTAGTAAAACTTATCCTATCATCTTTGGTAGACCCTTCTTGAGTACTTGTGGAGCTATTATTGATTGCAAAAGGGAGAAAATCTTGACTAAGTTTGATGGGGAATCTTATGAGTTTAATTTCTCTAAATTTGCTAAAGAACCTTGTGAAGAGGAAACCCATAATAAGGATTTTAGAGTTGAACAACTTGCTTCTATTTCTCTTGCTCCTAACAATGCTTTACAGCAATTTATGGAAGATCATGAAAGTGAAATCTTCATGGAAGAAAGGAATGAGATTGACAGGATTCTCCGTGATCAACCTAAGATGCTTAAGCATGACTTGCCTGTAGAAGACTTGGGTACCACGATGCCACCTAAAAAGGATCCGGTTTTCGATCTAAAACCTCTCCCTGATGATCTTAAATATGCTTATATTGATGATAAAAAGATATATCCTGTTATTATTAGTGCTAAACTTTCAGGGAAGGAAGAAGAAAGGTTATTGGAGGTTTTGAGGAAACACCGAGGAGCTATGGGCTATACTCTGGATGATTTAAAAGGGATTTCACCTACTATATGTCAGCATTCTATCAAGATAGAACCAGATGCGAAGCCAGTAGTGGAGCACCAACAACGTTTAAATCCTAGGATGAAGGAAGTGGTAAGGAATGAGGTATTGAAACTCCTTGATGCTGGTATTATTTACCCTATTGCTGATAGTGAATGGGTTAGTCCCGTTCATTATGTTCCTAAAAAGGGAGGTATTACCGTTATCCCTAATGATAATGATGAGCTTATTCCTCAAAGAATAGTGGTAGGCTATAGGATGTGCATTGATTTTAGGAAGGTTAATAAAGTTACTAAGAAAGATTACTACCCACTTCCTTTTATTGATCAAATGTTGGAAATGTTGTCTAAAAAGACCCATTTTTGTTTTCTTGATGGTTACTCTGGTTTCTCTCAAATTTCTATAAAACAACAAGATCAAGAAAAACTACTTTTACTTGCCCTTACGGAACTTATGGTTATAGGTGTATGCCTTTTGGTTTATGTAATGCTCCTGCTACTTTTCAGAGGTGCATGTCTGCTATCTTTCATGGTTTTTGTGAGGAAATTGTAGAAGTGTTCATGTATGACTTTTCTGTCTATGGAACTTCTTTTGATAATTGTCTGCACAACCTTGATAAAGTTTTGCAGAGACGTGAAGAAACTAATCTTGTTCTTAATTGGGAGAAATGCCACTTCATGGTTAATGAAGGGATTGTTCTTGGGCATAAAGTTTCTGAAAGAGGCATAGAAGTTGATAGAGCTAAGGTTGAGGCAATTGAGAAGATGCCATGTCCAAGAGACATCAAAGGTATTCCTAGTATCCTTGGTCATGCTGGTTTCTATAGGAGGTTTATTAAAGACTTTTCTAGGATATCAAAACCCCTCACTAATCTTCTTCAAAAAGATGTGCCCTTCTTTTTTGATGATGATTGTAAGGAAGCTTTTGAAACTCTTAAGAAGGCTTTAACTACAACCCCTATTGTTCAACCACCTGATTGGAGTTTACCCTTTGAAATAATGTGTGATGCTAGTGATTTTGCTGTAGGGGCTGTCCTTGGGCAACGTATTGATAAAAAGTTGAACGTTATCCATTATGCTAGTAAGACTCTAGACGCTGCTCAAAGGAATTATGCTACTACTGAAAAGGAATTTCTAGATGTTGTTTTTCCTTGTGATAAGTTTAGGCCCTATATTGTAGACTCAAAAGTCACCATTCATACTAATCATGCTGCTATTAAATTACTTATGATGAAGAAGGATGCTAAGCCTAGGCTTATTAGATGGGTGCTGCTTTTACAAGAGTTTGATCTACATATAGTAGATAGTAAGGGTGCTCAAAACCCTGTAGCTGATAATTTATCTCCTTTGGAAAACATCTCTTTTGACCCAATGCATGTTAATGATAGTTTCCCAAATGAACAGTTAGCTGTAGTAGGGGTGAGCTCGCGAGGGAGCCCTTGGTACGCTGATTATGCTAACTTTATTTTCTCCAAGTATTTGCCTCCAACTTTTACAGCTCAGCAAAGAAGGAAGTTCTTCTGTGATTTGAGGCATTATTTTTGGGATGACCCACACTTATACAAAGAAGGAGTGGATGGTATTATGCGAAGATGTGTTCCAGAATATGAACAAAAGGAGATATTGTATAAATGTCATGGTAGTGCTTATGGAGGACATCATGCAGGAGATAGAACTGCACAAAAGGTGCTACAATCAGGTTTATACTGGCCTACCCTTTTTAAAGATGCAAGAAAAACTTGTGATGAATGTCAGCGTGTTGGTAATATTTCTAGACGCAATGAAAGGCCTATGAACTACTCTCTAGTTATTGAACCTTTTGATTGTTGGGGATTTGACTTTATGGGTCCTTTCCCTCCCTTGAAAGGTTATACTCATATTCTTATTGTTGCCGTTGATTATGTTACTAAGTGGGTAGAAGCCATTCCTACGAAGAGTGCTGATGGGGAAACCTCTCTAAAAATGCTTAAGGATGTTATCTTTCCTAGGTTTGGAGTGCCTACGTATCTCATGACTGATGGGGGTTCTCATTTCATTCATGGTGGTTTTAGAAAGACCCTTGCTAAGTATGATGTTAATCATAGAATTTCTTCAGCATATCACCCCCAAACTAGCGGGCAAGTAGAGTTATCAAATAGAGAAATTAAATCCATCTTGCAAAAGACTGTTAATAGATCTACAAAAAACTAGGCTAAAAAGTTGAATGATGCTTTATGGGCTTATAGAACTGCTTACAAAAATCCTATGGGGATGTCTCCTTATAAAATGGTTTATGGGAAAGCTTGTCACCTACCCTTAGAATTAGAACACAAAGCTTACTGGGCAGTTAAAGAACTAAATAGAGATTGTAAGCTCGCTGGTGAGAAAAGATTATTTGACTTAAGTTCTTTAGATGAATGGAGGAGTGAAGCCTATGAAAATGCTAGGCTCTTTAAGGAAAAAGTTAAAAGATGGCATGACAAGCGAATACTTAAGAGAGAATCTCATGTTGGTCAGAAAGTTCTATTGTATAGGTCTTGTCTCAGTTTTTTGCAGGAAAGCGATTGTCAAAATGGGAAGGACCTTTCATTATTGAAGAAGTATACCGTTTAGGAGCAATAAAAATTTCTTCTTTAAAAGATAATACTACACAAGTAGTGAATGGGCAGCGACTCAAGCACTATATTGCTGGAGATTCTTACAATGAAGATGTTGATGCCTTTCAAGTTATAACTCTGGAGAAATTCATCAAGGACCAAATTCGGAGACCTGCAGAGTCTATTTTCAAATAGGTAATAGTTCTGGTAAGAAAAGTTCCGCGAAAATACAATCCAACTATTTTTTTGTAGTTTTCAGTCAATAAGGGAAGTTACGAAGCGAAAAAAGGACGGAAACGGAGCCGGGGTGGCCCACACCACCCTGTGGCACGGGCCCACCCTTGGCTGCGCCACCAGGTGGTGAGGCCACCTCAGACTCCGCCTCCGACTCGTTTTCTCCCAGTACCTTCCTTTTGATATGAAACTTCGTAATATATAACCCCCCGGATCCCCCGAGGTTTGTATATCGTGTTTTTGTCGTGTTTTCGTTTCGATTTGTTTCTGCCAGGAACTATCTTTGAAGCTTAGAAGCACAATGGTGTCCGCCAAGGATAAAGGAAAGGAGCCGATGGAGGAAGATCTTCAAGACCCCAAGCAGGGGCTGGTACCTTTAGTCTCTTGCCATGCATCAACGGAAGCCCTACTAGTCACTAAGGAGTTCATCGATAAGTACAGAGACTTGCAGAGGAAGGTGGACATGCTTCAATGGGAGAATAATAGGCTTCGCAAGATGCTGTAAGATTTCCTCATGTCAACTAAGAAAATATTACCACCACCACCAAAGGAGTAATTCGTCATCAGGTTTGGCGTCCCCTTGGCTTGTTCCAAGCTTGGGGGAGTGCCGCGGTATCACATCACTATCTTCTATCTTTTTAGCTTTTTAGTAGAGTCATATCATGAATAGAGGAGTTAGTATGTAGTATGGTTTGCATTATGGAAGTGTCCCCTCTCTCGTTAGATATGTATCCCTTGGTGTGAGTTGCCGTTATGGAATATTAATGAGAAGTTCTATCATTCACTCTTTTGCATAGCTTATATTAGTTTTCAATTCGTGGTTATATGATTGATCTTGTTGTTAGTATTGGTATCACTTTGGGATCATTGAGTTAATCTAGTTGGTTTTGGCAAACCTGGCTCGGTTAGTAGCACACTATTTTTGAGAGTTGAATGAAAAAGATAAAAGTACTCTAAAGAAAAAATTATTTCATCATCTTTCTTTCTTGATTTGCTCATAAGTCTAGTATTCTCTAGTTAAGATCTTTTGTGGTTCCAAGGAAGATTGCATGTTTGTCTTTATCATTGTATGTTTGTTTGTTTCCTATTACAAGTTGAGTTATATAATAGTGAGTTTCCTTCTATTATGATCTATGTATTTGATGAATGTTATGCTTCTTCTCCGTATTATTTTATCGACTATTCACTCCATAAACCTGAGGCCATGTCTATTGACCTCAGTTTCGCTTGAGGACAAGTGAAGTCTAAGCTTGGGGGGAGTTGATACGTCCATTTTGCATCACTATTCTATGTCTTAATTCACTATTATTCATTGATATATTTCGTATTGAGAGGTGATACTTATGTTATTTCATCTGTTTTTGCATGGCAGATGGCTTTTGGAGCATGGACCGCTGCGGTCAGGATTCTGATGGAAAAGGTGTTGTTTGTAGGCAAAATTCGCGAAGATTAGAAAATACGGGAAAATATACGGAAAATCTTATTTTTCCAGAAGACTAAGGATGCCAGAAGACGGAGTGGAGATGGGCCAAAGGGAGCCCACACCACCCCCTGGCAGGGGCAGCCCTAGGTCGCGCCAGGAGGTGGTGTGGCCACCCTGGCCCACTCCAGCCTCTCCCCTCTGGCGTATATCATCCTCCCGAAACCCTAAGACTCGGGGAGCGACCACAGAAAGATTCCGCCACCTCTGCGGGGCAGAAAACACCGAGAGAGAAAGATCTTTCCGGCAGACAGATTTCTGCCAGGGGAATTCCTTCCCGGAGAGGGAAGATCGTTGCCATCAACACCACCTTCAAGACGGACTTCATCGTGATCATCATCATCATCATCACCATCAGCACCCTCATCACCATCTCCATATTGCTATAACAATTGGGTTGAATCTTGCATAGTTCATAGGGGAAACTTTCCCGGTGTTGATTACTCTTTGTAGTTGATGCTATTGAGTGAACCATTGAATTATTGTTTATGTTCAGATTGTTATACATCATTATTCCATCTCTGATCATTATCCATATGATGTCTTGTGAGTAGTTCGTTTTGTTCTTCAGGACATGGGAGAAGGCTTGTTGTTAGTAGTGGAGTTGTGTTGAGAAAGATTCAATAGTTTGATATTTAAGTTGTGGTGTACTTGTTATAGTGGTGTCATGTGAACGTCGACTACATGACACTTCACCTATATGGGCCTAGGGGAATGCATTGTGTATTTGGCTACTAATCGTAAGGGTTGCCGGAGTGACAGAAACCTGAACCCCCGTTAGGAAACCATTGCACAAGGGACGTAAGGGTCTTAGAGTTTAAAGTTGTGGTTAGGTTTCTACCTTAATTACTTTCTTGTACTTACGGATGTTTGCAAGGGGTATAATCACAAGTATGTATTAGTCTTGGATGGGGTGGTACATTAGCACAGGTTCACCCACACAACACTTAGCAAGCTAGAGAAGATTAATCAACTATATGAAGCGAAAGCACTTGACAGTCTTCCCATGTGTCCTCGAGAACGTTTGGTCATCTTAAGTAATACACCCGGCTTGTCCTTTGCAACATAAAGGATTGGGCCACTTGATGCATTTATTCCTACTATCTTTTATTTACTTGTACTTTGTTTACTTCCTTTATCAAAAAACCCTAAAAATCCGTTTGCTAAGTATTTCGAGAGAATTCCTGATCCATACCACTAGCCAGCACCTTCTGCACCTCGTTGGGTTCGACACTCTCACTTATCGAAAATACTGCGATACAACCCCTATACTTGTGGCTCATTAATGATATGTGTCAGACATATATTATCTGAGTCTCCCGTGCAGGGCACGTGTAATTTACAGGTTATATATATATGATAATCAAATTTATAAATTTTTGTGCTTTACCTATTATAATTAAGAGCTACGTCCATAAAGTACCAGGTGTGTATTTGGTTTTTTGTACTTTGTATTATGTAGAAATCAACCTACTATTGGTTACCTAGTACTCGACATGCTCTAGAGAAATGACGAAGTTGATTCTAGAATTACCGAGAAGTGTATTTTGAAGTTTGTGCATAACATTCAGTGCACTAAAGAACATCAATAGAGAATCTTCCAGATGCTAGAATGGATTGAAGATCCAACTTAATTCTATTTAGAAGTGTTGGGATTTGCCAGTCTTGATCCAATGGTCAAAGTTCAAAGTTATTTGTACACTATATATATAGTGGTAAGTTATGATTATATAATAGGTTAAGCTCAAAAAGTTTTAAATTTGATGGACATCTATAAAGTATGGGTGTATATTTGGTTTTTATACTTTGTATCATGTTGAAGTCAACGAAGAAGTAAATTTTTGTTAGCTATACCTAATACTTCCAATTTTGGTAACATGGTCTATAGAAATGTCTGAAAGATTCTAGAATGATAAAGAATTGTTTTAAGATAAGAAGTATGGGCGTATATTTAGTCCTTGTACTTTGTATGGCACGTAGAAATCAAAGATTATTAGCTACCGAACACATTCAATTTTTGATAACATGGTCTAGAGAAATAAGGGAGAATATTCTAGTATGATGGAGAAGTATGTTTTGAGGTTTGTGCATAACATTCATTATGATGAAGACTATATATCAATAGAATCTTTTAGATGCTAGAATGGAAAAGAAGATCCAATGGCTAGAAATGCTGGATTCACGAATCTTGATCCAACAGTCAACATTGAAAGTTATTCGTACACTATAAAGTGGTAAGATAAGATAAGATAAGATCATGTAGAAGTCAACGATTATTAGCTACGAGGGAGAAGATTCTAGTATGATGAAGAAGTGTGTTTTGAGGTTTGTGCATAACATTCATTATGCTGAAGGCTATCAACAGAATCTTCTAGATGCTAAAATGGAAAAGAGGATCAATGCTGGAAATGTTTGCAGTCACGAGTCTTGATCCATCGGTCAATATTCAAAGTTATTCGTACACTATATAGTGGTAAGACAAGATAGGATGGTAAGATAAGATAAGATATAGCAATCACAATGTTTTTTGTGTGTGTGCTAACGGGTGGGCCGAGTATGTCATACATACAACACAATAGCACATACTCTAGATATATACGGATGTATCTAGCACTAAAACTTGACTAGATACATCCGTATCTAGATGAATCTAAACCAACAAAATATGGGTCAGAGGGATTATATGTTTGTAGCACAGCTCGCTCGCATATATATACTCATACTAAAACATGTCTTGTATATGGAAATGTATATGTATACAACTGCAGATACTTGGCCACTCACACGTCACACACACGCGCAAACATCTACATGTATACATGTACATGGTCGCACACCACACACGCGTACACAGACACGTACACATACATGTACACATGGCCAACATGTACACATGACAAGACACATGTACAAAAATATAAGCCTTAACTAATAAGCTCTAGGGTGGAGGTAGTACAAATTAATTTTACGACATTTAGGCCTTAATATTGTATTGTTTGGAAGAAGGAAAGTTAGTGTCCTATGAATTCTCTAGCTTTTCTTCTACAGTATAAGTTAGAGGATCTGTATAACTTGTTTCTTGCCAAAGATCGTGGTAAACATAGTTTTAGTCCCACTTCTCGCACCCGGGGTACAAATTAGTCCCATATCTTGCAGAGTGGACAAAATCAATCCCAAAGCATGCATCCCTGGTGCAAATCAGTCCATTTCAAACAAATTTGAGAAAATTTGACCAAATTCGTACATGTTTAGCTGTCCTGATTGTGCCTTTTTGTGATTGAGACAGTAAAATAGTACCGACCTGGAAGTGGTGTTCTTCTATGACTTTTATTGCTTTTGAAAGTTCATGTAGAATTTTTGCGTAGATTGATGTCAGTTTAGCTTGGCTGAACACTATCTTCTGCAAATGCTCAAGTTAACTAAAACTACACATGTGTGCATTTCACTCAATATTTCATCGTTAGTTTCAAGTTAGCTGAAATCTAACCAAATTTGATTCTTTTCCTATACACTTCACAATCCATATGCATCAATTGTTTTATATGTGATGATTCAACTTGAGCACTGCAAAGTATGTTGGATGAGCACATGGACATATATTGTTCACATATCATGTCAAATTCCTAAGATTTTAGCTTCAACACATGGGCTTTTCTGTAAACAACGATGCCTTGCGTGTGCCCATAAATTAGCCTTGCCTCGCTTTTCTTATCTTATCTTACATCTTACAACTATATGGTGTATGGAGAACTTTGAACACTGGTCATTGAATCAGGATTGTCAAATCCCAATATTACTAGCGGTTGTATCTTCTTTCCCATTATGGGATCTAGAAGATTCTATTGATAGTATTTAGCACAATGAAATTTATACAAAAACCTCAAATACACTGTGAAGGTAGTTCCATATTTGCTTCATGTGTTGTTTTAGCTAGATGGTGGGACCCATGTTATAAATATTTGCAACTAGTACATTGTGGAGCTCTTGCTATATTTATACCAAAGAAAAATTTACCTTCACGTCAGATTTGGTAATGGAAACATTGTGGGTGCCCTTGGACAAGCCACAAGCTTATGGGTCACCCTTCAGAAAATTTCCTTCAAGTGAAGCTCTACTATGTATATATGTAGTCATCCATAAGGACTAGTTTTTGTTTGTGGACACCCTTATGGACAACATAGTGGATGCCCTAGGTGAAGTTTTGCCATAAGGTGGGTCCTACACAACTTGTGGAAGTAGCTACAACATCACCTATGTATAAGGTGAACTTTTGCCATAAGATGGTACCCACACATCTTATAGAAATAGCTAGTACAATGTATAAGGTCGATTTCACCTTAAGCTGGAACCCACATGTTTGTTAAAAATACACACATGCAAGAGAGAGGAGAAAGTAAAATAATTGCTTATTGCTTATGGACAACCCATAAGCTTGTAGGTCACCCTTAAGGAAATTCCACTAAAGTGAACCTCTACTATGTATATGGATAGGCTTATGGACTACCTTTTGGCTTGTGGGTAGACAACATATTGGATGCCCTGGGCACCCACAATGTATAGCCAAATCTAGTTCTAAAATAGATATTTGGCTTTTGGAACTAGTTCCATACGTTGCAGGGTTAGTTCCAAATTCGAGAAACTAGGGAATCGGAGCAACTCCGTGCGCCGATGCCAAATTCCAAGTACTACATTACCTGATCATGTGGAAGTGCACTACTTCTCTCTCGTGCGATGGGGAGAGAGAACACCGTTTACTATGTGTTGTTTTATTCCGTGTAAGGGCCCACTATGCAAATATTTGGCAAGACAAACGTTGTGGAGCTAATGCCAAATTTGCCTCCCGTGCTAAATAGTGTTGTGTGTTAGATTTTGCAACATCAACGCCGTGGCTGATAAAGTGAACTTATCTATAAACTGGGACCCATACGTCTGCAAAGAGTATATAGGTGCAAGAGAGAGAGGAGAGAGTAAAAAACATTATATTACTTATGGACAAGCCACAAGCTTAGGTGAAACTCTACTATGTATGTGGTCTCATCCATAAGGACTACTTTTTGCTTATGGACAGCATAGTGGATTCCCTAATACTTTTTGCTTATGGACAACATAGTACATATCTCGTTCCATGAAAAAAGAAAAACATAGCTCATCCATGCAAGTAAAATATACAGAGCTCGTCCAGTACAACTCGTACCCTAGGCGTCTAGTAGAGTCAGGCTGGTCACAGTCTCCTCCAAATTAACTACTCCGACCGTCTAGACGTCTACTAGTACTAGGGAGTAGGGAGTCGACAGGTCACTGTCTCCTCGAAATGCAGCTGAGGAGCGCACGCTCGTGTTGATTAATCTAGCTTTTCCCCCTTGCCTATTCCCCCGCCCCTCTAGGGCGTCTTCCCCTTCTCTTCTCGGCGTCTTCCCCTTCCGCACCACGCGTCGCCGCTGCCGCCATATGCCGTTTTCGAATTCTCTTCCTCGTCTTACTCAAGAAGTTGCCACCCTCGATTCCCCCTCTCTTCCGAAACCCCAATCAATGAAATACAGACGCTGCCTTGCAATGGCATCAGCGAGCAAGAATAGTGAGCATGATTCTGAGCTTTTTCACGACGTGTTTACCGAAGGCCCCTTTGAAGAACTCATAACCCGATGCGACATCATCACCGCCGCCAGCCTAATCGGTTCTTCCAAACTTTTTCTTGAATCTGCGAAAGCTAGTGCAACTCTGGATGCTTCAATGCCATTTGGCCTCCCATGTGTTCTTCATTTCCCCCTGACCAAGGGACCGCTAGATTTCTTGCATTACTTCAAAATTGATAGCCTCCCGTGCAAGCTGTCGCCGCTGGACAGGTTCTCCTTTGATGCTATGGTACCAGGCTATACTTCTGGGTAGTGGGTAGGTGCCAATGGAGATTGGATTGCCACGGCTAGCTTCAGAGGCAAGTTGGAGCTTTTCAACGTGTACACTCGTCGCAAGATTCCTCTCCCAGCATTGTCATTCCAAGCAACCGACCAACCAACGACATTCTTGTTGGATAATGATCTTCCAGCTGTAATGCAGAAGTGTCAGGGGGATGACCCCCGGGTAGTCCAAGACGGGACCAACCGGTCGGCTCCAAGGAGCACATGCCGTCTAGACCCAGATCAAGGAACCACAGCCGGGTGGAATCCCCAACCGGCCCGCATTCAAGTTTCCCTGGCTGGCCCGTCTAGCCGGGTAGCCAAACGAACCGGCTGGGAGGCCGCTCCTAGCCGGCCGCCGCTGGTCATGGTACGGTGGGGATGACGCTCCTTGCTGAGCGCACCCTTGACCGGAAAAGCTGGCTGGCCTGGCCGGCGCTACTGGACAATTGTGCCAAAGCTAGAGGCTGATGAGGAAAGCCCCCGCTTACGCATAAAGAACCGGCTGACGGATAAAGAGCTGGATGACGAGTAAAGTAGGGGCGCTGGACACTGAAGCGTGGCCTCCCCTATACTGGAGGATTGACTGGACCCGGGCCTACCGCTTGGCCCTATCTAGCCAGCCCAATTTGTAAGGCCCAAATCCAAATAGTAAACTCTAGAACCACCCTGTAAGATACCTCCTCAACCTATATATAAAGGGGGGTAGTGCTAGGGTTCTAGGTAAGCAGAAAATAGACAGAAGAAGAAGGACTTAGACAATTCCAAGCAAGAAGTAGCTAAGGAAACAACTCAAGGAGCATCTGTATTGGGCATTCACCCCCTTTGATAGTAGATCCTTGCAGGAGTAGGAGTTTTACCTCGCCAAGAGGGCTCCAAACCTGGGTACATCGCTATGTTTGTAGTATCTATGCCCAACCCATTGCTAGTAGCTACCGATAGCATCCTGATTGTTCCCTTCATGTCATCCCCGATGGTACTAATGTGTTCCATACCACTACAGTTGGCGCCCACCGTGGGGCACAGTGCTTCGGCTGGGATCATCTTTTGCACGGGACTTCCACTCGTCGCCGGTGAGCGAGTCGCCTCTGGCCTTGTCCTCACCCTCGGTTCCTATGACTACGTCCTCGACAACGCGTCCTGCTTTGCTGAGGGGGTTTTCCTAAGCGGGGGCTCCATCATGCACTTCGGCGAGCACCAGGTCTACGTTGTCCCCGTCCCTGAGGCCTTCCCTCGTGAGGTCGTCACCATCTTCGGCGCGCCCCCTGGCTTCTCCACCTCGCGCATCGCCAGTGGCAGCGTCGAGGTCATGATGGCAGGCTCGGTGGAGAACCGTCGCCCACCTCTGGAGCGCAACGTGGACGGCCGCACCACTAACTCACGCCTCCCAAACCCGGACTTGATCAACGCGTCCATCGAGCACCTGCGCAACCCCATCACCCCCCATCGAGGCGGATCCAGGTGCAGCTGTGGCGGCCCTAGAGACTACCCGCCAGAACCTTCTAGAAGAAGCTGACAAGGTGGCGGCCACCCAACGACGGATGAACGCCACCATGCGGGAGTACAACATCGTGCATGGCTTCACACGCTTGCCTGACACCAACCGCCTGGCCTAGCCACAAGGCCGGAACCTTGGTTCAGAGATGGATCGCGCTGCTGATCCGCGCACGCCCACAGTGCAGCTGGTCTACAACACCCCCACCAAAAACATGAGGGCCACGGAGGCGGCAGTTGCAGAGCTAAGCCACCTGGAGGGCGAGGAACTTCTCCATCAACAGGCGCGTGTCCAGCTCCTCGTGGTCACAACGAACAAGAAGTAGGCTGAGGCAGAACTCAGCATGGCTGGCAATAGCAGAACCCAACCGGCTAGCTGGATGGCGGATCCGGTTGCAGGTGGCAGCAAGGCATCTTCCCCAAATGGAGCGAGGCAGAGCAACCGCCCACGTGGTGGATCTGCAGGCCGTAGGCACAATGCCCACGACATGGCAGCTGTTACCAGCAAAAACCGCGAGCCGGCCGACGAAGCCGGAAAAGGCCAAGCGCTACCCAAATCCCGCCTATCTGGCCGGCTAGGACCGCTCGAGCCGGATGAAAAGCAAGACGCACGCGCGCGAATCGACTTGCTGGTCTAGTCACGCGCGCTGGAGGAAGAAAGTCCAGCCGGTCCAAGATGCTTCAGACCACGCATCCGGAACGAACCATTTCCAAAGGGATTTTCGCTCCCAAGGAATACGCTAAAGTACAACGGCTCGGTCAAGCCGGAGGACTGGCTGGTGGACTACACCACCACCATAGGCATCGCCAATGGTAACCGTCGGGTAGCAATACGCTACGCTCCTCTCATGCTCCTCGACTCAGCCAGGACGTGGCTCAACAGCCTTCCCGACAACAGCATCAACGCATGGATCGATTTCGAGCAGGCATTCGTTCGCAACTTCACCGGCACTTACAAGCGCCTAGGCTGGCCTGGCGAGCTTACTCTCTGCGTGCAGGGCCCGGATGAATCTGATCGCTCCTACATCACCTGATGGACGAGCATGCACAACTCCTATGAGGGGGTACGCGAACATCAGGCAGTTGATTTCTTCATCAACGGCTGTAGAGAAGGCACTATGCTCAAGCATAAGCTTCGCCGGGTGGAACCCACAACCATGGCACAGACCATGGCCATCGCGGACAAGTACACCACGGCCGACGCGGCAATGAAAAGATCCGTCTGGGTGGACGACCAAGGGCAAATAATCGTCGATGTCGCCGTAGATCGGCGCAAGCCAGAGGCAAATGGCCACAATTCCAGGCGGCACGATAACCACCATGGCAAAAGAAAGGACTACCAGCCGGACAACAAATATGGCTCCAGGTAGGTGGCGGTAGTGTAGGAGGATCCGACTACAGGCAGAAGCCGGAGACAGAAGTCTGATGACCGGCCTCCAAGGCCCAAGTACACCATCGAGTCGATGCTTGATGGGCCATGCAAGTTCCATAGCGGGGGTAACAAGCCGGCTACGCACACCACATGCTAGTGCACCTGGACGAAGAAGATGGCAGAAATTGCCGGAACGCCGGCTGGATAGGCACCACCTCCTCCAGCCGGCGGGTCGCTAGGCGATCGCAATAACCAACATCGAAGGGAAGATGATGATAACAACTACCCTCGTCAGGTGGAAAACTACCACATCTTCACCACGGAGCCGGATACCAAGCACAACAAAAGGCGTCGCGAGGCTACTTCAAGAAATGTGTTATTCTATGACCTTCTGTTAGTGACCATGAATGAAATCGTCATATATCCATGACGATTTCAAACTAGATGGTCCTAAGCTATTCAGAGGGGTCAAAACCTTGAAAAATTAAGATGATTTGTGTCAAAAAGGTCATAGTTTCACTATGCAAAATCGTCATAGTCTGGCAGAAGTAACCTACAATGTTATTTATAGTTGGTTACGACGATTTAATTTCGTCATTATGTGTAAACTAGAGAAGCTGAAATGATTGAGAGGCCACGTCAGTAATTTCGCCTATGTGTCGTGTATATGTGTCATTTTTTCGGCTATGTGTCGTGTATATGTGTTAGTTTTTGTCTATGTGTCTTGCCTATGTGTCAATTTATTCACATGTAGTTCAACGAGATGGACCCACCTCATGTTTAGTTTAATGAAATGCCCAACGACCGTCACGTTACAACGCAGGTGGGACCCCCTCGCTGGTACAACATGGCTGATACACTTGTGAATAAATGGCGCTAAAAAAGAATTGCCCAAGGGGCTCGAAATAGAGACCTACATGCACTTCCGATCGCTTCTAACCACCAGGCCATGTTGTCACTTGTGTTATAATACCGGCGTCCTCGTATATGAACACGTGAAGACTCAGTTGGGCCTGGGCCTCAACGCACCTTGTACTCTTAATCACCTCCCCGTTACTTTTTTCCTTTACTTTTTCCTGCACGGATTGGCCCACGGTGTCCGGTTGGGCTGGCCTTCACTAGGTCCCGGCCAACACGGCTAGTCCGTTAGGATAGGGTTTTTTTGCTTTTCTTTTTTTATCTTTGCTTAATTCTTTTGTATCTCTTTCATAAGAAGTCAAAAATGATTGATTTTTGTCTCTATTTTTTTATAATATTATGTAGATCCTCTTAGGATGTTAATTAGAAATACTTTGATTATTTACAAATAGTGGTTTTACTATTCCACATTAGTCTATAGTAGGGATAATATCATAATTGACAATATGCTTTTGCAATTAGGGTTTTGGCTTCAAAATTTGGGGCGAGTGTAATGGATCCCTGATGAAATATCATATTGTGAACCAAAAAATGAGTTTTGCAAAAAACCATGAGCATTATATCATGTACTTGTAGTTCAAATCTGGCCTTGTTCCTATTGATTCGGCAAGAATTTGTCTCTTTCACGAGAGGTGGACTGAAAGGTTTGAGATACCC
Organism: Avena eriantha; assembly: GCA_910589775.1. NCBI lineage: Eukaryota > Viridiplantae > Streptophyta > Magnoliopsida > Poales > Poaceae > Avena > Avena eriantha. The sequence goes on along the minus strand of OU342740.1, from coordinate 195,189,893 downwards.
CAGTTGGAACATTGTCCATATAAGGTGGTCTAGTATTATTAAAAAATATGGTGGTACTATTTTGCAACTTTTATTTGGTGGTTGCTTAAAAAACGCCTCGTTTTTTACGCTCGGAAAATAGAAAATGACTTTTCTGTGCAACAAAATGGAAAGCTTCCTCCTGCACATTGTTAGCCATCCCAAGATACACACGCGTGCACAATATGGGCACATTATCACAAACTATGTCGCGATTCTGGCCATAACATTGGTCGTTCGTCTTGAAAGCCATGAAACCTCGAACATGATAGGTCATTTCTGTGAAGGTTTTTTCGAGATGCAATCAATATAGCAAGTTTGGTATTTTTCCTTGCAACTATGTCACATAATATGACACCATGCGAAGTTTTTACATTGTTCAGACAGTTTTTGAATTTCGGATGGCCGTTTCAAAAATTTCCTTTTTCAAACTATTGCCAAAACGACGGGTATGAAGATAGGCGATGAGCCTCGCTAAACTTGTATTGGATCTCTGAAGAAACATCATATTGTGAGTCTAAAATTAATTTTTGCCAAAAATCAGGAGCATCTCATGTACCTATAGTTCAAACCAGACCCACTTTCTACCGATTAGGCAGGAATTTGTCTTTTTCACCAGTGATGGACCAAAAGGTTTTAAAATCCCTAGTTGGGACATTGTCCATGCAAGGTGGTCTAGTATTTTTGAAAAATTGGGTGGTACCATTTTTGAGTTGAACATTTGGTGTTGCTTCATAAAACGCCCCGATGTTAACACTCAGAAAATAGGAAATGGGTTTTCCGTGCGGCGAAATGGAAAACTTTCTCCTCAACCGTGCACATTATGAGCACATTATCACAAACTATGTCGCGATTCTGGTCATAACATTGGTCGTTCGGCTTGAAAGCCATGAAACTTCAAGAATGATAGGTTATTTCTGTGAAGGATTTTTCGAGATGCAATCAATATACCAAGTTTGGTATTTTTCCTTGCAACTATATCACATAATATGACACATGCAGAGTTTTTACATTGTTCGGACCATTTAAAAAAATCTTTTAAGCCTGTTTCAAAAAAGTTATGTTTCAAATTATGGCCAAAACGACGGGCATGAAGATAGGGGATGAGCCTCGCTAAACTTTTATTGGATCTCTGAAGAAACATCATATTGTGAATCTAAAAATGATTTTTGCCAAAAAACATGAGTATCAGATCATGTACCTATAGTTCAAACCAGACACATTTCCTACCGATTAGGCAGGAATTTGTCATTTTCATCAGGGGTGGACAAAAAGGTTTTAAAATCCCCGGTTATGACATTGGCCATGCAAGGTGGTCTAGTATTTTTGAAAAATGGGGTGGTAGCATTTTTGAATTGAATATTTGGTGTTGCTTCACAAAATGCCCTGATTTTAGCACTCAGAAAATAGAAAATAGCTTTTCCGTACCACGAAATGGAAAACTTTGTGCTGCAACATTGTTAGCCATCCCAATATACACACGCATGCATAATGTGGGCATATTATCACAAACTATGCTGCGATTCTAGCCATAACATTGGTCGTTCGACTTGAAAGCCATGAAACCTCGAACATGATAGGTCATTTCTGTGAAGGATTTTTCGAGATGAAATCAATATACCAAGTTTGTTATTTTTATTGCAACTATGTCACATAATTTGACACCACATGATGTTTTTACATTGTTCAGACCGTTTTTAAATTTCTTATGGCCGTTTCAAAATTTTCATGTTTCAAACTATGGCCATAACGACGGGCATCAAGATAGGGGATGAGCCTCGCTAAACTTGCTTTAGATCTCTGAAGAAACATCATATTTTGAATCTAAAAATGATTTTTTCCAAAAAACATGAGCATCAGATCATGTACCTGTAGTTTAAACTGGACCCACTTCCTACCGATTTAGCAGGAATTTGTCTTTTTCACCAGAGATGGACGAAAAGGTTTTAAAATCCCTGGTTGGGACATTGTCCATGTAATTTGGAGTAGTATTTTTAAAAAATGGGGTGTTAGCATTTTTGAATTGAACATTTGGTGTTGCTTCACAAAACGCCCCGATTTTGGCGGCTAGAAAATGGAAAATGTCTTTTTCACACGATAAAAAGGAAACTGCCTCCTGCAATATTGTTCAACATCCCAATATGCACATGTGTGAACAATATGGGCACATTATCACAAACTATGTCACAATTCTTGCCATAACACTGGTCGTTTGGCCTGAAAGCCATGAAACCTTGAACATGACAGGACTTTTCTAAGATGGTTTTTTCGAGATGCATCAATATACCAAGTTTGTTATTTTTCTGTACACTATGTCACATAATATGACACCAAGTGAAGGATTCAGATTGTTCAGACCGTTTTTGAATTTTTTATGCCTGTTTCAAACTATGTTCAAAACAGCGGGCGTGGGTTCTTAGCTAGGAGACGAGCCTCGCTAAAATTTTGGTGGATCTCTGATAAAATAGCATATTGTGAGTCTAAAAATGATTTTTTCAAAAAATAATGGGCATCAGATAATGTATCTGTAGTTCAAACCGGACTCACTTCCTACCGATTCTGCACGAATTTGTCTTTTTCACGAGGGATGGACAGAAAAGTGTGAGATACCCCTGCTGGGACATTGTCCATGTAAGGTGGTCTAGTATTTTTGAAAACTGACACACTTGATGTGTTTTAAATCCCTTATATCCTCTTCTCTTATATCTCTAAAAATTAGAGACATAAAATATAAAAATGTTCTTGTGAAAAAGCAGCCAGCCCCAAGGCCCAGCCAACATCGCCCATTAAGCCACAACAAACCCTAACCCTTCACATTCTCTATTATCCTCGCACCACCCTGTCCTAGCGGTATCGCCCTTCCACCGCCGCCACTGCCGCCACCGCCATTCTCATCTACATCCTCTCTCGTCAAGTCCCGATCCACCTCACTTGCACAGCCCTATCGCTCATCGGCGCCGCGCCGTGGGCTTCTCCCCGGTCGATCTCAATCACGGACGCTGCCATCCCTCACCTCCAACTACGCCGCCGCGCCTGAACCCTAGTAGCTCCCCATCTAGCTCTCTGCTAGGGTTCAAAGGATCTGGCCGCCTCTCCCCCTCTGTCTCTCCCACACACGTTTTCTCTATCTCACTCATTGTCTTTCTTTCTCCAGGCATCCCTGGATGCGAGCACGAAGCCTCCACTAGAGCATGGACCTGACAGGCGGGAGTTGGAGCCCCGCATGGATCTGGTGCACCCAACCTCCTCTGGCCTTCTGCACCTCCACGCATGCCTCGTGCAGTCCGGCCGCCGTCGACAGCCCTGGGATTCCCTTCCACAAGCTATGCCTCGTCGCCGCATTGGTCGGCTCCTCCATCTCCCTCACGCAAAGGTAAACATCACCGTGTTGGTTGTCTGTTTTACTAGTATGGTGATGCTCTAGGTTGTTAGATTTGTTCTTGTTGAATGCTTTGGAATCAGGTATCGATGATGAATAGGTAGAAAGGGATACAAGCAATCGTGTTCCTATTATTACTATTTGTGGATCTGTGATTCCAAAAAAAGACTCATATGATTGCCAATTTATGCTGACAGCTAGCAATTGGTCTATTTAGGAGCTATTAGTACCATAAGTCGTAGGAATGGCTGGATGAACTCTATTCTAGCACTCTTGTATCGCTAGCTTTAGCTAAGATTTGATAGTGATTAATTCCTATTTTTGTGTATATCCTGATGCATGTATGCAGATGAACAAATAAGAGAAATGACATCTCCTATTAAGTATGGTCATGGATGCATGTATACTGATTTCTAGTCACATACACCTTGTGTGGTCATGGATTTGTTGATGCCCTACTATTCGTTTACTAAGATTTGATACTCTTGTTAATTATTGTTTGCTAGATTAGAATTCTGAGATGGTGGGCACTATCATAATTAAGGAGGATACAACCAATATGACGGGTACTATGATAATCAAGGTGGGTATGGTGGTGGACATGGCTATAACCAAGGCCGACAGGGAAACTACCATTGTATAAGTGTAGCTTGTAACTTTTTGTTGCAGATCATGCTTATTTAAGAAAATTTGATGCTCAATTAGTTTATTGAACCATAAAATGGTGGATATAACCGAGGACAGGGTGGTATCCGTGGAAGAGGCAATTGGAGTTACCGTGGAGATATGGCCTGTTATAACATACTTGTGTTTTTTGATCGAGTACTTTTATTAACACATGTTATGATCTGGTATTCCATAATTAGATGCATGTGGTCTTGTATAGCATGAGCCTTAGACATCGAGATCTTAAGTTGTCATACATGCTTGTATGTTATACATAAAAGTAACTCGTGCATTCTTCACATGTGGCAATGCCTCTTGTGATTGAGGACCTGATAATGTAACTATGAAGTATCATGAATATGCTTATGTAGTAGTTTTTACAATGTAAAATGTTCCAGGATTTTCATTTGATCTGTTACTTTTGTTCGAGACACTCCATTTACCTGTTAATTTGCCATGCAAATAGCCTAGTATTGTCCCATATGAACTTCCTTTTGAGGGTCAATTATGTATGTGGTATGTTCATTTTTTCTTCTTTAATGTGCCATTGCATCTAGAAATGACAAGATTTTTTAAATATTTTTCTCAACTTATGATCCTGCATGTATGGTATGAACGTGGCAGGGGTGGTGATGCTCTTGGTGGGAGGTGATACGAAGGTGGAAGAGGATATGACCAAGCTCCTTCTGGAGGAAGAGCTAAGGAGGTGGAAGGGGATATGACCAAGCTCCTGCTGGCAGGGGTATGCAGTAGTTATGTATCACTAGTTTAATTTTTGTTAATAGTTATTTCTTACTATTTCTAGTGTTATCCATGCTCTCATGCTTCAAGATCGATATGTATCTTCTGGAACACCTGTTGATGATCCAGGTTATTTGTAGAACATATTGGTTTCTGACTAACAACAAAGAAACATCATTTTCTCTTTTATTACAAGATCTCCAGGCTGAAGGTGAAGAGCCGAAGGTTTCATAATCAGTAAAGAGTGGATAGTCATATTATTTTGTAGATAGTCATGTTTTGATTTGGACTATGGAACGATTGTATTATACTACAGTACTGTTGTAGCGTTTTTATATTCCAGTGATGTGTGAATTATGTCTGATTGTAATATATGTTACATTTTTGGTTACTTTGAGTGAATGTGATTTGGGCTATGCTTACCCAAATATTGGTTATCTATAATGCCTGTACGTCTTGTATGTTTGAAATCAACCAAATAGTAGTTGGCCGTTAAAAGGCGACATCCCAAAAAATACGGGTAGTGCACATTTCTGACCATGTAAATGGAAAGGCTAAAATGTTGGGCTTGGCCCAAGCAGCAAAATGAAAAGGCTAAAATGTTGGGCTTGGCCCAAGCAGCATTGAGAATAGATTGAGAATAGACAGGAATAAATTATTGGACTGAATTGTTGGGCTTGGCCCATATAATTTTTGAAATGGACTGGGCTGATTCTATGCCACGTCGGATTGGCCACGTAAGATCTGACCTAGCGAGGCCAGACTGCCCGTGACGATATTCGATCATCATAACTCTTATGATGATTCAATATCGTCATAGACGGTTATGACGATTTCAGTAAAAACGCCGTTATAGTTCATTAGCACGCCAAGCTTTCGACAATCTCAAAATCGTCATAGAATCGTCATAAATGGACTATTGTGACGATTCTATGACAAAAATAGAGGGTCATATATACCCAGATTCCTTGTAGTGGGCGGAGGTGAACGCAATCGTTCCTCCCGTTCCCCATTACCTCAACTGGTCGGAGCAAGAAGTTGCGTGGAGCCAGAAGGACCAGCCAGCTGAGCTGCCTCGCCCAGGCACCTACGTGATGGTTCTGGATCCTATCATTGTCTCCAAGCAGCATTCCTGTAGATTCTCCCGCATCCTCGTAGATGGAGGGAGCAGCATCAACCTCCTGTACCGCAGCTCGCTCGATCGGCTCGGTATCAGCGAGTCATAGCTGGAGCCATCAAGCACCTCCTTCCACAGAGCCATCCCAGGCCCGTCGCACTCCCCCATTGGAAAAATCCGGCTGGACGTCATCTTCGGCATGGAGGACAACTTTTGCCGCGAGCCCTCTGGTTTGAGGTGGTCAACCTCTGCAGCGCGTACCACGCAATCCTGGGACGCCCAGCGCTCACCAAGTTCATGGCGGTACCACATTACGCGTACCTCAAGATGAAGCTATCAGGGCCCAAGGGCATCATCATCATGGCTGGTTGCTACAGACGGTCTGTGGAATGTGCCACAGACGGGTCCAAAATAGCAGAAGCGATGATCATCGCGGAAGAAAAACGCGTAATCATGCAGAACATGGCGGCCCTGCAGAAGGTCATGCCGGCTGGCGAGCCTAAGCCGGCCGGAGAGGCGCAATTCAAGCCATCCAAGGGCACGAGGAAGATCCTGCTGAATGAGGCCGAGTCGGACAAGTTCGTCCTGGTCGGAGATAGCCTTGAATGGTGCAGCAAGTGTCAGGCGAATGGGAACCCAGAGATGGCAAAGGAAATAGGCATCCGACGCATCCTATGCTTCGGTGATTCTGATCTGGTGGTGCAGCAAGTGTCAGGCGAATGGGATGCCAGAGATGCAAACATGGCTCTATATCGTTTCTTCGTATAGCAGCTATGTGCCTGTTTCGAAGGATGCGTGTTTCACCATGCTCCCAGGGTAAAGAACAAGGCCGCACACACGCTCGCCCGCATTGGGTCAACAAGACAACCAATTCCACCTGGAGTCTCCCTTGAGCACCTGAGCAAGCCATCAATCACACCGTCTACCGAATCCGACTCCATAATGTTGGACGAGGACCCGAGGACTGCCGGCTCCAGGACCTCCGCGACGGCCTCACCGCACCCGGGGACTGCTTCGCCGCACCCGGGGACTGCCGGCTCTAGAACCTCCGCAACGGCTTCACCACACCCACGGAATGCCGGCTCTAGGACCTCCGCGACGGCTGCACCGCACCCGGGGACTCCTTCGCCACACCCGGGGACTGCCGGCTCCAAGACCTCCACGATGGCCGCAGTGCACCCGGGGACTGCCGCCTCTAGCCTAGAGGCTGCCGGATCGGACGCTCCACCCGGTTGGCCTCCGGACGAGCCTGACCTGGCCATCCGGGCAGAAGTGAATCTACTTATGCAGGCGGTGTGCGCCATCCGGGAAACCCCCACATGGGCCAAGCCGTTCATGGATTTCCTGGCTAGAGGAGAGCTACCCAAAGAAGAGGTAGAGGCAAGGCAGGTGAAGCACAGTGCCAACGCTTATACCATCATCAACAACGAGCTCTACAAGCGCAGCATTGGCGGTATCTATCAACGATGTGTGAGCTAAGAGGACGGAATCCGGTTGCTGGTCGACATCCACCAGGGCGAATGCGGACACCACGCATCGTCACGGGCCATAGTGGCGAAGGCATTTCGCCATGGGTTCTACTGGCCCACGGCACTGGAAGATGCGGAGCAGATCGCCAAATCATGCAACAGGTGTCAGCGGTTCAGCCAGCAGAAGCACACTTTGTCTGCAGCACTCAAGGCGATCCCCATCACCTGGCCGTTCGCCGTCTGGGGGCTGGACATGGTTGTGCCTTTCAAGACGGCCAAATCCGACATGACCCACTTGCTGGTGGTGGTGGATAAGTTCACCAAGTGGATAGAGGCAAAGCCAATAAAGAAGCTAGATGGACCAACAATGGTCCAGTTCTTCACATACATAATTACACGCTTTGGCTACCCCAATAGCATCATAACCGACAACGGCACAAACTTCACCAAGGGATCTTTCACGCGATTCTGTGGAGATAAGGGCATCTGCCTGGACCTCGCAGCTGTGGCACACCCCTAGCCCAACGGGCAGTGCGAGCGAGCAAATTTCCTGGTCCTAGCCGAAATCAAGCCCCGGCTGATCGAACCACTGATGCGATCCCCCGGTTGCTAGATTGAGGAGCTGCCGGCTGTACTCTGGAGCCTTCACACCACGCCAAACCGGTCCACCGGCTATACCCCTTTCTACCTCGTCTATGGGGTGGAGGCAGTTTTGTCCACTAGCATTGAGTTCGACACACCCCGAAAACTGCTCTACACAGAACCGCAAGCCAAAGAAGCATGAGAAGACAGTGTCGATCTCCTTGAAGAAGAACGCGAGCTGGCCTTGTCCAGATCCGCCATCTACCAGCAAAACTTGCATCGCTACCACACCAGCAGGATATGCAGCGTCTCGTTCCGTGAGGGCGACCTGGTGCTAAGGCTAGTTCAAGACACCAAGGGGATGCACAAGCTGTCTCCGCCTTGGGAGGGCTCATTCATCATCAGCCGGGCACTGCAGAACAACTCATACTACCTCATCGACGCCTGCAAGCTGGAAAAGAACAAGACCGATCGCTCAGGCGAAGAAACTGAACGCCCATGGAACGCAAGTCTGCTTCGCCCATTTTACACTTGAGCAAGAAGTGTATGTATCTTAACCTCATGTAACGAACAAGCATGGGAGCCTCGACACAGTCTCGAGGACTCCGCAATAAATAAACAAGTCATGCTGCGCAAGTTGGTTTTCCGGCTGCATTACTTTAACCCCGGAGCCGGCGATCTGTCTCGGGGACTCGCCGGTTGGCCCAGAAGGCTGCGCGACCCATGCGGAAAAGTACTGTACGCGGTTCCTAAGGCTTCCTCTTTAGTTCCGGCTGCAGACCGCAAGCCGGCTGACAGATCCGGCAATAGTAGAACGCTGAAAGGCCCCTACACGAAAAAGCCATGAGGAAAACAAAAATGTCTGGACGACCCGGTTGCGCTCATTCGCTCAAAGGCAATGACCCAAACCCGAAGTATCGTGCAGTACGCCTACTAAGCTACCACTTCGACTTCGGCTAAAAGCCAGCAAGGGAACGACATCAAAACTGGCCAATGCTCACAGAGAAAAGGTCAAAGACATTGGATTTGAGCGAAACAGCAAAAATTTCAAAACTAGTTAACCTAAGATTACAGTTTGAACTTGCATATGCTTAACCATGCAAACAACTTGTTTGTTTCTATGGTTGTATGAGCCAAAGTTTAACGACGAACTCCCAAGCCAGAGGCAGATAGCTTCCAGACGGCAGCAGAGCAGGTCAAGGAGCTTCGACCCGGTTGTATTCTCCATCCGGCTCGAACCTCGGGAACTACACCCTGTGGGTGCGCTCGCGTGCCCCCACACAAGAACCTGCAAACAAACAACTCAAAGGAGCTTCGACCCGGCTGTATTCTCCAGCTGGCCCGAACCTCGGGGACTACACCCTGTGGGTGCGCTCGCGTGCCCCCACACAGAAACCTTTAAACAAACAACTCAAAGGAGCTTCGACCCGGCTGTATTCTCCAGCCGGCCCAAACCTCGGGGACTACTCCCTTTGGGTGCACTCGCGTGCCCCCACACAGAAACAGGCATGCAAAAATGCAAAGAAGAAAGTGCAAACAAAGGAGCACGAGCAAATATACAGAGGGAGACGATACTCCCACAAGAGTTCAATAACCAGAGGACAAACAATTGTTCACATGGCACAAAGAGAAGATAAGTGCTTCAAATCACAAATACTCCCGGCATACCAGGGATCATGTTCAGTGGCGAGCAGAAGGGTCGGAGGCATCAGCTGGAGCTCGGCTCCTGGAGGCAACGTCCGTCGAGGCGGTCTGCGGCGCAGCCGAAGCGTCAGTGCATGGTGCATCCGGGCTGTGATAATACCGCTCCGTGCCAGCTGGGTCGCTGAAGTCCCTGTCCAGCACAGCGAAGCTCCCGATCGTCACACCACATGAGCGATGTCAGGAATATCGGAGCGAAGCTGGTCATAACTGGTCCCTTGGTGAAATCTACGGGAAAGGCTCCGCAGGTCCACATCCGGCTACCAGGACTTCAGCAGCGCCAGCACCATCTCCGTGCCACCAAGAGGCGCCCACTCCCGGGCCACATTCATGAGGTCCGGAGCACCCAAGAGACGCTCGGCCAAGGCCTCCATGGTGGCGGGCGGGGCGACTTTGGGCCAGACGTAGTCAAAGACTTTGCTGACGACCGTCACCAGCTCCCCCCGGGTGGAGATCCCGATCCGGATCCGACTCGAGAATCCGGCCCAGCGCCTGATCTGTCGCCTCAGGATACTAAGCTGTAGCCGGAAAAAAAAGAGTAATTAGTACTGACTACAAAGGGCAAAACTACAAGTGGCTCAAGTCAAGGGCACTTACTGACAACGATCTCACCGATCTGGCAAAGCTCCGACAGCGCCGCCGCCTCCTCGGCCTTGGAAACCTTGAGGGCATCCGCCTGGGCGGCGTAAAGCCCCTCCAGGTTCTTCAGCGCCTCGGCCCGGGTGTCCGCCGTATTCTTGGTCCTACCAGCCTCGATCTCCATCTGCTGCTGTTGTGCAGTCAGTTTGGCGATCTGGTCCTGGCGGTTCTTGTTGGACTCCTCTAGCCGGGCGACCTCCTCCTTCAGCCGGGCCACCTCGCGGTCCCGGTCCGCCAGCAGAGCTGTAGGAGGGTAACCAATACTCAACAAGAAGCGTGAGAAATTGCACAATTGAGAAGATACGGCAGAGCGAGCAATCTTACGGCCCAGGTCCCGCGAAGTCTTGGCGGCATCAGCGAGAGCCCTCTTTGTAAGAAAAGAGAGATAACAACCAAAAAAACCAGCTGCGCCACAAGACGGCAAAAAAATACCAAGATTGGCGACCGAATACATACATCGACGGAAGCCCCCAATGCCCTGGCTTGGCCGAGCCCCCGCTCCAGCGCCCCCACCAGCTGGCGGGCCTGGCCAACGGCCAGAGCCGCTGCCTCCGACAACTGCGCCAGGAGAGGATCCAGCGGCGGCGCGGCCCGCTCCGGCGTCCATCCGGTGACCTGGAGGTCATCGTCACTCATCGGAGCCGCGGAAGGGACCAACCTCTGGCTGGACGGAGGCCTCCGGCGGCAGCACCTCCACCGGCTCCTCCACCCGGTAGGTGCTGGAGTTAGCGCCCACCGTCGAGCCGGAGGGAGGCACGTCCGTACCGGCACGCCCGAACAGCAAAACCTCAGCAAGCCGGGAGACGGCCCCGACCCAGTGAAGCATCGTGGGATTAGCCGGCGGCACCACCTCCGTCGCTGCCGCCTCGGGGGCCGGAGCCAGCGCAGCCTCGGACGCCTGAGCCAACATGGCCTCTGATGCTGAAGCCAGCGCGCTCGACTTCGCAGCAGGAGGAGGGGCGGACGCGGTGGCGACGGTCGCGGAGCCAGGCAAGGCCATCGCCTCGCTGTAGAAAACACAAGGAATAAGCAACAAAGATGCGAGCAAGTCAATACAAGTGCCAGGATGACAGGAGCACCTACCTAGTAACGCTCGGCATGGTGGTCGCGGGTCTGGGGCGGCGTGCCTTCTTGGCGCCACCTGGCCGGAGAAGCGCTGGTGGGGGCGACCCGCTTCCCCTTGCCCCTAGGCGCGGCAACCTCGGCCAGGTCCACATCCTCGCCATGTGCAGTTGTTCTAGTGCAAGCAAAATGTCAGGTTCATGGCTAAAAGCATAGCAAGCGTAGAGCAGACAAGGACAAAGGACAAACTCTCACCAGATGGGAACTCGCAGCCCTTGTCAGCCCGCATGGGGAACCACTCTGGCTCCACCAGCGAAGCCTTCGCTGGCTTGAAGTCCGCGGCGAAGTTGGGGAGCTCATTGTCCCCCATACCATCCTCCGCTAGCTGCACCGTGAAAAGCTACTCAACAAGGGATGATAAGAGGCACAAAATGGGAGTCCCTTAGGAAAACCCACCCGAAGAAGAGCAGGAAAGAAATACCTTCGGTGGAAGGCGGCCATCGTGGTACGACCGGCAGGAGAACACCCAGTCCTCCTCCAATGCCTCCTTCGAGATGGTGGCGAGCCATTCGCGGAGGGCGGCATGCGGCACGTCCAGCCGAGATACCTGGATGGGATCCAGATGGCCAGAGAGGTGGCACATCTTGTGCGACCGGTACTATAGTGGGAGCACGCGTTTCGCCATCCAGGAAGCAGAATGTCCCGGGCGGTAAGCTGCTCCTTCTCCACGAGGACGGCTAGCCGGGCGCCCATCCGATCGATGTTGCCCTGGGCGCCCAGGTGCTGGATGGTCCAGGCCTTCTGGCTGGAGGGGATGTTGGCGAAGGCGTGGACCTTGATGAAGTCCACCTCAGTGTTGTTGCGTACGTAAAAGTACGAGCGCTGCCAGAGCTTGATAGTGTCGGGGAGCTCCAAACGCGGGATAGGCGCCGATGGCCGCGGGTAGATGGCGCAGCAGCCCGTCTTCGTCAGTAGGCCACCCTTCCCCACCACCTGAACCTTGAAGTAGAAGAACTTCAAGATGTTGGCGGTGTCGGGGCAGACGCCAAGGAACGCCTCGCAGTAGGTCACGTGATGCGATAGCATCGATATGGCGTTGGCTCCGAGGTGGTGGAGCTGCAAGTCGAAGGTGACGAGCAGCTCCAAGACAAAGCAGCTCAACGACAGCCCAAGGCCATGAGAGAAGTGGGCGAGGAAGACGACAGCCTCGCCAGGCTGGGGGTTGGGCACCCGCTCGCCCTCCGGCGCGAGGCGGTGCTTCACCAGCCGCTCTGACGGGAGGAACTTCCCCCGCCGGTACTGCTTCATCAACTCTTCAGTAACATACGAGCCGCACCACCCGCCGGCAACCTCGGGCAACATGTTGTCCGGAAAGGTGGCTATGGTTGATGAGAGGGAGACCGCTGTTGAAGAAGAGGAGCGGCGCCGGTGACCAAGAAATGGTGGCATAGAGGAGCAGTGAGAGGCTAGAGCGTAAGGGAGAATAGGGACGGCAGGCGCAGGCAGATGAAGTGAGGAACCACTGCTCCTTGGCACACGTATTTATCGGGGGAAAACAGCCACGACGGTTCCCCTACCTCTGCGCCACATGGCAAGCAACGGCCCCCACTCCATCATGCTAGTTCCCCTCCCTCTGCGCCACGTGGCAAGCAACCACCCCACCACCCCACGACGGTTCGAGACAGATCGCGTGCGCTAGCACCACACGCACAAAAGATCCCACAGATGTTAATGCGGGAGGCAAACCACGCCACAATCTCCAAGAGGACACAATGATGAAGGCATGCGCGGCATTACCAAAAAACTGCTGCGACAGACCCAATGGTCAAACTGACGCGACGCGTGCCAGAAACGGCAGGCATGGCTGACGTGACGCGCACCAGAAACGGCAGGCATGGCTGACGCGAGCGCCGATGATAGCAAACTAGCGATCCCTCTCCCGGCCGGGTGAGGCAGCCGGTCAAGAGGATTACCGCTTACTCCGTAGCCGGTGAACCCCAGCCAGGAAAACAACACGGAATCTCAAGCCGGTATAGGACAAAGACTACAGGACAAAGATTACAAAACAAAGACTACAAGAAAAATGAAAATGACAAAGCATCTGCATCATCAATCATTTCAAATGAGCATGCAAGAACTTCCCCAGGGGGCCAAGTCCTAATGCGCTCAGGGACTAGTGTCGGGGGGATGACCCCCGGGTAGGCCAAGACGGGACCAACCGGCCGGCGCCAAGGAGCACATGCTGTCTGGACCCAGATCAAGGAACCATAGTCAGGTGGAATCCCCACCCAACCCACATTTAAGTTTCCCCGGCTGGCCCATCTAGCCGGGTAGCCAGAAGAACCGGCTGGGAGGCCACTCCTAGCCGGCCGCCTCGGATCCGCTGGTCATGGTATGGTGGGGATGATGCTCCTTGCTGAGCGCATCCTTGACCGGACCGGCTGGCTGGCCTGGCCGACGCAACTGTACAACTGCGCCAAAGCTGTAGGCTGACGAGCAAAGCAAGGGCTGGTGAGGAAAGCCCCGGTTTACGCATAAAGAACCGGCTGACGGATAAGGAGCCAGATGACGAGTAAAGAAGGGGCGCAGGACACTGAAGCGTGGACCTCCCCTGTACTAGAGGCTTGACTGGACCCGGGCCTACCGTTTGGCCCTATATAGCCAGCCCACATTGTAAGGACCAAATCCAAACACTAAACCCTAGAACCCACCCTGTAAGCTACCTCCTCAACCTGTATATAAAGGGGGTAGTGCTAGGGTTCTAGGTAAGCAGAAAATAGACAGAAGAAGAAGGACTTAGGCAATTCCAAGCAAGAAGTAGCTAAGGAAACAGCTCAAGCAGCATCTGTATTGGGCATTCACCCCCTTTGATAGTTGATCCTTGCAGGAGTAGGAGTTTTACCTTGCCAAGAGGGCTCCGAACCTGGGTACATCGCTGTGTTTGCAGTATCTGTACCCAACCCATTGCGAGTAGCCACCAATAGCATACTGATTGTTCCCTTCATGCCATCCCCAATGGTACTGCCGTGTTCCACACCACGACAAGAAGATTGCTATTTTGCCAAGTTCCCACAGCTGCTGGGAGATATAAAGATTTATCGCTTGTTGCAATCTTCAACGTCAGAATTGCCATCCTTCAGGGTGGTGATGATGGATGGACAGTTCTTCCACTTCCTCTTAACCACACCCTAAGCCCTTATAGTTACAATGATGGAATTACCCACGACGGACTTGTTTTCACCACATCTCTGTATGGCAACATTCATGTTTGGGATCCTCTATCTTGGTAATTATTCCTTCATATGTAGTGTACTGGCTTAATTACTCATGTGCCCAAGCTATCATACTGAATTGACATAGGGAGTGTTTCGTTTAAATGAAAATACCAGTAGTTATTTTAGACTCTATGAACTGTACAAATCATAGTTTTTCCGTAGGATTTTTTCTTATAGCAGTCTTTTGATTCATCGGATTGAATTATGCACAATAGATTTTTCCGGATGTCTTTTATTTCATTCGATAGGAATTTAAGATATACTTGAAGCTCCTGAAAAGAATCCGTTCAATGGTTTTTCCGTGCAATGTAATCCAACACAACTGCAATCCTGCAAGAGTATAAATGGGCATGCAAATGTAAAATCCTGTGTCTTTCCTATCCTATGTTTTTTGCATTTGCACCGGTTTTTGGCAAGTTCCCCTGCAAATGAACCGGTCTATTATCTTTGCCTTTTTTAGACAAAACGAGCCAAAAATTTCCCGTCTTGTTCAAAAAAAGATGAGTCCTTTCTCTAGGAAATTTGCCTATTATATAATGCTTTGTTTCCTTTGTACAATTCTAGCCGTAGTTATTTTTCCTATGTTCGAGCTACTTTGCATGCAGTTCAATTGGAAGGAAATTTTCCAGTAGGATTCACTATATCATGCTGCCGGAATCATAAGTTAACGCATTATGCTACCTTTTCAAGATCATGCGCTGGTGTTGGCACGACCAGCTGCCGCGGAAGAGTTGGTGGATTCATTTCTTAATGCTACTAGAGACGAGCATAACTACTTTTTTGGTTTTTGGTGGTTAGCAAGATCTGCAGATGGTTCTAGACTTCTTCATATATATAGGCTTGGCGCTTCTTATGATCCCAGCTGTCTTACTTGTCATTGGCGCCATCATACTAGTGTTGCTCATCCTCGTGTTGTACACTGCGGTCGCACTATCTCCACTTATACTTCTGGGTTTGGCTACTTGGTATTCTCAATGAACACTGGTTAGGTTGATCAAGCTAATCCGTGGGAAATGATTGCTGACCTTGGATCATATTTTCTTTTCCTTCGAGTGAACTATCCGATTATCATGCGTGTAGGCGGTGCAAATCTTACCTCAGGTTATCTGACGAGAAGCAACTGTGTCTACATCTTACCAACTGCAGCATGGATTTCCAAAGAGGCGTAGTCTGAATTATGCCAATTCAGTCTTAGTGGTAAAGACTGCGGTGTTACTTCTGAAATCAATGTCTTTGAGAGAATTAGTAACCCTCGCTTCTGGAGAGGAATGGTGAAGCATCCTCTTTGGTTCATACCAACCTTCACGAACGCCGTCGATTAGAACCGGCCTCATGCTTAACTAAGAAACAAGACATGTTGCCACAGTACGTAATGATGCAATCCATATGTAATAGTTGGTACTACAAGTAGAGAAATAGTTTTGAACCATGTTGAATTGTTTAATTTGTTTGGTTGTCTGAAGTCATCGGCTTTCAACTTGTTGGTCTCCTCTCTTTTGAAACATGTCCTTGTATCGGTACTATGTTTATTTACTCGTATGAACTTGACTATATTTTTTTGGACCTTTAGCATAATGCACTTGTGTCCGCCGATTCTAGAGTTCTTTTAGAAATTATGGAAATTTTAGCATCAATAGGATGTTACGGACCACATGCCATACACATGAAACAATCTTGGCATGAACGATTATATAGCCTCATGCACTAGTCTTTGGATAAGCTGATATGACGAGACCATATTTTTTAGAGATTTATCTTATCTTATCTTACCACTATATAGTATACGATTAACTTTCAACATTAACCATTGTATCAAGAATAGCAAATTCTCACATTGCTAACCCTCGAATCTTCTTTTCCATTGTAGCATCTACTCACTCTGTTCCATAATATAAAATGTTTTAACTTATGCGAAACGAATGTATCTAGACGAATTTTAGTGTGTGTTTCACTCCGAACATACACACTACTTTTAGTGTGTAGTAAAAGATGTTTAGATACATTTTTTCACAAAAGCTAAACCATCTTATATTTTGAAACGGAGGAAGTAGGAGATTCTATTGATACTGTACTAGACTTTATCATAATAAACGCTATGCACAAGTACAAGAACCAAATATACACCTGATACTTTATGGAAGTGGCTCAAAAATATAATTATTTTCTGAGCTTTACCTATTACTACTTTATGGAGTAGTACAATTTTATATTGTGATGATATGGCATTCATTCTACTAGGGCGTTCGTTTGAGAATTAGGTGGAATGGAACGGAACCATTCTGTACCTAGAGGCAATTCCAGTGTTCGGTTCTAGAATAGAATGGAACCAACTAGTTCCACGAAACCGAATATTCCTTGAAGATGCAGAACCAACTGTTGCGACTGAATCAGTGGAATCGTGAGGAACGAGGCACTAACCATCACCCAAACCGCTCTAGAAAAAGATAGGCCTATTCCCACATGTCGGGCGACCACCCACCCCGCAACCCTATCCACGCCACCCTCCTCTCTCTCACTACCGGCGGCGGCGCCCTGCTCCCACTCCCTCCCCGATGGCCCTCCCTCGTCTCTCCCACCCCTCTCCCTCTCTCTAGGGCAAGCAGCAATGGTGGCGGGGCAAGCAGCAACAGCGGGGCAAGCAAACAACAATGCGATATCCTCATCTATGTGTCCTGTCCACTTTAATTTGGACCAAATATTGCAAGTTTTATTGATTGCTTGATCAAATCTATGATATATGCTTGATCAAATATATTTGTTCTTCTTATTGCTTAAAGTACAAACAATATGCTGCTAAATTTTTTCTTAGCTTGTGTTACATCAAAGAGGTATCCTCACCATAGGTATGAATGAGCTGGGCTGAACCCAATCCTAGACATTTCATTCCATCCAACCGAACAAAATATAACCATTCTGTTCCTCATTTTTGGCTAAACCGAACACTGGGATGGAACCTTTCCATGCCTGGAGAATGGAACCAGTCCATTCCATGCTACTACTACATTCCAGAACCGAAGACACCCCTAGACAGTGTTGGCATGCTAGACTAGCTAGCTAATTACTAGTAAAGTTTCCTCGATGCTAGTACTACTACTACAGTAGTACTACTAGACAACGTTGGTGTGCTACACTAGCTAGCTAATAATTAAAGTCTCCTCGATGCAGCTGCACCCTGTAGCAGAAGACCGACAAAGGAACATGCAAAAACTCCTCGTTTAAAGAGCCATACCGTCTTCCCCATCTCCGACAGTATTTGGTATTGTATCCAACGCGCGCATCACTCATTTCCCTTGCCATCTCGTCCGCAGCATCGGTCCTTCCAGGCTGCCACCCCTCTCCTCCAAAAACTACCAACAGTCATAGATTGATCTGCCACACCCCCAAACCATCGAGATGCGATGGGGGATTCGGGGCCCAACCGGTGGTACGGCGGATGGAGAAACATCGGCGACGATGTGTTCGATGAGATCGCTATGCATATGGACACTACCAGCGCTGTCCAGCTGGCCGCATGCTCCAAGGAGTTGAACCTCCGACTCACCAGCTGAAAAGGTAGCAGATGCCCCAATGACGGATGCAGGACATTGGTCGCGTACCGTTAGGTCCACAACCACAAGATTGCGTGCGTGCAGGACCCTTGCAACTGCATGGAGGATGGCTGCATTTTCACCGCCTTGCCAGCGGCGCTCCTCGCCCACCTCTGTGAAGCTCACTCGATGAGGGTGCACAGTTTCCAGTACAGCAAAACAAGTAGGTACTCCTCTATGCCTCTACCGGCAATAGGCCCGCGGACAGTAGGTATCATCGGATCCGGAGATGATGGTACTGTGTTCACGGCGCGATTTGACACGCGCCAAACGCTACACGTCTTATCCGTCGTATGCGTCAGGTCGGTGGTGTGCTTGTCGCTGCGGTACATGGTGAAGTTTTGGTCGTCGACTGTGATTGAGGGGAGAAGGATAAAAAAATCCAGGCTATGCGTGCCGGAGAGCACCGCATCGCCCGACGACATCCCATTTGAAGAGCTGCAGTGGCTCCTGCTGGTGCGGATGTCACACCTGGTCGCTCATCAACTGTCGGTGTTCACCCTGGAATACTATCTTCTGATTAACATGATTCATGAGTGAGATAAACACATCTTAATGTTCGTTGGAGTATTTGAACTGCTTGAAAGACTTACTACCTATTCTTAGTAGTTGTTCTTAGGAGTATTTTTATGGAGTTCAACTACTGCTAATGTATTTTGTAGTAATACCTACTGTATGTACTGGTTCTTATCATTTTGGGAGACGTGGTTCCTAGCTTAAGGTAGTTATGAGTATTTTCTATGGAGTTCTTCCTCTGCTAATCTATTTTGCAATAATAACTATGTACTGGTGCTTGTTCAGATCGACCGATGAAGTGCAGAGAATGGTCTCGCTTTACTTTTGAATTATGCCTAGCTACATCTATTGAATTTCAATATGTGCATTGCTGAATCTGTAAATTATTGTCTATGTACTACTGATTCAGTTAGTTTGAAATGCTGCTACATCTGTCAAGTGCTGCTGAATATGAACTGGGAATCTTTCAAGTGCTACTGAATATGAGCTGGGAATTTGTCGATATTTTTTCGGTCATATTCTCTACTGCTGAATCTTTTAAATGCTACTAAATTCATCGAATGTTTCTATTGTTACTATTAGTATGTACAATACAATATTTTGTAGAAATAACTATGATGTATGTGTACTTGTTTAGATCAAGTGCAGCAGATTGTCTTGCTTTTCTTTTGGAACTTGGCATTTTATAGAACTAATACTGATGTACTGCTACTTGTTTAGACCAAGTACAGTACATGGTCTTGCTTTTATTTTGGAACTTGGCAATTTATAGAACTAATTCTGATGTACTACTACTTGTTTAGATCAAGTGCAGTAGATGGTCTTGCTTTTCTTTTGTAACATGTCCTTGTCATAAACTCATAATCTTGACCAGGCTTTGCATTGATGCGAGAAGGAGGCATGCACAGAAAAGCATACTTGATCGTCAGTTTTGCTTTCTCCAATGATTGTGTCTATTAGGAGAACATGCCAAACCGATCATGGGCCAAGGTTTTTTTAGTTGTAACAAGAACTGATTCTCTCTATACTGCTATTGAATTTCAAGCAGGAAAGCTACTGAATCTCTCAAATGTTATGTCGTTGCTATTACTAAAGAATTCGTGCAACTAATACTCATGTACTGGTATTGTATTTCATTGTTTGTATTCCTGCATTAGTCACTTTTGAAATGCTGCTGAATTGGTCAAGTGCTCCCGAATATTAACTTCAAATCTGTTGATAATTTTTCTACCTTATTCTATACTGCTGAATTTTGACATGAATATCTGCTAAAAAGAATTATCGCTTTCTCCCGCCCTCGCTAAGGTCTTTGTTTCAAATCCGGCAGAGCACATCACAATGCAATTTTTATTAACCACGAGAAGAAATCTAGTACTCTAGTACTCCCTCTGATCCAAATTAATGTTCTTACATTTGTCTAGATTCTGACATATCTAGTCATGTTTTAGTGCTAGATACGTCTGAATCTAGCCAAATCCGAGAACATTAATTTGGATTAGAGGGAGTAGCTCATTCGGCCCCTCTTTAGCCCAGAACATTTTAATTCAGTCTTTTAGGGGTCAGGTACTGTTGACCACAGCCTAGTGAAATTTTAGAAAGGAGCCCATGGAGCATAGCCGAGAACATATTAGTTCAGCCTTTTACGGGTCAGCGGACTACTGAGCACAACCCAATGAAATTTGAGAATGAAGCCCATGGAGCATATCCCATGGAATATAACCCACGTAGAGCAATAGCCAAACTCTTTTTAATTCAGCCTTTTGGGCATTGCCCCCACCTCTTATAATAAAAAAACTCTGCCAACCCATGTTATTAAGAAAATACCCCATTATGTGGCATTTTATAAATTGAGATGCCAGGAGCTCTGCCCTTTTATATTTTAAAAGAGATAATCAAAGACACATAAAATATTTTAAGAAGACCAATACAGAAGTTGTAGTATTAATAAATGTTTAATGATTCTTTTTTATAAATATCTTTGTTGTATTTGGCACTCAGTTTACATTTATTTGATTTGAAGGTCTTTTGTTCGAATTGCCTTTGTGTGTGTGTGTGTATCTTGGGTTTACATTTTTCTCCTAGCAATATCGCATGAAGGAGAGGCTGACATCATAGACCCACCAGCATGCAGCGTCTCTGGAGTTTGTTTTGAGAGTGGGTTCAAAAAAAAGTTTAAATACTTGTATAGAGAGGCTCGCATCGGGGACCCACGAGACAGAACATACAAGGCTGCATCGGGGACCCACAAGCCAGAACATGCCAGAGAGGCTCACATAAGGGCCCCAGCAGTAAGACCATACACGGTTGCCATGGTGAAAATAGCGCACGCGGCCGAAAAAAATCCATCATACACATGTTGCACTTATAGAGAAGCTGACATGTCGGACCCAGCAGGCCCAAGCATAGCCCATGAAATTAGCCTATCAGCCCCAAGCATAGCCCAATACCTTTTAATTCGACCTTTTCGTGGTCTTGTGGCCACCGACCGTAGCCCATTCAATTTAGGAGTGAGTCCATGGAATATAAGCCATGACGAATAGGGCATCCGCCCCGAGTTAGCCCAGAATCTTTTTAATTCGGCCTTTCTGAGCATTTTTTGTACTCTGAGGCTGACATCTGGAACCCGAAAAAACAGTCCGAGATACACACGTTTCTTTCAAATAGAGGCTGTCAGCTGGGACCCAGCATAGACACGTTTCCTGCACAGAGGTGGTTGACATCTGGGACCCAACAAGATTCCAAGGTCAAAACAGCTGACATGGCTAAAAAAAGTCCATCATATGCACGTTTCATTTACAGAGAAGATAATATGTGGGACCCAATAGCACGACCTTATACAGATGCTGCATCGAGCAATGTTGCCAGTTTAAAACAGGGAGGCGCGACCAAGAAAAAAGTTCAGCATGTAAACGTTTCTTTTAATAAGAGGCTAAAATGTGGGACACTGCAGCGCAACCTTATACAGATGCTGGATCGAGCAACGTTGCCAGTTCGAAACAGGGAGCCGCGAGCGAGAAAAAAGTTCAGCATGCACACGTTTCTTGTAATGAGAGGCTGAAATGGGGGACCCAGCAGCATGAGCAAATGGCAGATTCGTCGTACAACGCTATCTAGTTCAGAATAGGGTAGCACTAGAGAAGAAAAAAATCTATCATACCGACGATTATTCTAATGTGAGGCTGACATAAGGGACCCACCATCCTAAATAAAAGGCTGATGCAGCGAGCAACGCTATCAAGTTCGGAACACAAAGGCGCAACAGAGGGTAAAAAATCCATCATACACACGTTTCGTCTAATGAGAGGATGACATGTGGGGCCTAGCATCGTGATTAAACGGTTGATGCATCGAACAACGCTATCAAGTTCGGAACAGGGTAGCGCAAGCCAAGGAAAAAATCCATCATACACACGTTTCTTCTAATGAGAGGATGACATGTGGGGCTGAGGAGGTTGGTTAAACAGTAGATGTGTCGAGCAGTGCTATCAACTCCGAACGGGGTAGCGCCAGCGAAGGAAAAAATTCCATCATACACACGTTTCTTCTAATGAGAGGAATGGGGCCCCAGCATCGTGATTAAACGGTAGATGCATCGAACAACGCTATCAAGTTCGGAACAGGGTAGCGCGAGCCAAGGCAAAAAAAATCCATCATACACACGTTTCTTCTAATGAGAGGATGACACGTGGGATCAGGACGTTGGTTAAAAGGTAGATGCGCCGAGCAACGCTATCAACTCGAAATGGGGGTAGCGCGAGCCAAGAAAAAAATTCCATCATACACACAATCCTTCTAATGAGAGGCTGACATGTGGGACCTAGCAGCCTGACTAAACAGGAGACGCCTCGAGCTATGTTATTGAGTTTAATTCAGGGAGGCACGACCGAAAAGTATGGTCTGCTAGAAACACTGATGTTCGGGACCCACACACCTCAAAAGACTTCGGCAAGTCAACATCGCGGGAGGAAACATAAATCTTGCTTCTGCCACACGCTGGCCGAGCTTCCTCCATGTTTTTAGCACATCTGTCGTAGTAGAGGGCCATGAAACCGGAAAAAAAGTTTTCCATAGGCCACGACCGAGCCGAGAATTTCGTCGCGGAAGAGACGCCTTCTACGACGACCATCGGGCCAATTCGTTGTGGAAGGAAACTTTTCTTGTAGTGCTTATTGCTTTACTTAAGCATGCGGTTAATGCAATATATTTGCGATTGATGGCATCAACCATAATTGGCTTTACCAAGAGGAAAAGAATTCACAAAAAATGGAAGTCAGAGATATCTTCCATCCATCTGGTTTGACGTTGTCACGCACCGGTAGAATGAAGAGGACGATGAAGATTTTGCATTTGTTTCCACCAGATCATTGAAGGTTTGTTCTGTCTTGAAATAGACGAGACAACCAACAAGAGATTGTTGATTATATTCTTGAGAGAACACTTCGAAAAACAAGGACAGAAGTAAAAGTATCAAGAGATAAAGGTCACTTCTAACTTCCGTGGGATGAGTGAAACCGCATTAATCAACCAATTCAATATACAACAACGAATGGTAAGAGTAGTGGTATGGTAGCTACGTCGTCCCGCACCCAAATCATTAATCCCCATATGAATAGGAAAACTATGCAACCTAACTCTCGAAAATTTAGTCTGGAGATCTTCACAAGAAGAATTCATGAAGCACCATAAGAAAACAAGATTTAATGCAAACAATTCATCGGATCCAAAGTAGATGAAGATGATGATGTTGCCGTCATGTTGGAAGTACCAAGCCATCATAAATGATATGAATGAAGATCATGGAGACAGATGAAAGATTCAACAAATAGAAAAAGAAAACACTAAGGTCTGAATAGAAGAACTACAAAAGATTGAAAAGTCTTCATGGCATCCAGCAAATTGAGGATAGAAGATAAAGCGAGAGGGTGTCCAACGATTTCCTGATGGGTGGAAGACCAAAAGAATTTCTTGTCCTTCTGGAGAATATCTGAGAGAGATTTAGTCATCTTGAGGAAGTCTTGAGCGGAACGACGATGATAACTTGCCAAACAAGGAAAATCTCCGGATTTGATTGAAGGTGGAGGATGGAATTAACAATGGGCTTGCTGATTCTAGAATTGTAGCAATGTCTTTGGCATAAGGACGTGGCTGAGATAGGTGTCTTCGAAAAGTCAGAATTCATACTTTGAGACTTTGCACCGATGCGGTGTTCTCAAAGCTTGAGAGAAAAGAAGATGCTCTTCATATTCTTCCATTGATATAGAATAGGAGAGAATATCGTCAAGATATACCACCACGAATTATAGAGATATTCCAAGAATACCAAATTCAAGAGGCGAGAGAAAGAAATGAATGATCGAACACTTTCTGAGCTCAACGCTCTTCGAAAGATCAACATTAAGAGCACTTATTCGCATTGAAAAAGATGCATAGGAAGAATAGATTATTTGGACTTTCAGATAAGAAAAGGGATACTGACTTGTTCACCTTATTGATCGGATCACCTGTTGAAAAGAGGAAAAATTTGGGTAAGGACCAATAGTAACTCGTACATTTAAGAAAAGCTATCATTGAAGAAAAGATTGGATTCTATCGTATCAAAGAGAACCTTGTAGATACAGAGTTGAAAAAGATATGAAGCATGATAAACGAATGATAATCCACCATAGTGCCTTAAGAAACCTCCGGACTGCCAAAGAGACTTGAATATGATATAGGTATGATCACAGTATGACTCAAAATCACAAGAGGCAACCGACATCATTAGGAGGATTAGATTGATAGCATTCACCATATTCCACTCATGATAGGTGTCATATAGCTATACCGAGAACCAAATTACAATCGCAAGCATCAGATCGATGCAAGTTATGCATTTAGCCCAAAAGAATTGAAGATGAAGTGAAAACTCCAGATTGAAGCGATGTTAGCAAAAGATCGAGTTAGCATGAACATGCCGACAAAAAAAGATAGATAGTGTATATCACACGACTGAAAAAGAGTGGAAATATAGATGTATCAAAGAAAAAATGTCCGCATTTTTTTCGGTATTAGATTACCAATATATGCGCAAAACCACTTAACAAGTAGAGATTAGCAACTCCACATTCTGTGAAAACATGCAGGAAGGAAGAACACCCTTAATAAGATTGTGTCGGTTAACAAAGAGTTAGATAGATCGCGCCGGTTTACAAATAATCCTGTCGGTATGGAAAGTACCAACAGTTCATAACCAAAGGCGGATTGCGACAACAAGGTTGGATGCAACAAATAGATAAAGAATTACACACACATTTTATGGTAATACGGAAAACCCCAAACACGCGAATCCTAGTTTGAATTTTTAGAAGAGGATAGACAAACGTTGCACTTCCTTAACATAAAAGGGTGGGTGGGCGGGCGAGAAGAAAAATGGAAGAAGTCCAACACTCACGTTTAGTTTTTTCCTAGTATACATAGCTACCAAAAACATTTTCTAGACTGACAATGACCATCTTGGCTGAGACCCTGAATGGCGGAATAGCTCTGATACCAATTGTAATACCTCGGACATTACGCTCTAAGCACGAGCCTGGATGAACCCAAAAGTGGATAAGGGATTCTACCCCGGAGGCCCAAGGCCACCCATGTGTAGGCCCGTCAAAGCAGAGCAGGGCACGGTACCGGCCGACCACCCTATCCACTTTCAAG
The DNA here is from genome assembly GCA_910589775.1 of Avena eriantha. NCBI lineage: Eukaryota > Viridiplantae > Streptophyta > Magnoliopsida > Poales > Poaceae > Avena > Avena eriantha. Next base: position 195,164,454 of record OU342740.1, on the reverse strand, counting down.
AATATCAGGACTAGAGCGAGCGGCTTAAGCGGTAGTTAACGCGACCAAGACATAGACAAATGAGTATGTATGTATGTGACTTACAATAGACATTAGAGTCACACCATCTAGAAACAATAGAAACAAAAATATTCAAGGCCATACGGAAAATTCAAAATATCCTAGATAGAGATAATAGTTTAGGATACATCCTCATATATCAATCAACATAGTAGTAAGCGGAAGCAGAGAACATGATCCGAGTACGGATAAGAAGCAAATAGGCATAAGATGCCCTGAATATAAGCACATCCCACCCACATATATCATGGATCTCCATCCCCGGAATCTCTACACCGGACATTCGTTGCCACCATCATCCGTCTCCTCAACCCAGTGACCTTTATGAGCGTATACCTGTCCATCTAAACCAAATATTTATCATGTGAGACCCTATGGGTACTCAGCAAGTCTTAATGCATATAAAGGGAACAACCTGGGGTGACGCAATTGCAGTGAAAGATAATATCTACAAAGAGCAATAGAGAGTCGCTACACATCCGCCCAACCAGAGATGGATGGACACCCGTTAATTAATAGCCACCGTTATATAAGTGTCATAAATAACCTCGCTTGCCCTCCTTCTCGCTTGCCGACGAGAAGGCGGAAGAACATCTCATCCGTTGGCAATTTTATTAACCATTCCATGAGTATTGCACTATTTACTAGTCATGTCTTAGGCAAATTAAAGGTGGTACTTTAGTTATGCTTTTCTATGATCGAGAAACTGTGCTCCAAGTCGTCCATAACCACGGACACGACTTTTAAAAAGATTTACCCTACAGGGGTGCACAAATAGCAACACACACACGATCAACCTCGGGAAAAACTAAATAAAACGCAACGAGGCCTCACGACAATGCATTCATGGGATTCATAAATTATTTTACGGGCCACCCCATTAAGCTACCCGCAACGAAGTTAGCCGGCTTTGAGACGGACCCAAGGTTCGCGCCAATGGCTGTAAACAACTAGGAACCCAAAAGTGTGACTGGGCTTCTCGATACCGCGAAAACACTCCGCAATTCCTAAATAGTACAGGTGCTCCACGCACAATCATAAATAAAGAAGCAAAGAATGGCATAAGTACAAGATAGTAATAAATCCCCAAACTAGTTTGTGGCCCCAAGAAATAAAGTGCGAATCAAGATCAGACAAAGGGGATCCATAAGGTCTCCTGTATGTGGATAGTGCGAATAGTCAAGAAACAGGAATCAAGTACTCGGGGTCCTACGGGACACAAGTGAGCTTAAAGAACCAAATAGAAGATATTGCTCACCGGTGCCTCTTTCATTCGTTATCCTATTACTACTCAGCTTATGTTGTTTAGGTACCTCAATATCCAAAGACCCGCACATGCAATTCTACGACTCACATGGCTCAAACAACTCCTGTAGTAATGGCTCATGGGATGGGATTGAGGTACAAGCTTCAGTGGGGTTTAAAAGTAAAGGCTATGCAGTACTTGGGATTCAGATTTAATGCAATCGTGACTCAATGATGCAAGAATAAGATATAATCGTAGGTACTATATTTATGCAAGTATGGGGAATTTCTTGCCTGGTAGTTCAGTTGCAGAATAAGTAGGATCCGTGTCATACTCCTGAGGCTCCTAGTATTCTCCTTGCTCAGTGTCTATCCGGATAAAAATAAAACACACAAGGGACAAAATAAATACATAGCACAACCATAGAAATCATATGCAACAAGAAAACTAGTACGCCATGATGGAATGATGCACAATTTACATGACATAGCATAACATGGCATAACATAGCATTGCATGGGTGAGGTGTGGGGTACACGAATAAAGCATTTTATTAGTTGTTTAGTCATATTTTGCTCTCGTAAACCTTGCTGCCCCTTTAATATTTATATGATGCATGCTCCAATTCATATCATGGAAGGCATAATCAAAACAGGCTCGTTGCGTTGATCGATTTAGACATATTATTTGTTGAAATTTGAATTATGGAATTAAAGCTATATATTTATTTAGAAAAAAGGCATTTGTTGGCATTTTAATAGTTTCGAAAATTTTAAATTGCTCAAAAATTATTTTGGATGGCATATTTAAGTTCCTCACATTTTTCTAAACAGAAAACATATATAATATGTCAAATTTGAATTTATAGATTAAAAGTTATTATTATCCACAATTTAAATAGAAAAGGGCAAAGTTGTCATTAGTTGGAATACTTAGGGGCATTATGGTAATTTCTGGAACTGGAATTGAATTCAGGGTTAAATTTGAAACAGGGTTATTTTTGGAAATTTTCTCAAATTCGAAATATTTAAATGTATATGAATTTATTTAAGCTCAATCATTTTCTGGAATTATTTATATTAGGAAAAACTTGCGGTTGACCTTTTATACAGAGGGAAAGCTAGCCCCAGTCGCCGACGAGTGGGGCCAGGCTGACTCAGCTCAGTGCACTGGCGTAGGGTGCAGACTAAGCTTTTATCACCGGCGCGAACTCAACCCTAGCGACCGATAGGCGGGCCCAGGGTTGCTATGGGGCCGCTCGCGCATCACCTAGCGGGGCGGCGCCATGTGGTGGATCCAGGGGTCATGAGGGAAAACTCCAGAAACCTGGGTCCCTTTTCGTAAAACATCACGACCAGGTCAGAGCTATGCAGCTGTCTGGTTGGGTCAGCGGTGGACGGCGGGGCGAAGCTTTAGAAGCACATGGGCCTAACTGCAAAACGGTTGCGACTATTGTCCGTTGATACAGACGGAAAACAGCAGGCGTGTGGCGGTCCAGGGATCTTGTAGAGACGATGGCGATGCCGTGGCTGCACGAAAGACGGTAGTGCAAAAACGAAAAACGTAGAATGTTCTGCGGGCTACAACTTCGGTTCAGCAAGGTTCGCCAAAGATGGACTGTTGCGGCAGGGAACTAGGCGGGAACAGAGGGGGTCCCGGCGGTTGCCGTGACGCGATCGACATGGTTCGGCGGTGACTGTGACATGCGCGTGCACACGTAGGCTATTCGTCGGAGGCCGGTGGCGGTACAAGGCACGCGAAGAAGAGAGGCTATGTCCAGGAGGGAGAGGGGATCTCACCTAGGGTGCTGGCGCGGCCAGAGGTGTAGTGGCAGTTGGGAGATGAAGCTCGCGGAGGGGTTCAGACATCGACTGCGAGGTGTCTCCGGCGAGGCTGATGCTGCTTCCCTGTGATCACAGCAACGACGGCGTCCCGGGAACCTTCCTTGACACCTAGCTCTCCCGCGTCTGTTTCTCTCCCACGCCAGAGGATGCTCCAGCCCGAGCTAGGGTTTTGTGGGGAGTAAGGTGACCATGGCAGCTTGGGAGGAAGAAGGGGTCTTTTCCTAGGTGGATCTCGATCTGAGACAACCTAGGAGGATGGTAGATAAGGGGGAGGGGCAGGTTCACGTTGGCAGCCTTCCTTTGCCAAAGCGAGAGAGAGGGGTCGGGCACGCGTGGGGGCTTGCTCTCTCCGTGTTTTCTTGGTCGAGGGAAAAAGAGAGGGCTTAGGGGATAGAGGGAAGCAGCTGGGCTTGTTCGGGATGGACCAGGTGGGGAGAGGGAGCTAGGGTGGTGTGGGGTGCACATGGCCAAGTCACATGGCCATGGCCATGGGGTAACTCGGTAGTACTAGGGAGAAAAAGATGGGGTGGTGTTTAGGTAGCGTAGAATAGATTGGGTAGTTAGGTTTTGTGTTTTGAATATGCTTTTTTTTTGATTTGTTTGATTTGCATTTACTTAAAGGGATTTCTATTTTTCGTGCCCTCGGTTCATTAGATGTACTAAGTTTTCCCCAGCCGCTTAGTTTGTTCTCACTTTTGCCCATCTCCTTGTACGAAACTCTCACATGGTCTGAAACTCGCTGTCCGTCAGTCTTGCCGTTACGTGCTGACAAGTGGGGCCACGATCAGTCGGGTCCCATAGTGGACCCTCGTCGTTACGTGCTGACGAGTAGGGCCGCGTTCTGTCGGGTCCTGTAGTGTACCCTTACTGATACATGCTGACAAGTGGGGCCGCGTTCAGTCGATTTCCATAGTGGACACCTCTCTCAACTTATCCAGATCAGCATCGGACCCACAGCTTATCCACGTGAGCGTCGAACCCACAGCTTATCCACGTTAGCGCCGAACCCACAACTTACCCAGGTTGGCGTTGCAAGATGGGACCCCGAGCCAGTCCCACGCCCGCGCCCGTGCTGTTGCTTCATTTTCATATAGTGAAATGTAATGCATATACGAAAATTATACACCTTTGAACTCTTTTAAATCGCACTTAGGACATTATAATGTTGTGCTAATAAAATCCTGATCATTTATCATTTCCATGGAGTGAAATATAATGCATAAACTTGCGTATACAAAAATTATAAACCTTTGAACTCTTTGAAATCGCACTTAATACGTGATAATGTCGTGCTAAGAAAATCTTAAGAGATTATCATTTTCATGGAGTGGAATGTAATGCACAAACTTGCATATGTGAAAATTATAAACCTTTGAACACTTTTAAATCGCACTTAATACGTGATAATGATATGATAACAAAATTTTAAGAGATTATTATTTTCTCCCCTATTCTCATAGAGTGGAATGTAATGCATAAACTTTCATATACAAAGTTTATACACTTTTGAACTCTTTGAAATCACACTTAATACGTGATAATGTTGTGCTAAGAAAATCTTGAGAGATTATCATTTTCATGGAGTGAAATATAATGCATAAACTTGCGTATACAGAAATTATACACCTTTGAACTCTTTGAAATCACACTTAATACGTGATAATGTTGTGCTAATAAAATCTTGAGAGATTATCATTTTCATACAGTGGAATGTAATGCATAAACTAGCATATATGAAAATTATACACCTTTGGACTCTTTGAAATCGCACTTAGGTCATGATAATGTTGTGCTAATAAAATCCTAATCATTTATCATTTCCATGGAGTGAAATATAATGCATAAACTTGCGTATACGAAAATTTTAAACCTTTGAACACTGTGAAATTACACTTAATAATGAGAAAATGATGTGCTAGCAAAATTTTGAGAGATTATCATTTTCTCCCCTCATTTTCATAGAGTGGAATGTAATGCATAAACTTGCATATACGAAAATTATACACATTTGAACTTTCTGAAATCGCACTTAATACGTGATAATATTGTGCTAAGAAAATCTTGAGAGATTATCATTTTCATAGAGTGGAATGTAATGCACAAATTATACACCTTCGAACACATTCCCTTCAAATTATATTCAAGTTCATTTGTTTATGGAGTTAAAGTACTAGTGGCATACTCGTTATTTTGCATGGATAGAGGGGTGCCCCGACAGATATAGGGGTTATCCTGTCCACTAGATTACAGAGGATCAATAGTTGGTGGGCACGATCCGTGTGTCAACTGTCTTGACCAATCAGAGCGTAGCAGCGAAGATGAGCACAGGTGCGAGAGATTGATACAAAGAGAGGGGGGAAATGAGTAGCACTTAAGAACCAAGGGAAAAACTGGGTAGAACTTAAAAACTAAGGGCAAGACTGACAAAGGGATTCAAATAGAAAATAGAAAAGGATTTTAAAAATGGAAATGCATCTTTTATACAATAAAATACATCTTGGCATACATCAAACTATTTGCAATGCAAATATACAGCAGTTTGACAATTATTGCCTCATTCAGACAAACTATGTTTTGGGGAGGGATGTTATGGGAAGAGTCTTTAGTAGAAAGCCATGAACCTTCATAGATAGTAGGTGATTTGAGAAGTGGTGATTTAGGTTAAAACTTGGTTTATATACATTTCTTATGGTGTCATGTCACATATTAAGACTCCCTGGGTAGATGCCACTATGTTTTGCTCTTTTTGAATTTGTTGTGCATAAAATGACTCAATTAGCTAGCTAAAACCTATTCGTTGACTACCTGTTGACCAGCCACCGGAGGGTAAAACTGAGTATATTGCACACGACAGTGTTAGTACTAGATGGCAAAATTGAGTACAACCAAACTGGTAGTGTTACACTCGAGGACAAAGCTGAGTACAACTGAGTCGCCAGGGTTAGACACGAGGGAAAAAAGTGAATCACGGTACGCGTGTTCGGTGCACGGGGCGGTAGGGTACGCGGTTACGCGGTGCACGGTAGTGCAACGAAACGTCACTTCACTTCTCCTTTAATAGAGGCCTCCATACTCTCACTCATCACTCACTTGCTCACTCAACTATCTCCACTATACCATCACCTTCTGCAAACCCCCAAGAAAACCCCAACCATGGCAGCGATGGAGAAGAATGGCGTGGTGGCCATCGGCGCCTACAAGGCCGCCGGCAAGGAGGCCCCCGTCCCTGTACCCGCATCTGCTGTAGCCGCCGGTGAGGAGGGCCCCGCTGGTCTCGGGCCGATCCCGCTCGGCTGGGACCCCTACAAGGAGGTTGATTACATAATGCCAGAGAACCCCTACGACACCATCATTGCTGACCCATGGTCAGAGGTAACCAGCATTTTCACCCCTTGCCTTGTTCTTCCCCCATTCCCATCGTTGGCTGCTAGATCGTATGTTATCAGGGCTCAGCTGCTCGTATTTTTACAGTACCTAATCCTCTTGTGTTAGACCTCATATTTCGATGAATCCCTTTGTTTGTATTTGAACCCCCATGTTCGTAGTTGGGATTAGTATTCGATTTGGTTCGAGATTTGGGGAATAATCAGGAGATCTCAATCGGTTAATTTCTGCAAATAATCAATCCTGATAATCAAAGTATCTCAATCATGTCCTTATTACACTCTACTGTTTTTTCCAACAAGAGGATAGCAATGATGTCCGCAGCGAGGATGAGTCCAAGGACACCAAGACTCGTCATGTGTTGAGGAGGCTGAAGTCCGGTCAGTACAACAACTTCTTCGCCGACGATGTGTACATGTGCCCCTTCTGCCCCACCAGGAGGCTCTGTGCCACGGACTTAAACTCCCTCGTGAAGCATGCCAAGGATGTGAGGACCTGCGGTGAGTCCGTGAACGTCCACGGCTTCATATCCAAGCACAAGGCGCTCGGTCTTCACCTCCACAACCTCCAGAAGGTGTCTATAGAGGAGGGTCACATGCCCCCGATCAAGCCCAAGGCGCCCAAAGGTCAAGGGACTGGGCAACAAGAAGTGGAGGAGGCGCCAGAGGGAGGACGCGGAGGCCCTCCTGGCTGAGGCCATGAGGGGCCACTGATCTGCTGCCACTACTGCTGCTGCTGTAAAGTAGCTTCTTTTTTCTTGTCTGTGTTGAACTTGTCCACTGCTGATGCTGAGCAGCCTAATTGTTCAACCTTGTTAAGTAATGTACTATCTAACCTATATTAGCTGCTTTTCCACATCTGTATGTTTGCTGAATTTATTTATGATGCTGGTTAGTTTTGCTGCTCTAGATTCGCTACCTTTTTGGAAAAAAACACAACTGTTAGCGAGAGAGAGGGTAAAGGCGCTCTTAAAAAGGCCAATCATAAAAATAACAAAAAATAAAACTTCCAATTTAGGCAATAGGGCGCACGTAACCACCAAACATGCGCCACATGGTCCCACACCACGTCCCCCATAATCAGCGAGAGATGGATGGCTGGTCCGCTGTGTATCCTGGCCCCACCTGACAGCATATAACGGTCGAGGCGACGTAACATAACGCTCAACGCACGACCCGCCCCAACGTGGTCCCACCGGTTAGCATGTAACATTCAATCCTTTGACCTGACAGCATCCCCCCGTCCGAGCGCATGTGAGGGTTTCGGTACGGAGGGAGGGCAAAAGTGAGGAAAACCTAAGCGGCTTGAGAAAACTGAGTACAACTAACGAACCAGGGGCACAAAAATAGAAATGCCTTACTTAAAACAAGTTGAAAAAGATAGGCTTCCAAAAGACCACAAACTCCAAAAACGAGGGAGAACAAGTAGGAGGATTAAGGTGGCACCTGGAATTGATTGGAAATTTTGAAGCATCTTGTTTGAATTTAAATCAAGCAAGCTTTGCTCAAATATTCCAAAACAAAAATCAAATAAAAGAAGATGGAATGGTGCTTGCATGGGCCATGCATGGACCATAATGACCATTGTTGCTAGTTGTGAAAACATCTAGATATTCATATGGCCTTATATTGATGCATGCATTCAAATGTGAATAAAAGCCAACACAAATTTATACAAGCTTTCTCTCTCATATGGAATGGGTTACATCAAGCACAAATGAATATAAATAGGCCATGCTAGTATGTGGTTCCACTTGATGAATGTTTGGCCCCATTTATATTTAAACATGCTCACCCGTTTTAAAGCAATCCATATGGAAGATATACACGCATCCCTACATGTTGCTCCACATAATTTATATTGTGAAAACAATAATAAAAACATACGAGAGCATGTGGTATAGGTGGATCCATCTTTATATATCTGAGCTAGACAAGACCCAAAAGAAATGTAAATGCCCAGATATAGTTTGGATGGTGGAATTATAAGGTGGTGTCATAGAAAGGTGGTGGATTTAAGAAAATATATGCCCTTAACTCAACTTGGGCATCAAGCATTTATCAAGAACCAAATATAGTTTATCAAGAGGCAACTACAATATATAATGCGTATAGGATAGAACCAAAAAGAGGGGTTCTATATGATGCTCACATGCAAGGTGGCATGGAGACATGAGCATGATATAATGATGATGCAATAATACACGTAGGAAGTAGCATTTTATTATTAAACCATGTACCCCTACAAATGTTAGATAGATGGGATGCTACATATCTTGAGCTTGTTGTAGACAAATCATGTTCTTGTGAAGGAGTGGAATATGTCGTGTCCGAAGATGACGTGGTACATTCTCTTGAAGGGAACCACTTTAAAGGTCATGCGTTCTTGGTGGTAATTGTTGACATCACCAAAAGTGATAGGAAGAGTGATGCAGCCCAGTGAATTAGCTTGTTAGGCAGGGACAATACCATGGAACACGGTGTTGCTTTTCCTTAGCTGAGTCTCCGTCAAGTTCATCGTGTGCAGTGTATCCAGGTACATAATGTTGATGTTGCTTCCACTGTGCATGAGGCACTTGGTGAACTCTATGCCGTCAATCAAAGGGTTGATGACCATGGGATACTGGTTATCTGTTGGGATAAGATCTGGATAATCCTTCCTATCCCAAGTGATTGGAATCTCCGACCACCTGACATACTAGGGAACCGGAGGGAGTATGGCCGTCAGTATCCTCAATGAGGTTTTCTGGGCGCAAATGGTGGGAGTGCCAAGGAAAGTGTGGTAGACTAGTGTCGTCTTGTCGAAGGGTTTTTCCCTTGCCATCGCCCCTGTCAGCGGAGTTAGGTTCCACGTCTTCATCCATGTCACTTGAATCCTCGGAATCCTCTTCCTTCTTCTTTCCTTTGCCCTTTCCACAGGGTATGTTCTTCTGGCTTCACTTGTAGTCGGACTCAGGGTCTTCCTTGAGGTGGTTGACAAACTTGCATTGGTGGTTTGTGTGGGTGGCCTTGCCGTTTGTGTCCAGGTGGACGAAACACGTCATATCGCAGTACTCTTAATACGTTTGGGGAACACAGGGCGTTGAGGATGTAGAATCACTCCTCTGCTGACCATGGCTAGCCCCCTAGCCACGACCACACTGTCCGCCTCCGCCTCTACCAACGAATGTTGTGGCGACCATGCCGGCTGCTTACTTCTCTTTAGGCGGAGTCTTCCGCTTGTTGTTATTGTTTCTTCTGCCCTGGGTAGGGATCGCTATTGCCGACAATGATCCACGTGTGTCATCATCAACAGCGGTGAATTCGCTAGCCATGGTGATCATTGTGTTGAGATTGAGCTTGTTGTTGTCTTGCTTGCACTTCAATGTATGCCGGAGCAAAGTCCCTTTCTCTAGACCGTCGATGAAGGCGGCCATAGCCATTTGTTCATGCACCCATGCGCATGAATTTTTCATATCCAGCCAGCGGGAAAGGTAAGCATGAGAGGATTCATCCTTTTCTTGTACACACCGCTGTAGGTCTCCGACAGTGCAGGGGAGTTTTACGTACCCTCGAAGTTCTTGGTGAACGCTTCATGCATGTCCAACCAATTACAGATTGATTTCTTTGGCAAGTCATCAATCCATTGCTAGGCGGTGCTAGTGAGCATAAGTGGGAGGTACTTTACGGTGACATTAGGGTTTCCCCCAGCGATGTGAATAACTTTGTTGTAGTCCTGCAACCATGTAACTGTCATAGCAGTGCCATCATAGGGCTTGATGGTCTTGTCAATCCAGATACCCGTGGGATAAGTTGTGGCCCGTATTATCGGTCCAAAACAATATGGCCCAAGGTATGGGAGCTCCCGTGATTTTGGATCTTGTCCAGCCGTGAACATGCATCGTACGACTCTGGTTGCTTCCCTTTTCAATCATGGGGAGGAGATTTGTGGTGCGATCTGTTAGGTCCGCCATATCCTTCGCCATGATGCCTACTGGGTGGTGAAGGTGGTGGTGGCGGCGGTGGGTTAGCATTCTTGTTGTTCCTCCATGCGACTCCCTCACGCCTGTCACGGTTGCTTGTCATACTTGGTGCTTCCTTGTAGGATCTGCTCATGTGTTCTTAATTGCCGCTGCGCTCTTCGGTATGCCTAGGTTGCTCACCCTCATCGCGTATGACAATACCGACCTGGGGACGCCTGGGAGGTGGCATGCTTGTGCGGTGGCACAGCTATGGTTCCTCGTGACGCCGGGATGGCACGGGTTGTTGGGGATATACTTTCCGGGTATCCTCACAGTTCCTCACTTACTAGGGTGGCCCACTTCGGGTTAGAGCTTTGCTTCACGGGCGGCCCAGTCAGGGAGAGAAGATGGAGTCCAATCCGGCTACGGGAAGGCCCAAAAGACTTACCGACTTAGGCCCATAATGTTACTTGTAGTTCAAGATGTACTCTGTAACCAACTCTTAGTCGTAGCCGGATTGATCTCTCCTATAAACCCTAGGCCGGATATCTATATAAGCCGGCCTAGGGAGAGCCTTTAGGGCAACACAATACTTTAGACCCTCAACTCGCACAGGCGATACCCTTGTAACCCATATTTCGGCTCTGCCGTATTACTGGTTTGCTAGCAGGAGTAGGATTTGTCCAAACCCGGCGGATTCGAACCTGGGTAAACTTGTGTGCTCACCGTCCCGGAGTACCGTACGTCTCACACCCCTCTCTTCCACACGCCTCGAGGACCCCCTCATGGCGTACTTGTTCTCAATCCGACGACAGTTGGTGCCCACCGTGGGGCAAGTGAGCTTCGGATATGCGTTCCGAGTGGAATCTGCAAGAATCAGAATCGGTGAAACCATTGCCGTCGGTCGCATCCTCTACGCCAGCGACAAACCTCTCATCGTTCTCGACGAGATGTGGATTCCGGCTAGGGAGACCATGACTGCCTATACAATCATGTATTTTGGCGAGATCGATGTTTACATCGGTTTCGCTGAACCTGCCCAACCCACCCCAGCGGTGATGATAGAGGCAGAAGAATCTTCTGGGTCCCCTTTGTCCGCGGAGGCGGCAGAGTTCCGGATCTCAGAAAGCCCTAATACCACCCAGCCCGCACCAGTTGCGGAGATAGTGGAGAAATCCGAGCCTGAAGAAGACCTCACGGTCCAAGTCGAATCTGGAGTGGATCTCCCTGGAGAAGCCAGTTCCCAGATCGACCCACCCGTGGAAGTCAAAATCCAGGAGGAGCATATCAACGACACTGATTCCGGCTCAAACGATGCCGGGATAGATAGGCCTTTCCTCAGGTACACACTAAGACATATGATACTGCAAGGCGCAAACGCAGATGCAATCCTTGAGACCATTAAAAGTTTCGACATGGCTGATCGTGAAAGCCGCAGGTACCTCAGGAGGCACGCGTCGCACTTTGTTGGATATGTTGGATCTGGATCCGGCTCTGCCGATGCTGGAGAAAGCACCGATTCGGTGCTGGAGGCAATTGGAACAAACGCCGATGTTCCTGCATCCTCGGATGAATCTATGACGTCGGCAGATTTCCGAAAGTTCTCCTCGGAATATGAAGAGGAGTACAACTCCAAAGCTGCAGAAGAAGGAGAAGCCATGGATGAAGGATCCGGGGAACACTCTCCCAAAGCGTAGGATGACATGGACGTCAGAGATAATCCCGAAGTCCAGATGTCCGAAAGTACCGATCAGAGCTTGACTCCAGGAAACAGACCCAAAGCCGTCTTTGCTACCGACGCTGCCAAGAAGGCAAAGAAGAAGAACAAGAAAAACAAGACCCCAGCAAAAGACCCTCTGACAGAGGAGGTGATTGCCGAGGAATACGAGGAAGACTCGGATGGAGCACTTATCCCAGACGAGTCGAAAAAAGAAGCATCGGTGGATGGACACGTGATCACAGAAGGTGCGCGTAAACTCATCGATGCCGCATTAACCACACCTATCCCTACAGCTGCAGAACTTACTGCAGATGAGCTGGACAAAAGGGCCCAAGCCCTAGAAGCGCGTCGTCAATAACTCCTCGATGAAGCCAAAAACATCGAGGTGGAGAAGAAACACATGTCAACCAAGGAATACATGTCTCGGTTGCATCAAAAGACACGGAAGCGTCACACCAATGATGACCAATTCCCACGTGTCCGTGCTGTCCTTTTTGGGGACGAGATGGGGAAGCCACCGAAAGACAGCAATGGAGATTGGGTATACCCAACCCTAGTACAGAATACCGTGGCAGCCCGAGAAATTCTATCGGCTAATCCAGGACTAGAGGAGATCCATTTGGGTATCAAGCTACTCAACAAGGGACTGGAGCAGTAGAAGGTCGCCCTGTCCGGAAGTCAAAAACTGGTCTCGGATTCTGACCAATGTCGCACAGATCTGGCATGGGCTGACGTAAGATCCCATTATGTTCGGGCGCAGTACCATCACCCCGAACGCAGGTAAGACAATTATTCAAGAACCGGATCATCGGGACAGCATCACAGAGCTACACATAACTGGAGCAATGTCGCCCCAGTGGCAGAGAAAGACGCGATCGCTGCACTGAATCCGAGGAATCCTCCCCGACGAGAATTCAACGATCGAAAGGGAGAAGATAAGGAGAAACGTCTGGAGGAGGATCATCAGAGAATGCCACCTCCTAGATATGAGAGCCGTCCAGCTGAGCCTCACCATGGTGGGAACGACGGACGAAGGAACGACGGAAACCATGCTGGAACAAGCCGGCAGGGGGCTCGTCGTAGTCAAGAACCTCCCCGGAACCGGAATAATGACGCTCGGACGGAGACCGATGACCAGCCAGAAACAATTTAGCTGCCCCACCCCCTCCACCAGGCAGTTATCACAACGACCCCCAAGGAGGGCAAGGAGGACGACATGGCGGAGGAGGTGGTGGCAGAAGCCGAAGTCCGGCTCCAAGGCACCGCATCCACAGCCGACATTCGAGACGATCTCTATCCTCGAACGACGCAAGGCACATGATCAACTCCAACATAGAGGCTCGGTGCTATGAAAACGATGATGTGTACGTGGGCCCAAAGTGCTTCGGACCACGCATCAGAGCTACAAAATTCCCGGAAGGATTTGCTACCTCAAGACATATCCAAGCCTACGACGGCATTGCTCGGCCAGACACCTGGTTACAGGACTTCTTCCAAGCTTGCTGCATCGCTAAAGGCGGAAACAGCCTGGTCGCAACCCGATATCTCCCACTTATGTTGTGGAAGACGGCACGATCATGGCTCAATGAACTTCCGGCAAACACCATCCATAACTGGTATGACTTGCAAAGTGCGTTCTTTCGGAATTTCGAAGGCACATATCGGAGGCCCTGTACGGTTGGAGACCTACAGCGTTGCACCTAGAAAGCCGGAGAAACTTTCTGGGATTACCTCGGATGATGGATCGACACCGAGAACTCTTGCGAAGGAGTAAATGATCAAACTGCGATTGAAGCTTTCATCGCAGGTCTTTTTATTGGTTTACTGCGCCATCGCTTGAAGTGTGACAAGGTTACTGATTTGGGAGAGATGATAGAAACAGCGAGCAAGTATGCAGATGCTGACGACTACGCAGAAGGATTACTCAACGTCCTGGCTGTGCCTCAGTCGGCAAAACAACCAAAGCAACAAGCTCAGAAACGCAAAAATACCTCGGAAAAAAGCCAACGCAGAAACAGAAGTGGTTACTACCGTTTCCGGGTCTAGAGGACGAGGAGGACGTGGCGGAGGCCGCAGGCGTGGCCGTGGGACACCAAGAGTCCAAGGTAGAGGAGAGCAACAACTAGGCAAAACCTACACTTGGGTCGACATTGCCAATAACCCATGTGTGCATCACTTAGACGCCAATGGGGGCTCGTCCCACACCAATGCTGAATGTCGTTTTAATGACGACATCAAGAGAGATGATACCGCAGGCTACAAAGCTAAACGGAAGAAGGGAAAGAAAAATCCCGAAAAAGACAAGGAGACCAAGGAATATTCCGACATGGAGGAAGCTGATGCTTCAAATCCCAAGTCGGAAGGGAAGAAGACTTTTCCCACCAAGAAGGACACTTACGTCACCTTCCTCGGATCTCAACCAGCAAAGGTCAAGAAAGCAGTTCTCCATGAGCTCAATGCAACAGTTCTGGCTGTCCCTCAATATCTAGACTGGTCGGAGGTGGCAATCACATTTGACCGCGCTGATCATCCACCTAAGCTACACAGGCGAGGAAAATACGCCTTAATCGTCAATCCACTTATTGACGGTTATGGTTTCTCCAAGACCCTCATGGACGATGGTAGCAGCATCAATATTCTCTATGTCGAAACGCTACGGCGGATGAAGATCTCGGAAACACAGTTGAACCATACCTCTGTGATCTTTCACGGAGTTGTCCCGGGAAGACAAGCTAATTCCCTGGGAGAGATTACTTTGGATGTTACCTTTGGAACTCCAAAGAATTATCAGGCGGAGGCACTTTCCTTCGAAGTGGTCCCGTTCAAGAGCGCATACCACGCTATATTCGGACGTCCGGCTTACTGGGCCTTCATGGCTCGTCCGTGTTACATTTACAATATGATGAAAATTCCAAGTCCCAACAGCATGATCACCATCAGGGGAGACCTGAAGAAAGCGCGAGAGTGCGAAGATGGAAATGCCGTCTTTGCCGAAGCCGTGCTGCATGCCCAGGAGTACCAGGAGATCAAGAAGAGCATAGATCTGTCTGAGATTCCCGCAACACAGAAGGAGGTGACAAAGCCGAATCCGGAGTCCAAGGCATCCGAAGAGACGAAGAAGACATCGTTGAAGGATGATGAGCACTCCAAGGTGACCCAGATAGGCGTAGGCCCAGATAGCGCATAGGAAAGCGTGCTCGTCAAGTTCCTCAAAGCAAATCAAGATATCTTCGCATGGCAGCCATCTGACATGCCAAAGTACCTAGGGAACTTGCCGAGAACTCTTTAAATGTAAACCCGAACACTAAACTTGTCAAACAGTCCTTACGACGTTTTGGCGATGAAAAGCATAAGGCAATAGCTAAGGAACTAGCACGGCTCGAGTTAGCCGGATTCATAGAAGAGGTCATCCAC
This sequence comes from Avena eriantha, assembly GCA_910589775.1. Classification (NCBI taxonomy): domain Eukaryota; kingdom Viridiplantae; phylum Streptophyta; class Magnoliopsida; order Poales; family Poaceae; genus Avena; species Avena eriantha. The sequence goes on along the minus strand of OU342740.1, from coordinate 195,148,846 downwards.
ACTGAGTGGTCGGCCAATCCTGTAATGGTCCCTACAAAGGACACCACTGATTTAAGGATGTGTGTTGATTATACTGCCTTGAATAAGGCTTGTCCAAAAGATCCGTTCGCTCTGCCTAGAATTGATCAAGTCATCGATTCTACGGCAGGCTCGGAACTCCTTTGTTTTCTCGACGCATATTCCGGTTATCACCAAATCCGGATGAAGGAATCTGACAAAGTCAAAACTTCATTCATAACCCACTTCGGAACCTTCTGTTTTGTTACGATGCCTTTTGGGCTAAAGAACGCAGGAGCTACGCACCAGCGCACGCAGAACCTTCGGACGCAATGTACATGCATACATGGATGATATCGCGGTGATGTCCAAAAAGAAGGAAACATTGATTTCCGACTTGGAGGAGACGTTCGCTAATCTACGAAAATACAACATCATGCTTAACCCAAAGAAATGCTTCTTTGGAATACCAGCCGGAAAATTGTTAGGTTTCATCGTGTCTCAAAGAGGCATAGAGGTGAACCGAGACAAAATAAAGGCTATACTCAATATTTCCAGGCCAACTCGCCTAAAGGACGTACACAGACTAACTGGTTGCATTGCTGCAGTCAGTCGATTTGTAAGCCGGCTTGGTGAAAGAGCCGCACCATTGTATAAACTCCCGAAAAAGACCAAGGATGTTGTCTGGACTAACGAAGCTGAAGCTGCACTACAAGATCTAAAAAGAGTACTCTCATCTGCTCCTATCCTTGCAGCGCCGGAACCTCGGGAACCGATGTTGCTTTACATTGCTGCGACAAATAAAGTTGTCAGTATCGTCATGGTGGTGGAGAGACCATAGGAAAATCAGGAACACCTGGTGCAGCGTCCGACGTACTTTGTTAGCGAGGTCCTGACAGAATCAAAGCTGCGGTATCCGCACTATCAAAAATTGGCTTACGGTGTTTTTCTAGCATCTCGTAAGTTACGACACTATTTTCAGGAGCATCCATTTACCGTGGTGAGCAAGGCTCCCATGAGAGACATAATCAATAATAGTGACGCCACAGGACGGGTCGCCAAATGGGGAATAGAGCTCTGAGCTTTCGACATTGAGTATAAACCTCGGACAGCAATCAAATCCCAGATCCTTGCTGACTTTGTCGCTGATTGGACAGAGACGAAGGAGAACATGATCCTCCCTAAGTCAGAATATTGGACCCTCTTTTTCGATGGTTCTAAGGCTTGAGGGGGCTCGGGGGCTGGCGTGGTGCTCAAATCACCCCAAGGAGATAAACTTTTATACGTGCTGCAGATCCACTTGACAGCGACAAACAACATTGCCGAGTATGAAGCACTGCTGCATGGAATCCGGATTGCTAAGGATATTGGCATCCGATGTTTGATGTGTTACGGAGATTCGGATCTTGTTGCTCAGCAAGTATCGGATATTTGTAATGCAAATAAACACATGGCAGCATATAAAGCTGTCGTGGATGATCTATCTAAATCGTTCGAAGGGTTTGAAGTACAACACATCCCTCGAGTAGAAAATGAGGAAGCAGACGCACTATCTTGCATAGGCTCTGCGCGGAAAGAGGTCCCGGATGGTGCTTTTTTAGAGCACCTCAAAGTCCCCTCGATAAAGGGAGTAGATGAGGAATATCCGACCAAATCTGACTAACCTTTGATAGCAGTTCTGGCTGTAATTCCTAGCTGGACTCAACCCTACCTCGATTATTTGGTAGATGGCAAATTACCCGAAGACGAGGTGCTGAGCCGGCAGATCATCAGACGAGCAAAAGCCTATACTATTGTTAAAGGTGAGATCCATAAAAGGAGTGTTTCTGGGGTCTTTCAGCGCTGTGTATCTCCGGAAGAAGGAGTGGAAATCTTAAGGGAAATCCACGAAGGCGAATGTGGTCACCACGCTGCAGCCAAATCTTTAGTGGCAAAAGCTTTTAGACACGGATTTTTCTGGCTTACAGCTCAGGCAGATGCTGAACGATTAGTCAAGACGTGCAAAGGCTGCCAAAAGTACGCCAAGCAAGCTCATGTTCCGGCTGATCAGGTGCGAACAATACCTATAACATGGCCCTTTGCGGTCTGGGGGCTTGATATGGTAGGACCATTTAAACGAGCTCCAAGTGGATTTACTCACCTCTTAGTGATGGTGGATAAATTCACCAAATGGATTGAGGCTAAACCTGTCACTAGTTGTGATGGAGCAACAACCAAAAGATTTGTCGAGGATGTTATAATCCGGTATGGTTATCCACATAACATTATCATGGACAACGGGAGTAACTTCTCTATGGGAGAATTGGCTAAATTCTGCGACGAGCAAAATATCCGGCTTGACATTGCGTCAGTCGCACATCCACAGGCTAACAGACAAGTCGAAAGAGCTAATGGTTTAATCTTACAAGGCCTGAAACCGAGACTCGAAGCACCACTACGACGTTTTGCGGGGGCTTGGGCAGAGGAATTACCCTCTGTAATTTGGAGTTTATGAACAACTCCGAACAGGTCAACAGGATACACACCTTTCTTCTTGGTCTATGGCGCATATGCAGTTCTTCCTAGTGATTTAATTCATACTTCTCCTAGAGTGGCCACGTATATCGAAGAGGATGCCGAAATTTCTCGACAAAATGATCTCGACTTAGTCGAAGAAGTTTGCGTCGTTGCTGAAATGAGATCTACAGCCTATCAGCAGAAGTTACGCAAGTATCATAGCCAGAGAGTCCGAAACAGATCTTTCAATAAAGGTGATTTGGTTCTCCGGCTTGTGCAACAAAGAAAGCACAAACTTTCCCCAGTATGGGAAGGGTCCTTTTTAGTTAGTCGAGTATTGCACAATGGATCGTACTACTTAACTGACATGAGGCCAGTCAAAGAAAGACCTGCTACTAAGAATAGAAAGAGAGCTGGAGGCAGTACAAATCCGGATGAGTTAGACAGACCGTGGAATATTGCTCAGCTAGTCCCTTTTATTCTTAGTTTATCCTTCTTTGTAATCATATATATGTACATGTTCTTTGAGAAATAAAAGTCTTGGTTACCTCAAGTTTTTCTGAGAAGTTTTTACCATCTTATTTCCAAATGATCATGTTATAGTCGAAAATCCCAGAATGCTTGAAAGTACTTTATGCTCATGTTCGTTCTGGTTCAGATTCCGATTCTAAAACTGCTACCTTCGGGTATAACTCTAAAATTTCTAGTCTTTTCTTTGGTTATTTGTCTGATTGCTGGATGCGGGTATTTTCTGAGTAGTGAATTGTTGGTACTGGAAGCCGGCTTTGTTTCTGAGTTTAAACTGGTTTAGCAAGTGAGCTCCGTTGCTCGGCAAAGTTTCCAGATGAAGGTTTATCCGGCTCACGAAAGGGACGAGGAGGAAAGCCAGATAAACGATAAGTAGAGACGAAAAAATTCAAGTGCTTATGAAAATATTTCAAGCACACAAAAAAAAACAAAGCCAAAAGTGCTGAATAGATCACAAACTTGGCACTAGCAAAATCAATAGTACTTAATATTTACAAACGCATCATGTTCTTTCCGGAATAATACATAATTTTCTGGTCTATGATGCAGGAGGGGATGAAGGAGCTGCCGGCTCGCTGGTTACTCCGCCTTGATATTGTTCCGAGATGTCCGGATCTGAGGTGGTCCGTTCATCGTCGGAAACTTCTTCGGTTTCTTCTAGAGGAGGTGGCGGAGTAGCGACGCGAGTGAAGAAGGGAATCTCGTAGCTGGTCAGATCAGCTACGTGACACCCGTATCTGGCGCAGGACTACATGACGGCTTGAAGATCTTGCTCCTGGCCATCTTCGTCTACCTTGCAGTACCCTCTGGTCACTTTCCATATCTCCATGTTTCCATGGTGGCTCATGACCATGGTGAGAGCGTTCTGTGCAGTAGTCCGCGCGTAGGACATGTTCCAGTCCCGAACAAGCTGCGGCATCTCCTTGGCCTTGTCCCGCACCTGAAAATCCGACATGCTTGGCATGTCCGGAATCCTGAGAGACTCGCCAATGTCCTCAAGGGACTGGCGGAAGTCATGAAGAAGATCACCGACTTGGGTAAGCCGGTGGGTGCAGGGCTCGAAGGAGGAAGAGTCCGTCAACTTCAGAGGATCTATACACAAAACAAGTCAAGAAAAATCCAACATTGATAAAAGTCGAAGAAAAGATAAGTCAGATAGATGGAACGTACCGAGAATGACATCGTCAATCTTGGTCTTCTCCTCCCGGAGACTCTAGAGTTCAGCCCGGAGCGCCTGGGAGATGTCCTTCTCTCTGCCAAGCTCATTCTTGAGGTCCGAGATAATTTTATCTTGAGCAGCGATCTTGCGATCACGCTCTTCAGTGGCCATGGAGGAGGATTCCAGGACCCGAGCTATGCTCCTTTCATGATCCGCCTTGAGCTTATCCAGCTCTTAGAGAAGTCCCTTGTTCTCCACCACCAGGGTCTTGAGGTTCTCGGCCTCTTCAATCATACCGATGGATTGTTTCACCAGCGCTGAAAGTCAAAAAAGAACAACAGTTCAGAAAAAGTTTGACATTGAAAAAGCAAAAGACAAGGTTTGAATCTCGGAATGTTTACCTTCGGCTTCATCCTTGGCCACTTTAAGTTCGGCATTTTTAAGCCGGAGAGCCTTGATCTCTCTCCGCTTATTGTAGACATTGGTCAGTAATTCCTGGCTATAGGAACATACTTTCTGTAAGTCAGAATACCCAAAGTCAGAAAGCTACTTAAGACTCGGGCTAATATTTTTTGCTAAATATCAGCACGAGCCTTGGGGGCTACACTAGTTCGTTCTTTGGCATCCTAATGAAAGCATAAACTCGGATTCTGTATCCTACTTCATGCTTAGGGGCTAGAGGATATGATATAACATAATGTAAAAACAAGAGTTGGAATTCCGACTTACATATTGCTCGCGGGTGAGTTTATCTAAACCCGCGTTCACTTCAACTCCCACCTTCTCGGCAAGAGTAAGAGGGATCACTGGGGCTGTTGGAAGCTCGCCAGCCCTAATCCTCTCGTCGCGAAGGCGGACTTGAGCGAGAAGGTCGGAGAACTTTACGTCCTCTGCTTCTTGCGCTTCCTCTTCGGGGGATAAATGACTTTTGTCCAGGACTTGCCTGGCCAGCCGCTGGATTTCCTCTGCAGATTTCCGGGACAGGCCAAACTTGGCAAGTCCCGGATTGTTGATGAGGTTGTCGGTGAAGACTTCAGCCGAGGGATCATTACCCGAAGAGGGTTCACCCTTATCTTAATCTGACGCACCCACGGTGATGTCAGTTTGCGACCCAAGGATCGCAGGCTCTGTTGGAGGAGTCGGGTCTTCTGCAACCACCGGAGAAGGAATGATCGTCGGAGTTGCAGAAGGTTGAGGGCCAAGAGTTGGAGGAGCCACGGCAGGGGAAGCTATGGTGAGCTTTGTCTGTCGCAGGGGCTTTGAAGGAATCCCTTTCCCCTTACCCTTGGTGAGAGGCTTTGCTCTAAGAATGTAGTAAAGTCGAAAACATTACATCTCAGAAAGAAATTCGAGAAAGGTACAAAGGAGGAAATTGTGAATGAAAGTTACCTCTTCACAACAGGCACTTCCTTTGTGCCAACAGCCACTGTCGGAGCTTTGTGCTTCTTGAGCGCAAGGTCCGGCAATGGGACCACTTCTGTCTCCTGAGAAAACTCAGGAGGATATCCTTCGAGCGGAGCAAACTCCAACTCCGGGAGGTTAGCAAGCTGAAGACAAGAAAGCATATCAGTATTGCAGTATAACTTGAAGATTGAAACACATAAAAGGTGTATTGATGGAGGCTTACCGGCACCACGGGGTTTTCCGCCGTGTACATATCTAGAGAAATCTCCGGAATTCTCCTCTCGATCCGCTCCTTGATCAGCCACTTGATCTGGCTGATGTAGCCTTGAGTGGTGTAGGATTTGGGGCTGATGCGGAGGGAGTCTTTTTTGGATGACGTGATGGAGTGCATCAGTCTATCCCCGTGGTACTGAAGTGGCTGGATCCGACGTGAGACCCAGCACTGGACCAAGTTGGATCCCTTCAGACCCTTGTGCTTGATCAATTATTTGATCCGCCTCTTAACGAGGATCAGATCATCGGTGAGAGCCAGAGCAGCCTCGTCCCAGGAAGGCTGGGCCGTGGAGGCTCCGTCGACAAAAGCCGGCAAAGCAGTAGCTTTGCCGGGAGCCGGAATATCCCTATGGTAGAAAAAGGTGGCTGGCCATTGTTTGACCGAGTCACTGGCAGAAATTTTGGGATATGCCCGGTCACATCTAAGTGAAAATCTAATAGTGCCAGTGATGTAAGGAACACTGGTAGTGATGGAATTTCTCCGGACATGAAAGTAGTACCAGAAGAGAAGCAAACTCGGCCTAATGCCGAGAAAGCCCTCGCAAAGCGATGCATACGCACTCATCTCTAAGAGAGAATTGGGAGGAAGATTGTGGAGTTGAACTCCGTAATGATCTATCACCTCGGAGAAGAACTCCGAGGGAGGAAAAGACAGACCTCGGTCGAGATGGGTGCCGAAGTGGACCCGCTCGTCGTCGTGCGGGTTGGGGACGGTTTCGCCGGAGCCGCTCCGCCAGTCGCCGGTGGCGAGAAGCCCCTCCTTCTCCACATTCTTGAGGCCATCCTCGTCGAGGGCGCAGGGGATCCAGATTCCCCGGAAGCTTTCTTTCTCCGCTGCTGCTTCCGCCGTCGCCGCCGCTGCTGCTGCCGCCAAACCGGAGGAAGAAGATCATGAAGCCATTTCTCCGGTGAGAAGATGACCTGAAAGGGGCGGCGCTGGGAGTTCTGTGGGGAAAGGACGAGGGAGCTCTGTGCACGCAGGAGGATTGGGAGGAAAGGAAACGGCAAAGGGCTGGTGGAAAGGAGAAGGAGAAATCCAAACCCCTTATATCCACCTAAACGCGCCAAGATTCGTGCAAATGCTACAGTGTAACCGCCACACGTCGTGGAAAGAACAGGGAAGGACCCACGTGATGATTGCGTCTCCTCGATCTCCACGCACGCATTGAAACGGCGCCTCGGTTCCGCGAACCGTGGACCCACCAACGGTCATGCTGACGGCACGCTTGTCAGATGACGTGACTTGACCATGCTTGTGTCAGGTGGCGTTAGAAACAAAGTTCCGGCTTAATTTAAAATCGAGCTGGAAAATCCGAGTAACTTGTTGATAGGTCCGACTTACTTTTAAGACCCGGATCGTATTTTTTGTTGTGAAGTTTCAGGAACCCTTCAAGATTCTGCAAGCCAAAGATCAAGCTAGACGATGATAAAATCCGACTTTGGATCTTGGAGGCCTCCGGGGGCTACTGTTGGGGATATACTTTCCGGGTATCCTCACAGTTCCTCACTGACCAGGGTGGCCCACTTCGGGTTAGAGCTTTGCTTCACGGGCGGACCAGTCAGAGAGAGAAGACGGAGTCCAATCTATGGGAAGGCCTAGAAGACTTACCAACTTAGGCCCATAATGTTACTTGTAGTTCAAGATGTACTCTGTAACCAACTCTTAGTCGTAGCCGGATTGATCTCTCCTGTAAACCCTAGGCCGGATATATATATAAGCCGGCCTAGGGAGAGCCTTTAGGGCAAAACAATACTTTAGACCCTCAACTCGCATAGGCGATACCCTTGTAACCCATATTTCGGCTCTGCCGTATTACTGGATTGCTAGCAGGAGTAGGATTCGTCCAAAGATGGCGGATTCGAACCTGGGTAAACTTGTGTGCTCACCATCCTGGAGTACCGTACGTCTCACACCCCTCTCTTCCACATGCCTCGAGGACCCCCTCATGGCGTACTTGTCCTCAATCCGACAACAGGGGTGGCCGCGATCAACAGGGAGAGCCTTTTCTCCGTGGTCGGAGGATATGGGTATGGCGGCAGCCCTATTACGCGCATCCCTCCGTCTTCGCTCCGTGGAGCCTGTATGGGATCCCTCGTCACAGGGAAATTTTGGGCTTCGGCAGCTGTTTAGGGTTGACTGGCAAAGCTCCAGATTGGACTCAAGCCTTTGCAAGGTGGCCTTCTCTTGTTGCTTGCAAGCCTTGGCTACGAGGTCATAGACCTGAGCCACCGCCTCTAGTGACATGTCTTATTCAAGGAGGGTCTTGGCGACGTCCATGTTGAGGGCGGGAGTTAGCATTACTTGCCTCCTCTCTGAATTAATGTATGGTGTGGCTTTTGCAGGGTTTGGATCCCTCATATCCCAACTTGCGCCGAACGCCAGGGTCTTCGACTACATGAGCCGGTGCCTTCTTTGCTTTGTGCTTTAATAACAACTGCTTGTACTCAACCTCCATTGCTCTTACCACCTTGATGGATTGTTGTGCCCTAGCCATGTCTTTGTCTAGCTGAGTGCCCTGTTCTGCAATGCACTTGGCCTCTTTGAGAGTTTCTCCTGCTTCTCATTAAGATCCGTAACACTCCGGATATGGGCGACAGTAATGGGCTCGATGAGGAGTGAACCGTATATCACCTTGTTGGCGGGAGTAACCAATGGGTTGCCAGCTACAGACATTGATGGTGGCGGTGGCGGCAAATTTGTTTGCTTGGCAGTACTAGGGCCTATGGTAAGTTCCTGCACCTGCTGTGGGCGGATAGCCGGAGGGGGCATAGCGGCTTTCTTTGCCGCTGCTGCTCTGGTAAGCGCAGGTGTGGACGGAGCTCGCCCGGGTTCCAGTTCATCTCTGTCTTCTTCCATCACGCTTCCAATGGCAACTAGCACTGGCGGGAAGTGTTGGTTTTCTCGCCGTGCTCCTCCTGCTCGATCTCCCTCATAACAGCATCGTATAATTCCGAGTTAGCGTCCGAGCCACTGCCATCGATGTTGATGTCGGTGTATAGTGCGTTGAGGACCGAGTCGGAGTTGTCTTCAGTGTTGTTGACGGTGGATGTGGAGGGTGATGGAGGCGGGCTGTTGTTGTTGCTTCCTCCGGCTTCGGGCCTAGGCATAGCTTGAGTGTTATCCTCAGCGTCCACGTAGTCATTGGCAATTTCAACCATCTCGCCAAGGGTAAGAGGGCCTACAGCCTGCCGTCTTAGGAGGGTATGCTAGAGGAGTGTTCCAGGCGTGAGCCCTTCCATGATGTGGTACACAAGTTCGTCAACCTGGTCACCCTCTAGGGTTTCCCTTACCCTCATCCATCTAGCAAGATATTCACGGGGAGATTCTCCCTCCCTCTGAACGCATCTGGCCAGATCAAATATGGTGATGACGCCAATGAAGCGTGTCCTTCGCATCTCTAATGCTTGGGGAAGACAAGCGGATTTGCGGGGTCCTTCCACCGTTATATCTTGCACATGGGCGTTTGGGTGCGCCTTGAATTTTCCTGATCTAAGCCACCATACTCTAGAGAGAGGTATGTCCCAGATTCCTCCATGAACGTATCCTACCCGTAGGCAGTCCGTGCGGGACTTGAAGAGTTTTTTACTTCCTAGGAGTTAGGACCCGAGTTGGTTTCGCCGATGAAGATGTGGATGCCTCCAACCGGGACGACGGAGCAGCGGGTAGGGTTTGCCTCTGGCGGGACCTATAATTCGTCGGGAGGGACGATCAGGATGTTGACAGAGAAGAGGATGCACCCAATGCCGACGGTGTTGCCCATTCCCGCGAAGAGCTTGGACCTCGCCCGGTGTAGAGCTCGAAGCTCCTCTTGCCCCACGGTGGGCGCCAACTGTCGTGGTATTGCTGATGAGTATGCCATGGAGGGGGTCCTCACAGTGTGTGTTTAGAGACGTGGGGTAAGGCGCAGAGTTGGCGGGTACGAGGTAACACATCTTACCTAGGTTCAAGGCCCACAATGGTGGAAGAACTCTACTCCTACTATAAATCACTATAATGGCAATATGCCAAATTACAGAGATCGGTTCGCTTTGTGAGGATGTTGTGTATCGTATCTAACGTTGTGCCTTAAAGGCACCCATAGGTCCGACTTATAAGGGCACTAGTGTCTACGGTTAAAGGGAAAGGACCTTTCTAGACAAGGTAAAGAGTCCTACACTAATACTAACTAGTCTTCGTGTCGTCTACTCCAAGTCTCCAAGTATGTCGGTGACTCAAGCATAGCCTTCCTTTATCCGGCATGGGCCTCCCTTCTATATCTATCTAACTGGGCAGCCTAGCAGGCCATAGGCTGTGCTACCAACTGTGGGCCACCCGGGTTAGCCGAATTAGAGACGTGCTATGGTGATACCCAATTAGCATATCCCCAACAATAAGTGAAAATTAAGACCGACCAATCATATCACATAACAACCTACTCGCGGATCGCTCTTACGAAGAACCATTTAATCGTCCACGCACCCCAATCGAACGGCCTCCAACAATCGGATCATACAACATGTTCTTCACGAGGGCGGGCGTTCTAGAAGCCGCAATCTAACGGCTACCATTGGATGTGATCTAACGGCTTTCCTATGTGTTTGTGGTCTGTGTGACCATGGTTTGACACACTGATCCACTAGTGGCATTGCATGTGTTCTTTCCCTAAACCACAATGATCCATACTAAGGCTTCAACTGCAGCATGCATTCTATCACCAGTTTGAAAGATGCTACATCACCACACCCACTTGGATGTGTGTTCTTTTCCCAAACCACATGGATCTACTAGAGTCATTGCATGTGTGTGTGTATTAGTGTGCATCATTGTGGTTTTTGAAAAGAACACATGCAGTGATGCCACTCCAGCATGTGGTGTCCAACCATGTCCATGAATCCTAGCAGCATGCTAGGATTCAACTACATCATGCATTCTATCACCAGTTTGAAAGATGTTGCATCACCACACCCACTTGGATGTGTGTTTTAGTGTGCATCATTGTGGTTTTGGAAACGAACACATGCAATGATGCCTCTCCAGCATGTGCGTTCTTTTCATAAACCACATGAATCCAATGGATGTCATTGTATGTGTGTTCTTTTAATAAACCACATGGATCCACTAGATGTCATTGCATGTGTGTTCTTTTCATAAACCACATGGATCCACTAGATGTCATTGCATGTGTGCAATTTTCATAAACCAGATGGATCCACCAGATGTCTTTTCATGTGTGCTCTTTTCCTAAACCATATGCATCCAGTAATGTCATTGCATGTGTGTTCTTTTGCTAAACTACACTTATCCACTTATGTCATTGCATGTGTGTTCTTTTCATAAACCACATGGATCCACTACATGTCATTGCATGTGTGTTCTTTTCATAAACCACATGGATCCACTATATGTCATTCCATGTGTGTTCTTTTCATAAACCATATGGATCCACTAGATGTCATTGCATGTGTGTTCTTTTCATAAACCACATGGATCCACTAGATGTCACTGCATGTGTGTTGTTTTCATAAACAACATGGATCCACCGATGTCATTCCATGTGTGTTCTTTTCATAAACCACATGGATCCACTAGATGTCAGTGCATGTGTGTTCTTTTCATAAACCACATGGATCCACTGATGTCATTGCATGTGTGTTCTTTTCCTAAACCACACTGATCCAGAAATGTCATTGGATGTGTGTTATTTTCATAAACCACATGGATGCAGTAGATGTCATTGCATGTGTGTTCTTTTCCTAAACCACATGGATCCACTAGATTTCATTCCATGTGTGTTCTTTTTCATAAACCACATGGATCCACTGATGTCATTGCATGTGTGTTCTTTTCCTAAACCACACCGATCCACTGATGTCATTGCATGTGTGTTCTTTTCATAAACCACATGGATCCACTAGATGTCATTGCATATGTGTTCTTTTCATAAACCACATGGATCCACTAGATGTCATTGCATGTGTGTTCTTTTCATAAACCACATGTATCCACTAGATGTCATTACATGTGTGTTCTTTTCACAAACCACATGGATCGACTAGATGTCATTGCATTGTGTTCTTTTCGCAAACCACATGGATCCACTTATGTCACTGCAAGTGTGTTATTTTCATAAACCACATGGATCCACTAGATGTCATTGCATCTGTGTTCTTTTCATAAACCACATGGATCCACTAGATATCATTGCATGTGTGTTCTTTTCATAAACCACATGGATCCACTAGATGTCATTGCATGTGTGTTCTTTTCATAAACCACATGGATCCACTAGATGTGATTGCATGTGTGTTATTTTCATAAACCACAATGATCCACTGCTATCATTGCATGTGTGTTCTTTGCGTAACCACATGGATCCACTAGATGCCATTGCATGTGTGTTCTTTTTATAAACCACATGGATCCACTAGATGTCATTGCATGTGTGTTCTTTTCATCAACCACATGGATACACTAGATGTCATCGCATGTGTCTTTTTTCATAAACCACACTGATCCACTAGATGTCATTGCATGTGTGTTCTTTTCATAAACCACACTGATCCACTAGATATCATTGCATGTGTGTTCTTTTCCTAAACCACATGGATCCACTAGATGTCATTGCATGTCTGTTCTTTTCATAAACCACATGGATCCACTATATGTCATTGCATGAGTGTTCTTTTCATAAACCACATGGATCCACTGATGTCATTACATGTGTGTTCTTTTCATAAACCACATTGATCCACTCATGTCATTGCATGTGTGTTCTTTGCATAAACCACATGGATCCACTAGATGTCATTGCATGTGTGTTCTTATCATAAACCACATGGATCCACTAGATGTCATTGCATGTGTGTTCTTTTCCTAAACCACATTGATCCACTAGAGTCATTGCATGTGTGTATTAGTGTGCATCATTGTGGTTCTGGCAAAGAACACATGCAACAATGCCACTCCAGCATGTGGTGTCTAACCATGTCTAGGAACCCTAGCAGCATGCTAGGATTCAACTACAGCATGGATTCTATCACCAGTTTGAAAGATGCTACATCACCACACCAACTTGGATGTCTGTGTGTGTATCAGTGTGGATCATTGTGGTTTTGGAAAAGAATACATGTAATGATGCCAGTGTAGCATGTGTGTTCTCCTCATAAACCACAAGGATCCACTGGATGTCATTGCATGTGTGTTCTTTTCCTAACCCACATGGATCCACTAGAGTCATCGCATGTGTGTTCTTCTCATAAACCACATGGATCCACTGTTGTCATTGCATGTGTGTTCTGTTCATAAACCAAATGGATCCACTAGATGTCATCGCATGTGTGTTCTTTTCATAAACCACATGGATCCACTTATGTCATTGCATGTGTGTTCTTTTCATAAAACACATGGATCCACTAGATGTCATTACATGTGTGTTCTTTTCATAAACCACATGGATCCACTAGATGTAATTGCATGTGTGTTCTTTTCATAAACCACATGGATACACTATATGTAATTGCATGTGTGTTCTTTTCATAAACCACATGGATCAACTGATGTCATTGCTTGTGTGTTCTTTTCATAAACCACATGGATCCACTGATGTCATTGCATGTGTGTTCTTTTCATAAACCACATGGATCCACTAGATGTCATTACATTTGTGTTCTTTTCATAAACCACATGGATCCACTAGATGTCATTGCATGTGTGTTCTTTTCATAAACCACATGGATACACTAGATGTAATTGCATGTGTGTTCTTTTCATAAACCACATGGATCCACTAATGTCATTACATGTGTGTTCTTTTCATAAACCACAAGGATCCACTGGATGTCATTGCATGTGTGTTCTTTTCATAAACCACATGGATCCACTAGAGTCATTGCATGTGTGTTGATTTCATAAACCACATAGATCCACTAGATGTCATTGCATACATGTTCTTTTCATAACCCACATGGATCCACTAGATGTCATTGCATGTGTGTCTTTTCATAAACCACATGGATCCACTAATGTCATTGCATGTGTTTTCTTTTCATAAACTACATGTCATTGCATGTATGTGCTTTTAATAAACCACATGGATCCACTAGATGTCATTGCATGTGTGTTCATTTCATAAACCACATGGATCCACTAGATTTTATTACATGTGTGTTCTTTTCATAAAACACATGGATCCACTGATGTCATTGTATGTGTGTTCTTTTCATAAACCCCATTGATCCACTAGATGTCATTGCATGTGTGTTCTTTTCATAAACCACATGGATCCACTAATGTCATTGCATGTGTGTTCTTTTCATAAACCACATTGATCCACTGATGTCATTGCATGTGTGTTATTTTCATAAACCACATGGATCCACTAGATGTCATTGCATGTGTGTTCTTTTCATAAACCACATGGATCCACTAGATTTTATTATATGTGTGTTCTTTTCATAAAACACATGGATCCTCTGATGTCATTGTATGTGCGTTCTTTTCATAAACCCCATTGATCCACTAGATGTCATTGCATGTGTGTTCTTTTCATAAACCACATGGATCCACTAATGTCCTTGCATGTGTGTTCTTTTCATAAACCACATTGATCCACTGATGTCATTGCATGTGTGTTATTTTCATAAACCACATGGATCCACTAGATGTCATTGCATGTGTGTTGTTTTCATAAACCACATGGATCCACACGACAACACACACACTCAAGTGGATTATGTGATACAACTTCGGCCACAATGGTGTAACATGCAATGTGGAACCTGCCTTCCTATCTGTTTTTGGTCTATGTGAGCAAGGTTTGACACACTGATCCACTACTATCATTGCATGTGTGTTCTTTTCCTATACCACATAGATCCACATGACATCACACACTCAAGTGGATTCTATGATGCAACTTCTGCCACACTGGTGGAACATGCAATTTGGAAGCTGCTTTCCTATATGTTTTTGGTCTCTATGACCCAGGTTTGACACACTGATCAACTAGTGTTATTGCATGTGTGTTCTTTTCCTAGACCACATTGATCCACATGACAACACACACTCTAGTAGATTCTGTGACGAAACTTTTAAGACACTTGTGCAATAGGTAATGTGGAAGCTGCTTTCCTATGTGTTTTTTGGTCCCTATGACCAAGGTTTGGCACACTAGTCCACTAGTGTCATTGCATGTGTTCTTTTCCTAGACCATGTTGATCTACTAGTGTCATTGCATGTGTTCTTTTCCTATACCACATGGATCCACATGACAACAAACACTCAAGTGGGTTTTGTGATGCAACTTCTACCACACTGGTGCAACATGCAACATGGAAGGTGCTTTCCTATCTGTTTCTGGTCTCTGTGACCAAGGTTTGACACAATGGTCCACTAGTGAAATTGCATGTGTCTTTTCCTAATCTACATTGATCCACTAGTGGCATTGAATGTTCTCATTTCCTTAACCACACTGATCCACATGACAACACACACTTTAGTGGATTATGTGATGCAACTTCTGCCACACTGGTGCAACAAGCAATGTGGAAGCTACTTTCCTATCTCTTTTTGGTCTCTGTGACCAAGGTTTGACACACTGATCCACTAGTGTCATTGCATTGGTGTTCTTTTCCTACACCACATTGATCCACATGACATCACACACTCTAGTGGATTCTGTGATGCAAGTTCTACCACACTAGTGGAATAGACAATGGCAAGTTGCTTTCCTATGTGTTTTTGGTCTGTGAACAAGGTTTGACACACTCATCCACTAGTGTCATTGCATTTGTTCTTTTCCTAGACCACATTGATCCACTAGTGGCATTGCATTTGTTCGTTTCCTATACCACATGGATTCACATGACAACACAAACTCCAGAGGATTCTGTGATGCAACTTCTGCTACATTGGTGCAACATTCAATGTGGAAGCTGCTTTCCTATCTGTTTTTGCTCTCTGTGACCAAGGTTTGACACACTGATCCACTAGTGGCTTTGCATGTGTTCTTTTCCAAGAAGACATTGATCCACTAGTGCAATGCATGTGTTCTTTTCCTAAACCACACTGATCCACATGACAACACACACTCAAGTGGATTCTATGATGCAACTTCTACCACACGGGCGCAACATCCAGCATGAAAGCTTCTTTCCTATGTGTTTTTGGTCTATGTCACCATGGTTTGACACACTGATCCACATGATGCCATTGCATGTGTTCTTTTCCTATACCACATGGGTCCACATGACAACACACACTCTAGTGGATTCTGTGATGCAACTTTTGCCACACTGGTGTAACATGCAATGTGGAAGCTGCTTTGCTATCTGTTTTTGGTCCGTGTCACCATGGTTAGACACAAAGATCCACTAGATGTCATTGTATCTATGTTATTTTTATAAACCACATGGATCCACTTGATGTCATTGCATGTGTGTTGTTTTCATAAACCACATTGATCCACTAGATGTCATTGCATGTGTGTTCTTTTCATAAACCACACTGATCCACTAGATGTCATTGCATGTGTGTTCTTTTCATAAACCACACTGATACACTAGATGTCATTGCATGTGTGTTCTTTTCCTAAACCACATGGATCCACTAGATGTCAATGCATGAGTGTTCTTTTCATAAACCACATGGATCTACTGATGTCATTACATGTGTGTTCTTTTCATAAACCACATGGATCCACTCATGTCATTGCATGTGTGTTCTTTTAATAAACCACATGGATCCACTAGATGTCACTGCATGTGTGCTATTTTCATAAACCACATGGATCCACTAGATGTCATTGCATGCGTGTTATTTTCATAAACCACATGGATCCACTAGATGTCATTGCATGTGTGTTCTTTTCATAAACCACATGGATCCACTAGATGTCAATGCATGAGTGTTCTTTTCATAAACCACATGGATCTACTGATGTCATTACATGTGTGTTCTTTTCATAAACCACATGGATCCACTCATGTCATTGGATGTGTGTTCTTTTAATAAACCACATGGATCCACTAGATGTCACTGCATGTGTGTTATTTTCATAAACCACATGGATCCACTAGATGTCATTGCATGCGTGTTATTTTCATAAACCACATGGATCCACTAGATGTCATTGCATGTGTGGATTTTATGATGCAACTGCTTCCACACTAGTGCAACAAGCAACATGGAAGCTGCTTTCCTATCTGTTTTTGGTCTCTGTGACCAAGGTTTGACACACTGGTCCACTAGTGGCATTGTGTATGTTCTTTTCCTAGACCACAATTATCCACTAGTGGCATTGCATGTGTTATTTTCCTAAACCACACTCATCCACATGACAACACACACTCTAGTGGATTATGTGATGCAACATCTGCCACACTATTGCAACATGCAGCATGGAAGCTGCTTTCCTATTTGTTTTTGGTTTGTGTCAACATGGTTTGACACACTGATCCACATGATGCCATTGTGTGTGTTCTTTTCCTTTACCACATGGATACACATGACAACACACAATCTAGTGGATTCTATGATGCAACTTCTACCAGATTGGTGCAACATGCAATGTGGAAGCTTCTTTCCTATCTTTTTTGTATGTGTAACCATGGTTTAACACACTGATCCACTAGTTCATTGCATGTGTGTTCTTATCATAAACCATATGGATCCATTGGTTGTCATTGCATGTCTATTCTTTTCCAAAAACACATGGATCCACTAGATGTCATTGCATGTGTGTTCTTTTCATAAACCACATGGATCAAATAGATGTCATTGCATGTGTGTCCTTTTCATAAACCACATGGATCCACTAGATGTCATTGCATGTGTGTTCTTTTCCTAAACCACATGGATCCACTAGAGTCATTGCATGCATGTGTATTAGTGTGCATCATTGTGGTTTTGGCAAAGAACACATGCAATGATGCCACTCTAGCATGTGGTGTCCAACCATGTCTAGGAACCCTAGTAGCATGCTGGGATTCAACTGCAGCATGGATTCTATCACAAGTTTGAAAGATGCTACATCACCACACCAACTTGGATGTCTATGTGTGTATCAGTGTGGATCATTGTGGTTTTGGAAAAGAGCACATGCAATGATGCCACTGTAGCATGTGTGTTTCTTCTCATAAACCACATGGATCCACTAGATGTCATTGCATGTGTGTTCTTTTCCTAAACCACATGGATCCACTGTCGTCATCGCATGTGTGTTCTTCTCATCAACCACATGGATCCACTGATGTCATTGCATGTGTGTTCTTTTCATAAACTAAATGGATCCACTTGATGTCATTGCATGTGTGTTGTTTTCATAAACCACATGGATACACTAGATGTAATTGCATGTGTGTTCTTTTCATAAACCACATGGATCCACTGATGCCATTAGATGTGTGTTCTTTTCATAAACCACATGGATCCACTGATGACATTGCATGTGTTTTCTTTTCATAAACCACATGGTTCCACTAGATGTCATTCCATGTGTGTTCTTTTCATAAACCACATTGATCCACTGATGTCATTGCATGTGTGTTATTTTCATAAACCACAAGGATCCACTAGATGTCATTGCATGTGTGTTGTTTTCATAAACCACATGGATCCACCTGACAACACACACAATCCAGTGGATTTTGTGATGCAACTTCTGCCACACTGGTGCAACATGCAATGCGGAACCTACTTTCCTATATGTTTTTGGTCTATGTGAGCAAGGTTTGACGCACTGATCCACTAGTGTCATTACATGTGTGTTCTTTTCCTAGAACACATTGATCAACATGACATCACACACTCAAGTGGATTTTGTGATGCAACTTCTGCCACACTGGTGGAACATGCAATGTGGAAGCTGCTTTCCTATCTGTTTTTCTTCTCTATGACCAAGGTTTGATATACTAATCAACTAGTGGCATGGCATGTCTTTTTTCCCAATCTACATTGATCCACTAGTGGCATTGCATGTGTTCTTTTCCTAAACCACACTGATCCACATGACAACACACACTCTAGTGGATTCTGTGATGCAACTTCTGCCACACTGGTGGAACATGCAATATGGAAGCTGCTTTCCTATGTGTTTTTGGTCTATGTCACCATGGTTTGACACACTGATCCACATGATACCATTTCATGTGTTCTTTTCCTATACCACATGGATCCACATGACAACACACACTCTACTGGATTATGTGATGCAAGTTCTGCCACACTGGTGCAAGATGCAATGTGGAAGCTTCTTTCCTATCTGTTTTTCGTCTGTCTCACAATGGTTTGACACACTAATCCACTAGTGTCGTTGCATGTGTGTTGTTTTCGTAAATAACATGGATCCACTAGATGTCATTGCATGTGTGTTCTTTTCCAAAACCACATGGATCCACTAGATGTCATTGCATGTGTGTGTTCTTTTCATAAACCACGTGGATCCACTAGATGTCATTGCATGTTTGTTCTTTTCATAAACCACATGGATCCGCTGGATTTCATTGCATGTGTGTTATTTTCCTAAACCACATGGATCCACTGATGTCATTGCATGTGTGTTCTTTTCCGAAACCACACAGATCCACTAATGTCATTGCATGAGTGTTCTTTTACTAAACTACATGGATCCACTAGATGTCATTACATGTGTATCCTTTTCATAAACCACATGGATCCACTAGATGTCATTGCATTTGTGTTATTTTCACAAACAACACTAACCCACCAGATGTCATTGCATGTGTGATATTTTCATAAACCACACAGATCCACTACATGTCATTGCATGTGTGTTCTTTTCATAAACGACAAGGATACACTAGATGTCATTGCATGTGTGTTATTTTCATAAATCACATGGATCCACTGATGTCATTGCATTTGTGTTCTTTTCATAAACCACATGGATCCACCAGATGTCATTGCATGTGTGTTCTTTTCATAAACCACATGGATCCACTAGATGTCATTGCATGTATGTTCTTTTCATAAACCACATGGATCCACTAGATGTCATTGCATGTGTGTTATTTTCATAAACCACATGGATCCACTAGATGTCATTGCATGTGTGTTCTTTTCCTAAACCACATGGATCCACTATATGTCATTGCATGTGTGTTCTTTTCCTAAACCACATGGATCCACTAGAGTCATTGCATGTGTGTGTGTATCAGTGTGCATCATTGTGGTTTTGGAAAAGAAGACATGCAATGATGCCACTCCAACATGTGGTGTCCAACCATGTCCAGGAACCCTTGCAGCATGCCGAGATTCGACTACAACATGCATTCTATCACCATTTTGAAAGATGTTGCATCACCACACCCACTTGGATGTGTGTGTATTAGTGTGCATCATTCTGGTTTTGGAAAAGAACACATGCTACGATGCCACTCCAGCATGTGTGTTCTTTTCATAAACCACATGGATCCACTAGATGTCATTGCATGTGTGTTCTTTTTATAGACTACATAGATCCACTAGATGCCATTGCATGTGTGTTCTTTTCATAAACCACATGGATACACTTGATTTCATTGCATATGTGTTCTTTTTCCTAAACCACATGGATCCACTGATGTCATTACATGTGTGTTATTTTCCTAAACCACACTAATCCACTGATGTCATTGCATGTGTGTTCTTTTCATAAACACCATGGATCCACTAGATGTCATTGCATGTGTGTTCTTTTCATAAACCACATGGATCCACTAGATTTCATGGCATGTATGTTATTTTCATAAACCACATGGATCCATCAGATGTCATTGCATGTTTCTTCTTTTCATAAACCACATGGATCCACTATATGTCATTGCATGTGTGTTATTTTCATAAACCACATGGATCCACTGATGTCATCGCATGTATGTTATTTTCATAAACCACAAAGATCCACTAGATGTTATTGCATGTGTGTTATTTTCATAAATCACATGTATCCATTGATGTCATTGCATTTGTGTTCTTTTCATAAACCACATGGATCCACTAGATGTCATTGCATGTGTGTTATTTTCATAAACCACATGGATCCACTAGATGTCATTGCATGTATGTTCTTTTCATAAACCACATGGATCCACTAGATGTCATTGCATGTGTGTTATTTTCATAAACCACATGGATCCACTAGATGTCATTGCATGTGTGTTCTTTTCCTAAACCACATGGATCCACTAGATGTCATTGCATGTGTGTTATTTTTCTAAACCACATGGATCCACTAGAGTCATTGCATGTGTGTGTGTATCAGTGTGCATCATTGTGGTTTTGGAAAAGAAGACATGCAATGATGCCACTCCAACATGTGGTTTCCAACCATGTCCAGGAACCCTTGCAACATGCCGGGATTCAACTGCAGCATGCATTCTATCACCAGTTTGAAAGATGTTGCATCACCACATCCACTTGGATGTGTGTGTATTAGTGTGCATCATTGTGGTTTTGGAAAAGAACACATGCAACGATGCCACTCCAGCATTTGTGTTCTTTTCACAAACCACATGGATCCACTGGATGTCATTGCATGTGTGTTGATTTGATAGACTACATGGATCCACTAGATGCCATTGCATGTGTGTTCTTTTCAGAAACCACAGGGATACACTTGATTTCATTGCATATCTGTTCTTTTTCCTAAACCACATGGATCCACTAATGTCATTGCATGTGTGTTCTTTTCCTAAACCACACTAATCCACTTATGTCATTGCATGTGTGTTCTTTTCATAAACCACATGGATCCACTAGATGTCATTGCATGTGTGTTCTTTTCATAAAGCACATGGATCCATAGGA
This sequence comes from Avena eriantha, assembly GCA_910589775.1. NCBI lineage: Eukaryota > Viridiplantae > Streptophyta > Magnoliopsida > Poales > Poaceae > Avena > Avena eriantha. Next base: position 195,127,205 of record OU342740.1, on the reverse strand, counting down.
TTTCATTACATGTATGTTATTTTCATAAACCACACTAATCCACTATATGTCATTTCATGTGTGTTCTTTTCATAAACCACATGGATCCACCATATGTCATTGCATGTGTCTTCTTTTCATAAACCACATGGATCCACTGATGTCATTGCATGTGTGTTCTTTTCCTAAACCACACTACTCCACTGATGTCATTGCATGTGTGTTCTTTTCATAAACCACATGGATCCACTAGATGTCATTGCATGTGTGTTCTTTTCATAAAGCACATGGATCCATTGGATTTCATTACATGTATGTTATTTTCATAAACCACACTAATCCACTATATGTCATTTCATGTGTGTTCTTTTCATAAACCACATGGATCCACCATATGTCATTGCATGTGTGTTCTTTTCATAAACCACATAGATCCACTGATGTCATCGCATGTATGTTATTTTCATAAACCACATGGATCCACTAGATGTCATTGCATGTGTGTTCTTTCCATAAACCACATGGATCCACTATATGTCATTGCATGTGTGTTCTTTTCATAAACCACATGGATCCACTAGATGTCATTACATGTGTGTTCTTTTCATAAACCACATGGATCCACTAATGTCATTGCATGTTTTTTTTTCATAAACCACATGTATCCACTAGATGTCATTGCATGTGTGTTCTTTTCATAAACCACATGGATCCACTGATGTCATTGCATGTGTGTTCTTTTCATAAACCACATTGATCCACTTATGTCATGGCATGTTTGTTATTTTCATAAACCACATGGATCCACTAGATGTTATTGCATGTGTGTTATTTTCATAAATCACATGTATCCATTGATGTCATTGCATTTGTGTTCTTTTCATAAACCACATGGATCCACTAGATGTCATTGCATGTGTATTATTTTCATATACCACATGGATCCACTAGATGTCATTGCATGTATGTTCTTTTCATAAACCACATGGATCCACTAGATGTCATTGCATGTGTGTTATTTTCATAAACCACATGGATCCACTAGATGTCATTGCATGTGTGTTCTTTTCCTAAACCACATGGATCCACTAGATGTCATTGCATGTGTGTCATTTTCCTAAACCACATGGATCCACTAGAGTCATTGCATGTGTGTGTGTCAGTGTGCATCATTGTGGTTTTGGAAAAGAAGACATGCAATGATGCCACTCCAACATGTGGTGTCCAACCATGTCCAGGAACCCTTGCAACATGCCGGGATTCAACTGCAGCATGCATTCTATCACCATTTTGAAAGATGTTGCATCACCACAGCCACTTGGATGTGTGTGTATTAGTGTGCATCATTGTGGTTTTGGAAAAGAACACATGCAACGATGCCACTCCAGCATGTGTGTTCTTTTCATAAACCACATGGATCCACTGGATGTCATTGCATGTGTGTTCATTTTATAGACTACATGGATCCACTAGATGCCATTGCATGTGTGTTCTTTTTATAAACCACAGGGATACACTTGATTTCATTGCATATGTGTTCTTTTTCCTAAACCACATGGATCCACTGATGTCATTGCATGTGTGTTCTTTTCCTAAACCACACTAATCCACTGATGTCATTGCATGTGTGTTCTTTTAATAAACCACATGGATCCACTAGATGTCATTGCATGTGTGTTCTTTTCATAAAGCACATGAATCCACTGGATTTCATTGCATGTATGTTATTTTCATAAACCACACTAATCCACTATATGTCATTGCATGTGTGTTCTTTTCATAAACCACATGGATCCACCATATGTCATTGCATGTGTGTTCTTTTCATAAACCACATAGATCCACTGATGTCATCGCATGTATGTTATTTTCATAAACCACATGGATCCACTAGATGTCATTGCATGTGTGTTCTTTTCATAAACCACATGGATCCACTATATGTCATTGCTTGTGTGTTCTTTTCATAAACCACATGGATCCACTAGATGTCATTACATGTGTGTTCTTTTCATAAACCACATGGATCCACTGATGTCATTGCATGTGTTTTTTTCATAAACCACATGTATCCACTAGATGTCATTGCATGTGTGTTCTTTTCATAAACCACATGGATCCACTGATGTCATTGCATGTGTGTTCTTTTCATAAACCACATTGATCCACTTATGTCATGGCATGTTTGTTATTTTCATAAACCACATGGATCCACTAGATGTCATTGCATGTGTGTTGTTTTCATAAACCACATGGATCCACTAGATGTCATTGCATGTGTGTTGTTTTCATAAACCACATGGCTCCACAGGACAACACACACTCCAGTGGATTCTGTGATGCAACTTCTGCCACACTGGTGCAACATGCAATGTGGAACCTGCTTTCCTATCTGTTTTTGGTCTATGTGAGCAAGGTTTGACACACTGATCCACTAGTGTCATTGCATGTGTGTTCTTTTCCTAGACCACATTGATCCACATGACATCACACACTCAAGTGGATTCTGTGATGCAACTTGATATGGGGTGGCCCGATCTTCTCAGTAAGCGGATGGCGGTGATGATGGTGGATGATAGATAACTAGTGCGTAGCTATGATCTCTCCCGCTCGATCCCTGATGCCAGTGTAACATATCTCATACCTTGTAGGATATTCACAACACCACACCCTTGCGCACGCAGCCGTGACCACGAACGGTAGTATGCAGTCTACTAATTCCCAATGGAACAACAGATCACACTCAATTATAGTTGGTAGATTCGAACACAGGGTAATTCCATAGGTTCTATGAAAGAAACAACTCCAAATTATTTTAACGTGGTCTAAAGACTAAAGCTGGAGCGCCCCCTTCTATTTAAGGGTCTGGGAGGTGGCGGGCTAAGGATGGGATCCGAGTTGGTCCCACCCACCCATGGATACAAACCGACCCAACTTGGGTTCGGTCAAGCTGACTCTGCCGTGGCAGAGTTGTAGCCGTTTTCTCTGTCGCGGCAGCCTGCCGTGGCCGAGAAGGACTCGGTTTTCCTGCCGTGGCAGAGAAACGACGCTTTTCTCTGCCGCGGCAAAGAACATCTTCCTCTTGTTGATCTTCGTCTTGGACAACTCCTTGCGCTTCCTCCCTCTCCTCCCTCGCGCATTCTTCATTGATCAACACGCCTTGTTCCATTAGCTCCTCGGTCCGTGCTACGCCTTCTTCTCCTAAGTACCCGATCATGCAATAATTCAAAGACTTAGGTAGTATAAAATTCTCATTAATTAAAACACCAGGTTCATTAAGAAACAAGTTCACATGTTGTTCTAGTAGCTTGTCACGAGCTCTTGTGATTGGTCCAATCCTTATCTCATTGGATTGATCCTTCTTTGCAATTGGAACATCTTCATTAGCAATTGGGGTAGGTGTAACTGTAGGGATGTCCTCATCATTTCCCCCCTTCAAAAGGCATCGACCTCGACGCTCCAACGTCTTCTCCAGCATATGGTGATAAATCAGCAACGTTGAAGTTGTTGCTAGCACCACCAAACTCCTCAATAGGTATATCAACTGAGTAGGCATTATCATTAATTTTGGCGAGCACTTTGTAAGGACCAGCACCACGTGGCTTCAACTTGGACTTGCGAAGTAGTGGAAATCTGTCCTTGCGTAGATGCACCCAAACCATATCTCTAGGCACTTCATTTCTTGCTTGATTCCTTGCAGTAGCAATGTTCTTGCCTTTCTTCTGAATAGCCTCTTGAGACTCATGTATTTTCTTCACATAATCAACACGTTTTGATGCCTCCATATCAACTCTCTCATGTAATGGCAGAGGCAACATATCAAGTGGCGTCAATGGCTTGAAGCCATAGACCACCTCAAAAGGACAAAGCTGAGTAGTTGAATGCACAACACTGTTGTAAGCGAACTCAACATGTGGCAAACACTCTTCCCACTCCCGCAGATTCTTTTTAATCATGGTCCTTAGTAGCTGTGACAATGTTCTATTCACCACCTCCGTTTGACCATCTGTTTGGGGATGACATGTAGTACTGAACAGCAGCTTCGTTCCTAGCTTCCCCCATAAGGTCTTCCAAAAGTAGCTCATGAACTTCACATCACGGTCAGAAACAATCGTCTTAGGTACTCCATGTAATCTCACGATGTCCCTGAAAAACAAGTTAGCAACATGCGATGCATCGTTGCTTTTGTGGCAGGCAATAAAATGAGCCATTTTAGAGAACCTATCCACTACCACAAATATTGAATCATGACCTCTCTGAGTTTTAGGTAGACCTAGCACAAAATCCATACTAATGTCTTCCCATGGAGTAGTCGGTGCAAAGAGAGGTGTATACAAACCGTGAGGCTTCAGCTTAGATTTCGACTTGTGGCATGTAATACATCGACTCCACAAATCTGTACACATCACGCCTCATCTTGGGCCAATAAAAGTGATCAGCGAGCATGAGCAACGTCTTCTCATGCCCAAAGTGACCCATCAAACCACCAGCATGTGATTCCTGCACTAAGAACAAACGCAACGACGATTCTGGAATACATAGTTTGTTAGCTCGAAACAAATATCCATCATGTATATGATACTTATCCCATGCGTTTCTAGGAGCACACAAACGATATGGTTCAGCAAAATCATGGTCAGTTGCATAAAGTGCACAAATAGCTTCTAATTCAGGTATTTTACACATCAAGATTGGTTAATAGCATGTTCTTCCTAGACAGAGCATCAACAACAACATTCTCTTTTCCCTTTTTATAGTTAATGATGTACGGAAAAGACTCAATGAACTCAACCCATTTAGCTAATCTTCTATGCAAGTTTGATTGAGCTTTCAAGTATTTCAAAGCTTCATGATCAGAATGTATGATGAATTCCTTTGGCCACAAATAATGCTGCCAAACCTCAAGTACTCTAACAAGTGCATACAATTCTTTATCATAGATTGAATAATTCAAATGAGCACCAGTCAATTTCTCAGAGAAATAAGCTATAGGCCGACCCTCTTGCATCAAAACGCCACCTATGCCTATACCACTAGCATCACATTCAACTTCAAATTGCTTCGAAAAATCAGGTAATGCAAGCAATGGTGGAGAAGTAAGCAAATGTTTCAATGTATCAAAAGCAATGTCTTGGGCCGCGCCCCATACAAAAGGCACACCTTTCTTTGTTAAATCATTTAAAGGTGCAACAATGGTGCTAAAATCTTTCACAAAGCGCCTATAGAAAGCAGCGAGACCGTGGAAACTACGCACTTGACTTACATTCATTGGAGTAGGCCAATTCTGAATGGATTCAAGTTTAGATTGATCTACCTCTACTCCATGCTTAGAAAGAACAAATCCTAGGAATATGACCTTATCTTTTGCAAATGTACACTTCTCAAGATTAGCATACAGTTTACTATCACGTAACACTTGCAAAACTTGTCTAATATGAGTGCAATGTTCAGATTCGGTGTGGTTGTATATGAGTATATCATCAAAGTAAACAACCACAAAACGACCAATAAACTCTCTCAAAACATGATTCATCAAACGCATGAAAGTACTAGGTGCATTAGTAAGACCAAACGGCATGACTAACCACTCATACAAACCGAATTTTATTTTGAAAGCAGTTTTCCGTTCATCCCCTTCTTTCATCCTAATTTGATGATAACCACTACGCAAGTCAATTTTAGAGAAAACAGCAACACCACTCAATTCATCTAGCATATCCTCTAAGTGTGGAATAGGATGACGATATCGAATAGTGATGTTATTAATCGCTCTACAGTCAACACACATGTGCCATGTACCATCTTTCTTAGGAACTAAAATAATAGGAACATCACAAGGGCTAAGAGAAACACGAATGTACCCTTTATCCAGCAATGCTTGTACTTTCTTCTGAATTTCCTTAGTTTCTTCGGGATTAGTACTATAGGGTGCACGGTTGGGAAATGTGGCGCCAAGAATCAAATCCACTTGATGTTCTATACCACACAATGGAGGTAAACCTGCGGGTACATCTTCTAGAAACACATCCCCAAAGTCCTGCAAAATAGAAGAGACACCAAGAGAAATAGGGGTCATGTCGTTAGAAACCAATACCTCGCCCTTATACATTAGCACAAGTGGCATGGTTGTAGGATCCTCACAAAACTCTCTCATATCCTCCTTGGTGGCTAGTATCAATAACCCAGGCACTCTCTCACTTTTCGTTATATCACTCAATTTGGGTTCAATTACATCAGGAACAGCTGTCACACAATCTCGCCGAGTGGTAGTATCTTCCTTCAAGTTCACCTCTATCTTCTGGCGAGAATAATTCACAATTTCTTATGGTGTCATTGGCTGCATAGTAATCTTCTTTCCTTTGAATTCCAAGTGATATGTATTGGCTCGACCATTGTGTTGCACGTGGCGATCATAGAGCCAAGGCCGACCCAATAGTAGGTGACAAACAGGCATAGGAACCACATCAAACTCAATAGAGGCTTTGTATGGCCCTATTTGAAAATTCACACGTACCATATGATTTACCTTCATCTCACCATTGTTTTTCCACCATTGTATGTAGTATGGCTTGGGATGAGGTAAGTATGTCAAATTCAGTTTGGCACATAGTTCCTTACTTGTAAGATTTCTACAACTACCTCCATCAATAATGACCTTGCAAGCTTTATTTGGTCCAACTAGAGCTTTTGTTTGGAACAAGTTGCAACGCTGGGATTCCTCAACCGGTAGCACACTAAGTACACGTGAAGATACGACAATAGTGGGTGCACGCTTAGCATATGCATCAGCATCAACCTCACCATCATCAAGATCATCGTTAGAAGCTTCATCTCCACTCTCGACTTCTCCTTGTTAATTGACAAACATAACCTTGTTGTTTGGACAATCCTTCTTGTAGTGACCTCTACCTCCACAAGTATGGAACACCACATCACGAGTACGTGCCGTAGACATGTTGGAAACCGAGCTAGCAGCACGAACAGTGGGTTTCCGAGCATTAGAACCAACCGAAGGTGTACTTGCTGGTTTGGCCGATGGTGTAAACGGGACAGCAGCTGGTGGCGCGGCTATAGTAGGAGTAGATTTGGCCGAAAATCTGCTGGAGGATGGAAAACGAGTGCGTGACTTCGCCTCTTCTCCCAACTGGGATTTGGCCTCTCTAGCATGGTGCAATAGCTTATTCATGGTCTCATACTTGTGATGACGCACTATGCTCTTGATTGGCAACTTCAGATTTTTTAGGAATCGCTGCATGGTCATCTCAATGTACTCATGAACTCTAGCACGCTGCATAAGCAACTCCATCTCCATGTAGTACTCATCAACTGTCATGGTGCCTTGCTTCAATTGCGTCAATTTTTCAAAAACTCATCGCAAGTAGTTTGTTGGTACAAAACGAGCTTTCATGATTTGCTTCATCCCGCTCCAATCCATCACAGGAAGTTCATTATCCTCCCTCCTATGTTGCACAAGAGCATCCCACCAACGCAAAGCATAACCATCAAATTCAGATGCTGCAAGCTTGACCTTCTTGTCTTCTAGATAGTCAGATAAGCGCCAGAGTTTCTCAATCTTCAACTCCCATGTAAGGTAATCTTCAGGATCAATGGAACCATCAAACTTTGGAATTGAAAATTTTGGCTTGTCCAAACCATCATCAGCTTGGTTGGGCACACGTTGACCACACCCAATGGGGACAAACCCACGACCATGAGTAGGTGCATGGACAGGGGGAATAACACGTCCCCTGCCAACATGTGGAGCAACATCTACAGTGCCACCCTCTTCAAAATCATCAAAGGAATCATCATGCTGAGGCTCTTCCCTTCGATGTAATGCGGCTGTCAAACCCTCAATGGACCACTGCAAAGTGGTGACATTGACATTGAGCGTAGCCACTTGCGTTTGGATAGTATCAACCGTTCCAACATGCTGATCCAATCTCATATTCATATCCTGGAGATTCTTGTCAATGGCATCTGTCGAGTTAGTAAACACACGTGTCAAGTGAGACTTCAAAGCCTCATATTCACGCCAATTAACAAGCTCCTCATCCTTCTTTTTCTACATCACAACATCACCATCACTAGTAGACATGATTAGTAGGTTAGTGTAGAAATCAAAATCTGTATGGTGGAACTCTCAAAGCTCACTCACAACTAATAAGAAAGGAGATCTTACCGTTCCAAAGTGAATAGAGATACTCTACCAAACAAAATCGAAGACTGATGCACTTGATGTGATGAAGTGAATATCGAAGGTATAGAGAACGATCGCAGGGCACACAGGTTATTTATGGTGGAGCTGTAGGTATGGTATCCTAACTACATCGTAAACAAGTCCTAGTGCTGATCGTACAAATACCCAAGAAACACACACGTGGAGAAAAACGTGGCAACACAACTATGAAGGGTGTTGCACTACGCTCGAGAGACACTAGAAAAGCTCAACGTAAACGGGCACAAGATTGCTCAATCTACCAGTGCATAAAGATAACACTAGGCCTCTTGCTCAAATTCTCTTTTTCCACAAATTTTCTTTTTCTTTTGGATAGCTCTTTTTGCTTTTTCTATTGATATATTGCTTATTTATTTATTTTACGGATCACACACGGCCAATTACAAAGTACATCACCAAAATCCTAATAGCAGCCTGTAGGAGCGGAAACTAGTCTCAACAGGCAAGTTCCTACACCTATGTAGTAGATTGGCTGTGGCTAAGGGTTTTGGAAAAGTGCAAATCGATCACGCTTTGTAATTATGGTGTCGTGGCAGAAAAACAGCTCAAAATCCTGTCGTGGCAGAACAAATCCTGGCGTGGCAGAAAAATAGACCAAAAATGTGTTGTGGCAGCGAATCCGAGTCGTGGCAGAAAAGGATTCGCGACAGAGAAACGGGGCGTTTCTGTGCCTCGGCAGAGCCGGTAGGATTTTTTTTTAATTCCGACTCGGCCAAGAGTAGATGACTAGGACTCTTAGAGTAGATCAGATCTGACTTGATGGTGGCAGAAACAATGGTGGAAAACGACTAAAAACGACTAGAAAACAAATCTACGAAGAACAGATCTAGATCTAAACTAAAGGATGAACACGACCAGCAACTATTACTTGTCTACGATGCAATCTAGTCTATGCCAACTCTTTTTGTGGGGCTTTTTCTGTATAGGACTAAAAACACTCTCTAATCTATGGATGGATTTGTGGATTGCTTACCGAGGCAACGAGCAAATCTGATACCAAGATGATATGGGGTGGCCCGATCTTCTCAGTAAGCGGATGGTGGTGATGATGGTAGATGATAGATAACTAGTGCGTAGCTATGATCTCTCCCGCTCGATCCCTGATGCCAGTGTAACATATCTCATACCTTGTAGGATATTCACAACACCACACCCTTGCGCACGCAGCCGTGACCACGAACGGTAGTATGAAGTCTACTAATTCCCAATGGAACAACAGATCACACTCAATTATAGTTGGTAGATTCGAACACAGGGTTATTCCATAGGTTCTATGAAAGAAACAACTCCAAAATATTTTAACGTGGTCTAAAGACTAAAGCTGGAGCGCCCCCTTCTATTTAAGGGTCTGGGAGGCGGCAGACTAAGGATGGATCCGAGTTGGTCCCACCCACCTATGGATACAAACCGACCCAACTTGGGTTCGGTCAAGCTGACTCTGCCGTGGCAGAGTTGTAGTCGTTTTCTCTACCGCGGCAGCCTGCCGTGGTAGTGAAGGACTCGGTTTTCCTTCCGTGGCAGAGAAACGACGCTTTTCTCTGCCGTGGCAGAGAACGTCCTCCTCTTGTTGATCTTCGTCTTGGACAGCTCCTTGCGCTTCCTCCCTCGCGCATTCTTCATTGATCAACACGCCTTGTTCCATTAGCTCCTCGCTCCGTGCTACGCCTTCTTCTCCTAAGCACCTAATCATGCAATAATTCAAAGACTTAGGTAGTATAAAATTCTCATTAATTAAAACACCAGGTTCATTAAGAAACAAGTTCACCTGTTGTTCTAGTAGCTTGGCACGAGCTCTTGTGATTGGTCCAATCCTGATCTGTCGTGGTGGTGTCACGGCAGATGCCATGTATAGGCTGAAGGTGGGGACTAATACACGCTAGGGGAATCTAGGGAGGGATAGTGAAGTGATTCTCTACACAAGAACTTGTATTGATTTCCTTCCAAGGTTACAAGTGCTCCTAGAGCTGTATTGGCGAGAGGAGGAAGAAGAAGCTCTCTTACTCTCACCCACAGATCTAACCTGAAACCCTAGACCTTAAAAGAATTGTCCAGATATTAAACAGCCAACCTCTTCTACTGAAGCCTTTGCCCCCCTTTTATAGTGGAGGCTCGGTTTCTGCCTAGGGCATACGTGGAGGCATATTCCTAAGAATATGCCTCCTCCCAAAGTGGTAAACCGACCGGGGTGCTTTTCCCCCCGCGTCACCTATGCTTTAGCTACATGAGCCACTGCGGCGCCCTCGTCAGCTGACATGGGCATCGTCACGCTTGTCGGCCACGCCCCGGTGGTCCTGTCCTTGCTCGCTTCGCTCAGGCAGTGCGTACCGGAGCTCCTTTTGACCAGCGAGATTCCTTCCTTCTCCTAGAAGGTTGCTGCGACCCGGACGATGGTTCATCCGGCCACCCCCTTTTCCTGTATACAGGTTAGACACACACTTCCGACTTACCGCTTAAGTCGGATGAGGGCTACTTAGGCGAACGCCCCTAGGTCCGGATGACCCCGTGATTCGGCCTGCCTTGAGGCGACCTGTCCAGCATCTGCTTTGGCTTTGCCGAACCTCGGCTAACTTGGCCTTTATACCACGACGTGACCCTACCCGGGGGTATCCCCCCAACATTAGTCCCCGAAGCTGGTGCGGTCTTAGCCGCCTTGGCCGCTAAGGCCACACCAGGTTCCCTTTTGTGCTCCTGTCGCTGTTTGCCGAGTTACCTCTGTACCTCGGACGGCTTGGATTTACGTTCCCTTCGCACATTGCCAGTTTTCACTTGCTGGCCGGATTACCACAGCTCTATCTGGGTCTTACTTCCTTCTCTCGTATGCTAGCCCATGTGAAGGGTAATCATTATGTTGTCTTATTTTAAGGGACGGTATAGTAACTGCCGCAGTAATCGTCAGTTATCACTGTGCGCGGGTCACGTCACGCCTGCCCCCTCGTTTACTGCATCCGTGCGTCATGTCACAGGATTCTGTCCGCCCTGTGGCCTTCCGTGTGGCTCCTCACTAATTGGTCTGGACGGGTAATACACGGCCACAGCGTGTGGCCGGTCCATAGGGTGCAATCCTACTCACCTCTGATGGGGGTGGTTAAATAGCGGAGGGGTGCGTTCCTTAGGATTTTCCCCCTCCGCACGCCTCTGCCCGCTGCTATTCCCCTTCGTCTTCCTCGCGACTGCGCCGCCGCCAGCACTGCCAAAAAACAGCGTCGCCGCCGCACTTCTCCATTTCACCTCTACGTCTCCATCACTGCAACGCCAATCTCCCGCTACGGCTCCTCGCCAATCCAAGCCACTGTCTCCCGCCGCCTCCAGCGCCAGCGAGGGCTTCGAGGAGCAGATGGCGGAAGAAGAGCTCGCCATTGCTGAGCAGGAGATGGAGGAGGACGCCGCCGCTGCGGACCGCGGCGCATGGGCCGGCTCCTGGGTCTGCTAGGACGATCTGGACTGGCTCTACCGGACCAGACGCATCCCCGCCGGCGTCGTTGCTCGCCTCGCCTCCGCCGAGCTAGCTCCTTCGCCCAACCCTGGGGAGTTCGTTGTGTTCCTGTCTCATTTTCAACGGGGCTTCGGACTCCCGGTGAGTGATTTCTTCCGTGATTGGCTCAGCACCTACCATCTCCAGCCGCACCATCTTCCAGCCATTGCCATTACTTCTCTCTCTGCCTTCGCTTCTACGATTGAAGGCTACGCCGGATTATGGCCCATAAAGGAGCTGTGGATCCGGTTTTTCGCCCTTCGCCGCAATGTTATTCCCGACATTCACACTGATCCAGAGGACAAGCAGCTCACTCAGTTCAGAGCGGCCTCCATCTCACCCCGGAGGTTCTCTGTTTTCCCCCGGGTCACAGGGCTAGAATCCTGCAAAGGCTGGGCCCGGACGTTCTTTTACGTCTGGAAGACGAGCACCGAAGATTTGATCCGGTTGCTCCCCTATACCCCGGGTCCACCGAACACGGATCTGTGGGACGCCGTTCCGAGGAAACCTATGGCCCTGGCCAACCAAGTGAATAAGAGGTTCGCGGAGCTGAAGGAGCTCGGGTTGCGCAACGAGGATGCGATGATCACTTTCGTGCGCAACCGAATCTCCCCTCTCCAGAAGCACACCTACAAGGTGTGCCATATGAGCTACGGCCGCGATCCCAACCGGACTTCATCTTTCGAACTGAACAACACGGAGATCTTTCGCCGGGTTAAGGCTCTCTTCACCACTCATAAGGACTTCTCCTCTGACTGGACTTGGGGGATTGAGCATTTCTGCCGTGACCAGCTTCCTCCCATGGTAAGTTTTATTATGCAACCTTACCCCAGACCAGTTACTTGTCTGTTATTGTTGCATTTTTGATTCGTCTGTTTACTCTTTTCCTCAGCTATTCATTCAGCAAACGCTCGAGGACGGCACAGATCCGACCCTTAATTGGGCACCGGACCGGGAGACTTCAGACGTGGAGGAGCCGGACCAAGAGATGTTTCTCCCCATGACTGACGCCACGAAACGACCCACAGGTAACTTCTCTTCTGCTAGAGATTGGCCCGATGATGAAGATTACTCGGATATCGAGATAATTGAACCCTTTGAGGCTGTCCCCCTTTCTTTTGCTTTCCGCCATCAGCTCACACCGGTGGCCATATCCACGAGGATCCTCCCCTCGCTACGGACGAGCCAGTTCCGGTGGCGTCGAAGAAAAAGCGCGGGGCTTCCTCAAGCTCTTCCTCCGGACCTTCCCAGCCTACTAAAAGGCGAAAGAAGGCCCCAACACGAAGGGCTCGGAAACCCAGAGCAGCCGAAACCTCGGATGCGTAAGTCCTTCTTTCATATGCAATTCGCTCTTCCTTACTTCGTCGTAATTTTCCTTATGACGTTACCTGATTTCACAGGGCTCGGTGGAGGTCCCTCAGAGTGGATCCAGTATCTCGTCGCCTCTCCGGGCCAGCCCTTCACCCCGTCGTGACGACGAGTCACGTCCGCTGAGCCCTATTCCGGAAAGCTTTGCGGGCGCTCCGGATCATCCTAGGGCGGGGAAAACTGGCCTAGCCAGAACAACGACAGCCACTACCTCGGCGACGCCACAACCAGGAGCCACTAAAGCTACCTCGACTTCAGCATCTGTTCCAGTACCAGCAGCCAAAACAGCACCAACTCCAACCTTGGCAGCAGCACCAACCCCGGCAGCGAAAACATCAGCGCCAGCACCAAGTCCAGCAACGAAAGTACTAGCGCCCAGTTCCTCTGCATCTTCCGAGTCCTCTCAACCTCGGCAGGGGAAAACCGCTGCTACGGCTTCTTCTTCCCAGCAAGCCAAGGGCAAGAAGACTCAAGACGCTGCCAAGCCCAGCACTGCCGAGCCTGGGCAACGTACCCTTGAGCCTATGCTCCCAAAGAAGACACCAGCGACAAAGGACGCGCCTGCCGAGCGAACCGAAGCTCAGCAGTTGGTTCTACACACTAGCCCCGCCCTTGCCTTGGTGGAGAGGAAGGAGGCACATGCTAAAGGTTTGGTGACGCCACATATGCCCACAGGTGAACGGTACCCCCCAAGCCTGATGGAGTTCGTCATGAACTGGAACAAGGGCGAGGTGATCCACGAATCTGATCAAGTGAATACCGCCACCAAGGCCATTAACCTCGCTGGACGGATGATGGAGGTACGCCGTTTCTCCTTTGCAAATTGTAGATAATAACCATTAGTCCCTGAGCCTCCAGGGGAGTAACTTGTTACTCGGCCGGATGCTCTTTTATAGAACTAACGTAGCTCCATGATAACTTCGAACATGCACACACCTAGAGCCGGGTTAAGTTCCACTTGGCCCGGATTTTAGTACACTTCGAACGTGCACACACCTAGAGCTGGGTTAAGTTCCACTTGGCCCGGATTTTAGTACACTTCGAACATGCACACACCTAGAGCCGGGTTAAGCACTTGGCCCGGATTTCAGTACACTTCGAACATGCACACACCTAGAGCCGGGTTAAGTTCCACTTGGCCCGGATTTTAGTACACTTCGAACATGCACACACCTAGAGCTAGGTTAAGTTCTACTTGGCCCGGATTTTAGTACACTTCGAACATGCACTAGGCTGACTTAAGTTTCTGTATCTTTTTTAGGTGACCACCAACCGCCGAAGTGCCGAATTCCAGCGCTTGTTGGATACGCACAAAACTCTTTGCACGAAACAGGCTGCACTCATCGCTGAGTACGAGAAAAGGGGTAAATTTCTTTCTCATTCCTTTCCTCATTTTTCTTCCACTTCGCTTGCTGAACTAATCTGATTGTTCGGTTTCCGCAGCTGGGGTGGAAGCTGAAAACAAAATAATGCGAAAGAACTTGGAGCAGATCAAGGGTACGTCCTTCTTATCTGTTCTTACTGTGCTTCTCATCATTTTACCTCCTTGGCTCGGCAAACATTCATACCTCGGCTCTGCCGGGCCAACACACGGTTTCAACATTGCTTGAAGAAAGTGTGCATGTGCCTGACATGATGCTGCATTTTCTCGAACAAGCAGGACAGCACCAAGCCGAGCTGAAGAAGAAAGATGAGGAGCTCGCCCTCCTACGGACCAAAGATGATGACATAGCCAAGCTCAAAGCTGAAATGGCTAAGATGAAAGCGCAGCACCAAACCGAGATGAAAAGGGTTGGCCAGGATTACACCGAAGAACGCGAGCGCCTCAAACTCCAAAGTGCTAAGAATCGTGAGCTTCTTCAGGAAGCCGAGGTCAAACTTGGGTCGGCAAATGCTGAGCTCGAGCAGCTTTGGAAAAGGCGTGATGCTTGCATCAAGGAGTTGACCCGGATTCACAGTCACATCTCACGTAGCTTCTTTTCCTTCATCCGCCTTAGTTCTCTGGGTTATTTCACATGTCTTATTTTCTCAACTTTGTCCTTTGCCTTGCTTCCCAAGCCACTTTCCAGAGGGTACTGCCATTGCAAGTGCTGCTGTTGCCAATTTCCGCCGAGAAAGAGGTACCCCGGTCACTGCTGAGGGTGAGAGCATTCCCTTTGACATGGAGGACCTGTTGGTCAGCCTGTCATCTCGCGTGGACATTATCAAGAACTACGGCAGGGACCTCCTCGATGTTTCAGTCCGGGTCTTCAACGCCTTCTGGCCCGCCGATGATGCTCCGGAGAGAGTCACGCAGCTGGCTGAAAGGCTTTTGGAAGTTGAGACCCAGCTCAACCTCTGGCGAGAATCCGCTGGCCGCGTTGCTGCCAATACCGTCCTTCACCACATTTTGACGTGGTACGAAAAGATAGATCTCAGCCTCCTCACACGTCTGCGCACCGAGTCTAAATGGACAGATGACCCGGAGTGGGTAGCTCAGCGCCAGGCTTGCGCCCACAGCCTCATTGAATATGCCCCCATTCATGAATGGACTGAGGGTCCGAGCTTCCTGGAAGTCGCAGGCGAAGAGGAAGTTGAGAACATTGAAGATGACTCGGGTGAAGACGAGGAGGACACTGCCTCGGATATCGAAGAGGGCGACGATGATGCCGAACTTCCTCCTGCTGCTCCTAAGTAAAAACACTTGAAAATTCATGAGATCCCCGGTATGCCGGGTGGAATTGTATTCCAAATACATGTGATATTTTGCTACTGAGTACTTATGCTGGATTAACTTGGGCGTAGTCCCCGAGTTTCTTTTTCTTGTTCGTTCAATCTTTTGGCTCGGATCGTGTCTACCTTGATTCAGTTTTACAACTTTCGAATCCGAGCCTGAAAAATTGTCTTAACAATACTGGGAAACTTTTAGACTTAGCTCAAAAATAAATATGGGGTTAGTCCAGAAAACAAACGTCGGCTCGAATAAATTCTTTTCCTTAGTCGTTTTTCATGTGCTACGCAATTCCAAACTTGTTCTCTTGCTTGCCATGAAGCCAATTCTTGTTGGACAGCAGCAAGTCGAAGAGTTGGGTTTTTGGTGCTCACACACTACTAATCCGAGCTAAGTAGAATAACCTATTCCAGCCGACGCACAAATAACAAAAGACAGCAAATATTATTAAGGCAGTCCCCGAGTTACTGCTCGAGGTGCCCACATTTCATTGATAAGATCATTGCCGACATACATACCGACATATGAGATAACACGGATACATACACTTCTTCGCTAAGTGTAGAAAGGACGAAGGAGAGCTACATTCCATGGACGTTTAGATTCCTCGCTGGACCTGTCCGCCTTGTTCTTTTCCTGTGGCTTTGCATCTATAAGATAGTAAGAATCATTGTGCAATGCTTTGCTCACGACGAATGGCCCTTCCCATGGGGGGATAATTTATGCATTCCAGTAGTACGTTGTACTACCCGGAGCACCAGATCACCTTCCCGGAAGACCCGGGGGCACACTTTCCGGCTACGATAGCGTCGGAGATTTTGCTGATATATGGCGGATCTGGACAGTGCCAGTTCTCTCGCTTCTTCCAGCAGATCAACATCATTTTGCCGGGCTTCTTGCACTTCGGCTTCTGTGTATTGGGTAACCCTAGGCGAATCATGCTCTATGTCGGCTGGTAATACAGCTTCTGCCCCATATACCAGAAAAAACGGCATATAGCCTATTGATCGATTCGGAGTTGTTCTTAAACTCCACAATACCACTGGTAGTTCTTCTATCCAGCACCCCGCTGATCTTTGCATCGGCTCAATGAGCCGGGGTTTTATCCTGGATAATACTAATCCGTTGGATCTCTCAACTTGCCCGTTCGATGTGGGGTGGGATACCGAAGCTACGTCAAGTCGGATACTCTTATCCCGGCAGAAACGAGCAAATGCTCCTTCCGCAAAATTTGTGCCATTATCAGTTCTGATACTATGTGGATAACCGTACCTCAAGATGATATCTTTGAGAAACGTTACGGCTGTAGCTCCATCACATTTTCTTATAGGCTTTACCTTGATCCACTTCGTAAATTTGTCCACCATTACCAGAATGTGAGTCATGTTCCCTCTTGCTGGTTTGAACGGGCCCACCATATCCAAGCACCATACGGCAAATGGCCACGTGATTGGGATGGTCTTGAGTTCCGACATTGGCATATGCGTCTTTGTAGCGTACCTCTGACAACCATTACATTTTCTCACTAGATCTTCTGCTTGCTCTAAGGCGTTTGGCCAGTAGAATCCGTGTCGGAAAGCTTTTGCTACCAAGGCTCAGGATGAGGCGTGGTGCCCGCATTCCCCCTGATGTATATCTCGGATGATTTCAAGCCCTTCATCCGGGTCAACACACCGCTGGAGGACATTGGTCACACTTCTTTTATATAATTCGGAATTGATGATCGTGTAGGCCTTTGCTCTCCTCTGTGTTTGCCTGGACAGCACCTCCTCAGTGGGTAACGTTCCATCCTTTAGGAATTGAAATATAGGCAGTGCCCAAGCCGGTATTGGCCGCACGGGGAACACGTCCTCGTCTATCTCCATCTGATCCACCGGCATAACTTCAACCGGACCACGCTGAGCAGTCCCCGGGTTTTGCGCACCACTTCCCGTGTCAATGTCCATGGGCGCAGCTCTGGACTCTGTGTCCTCCGGGACATAGATGGACTCGGACTCCGGGGATGGCCTGATGGATGGTTTCTTGAGGTGCTCTAATGCTACACCTAGTGGAATTGCCTGTCTGGTTGACCCGAGCTTCGACAGCATGTCGGCAGCCTCATTTTCCACCCGGGGTACATGATGAAATTCGCATCCCTCAAAGTAACCAGAAATCTTCTGCACATGAAATCTGTATAGTGCCATGTTTGGATCAAGGGCGTCCCACACTCCGGACACTTGCTGCACCACTAAATCCGAGTCGCCAAAGCATATAATCCGACGTATACCAATTTCCTTTGCTACCTTGAGCCCATGCACAAGTGCTTCATACTCAGCGACATTATTTGATGTGGTGAAGTGGATCTGCAACACATATTTCAACTAGTCCATCTTTGGCAACGTGAGTACAACTCCGGCACCTAGCCCGGTTTTGGTTTTTGATCCGTCAAAGTGCATCCGCCATAGTTCGGATCTGGAAGTGGTGGTTCATACTGTACCTCAGCCCAGTCCACGAAAAAGTCCGCCACAGCCTGAGACTTGATGGCTTCTCGTCTGTCATATTGCAGAGCATAAGGAGCTAGCTCAATTGCCCATTTTGCAATTCTGCCGCTTGCATCCTTGTTACTCATTATCTCGGATATGGGGGCCTCACATATGACCCGGATGGGATGCTCCTCAAAGTAGTGCTTCAGTTTCTTGGCGGCCATGTACACACCATAAGCTACTTTCTGATAATGTGGGTAGTTCTGCTTTGAGGTTGACAACACTTCACTCAAGTAATACACCGGCCTTTGCACCGACTTACCTTCCTCATCGCGCTCCACCACTATCACTGCACTTACAACTCGGTTGGTTGCGGCTATATAGAGCAACATTGGCTCCTTTGATAGTGGTGAGGCTAGCACTGGTGCCGTGGCTAACATTTTCTTTAGGTGAGCAAAGGCTTCATCAGCCTGCGGTGTCCAAATGAACTTATCCGACTTTTTCATGAGTTGATAAAGAGGCAAAGCCTTTTCTCCCAACCGACATACAAACCGACTTAACGAGGCCAGGCAACCTGTGAACTTCTGGACATCGTTAAGACACTTCGGCAGTTCCATTCGTTCGATGGCCTGGATTTTGGTTGGATTAACCTCGATACCTCGGCTGGAGACGAGAAAACCAAGCAATTTTCCAGCTGGGACACCGAAGGTGCATTTTTCCGGGTTAAGTTTCATCCGGAACCTTCTTAGGTTTGCAAACGTTTGCCTGATATTGTCAAGGAGCGTTTCGCTTTCCTTGGTCTTGATAACCACATCATCCACGTACACCTGTACATTTTGACCTATTTGGTCGTGCAAACATTTTTGCATACATCTCTGGTACGTTTCCCCTGCATTACGTAAACCAAACGGCATGGTGCGATAGCAATAAGCCCCATACGGGGTAATAAATGCAGTCTTTATTTGATCATCCGGATTCAGAGGTATCTGGTGGAAACCAGAATAAGCATCGATGAATGACAAAAATTCACATCCAGCAGTTGAGTCTATGACCTGATCTATTCTTGGCAGCGGGAATGGATCTTTCGGACACGCCTTGTTCAGGTTCGTGTAGTCGATACACATGCGCCAAACCACTGCCACGTTCGGATCATCCTTTTTGTTTTCCACCAACACCGGATTAGACAGCCAATCGGGGTAGAGGACCTCCATGATAAATCCTGCAGCTAGCAACCGAGCTATCTCATCCCCAATGACTTTCCTCCTATCTTCGGCGAAGCAGCGGAAAGGTTGCTTCACCGGCTTAGCTCCGGGTCTCACATTTAAAGAGTGCTCGGCCAACTCCCTCGGAACACCTTGCAAGTCCTGTGTGGACCAAGCAAAAATGTCCCGATTCTCACGGAGGAAGCTGACGAGCTCGCTTTCCTATTTATCACTTAGCCTGGCACCAATTGTTACGGTGCGCTCTGGGAACATGTCATCAACAGGAACCTTCTTGGTATCTTTCGTGGCCTGGAAGGAGACAGTTCCATGCGGGTTACTCAGCGCCGGCATATACTGTTGCGCGGACTGAACCAACGCAGCCACCTCTTGAATTTTCCTTTTTTCCTACGCGATCACAAGTGACTCGGCTAAGTTTGATCCGGCCGTCGCACACTCCATCGAACGTCGGAAGTCCCTAGCAATTATAATTACTCCATTTGGTCCGGGCAATTTCATTTTCAAATAGCTGATATGACAACTTGCCATGAACTTGTTCAGCGCTGGCCTTCCGAGCAATGCATGATACGCGCTTTCTAAGTTCACCACTTGGAACTCCAGATTTTCAGTTCGGCAATTGTCCCTCGAGCCGAACAAGACGTCGACCCGGACCTTGCCTACGGGCTCGCAAGAAATGCCGGGCACAATACCATGGAAAGTTGTCCTCGTGGCTTGGAGCATGTTCTCCGAGATACCCAACTTGCGCATTGTGTCCGTGTACATGATATTTATGCTACTGCCGTTGTCGATCAGTACCTTTGAGAACCTTACGTTAATGCTAGGCCCAATGAATGTAGGATCTAGCACCAACGCATACGAACCAGGGCTCGGCATGAGCTTGGGGTGATCCCTAATGCTCCAAGTGATTTCCTGATCGGACCAAGGCATGTACCTTGTCACTGCCGGCATTACCGCATTCACCTCCATATGCCTACGCTGCAAGCTTTTTCTATCAGTTTCCTCTGTGGTAAATACACAGTAGCTCTGGTGATGCTCCCTGTACTCGTTTCTCCCCGCATTTCCGGGGTGCCTCTAATCCGGCTGATGCTGATTGTCTACTTGATGCACTGCATCCCTTCTTTCATTGTTATCATACCTCGGTGGAGGAGGAGGCAACATCAGCTGTTGCGTGTTCGCCCCGGAGAGCAATTGCTGCCGGGGTAACTCCTGCTGAGGCTGATCATTCCGGGGTGCCTGAGCATTCCCCGAACCACCTTGCTCGATCTTGCGCATCCACTCGCATTGCCTCGTCGTATGACCCGCTGGGTTGTTCGGATTTGGCATGTGAAACTTACACGGCTGGTCCAACATCGACTCGTAAGTATACCTCGGACGGTCTTTCCTTTCTTGCCATTGCTTCTTTTGCTCCAGTGTCCAAGTTTTCTTCCCATCGTGCCTTGGGGTCCATTGACCTCCAGTTTTCTGGCGCTGACTACCCCCTGCTCTGGGTTGATCTTGATTCACGGCTGCTACTTGGTGCGAACCATACCGATGGTCCGGTCGATCATCTCTCCTTTTTCCTCTGTAATCATTTCTCCGGGATGATCCAGATCCATCCCTCTGATAGTACTCATCACTTGACTCGTTTGAGGCGAGCCTTGGTTGGGTCGGGTCACCCAACGCATACGAATCTGCGATCCGGATCATCTCTGCCAACATTGCCGGCATTTTCCGTTGCAACTTCATCCACAACTCGCTTCCATACCTGCACCCCTCTGCAAACCATGCTATGGCCTGTGATTCTATCACGCCCTCGCATGAATTTCTCACGGTACACCACCGGGTCAAAAACTCCCGGTCCGTCTCATTGGGTCGCTGTTTGCACATAACTAGGGTCTGTGGCCTATTTGGCCTTTGATACGTACTCGAAAAGTTGCGGATGAACATCTCCTCGAAATCTATCCAGCAGTTGATGCTTCCTGGTGGCAAATTGTTTAACCACACCCTTGCCGGGCCTTCCAACATCTGGGGTACATATCGTACGGCCCATCTCAGGTTGCCAGTGGCAATTTTTACAGCGGTAGCATAGTTTATCAGCCAATCCTCTGGCTTGGTACTACCGTCATAGGTCTTGGTGCCCCTAGGCAACTGAATGTTCGGGACTGGTGGCTCTTTCATGATCTGGGGTCCAAAACACGCTGGAACCGGTGGGCCTTGACATTCTATCTGTTCCGACCTATATAGTCGATCCAGTTTCAACCTCGCATCGTCCGGCATCAAATCCCTGCTTCCCAGTCTCGACCCTATCACATGATAGTCCGGTCTCGGGTATCCCGCATTTTCCATCTCCGAATCACCGTCGTTATACTGGTTTTGTTCCCGCGGCGCACCTTTCTGTTGCATACCTCGGCCGGCACTGTGCTCTTGCCTCGGCATGTTCCGCTGCTGCGGTTGTCTTGCTCTAGCTGAGTTTTGTTGCCCGGCATTACCGTTGACAATATTCCTTTGACCGACATTGCCTTGGTCACGGTTACCTCGGCCAGCTTCGCCTCGGCTCACACTCTGTCGATCATCATTTTTCTGCGCTTGTTTTTCTTTCCCTGCCCGTGTCGGGTCATACGGGACAATCTGTTTGTTCCGTCTGGCTGAGGTTACCACCTCCTCTCTCCTTGGACCACCATGAGGGGACGACGCGGCTCCAGCGGATTTCTCCGGGTTACCCATTGCCGAATGGACGATCTTGGAGGCCCCAGCTCTCTCTGGGTTCGCCCTGAGCAGTTCCTCATTTTGCCTATTCGCAATCCAAACCAGCTCGTTAACCCGGTTCTGCTGCCTTTGTCGGGCTTCACCCGTCAGTCCCTCTAACTCGGATGCAGCTGCATCCGCCGCTCTGAGGTTCTTGGCCGGGGTACTATACCTCGGCAGCCCCACGGAAAAACAGTTTTCTGATTCCTCGATTTTGACACCACCTTCTCTGTTCATCTCGCTCATGAGATTTATCCCTTTAACTCTTAAAGTATCAACTTTGTTCGCCTTAGCGTACTCACGCAGCGTCATGTTCAACGACTGCTGGGCCGCGGCTATTTTCTTTGCGCCCTCTAGTATTTTCTGCCTAGTTTCTTCCAGTTCTGCCTGTGCGCGAGCCGGATCTACCGCTGATACTACAGGGTTTGCCAAGCTATCCATTGCCTCTCTCAGCACGTTTTCTGGCCTCTCTAGTGGAGGACCCCTACCTTTCCTTGGTGCCTTGGGCGTCACCTCCGCATCTGGCGTTGGATCCTTGCTCGGAACCGCACCCGGCGCTGTCATCATTACCTCTACATGGTCCGGGGAACGAGCGGTATGCTCCCCGCGGGTCACAGTGAGGGGTGGTTCGCCTACTACGACGACGTGGCGCGGATGAACGCCTGACACGTCCACCGCGACGTAGACCTTGAGCGCGCCGAGCTTGAGGAAGATGCCGTTGCGCGGGAGAGGGCGCGTGCCGAAGCAGCCTGCGTTGTCGCTGACGAAGTCCCGCTCTTCAAAGCGCTGGACGAGCTCGGAGATGATGCGCTCGCAAGTGGCGATGAAGTTTCCCGTCCGGATCTTGACCCCTGCTAGCGCCGCTAGCCCCACGGTGGGCGCCAACTGTCGTGGTGGTGTCACGGCAGATGCCATGTATAGGCTGAAGGTGGGGACTAATACACGCTAGGAGAATCCAGGGAGGGATAGTGAAGTGATTCTCCACACAAGAACTTGTATTGATTTCCTTCCAAGGTTACAAGTGCTCCTAGAGCTGTATTGGCGAGAGGAGGAAGAAGAAGCTCTCTTACTCTCACCCACAGATCTCACCTGAAACCCTAGACCTTAACAGAATTGTCAAGAGATTAAACAGCCAACCTCTTCTACTAAAGCCTTTGCCCCCCTTTTATAGTGGAGGCTCGGTTTCTGCCTAGGGCATACGTGGAGGCATATTCCTAAGAATATGCCTCCTCCCAAAGTGGTAAACCGACCGGGGTGCTTTCCCCCCCGCGTCACCTATGCTTTAGCTACGTGAGCCACTGCGGCGCCCTCGTCAGCTGACATGGGCGTCGTCACACTTGTCGGCCATGCCCCGGTGGTCCTGTCCTTGCTCGCTTCGCTCAGGCAGTGCGTACCAGGGCCCCTTTTGACCAGCGAGATTCCTTCCTTCTCCTAGAAGGTTGCTGCGACCCGGACGATGGTTCATCCGGCCACCCCCTTTTCCTACATACAGGTTAGACACACACTTCCGACTTACCGCTTAAGTTGGATGAGGGCTAGTTAGGCGAACGCCCCCAGGTCCGGATTACCCCGTGATTCGGCCTGCCTTGAGGCGACCCGGCCAGCATCTGCTTTGGCTTTGCCGAACCTCGGCTAACTCAGCCTTTATACCACGACGTGACCCTACCCAGGGGTATCCCCCCAACATTATCTCATTGGATTGATCCTTCTTTGCAATTGGAACATCTTCATTAGCAATTGGGGTAGGTGTAACTGTAGGGATGTCCTCATCACAACTTCTTCCACACTGGTGGAACATGCAATGTGGAAGCTGCTTTCCTATCTGTTTTTGGTATCTGTGACCAAGGTTTGACACACTGATCAACTAGTGTTATTGCATGTGTGTTCTTTTCCTAGACCACATTGATCCACATGACAACACACATTCTAATAGATTTTGTGATGAAACTTGTGCACACTGGTGCAACAGGTAATGTTGAAGCTGCTTTCCTATGTGTTTTTTCGTCTCTATGACCAAGGTTTGGCACACTAGTGCACTAGTGTCATTGCATGTGTTCTTTTCCTAGACCACGTTGATCCACTAGTGGCATTGCATGTGTTCTTTTCCTATACCACATGGATCCACATGACAACAAACACTCAAGTGGATTTTGTGGCAACTTCTACCACACTAGTGCAACATGCAACATGGAAGTTGCTTTCCCATCCGTTTTTGGTCTCTATGACCAAGGTTTGACACAATGGTCCATTAGTGGCATTGCTTGTGTTTTTTCCTAATCTACATTGATCCACTAGTCGCATTGCATGTGCTCTTTTCCTAAACCAAACTAATCCACATGACAACATACACTCTAGTGGATTTTGTGATGCAACGTCTGCCACACTGGTGCAACATGCAGTATGGAAGCTGCTTTCCTATGTGTTTTTGGTCTGTGTCACCATGGTTTGACACACTAATCCACATGACACCATTGCATATGTTCTTTTCCTATACTGTTGGGTGATACCCCCGGGTAGGGTGACGCCGGGGTATAAAGGCCGAGTTAGTCGGGGTACGGCGTGGTCAAAGCAAGTGCTGACCGGGTCACCTCAAGGCAAGACGAACTACAGAGTGACCCGACCCGTGGAGTATCTCCATAACCGTAGTCCGGCCGACATAAAATATTTTCCGGCCATTTTGGTCTATCTGTTTTCAGGTATCTTGATAGCCGGATTAGCCACATGCTAGCCGGACTACCCTATGGCTTTCAAGAGAAGGAAGGAATCTCCTGCTAGTCAAAAGGTTGCTTTATTAGCTGTAGCGTGAGCGAAGCAAAGCAAAGAGGAGGACCAGCGGGTAAGGGGCGACCAAGGTGACATGGGCAATGTCGGCTGATGTAGCCCATGTCAGGTAACGCTTAAAGACAAAGATTACGCTGTGGGTTACGTCCAAAGCCCAGACGAGCCGTTAAAGAGAATAAAGAAGCATCTAGCTTTAGGCGAGGAGCATATCCTCTAAATATGCTGCCACGCGTGCCCTAATATTGTAACCCGGGCTCCCCTATATAAGGAGCACTGGGGCCTCCATAGAGAGGGATGGATCATTTTCTCTGTCTAAGGTAGAACTCTAGAGCTAGTTTGTAGGAAGTAAGAGACTTAGTCTCCTTCCCGGTAAGAGCTTGAAGAGTACTTGTAAACACCATTGAAAGAGAGAATATAAGAACATTTGTGCGTGGAATCACCACGTTATCCCTCCCTGGATTCCCCTAGCGCTCATTGGCCCCATCTTTATCCTATCCATGGCATCTGCTGTGCCACCACCATGACAGTTGGCGCCCACCATAATTGGGTCAAGGCTCGGAAGTAGGAACTTGCAGCCAGATGATGTGAGGTTGAAACTGGATAGAATTTATAGGTTGGAGATAATTGAGGTACAAGGTCCACCGGGTCCGACATGCTTTGGGCCCCGGATCATGAAGGAGCCACCAGTGCCAAACTTTCAGCTGGCTAGAGGAACCAGAACCTATGATGGTAGTACTAGGCCAGAAGACTAGTTGATTGATTGCACCATAGCGGTCAAGACCGCAACAGGAAATTTGAGATGGGCAGTAAGATATGTGCCACAGATGTTGGAAGGACCAGCGAGAGTTTGGCTGAAAAATTTGCAGCCAGGAAGTGACAACTGTTGGCTCGACTTTGAAGAGTTGTTTGTTAGCAACTTCTCGAGCACCGACAAGAGGCCCAACCGGCCACAGACTCTGGCGCTATGCCAACAAAGACCGAATGAGCTAGACCGAGATTTCTTGACTCGGTGGTGCAACGTGCATAACTCGTGCGAGGGAGTAATTGAATCACAAGCTATTGCATGTTTCGCCCATGGATGCAGATATGGAAGTATTCTGTGGCAGAGGTTGCAACGAGATATGCCAACCACTTTGGCTGAGATGACCCGGATCGCGGATTCGTATGCCTTGGGAGATCCAACGCAACTCTGGCTAATGTCGAGTGAGGCAAACGAGGAATATTACAACCGAGATGGCTCCAGATCATCAAGGAGGAATGATTTTCGAGGAAAGAGAAGGGATGAGTGCCCAGATTACAGATATAACTCAAAGCAGGTGGCTGTGGTTGACCGGGATCAGCCCAATGCTGGTGCCAACCAACACCAAAAAACTGGAGGACAAAACTGGCAACAAAAGAACGAAGGTAAAAAGCCTTGGACCTCGAAGCACAAAAAGCAATGGCAAGAGCGAAAACATAGACCGAGGTATACATTCGAGTCTATGTTGGATCAACCTTGCAAGTTCCATACACCAAGTCCGAATAGTCCGACAAACCATACAACCCGGCAGTGTGAGTGGATGAGAAAGTTAGAGCAGGGCACTTCGGGGAATGCTCAGGCACCTCGGAATGAGGCACCTAGGAATGAGGGACCACAACAACCGTTACTAACAGGGGGAATGGACAGCAACTGATGTTGCCACCGACCTCGCCAAGGTATGAGAATCAGGAAAGAGGGATGTAGTACATCAAGTAGGTAATAACCAGGAACAAGGTCAAGTTACCACGAGAATGAGGGACGAAACTAGTACATGGAGCATCATCAAAGCTACTATTTGTTTACCACGGAAGAAAATGACCGGAAAAGCTTGCAACGCCGGCATATGGATGTAAACGCAGTAATGCCGACAGTAGTGAGATACATGCCCTGGGCAGATCAAGAAATCACGTGGAGTATCAAGGATCACCCAAAGATCATGCCTAGTATTCGGACCTATGCACTAGTCCTGGATCCAAAATTCATCGGGCCGAATCTCAATCTGAGGTTTTCCAAGGTACTGATTGACAATGGAAGTAGTATCAACATTATGTACAAGGATACCATCCACAAGTTGGGAATAACAGAGAACATGTTGCAAGCAACAAGGACCACTTTTCATGGCATTGTACCAGGTATTTCCTGTGAGCCAATTGGTAAGGTCTGGGTTGATGTGTTATTCGGCACGAGAGATAATTGTCGGACTGAAAATTTGGAGTTCGAAATGGTGAATCTGGAGAGCGCTTATCACGCGTTACTCGGTAGGCTAGCACTGAACAAGTTCATGGCAACTACTCACATCAGCTACCTTAAGATGAAGCTGCCCAAGCCAAGGGGCGTGATAACTATATTAGGGGACTTCCGGCGTTCGATCGAATGCACCTCAGCCAGATCTAACTTAGCCGAGTCACTCGTGATAGCTCAGGAAAAAAGGAAGATACTGGAAGTAGCGGCATTGGCTCAATCCACACAACAACATATGCCGACTCTGACCAACCCTCAAAGAAGCGTGTCGTTCCAAGCAACCAAGGACACAAAGAAAGTACCAATCAATGATCGGTTCTTAGAGCGCACCGTAACCATTGGTGCCGGGTTAAGAAGCAAATAGGAAAGCGAGCTCGTCAACTTCCTTCATGAGAATCGGGATATCTTTGCTTGGTCCACTCAAGATCTGCAAGGTGTACCGAGGGACTTGGTTGAGCACTCATTAAACGTAAGGCCTGGGGTTAAGCCGGTAAAGCAGCCTCTCTGGTGTTTCGCAGAAGACAGGAGGAAAATCATTGGGGATGAAATAGCTAGGCTCCTAGCGGCTGGATTTATCATGGAAGTACTCTATCCGGATTGGCTCTCTAATCCGGTGTTTGTGGAAAAGAAGAAGGATGATCCGAACGTGGCTGTGGTACGGCACATGTTCATTGATTACACAAACCTGAATAAGGTGTGTCCCAAAGACCCAACAGCCGGATGTGAGCTACTGTCGTTCATTGATGCGTATTCTGGTTTCCACCAGGTACCCCTGAATTCGGATGATCAAATAAAGACTGCGTTTATTACCCCGTACGGGGCTTATTGCTATCACACTATGCCGTTTGGACTATGTAATGCAGGAGAAACATACCAACGATGCATGCAAAAAATGCTTACATGACCAAATAGGTCAGAGTGTGCAAGTTTATGTAGATGATGTGGTGATGAAGACCAAGGAAAGAAATACGCTCCTTGATGATATCCGGCAAACATTCGCAAACTTAAGAAGGTTCCGAATGAAGCTAAACTCATAGAAGTGCACCTTTGGCGTGCCCGCTGGAAAGTTACTCGGTTTTTTAGTATCTAGTCGAGGTATCGAAGCTAACCCGACGAAAATCCGGGCCATAGAAAGAATGGAACTGCCAAAATGCCTTAACGATGTGCATAAGTTCACTGGTTGCCTGGCATCGTTAAGTCGGTTCATATGTCGGTTGGGAGAGAAGGCCTTGCCCCTCTACCAATTAATGAAAAGGGCAGACAAATTCACATGGATGCCATAGGCGGACCTTGCGTTTCAAGAATTGAAAAAGATGTTATCTACTGCGCTGATTCTAGCAGCACCACTACCCAAGGAGCCAATGATGCTCTACATAGCCGCAACCAACTGATTCGTAAGTGCAGTAATCATAGTGGAACGTGAGGAAGAAGGAAAGTTGGTGCAAAGGTCGGTGTATTATCTGAGTGAGGTATTTTCTGCTTTAAAGCAGAATTACCCTCACTATCAAAAGATGGCATATGGCATGTATATGTCGGCCAAGAAACTCAAACACTATTTTGAGGAACACCCCATCAAAGTGATACGTGAGGCACCCATATCAGAGATTATGAGTAACAAAGATGCAAGTGGACAAATAGCGCAATGGGCAAACGAGTTAGCTCCATATGCACCACAATTTGACAGAAGAGATGCTATAAAGTCGCAAGCTGTGGCGGATTTCTTTGTGGACTGGGTTGAAATGCAATATGAACCACCTCTACCGGACTCTAATTATTGGCGAATGCACTTCGATGGATTGAAGTTGAAAGATGGGTTGGGCGCCGGAGTAGTGCTTACCTCGCCCAAGAAGGATCTACTGAAATATGTCCTTCAAATCCACTTCAGTGCCTCGAATAATGTTGCAGAGTACGAAGCATTGGTACATGGTCTCAAGGTAGCGAAGGAACTGGGGATACGTCGGATACAATGCTTTGGAGATTCGGATTTGGTGGTGTAACAAGTGTTTGGAAATTGGGATGCCTTAGATGCAAACATGGCCCTATACAGGTTCCATGTTCAAAAGATAAGTGGGTTTTTCGAAGGGTGTGAGTTCCATCATATACCTCGGATTGAAAATGAGGTAGCAGATACGCTGTCCAAGTTAGGCTCATCCCGATAGCCAATCCCACAAACGTTGCTTTGGAGCACCCGAGAAAACCATCTATCATGCCATCGCCTGAATCAGACTCAATTATATCTCGGCACTATCCGGATCAGGAGCTGTACCTATGGAGATAGAGTGGGGAAGCACCTCAGCAAACCTGGGGACTGCCTCAGCAAACCCGGGGACTGATCAGCCTGACCCGGTCGGAGTTATGTCGGTGGATGTGATGGAAATTGATGAGGAACCATTCCCGTCCGAACTATACCATCTTGGGTCAAGCCGATATTTGATTTCCTGAAAGAAGGAACCTTACCGGATGACGAGATAATATCAAGGCAGATCCAGAGAAGGGCAAAGGACTATACAATTATCAACGCCGAACTATACAAAAGAAGTGTGACAACAATTCTACAACGGTGTGTTGATCCGGAGGAAGGACTTGACATACTTCGAGATATTCACCAAGGGGAATGTGGCCATCATGCCTCCTTAAGGGCCTTAGTGGCAAAAGCTTTCCGACATGGATTTTATTGGCCTAGTGCTTTGGAGCAAGCAGAGGGTCTGGTGAGAAAATGCAATGGCTGTCAAAGATATGACACGAAAACTCATTTACCAATGTCGGAGCTAAAAACTATCCCCATTCCCTGGCCATTTGCTGTATGGTACCTAGATATGGTAGGGCCATTTAAGCCGGCCAACGGAGGGATGACCCATATCCTAGTCATGGTTGACAAGTTCACCAAATGGATTGAAGTGAAACCAATTCAGAAGTGTGATGGGGAAACAACAGTAAGATTCCTCAACGATATAATCCTAAGATATGGCTATCCCCATAGCATCATAACTGATAATGGAACAAATTTCGCTGAAGGAGCATTTGCGAGGTTCTGCCAAGAAAAGAAGATCCGGCTAGATGTCACCTCAGTCGGCCACCCCGCATCGAACGGGCAAGTGGAAAGATCCAACGAACTGGTATTGTCTGGGATAAAGCCCCGACTCATAGAGCCACTGCAAAGATTAGCGGGGTGCTGGATAGAAGAACTACGAGCAGTACTTTGGAGTTTAAGAACAACTCCAAATCGATCAACAGGCTATACACCATTCTTTCTGGTATATGGGGCAGAAGCTGTAGTACCAGCTGACATAGAGCATGATTCGCCAAGAGTCACCCAATACACAGAAGCCGAAGTGCGCGAAGCCTGACAAAATGATGTTGATCTGCTGGAAGAAGCGAGAGAATTGGCTTTGTCTAGATCCGCCATATATCAGCAAAATCTCCGACGCTATCATAGCCAGAAAGTAAACCCCCGAATCTTCCGGGAAGGTGACCTGGTACTCCGATTCATACAACGCATCGCTGGCATGCATAAGCTATCCCCTCCATGGGAAGGACCATTCATTGTAAGCAAAGCCTTGCACACTGATTCCTACTATCTTATCGATGCACAGTTTCAGGAAAAGAACAAGGCGGACATGTCCGGAGAAGAGTCTAAGCGACCGTGGAATGTAGCACTACTTCGTCCTTTCTACACCTAACAAAGAGGTGAATGTATCCGAGCTACTCATATGTCGGTATGTATGTCGGCAATGAGCTTCGTAATAAAACTTTGGCACCCCAAGAAGAGACTCGGGGACTGCCGTAATAATTTTCTTTCTCATTTTCACATTTTTATGTCGGTTGGGTTAAGTCGCTTATATCTTAGTCGGGTTAGTAATGTGTGAGCACCAAAAACCCAACTCTTCAACTTTGCTATTGTCCAACAAGAGTTGGCTTCATGGCAAGCAAGAGAACATGTTTAGAATGGCAAAGCACATGAAAAACGACTAAGGGAAAGAACTTAAACGAGCCGACATTGGTTATTTTGACTAACCCTTGGTTTATTGTATTCACTTAACGCCAGATCATTTTGACCTAGTATCAAAGTTTCAAGTATTGTTAAATCAATTTTTTGAACCTCGGACTCGTAAGTTGAAAAGTCGAATCAAGGTTGACGCGAGCCGAGTCAAAAATTGGGGGAACAAGAAAACGAAACTCGAGGACTTCGCCCACGATAATCCAACATTAAGAACTTTGTTCTAAACGATTAGTTGTAGCACAACCAACATAATGTATTCAAATACACTTCCGTCCGGCATTCCGGGGATCTGACAAATATGATAAGTGTTTTTAAGGAGCAGGAGCAGTAGCCGAATCGTTAGCCAAAGGAGGTGGCACTTCTGAGTTTAGGGGAGCGACGCTAGCCTCAGCTTCATTCTCAGGGATGACCTCGCCATCCTCCGGGTCTTCGACCTCGTCGCCAAGATCGGAGGCCTCACCCTCACTCCCTTCATCCTCTTCGTCTCTAGAAGAAGCTTCATCATCAAGAACGTCGAGATAACTCGGCCCTTCATTCTAAGCATGGCAGAAGCAGTATTGAATAAGATTGTTGGCACAGGCTTTGCGATGCGCGATCCAATCCAGATCTTCACACCACTTAGACCCGGTGCGCATGCGAGTAAGCAACCCCAGATCAACTCCTTCATACCACGAAAGGACAAACTGCAAGGCAATGTCAGCCCCAGCCCGTGCGGTAGATTCACGCCACAGATGCAACTGCGTATCGCACTCCATTAATTTGGCTATGAAAGCTGAACTTCTTTTTGGAATTGTCTCAGTGGGACAGAGGGAGCCGAACATCCGCATCGCAGCTGGCATGATGTCAACACCATAGTTCTTTACCAGTTCCAGACGAGTAGCAAGGCTAACAAGCAGATGCTCCGTCGAGTAAGGGATTGACCCGGATCCAGGACCCATAGGAACACCGCGTTGACCATGGGACCGGGTCATGGCAGCGCTAGCAAGAGTGTCACTTTCTGGAAATTTACCTGAGAATAGAGCAGAGGAGACAGTGAGAAAGAGCACTGAACCCGGAGGAAGGAAAATTAAGCAAGAACAAAGGAACTCACGAGAAATTTGGAAAAGGAGACGCTGGAGCTCGGCATCAACGCTGGCGCTGTGGGCATAGAGTTTCTCATACTCAAAGGTCACCGACGTAAGTTCAACGTTGGCTTCCTGCAATAAGCTTTGTTCCTTGGAAATTTGCGTGGTTAAACGCTCTTTTTCCTTGGCAAACTCCTGGTCAACCTTCTCCAATTCGGACTTATGGAGGCCCTTGAGCCTCTGAATTTGGGCATTCAGCCAAGTAATTTCTGAGTCCTGGAGTTGTACCGAGCTATCTCTTCATCCTTTTTCTTCAGCTTAGCCACGTGCTTCCCTGTTTGTTCAAGGAAATGGGTCATCATTTCAGGCATAGTAACGCTGTCTTCAAGAGCAACTGCGACAACGGCATAATCCGAAGAAACCGAATTATAAATGTCTACCTGGTAAAGAAAGGAGCTTACAGTGATCGTGGGAAGGATATAAGATTACCTTTGATCTTAGCAAGGTTCTTCCGCATGATGATATTCTCAGCTTAAACCTCGGCTACATGGTTCGGATAACAAATTAATATGGATCAGGGACAACTCGAATGAACGAAAATGGAAGAGGGAGAAGTCTAAGTAAAATACATTACCCTTCTTCTGGTGATCCTCCAGGAGTTTGCCATAATGCGCACTGCCTTTATAGGAGTCCAGCAGGCGCTAGAACTCAGTGGATCGGCGGTTGGTGGTAATCTGAAATAAGCAACACAATGTCAAGATAAAAAATAAGATAAGGAAATACTCGAAGTCCACAAGATCCGGGCCAAGTGGAACTTAACCCGGCTCTATGTGTGTGGATATTCGAAGTCTACAAGATCCGGGTCAAGTGGAACTTAACCCGACTCTAGGTGTGTGGATATTCGAAGTCTACAAGATCCAAGCCAAGTGGAACTTAACCCGGCTCTAGGTGTGTGGATATTCGAAGTCTACCAGATCCGGGCCAAGTGGAACTTAACCTGGCTCTAGGTGTGTGGATATTCGAAGTCTACAAGATCCGGGCCAACGGGAACTTAACCCGGCTCTAGGTGTGTGGATATTCGAAGTCTACAAGATCCAGGCCAAGCGGAACATAACCCGGCTCTAGGTGTGTGGATATTCAAAGTCTACAAGATCCGGGCCAAGCGGAACTTAACCCGACTCTAACTTTGTTAAAATTTCAAGTTGCTACGAACAGAAACTGAATTCTATAAGGAGCATCCGACCGAGTAACAAGTTACTCCCTCGGAGGCTCGCGAACTAGGGGATATATATAAGGTACTCATCTATGCAAAGTACCACAGCGGAGGAAAAGAATTACCTCCATCATCCGGCCAACCAAAGAGATGGCCTTGGTAGCAGAGTTCATCTGTGCGCTGAACTCGGCTGGGCCGAACTTCTCCGGCAGATCATCTTGTGGGTCGATGAATTCTGCATTGTTCCAGTTCTTCATGTACTCTAGGAGCAGTGGACTATAACTTTCACCGCTAGGAGAGTAGTTCGCCACAAGGCCTTTGGTGTGGGCCTCTTGCCTTGCAGATTGAGCTGCAGCAGGGCTGGTATGCAGAACCAGCTGCCTGCTACCCTCTGATCCGGTATCGTGTGACCCAAACGAGATCCCTTTAGCTGATCTGGCAGCTTTCTTGAGCTTGCCGAATGAAGCCTGAGGAGCTGGCTGGAAGATATCTGTGACTAAGGGAGTTGACCCGGAGGGAGCTGACAGGGCCTTCCTCTTAGGAGGCTTGGTGGAAGCTGCTGAGGCTTTTGTTGGTGCTGCTGCTATTGTTGTTGCTGGTGGTGTTGATGTTGGTGTTGATGCTGTTGCTGGTGCTATTGCTGCTGGTATTGCTGGTTCGGAGGAAGCTGAAACAAGAGAGAAACTTGATTGGGGCAGCGCCGATGGAGTTGGCGCCTTAACACTTGGCGCTAGGACCGAAGAGGAACTGGGGAGATCCGACATGGCCTTATCCAAAGCCGCCCCACTACCCCCCACGCTGACATTGCCCTCCTCGTGACGAGGTGGGCCATGATCAGGCGCAGCCGCGGAGCCCTCTTGGATAGGGCTGAGCGGGCGGGTATCGTCATCGCGGGGGGAGGGGGGGAGAAGGGCTGCTCCAGATCGGAGATGCTATGCCATAGCCTCTCTGGGGAATGACCCTAGGAGCTCTGAGAAGCAGAAAAGAATCAAGTCAAATGGAGAAAAAGAATCAAAAAGAGACTAGTGAAACACAGAAAGGGAAAACTTGAAGGGCAAATGCAAAAGACTTACTCGTTTGAGGTTGGGGCAACCCGAGGTTTGGGCGTCCTCCGGACCATGCTCTTGGAGGCCGGCTTAGTCAAGGCTTTCACCCCGGACTTCTTTTGCCTCTTCTAGGGAGGCGGCACCTCCGAAGCTGCGGCCGAGGCAGCCGCGCACTTCTAGGAAGAAGCAGGGGCCGGACCACCAGTGGCGAGGGGAGGAACCTCATGGACCTGACCGGCCGGGTTAGCTGAAGATTCAGACATAACCAGATGCACGTAAGAGATGAGAACTAGATCAAGTACCTCCAGGACCTGAATGTCCAAGTCATCGTCATCTGGCCAATCCCTCGGAGAAGCAGCCTTACCAGCGGTTCGTTTGACGACGTCCGGGGTAGGCAGAAAGGTCTCCGGATCACGATCCTCCTCATCCTCCTCGGTGCGGTCCAGTACCCACTTGCTCGCCAACACCTCCCCATCCTCCAGTGGCTGTTGGAGGAACCGCTAAGAACAAGACAACAATTGCCAAGTTATGAAAGTAAACCGACATACCGAGAAGATCCGAAAAACAGTAAGAAGTAAGTTTACCTTTGGAGGAGGCTTGTCCCAGGTGAAGGGTTTGAGCCCCCATTCCAAATCTTCAGTGAATTCCTTCTCCACATCGAAAATGGACTTAACCTGGCGGTAAACCGCCGAGTTATCAAGCTCGAACGATGAAGTCCGGTGGGGGTCGAGGGGGGCCGCTCAAGTAATAGATCTTGTGAGCTCGCTTCTGAAGGGGGAGACCCGGCTGAGGACAAAAGTAATCATGATGTCCTCCCCCTGGAGCTTCTCCTTGAGCAGCTCCTTGATCCGGCGCTCCACCTGATTCGCCAGGGCCGTGGATGGCTTGGGAATGCACTCCCAAAGCAAGGTATCTAGAGGGCCAAGCTTGAAGGGGAGGAGCCGGATCAAGTCCTCGTCGGTGGTGTTCCGGACATAGAAGAAAGTCCGGGCCCAGCCTTTGTAGGACTCGAGTCCAGTGACCCAGGGGAATGCGGAGTTCTTGCAGGGAGAAATGCAGGCAGTGCCACATTGGGTCAGGTGCTTATCCTCCAGAGCAAGCTCCTTATCCAGAACCACGTTCCTCCGGAGACCGAAGAATTTGATCCAAAGTTCCTTGGTCGGCCAGAGGTCGAGGTATCACTCAATGCCAGAGGCAAAGGAGGACAAAGAAATGATGGCATTGGCGGGGAGATGATGCGGTTGCAGTTTATACGTAGAAATGAAATCAAAAAAGAAATCTGAGGTAGGAAGGCCGAAGCCACGCTGAAAATGCGAAAGAAAAACAACATATTCCCTAGGATTGGGGAAAGGAGAAATCTCGCCGGAGGCAAGGCGATAGGCGACACCGGCGGGGATGCGGCGCATGGCATAGAGCCATTCCATGTCGTCCTCGCAGACGAACGCGCCGTCCCAGCAGCCACGCTCGCGGCCCTCTACTTCTTCCTCCTGCTGCGCCACCACGGCTGCCTCCTCCTCAGTCATGGTGGATTCAAGGTCTTCGAGAGATAAATCAGAGTAGAAATAACCGGAGGAGGGGAAACAAGAAGCGCAAGGCCCCGTGATGAAGATCTTGAGCGGAAACGACGGCGCAGGCGCAAGGTGCTGCCTGTGCGCGATCGCGATGGCGCTAGTGCAACGAGGAACTAGCAGCGGCGGCAAGGTTAAAGTAAAAGAGAAATGGGGATGGGAAGCGTAGAGAAAATGGGGAACTTCCCAGAGGTTGCCCCATGCCCTCTACTTAACCGCGCAACGTGCTCGTAGTGGGATCCTTTGCGGTGGCCACGCCGCGCGCAATGGGCGTGTACGCGACCGAATCAGCCAATCAGAGCGTGGCCACAGCAAGGGCCACAGGGGCAGAGGATCCCATGACGCGATGTAATGTTACCGTTATCGAGGCATCGCAGTGAAGGGACATGCACATCAGTTATTCCTAACATTGCGACAGTAACCGGCGCATTAAATGCGTGTAGCCCTTAAAATGAGGCAAAATAATGATTACCCTCCACAAAGGATGTGGGGAAGCGTACAAGAGAAGGAAATGTAACCCAGATAAACAGGCAAGAACCCGGCCAGCAAGGAATAACTTGGAATGAGCCAAGGGATCCACAGAGCAGAAGCCCCGGGTTACCGGATAAACTCGGCCAAAGAGGCAAAGATCCGGTTATGGGAACATGCTGTGGCCTTAACAACTGAAAGTTGCTAAGACCACACCAGCTTCGGGGACTAATGTTGGGGGGATACCTCCGGGTAGGGTGACGCGGGGGGGGGGGGGGGGGGGGGGGGGGGGCTACTGGGCTGCGGTACCAAAGTTCAAGGGCGAGTGCACCGTGGTACCTAAGTTGCTTGAAATTGCCACGTTTCGAAATGTTGGGCCGCCATTTCGATGCAAACTCGTCTCACCCCTACCAAATCCAAACATGCCGTGAAACTGCCCCGTGAAGTAGATGGTCGGGACCCTCATGTCAGTAATATTTCCATGACGCGAGCGCCAATGCGGCAACCACGTAGGCGAAACGAGATACTAAAGGAGCATGGTGCGTTGACCAAATTCACAAATCCACTCCCTCCCTCCTTTTGCATGAACCCAAGCACCGGCAACGGCGAAATCCCCTTTCCAACCAGAATGATCTCTTTGGGCATTTGACTTCCGGCGCCAAGTTTCTGCGCCTACTCACTGCTACCGAGCTCTAATGCCGAATGTTGTGCCATCTGTTGCGACGATCTAGCCCGCCTCTACCGCCGGCGAGCTGAGCAACACGAAGGATGGTAGATCCATTTGCCAAGGAAGAAGTACTTCTGGCTAATTTAGGGTGAGCTACTCTTCTCTTTGCTATTCGCACTACCTATAACTACTAGCTGGCTATTGGCATTACAGAGATATATCGAACATAGAATTGTTTGCTAGCACGACGCTGACAAACAATTCTTATCTTTTGTCTCCAATTTTCTGTCAACTAGGATCTCCGCTGAACCCAAATACAAAGTTCTGGTGTCCATCTACGGCTACCTCATTAAATTAGAACATGGGAAGAGCACGTGGAAACAAGCTCAGAATCTGAAGATGGAAGTAGCGCCTGTGCAGTTATGCACTATCCCTAGTTTGGTTGCTGCTATGCGTGAACTTGCTGAAATGAGGCCAGAGCAGACTGCACGGTTCAACATCGTTGTTGAACGAGGCTTCAAGGTTCCTATAGCGTGTGACAGTCAGCTAATTGGCTTGATGAAACAACATGTTAGGCTTCGCGTGGTTATGCTGGTGTGTAAAATACTGGATGAGGAAGCTCCTGCTACTGGGAGTCACCCAACTATTATTGGTCAGGGAGGTCTAACTCGAACCCCTGCTGTTGTTGAGCAAAATGTGGTTTCTCGTCCACGACATGCTTCTGTCAGGCAACCTCCTCGTAGGAGTCCCCGTATTGCCATTGTGGAAAACTCTGCTCTGGAATCTGCTGGTACTGGTCGTCCTCGTCCCCGTGCCCGTGTTGTTGTGGCTACTGCTCACCTAATACATGCCGCTGTTGAGCAAACTAAGGCTTCTAGAGGCTGCCCCGCTGTTGTTGCCAAGACCACTTCCTTGTGTGCTGCTCCTCCTCGAAACCGTCCTCAAGTTGTGCGAACCCGTGCTCTGAAATCTGCTGGTACTGGTCGTCCTCGTGTTGTTGTTGATCTAGACGCTGATGACCCAATCCCTGCCGTTGTTGAGCAAACTAAGGCTTCCGGAGGCTGCCCCACTATTGTTGCAAAGACTGATGGCTTTTCTCCTCCTCGAACCCGTGCTCGGGTTCAGCGAGCTGCTGGTCTGAAGCCAGCTCATGGTCTGGACTCTTCTAGCACTCGAAACACTACTGTTGTGGCAACTGCTCCTGATCGTCGATGTGGCATGGCAGTAGCTGATCCTATTGTGGCTGCCATTAGAAGGGCCCTGCCTGTCCACCATGTAATGTAGCTCCCGCTGCTAAGGGCCCTCGCCTTGATCCTGGTATTGGTACTTCCACCGAGGTTGATCCAGCTAACGATGACGCTGGTGATGGCAGCGGTTGCATTGGGGCTGGGTCTGATGGTGCCGCTCCATCTCTCGAACCTCTCGGAGGTTTCTATCCTGAAGAACCTGATGATGGCAAAGTAATCGTTCATATCAGTGTCGCGGATTATACTGCAAAATTAGATGATGGCACAGAAAAATTCTATGACGAGTTTGATGTAATCCTTGACAGATACAACCCTGAAGTGGTAGAGTTATCTGAACTGATGGCATCGTTACGTGTGAAGGTGTTGTGGGGGTCCTCCCAGGAAGCACGTTTGTTATATTATGGTTACAGGAGCAAAAAGGCTATCGAAGTGAAAGTTACCAGGGATTTAGTCGTACCGTTTACAAGGAAACATTATATAGGTGAAGTTTACTTCCACTTGGTAGTGCTCACGGTTGGAGAGGAATTGGAACTCGACAATAGAGATGATGGACTTTTAGAAGGCATGCGTGACCTGATCCATGGCATCACTGGGGCTGGTGGGACTAAGGGTAGCTTCGAACAAAGGAGATTCTTAAAGAGGAGCGTCATAAAGAGGAGCAGGAAGAGCATCCCCAGAAAGGGCACCCCAAAGAAGAACGTCACCAAGGAGACCACGCCAGAGAAGAGGACACCCAAGAGTCGCACGACAAAAGGCACCATGCCGCAGAGTACACCCCTGAGATCCAGTCAAAATGCCACACCGAACGGTAGTAGCAAAAATGCTAAGAGGGCTAGCACGATGGTGAACACTCCCAGGAGTGGTAGCAAAGAGGCAAAGATGGCCAGCACGGAGGCTACCACACCCAGTGGGAGCAAAAAATAAATACTAATTTGGAGTGGAACACGCTGCTGTCAGGGAATTATGCGAGCACGAAGGAGAACACGACCAATAGTAGCAGTAAAAGGGCTAATTTGGGGCGGAACACGCCGCTGAGGTCAGGCAATAATGCCAGCACGAAGGAGAAGACGCCCAATAGTAGCAGCAAAAGGGATAATTTGGAGCGGAACACGCCGCTCGGATCAGGCAATAATGCCAGCACGAAGGAGAACATGCCCAATAGTAGCAGCAAAATGGCTAATTCGAAGAAGAACACGCCGCAGAGGTCAGGCAATAATGCCAGCACCCTGGAGCTAACACCCGTGAGGGGAGGCAGTAAGGACATCACACCAAAGAGCGGCAGCAAAAATCCTAGTTCGATGGGGAATGAAACGCGGATGTCAAGCCCTGCTGATACCATCAGGAAAGATTACATTAGGAAGGAGGATGTACATAGGAAGAGCAAGAGGATTCTGTACACTCAAGGTGAAATAGATTATGACTGCTGTTTGTCCACTGAGGTACCTGGGATGCATGCAAACGTAAGACCACCCCATGTGGTTGCAGCAGAACCAACTGAGTGTCTTGGAGAAAACAGAGTTGCCGGTGAGGTGGATTGGGGCAATGTTCCTATCCATCCGGGTGGAGACGATGGTGCAACCCCACCCATGGGAGTCAATATGATGTGTGCAGTACTAGGCATTAGAGACGATGGCGAAGATTCTGAATCAGATGAAGAAGAAGGCACTATAGAGGATCAAGAATCTGGTGATGATGAAATAGACGAGGAACTTAACAATGAGGCTGGTATTCCAGTCGATGATTTGGGTGTTGAAGTAGAAGAAATGAAACATGACCACGAGTATCCTATAATTTCGGTCGGCACCGTGTTAAGGAGCATGCATTAGTTTAGGATGTCGTTCCGGCATTTTTGTATCAAGGGGGAGTTCGACGTTTATCGACTGAAGAGCTCTGCCGAGAGGTATGAGGCCATTTGCAAGTTAACATGGATGAATGTACATGCCGAGGTACATTGTCCATGGAGGATCACAGCAAGAGCCTTACCTACGTCGACTGCAATTAGGGTACTGGGGCAATGAATGCAGCAAACCATTAGAACTCTCTCTCTCTTTTCACTCTATAACTACAACTGATGTGCGATATCTTTCTGGCAACTAGTCGACTCTGCTTATCTTTTAAATGAATCGGTGTTGCAGGTGAACAAAATGGGCCCTCCACACATGTGTCTGACAGGCAGCAAACTGAAATCCTCAATGGATGATACGGAGTGGGTGGCTATGTAATCTATGTCCATACTAAAGGATAACCCTAAGGAGACCGCGAACAATATTTAGACTAGCCTCGGTTCTAAATACAACGTTGTCCTTCCATATTACATGGTTTGGAAAGGTAAAGAGAAAGCTCTGGGGGTCTTGCATGGGGATTGGACAAATAGCTTCAGGATGTTGTACAACTTCAAGGCGAAGGTACAAGCTAGGTGTCCGGGCAGTGTTGTGGAGATTGACACCGAATCAGAAGGTGGTAAAATATATTTCAAAAGATTTTTCATGGCGCTTAAACCTTGCATCCAGGGATTCAAGGACGGCTGTAGGCCGTATCTGAGTGTAGACAGCACTGTCCTAACTGGCAAATGGAAAGGATGCCTGCCATCTGCCACAACACTTGATGGTCACAACTGGATGTTCCCAGTGGCATTCGGGCTGTTTAAAACAGAAACGGAGGAAAACTAGGTCTGGTTTATGAGGCAGCTCAGGAGATCAATAGGCCACATGGAAACATTGGCTATATCCACGGATGCATGCAAAGGGCTGATGAATGCAGTGAAGGAGGTGTTTCCGCGAGCTGAAGGTAGAGAATGCCATGCCCATATGATGCTCAACATGTACTCACACTACGCATGCAGTGTATTTTGTTACATGTTTCCTGCTGCTAGAGTTTACAAACCTAGTAGCAGCGAATATTTCATGAGCAAGATTTTTGCCGAAGCCCCTGAACTTCTAGAGTACTTAGCCATCCATCATTCCCATCTACGGAAGAGGAGTCAATTCAACCCTTACATCAAAGTTGATTACATAAACAACAACCTTGTAGAATGCCTGAATAACTGGGTGAAGGACATAAAAGTGCGTCCTGTTCATATCTTGATGGACAGCATACGTGGTATGAGCCTGAAGCTGTTAAATATAAGGAGAGAGATCGGTAGGAGACGTAGAGGACATATGCTACCGCCAGTTGTACAACAATTGCATAAGAGAAGCCGAGGACTTGCTAAACTTAAGGTTCTCCCGTCAACCAGCGGAAGCTGTGAGGTGGTTGATATGTCCAAGAGTGGCAAAAGGGATGTTGTGAACATCCATCTGCGAGAATGCACCTGCATAGAGTGGCAGCATACCGGGAAACCTTGTGACCACGCCTTGGCCTTCTTGGTGAAGAAAAGAACTCTACCACATTTGGATTAGTATTTGTCAGACTACTACTCTATGGAAAAGTTCAGAGCTGCGTACGCTGGATCCGTTGAGCTATGTACAGAGCCATCTTAGTGGCCTCAAGTCCAACTGTCTTTCGAGCATTGCCAGCCAGTTACAAAAAGGGGCAGAGGAAGACCCTAGGGGAATAGGTTTAAGAATTTTCTCGAGAAGAAGGGTTCGGCTTTCTGTGCTACAAAGAAGGGGAAAAACAGATGCAAGACCTGCCATCTTATAGGGCATAGAGCAGCTGGATGTCCCCTTAATGCTCCCAAACCAGGTATTAGATGGTACATTCACAAAAAAAATTGTTTATAGTCTGTAGATATAAGGTAGTAATCCATGTACTATTTTTTTACAGGAAGCGCAAGGTAAGAAACAAGACAACCGACTCAATGATTTTGCTACGGGAAGAAAACCAAAACGAGTGGAGTGATGATGCCAGACAAGATTCTGGTGCTGATTGGCCTGACTTCCCTCCGCCCGGAGATGCAGGGTACGTGAAGGTAAGAAAATTGGCACCCAGGAAGAGGAAGAAGGAAGGAGATGAAGAAGCCAGTGGACGTGAAGGAAAGAGGAAGAAAGTTGGCACCCAAGCAGAGAAAGAGGGCTAGAAGTGTAGCAGCCTAATTATGTATTGAACTTGAACCTATATATGTAGTTCGGTTAAACTCTGGAGCTGTGTGCGTGGAACTTGTCGGGCGAAATAATCTGCCTCCCATACTCGGAGTAAAATGTATTGCGACTTTAGGATTTGATACGGCCGAGGCCACTAGTTGAATCCAAAACTGTGACTATGCCACTACTATCTGAACAATCGCGATAGTTGAGCGGTTAAATCCTCTCCA
Organism: Avena eriantha; assembly: GCA_910589775.1. Lineage (NCBI taxonomy): Eukaryota > Viridiplantae > Streptophyta > Magnoliopsida > Poales > Poaceae > Avena > Avena eriantha. Next base: position 195,084,465 of record OU342740.1, on the reverse strand, counting down.
AAATCGATGGGTGTTAGTGGCACAGACATGATTTATTTATAGGCGCTTAATAAATCCCTGATGTTGGCATTACACTTATGATAAGTTTCTGGGCTGAAAAACAATTTCTTAAGCTGGCTGCTATACTCCATGAAGCAGCAACTTATTTCAGCTGCTGGACAATGACATGGCAACATAAACTGCAAATGGAACAGATAATGCGCAGCTAATGAGGAAATTGTTTCCACTATCTGGCCTAATCTTGAGCCCGTCCATCTCACCGCCTCCCTGCCCCTGCCTCCCCTGCACCTGGCGAAGCTCCTGGATCTCTCGCTCCATCGCACGAATCTCCTCTTTCTTGTCCCACACAACATCACACAGATCCTCAACAAGCTCTTTGTAAAAACCTATTAGTGGCTTTTCGATCCACACAAACTTGTCACAGCCAGTCCCCCTCCCTTCCTGCGTAGTATATCGAAGGAAACAAAAAAAAGAATTACACTACGCTCTCTGGATCTGGGTTACCATTGTACCTACAGTAGGAACTTACCGCTCTGATGCTGCAGTTGCTGAATTTTCCTGCAGTATTTTCGTCGGTCCATGAAATCCATCTCGGCATCTTCTCAGCGCACAAACACAACATATCGGGGTAGTAATCGTAGGGCGCCCTCCGGTACCTGACACTAGTGGAGAATTGCTAATCAGTGGAGCATATTTTTTGTTATCAATGGCGCATATGTAATGCGCCACTAGTGTTGCGCCACAGATAATTAGATATCAATGGCGCATATACAATATGGCCATTGATAATAGGCCCACCAGTGGCACACCTTAGATACGCGCCATTGATATTTTACCAGTGGCGCATATAGCCAAATGTGCCACTGATACTAGATGCGCCATTGGATGAATAAAATATGCGCCACTGATGTTTCGTACAGGTATACACAATACAGGGCTCTCAGGTATTTATACAGGTACATATACAGGAACATATACATGTACATATACATGTACATATACAGGTACATATACAGTTACACAACAGTGTAAAAACAGAGATAATAATACCACTAGAATTATACATCATCACATCAATTAGAACCCGACATAGTGACAAGTGCCCGAATATTATACAAGTCTAGAACAAATTGATCTCATCTTCTCATACATTACACATTACAACAAGTTGATCATCATGATCATTAGCCAAGTCCTAAACTACTAAAGGACCGAGTAGAGTACAACCGCAATGGCGGTGATGAGCAAGACGGGGAGCACGATCATCAAGGTCTTCATCTGGTTCATGTCTCTCTGCTCTCCAAGGAGGTGGTTCCTCCACCTAGCTTCCACCTGCTCTCTCTTCGGGTACCCTTTCTATCTGTTGCCACTGAACTTGTTCACTTGCTTATGACAATCCTCACACTCGTCGTAGACTCCTGGAACCCTCCCTCTGAACACCAGGTAGCACGCCATCTCTATCCACAAGGCATATAAGTACTATATCATGCAATAGAAAGAATTAAAAGGTTCATCACATGCATCTCCACAAAAAATAAGGTTTCGATCTAAGGCAAGCTATTAAGTTTCATACATATGGTAATAAGTAAACGAAGTCCAACAACGACCGTTTCGAGCTAAGGCAAGTTAAAGTTTATGATACACACACACACACGAGATACACAAACCGGCTGAGCGCTAGCTAGCTAGGAACACTACCTCATGAAGACTTTGTTTTACACGGCGCCGGGAACGGTTTTTAGCCATCTTTCGTAGTCCATGTCCTACGGTCACGCTGCGCCTCGAGCCTTGCTTCGATCTCGCTCTTATTGAACGCTCTTTTGCAGGATAAGCCCCCCCTTGTGATGACATCTTCTTGCACGATGGTCGCAATCTGAGTCTAGATGTGTAAGAATTCGTCCTTAAGTTCATCATCGTCCATTCTTGCCTCAGCTTTGGCCCATGCTCGGAGACTAGATGGCAACGTAATGATGTGTGCATCCCGGACGATCGCTCGCAGGTGATGGAGGGCGTAGTAGGCCTCCTTGACACTGTTATCCAGCTGCTTGACGCAGGCGAACTTCATTACGTGTTTGAACACATGTCTACCATCCCTGAAATTTGCCGCCCCCTTCTTGAATTCGCCTCCATTTTCGGCGTATACCTCGAGAGCATCATCTAGAAGACTCCTTATGTTGGTGTAGTCTTTCTTATTTTGCTCGCTCCCCGAGTCCAAGTATGTGGCTATTGAATAACTCGGGTGAATAAGGATCAGTGTGCAGTATTTTTCTCTGCGCAAAACAATTGAAACGAAACAATGTTGGAAAAAGAGCAACCGAAAACTAAGAAAGGACAAGTTACGGCGACGAGCGAGTGTGTGCACTTACTCGGGAAAGAAAGGCAAAATAAGCTCTTTTCCACTCTTGTTGTCCACCATGAAATTTTGGAGGTAGTTCCTTGCGCTGGACTGGGTCACTGGATTCACCAACTGGCTATCACGCATGAAGTAGGGGTCCACTATCACGACGTCAGGGGTCTTCTCTCTGTTGACCTTCATCGCCCGATGGAGCACGTATAGGCGGACCAAGTTATAGTTTATCCACTTGCCATGGAAAAGCTTGAAGATGTCCTCATATGATATGAAGAAGATATCCACGGGGGCATTATCGACGAAGCCCACGCCCGTTGGAACATTGACCGTGAAAACAGGGTACGATGGATTTGCTTCTTTAAGAAGGCACTCCTCTAGATATAGAATACCATGCTGCAGGTTAGCCATTGCTCCACTTGCATTTTTGATCAGCTCCTCACTCAGAATCGGTTGACCAGCTATGTGAACCCTGGTCAAGGTGCCCTCAGGGGGCTGTGTTAACGGGTCTTCCTGAGCCCGGGGCCTCTTTGGACCCGACTGGCTCAAAGACTGCTTATTATTCTTCTTGGTTCTCTTGCAATGCTTCTTCGTCTCGACATTAGCAGCCATCTGCTCATCCGCCGCCTTATGGAGTGTGGTGGGGCTGAAAATGATTCCCTGGGTGCCTTTATAAGGACCAGCGACACCAGCATCCGGAGGCGTCTCCTCTAGGGTACCATGGAAGTCTAGACGCGTGCATGTTCTGGTGCGAGCATTTGGGACGTCGGCAATGCGGTAGGGCTCATCCATGTTTGGCATGAACAAAGAGTCTGTGACGCCAGTGTTGATCCAGTTATCTGGGTTGTCATCATCATCATCATCATCGTTAATGTTGTCCCCAGGTGCATCCTTGGGAGGTGGTGGCGCAACAGTGGCCTTGCCATGTTGAGGTGGCAGTGCAGCGACAGCCTTGCCATGTGGAGGCGGCGGCGCAGCGGTGGCCTTGCCATGTGGAGGCAACGGTGCAGCGGCGGCCAACAATTGCTGGTGAAGAGAGGTGGTGGCAGTGACTGGTTGTTGCGGCCACCGCGGCAAGGGCACATTTGGCCGCTGAGTTACTTGTTGTTCCTTCACAAGCCGAATTTGGGTCTTTGGCCATGTCAAAACCCAGCCACAGAAATCTTGAAGGTTCTTATGATCATCAGCGCCTCGAGGTTGGCTGGGGGGTCCATGTCTTCGCACCCTGGCAACACCCGAGCTAGTCGGACCTTGAGCACGTCATCCTCCATCGACTTCTGGTGCATCGTGTGGCTATTTGGCTGAATAATTGAGCCCTTGCCAACATCCTTTAGATCACCGTCCACGTAATGCAAGGGCGTGCAAGGAGTGTCATGCGGAAGAACAAGCATCGTTAGATGGCGCTAGCTAGTCATCAAAGGCAAAGGAGATGAAATGTTATCAACTTGCATGTGTTGGCCGGCGTCATTACCTTGAAGATGGCGTTGAGCTCGGCTAATGTCGAGACACCGGTATCATCCTCCCGCTGAGATGCCTTACGAAGCACCGTCGGTTGCGCCTTAGTTTTGGCGGGAGGGGGCATCGGTGTGACCTGCGGCTCTGTGTTGGCGTCGGCGGGAGGTGTCACCAGAGCGACCTCCGGCTGCACGTTGGTGTTGGCGCCGGCGGGAGGGGGCACCGAAGCGACCGGGTGCATCTTGACGTTGGCGGACTCGGGCGTCACCATGTTCGTCGACACGTGCTGGATCGAGTTGCTGCCGGAGAGGCTGGGCACCACGAGCGGCCCTCGTCGACCTGCCGTATTCCAAGCAGCGATCCCCTCCCACAGCTCATTGGGAAACATCTCACAGATCTTTTCTTGCACTTTCTCGTTGATCAGCCTCGACATCTGTTGCATCTGCTCCCGGAGGACTTCAACCTCGCGTTTTTCACTTGCCGCTGCCACCGCAGCTTTCTTCTCTTTCTTCGCCTTTGGGTCCTCTTTCCTAAAGTCGCCAACCTTTTCGTATGTACCATAGCCAGACACGTGGCCAAATGAAGTCGGCAGTGTGGACTTGGCCCTCCCCTTGAATACGTTTGTCGCCCTGTTGAAGGGCATGTCCCACCACGGGTCCGCCGTCGACCCCTGGGACGGGCTCGCACTTGACGCACAAGACTTTTCTTCGGATCTCTGAAGAGAAGGAAAGTGATCCCATTTAGAAATTCGGCTTCATTACTTAATTAGAAACACAGATGTACTCCGAGATAAATTCCTTACCAGCCTTTTCTGGAACTTCCTCACATCGTCGTCGTCGGTAACGAATTCCTGGAGTTCAAGGTGGAGATAGTAGCGGGCGCGGACAAACTGCATCACCTGCTCGTCCGTGAATTTGTGCCACATGTTATCTTTCCCTAGACGGGCATACTCAGCGTCCTCCTTTTCCCAAATGGCCTTTTTTCCTCGGTAACCACCGCTTCCGCAATGTTGGTTACCTATGTTCAGCTACCGCATACGCCTCCCCCACTCGGTCCATTCCTGACCTTCCGGTGAAGTGCAGTTCGCCTTGAACTTGATGAATTCATCTTCGTCGAGCATCGGCTCAGCCTTCTTTATCTCCTCCCAACTTTTACCCTCGTTAATCCTCCTCTTCACTCGGCTTTTCCAGCTGCTCAAGGTGGTGCTCATCCTCGTGAGGGCTAACTTGTTTACCTTGTTCCCTATGAGCTTTTGGTTATCATACTCATCTAGGAACTTGTACCGTTTGTGAAGCTTCCCAATGAGGAGTTCTCGCAACCGTTTGTTCTTTCTTATGTCCTTCTGGTTGATGCTCATGCTCTCCCGCACGATGCACCCGAGTTGTAGGCCGTACCCAGCGGCAAGCCTCGCATGCTCCAAGGGTTGGCCACCCGGTTTCACAAGGGTGAACTCTTCGCGGTTGGTGCCGAGTTTCGGCAGCGTCCGCTCCTGCCTTTCCGCCTTATTCTTCTTCTTCCTAGCAGGCGGGGAGGCGCCATCGCCATCCACGTGTTCACCGCCATGACTTGCTTCGGCCTCCTCATCACCATTACTGCTTCCGTCGTCGTCGTCGTCATCTTCAGCCTCCTCCTCATATTTAGACTCCTCGTCATCTTCTTGGTCCGCAGCTTAGGCCTCCTCGTCAACTTCATCGTGATCCGTAGCTTCGGCCTCCTCGTCGGACCTGCTTAAGTCATCGCCAAACCGCCAAAACTTGAGCTTGGCTCTTCTTGCTCGTTCTTCGACGCTCATGGGCTGAGAAGGGCTAGCCCCGACGTCTTTGTCTCCGCTCGACATGTTTGCTCTTCATAGAAAAATGCAACAATGTAATTAGTACAAGCTAGAGTTGACCAAAAAATTCGGCATGATCTTTGCTGTTTTTTTACCTAGGAGTGCCCATTTCTCAACCGACACGGAAGTGAATCAACACTTCGGGAGAAACATGCAACTCAAAAGAATTCCCTGCAACAATTTTCATACAAAATAATGTGCTCCAGTTTTCATATTGATGAAAGCCATCCAATCACACATATACAAAGAGCAAAAATAGCTCCAGGTGCAGCAAAAAATAGCTCCAGGACAAGCTAAAATAAGCTCTAGGACAAAAAATAGCTCCAGGTGTAGTTTACTAGTTGCAGTGGCAAAATGCCTTCTTTAATCAAACTACACTGCTGTAACTCAAGGCCATCATCCTTTCAACCAAACTACACTGTTGTAACTCTAGGCCTACAATTGTCAAAAGCCTACAGTTGTCAGCTCATCATCCTTTCAACCAAACTACACTGCTGTAACTCCAGGCCAAAAGGTAAACATAAATATATAATCATATATGAAATAAACCAGCCAGCTCTAAGATTGTTTTCCATATGCTCCTGTATCACCAACTAACGAAAATTCTCATTTTCTTCAGAGCCCTTCTCTAATCTTAGGGTCAGATCACAAGATTCATTCACTGGAGAATGCCCCGAGCCCCATCTGGGTCCTCGATACATCCTTCTACCATAAAAGTATTTCAGATTCATTCAAAGGTGAGAAGTTGATCCAGCAGTTACTATTCCTGCATATCACATAACCACTATATTTTTGATAATCGATAGCCACCAACTGCAAAAGATCAATGGCTTGATAGCTCCTACTATTTGGTCCCATTCAATTCAGAAGCCCATAGTGCTATGCAAAGGACAAACATAGTTAGTTGTAAGCACACCGATGATGCTAGTGACATATAATCTACAATAAAAGCTACCACCAGGTAGCTCGTGGTCCTGCGATTGGGAGGAACCATGGCATACTGATAGTTGCATCTGATGTGCTGGTGCTGAACAATGCTATGTTAGTAGGCCCTACATGTTGCACTTACTTATGCAGTAGCATGATGCATGTCCTCTGCTGCCTATACAATGCTAGTATAGATGTGCCCACCAGTGCCCTTTCACAAATACACCTAGTGTGTGTGATTCAATATCATGTAGACAGAATAGTAATTTCACTTCTATCTGATCCATCTATGTATTTTTTAGTTGTATTGTCTGTTGTAATTCTATACTTCTGTCTGCTACAACATTTTTCTTCACTTGTGTTAAGCAGTGGTTCGTGAACATTTTTCTTCACTTGTGTTAAGCACTAGTTCGTGAATAGATATAAAACATTTGTGTTCTTAAGATTATCATGCACTCCATAGAAGAATCTATTAAAACTTGACAGGGTCATCACCTACAACATAATACATATGCTCACATTAAGCAATAAAATTCATATGAAGGTTATTTCCATTGCACAAGATTCAGATGCAGCAATATTCATTGTTAATACATGCCACAACAGGGCATTGTCCAAATTACTCAAAAAATAACATAACTAACCTAGAATACTTCTTCAACTTGACATATATACTAACACAAACAACTCGAATCCCTAAACTCTATAGGACAATGCTAGAGCCTACTCCTACATAAAATTCAGAAAATGCAGCAGAAGTCACTCTTAACACATGCCAAAATAGGTCATGTTCTAAATCATAATTGCAAAAATAACCTAGATTGTTGCATCGAATTAACCCTAGGAGTACACAATTTTTTTTGAAAATTCAATGAGCCTGCAATTGGTACTGCAAAAAATCAGAAAAAATCACCAACTTTCGGTGTTAAGATAGGCAAACAGGACGTGTTGGAAATCACAAAAACATATCAAAACTAACCTAGATTAATGCTCTAGAATGTTCTAGAAACCCTAGAACCAATTACTGAGGCATGGACCTAGCTACTGCCAGAGGGAGAGAGGGGAAAGAGAGGGCTCACCGAGAGGAGCTCGTTGATGGTGGCTTGACGGCGAGCAATCGAGGGAGGCGGTGACGGTGACCGCGGCGAGCTCTTGGCAAAGGTGACCGCGCTCCTCGTCGGTGGTGCTTGCGGCAGTGCCCTTCTCCTCCTCGTCGGTGGCGCACGCGTGGCCCTTCTCCTCCTCGTCGGTGGTGCTGCCCTTCTCCTCCTTGTCGGTGGCGCGCGTGGCCCTTCTCCTTGTCGGCGGTGCTCCTGGTTCTACTCCTCCTCATGGTTGCTCCAAGGGGACGGGGTGGCGCTCCTAGCAAGGGGACAGGGTCGAGATTAGGCGAAGGGAGGGGAGGAGGAGGGGGAGGGGGAGAGGAGGGGACGGGGGGGCGCTCACCGGCGACGACTGCTCCGGTGGCGGCAGGGCGACTCCGGTGGTGTGCTAGGGTTCACCTTAGCCAAAAACCACGATGCCCTGGTCTATGTCAACAACCCAAGGTTACTGCAGTGGTTGTTGACGCTGTGTGTTGCATCTGGAGCAGCCAGGTTTGATTCCTGGCTCTCTCAATTTTTTAGTATTTGGCACTTAGCCAAAATACTTGTCATTAATATCTAGTATATTTTGTAAAATAGTAATTAAGTTTAACATTCACAAATCTATTTAAAACAAGGACATCCATTTGCAAGTACATAGGCAATTATTAATTTGTTTAAAACAAGGACATCCATTTGCAAGTACATAGGCAATATCCATACACACCAATATTCTTCATAAATCTAGCGTCTCTTTGCAATATTCTTGCCCTTCTTCCTCGCGGTTGAATACTTTATCCCGGAAAGGTTAAGGTTTCTTCTCGTGAACGGACAACCTTTAGTAGGTAGGGTGGTCTTCCTTTTTCCTGCAACAGTCGGCTTGTCGAAGTACTTGTCGAATTCCTCTTTGATCTTCGGATCGCCGTTCTTTTCTAAGTCTTGCTCGTTGGCGGGTCCGTCCATTCTGATGATGCTCCTCTTGCCCCTCCTCACGACAACACGGATTGGCTTTGATGGGTCAGTGATGAAGAAACATTGGTCAACTTGCCTCGCGAGTACCCATGGCTAATTTTTTGCGGAGGCGTTCTTCGCGGAGGCATCGGGTATAACCATGGTGGTGAAATACCGACCCTCTTTTTGGACGCTCTTGGCCCATCTGACACGGAACATCGGCACGTTCTCTCCGGCATAGTCGAGCTCCCAGATCTCCTCGATCCTTCCGAAAAATCGTTCCTTGAAGGTAGCTTCATCATCGGCATAGGATAACATCGTTACTCCTGAGTTCTAATAGTCGCTGCTCATGTCCCTTTTCTCAGTGTAGAATCTGTACCCGTTGATGTTGTGTGCCTGATATGTCCTCACGTTGTTCCCGGGGCCATTTGACAAGGCAAAAATTAGTTTTTCATACTCCGTAGAAGGCGTTTGCGGGTCTGTGGGGGGATTGTCTTGAAGCTTCTTCTTGAACCAAGCTGTGAAGCTAGAGTTGTGCTCTCTTGTTATGTCTCCCTTCTTCCTCGGTCGACCAAGTTCAATGAACTTCTGCTCAATTAAGATTTTGTGCTCTTCCACCCTAGGATCGACCAATTCGATGTGTTGTAGCATGACTTGGTGTGCCCTGTCAAAGTCGTCACGTCAACCCTTCGCGCCGACATGCATGGTGCGAAAGCCCTCATGGTGGCCATATCCAGCGAGCCTGCCGAGGTGCGTCCTTTTGGGCAGACCAACAGGGTCATCCTCGTCGTCCGGGTCGGTGCGTAGATAATTCTGGTAGAAAGAGACGCACTCGTAGGTCAGAAAGCCCTTGGCAATGCTTCCATCTGGACGGGACCTATTGTGTATGAATCCTTTGATAACACCATTAAGCCTTTCAAACGGCATCATGTTGTGCAGGAATGTCAGCCCGAGATGAATGATGTCATCCACGACATGGATGAGTATATGGACCATGATGTCGAAGAATGCGGGCGGGAAGTAAATCTCGAGCTCGCATAGTATCACGATGATCTCATCTTGTAGTGTGTCGAGCTGCTTCAAGCCAATCGACTTCCTTGAGATGATGTCGAAGAAGTTGCAGAGGCCAAACAATGTCTCATGGACGTGCTCGTCCATTATCCCTCGGATCGCAACGGGAAGTATCTGCGTCATTCACACGTGATAGTCGTGAGACTTCATCGACTGAACCTCTTCTTCGCTTTGTCCAGATATCTGCCTATGTTCACCGAGTAACCGTAAGAAACTATGACTCCTAGGAGGCAGTTGAAAAACTGCTCAAGCTCTTGCTCACTTAGAGTGAAGCAGGCAGCCGGAAAGACTGCAATTCCCCTCTTAACCCTTTTGCGGCAACCTTGAGTATCTTCAGGCGCCGTCTCATCATCATCATCATCATCATCATCATCGGGTGGCGGCGTCTCATGAAGTTCTTCCTTGATGCCAAGTTCCATCAGGTCGTTCCTTGCTTTCGGCCCGTCTTTGGTCCTATCCGGCATGTTGATGATAGTGGCAAGCAGACTCTCGCACATGTTCTTCGTGATGTGCATGACATCAAGGCTATGGGGCGTGTGGAGGTATTTCCAGTATGGCAGGTCCCAGAAAACAGGCCTAGCTTTCCCCACACCATGCAGCGGTTTCGTCCTCAGACGCTTCTTTCCCGGCAAAGGGCACTCTTCCCAGTTGTCCAACATATCTTGGATCACTTCTCCGCTCCTCGGACGTGGGGCTTTTTCGAGCTCTACTTTGCCATCAAACAGATCTCTACGCTTTCCCCATGCGTGATCCTTTGGAAGCCACATTCGAGTCCGTTGGAACACGGTGTTCGATGACCCAGGATCCCTTCATAGCTGGAGATGTGGGGTCTTATCCATGCACTTGACACATGCTTTATGTCCGTGGTTCACCTAGGCAGACACGTATGCGTAACCTGGATAGTCCTACACCGTCGTGAGTAGCGTGGCTCTCATAGGGAAATAATCTCCTGTGTATGCGTCCCACGTATGGGCTGGCGTCTCGCACAGCATGGCTAACTCTTCTTTCAGCAGCCCGAGATACAGATGCATGTCGATACCTTGTTGTTTAGGCCCCTGAATCAGAATACACATGTGTACGTATCTCTCCTTGGTGCACAGCCAGGGAGGGAGGTTGCACGGCCATACAAACACGGGCCAGGTGCTATGTGTGCTACTCTAGTTTCCAAACGGATTGAGTCCATCGGTGCTCATATCAAGCCTGACGTTCCTTGGATCGCCCCCAAAGTCTGGAAAGTCAATGTCCAGTGCGTTCCACTAGCTAGCGTCCTAAGGGTGTGTGAGAATCTTGCCCTTATGTGGATCATCTTCAGCCGGCTTCTTCCTTTCCGCGTGCCATTGCATGAGCTTTGCTTCCTTAGGGTCCACGAAATACCGATGCAGACGGGGAGTGATAGGAAAGTACCATACCACTTTCCGAGGAACTTTCTTGCCCCCTCTCTTGTATCGTCCTTGGCCACACATCGGACATGTGGTTCTATCCTTGTACTCGTCCCGATAAAGTGCGCAATCATTAATGCAGCAAGCGTGGTACTTAACATATGGTAGGTCGAGAGGACATACGATTTTCTTGGCCTCCTCGATACTAGTTGGACACATGTTCCCCTTGGGAAGACGTTCTTGCCAGAATCTCATGTTTTTGTTGAAGCTTACGTCGGTCCATTTGCTTTCTGCCTTCATCTCTAGAGCCTTGAGTGTTACATTCAAGCGGGTATCCTCGGGCCGGCACCCAGGATACAATGGAGTTTTCCCGTCTATCTCCATCTGCGCTAGCTTGGCTTTCTCCCTGGCAGCAGCTTTGGTGTTGCTCGTCTCCTTGAGAAGCAGTTCCTGAACATGAGGGGCCTACAAGGCTGAGGTTAGCCGCGTCGTTTGTGTGTCTGTGTCTTCTCCACCAACACCTCCTTCCTGATGATCATCATGTCCGTCACTGCCATCATCTCCTTCGTGTTGATCATCATGACCGCCGCTGCCAACATCTCCTTCATGATCATGATCATGTCCGCCGTCGGCATCTCCTTCGTGATGATCATCATGCCCGCCCTCGCCTTCAGGATCATTGACGTCGTCGTCATCTTCAGAATCATAGCCACGCATGAAACCACGCATTAGCAGGTGATTCTCCAGGTCTCTGAAATCAGGGTCAACCAAGATCCCGAGATTGCATGTTCGACACAGACATCTTATGTCGGTCCTCTTGTTCAGAATCATGTCGGCCACCACGCGTTTCTTGTATCTAGCTGCTCGACCTTCGCTCATGTGTCTAACCATGGTTTCCTGCGCGGTATAGAGCAAAAAGAGAGAGTATCTTAGAACCATAGCACCATCATGCACACACACACATGCATGCATGACCGCCGGAAAAATTCGGCATGACATCTCCTAAAAATGGGACATATGGATGGTGCAAAATTTTGCTGAAATGGAAATTAGTCGACATTTCGGCAAACATCCATGCACCACCAGAGCAAGCAACATGCTTTCTTCTTCATCACCTACAAACATTCATGCACCACATCCATGTAAACACACCATCCCTCTCGCAATTAATAAAAAGGCTTCACAAACATAAGCATGCACACACATACAAACCGCACCGACGTCCACACTCCACACTCCACACAAAACATCCACATGCATGTCCTCCAACAACTCACCTAGTAGAATTGTTACCGAGCCAAGTCTGCGACGAGATAGTGTGGTTGTTGTTGGAGAACAAGATGGATGTTGGAGGAGGCTTCCCCTCACAAAACTATGAAGCAAGGTAGGTTCAACAACCAAGAATGGAGAAATTGAGGTGGTGGGGAGGAGGTGGATGAGCTACATCTAGTTTGGGGTGGTGGGTGGAGAAGAATGGAATGATGGTGGTGGGTGGGGGTGGATGCCAACTTGTAGATCTGGACGAAGTTATCAGTAGCGCATATTACAATAAATGCTCCACTGGTAAGTTTGCCATCTTTTCAGGTGGTGGGCCCAGGACTTATCAGTGGCACATTTAATACTATATGCGCCATTGGAAGAACAAGTATCAGTGGCACATATCCTAAATGCGCCATTGATATTCCTGCCACCTTTCAGAGTGGTGGGGTCTAGGTGGGGCCCACATAGTTACTAGTGGCGCATATGCGCCATTGTTAATAATATATCAATGGCGCATATGGATATATGCGCCATTGATATTTGGTCCACAGGCCTCTAGAGTGCCGGGCCCACATTATTAGTGGCGCATTATTTGTGATATGCACCATTGGTTATAAATAATATCAGTGGAGCATATTTTTAAATGCGCCACTGATAATTATCAGTGGAGCATATTCAAAACAATGCTCCACTGATAATAAATCTATCCATAAGCCTTTCTCTAGTAGTGTGATGGGGGCACCCGCCTAACAGCGTTGAGCCGACCCTGATTCCGCCCGAGACGAAGTGCACGAGCTACGAGCCATGAGCGAGGGGAGCGAGGGCAGAGGAAAGAAGGGCCTTTGGATGTCAGGGTAGTGGTGAAGCGTGATTTATCCCTACTTAATAACTCGGGCAGAATCCTACCGTCCACATTCGGCTGATAGGTGGGGGACCTGGAGTGTGGACTTGTCAAAAAAAACCTTGCGCCTTCGTGGTTCAAAAGCCCTCTCGCGCGCATTGGACGAAATTTTTTGGCACCTTGCCCACGTACATATCACTAGGAGGCCTTGCTCAGGAACCAGACACGCCTGGCCCACAATCTTACTCCCTCCTAGGAACTTGTCATGGCTCGTGCCGGCAGATCCATCCACTCCACCGCTTCCGGTAGGGCTCACCGCGGAGGATCCACCCTAAGATCCTACCGTCGCAGTATCAAATGGCCATGGTTTCTTGAGAGGAGTGACGATGCTACGTATGCGAGCTCGGCCCCTCCTACCTGTAGAAGAACTAATGCGGCGTCGAGCTCGAGCAGGAGTCGCCAGGCGCGACGGCGCTCGGTCTACGCCAACCCCGTCACCATCATCATTGTCGATTCCGATGTGGAGGACGACAGGGACGAAGCTATGCAGAATGCCATTGTTGCCTCCTGGGCGAAAGGCAAGCCACGGGCGGGAGTGGATGTCGCTGGGAAGGGCACGGCGGTGTCACCAATCAAGGTGGACTCCGACGACAACGGTGTGATGTGGGTTTAGATGTTGTTCAGGATGGTTGCAATTTCGGTTGTGTTTAATGCGAGTACAATGATTGTAATAGGTTTGTTGAGCTATATTGAGAAATATGTGCAATAGCAGCGTGTGAGTGCTTCCACTTTAGAAATTGTGTCTGTGCCATTTGCATGTTGCATTATCAACGTAGATTACTTGTAAACAATCCAACGAAAATTAGATTACAACCATCGGACGGGAGTGGCAGGATGGAAGAGAAGTTGGGATAGTGGCTTTGAGGGGAAGGAAGAGGAGGGGGCGTGACACTGGCAGGTGGGCCGTCGGAACACGTGACACTGACATGTGGGAGCGGGAGCACACGGTATTGCCGGTCTGTCCAGAGCAAGCAGAATTTGCAACGTGACAACAGCAAGCTGATTGGACCAATATAATAACTCATCGAATTATTAAGGAGTACCGAAAACTACAACTGGGGTACATTCGCACAACACATATGCTCTAAGCACCTGAGAAGCATCGCTTAAGTCTAACAGTAACGACAGCACAAGTACTACATTTCCCTGTCGGTTTTCTCAATACAAATGTAGAAATGCATCTGCCTGTTCGGTCCAGCACGAGATGGCACGCATAGGATCGACCTTAGGTCCACATACTCCACCTCCCGCGGCGTCGGGCAGCTCGGCGCCTTGGCTAGCACAAGAATGCTATCCGACGATGGCGTCTGGGCGTTCGCCCACATGTGCACCGTGTATACGGGCCAGGCGCATGAGACCGACCTGACGCATACGGCACACACAACGGTGGGCCCGACTCTGGTTCCCGAAACACAGGCGGTGATGGTCAGGACGAAAACAGAGCCGTCCCCTCTAGAAAATTAGCTGGCGGCGTGCCGAGTCAATGAACGACACCTGCTCTTGGAGAAGTTGGGCTTGCCCGTACGGGATCCTAATCACTTCGATCAAGTGCCCCTCTGCAAGGTGGACGACGAGCTCTGCCGGCGGGCTAGTGTAGTTGCAGCCCGGCTCCGTGCAGGAGCACGCGCCATGCAGGCACGCGAGCTCGTGGAGCAGGAGCTCGTGGTAGGAGTAACAGCAAAAGCATCCTGGTGGGAGCACACGAGCGGGAACGCCGCTGCGAAGTTGTGCGCGAGGATCTCCAGATTCTTGGGCTGTAGCATCTACCACATCTGAAGTTCGTTGAGAAATCGGAAAAAAGATCAACAGTTAGATTGGCGAATAGCAGGAATATGTAGGATAAGTTCAAAAGCTTGTAAAATGATTTCTTAGCATGAAGGTAGCGACCCGAGAATTGGCCGATGTCGTCGGCTTGCGGCTACGGTAGGATTGAAGTGAAGTGGGGAAAGTGGCTTCGAGGGGAAGAAAGAGAAGTACGGGGAGGAAGAGAAGTAACAGGGACGTAACACTATGATATGGCCCACTGAACTCGTGAGTTGGGACACTCGTAGCAAGCTAGTTTGTCCAAAGCAAGCGTGGCCAATCATGCCGCAGAACAGCCTACTCGAGGATCGCTCTCAGAAAGACCATCCCAATCATCTAACCGCCCCAATCGAACGATATGTAACAATCGTCAAGCAGAACGACTGTGTTATAGCGTGCCTTCTAGAAGACTCGGTCTGACGGTGGATCCATTGGGGGCAGTGCTAGTTTTAGTATAAGAACACACATGCAATGACTCTAATGGATCCATATGTGGTTTGTGGAAAGAACACATATGCAATGACACTTCTTGATGCATGTGTGGTTTGTGGAAAGAACACACATGTGTGGTTGAACCATGTGTGGTTTGTGAAAAGAACACACATGCAATGCCACCAGTTGATCCATGTGTGGTTTGTGGAAAGAACACACATGCAATGACTCTAGTGCTAGTTTTAGTATAAGAACACACATACAATGACTCTAGTGGGTCCACATGTAGTTTGTGAAAAGAACACACATGCAATGACCACTGGTTGATCCATAAGTGGTTTGTGGAAAAGAACACACATGCAATGAACACTGGTGGATCCATAAGTGGTTTATGGAAAGAACACACATGAGTGAACACTGGTGGATCCATATGTTGTTTGTGAAAAGAACACACATGCAATGACTCTAGTGTTGGTTTTAGTATAAGAACACACAAGCAATGACTCTAGTGGGTCCATATGTGATTTGTGAAAAGAACACACATGCAATGACACTGGTTGATCCATGTGTGGTTTGTGGAAAGAACACACATGCACTGACACTAGTGCTAGTTTTAGTATAAGAACACACATATAATGACTCTAGTGGGTCCACATCTAGTTTGTGAAAAGAACACACATGCAATGACCACTGGTTGATCCATAAGTGGTTTGTGGAAAAGAACACACATGCAATGAACACTGGTGGATCCATGTGTGGTTTGTGTAAAAGAACACACATGCAATGAGTCTAGTGCTGGTTTTAGTATGAGAACACACATGAAATGACTCTAGTGGGTCCACATGTGGTTTGTGAAAAGAACACATATTCAATGACCACTGGTTGATCCATATGTGGTTTTTGGAAAAGAACACACATGCAATGAACACTGGTGGATCCATAAGTGGTTTGTGGAAAGAACACACATGCAATGACTCTAGTGTCGGTTTTAGTATAAGAACACACAAGCAATGACTCTAGTGGGTCCATATGTGATTTGTGGAAAGAACACACATGCAATGACACTGGTTGATCCATGTGTCGTTTGTGGAAAGAACACACATGCAATGCCATTGGTTGATCCATGTGTGGTTTGTGGAAATAACACACATGCAATGACTCTAATGGATCCATATGTGGTTTGTGGAAAAAAACACACATGCAATGACCACTGGTTGATCCATGTGTGGTTTGTGGAAATAACACACATGCAATGACACTAGTTGATCCATGTGTGGTTTATGGAAAGAACACAAATGCAATGACACTGGTTGATCCATATGTGGTTTGTGGAAAGAACACACGTGCAATGACCACTGGTTGATCCATGTGTGGTTTGTGGATAGAACACACATGCAATGACTCTAGTGGGTCCATATGAGGTGCATGTCAGGAACACACATGCAATGACACTGGTTGATCCATGTGTGGTTTGTGGAAAGAACACACATGCAATGACTCTAGTGCTGGTTTTAGTATAAGAAGACACAAGCAATGACTCTAGTTCTGGTTTTAGTATAAGAACACACAAGCAATGACTCTAGTGGGTCCATATTTGGTGCATGTTAGGAACAGATATGCAATGACACTGGTTGATCCATGTGTGGTTTGTGGAAAGAACACACATGCAATGACTCTAGTGCTAGTTTTAGTATAAGAACACACATACAATGACTCTAGTGGGTCCACATGTAGTTTGTGAAAAGAACACACATGCAATGACCACTGGTTGATCCATAAGTGGTTTGTGGAAAAGAACACACATGCAATGAACACTGGTGGATCCATAAGTGGTTTGTGGAAAGAACACACATGCAATGAACACTTGTTGATCCATATGTTGTTTGTGAAAAGAACACACATGCAATGACTCTAGTGTTGGTTTTAGTATAAGAACACACAAGCAATCACTCTAGTGGGTCCATATGTGATTTGTGGAAAGAACACACATGCAATGACACTGGTTGATCCATGTGTGGTTTGTGGAAAGAACACACATGCACTGACTCTAGTGCTAGTTTTAGTATAAGAACACACATATAATGACTCTAGTGGGTCCACATGTAGTTTGTGAAAAGAACACACATGCAATGACCACTAGTTGATCCATAAGTGGTTTGTGGAAAAGAACACACATGCAACGAACACTGGTGGATCCAGGTGTGGTTTGTGTAAAAGAACACACATGCAATGAGTCTAGTGCTGGTTTTAGTATGAGAACACACATGAAATGACTCTAGTGGGTCCACATGTGGTTTGTGAAAAGAACACACATTCAATGACCACTGGTTGATCCATATGTGGTTTTTGGAAAAGAACACACATGCAATGAACACTAGTGGAGCCATAAGTGGTTTGTGGAAAGAACACACATGCAATGACTCTAGTGTCGGTTTTAGTATAAGAACACACAAGAAATGACTCTAGTGGGTCCATATGTGATTTGTGGAAATAACACATATGCAATGACACTGGTTGATCCATGTGTGGTTTGTGGAAAGAACACACATGCAATGCCATTGGTTGATCCATGTGTGGTTTGTGGAAATAACACACATGCAATGACTCTAATGGATCCATATGTGGTTTGTGGAAAAGAACACACATGCAATGACCACTGGTTGATCCATGTGTGGTTTGTGGAAATAACACACATGCAATGACACTAGTTGATCCATGTGTGGTTTGTGGAAAGAACACACATGCAATGACACTGGTTGATCCATATGTGGTTTTTTGGAAAGAACACACGTGCAATGACCACTGGTTGATCCATGTGTGGTTGGTGGATAGAACACACATGCAATGACTCTAGTGGGTCCATATGTGGTGCATGTCAGGAACACACATGCGATGACACTGGTTCATCCATGTGTGGTTTGTGGAAAGAACACACATGCCATGACTCTAGTGCTGGTTTTAGTATAAGAAGACACAAGCAATGACTCTAGTTCTGGTTTTAGTATAAGAACACACAAGCAATGACTCTAGTGGGTCCATATGTGATTTGTGGAAAGAACACACATGCAGTGACACTGGTTGATCCATGTGTGGTTTGTGGAAAGAACACACATGCAATGTCATTGGTTGATCCATGTGTGGTTTGTGGAAATAACACACATGCAATGACTCTAATGGATCCATATGTGGTTTGTGGAAAAGAACACACATGCAATGACCACTGGTTGATCCATGTCTGGTTTGTGGAAATAACACACATCCAATGACACTAGTTGATCCATGTGTGGTTTGTGGAAAGAACACACATGCAATGACACTGGTTAATCCATGTGTGGTTTATGGAAAGAACACACGTGCAATGACCACTGGTTGATCCATATGTGGTTTATGGATATTACACACATGCAATGACTCTAGTGGGTCCATATGTGGTTCATGCCAGGAAGACACATGCAATGACACTGGTTGATCCATGTGTGGTTTGTGGAAAGAACACACATGCAATGACTCTAGTGCTGGTTTTAGTATAAGAACACACAAGCAATGACTCTAGTGGGTCCATATGTGATTTTTGGAAAGAACAAACATGCAATCACACTGGTTGATCCATGTGTGCTATGTGGAAAGAACACACATGCAATGCCATTGGTTGATCCATGTGTGGTTTGTGGAAATAACACACATGCAATGACTCTAATGGATCCATATGTGGTTTGTGGAAAAGAACACACATGCAATGACTCTAATGGATCCATATGTGGTTTGTAGAAAAGAACACACATGCAATGACCACTGGTTGATCCATGTGTGGTTTTTGGAAAGAACACACATGCAATGACAGTGGTGGATCCATAAGTGGTTTGTGGAAAGAACACACATGCAATGACTCTAATGCTGGTTTTAGTATAAGAACACATATGGATCCATATGTGGTTTGTGGAAAAAACACATGAAATGACCACTTGTTGATCCATAAGTGATTTGTGGAAAGAACACACATGCAGTGAACACTGGTTGATCCATGTGTGGTTTGTGAAAAGAACACACATGCAATGCCTTTGGTTGATCCATATGTGGTTTGTGGAAAGAACACACATGCAATGACACTGGTTGATCCAAATGTGGTTCATGACAGGAACACACATGCAATGACTCTTGTGGATACATATGTGGTTTGTGGAAAGAACACACATGCAATGAACTCTAGTGGATCTATCTTGGCATAATTTGATGTATGCCATGATGCATTTCATTGTAAAAGACACCCACTTTGCATTTTTATACTACTCAGCTTTGCCCTTGGTTTTTTGATACTACCCAGTTTTGCCCCCCTCTCTCTTTCGTAGAAGCCCAAACCTGTGCCCACTCTGTCTACTACGCCCTGATTGGTTGTCATAGTTGTGACGCGGATGGTGCGCACCAACCGTTGATCCTGTGTGATCCAACGAGGCTCATTGCACACGTCGTGCCCTTCACAGGATAGCATGAAACAGCACGGACGTCTCCCTCAACGAGACTTCTACAAGAAGGAACACGATGTCGTTCATGGAAAAAGTCGTCGAGTGGTCATGTCATGTTCAATCTAGTCTGCAAAGGCTACAAGTCTACTGCACGGCAACTGGTCATCCACGGACCATCGGCTATACCATATTTACTATGCAGCACGCCTGCAATCTCACTTCCGACAGGCCCCCACCACACGAACCTTCCACGCGGCAGCCGTAGCCGGAAGAGCTGCCAACCGTGGCCCTCGAGGAGGCCTAAACGTCCCCGCATTAAAAACCCAGCCTATCGGGTCCTCCATTCGCACTCATCCACTACTCTCTCTTCCCTATCCAGCAAAACCCCACAATCTTGAACGTACTTGCATGAACCTTCTCCATGAAACTAGTGCGTGGGGGTGAGTGTTCGGGTATCGCTGCCGGGGTGGTGCTTCACGCGGCAGATCTGGAGGAGCATCACGCAGCACAAGCTGAGGAGGACGTGCAGTTCAACCCCTTGGGGGACCATGTGCTCTCCGGTGCTAACGACTTCGGAGGCACCGATGAGGGCGTGGAGTTCGACGAAAATGCTCCGCTCATGTACCCGAAGGTACATCTATTTCTACATGTTTCATATTTTCTGCTCGAGCTTAATCTATCCTGGCGTCATAAAAAATCTAGTCCTAATGATTAGATGCAATATACGAACCGGTACATGGAGAGATCTAGTCTGTTCTGAATGAATCCACATTATTTATTTATTAATAAGTTACCAAGAACACAAACCACATTAATTTAGGAGCGAGCTGGGGAGACGGCCGTAATGAACTGCTGAACCTGTATAGACATGTTATTGCATCAAAATTAACTTGGAATGGTGGAAGGAATATATATTTATTATTTTCCTTATTTCGGTTTGTATTCCATGCATTACAGGTGTATTCAAGTGAGATGGACTCTGACAAGGAGACCAGGGACAACAAGAGCCGCCATGTCATGAAGAAGCTCAAGAGCGGGATAATCCCTTTTCGCACTCGACTTGGGAAGCACAAGTGCCCTTTCTGTAAGAAAGGAGTCAACCCGAGGATTGCCAGCTTGATTCCGCATGCGGTTGGCATCGGTAAAAGCCCGGCTAGTAAACATAAGTCGGCAACCAAGGCTAAGCACGCTGCTTATGGCAAGTTCCTGAGGGAGTATGTCAAGACCGACCTAGTGTCCCCTTACATAGGAATCAAAAACTTGTAGCCGACGAACCCCGTCACTGTGCTAGCCCGGCCACTAATAATATTTAGTTCTCTTACTATATCTAGAACCTTAAACTATGGGGATTTCTATTTTCGTACCCTTCAAAATATATTCAAGTTCATCTGTTTCTGGAGCCAAAGTTCCGGTGGCATACTCGTTATTTTGCATGGATAGAGGGGTGCCCCCGACAGATATAAGGGTTATCTTGTCCGCTAGATCACAGAGGATCAACGGTTAGTGGGCAAAACTGAGTACAACTGAATCGTCATGGTTAGACACGAGGGAAAAAACATGACTCACGATACGCGTGCGCGGTGCACGGGGCGGTAGCGGACACATGTGGTCGTGCATGGTGCATTAGAGTACGCAGTGCACGGTAGTGCAACGAAACGTCGCTTCCCTTCTCCTTTAATAGAGGCCTCCCCACTCCCACTCATCACGCACTCGCTCACTCAACCGTCTCCACTATCCCATCACCTTCTACAAACGCCCAACAAAACCCCAACCACGCCGGCGATGGAGAAGATCGGCGCGGTGGCCATCGGCGCCTCCAAGGCCGCTAGAGAGGAGCCCCCCATCCTCGTCCCCGCATCCGCCATAGCCGCCGGTGAGGAGGCCCCCGCCGGTCTCGGACAGATCCCGCTCGGCTAGGACCCCTACGAGGAGGTTGTCTACATAAGGCCGAAGAACCCCTACGACACCAGCATCGCCAACCCATGGTCTGAGGAAACCAGGGTTTTCTCCCCTTCCCTTGTTCTTCCCCATTCCCATTGCTGGATGCTAGATCGTATGTTATTAGGGATCGGCTGTTCGTATTTTTTACAGTAGCTAATCCTCTTGTGTTAGATCTCGATTTACGATGAATTCAACTGTTCGTAGTTGGGATCAGTATCCGATTTGGTTTGAGATTTGGGGAATAATCGGGAGATCTCATTTGGTTAATTTATGCAAAAAATCAATCCTGATAATCAAAGTATCTCAATCATGTCCTTATTTCACTCTACTGTTTTTTTCTAGCAGGAGGATAGCAGCGACCTCCGCAGTGACGACGAGTCCAAGGACACCAAGACTCGCCATGTGCTGAGGAGGCTAAAGTCCGGTCAGTACAACAACTTGTTCGCCGGCGACGTGTACAGGTGCCCCTTCTGCCCCACCAGGACGCTCCACGCCAAGGACTTCAACTCCCTCGTGAAGCATGCCGAGGATGTGAGGACCTGCGGCGAGTCCGTGAATGTCCACGGCTTTAGGGCAAAGCACCAGGCGCTTGGTCTTCTCCTCTGCAACCTCCAGAAGGTGGCTATCGAGGAGGGTCGCATGCCCCCGATCAGACCCAAGGCGCCCAAGGTCAAGGGGCTGGGCAGCAAGAAGTGGAGGAGGCGCCAGAGGGAGGAGGCGGATGCCCTCCTAGCAGAGGCCACGAGGGGCCACTGATCAGTTGCTGCTGCTGCTGCTGTAAAGCCACTACTTTTGTCTTGTCTGTGTTGAAGCAGTCTGCTGCTGCTGCTGCTGTTGAGCAGCCTAATTGTCGAACCTCGTTAAGTACCATACTATATAACCTATATTAGTTGCTTTACCTACATCTGCTTTGTTTACTGAATTTATTTATGGTACTGGTTTGTTTTGCTGCTCCAGATTTGCTACCAGATTGGGGAAAAATGATCGCAAAAGGAACAATGAATGAAGAGAGAAGCTGCTCTAGATTCCCTACCTTTTTGGGCAAAAAAAACACAACTGTTAGAGAGAGAGGGGAAAAGGCGCTCTTAAAAAGGCCAAATAACAAAAAAAATCCACTTTAGGCGTCATGGTGCACGTAACGGCCAAGCCTTTGACCAGATGGCACCACCCTCCGAGCGCATGTGAGGGCTTCGGAATATCGGGAGGGCAAAAGTGAGGACAAACGAGACACAATGTTGCTATAGCTAAATTTGACAAAAAGCTGAATTTGGCTTTACCATTCAATTTGGCTAGAGCTCCACAATGTAGCTATTCTAAATCCCTAAACTATGTGGTGCGTCGAAACCTAATGCTTTTCCACCGACACGTGTGTTGCAAAGTTGCTTGATCGTGCATGCTTACACAAGTGTCCTACAGAGAAACTTATAGAAGCATGGGCAAACGAGCTTCATTTTGGCAAATTCGGGACAAGCTTTGTGCAATCGGCAGGCCTGATCGGCTGGCGGATGCCCCGGGGTGCAGGGATGCTAGGTCCATGTCTTTGCTTACACTTCTTAAACTTGTTAGGAATTAATAATAACTATACACTTCCTTCTGTCCTATCATGTTACGTCGTGTCAGCACCGCGCACCCGCTGCGGATCGCCAACGGGACGGTGGTCTACGTGACCGGTCTCTGCCACGCCAAAGCCACGTCGCACACCCGTCCCATCGCCTACCGGGACGGACGCCGAATTTAATCGCTAGGATTGGAAACCATCGGTGCTCGCCCGATCAAACTTGCTTCCACATGGGTATGACCAGAATATTGGTAAACAGAATTTAAGCATCGGCTTCCATCTCCTCGGCACATCCATGTGCAAAAATCCCCAACTCATTCCTTCCGCCGCCGCCACCGCAAGAACCATCGACGCTGCCACAGGCATCGCCTCCGCCTAGCCATACCACCGCAACAGATCACTCCACCTCCACGCCCAGTCCCAGCCACCGCTACCGACCCTAGGCCACCGCCGCCGCATTAACTGCTGCCATGGACGCAGAGTACGGCGTGTTCGCCGACGGGAGCGACTACACCGAAAAGTACACCATCACCGCCCATGGAACCACCAAGCTGACGGTCGTCCACACAAATGCGTCAGCGGAGGTTGCCAAGGTCATCGCAATGTACGAGCGGTGGCTACAGGAGCCGATGCACAGGTACAAGATCGTCGGCCTTGACCTCGAGTATACCGGAGATAGGAAGAGGACGACGCTTTTGCAGTTGTCCATGCGCAACCACTGCCTCCTATATTACGTATGTAGGGCCAAATATGTATGCCCGGAGCTTCGCGAGTTCCTACACAGG
The DNA here is from genome assembly GCA_910589775.1 of Avena eriantha. NCBI lineage: Eukaryota > Viridiplantae > Streptophyta > Magnoliopsida > Poales > Poaceae > Avena > Avena eriantha. Next base: position 195,060,282 of record OU342740.1, on the reverse strand, counting down.
AGGGAGATCTACTTTGCCAACGTCGACATCAAGAACGACACTCTGAATCTAGAACAGGATCTCCTCGTTCATGTCGTCAAACACATCGATCTCCAACGTTTGTGGAGGTACCCGGATGGTGGTACGGGGAAAGCCGGCATGGCTAGACTCGCTTCCAACATCATCGACCGCGAGTACGCCGGCATGAAAGTCGAGTTCCCGAAGCACCTGCACGAGCGATGGAAGTGGAGGCACCTGGATTACGATGCGATCAAGTACGCAGTAGGGATGCGTATGTCTGCTACGAGATGCTCAATAGGATCTGGCGGGTGGGTGAGTGTGTTGTTTCCACTACTAGTTTTGCATTTTGTTCCTAGTTTTATCTCGCCTGTATTTTATCTCGCATGTATTTTCTAAGCATTCTGTGTCTAAGAACCAAGCTCGTATGATCCCTGTGCTATTAGCTACTTAACCTGTATGAATTACATTCCCCTTTTGTATGCTTAACATTCATTCTTACAAATTCTGTCTGTGCCATTTGCATGCGGCAGAATCTAGGACTGACATGCATAAGGTGTGATACAATCATAAGTCATAACCAAACCTAGATTATAGTTTGACAAAGGTAATACATAGCAGTTTGTAATTGCTCACATGGTGTACTTATGAAATAACATGTTTTCATAAACACAACAATCATGCACTAATAGTCTACATCCCAGCCTGTTGGAGAAGGCAACCGATCCTTGGATGCATTCGGTTGCTTGCCCGGGTTTGTAGATTCATCTATAGTCCGGCATCTAGGGCAAACAACCTGCCTTGGTGGTGGTTCAATGATGCGATGCCTGGAACGAGATTTGACAATCTAGCGGTACAGCTCGTGGCTAACATACCCGTCAATTGCAGCGTACTTCAGATTAGGTTCAGAAAGTGGCTTATCGTCCCAGTAATCGTGCCCTAAACGCCTCCACGAACATCTTGGCAATCTGTCCTTCATGTCAGCGTACCACGGGTCGATGAGTTCGGAGGCAAGAGCGGCCATCCCGGTCTTTCCACCCTTCGTCCCTAGGATCTAGTAAATTTCCTGGATGTCCACTCTACACTCCTTTGGGATTCTAATGTTGACAGTCGGGCTTTCAAGCAGTTTAGTGTCATTCGTGATGTCAACACTAGTAAATGTTATGTGCTGGTTCACAAGAAAGTCATGAAACAGATCCCTAATGCTTTCGCCCCACCTGCATGAAAATGAATTCAGACAAATAATATATCAATAACTTTTCCAAACAGAAGGTTCATGAACTAAAAGACAACAAAGTCTACCAGATCCCGTCAACCCCCTTCTCGCAAAAAGGCTGGTATACGAGGACGCGCCCCTTCATGGAGAGTTGCACCACGGCGATCCTACGGTGATCGCAGCTGCACTCGAGGTCGAGACCTACGAACCTGTTTTCTTCGAACTTCAGCCAACTCGTGTAATTATTCAGAGTGTTCCTCACCGTCCGAGGGTCGGTGGTGTAGACGACATCGATCTTCTTCCCGCCATGTACTTCGATGTCGAAGTGCGCCATTTCTTGCCTGCCGTCGTTTCGGACGTCCGGAGCGTCCATGACTACAGGCAAGAGGGAAAGGATACGGAGGAAGAGGGTGATGCGGTGGTGGAGGAAATGGATGAGGCTGTGGAGGAGATAGACATTGAGGCCGTGGAGGAGGAAATGAGATGGAGAAGTGAAAGATTGGAACCGCCCTTACCAATATCTAGAATGGTGCACAACCTTTCGTAGTAGGGTGAAGGTGGAGACAAACGGCGGTTTTACACGTCGACGCTAGCGCTTCCTAAAAATTTTTCTGTGCCACTTGCATGCGGTGGAATCAATTCAAACGTAGGCACGTTTACTCGTGCCGACCATCACTCACTGACATGCGGGCCGCACATTTCTCTTTTACAATTTATTTTTTCACTTCCTCTAGACGGTTCTGGTGCCCGCCCTCAATAATGACGCCTCCCTTCTTGCCTTCCACGCGGACGAGAACCCGCGGCAGCGGTGGTTCCTTGTAGATTCACTCCCCACTCGAACAACTTCCCCCATCCCTGATTCCACCCCCTCTCGAATCCATCCGCCTCCTTATCACAACGCCTCCATTAATCTACCGAATTCCAGACTCCATTTGACGCTATGGTAGAGCTTGGGGTAGCAGAAGGCTGAAGCGAAAGGCATGCGACGACGACGCGGATGGCCAGGGCGACCGCTACCGCGAGGATTGGGGATGGCCGAACCTCAGCTCCGCGAACATGCACAGGATCGCCTCGGGGTTGGACATCATCTCAACCGGCCGTCTCGCTCGCTGCATCCCTGGCTACCGCTTGACGATGCGGAACAGGGACAAACAACCGTTTGGCACGCCAGGTCTTCTTTACCCCGATAATAGCAAATGGCCAAACGACCGTGATGGCCACGTAAGTTCTAGTATCTAGCTTATTCATTCAGTCATATCGTTGATTCATATGTGCTGAACTCTCATCGGAATCCTATGTTCCTTTCGTCGAACCTGTTGTGTGCATGCGCGGTTTGAACAAATTGAACCATTTAAGACTATTCAATACAGCGGAAGCTCTACTCGTACGTGATATTGGTATTTTTGTAGTGACACGGTCTTACTTTAGGTGATAGACGAGTTGTCAATTTCGATTTAGCAATGGAATGCCTGCTAGGTGATATTCTATTTCCTAAAATAAAAACAAACATATTAGACGATTTAAGGCTGTTAAGCCCCGAGCTGTTTATGATCATCGTTAGGAGTTTGTTCTGGGGGATCTGCTACTACTCCATATATTGAGTATCTTCGTAGTGACACAGGCACAATTTAGGCGATATATGAGGAGACGCTCGTATTTAGGCGATATTTTGTGTACTTTATTCTGAAGGCCCAGTTGTCAAATTGTATTTGCAATGGAATCCATGCTAGGTGATTGTACCAACTAACAACAAACTCTGCAGAATATTCATGCAAAACTGATGTTGCTGGATAAGTGGTCCGAATCAGTAGGTGAATATCAAGGAATAAGAAGAGAAAGAAATGGAAGATGACCAGAACTGGGTGGGTGGCAACAGCGAGTGACTGGTCCTTTTATCACATGATGGCAGTACTTGGACTCTAGAAAATGGCTACAGATCGGTGACACTTGCAGTGCCATCTTTGAAGGGTGTCCGCATTACTGCATTCAACAGCGGGTGGCCGCCGCCCATTTCTGAATGTGCTTACAGGTTCAACATGGCAGAACTTGACCTCGTGAAGGTACAGCTACCACATAGACCGTGGGAGGGGGCGTGGAAGAACTGGGAGTACGACCTCATAGCGGTGTTCGACAAGGCAATCACATTCATTAGATGCCTAGAAGACAAGGAATGCACAGTCTTGCGAGACGACTTCCTGCGTCTGGAGAATTATGTCGACGCCGTCTTCACCTATGGCTACTCTTCGTACAGACCGCAACGCATTTATGCGGTCACTGAACCTAGCGGCGACATGTGTGTTTGTGAGCCGTCCATTTGGGGTGAGTCATGGTGTCATATAGCATGTAAAATCCCATTCAAAATTCTGCTTACTGACTGTTAGTAACATGCAGGTACCCACGCAGCCCCGCGCATCATTCCAGCTTCGGTCATCGAAGATGAAGTAGCAGATGCTGAACTTGGGACATGGCGCTGGTTCCTGGCACCTCTCAGAGACAACATGGAACATGATGATGAACTCTTGTGGATTCATATCAAGGGAGCACTAAACAATGTTGGTGATACAATAGAACATATGGGGACACAACTTTCTTCATACCCATCGCTGCGGTGTCACGTTTTCTTGAGGTCTGCATGCCCATCCAAAGACCCAGTAGAGCAAGTCTGGAGCAGAGTCAACAATCTAAAGAGACAATCTGTGTTTCTTGGGATCAACTACCCTTTTTTTGTCAGAGCCCCTGGAGCTGTTGAACCTGTAATTGCTCAGGCAGCCCTGGCCCTTGATGTTGCTGCTACTGGTGGTGGTGGTGTTTGTGGTGGTGGAGCTGACGAAGAACTAGCTTCTGCTACTCTTGGTGAAGCTGATGAAATAATTGGTGATGCTGCTGCTGGTGAAGCTGACGAAATACTTGCTAATTCTGCTGCTGGTGAAGCTGACGAAATACCTACTGAGGCTGCTGCTGGTGAAGCTGACGAAATACCTGCTGAGGCTGCTGCCGGAGTCCAGGAAGAACATGCTGGTGTTGTTGCTCAGGTGCCAGCACTTCCAGTGTTGATAGCAGACTGTGTGTTTGTTGCACACTCACGCGCCTATCATGTTGACACTCCAGATCCGACCTGGAGCCAAATCCACGTCGAGGGGAGGGGGCCTACAATTGGCTCATCAGTGGGGTCGTACCATTTGAAGGAGAATGAAAGACAGCCAAACGCAGCATTCTGGTTCGTTCCGATGATACCACCAGCTCCAGGGACCTAGTGCTCATACTAGCAGATCCGATGAACCATTTGTCTTTATCTTTATCATTAGTTACCCTTATGTGTGTAAAGACTAAGCTGTGCTTATTTGTGTAAGACTAAGTTAGGCCTAACCGCGTAATATTCAGTGAAGCCCAGCTTTTCTTTCCATGCCCATAACAACAGAATTGCAACATAGAACATACAAATGTAATGTGCATACCAGACATTTTTGCTCATGATAACAACCACTTCAAGCAAATGATACATCGTGTACGCATTTGAACGCATCACTAGAATGTGCCACCTATTGATGATTTATGACATGGATCTAGCTTTTCTTCCCGTATTTGCATTGAATCGCTCATTGATTTGTTCAATATATTTCTTGGCAATGGCTGATGAACTCCACTCTCTTGGTAACTAGCTTCGTCAGTGAGCACTTGTTGATACAATGCAAAGTACAGAACATGGTCGTCATCGTCATTCCATTTAGGTTCTCTATGTTTCGTCATCACGGAGCTACTAATTTCAAATGAAAATCTAGTAAACAATATATGTGTACATTGTTAGAGTATGCTACGTCCACGGTACATACATGTTTTTCTACAATCACAAGAAGAAAATTTGATGCATTTTCACCTTGTTGGCGTTGTGCTTAACTGGGTGGATGTGTCTTTGGGGTTTGGAGAGGAAGGCATTGTGGCTGGTGCGTGTGCGACCACGGCGACGGCGAGCTCGGATTCTGGAGGAGGCCAACAGGACCGAGCATGGTCGGCATGGTGACAGATCTCACCCGGGAATGAATTCCCGTCCCTGCGCCGTGCCAATGGTGCGGTCATGGTGAGGGCGAGCTCTGATTCGGGATGGGGAGGAGAACGGGCCGAGCAGGTTGCCGCCCCGGAGGAAGAAGAAGACGTGTAAAGGATGCATGCGCCAACGCTGCAAGCCTACATGGCAGCCTACATGGCAGCGACGATGGCAGCGACATAACGGCGAAAGCTGACCGGGGGGGCCAACTTGACGGCCGTTAGCCTGATTTTTTGTATTGAAACGTAAAGTTGAATTCGTGCTGAAAAATACCCTCTGAGTATTTGGCACGCCAACTGTAGTCATCGCGGCTAATTTCATGGAACTCGGGTACCACGTTGCCTGGCCACCCCAACTTTCGGGCCGCAAAATGATATTCTTGACGCCGGGGTATAAAGGCCGAGTTAGCCGGGGTACGGCGCGGTCAAAGCAAGTGCTAACTGTCACCTCAAGGCAGGACGAACTATAGATTGACTCGACCCGTGGAGTATCTCCATAACCATAGTCTGGCCGGCATAAAATATATGCCGGCCATGTTGGTTTATCTGTTTTGCAAGTATCTTGATAGCTGGATTAGCCACATGCTAGCCGTACTACCCTGTGGCTTCCAAGAGAAGGAAGGAATCTCCCGCTTGTCAAAAGGTGGCTTTATTAGCTGTATCGTGAGCAAAGGAAAGCAAAGAGGAGGACCAGCGGGTCAGGGGCGACCAAGGTGACATGGGAAATGTCGGCTGACATAGCACGTGTCAGGTGACGCTTAAAGACAAAGATTACGCTGTGGGTTACGTCCAAAGCCCAGGCGAGCCGTTAAAGAGAATAAAGAAGCATCTAGCTTTAGGCGAGGAGCATATCCTCTGAATATGCTGCCACGCGTGCCCTAATATTGTAACCCGGGCTCCCCTATATAAGGAGCATCGGGGCCTCCATAGAGAGGGATGGATCATTTTCTCTATCTAAGGTAGAACTCTAGAGCTAGTTTGTAGGAAGTAAGAGACTTAGTCTCCTTCCCGGTAAGAGCTTGAAGAGTACTTGTAAACACCATTGAAAGAGAGAATATAAGAACATTTATGCGTGGAATCACCACGTTCTCCCTCCCTGGATTCCCCTAGCACTCATTGGCCCCATCTTTAGCCTATCCATGGCATCTGCCGTGCCACCACCATGACATATACCACATGGATCCACATGACAACACACACTCTAGTGGATCATGTGATGCAATTTCTGCCACACTGGTGCAACATGCAAGGTGGAAGCTTCTTTCCTATCTTTTTTTGGTCTGTCTCACAATGGTTTGACACACTAATCCACTAGTGTCATTGCATGTGTGTTCTTTTCATAAATGACATGGATCCACTAGATGTCATTGCACGTGTGTTCTTTTCCAAAACCACATGGATCCACTAGATGTCATTGCATGTGTGTTCTTTTCATAAACCACATGGATCCACTAGATGTCATTGCATGTGTGTTCATTTCATAAACCACATGGATCCGCTAGATTTCATTGGATGGGTGTTCTATTCATAAACACATGGATCCACTAGGTGTCATTGCATGTCTATTGTTTTCCTAAACCACGTGGATCCACTAGTAATTGCATGTGTGTGTATTATTGTGCATCATTGTGGTTTTGGAAAAGATCACATGCAATGATGCCACTCCATCATGTGGTGTCCAACCATGTCCAAGAACCCTAGAAGTATGTTGGGATTCAACTGCAGCATGGATTCTATCATGAGTTTGAAAGATGCTGCATCACCACACAATCTGGATGTGTGTGTGTGTGTGGATAAGTGTGCATCATTGTGGTTTTGGAAAAGAACACATGCAATGATGCCACTCCAGCATGTGTTTTCTTTTCATAAACCACATGGATCCACTGGATGTCATGGCATGTGTGTTCTTTTCCTAAACCACACGGATCCACTAGTCATTGCATGTGTGTTCATTTCATAAACCACACAGATCCACTGATGTCATTGCATGTGTGTTCTTTTTATAAACCACATGGATCCACTAGATGTCATTGCATGTGTGTTCTTTTCATAAACCACATGGATCCACTAATGTCATTGCATGTGTGTTCTTTTCATAAACTACATGGATCCACTAGATGTCATTGCATGTATGTTCTTTTCATAAACCACATGCATCCACTAGATGTCATTGCATGTGTGTTCTTTTCATAAACCACATGGATCCACTAGATGTCATTACATGTGTGTTCTTTTCATAAAACACATGGATCGTCTGATGTCATTGCATGTTTGTTCTTTTCATAAACCCCATAGATCCACTAGATGTCATTGCATTTGGGTTCTTTTCATAAACCACATGGATCCACTGATGTCATTGCATGTGTGTTCTTTTCATAAACCACATTGCTCCACTTATGTCATTGCATGTGTTTTCTTTTCATAAACCACATGGATCCACTACATGTCATTGCATGTTTGTTCTTTTCATAAGCCACATGGATCCACATGATATCACACACTCCAGTGGATTCTGTGATGCAACTTCTGCCACACTGGTGCAACATGCAATGTGGAACCTACTTTCCTATCTATTTTTGGTCTCTGTGACCAAGGTTTGACACACTGGTCCACTAGTGTCATTGCATCTGTGTTCTTTTCCTAGACCACATTGATCCACATGACATCACACACTCAGTGGATTCTGTGATCCAACTTCTTCCACACTGATGCAACATGGAATGTGGAAGCTGCTTTCCTATCTGTTTTTGGTCTCTGTTACCAATGTTTGACACATTGATGCACTAGTGTCATTGCATGTGTGTTCTTTTCCTAGACCACATTGATCCACATGACAACACACACTCTAGTGGATTCTGTGATGCAACTTGTGCCACACTGGTGCAACAGGTAATGTGGAAGCTGCTTTCCAATGTATTTTTTGGTCTCTATGGCCAAGGTTTGCACAATAGTCCACTAGTGTCATTGCATGTGTTCTTTTCCTAGACCACATTGAACCACTAGTGGCATTGCATGTGTTCTTTTCCTGTACCACATGGATCCACATGACAACACACACTCTAGTGGATTTTGTGATGCAACTTCTACCACACTAGTGCAACATGCAACATGGAAGCTGCTTTCCTATATGTTTTTGGTCACTGTGACCAAGGTTTCACACACTGGTCCTCTAGTGGCATTGCATGTGTTTTTTCCTAGACCAAATTGATCCACTAGTGGCATTGCATGTGTTCTTTTCCTAAACCACACTGATCCATATGACAACAAACACTCTAGTGGATTTTGTGATGCAACTTCTGCCACACTGGTGCAACATGGAACATGGAAGCTGCTTTCCTATGTGTTTTGGTCTGTGTCACCATGGTTTGACACACTGATCCACCTGATGCCATTGCATGTGTTCTTTTCCTATACCAAATGGATCCACATGAGAACACACACTCCATTAGATTCTTTGATGCAACTTATGCCACACTAGTGCAACATGCAATGTGTAAGCTGCTTTCCTATGTTTTTTGGTCGATGTCACCATGATTTGACACACCTATCCTCTAGTGTCATTGCATGTGTGTTCTTTTCAAAGACCACATTGATCCACTGGATGTTATTGCATGTGTGTTCTTTTCTAAAACCACATGGATCCACTAGATGTCATTGGATGTGTGTTCTTTTCATAAACCACATGGATCCACTAGATGTCATTGCATGTGTGTTATTTTCATAAACCACATGGATCCACAAGATGTCATTGCATGTGTGTTCTCTTCCTAAACCACATGGATCCACTAGAGTCGTTGCATGTGTGTGTGTATTACTATGCATCATTGTGGTTTTGTTAAAGAACAGATGCAATGATGCCACTCCATGATGTGGTGTCCAACCATGTCCAGGAACCCTAGAAGTATGCTAGGATTCAACTGCACCATGCATTCTATCACCAGTTTGAAAGATGCTGCATCACCACACTAGTTGGATGTGTGTGTGTTTGGATTAGTGTGCATCATTGTTGTTTTGTAGAAGAACACACTACAAGAAAATCTTCCTTCCGCAACTACTTGGCCTGATGGTCGTCGTAGAAGGCACGTCTTCCGCAGCAAAATTCTCGGCTCAGCCATGGCCGATGGAAAACTTTTTTTTCTAGTTTCACGGCCCTCTACTACGACGAATTTGCTAAAAACATGCAGGAAGCTCGGTTGGCGCGTGGGAGAAGCAAGATTTTTGTTTCCTCGCGCGATGTTGACTCGCCGAAGTCTTTTGAGGTGTGTGGGTCCCGGACGTCAGTGTCCCTAGTGGACCATACTTTTCGGTCGTGCCTCCCTGATTTGAACTCGATAAAGTTGCTCGATGCGTCTGTCGTTTAGTCAGGCTGCCATGTCCCACATGTCAGCCTCTCATTAGAAGGATCGTGTGTATGATTGAATTTTTTTCCTTCGCTCGCGCTACCCTGTTCTGAAGTTGATAGCGCTGCTCGATGCATCTACCATTTAATCTACCTCCTGGGACCCACATGCCATCCTCTCATTAGAAGAAACATGTATAATGGAATTATTTCCCTTGGCTATTGCCTCCCTGATTTCAACTCAATAACGTTGCTCGATCTATCTGCCGTCTAATCACGCAGCTGGGTCCTCCATGTCAGCCTCACATTATAAGAATCGTGTGTATGATGGAATTTGTTTCTTCGCTCGTGCTATGCTGTTCCGAACTTGATAGCGCTGCTCGATGCATCTACCATTTAATCAAACTCCTGGAACCCACATGTCATCCTCTCATTAGAAGAAACATGTGTATGATAGAATTTTTCCCTCGGTCACGCCTCCGTGTGCTGAACTTGATAGCGTTGCTCGCTGCATCTACTGTTTAATCATGATTCAGGGCCCCAGATGTCATCCACTCATTAGAAGAAACATGTGTATGATGGAATTTTTGTTGTTTTTCTAGTGTGCTGGGTCCCCCATGTGAGCCTCTCGTTAGAAGAAATGTGTGCATGCTGGACTTTTTTCTCGCTCGTGCCTCCTTGTTTCGAACTTGGCAACGTCGCTCTATGCAGAACCTGTATATCAAACCTACGCGCTACTGGGTACGACCTGTATTTCAACTCGATAACATTAGAAGAAACGCCGTGCTACTGGGTCCCACATGTCGGTCCCTCTGTAAATCAAACCTGCATATGATGGACTTTTTTTCGCCTGTGTCCGCTATTTTGACCTTGGCAATGTTGCTCGATGTGGCACCCGTGTATGGTCTTGCTACTAAGTCCCCCATGTCAGCCTCTCTGGTATGTTCTGGCTTGTGGGTCCTAGATGCAGCCTCATATATTCTGGCAGGTGGGTTCTCGATGCTAGCTGAAAGAGCATGTGATCCCCCATGTGTGGTTTTGGTAATTAATGACAATCTTTATGGACTAATGTGTGTATTAAGTTGCACTTGTAGGAATTGTCCATTGGCATCGCTTGGAGCATGTGTTGGATTCAAGGTTGATGAATTGAAGAAGAAGATGTGTTGTGCAAGCTCAAAATGCGTCATCTCTAGAAGATCTCATGTTTGATGCTTGCTATCCTCGGTGATTCTAGATCGATGAAGACAAGGTCAAAGGATGCTCAAGGCAAAGGTATTCTTGATAGGTTTCCCTTTTGCCTGTCTCATGTTCGTAGTTGAGAGACCGGGTTTAGGATAGAAATTCGTACTATTAAGAGGGGCTCTTGAGTGACCAACTCGATCATATCGTTCGGAGAGAGATCAAACCTTTGCATACTTAAATCATCGTCTTTGGTTATTTTGTCTTATCCATGTGAGGATATAGAGGTATTGTCGTCATGTTTCCAACGCAATTGGTTTCGGGTCAATCGGAGTCTCCTAGCAAAAGTTATCGCAGTTTGATTTTTGTCGGTTTGTTTTTTAAAAAAGGAAAGGAAAATAGTTTTTGGGCCGAGCGGTAGTACCGCTGGCACTACCGCCCGCCCCTGAGCGATACCCTTTGCTCTCTGCCTAGCCCGGTAGCTGTGACCGGTGCTACCGGCCGGCCCAGCTCTTGCCCAGCCACCTTCCTAGTGCGGTGGTACCGCCCGGGTGGGCCGGTACCACCGGGCCGTCCTGCCCTGCTCCCAACGAGCAACTCCCTGCCGCCCTGCTTCCCAGCCCCATCCACCCTGCTCTGCTCACGTTGGCCCAGCTCCGCTCCCGCGCACGTCCCACCTTCCCCGATCCCCTCTCGCCCTCACGTTGCTCGCTCAGCCTCGCCCACTCGCTGCTGGCCGCCTCGCTTGCTAGGCCTTGCTCCACTCCTGTTCCGACCCAACTCGCCCAGCTCCGTTGCTGCCTCGCTCGCACCCGCCCTTTGCCTGCGCTCGCTCGCTCGACCGCGCCTGGTCGCTGTTTCGCCTGCCGCCCTTACGGGGTGTTTCCCTGGCGTGCTTGGTTACCGGTAGTACTGGGCCCATCCGGTACTACCGGCACTGGCTGGAAAAACTACCCCTACGGGCAGATTCCATGTGGGCTATAAATAGCCTTTTTCTCCCTTTTGGCTAAGTAATTCTTCCTCCTCTATTTGCTCAAGCTTTGCCCCTTTGACTTAAATCTTTGGTGCTTGATTCTTTGTGACTGAATATTTGGGATCTAGATCTTTGGGGCAATTTGTATTCCCCTTTTGTGTCCCCCTTTTGTGTTCTTCCTCTCTTGTTCCCCCAAGTGCTTTAGTAGCCTTGTTGGAACTTGATAGTGAGGATTTGGGGCATCTTTGTGGTGTTCTTGCCTTTTGCATTTGGTTCATCGGTGTGTGTTCTCTCCGGAGGATTTGTTTGGTGATATGCATTGAACCTTGTCCCTCTTGGGTTCTTGGAACCCTAGACAGTTGTGTGTCCTTTGTGGCGTGTTCTTGGGGTCTGCAATTAAGTTGTGAAGCTCCCTCAAGATTGAGGCCTTGGTGGCGATTATCGGGAGCCTCCAATTAAGTTGTGGAGATAGCCCCAATCTTGTACAGGTTCAGTGAACACCCTTAAGTTTTCCATAGTAGAACGGGTGCTTGCCCGTGTGGTGGGTTCTCGGGAGAATAGGGTGAGGCTTTGTGGAGTTGGTGGTCTTAGTACCGCCCACCCCTCCAGCGAGACGTACTCCCTTGTTGGGAGTAACTTGGTAAAACATCGTCGTCCCCGCGTGCCTCGGTTATCTCTATATTCGAGCTCTTTACTTATGCACTTGGTTTCCGGGTCAATCGGAGTCTCCTAGCAAAAGTTATCGCAGTTTGATTTTTGTCGGTTTGTTTTTTAAAAATGGAAAGGAAAATAGTTTTTGGGCCGAGCGGTACTAACGCTGGCACTACTGCCCGCCCCTGAGTGATGCCCTTTGCTCTCTGCCTAGCCCGGTAGCTGTGACCGATGCTACCGGCCTGGCCCGGTAGTACCGCCCGGGTGGGCCGGTACTACCGGCTGGCCCAGCTCTTGCCCAACCACCTTCCCAGTGCGGGGGTACCGCCCAGGTGAGCTGGTACCACCGGGTCGTCTTGCCCTACTCCCAGCAAGACACTCCTTGCCGCGCTGCTTCCCAGACCCATCCACCCCGCTCTACTCACGCTGGCCTAGCTCCGCTCCCGCGCGCATCCCACCTTCCACGATCCCCTCTCGCCCTCGCGCCGCTCGCTCAGCCTCGCCCGCTCGCTGCTGGCCGCCTCGCTTGCTGGGCCTTGCTCCGCTCCTGTTCCGGCCCAGCTCGGCTGCTGCCTCGCTCACGCCCGCCCTCTTCCTGCGCTCGCTCGCTCGATCGCGTCTGGTCGCCGTTTCTCCTGCCGCCCGCATGTGCTGTTTTCCCTGGCGTGCTGGGTTGCCGAGTGGTAGTACCGAGCGCATCCGGTACTACCGGCACTGGCTGGAAAAACTACCCCAACGGGCAGATTCCATGTGGGCTATAAATAGCCTTTTTCTCCCTTTTGGCTAAATAGTTCTTCCTCCTCTATTTCCTCAAGCTTTGCTCCTTTGACTGAAATCTTTCGTGCTTTATTCTTATCCACCCCTCCAATTATTCTTGCCAATATTTGAGGGAAAGATAGAGGAGATCTAGATCCACAATTTGACCAAACCAAATCCCCTCTTTGTGAGTGAATCTTTGGGATCTAGATCTTTGGGGAATTTTGTGTTCCCCTTTTGTGTTCTTCCTCTCTTGTTCCCCCAAGTGCTTTAGTAGCCTTGTTGGAACTTGATAGTGAGGATTTGGGGCATCTTTGTGGTGTTCTTGCCTTTTGCATTTGGTGCATCGGTGTGTGTTCTCTCCGGAGGATTTGTTCGGGGATATTCATTGAACCTTGTCCCTCTGTGGTTCTTGGAACCCTAGACGGTTGTGTGGCCTTTGTGGCGTGTTCTTGGGGTCTTCAATTAAGTTGTGAAGCTCCCTCAATATTGAGGCCTTGGTGGTGATTATTTGGAGCCTCCAATTAAGTTGTGGAGATTGCCCCAATCTTGTACGGGTTCGGTGACCACCCTTAAGTTTCCCATAGTAGAACGGGTTCTTGCCTGCGTGGTGGGCTCTCGGGAGAATAGGGTGAGGCCTTTGTGGAGTTGGTGGTCTTAGTACCGCCCACCCCTCCAACGAGACGAACTCCCTTGTTGGGAGGAACTCAGTAAAACATCGTCGTCCCCGCGTGCCTCGGTTATCTCTATATCCGAGCTCTTTACTTATGCACTTTACATTGTGATAGCCATCGTGCTTGAACTAATCTATATTGCTAGCATAAGTTGGTGGTGCACATAGGTGAACCTTAGTATATCTAGTATTTGTGCTTAACAAAAGAAAACGCTAGTTTTATTCCGCCTTTGTTAAGCCCATCTTGTAGAATTTTTAATCGCCTATTCACCCCCTCTAGGAAACATCCGTGATCTTTCAATTGGTATCAGAGCGAGGTCTCTCGCTTTTAGGCTTCACCGCCTTGAGAGTAAATATGTCGTCTAGTGGTGTAGTGCATGATTCCTATCATATATTTGATGGCACAAATTACGATGTTTGGAAATCTCGCATGCTAGATTACTTTCGAGACATTCACCCATCTATTGAGGGAATTCTATATATGGGTTTCTCTTCTCCTATGGATCCCCAAAACGAATCTTTAGATGTATAGATGCTCAAGCTACTAAAATGCTTTTACTTGTTGTGAGAAATGTAGTTAAATCTTCAATCATGCCTTATCGGAGTGCTCATGAGATATGGACAAAGCTTCAAGATAAATACAGCGTGTCCAACATTATTGAGGATGATTGTGTTCCCTCCACCTCCGGCCGTGATGAGCTCTCATCTTCTACCACTTCACCTACATGTGATTTTTAACAAGGTAATGATATGGTGAGTGGTGATAGAAATTGCAATATGTATAGTTTGCTTAGTATTTGTAATCATTCATGTCTATATAGTTGCAATGATCTATCTTTGGACTCTAACACTTGTAGCACTCAAAACTCCTCATATGCTAGTGTTGGTAGTCCTTGCATATCATGTAGAAATGGCTTGAATAATTCACATGATGATATGCTTGCTTTGTCTTATAGCCATGATAAAAAATGCTTCTATTTCCTCTAGTGCTTGTTCTACTAACTCTATTTCCTGTGAAGTATCTACTTTGAAGGAGAATGTTGAGCTAAAGGCTCAACTTGCTTTGCTAACTAGCAAATATGGGAAATTGGAAAAATTCATGTTAAGATCTCAAGCTCACTTGAGGATCTTCTAGTCTCCCATGATAAGCTAAAGTTACCTCGTGAGGCCATTATGCCAAAACTTGATCAATAGGTGATTTTGGGAGGACAATGGAGACTTGGTTTCATTATGAAGAATTGAGGGATCTTCATCTATTAATTGTCAAGCCAAGTGATGTGGATTATATTGCCTCCATATTATATCCAATGGTCCTCCTTGCGGTAACATATGATTAACTCATTACATTGAAAGTTACTTGCCCCTTGTGCAAGTGTTGGTTTTGTACCTTGCATGTTTGTTGTATATGTTGTGCTTACCATGTTCTTATCTTGAGTTATCAAGTATATTTGTGTTTATTGGTTTGCACACCATGTATGAGTGTTTCTTGTGTTGGAGCTATTGTTGAATTTTATTTGGTATCTTATTTATCTCATGTGAGAGATTAATGGACTATCCCATTTTGGGGGAGTGTTATGCTTGGGCATTCCACAATCCTAGAAATATGTACATGAGGAATACCACTTATTAGTAATATTGCAATTTTATCTAGTCTCTATGTGGTATATGTCTCATGAGAAATTCATGTTCTATATTGTCCATTAATTATCTCCGTTGAATCTTTTTGCCTCGTGTTGATGTTTATTGTGTATCACATTATGGGGGAGTCATATGCTTAGTGCACATGACAAACCTAGAAAATGTGAAAATTCAAGGTTGTGTCACTTAGAATTGATATTGAATTATCTAGCTCCTATGTGACAGTTGTGCTCAAACAAGCTCAATTTTTATTGAATGGCTTTGCCTCTCATCTTTTGGATCTTGTTTGTGTGAGTGTTTGTTGGTATGTGTTTCCTCATATTTGGATCCTTATATCCTCATGTAAACCATTAGCTTCAATTCACTCCAACCACTAGTGATTGTGTAACTATTGGAAGCTACCAAGAATCTATTTCGGAGCATCAAGCCTAATTCTTATACTTTGATATATGCTTCTTTGTGTGAATATGATCTTGGATATCCATGTGAACTACCTTGGGAAGATTATTCCCAATACTTCTGGTCCTTGGACAATTGGTACCCTATATATGGTAGACTCCTTTGTGATCATATTCACTTTGGCCTTGTTTATTCTTGTCCTATCTTTGGCCAAGAAAATGTTTGTGTTTCTCCCGAGATTTCCTTGCCTCTTATGGATCTTCTTATTTTATTGGTATCCTCTTGTGTTTTATTTAATGTAGGTTGTAGTGATGATCTCATTGGTGTGCATTTTGCATTCAAAAGAAAATTTCTATATAATGTACTACTTATGGGTGAGCTCTCCTATATTATTTAGAACACTCTTATTTATGCTTCTTCCTTTGATCCATATCATGTTTTATGTTCTTGGAAGTTCGATCTTTTCGTGTTGGTATTTTATGCCATCATGAAAAGTGTGAGAGTTTGGTTTATGTGTTGAAACCTTGCTCTTTTGGGAGTTTGTTTTGTCTCATTCATCGTTTCATGTTTTGAGCTTTTAGAATGAGATAAATCCTCGAGCATGTGTGTTTTTATCTATCGTTTGCTCTTTGGACTTTGTCTAGTTCATTTGTTGAACTTGTGATCATTCATGTGTTGAATTGGTTCTTTGATACAATTTGGACACCTTTTGTCATGTCACACTCGTGTGTGTGCCATCTCGGTTTACTTGGTGTTTTTGTTCAAATTGCATCTCCTTGTTGGTCCTTGAAAGCCTTGTGCATGCATATTCACTACATGTTTATTTCAGGGCATGCTTGCTTTCTTAGATCCAATATATAGGGGAAACTCCACCAAATCCTAATTGGCTAAGATGTGCATGAAATTCAATTTCATATAAATATGCACATATTTATGTGGAGTCTCTCATATGTATTGTAGTTGCACTAACTACTTTGGACCCAATGTGTTTGGGGACCATTTTGTACTTAATGTGTTTTAGGTACAATGGAGATATATTGGATGCTTGTCTCTCAATATTGAAGAAGTGGTGCGTTCATGGGAATTAGAGGCAAGCTATAGGATGATCAATGAATACATATCCTCTACATCCTACCAATTATGTCTTGGTAACAAGTATCCCTTTCTCATGCTTATATATCTTGATTTCAATCATTTGTGGGTTGCCTTCTAGCATGATCTCTTGTATTTGTATCTGTTGTGTTTCTAGCCTTGGTTTAAGAGATCCTCTTATTGCAAATTTCTATAAATTGAGATGAGTACATATTATTGGGACTTTACAAAATCATGCATATGATCCACCAATCCCAAATATGTCAATCTAGCAATTTTATTGCCTATCCTTTCCTCAACTTCTCTCATGTGCAATAGTGAGATTTTTCTAGTTGGGTTTTCCTTTGTGATACTTGTTGCCTTTCTCCATATATTCCAACCATCTCCTTTTCCCTTGGTGATGTTGTAATATATGTAGTGTGTTGGTGTTTGAAGTTCATTAATGAACAATAAGATAAAATTATGCCTTTGGCCATGCTTATAAGCAAAAATCTTATTGGTATGTGTTATGACTTGATTTTGGTTTTCATGTGCTTTCTTGGGTATCTTGTTTATGTGTGCATGTTTCTTTATGGACATATGTCTTTGTGATGCATTCCATTCAGAAATTTATACACATAAGAGAAGATATTTTTTGTTGAGATTTTTATTTCTTGGATACCACCTTTTATTTCTTTTTGATTCTTTGGTGGCTTCCAAATTCATTTGCATGTGAGTGCTTGTTCCTTTTGTTTGCATCTTCGGGCACTCATATTTGTTCTCTCATGTCTTGTATTGTTAAATGAATGTGGATGAGTGAGGATTCCATGATTATGCATTTGTTACCAAATATAATTATTATAATTGGTGCATAATCTTTGGGGAGCTCCTCTAATTCATTTAATAATGCTCATTTGTCTTCTTTCAAGGTTGTTGTGTTTTAAATGCTTATTGATGAGCGAGGATTCCATATTTGTGCATGATGTATTCAAATGAAGCTATTCAATTTGTGCACAAATCTTGGGGAGCTTCTCTATTTTTATTTAAAACACAGTTTTGATCTTATCATAACATCTTGTTTTGTTCATTTGGTACCATTTGTTGTTTCCATTTGATTCTTTTAGATCTTGTGGTTGCTTGCGTCATTTGTTGATGCTTATTCTACTTTATTTCTTTTGCAATATTTGGGTCCTCAATATAGTTTTACTTCCTCCCAAGTAGTCATCATTGGATTTGTGTGAATGCACACCTTTGGAGGAACTATCACTATATTGACCTTCTAGAACTTGTCACCCATTTCGGCAATCGATGCCAATGGGGGAGAAGTGTTAGAGGGTTTAAGGGATGTTGGTTCTTGCTTTGAGTTTGTTCTTAAGCATTTTCCTTTCATGCTCTTGCATCTTTGTGTTGTTTAGGATGTGATATATATAGGATACTCCACCAGTGATAATGATTAGCAATATATGCAATGAAATTCAAGTTCATTACACTTGCATATATTGTGGGGGAGTTTCCTCTATATATTGTGGTGGTACCGATATCACATACTTGTGTAGTATTTGATATTTGGGATACCATTTTATTCATTAAATTCATTATATAAACCCTCTCAAAGGGATTGTCATCAATTACCAAAATGGGGGAGATTGAAAGAGCATGTGGGCCCCCATGTGTGGTTTTGGTAATTAATGACAATCTTTATGGACTAATGTGTGTATTAAGTTGCACTTGTAGGAATTGTCCATTGGCATCGCTTGGAACATGTGTTGGCTTCAAGGTCAATGAATTGAAGAAGAAGATGTATTGTACAAGCTCAAAATGCGTCATCTCTAGAAGATCTCATGTTTGATGCTTGCTATCCTCGGTGATTCTAGATCGATGAAGACAAGGTCAAAGGATGCTCAAGGTAAAGGTATTCTTGATAGGATTTCCCTTTTGCCGGTCTCGTGTTCGTAGTTGATAGACCGGGTTTAGGATAGATAGCCGTACTATTAAGAGGGGATATCGAGTGAGTAACTCGATCATATCGTTCGGAGAGAGCTCAAACCTTTGCATACTTAAATCATCATATTTGGTTGTTTATTTCTCTTATCCATGTGAGGATATAGAGCTTGTGGTAATCTTCATAACAAGCAATTGTTCATCAAAATCGAATCCCTCTTTTATATCTTGTTGCGATTTTGATCTTTGAGGTTTTCTAGATGCTCACCGAGTAAGGTATCTTCACATTATAATACTTGATACTTTCTCACTTGGTGATATCCAATATTTATCACTTGGTAAGGTAACGCAATATGTTTCCGGTCAATCGGAGTCTCCTAGCAAAAGTTATCGCAGTTTGATTTTTGCCGGTTTGTTTTTTAAAAATGAAAGGGAAATAGTTTTTGGGCCGAGCGGTAGTACCGCTGGCACTATCGCCCGCCCCTGAGTACTGCCCTTTTCTCTCTGCCTGGCCTGATAACTATGACCGGTGCTACCGGCCGGCCATCTCTTGCTCAGCCACCTTTCCTGTGCGGTGGTACCGCCCGGGTGGGCCGGTACCACCAGGCCGTCCTGCCCTGCTCCCAGCGAGCCACTCCCTGCCGCCCTGCTTCCCAGCCCCATCCACCTCGCTCTGCTCGCACTGGCCCAGCTTCGCTCCCGCGCGCGTCCCACCTTCCCCGATCCTATCTTGCCCTCGCGCCGTTCGCTTAGCCTCGTCCGCTCGCTGCTGGCCGCCTTGCTTGCTGGGCCTTGCTCCTCTCCCGTTCCGGCCCAGCTCGCCCTGCTCCGTTGCTGCCTCGCTCGCGCCCGCCCTCTGCCTGCGCTCGCTCGACCGCACCTAGTCGTTGTTTCGCCTACCGCCCGCACGGGCTGTTTTCCCTAGCGTGCTGGGCTGCCGGGCGGTAGTACCGGGCCCATCCGGTACTACCGGCCCTTGCTGGAAAAACTACCCCAACGAGCAGATTCCATGTGGGCTATAAATAGCCTTTTCTCCCTTTTGGATAAGTAGTTCTTCCTCCTCTATTTGCTCAAGATTTGCCCCTTTGACTTTAATCTTTTGAACTTGATTCTTATCCACCCCTGCAATGATTCTTGCCAATATTTGAGGGAAAGATAGAGGAGATCTACATCCACAATTTGACCAAACCAAATCCACTCTTTGTGAGTGAATCTTTGGGATATAGATCTTTGGGTTATTTTGTGTTCCCCTTTTGTGTTCGTCCTCTCTTGTTCCCCCAAGTGCTTTAGTATCCTTGTTGTAACTTTAGAGTGAGTATTTGAGGCATCTTTGTGGTCTTCTTGCCTTTTGCATTTGGTGCATCGGTGTGTCTTCTCTCTGGAGGATTTGTTCGGTGATATTCATTGAACCTTGTCCCTCTTGGGTTCTTGGAACCCTAGACAGTTGTATGGCCTTTGTGGCGTGTTCTTGGGTCTTCAATTAAGTTGTGAAGCTCCCTCAAGATTGAGGCCTTGGTGGTGATTATTGGGAGCCTCCAATTAAGTTGTGGAGATAGCCCCAACCTTGTACGGGTTCGGTGACCACCCTTAAGTGTCCCATAGTAGAACGGGTGCTTGCCCGCATGGTGGGTGCTCAGGAGAATAGGGTGAGGCCTTTGTGGCGTTGGTGGTCTTAGTAATGCCCACTCCTCCAACGATACATACTCCCTTGTTGGGAGGAACTCAGTAAAACATCGTCCTCCCCACGTGCCTCGGTTATATCTATACCCGAGCTCTTTACTTATGTACTTTACATTGTGATAGCCACCGTGCTTGAAGTAATCTATATTGCTATCATAGTGTTGCTTGTCTTGCTTAGCATAAGTTGTTGGTGCACATAGGTGAACCTTAGTATATCTAGGCTTTGTGCTTAACAAAGGAAAACGCTAGTTTTATTCCGCCTTTGTTAAGCCCATCTCGTAGAAGTTTTAATCGCCTATTCACCCCCCTCTAGGCGACATCCGTGATCTTTCGCCAGCCTCTCTGTACAAGTATTTAATGTTTTTTTCAAACCCGACCATTAAACCGAGGGATGCTGTAGGTTGGTGGGTCCATGATGTCAGCCTCTCCATAAAACAATATTGCTAGAAGAAAAAATGTAAACCCAAGATAATTTTATGTCAAGCATAGAGAATCAAACTCAATACTTCAAAACACATATAAACCATGTGCATTGCCACAACGACAAACAAAATAGATGAACATTCTCATTAAAAAGCTTTATAGTACCTATAACTTATATATTATCCTTCTTAAAAAGATTTTATGTTTCCATGTTATCTCTCATATTAAAATAAAAGGGAAGCGATCCTGGCATCTCAATTTATTAACTCCCAGATAATGGAGTAGTTTCTTAATAACATGGGTAGGCGGTTTTTTTGTTTTTGTTTTAAAGGGAATTCCAAAATCACCGAACTAAACATTTTGGGCTATTCTACATCTACTATACTCAATGGGCTATACTCCATGCGCTATTCTCCATGGGATCCTTGATAAATATTTAAATGGGCTATTGTCAACAAGTCCCCTAACCCCTACAAGACCAAATTAACTTGTTCTGGGCTAAAG
This sequence comes from Avena eriantha, assembly GCA_910589775.1. Taxonomy (NCBI): domain Eukaryota; kingdom Viridiplantae; phylum Streptophyta; class Magnoliopsida; order Poales; family Poaceae; genus Avena; species Avena eriantha. The sequence goes on along the minus strand of OU342740.1, from coordinate 195,038,801 downwards.
ATGGGCCGAATGGGCTAGATTTTACCTCCTCTTTAGTAAAAATTGCATTATGTTGTGGCTCGGCCGGAGTCCGAACAAAGACCTCACTACCGGAGAAAAAAACGATAATTCTTTTGACATATATTCGTGTAAAAATATCTAAAGAATAGGGGACATATGCCACTTGCGCCAAAACTGGACTGGTATCCAATGACTTCACTTGTACCCTCTCATTTCTGTCCAAAAAACATCCAACGGTTCCTATGATACACACGCAAAAGCTCTAGTGCAAACAGCCCAGCAGCAGCGGCAATTTTTTTTACAAATTCAGTAGCATTTGAAAGATCCAGTAGTAGTGAATAAGATCGAAAAAATATCGACAGATTCCTAGTTCATATTCAGTATCACTTGGCCGATTCTGCAGCATTCCAAAGTGACTGTTTCAGCTATACAGACACTGAAACTCAATAGCAGTACAGAGAGAACCCGTTCATGTTTCAGCTCTAAAAACTTTGCCGCACGATCAATTTGCCCTCCTCTTCACATTACTACCAGTGTGACCCCCATATATGCATCCCAAAATGCGCAAGCCTCATGTAGATTGTGACAAAGCCAAGTTTAAAAAGGAAAGCAAGAACATCTACTGCACTTGATCTAAACAAGTACCAGTACATCAATATTAGTTCTAGAAAATACCTTAGTAATAGTAACGACATAACACTTGACAGATTGAGTAGCATTTGAAGCTTGAGCGGTACATAATAAGACAGAAAAAATATCTATAGATTCCTAGTTTATATTCAGCACCACTTGACAGATTCAGCAGCATTTCAAAGTGACCGGTTAGCAGTACAAAAAATGGCCAAAAGAAATGACAAATTCAGCAATGCAGACATTGAAATTCAATAGTTGTAGCAAGGTCATGACTCAAAAGGATAGAGAGTCCATATTCAGCACTCGATCGGTCGATTTGAACTAGTACCAGTACATATGTATTACTACAAATATATTAGCAGTAGCAAGTTAAGACCTCCATTCAAAATACTCAGCATAACGCAACAGCTTGTCAAGTGTTGGCCGGGTAGCTCTTTCTTTCCTGCCTGTTACACTTTCCTTGTCACACCGTCGTATATGGGCCCACTATGTCAGCAGCATACATTGGAAATAGGTATATATTGCCGCAAACTTGTTCCACATATCCCCATACAAATTGAATCTGTCACCAACATAAATTAGTAATTAATTAGTACGAAGTTACATATCTTAACATTGGGATCATCACAAAGAATATTTAGATGTTTTATCTCACTTTTGAAGCTTGTTGATGCAATACTCCTAATCCACAGAGAATTCTGACGAACGGTTTAGAAGCTTCCAGGTAACACGGCGGCAGTGACATGTACGACCTAGACCCCTCCAGGGCAACTTCAGCCAATGATGGCCTGCTCGTCAGCTCAGATGTCACCACCATTTCAACCGCATGGAGCTCATGCCACAGAGACAGCGACCAAAGCTTCACCTTGTACCCCGGCGATTCGCACGCCCTTGAACTGACAAACCTGGGGGATATGACGATGTTCGTGGTGTGGCCATCAATTTGGGCGACGAACACGGTGCCCTATTTCCCGATGACGATGATATCCTCTCTCCACGAACCTCCTGTGGGCACCGGCTTAGACGGCTCCCAGTGTTTGTGGCTATAGGGCATTATGGGCGTAGTCCTCGAGTGGGCAACTCTAAGGTGGCGGACGAGTTCTACCATATGTGTTAGCTCTACTGACGAGGTGATGAACTCGCATCCAGGCTTCATGCAAACTTGCTGGCCGTGAAAGCACCAGATTATGTGGTCGTAGACGTCGTTGTAGGGGACGGATGTCCCATAGTGGTCGTTGGGGCATCTACTACCTTTTCCGCCCGTGACTTGGTGGTACAGCTCCTTGGAGCATGTGGCCAGCCGGGCAGCACTGGTAGTGCCGAGATGCATAGCAATTTCATTGAAAACATCGTCTCCGACCTTGCTCCAGACGCCGTGCAGTGGGTTGTGCATCGATTGCGACATCAGGATGGATTGGGGGAAGAGGTCGGACCAGAGTTTGACTATCAAGGGAGTTTTTTAGAGGGGGCACGACCTGCAAGATCCGATGCAGCGGGCGAGATGGCGAGGAAAATTGGCAAAGCATGCACTAGAGACGATCCCAAATGCAGGGCCAGGCAACATTGGCGAGTGGGGATAAAAACAGCCAAGATGGGGAAGATGGGATGGCTCTTTGAACGAGTTTTTTTGCAAGGCCTCTGGAGCTGCATCTAGGACGCTGATTAGCTTGGCTGGCACGCTGCAGTGCACTAAATTAACCATCAGAAATCCTGGCACATTTTATAGCTAGGCCGGCATGCTGCCGTGCACTAAATTAATAATGTCACAACCTGGGCCATTACAGCTAGAACAGCACACTGCCGTGTACGCCGACTAGAGTTACTACTGCTGTCATGTTTGCCCAGATGATTTTTATTTACAACTTCTATTTTCGTAAAAAAATAGTACTCCTACCTACTAGTAATACACTCGTACCAGTACATTATGTATTACTACTAGCAGTAGACTACAACGAACAATCATCTCGTTAGTTCCGCTGCATACAGGAGTTGTACTACACCTACCCACTTGATTGTTAGGTACACCAACACGGCACAACTCTTGTATGCGGCGGAACGAACGAGATGATTGTTTAGTTTGCTAAAAAGGATTATACTGTGGAATAGGAGGTAGTACAATACTGACAGTAGTACACTAGATGTTTGTTTTGCAGTTTTGTTGCAAACATAGTACAGTAAATACCTCCACATTGGAGCCTAGCGCGATCAAGTACCACGGTGTTCCAAAATGATGCATGATAACGGAAGGTGTTCAAAGACCTCTTTACAGAATAGTTATAATTAGAAGCGAACAGTCACTACATTAATACACATATGATATAATAAATTGTCCATCAAATGATGGGTGATAACCTGCACATATGATCACCTTCTCGCAGTTATCATGATCAAATACTATCACCTTAAAGGAAGTGGTGGCAAGCTTCTTGAATACCAGAAAGTATCCTACGTTCAAGTCATGTGCTTTGACAAAATGTAGCCATCCTTCGTCAAGGATTACCTTGCCATCTTGCTTCTACAGCTCGACGTCCCAGCTACAGGCTTTGCATATCTTCAGCTTTATGGCCTCTGGATACTCACCACCAAACATTGAAAAAAGGAGCTAGGTATGCTCCACATGCCTAACCCTCCGGGTATTAACAACATCTTGCAGAACTCGTCACAGGTGTTCTCCACGTGGGTGTTCCTGACTCGCCCCTCCATCCAGACTGCACAGGGATCTCTTGTCTTCTTCGATGATGAGTCTATCCAAGATTGAGCTTCTTGCCCGAACACTGCAAAAAAAATCCTGTGGACAGATAATGTCTCTACCAGCTGCCAATAATTGTGAAATAGTATAGTATTAGTTGATAGAGTACAATACACGATCAGCTAAGAAAGTAAAGTGGAGAAATTTTCTTGTCGAAGTACACAAATTAAAGCCTTAACTCTAGCTAGCATGAATGCTGGTTATATTAGTAGTACTTCCAAAGTCTAGGCATCACATTAGTGCAGTTCTTTATCGAGCAGTACAGATACCGAACACCTAGGAATAGACGAACGGACGAACATGATGAGCTCTATCTGCTGCCGATGCTAGAGATGCATGCATATACTCAAAATTTTGGCAAAAATCAGGGTAGGGAAGTAGCCGCCCTAACTTGCCCAAATTAAAGGGACCTCCGCCCCTGAGACCAATCTATAGAAAAACATACCGAGTGGCCTCCCAAATCATCATCAGCCGTGGATCAATCAATACAATATTTGAAATTATTATTTTAGTTCACTGTAGATCTAGCCCCGGAACTAGCTTGCATGTGTAAAACTGAATTGTAGTATACAAACGGGTTAAATGCACTAGATGAGAACTATACTCAACACTAATCCAATGTTAACCAAGCGCTAATAAAAGCTTGACCGCATCTCATCATCAAGATCAAGGGTTTCGGGGATTATGTACATACCACACTACCACCACGATGTCCGAGGGATGCGGCGGCTCTATAGATGAGGTTGCAGGGCCTGCCGCCCGAAGCCGACCCGTCTAAGACGAGTAAGTTTCAGCGGTGGTGGTCGTCAATGGAGGGAAGCGCAATGGCGATTAAGGAGTGTTGTGTGAGAGAGGGCTAGGGCTGGGGCTGGTGAGGGAATACATGTGGTGAGGTTACACGAATGATGTGGACAAAGCAAACCTTACCACCAATACAGTACTACTAATTGTCATGCAAAAATTAATAGCCTAGAAAATTGGACACGACAGCTTGAGTGCTTGAATAGGGAAACATCAAACACATACTATTACGTACATGGTGCCTAGTACAAGCAATAGTGGAAATGATGTTGCAAGTACTGATACTACAATACAGTATGAAAGTACTACGTACAAAGTACTGTACATTACATGGTGACAAGTACTACCTATAGAAATGATGTTGCGAGTGCTCATAATCAGGTTTTTGGTATTTTGGTCAAACTTCACATAGTTCTAACAAGGCAGGGTTGGCATGAACCACATTGGCGCCTCGAACATTTTCTCTCTATGTTTCGCTCTAGTGTAGTTAAGTGATGAACCTATGGAAGTCCCCATTGACGTGCATGCGGCTCCAATCTGGAACTGGCTGTGGGCGATGTTGGCGGCACACGTGTGTAGCAAACACACAGCCTCCTCTGAACACTAGCAGAGCTTCATCAATGTCGGCAGCACCAGGTTCGGAGTTTGTGGGGGGCTCGAGGATGAATGGATGGTTGATTCCCACAATCACTGACCTACCTTCAAGATTATCCCTTCTGATCTTGTCCAGTGCTATAGGATCATCCAAATTAAGGGCCCTCTAGAAAACATGGCAGCGGAGCGAGGGAAAAGAGAGCAGTTCTCTACCCATGTATGATATAGGATTACCATGGCTGCTAGTTTGTGCACCCCTGCTGTGAGTCCACGGGATATCCCAGCCAAGTTCTACCAAGTACCAGCTGCGTAATGCAATATCTTCAGCCTTGGCATTGTCACCAGCTGGGACGTTTGCTAGCTCTTCAATTACTGGAGCCTGTATGACACACGGGCCTGCAAGTATACCTGTGTGTGCATTTCAGTTAGCAAAGTTATCACGAACAATGCAGTTGTAAGTAATTTATAAATTTAACTTTTAAATAACGGGACTCACTCCACTTGTTTGGTTCCCAGACAAGAACACCCCTTGTGGTTCTGTCACTGCGTATATGCGATCAATAGAACCACTGATTAGACACTTGGCAATGTCCTCGACATACGTTGCTAGTGCAAGATAGTCGTTTTGAAGGATAATCCAGTCCCTATCACAAGGAAAATCTATGGTAGCAATGAATTTGTCAAACACTAACATCGTGCTATAGTGCCATTGGTTGTCAAATCTGTACGATTTGTTTGCTATTTGTATCTTCAGCAGCTTGATATCCGCGTTCTTGTAGAGGTAAGCACATGGGTGGCTGGGGAAATATTGGTTACCCAATGGATAAATATGAACACGCTACACACGTGGCAACTCGATACGTGTCATACTGTAGACGTTTTGGAGGTACCAGCGCCCTAGGTGCTTTGCAATCGCAATCCATTCTTCATTGGCACCAACCCAGCAATCCTTGTTTTTAAATCCTTCATCATCCCATGTTCCGGGTATGTCATCATCAACTGGTATAAATGCTTCTATTGTTGGATTGTCTAGTGGCATCATCAACGCGTCAATGCCCTGTAATAGATTTTCTTCATATCTAGGGGCATGCAAGGTGTTTGACAAAGGGGGGAGTGCTAGCTATCTTTGCAGAAAAACTACTATCTGAAAGATGCAGAAACGTGATGAATAAATCATGAATGCATGCATACAAACACACCAAGGAATAAGGTCTTGTTTGCATTAAATAAAAAGTGTAGGAATAGTTAAGTTTCCTATGCTGGCACTGTTCAGAGGAATGGACAAGAGGAAAAAACGCAGGCAATTTTCCTCTGATTGATTAACAAGATTAGGGGCCTCTTTCGATCAATGGTTTTTAAAAAACGTAGGAATAGGAAAAACACATGATTGTTATGGTAGGTACAATAAATTCATATTAGGAATTAAAAACGCAGGAATTTTGTAACAGGTGTCTTTGGATGGTGAATAGGAAACAAACATAGGAGTTCTGCAGGAATATAGTGTGAGCGCATTATACTTCTCAAAGGAGAAATAGAATGAGGTTGGAGCTCATGTTTAGATTCTTATGGAATGGAGGGCATAGGAACTAAGAAGTGACACCATAGGAATTTGATATCTTCCAAAATCTTATGGGTTATAATCGTCCAAAACTCATATGCAATTCTTCATATCCAACTTGGACCCCATTTTCAAATTCCTACGTGTGCAAAGAACAAGAATGAGGTCCCAAGAGACACGATAACATCATAAATATACTCTCCGGTGAGGTTTGACTTTGATTTTACCATTTTTTAAAGTAATTCTATGTTTTGGTATTCATGTAAACCAAACAACCAACTTTTTATAGAAATATTTTGTGTTTTTAAAACACATGAAACTTAAAATATAGCGCCAACCTTGATTGGCCAATACACCTTCCATTACGGGTATCAACAATCATGGTCGTTCTTGTGTCTTTAGATTAGTATGTTTGGAGGAGAGGGGGGCCACTGAAGCAAAATTCTTGGTCCTCTTTTGATTGCAGGATTGAGAACACATGAATTTCACAGGTTTGCTGGTGAAAAACAGGAGATTATAAAACATAGGAAAACTACCTACGTAATTGGGACGATGAGAGTTGAGCCTCAAGTAGATGTTCCAATTCCTACAGGATTTAAGCATGGATAGGGGGTTGAAGTTCAAAATAATTTGCATACCACGATTCCTTTGATCCAAATTTAATCCATAGGTAAGAAACTAAGGATTTGATTCCTACAAAAATCATGAAAAACTGATTTTTACCTGCTCATCACAGTCTAGTGGCCATGTATGTGGGTCATAGTGAAGTAGGCAGGGCAAACAAAACGGGAGACCAGGATCTTCCACAATCTCTTGACGCATGACGACCATGCCGCGAGCTAGGCGAGCGGTGCTCAGAAGATCGGCGCGACCAGTGATGTTGCTCAACGTTCCATAGTGGAGGTTGCCAAATCCGATTGCCTGACTGTGCTCAGATATCTTACGCTTCATCGCTCTAGATGTCGTTCCGGGGAAGAGTACTGCGGAAGATTAGTTGGGATGGGTTAGCGGTTCCTACCTTTCTGCAAGGGTTGAGAGGGGCTACGATGGTGCACAAGCGACCAGAGCGGGAGATGAAGAAGATGAAGGGCGCGGGGCAATTCTTCTCTGGTTGTCGGATCGACTACTATGACCCAGTATATCAGGGAAAAACTAACGCGGGACGTTAACATAGACGCTTATGCAAAGAAGGAATAATAGTTATCTAGATTAGAATGTATATAGTCATGTTTTCGTGCTAGATTTATCTAATGGTTGGAAACTCCGAGGGGCAACATTGTTACCATGACATGATTCACCCATTTACTCCCAAATATGGAAACATCACGGATGGTGGGAGTAAAATTTACATCAAGGACCTAAAAATGGATAAAATTATATAGAGGTCCTTACATTTAGCACGAAGCACCCAAAAATTAAGAAGGGAATTAGCCGGGTTCGGCTCCTTCTCGAGAGAGAAGAGTCATACTCTTCATACTACTTTCTCTTTGTTTGTTTTCAAAATATATGGCCAAATTTGGCAGCATGAAAATTCCTGGACATGGGATCATCATCAGCATAAAGTATGATGTAGATATGTCCATGACCTTGCTTGTTCGGCTTCAAATCCAAGAATATTCATACTCATCGACAACTAATAAAATTAAATACGTTTAAATTTTACCTCTTGATTTTAGGTTCGAATTTTACATGTAAGGACGGAGGGATTACATTTTAAATCAAGAACATAAATTTTTATCGAGGTCCATACATTTAGCAGGAAGCACCCTAAAATTAAGGAGGGAAAACGATCATGTTTTCCTCCTTCTCAAGAGAAAAGCTGATCGAGCCATACTCTTCATACTACTTCCTCTTCGTTTGTTTTCAAAATATGGCCAAATTTGGCAGCTTGCAAATTCTTGGATATGGGATCATGAATCATCAGCATAAAGTATGATGTAGATATGGCCATGACCTTGGTCGTTCGTCTTGAAATCCAAAAATCTTCGTACTTATCCACAATTAATAATCCTAAATACGTTTAAATTTTTATAGTTGCTTTTAGGTTTGAATTTTACATGTACGAATGGTGGGAGTACATTTTACATCAAAGACCTAAAAAGGTAAAAATTACATCGAGTTCCATACATTTAGCATGAAGCACCCTAAAATTAAGAAGGGAAAATAGTCACGTTTTGATCCTTCTCGAGAGAAATGTTGATCCAACCATACTCTTCATACTACTTCCTATTCATTTGTTTTCAAAATATGGCCAAATTTGGCCGCATGCAAATTCTTGGATATGGGACCAGGAACCATCAGCATAAAGTATGATGTAGATACGTCCATGACCTTGGTCGTTCATCTTGAAATCCAAGAATGTTTATACTCATCGACAACTAGTAATCTTAAATATGTTTAAATTTCACCACTTGATTTTAGGTTTGAATTTTACACGTACGGACGATGGGAGTACATTTTACACCAAGGACCTAAAAAAGGTAAAATTACATCGAGGTCCATACATTTAGCAAGAATCACCCTAAAATTAAGCAGGGAAAATAGTCATATTTTGCTCCTTCTCGTGAGAGAAGCTGATCGAGCCATACTCTTCATAAAACTTCCTCTTTGTTTGTTTTCAAAATATGGCCAAATTTGGGGGCATGCAAATTCTTGTATATGGGATCACGAATCATCGGCATAAAGTATGATGTAGATATGGCCATGACCTTGGTCGTTCATCTTGAAATCCAAGGATGTTCATACTCATCGATGAACAATAATCTTAAATATGTTTAAAAAATTCAACTTGATTTTAGGTTCGAATTTTACACGGACGGTCGAAGTACATTTAACATCAAGGACCTAAAAAGGTAAAATTACATCGAGGTCCATACAATTAGCACGAAGCACCCTCAAATTAAGCAGGGAAAACCGTCATGTTTTGCTCCTTCTAGAGAGAGAAGCTGACCGAACCATACTCTTCATACTACTTCCTCGTCGTTTGTTTTCAAAATATGGCCAAATTTCGTGGCATGCAAATTCTTCGCCATGGGATCCTGAATCATTAGCATATAAAGTATGATGTAGATATGTATGACCCTAGTCGTTCGGGTTGAAATGCAAGAATTTTCATATTCATTGACAACTAATAAGCTTAATTATGTTTAAATTTTACCACTTGCTTTTATGTTCAAATTTTACACGGACGGTGGGAGTACATTTTACAGCAAGAACCTAAAAAAGGTAAAATTACATCGAGGTCTATACATTTAATTACCACGGAGCACCCTAAAATTAAGTAGGGAAAACAGTCGGGTTCGGCTCCTTCTCGAGACAGCAGCTGGTCGAGCCATACTCTTCGTACTACTTCCCTTTTTGTTTGTTTTCAAAATATGGCCAATTTGGCGGCATGAAATTCTTGGACATGGGATCGTGAATCATCGATGTAAACTCTGATGTAGATATGGCCATGACCTTGGCCATTCGGCTTGAAATCGAAGATTGTTCATACTCATTCACAACTAACCTTAAATTCATTTAACTTTTACAACTAACTTGTATCTTTGAATTTTACATGGACGGTAGGACTACATTTTACATAAATTACCTAAAAATGGAGAAATTACATCAAGGTCCATACATTTAGCACGAAGTACCCTAAAATTAAGCAAATAAAACATTCTGGATTGGATCCTTCTCAAGAGAGCAGCTAATCGAGCCTACTATTCATAGTACTTCTTCCTCTTTGTTTGTTTTCATCAAGGACCTAAAAGGGGGAAATTACATCATATTACAAAAATTTAGCACGAAGCACGCCTTAAAATTAAGCAAAGGAAAATAGTCGGGTTCGGCTCCTTCTCGAGAAAGAACCTGACCAAGCCATACTCTTCGTACTACATCCTCTTCGTTTATTTAAAAAATATATGGCCAAATTTTGCGTCATGCAAATTCTTCGATATGGCATCATGAATCATCAGCATAAAGTATGATGTACATATGTCCATGACCCTGGTGGTTCGGCTTGAAATGCAAGAATATTCATACTCATTGACAACTAATAATCTTAAATATGTTTAAATTTTAGCACTTGCTTTTGTGTTTGAATTTTACACAGACAGTGGGAGTACATTTTACAGTAAGGACCTAAAAAGGGGTAACATTACATCGAGGTCCATACATTTAGCACAAAGCACCCTAAAATTAAGCAGGGAAAACAGTCATGTTTGACTGCTTCTCGAGAGAGAAGCTCATCGAGACATACTCTTCATATTACTTTTTCTTTGTTTGTTTTCAAAATTTATGGCCAGAGTTGGCGGCATGAAAATTCGTGGACATGGGATCATCATCAGCATAAAGTGTGATGTAGATATGGCCATGACCTTGGTCGTTCGGCTTGAAATTCAAGAACGTTCATACTCATCGACAACTAATAATCTTAAATACGTTTAAATGTTACCACTTGCTTTTAGGTTTGAATTTTACACGGACGGTGCAAGTACATTTTACATCAAGGACCTAACAAAGGTAAAATTACATCGACGCCCATACATTTATGTCTGAAAACTTGTCTTGTGGTATTCAGATCCATATTCTTCGGTGTTTCTTTACGTAAAAGAACAATCTTGTCATCACTCGAAAAATTGAGAATTAAATGTTCTTTCGTGATAGTTGGAAACTAACACCAACGACATTGTTTACTACATGAAGATGCACCCATCTACCTCTGAAAATACATTTAGTTCAATAGAAATCAATTGCCCTTACTTGTGTACATGCTAAGGCTGGTCATAGTGGGGAGTAACTTCAACTAGTGTCATGCACCTAACACTAGTCTAAGTTAACACCTTCATAGTGCATAGTACCTAATAGGTAGTGTCATAGAAGACTATTAATTATCTTGTAGACTCATTTTCACTTGAAAAGTGTGATGTTATGGTAACTTAGCTAGTTACTATATCCATATCTTTCCTCATTTAATAGCATGCCTTGTCATCACTCGGAAATCTGAGAATTTTATTTCCTGATAGTTCGAAACTCACACTGACGACATTGTTTACTATAAGAAGATGCACCCATCTACCTCCTAAAATACATTTATTCAAGAGCAATCTATCGCGCTTACTTGTAGCTCAAGTTTGACCTAATTTTGTTAAATTGTCAAGATGCAAAATCTTAGCAAGAAGTTGAACCTATCGTCAAAACTCTCGGTGTTTTATGATATATTAATTGTGACCCCTCGATGGGTACCTCGGATACGTTGCAAATGTATCTATAATTTTTGATGTTCCATGCTTGTTTAGTATATACTTTGCTTTGTTTTGTCCATACTTTGAGGTACTTTTATGCATTTTTTGGAACTAACCTATTAATAAGATGCCATAGTGATAGTTGCATGTTTTCTGCTCTTTTTGGTTCCAGAAAGTCAGAAAATGAATATTCTCGGAATTGGACGAGACAAAATCCAATATGCCTATTTTTCCCTGAGTAGCACGGAAACACAAAGAAGAAACGGAGTAGGGCACCAGGGTGGGCATACCATATGGTGGCGAGGGCTAGCCCTGGCCGCACCACCAAGTGATGTGGGCCCCCTGGCCGCCTACAAACCTTGCCTCTTCACCTATGAGATGCCTCCGGATGCAAAAACCCTAAATCGAATAGCCTCCAGCCACAAAAAGTTCCATAGCACCGCCACCGAAGGAGATTCGGGGGACAGAAAGTCTCTATTCCGGCACCCTGCTGGGGTAGGGAAGTGCCCCTGGAGCCATCTCCATCGATCTTGACCACCATCTCCATCGCCGTTGCTGATTCCCATGATGATGAGGGAGTAGTTCTTCCTCAAGGCTAAGGGTTCTACCGGTAGCTATGAGTTCATCTCTCTCTCTATGCATGACCATATTGTGATCATGAGCATTGTAATCAAGTAGATCTACCTTTCTACTCAAGTTCTTTAATAGATCTCTGCTCTCGCCATGTGTGTGAAAGCGACAGCGTGCACACCATGGTGGCACTTAGGCTAGAGATTACAAATACTTGTTATGAGTTATATTTGGAGTTGGATGTTTTTTATGAAATTGTGGTGTTTGTTGGAACCATCTAGTGCTCAAGGTGACAGTGTGGGGTTATCTAGATGTGGAAAACGAACTTTGAGGTGTGTTGTTATAGCCCTACCATGGATTAGAGTGTCCAACCGGAGAGTAGTTCAGAGTAGTATCATAAAGAGAAGATATTTATATGAGAGTGTTCACTAGTGAAAGTATGATCCCTAGGACTTGTTTCTAAACATTGAAACACCGTTTTCATCCAGATCTGTTACATGTTTGTCTGTTTCCATCTTTATTAAAGTTTGCCTTTAGTCTCTTCTACACCATCAAGCTATTTTCTAACACCGTTGTCTTATATCTATACCACTTGTATTTCACTATCTATTCACCGAACTAGTGCACCTATATACCTGACAAGTGTATTGGGTGTGTTGGGGACACAAGTGACTTCTTGTATCTTGATTGCAGGATTGCTTGAGAGGGAATACCTTTGACCACTTCCTCCCTAAGTTTGATAAACCTTGGGTGATCCACTTAAGGGAAAACTTGCCGCTGTTCTACAAACCTCTGCACTTGGAGGCCCAACAACTGTCTACAAGAATAGAAGTGCGTAGACATCAAGCTATTTTTTGGTTCCGTTGCCGGGGAGGTAAGGTAAAAGGTACTCACATCCTCCGGTGTGAGTGATCGAAGTTATTTCCTTTAGATTCTGCAATTATATCCTTTTTTTCTTGTTTTAACTAGTTAGGCTTAATGGAAAACAACAACAAAATTAGAGAGCTTTATATTATTTATCTTGAGTTAGGACATGAAGTGTTTGAAGAGAAAATTAAAAAACCTATGGAACTTTATTTGCATGCTAATAGCATTGTTATTAGTATGAATTCTTTGAACACCATTATTGCTAATGCTATGGAAAAGTCTAAGCTTGGGGAAGCTGGTTTTGATGAGCATGATATTTTTAGTCCCCCAAGCGTGGAGGAGAAAATTTACTTTGATGATACTATACCTCCAATATATGATGATTACAATGATGAATATGATATTTTCAGTCCACCTACTATTGAGGAGAAAATTTCTTATGATTACAATATGCCCCCTATATTTGATGATTATGGTGATGAGAATAATAATGATAGCTATTTTGTTGAATTTGCTCCCACTATAATTAATAAGAATGACTATGTTTATGTGGGGAGTATTAATTATTTTATGCATGTGGCTCATGATAAGAATGTTTTATGTGATAGTTATATTGTTAATTTTATTCATGATGCTAGTGAAAGTTATTATGAGAGAGGGAAACATGGTTTTATACATCTCAATAATATTAGGTTTCCCCTCTTTATGTTGAAAGTCTTAAAGTTACACTTGTTTTGCTTTCTTATGCTTGTTGCTTTGTGCTTTCATGACTTGTTTCTTTACAAGATTCCTATGCATAGGAAGTGGGTTAGACCTCAGTGTGTTTTGAATTTTCTTCTTGATGCTCTCTTCTACTTCAATTCATATTTCTTATGTGAGCATCTTCTCAAACTATCATGTCTAACTTAAAGGCGTTAAAGAAAAGTACTTATTGGGAGATAACCCAAAAGTTTTAGGTGAGTCTTGGAAGTTATTACCTCTGTAATAATCTGTCCTTATCCTTTTTATTTTCTTTTTGTGCCAAGAGTAACCTCTAATGAGAGAGAAGTAATGCTTGGGAAAGTTGCTGTCCTGAAACAGATTTTGTTCTTCACTGTAAAAATTCATGTAAAATCTCTATACGTCATTTTGAGGCGTGAATTTTGTGCTTCTGCCCCAGGTTGTTATCTAACTTTCATTAGTTCAACACTTTTTGATTTTAGCAACAAAAGGTCTTAGAAAAATTGGTTTTTACCTGCTGATCTGTTTTGACAGATTTCCGCCATTATTTGCATTTGCTTCTTGTTGGTTCCTTTTTGAGTTCTCTTTGGGGAATTGAGCTTTTTGGGGGAAGTGCTACAATAGCTTGTGTTTTAATGGAAGTTTTATTGGTGTTGAAACTGAACCTAAAGACTTATTATCTTGAGTGCAGATGAAGAATGGACAAAAGCTCAAGCTTCGGGATGCCACCCCGTGTCACCCCAAGAAATATTCAAGAGGTACAAACGTCAAAGCTTGGGGATTCCCAAGGCATCCCCTTCTTCATCAATAAAAATCTCAGGTCTTTCTAGACACTTCATTTTTATTGTTTCATGCACAGTTGTGTTGTTCTTGGAGCATCTTCGTTTTTGTTTTTAGTTTTCATTTAATTGGTTTTCTTATTTTGCTTGAATAAGTTGGTTGGATCCCAACATACTTCTTTTGGAGAGAGACACGCTCTGTTTTCATTGCCTAGAACACTCTGGTTTTCATTCTTATTGTTTTGTGAGTGTTCTCTTTTGCTAGCACTAGGTTTAGCCTTAGTTTTCTTGTGCTTTCATCTTAGAACTTTTTAGTTCTTTGTGGATTTGTGATACAAGCTCACTGATCTTTATTTATTATTATATTTGTGAGTTCTTTCAAATAAGTCGATTGGTGTTGGAAGAGAGTAGGAAAAGTTCACTCTAAAGTGGTAAAAGGAGCTTGTTTTTAACCGTGGCCTATGCTTTGTCATGTCATGCTTGATATTGTTTTGGCTTTATGCTTAGTGATTTTTTGCTGTAGCATGACATGTTATAAACAATTGAGATTGCTTAATGTTCCTTGAAATAATCATGCGTTGTTTTAGCATATTAAAGCATAGTATTGTGGTATTCTCCTTTGATGCTTTATTTGGGTTGACTTGGCGCATGCTCACACCATGTTATGACTATCCCAAGTCAGCATAGCCTTTATGATCCTTTAGTTTTTGACTTGTAATATCACTTTATGCTTTAATTAATGATGTTTTGTCGCTTTGCATGATTATGGCCATTATTGATCTCTTAGTTGGTCGCTCCCAGTCTTTTGCTAGACTCCATAACCAAGTATGAGTTCCACTCATGCATCCAACTCCTAAAACCAAGTTATTCCAAAGAGTCCACCATACCTACTTATTAGCATTTGCTATTCCAAGTGTATTCATGTTTTTATCTACCTTCCGAATTAAACTTGTTATGAGAAAACTAGTGATTCAAGCTCTCACGAACTTGATGGCACACTTTACTTTTCTTGACCTTAATAAACTTGAACCATTGTGTCGTCTATGTTGTATATGCTTGCACTTATATGTTGGGGATTAGCAGAACCATGTTGTCATGGGGAACGCTTTCAACATTGCATTTGTACTTTGTACCCAATTGATATCATGCTCTTTTGTCTATGGATGTCGTCGGTGTGAAATGAAAGGGGAGCTTGTAAGTCCATGGAGTTATGTATGCATGTTAGAGAAACGCATGGGCCACCTGTCTAATCCATGCTGTCATGGTGGAAACCTGCAGCGTAACCATAATGAGCTGTCTATGAAGCATTATTCTTATAAAAAAAGAGTCAGATATTGAGAAAAAAGAGAAAAAGAACAAAAAAAGAGATATGAGAAAAGAGGAAAGAGAGAAAAAAGCACCATTTTCCCATGGTAAATAAGAAGATTGGTGAGATGCTCGTTGTCTGCTTGCCTTGTCATTTTGATATGGGTATTCTTCCGTATCGTCGGGAAAGGGGTACCCCGTTGGCAGTTCTCTATGATACACATGTACTTACTATGACAAGAACTTACCGGTGACTAAACTTGAGTAGCATGAGGAGCGGCCCTCGTATTCAAGGGACATGAGATTTCCAACTTATACTTTGTCAAGCATATACTCCATAGTTTGTTCACTTTAACCTTAATCACTTCAAGATGCTTATGATAGGGGAAATGAGAGCTGAAAGCTAATAAGTACCATAATTTTTGGAAGCTCTTTATGAAACTTGAATCTCTACTTCCTTCTATGAAGGACTTTCTTTTACTTTTATGTTGAGTCTCCATCTTCTATCTTTATGCACCTATTGAGAGAGCATAATGGTCATTCTTAGTTTAATGTGCATTGTCACAAAACTTGTTGATTGATTCATAATTTTGATATTGCTTGTTCTTAAACTATTTGTATCTAGTCACCCTTATGAACTTTGAAGGTGTCCTATGCATTTATTTTTTGCTACACTATGAGGGACAAGCTGAATACCATTTTTATTATGTTTTCTATATGTGAAACAAACAAACATCTTTCCAATCATTGTTATTCATGAATCTTGTGTTTGTACCTTTTCATGTTGCAACATAGTTGCTATGTCTTATTGATTAGAACTATATCTTTCATGCTATGTTAAAGTACTATGATCCCAGCTATCAATGTTTTATAAATGCCTTGATCAAGATTGTGATGGTGCATGTCACCTCAAAAATTATTCTTCTTTTTATCACTTACCTACTCGAGGACGAGCAGGAGTTAAGCTTGGGGATGTTGATACGTTGCAAACGTATCTATAATTTTTGATGTTCCATGCTTGTTTAGTATCTACTTTGCTTTGTTTTGTCCACACTTTGAGATACTTTTATGCATTTTCTAGAACTAACCTATTAACAAGATGCCACAGTGCCAGTTGCTTGTTTTCTGCCGTTTTTGGTTCCAGAAAGTCAGAAAATGAATATTCTCGGAATTGGACAGGACAAAAGCCAATATGCCTATTTTTTCTAGAGCAACACGGAAACACGAAGCAGAGACGGAGTAGGCCACCAGGGTGGGCACACCATATGGTGGCGTGGGCTAGCCCTGGTCGCGGCACCAGGTGGTGTGGGCCCCCTAGCCGCCCACTGACCTTGCCTCTTCGCCTATAAGATGCATCTCGATGCAAATACCCTAAATCGAACAGGCTCCAGCCACGAAAAAGTTCCGCAGCGCCGCCGCCACCGAAGGGGAGATTCGGGGGATAGAAAGTCTCTGCTCTGGCACCCTACCAGACGGAGAAGTGCCCCCAGAGCCATGTCCATCGATCTCCACCACCATCTCCATCGCCGTTGCTAATTCCCATGTGATGAGGGGGTTGTTCTTCCTCGAGGCTAAGGGTTCTACCGGTAGCTATGTTTTCATCTCTATCTCTATGCATGATCATATTGTGATCATGAGCATTTGTAATCAAGTAGATCTACCTTACTACTCAAGTGCTTTTCTACATCTCTGCTCTCCCCATGTGTGTGAAACTGACAGCGTGCACACAATGGTGGCACTTAGGCTAGAGATTACAAATACTTGTTATGAGTTATATTTAGAGTTGGATGTTTCTATGAAATTTTGGTGTTTGTTGGAACCATCTATTGCTCAAGGTGATAGTGTGGGGTTATCTAGATGTGGAAAGCGAACTTTGAGGTGTGTTGTTATAGACCTACCATGGATTACAGTGTCCAACCGGAGAGTAGTTCAGAGTAGTATCATAAAGAGAAGATATTTATATGAGAGTGTTGACTAGTGAAAGTATAATCCCTAGACCTTGTTTCTAAGCATTGAAACACTGTTTGCATCTAGATCTATTACATGTTTGCTTGTTTCCATCTTTATTTCAGTTTGCCTTTAGTCTCTTCCACGCCATCAAGCTATTTTCTAGCACCATTGTCTTATATCTATACCACTTGTATTTCACTATCTCTTCGCCGAACTAGTGCACCTATACACCTGACAAGTGTATTGGGTGTGTTGGGGACACAAGAGACTTCTTGTATCTTGATTGCAAGATTGCTTGAGAGGGAATACCTTTGACCACTTCCTCCCTGAGTTCGATAAACCTTGGGTGATCCACTTAAGGGAAAACTTGTTGCTGTTCTACAAACCTCTGCACTTGGAGGCCCAACAACTGTCTACAAGAATAGAAGTGCGTAGCCATCAACCTCCAAAAGATTTTTTCGTAAAAATTTCAAAGAAACCTACAATTTACTTGTTGTTTCAAATTTGAACTAATTTTGATAAATCGACATAAAGGCATTCGGTCAAATAGACAGAGTTAGCTAGGAAGTTTGAAAAATCATAAATAAAACATGGGAATCGTTGGTACAACATGTTGGTAAACTTGGCTTCTGGCATTCAGATCCAATATTCTTTGGACATTCCTAAACGGAAAAGAACAACCTTGCTCGTCATCCACTTGGAATATTGAGATTAATTGAATGTTCTTTCCTAATATAGCTGGAAAATCACACCGATGACACTGTTTGGATTTGCTGGTCTTTATCCAACAGTCAATGTTCGAAGTTATCCATACACTATACAGTGGTATGGTATGGTATTGTAAGAGATAAGAAACAATAAGATAAGAAGTACTACAAATGGCCGATCTTTTGAGTAACCTTCCATTCCAATGTTTGGGAAGCAAGTGAAAATTTCGAAAACCAGAAAAGTTTGAATTTTGTTTTGCCGCCAAGGACCAAAGTGGTTTCCTTCCTATGAACTCCTCGTCCCTACTCCACACCAACACGGCTGCCGAACATGCTAGAGACACAGAGCCTCCGTACAAAGGCACACATGCGCAACACCACACTGTGCACCAGGGAGAGATCAGTCGGGCCGGTGCGCGAGGGGAAAGGGTAGGAGAGAGGGAGGATGGATGGTGAGAGGCTGCGAAGGAGAGAGAAAACACACAATTTGTTTTGCGTGCATATGTCCTGAAATTTACTACTAGTAGAGTGGCTGTAGGAGTACCAAGTGTTATGAACCCATCATAACTTTCCTCTGACATCGAACCGCCTTCAACTCCTCTTCACTACTACCCTCTATTACCCTAACTACATTTTATTCTCTTAGCGTGTCCGTCGCATGGACAGAGGTGAGCATATGTCTAACCAAATAAATGAGTACTAGTACTAATATAATACTTACTTTTTCCCTAATAAGGGCATTAGCAATGTGTACAAAAAGCACACCTTAAGGTCTAGTATGTGGCATCCGCTAAGGTTCACCATATACATCGTGGAGAAAATAGAGTTTGTATCTTTAAGACTAATAAGGTGCAGCTCAAGCTTGTGGGTTGCCCATAAAGAATAGAAAAATCATTTCCCCTCTCTCCCTATTTCATGTGATGGTTTTCAAAAGGTGTTCAAAATTTTCATGATGCAAAATTTTAACTAGAAGTTGAACCACTCGTCAAACTCTTTGTGTTTTCTAATATATTAATTAACCACTCGATGGGTAACTCCAAAAGATTTTTTCATAAAACATTCAAAGAAACCTACAATTTATTACTTGTAGTTCAAGTTTAACCTAATTTTATTAAATTCAAGAGCAATCTACCGCACTTAGTTATAGCTCAAGTTTGACCTAATTTCATTAAACTGTCACGATGTAAAATCTTAGTAACATGAAACCGTCGTTAGAACTCTCTGTGGTTTCTGATAGTATATTAATTTACCACCCCCCCCCCCCCCCCCCCGCGCCCCCTTCGATGGGTACCTCAAAGAGCTTTTTCGTAAAACTTTCAAAACAACCTACATAGTTTACTTGTAGTAATTCAAATTTTACCAATTATATTTTTTCTGCTTTACCTATTATAATCTTATATTTACTAATTGGAGGCACCATACGAGACTCCACGTTAATCCTAGGAAAACACATAAAAATAACCAAAGGATATAAATACTACGGTTGAGATCTAATATAGGACCGTGAAGTGTTGTTTGCTAGAGTCCTGAAATCTTATAACGCATGATCGCAAGTCATGTTATCTTTTAGAGTTCTGCACGATTGAAGAATTAAAGTTTGATATCCATATGCGGTTAACAAGAAAAGGAGATCTGAAACAATCGTCTATTCTAACATTAATAGGATCTCTCCAATATCCATATAGATGCATGTCAAAATTTGGACGCACATGTGGCGCCCTCCTCCGACCAGTTTAGTGCTAAGCATTACAGGAAGCCATCAATTAATAAGAGTTTCTTCATGGAGATCATTAACTTAGATGAGTATTTGGTTCTGGAATCCAGCCAAGCCTTTGCACATGCAAGAATGTTTTCAAATATGGTGTAACATAGTTTTCAATCCTTCCCGAAGAAGAATTCAAAAGCTGGATAACAAGCTCCTGACCGTGAGATGAAACCTTTTGTACACATTCCAGATTGACCATTAGAAAGCAGAATGAGGTTCAGCATTAGAAATTCATGTGACAACAAACTCAATTAAAGTTTCATTTTTAGTATTAAATATTTCTGCGGTATGTAAATCACATACTCACTCTGTCAAAAAATAAGTGACTCAACGTTGTCTAGGTACGCATGTATTAAGACATATTTTAGTCTGTTGATACATATATTTCTAGATAAAGTTGAGTCAGCTATTATGTGACAGAGGGAGTACTAATTTCACTTGGAAAAAATGCGTTGATGTGTTTTCGCCCGAGAAGGGACTAAATTGATACTCTATTGTTGCTAATGTAATTATTTGTTATCATCTTCCGGATTTTTTTTGTCATGCCATGAATTGATTTCTAATGGTCTTCGTTTGGCCATGTTTTCCAGTTACCTTAAAGGCATATACTTGCTGGAGTGATTCACATGTGGGATTGCAGTCCGAAGAGACAAGAATGGCATGACATTCTGGGTTTGCAATAGTAGTGGTACTCATAATACTGGAGGTGGTGTTCATGCTTTGCGTCAATTCCAGACTTGCTCTCATATATGTTGTTTGCAAGGGAGGGTTATTAATCATCACTCAATTATTCAAAACATAATAATTGATAATTCATTGACAAAGTTATTCTTGCAATATGATATTTCGTTTCCATAGTTACACAGATATCAACTTTCCATGTGTTTATAGTCTTCTCTTATGTTTTGATCAAGAAAATTTCTTGATTCATTGTGTCTATGTACAGTTGTGCAACTTTAATCATCGAAAAAAGAAGAAGCCTTAGGATCCATTTAATAACATGCGCTTTCTAGAATGATATGTGAGGACATTTAGGTTTTTCATGTATGATATGTGCACATGCCGGACCCAGAGTGCATTAATTTTTCTGTTTTCTACCATATGCACAAACGAGGACATGATGACGTCATTTATTTATTACTTATAGTCATAGTTCATCTTTGTCTGAAATTTTGAAATCTACACTACGTAATTTATTTTCTCATATTTTCTAGCAGATATATATGTTGAGTTTCTCTTCTTATTTCTCCCACCAAATATGCAGTGAGGTAAGTTTTTATTTTTTTTACTTTTGCACATTATCATCCTTTGAAATACTCCTTCTATATACTAGATAACTAACAAAGATGTTGCTGCTATATTGAACAATTTGTTATGAATTTTGCTTTTGCTCCAAACTAGGTTACCACACGGTTAGCTCTATTGACCGACTACTACATATTATGATATTATTACATGGGATAGAGTATGATGTTGTTCTTAACTATCTGTAGCCAGCAGAAAGATGCATTTGACAACGCAAACATGTAATATTAATGATACTCAAATATGAAGCTGCTGAATAGTAACACAACTACGAAATAAAATTGTTCCTATAAGCTGAAGATAATACCATACAAATAAAAAAACTCTAATCAAATATCAAATAAAGAAATATATAAATTCAATCATATGAATTACCGTGCAAACAACTATGTGTTCTGGAAGACTCTGTTTCAAAAGTTATTGTATAATACTCTTCTTTTCCTATTTGTGTTAAATTTTCACACACAGGAAATGTTGTTAAATTTTAACACAATCATTTTTCTAAAAAAAACTAGCCCATGCAGTTGCATGGGTTAATGACTAGTTTTATATAGTGATGATATGCTAGATGTCTATTATATGAGTCTCACGTGCAAGACACGTGCAATTTACTAGTACTTGTACTTTCAAATTTGACCTAATTTCGATAAATCGACATAAAGTCATTCTAATGGGCAGAGTTAGATGGGAAGTTTGAAAACTCATAAAATATGGGAATCATTGGTACAACATGTTGGTCCAATATATATGTATGTAAACTTGGCTTGTGGCATTGAGATCCTATATTCTTTAGACTTTTCTTTAGGAAAAGAACAACATCAGTCATATTCTTCACTCCAAAAATGTAGAACTGAATGACCTTTCTTGATAGTTGGAAACTCACACCGACGACACTATTTACTACAAGAAGATGCAACAATGATCTACCTCTGAAAAGACATTTAAGTCAAGAGCAATCTATGGCGTTTACTTGTAGCTAGCTCAAGTTCGACCTAATTTCGTTAAATTGTCAAAATGCAAAGTCTTAGCAAGAAGTTGAACATATCGTTGAAACTCTCGCTGGTTTCTGATATATTAATTTTGACTCCTCGATGGGTACCTCCAAAATCATTTTTGCAAAACTATCAAAGGGAAACCTACAATTTACTTATAGTTTCAAATTTGACCTAATTCCGAGATATCGATATAAAGTCATTCAAATGGGCGGGGTTAGCTAGATAGCTTGAAAACTCATAAAACATGGGAATCGCAAGTATAACATGTTGTCGATCCACTATATATGTCTGTCAACTTGGCT
The DNA here is from genome assembly GCA_910589775.1 of Avena eriantha. Classification (NCBI taxonomy): domain Eukaryota; kingdom Viridiplantae; phylum Streptophyta; class Magnoliopsida; order Poales; family Poaceae; genus Avena; species Avena eriantha. Next base: position 195,015,973 of record OU342740.1, on the reverse strand, counting down.
TGTGGTATCCACATCCAATATTCTTTGAACTTCTCTTTATAGAAAAGAACAACTAACCTTGCTCGTCTTCACTCGGAAAATGTAGAATTGAATGTTCTTTCCTGATAATTGGAAACTCACACTAACGGTATTGTTTACTACAACAAGATGCACCGATCTATCTCTGAAAATACATTTAATTCAAGAGCAATCTATCACGCTTACTTGTAGCTCAAGTTTGACCTAATTTCGTTAAATTGTCAAGATGCAAAATCTTAGCAAGAAGTTGAACCTATCGTCAAAACTCTCTTTGTTTGTTTTCAAAATATGGTCCAATTTGGCGGCATGCAAATTCTTTGATATGGGATCATGAATCATCGATATAAAGTATGATGTAGATATGGTAGTGACCTTGGTCGTTCGTCTTGAAATCCAAGAATGTTCATACTCATCAACAACTAATAATCCTAAATATGTTTATATTTTACCACTTGCTTTTAGGTATGAATTTTACACATACGGACGGTGCAGGTACATTTTACATCAAGGACCTAAAAAAGTTAAAATTACATTGAGGTCCATACATTTAGCACGAAGCACCCTAAAATTAAGCGGGCAAAGTCATGTTTTGCTCCTTCTCGAGAGAAAAGCTGATTGAGCCATACTCTTCATACTACTCCCTCTTCGTTTGTTTTCCAAATATGGCCCAATTTGGTGGCATGCAAATTCTTGGATATGGGATCATGAATCATCGATATAAAGTATGATGTAGATATGGCCATGACCTTGGTCGTTCGGCTTGAAATCCAAGATTGTTCATACTCATTCAAAACTAAGCTTAAATACGTTTGAATTTTACCACTTGCTTTTATCTTCGAATTTACACGGACGGTGGGAGTATATTTTACAGCAAGGACCTAAAAAGGGGTAAAATTACATCGAGGTCCATACTTTTAGCACGAAGCACCCTAAAATTAAGCAGGGAAAACAGTCATGCTTCGCTCCTTCTTGAGAGAGAAGCTAATCGAGCCATACTCTTCATACTACTTCCTCTTCGTTTGTTTTCAAAATATGGCCAAATTTGGCGGCATGAAAATTCTTGGATATGTGATCATCATCAGCATAAAGTATGATGTAGATATGGCCATGAACTTGGTCGTTCGTCTTGAAATCCAAGAATGTTCATACTCATTGACAACTAATAATCTTAAATACGTTTAAAAAGGGTAAAATTACATCGAGGTCAATACATTTTGCACGAAGCACCCTAAAATTAAGCAGGGAAAATAGTCGGGTTTGGCTCATTCTCGAGAGAGCAGCTGGTGGAGCCATACTCTTCATACTACTTCCCCTTTGTTTGTTTTGAAAATATGGCCCAATTTGGCGGCATGCAAATTCTTGGATATGGGATCATGAATCATCGATATAAAGTATGATGTAGATCGATATGGACATGACCTTGGTCATTCGGCTTCGAATCCAAGATTGTTCATACTCATTCACAACTAAGCCTGAATACTTTTAAATTTTACCACTTGCTTTTATCTTTGAATTTTACATAGACGATGGAAGTGCATTTTACAACAAGGACCTAAAAAGGGTTAAATTACATCGAGGTCCGTACTTTTAGCACAAAGCACCCTAATATTAATCAGGGAAAACAGTCATGTTTGGCTACTTCTCAAGAGAGAAGCTAATCGAGCCATACTCTTCATACTACTTCCTCTTCGTTTGTTTTCAAAATATGGGCAAATTTGGCGGCATGAAAATTCTAGGATATGTGATCATCATCAGCATAAAGTATGATGTAGATATGGCCTTAACCTTGGTCGTTTTTCTTGAAAACAAAGAATGTTCATACTCATCGACAACAAAAAATCTTAAATACATTTAAAAAGGTAAAATTACAACGAGGTCCATACATTTAGCACGAAGCACCCTAAAATTAAGCAGGGAAACTGTCATGTTTTGCTCCTTCTCGAGAGAGAAGCTTACCGAGCCATAATCTCCATACTACTTCCTCTTCGTTTGTTTTCAAAATATGGCCAAATTTGGCGGCATGAAAATTCTAGTATATGTTATCATCATCAACATAAAGTATGATGTAGATATGGCCTTGACCTTGGTCGTTCGTCTTGAAAACAAAGAATGTTCATACTCATCAACAACAAATAATCTTAAATACATTTTAAAGGTAATATTACAACAAGGTCCATACATTTAGCACGAAGCACCCTAAAATTAAGCAGGGAAATAGTCCTATTTTGCTCCTTCTCGAGAGAGAAGCGGACCGAGCCATAATCTTCATACTACTTCCTCTTTGTTTCTTTTCAAAATATGGCCAAATTTGGTGGTATGCAAATTCTTAGATATGGGATCACGAATCATCAACTTAAAGTATGATGTAGATATGGCCATGACCTTGCTCGTTCGGCTTGAAACCCAACAGTGTTCATACTCATCGACAACTAATAATCTTAATATGTTCGAAATTTTACCACTTGCTTTTAGGTTCAAATTTTACACGGACGGTGGGAGTATAATTTACATCAAGGACCTTATAAGGGGGGAAATTACATCGAGATCCTTACATTTAGCATGAAGTACCCCAAAATTAAGCAAAGAAATAAAATAGTCGGGTTCAGCTTATTCTCGAGAGAGCACCCGATCGAGCCATACTCTTCATACCGCTACTTCCTATTCGTTTCTTTTCAACATATATGGCCAAATTTGGTGGCATGCAAATTCTTGGATAAGGGATCATCATCAACATAAAGTGTGATGTGGATACGGCCATGACCTTGGTTGTTCGGCTTGACACTCCAAGAATGTTCATACTCATTGATAACTAATAATCTTAAATACGTTTAAATTTACCACTTGCTTCTAGGTTTGAATTTTACACGGACAATGGAAGTACATTTTACATCAAGGACCTAAAAAAGGTAAAATTACATCGATGTCCATACATTTAGCACGAAGCACCCTAAAATTAAGCAAGGAAAACAATTGGCTGGGAATCTTGAGAACTCATAAAACTTGGTAATCAATCGTAAGTGTATCAAGGTCCACGCTTTATCTGAAAACTAAGGTTGTTGTTGTGGTACTCTGAGCCAGTTTTATTCATACTTGCTTATAGAAAATATCTTGTCGCTTTCTGTTTTATTGTTCCTATAAGATGGAAACTGTGGTTGCTACCATTTTTCACCTTGCCAAGATGCACACATCTACCAAATATGGGAACATTACAATACAATGCGATGTGCATATTGTTGTTACCTTTGTCGTTTGTCTTGAAACCCAAGAGTGTTCATACACCATGGGCCATATATATTGTGTAACTATTTTTTGTAATTCGTGATGACTCATGGTTATTAATTATTTTTCAGTGCAAATAGTAGTATACGCAAGAGGATGCCATGGAGAAGGCTTCATTTTTCGGGTTTTCATTATTTTTGTTCATAGCTAGTGAGGATCAAATTGTCAACATGCATATTCGTAGCAAGAATTTTATTCCTACAGAATTCTCATTGGTTTTTGAAGTAGTGACCACCTCGATACCAAAAAGACTCAAAGGATGTTTGTAACTTTTTAAGAGCATTCTATCATGTTTACTTATAGTTCAAATTTGAAAATGATTTTTTATTCCAAATTTTTGGAAACTCCAAGTACTGGTAGCATTTTTGTTCACCATGCCAAGATGCACTCATCTACCAAATATAGGAACATTACCATAAAGTATGTTGTACATATATAAGGGCATTTAGCTTGTCTTTCGGCCTGAAGCCTAAGGATATGTTCATACATGGCAGGCCATATTTTCAATTACATTGTTTTTTATATGCGAACTCTCTTGATAATAATCATTTTCACAGCAAGTAGGAGAAGTCAGAGGTCACCGGGCAAATTTTTGTTATTGTTTTCAAATAAAAGACAAATTTTGTACATGCAAATGCTTAGCAAGAAGTTGAATTCAACAAATTCATTGGTTTCCGATATATTAACAGTTTGGGTGTGGGTACCTTCAAAATATACTTGTATAACTTTAAGAGCAATCTACTACTTACTCATAGTTCAAATTTTATCTAACATTGATAAATCAGCTTAAATTAGTTTAATATTGTGAAGTTCGCTGGGAAACCTTGAGAACTCAAAAAAGTTCATAATTGTAAGCGAAACATGTATACACTTTTTCTGGAAACTAGGCTTATGGAATTCTGAGGCATATTCACCGTGATTGCTCTCAGGAAAATAAATCCCGGGAAAATAATAATCTGCTTAAAGTTTATGATAAATCAGGGTGTTTTTTGTGTGAGGTGTAATAAACAAACATATATCGTTCGTCTGACACTTTAAAGTAAACTCTTCAATGGACATTTGGATATGTGAATGAAACGTCAAATTTTATGTACAAACAAGTTATGTTCAAAACCAAGTTTATTACGACCAAATAAAGCCTTCACAAATTCAATGTGCGATGGACTGATATGTTGGTACCTTTGTGTAAATATTGATGTTTCATATGAAATAAGTCTCTTACATACTAGCTACATGTATCCAAAAAGTATTGTGGGTGATAAATATTGTTAATATCTAGTTTTTAGCATCATTCAAATCTTTGTGTGTGAATGGGAGCAATGGCATTCGGGGACCACTTGTCAGTCTTGCTACCAATGAGGTTAAATCGGTCATTACAGGACTAACTGGCCAAATTTGTGCATATTAGGCCAAAAACTGTTAAAATGTGCAAAAATGACGTCCACCAAGTGTTTTGTGCAAAAGTGCGATGAAAACATGGTGGATCGTACAATTTCCTCTATCCAAAAAAGTTTTATACTACTCCCTCCGTCCCAAAATATAAGGCATCTAAGGATTGGTCAAAAGTCAAACCTTACTAACTTTGACCAAATATTTAGAAAAATATATCTACATCTACCATATATAATGGACATATTAAGAAAATATAATTTATAGTGAATCTATTGATATTAATTTAGTATTATAAATTTTTATATTTTTTTGTATTAATCATGGTCAAACTTAAAAAATATTGAATTTTGACTAATCCTTAGGCGCCTTATATTTTCGGATGGAGGGTAATACAAAGTATTGTACCGTACTTACTACTAGCAAAATAGGTACCAGATGGAAGTTTGAAACTTAAAGGGTACCCACTATTTTAGTCGGTTCAAAGAAATGAACTAGTTCGTCAAAAAGTGATGATATGTGAAATGTTTTTTTTGCAGTACGATACTACTAAAGCGGAGAGAGGGTTACCCACTCCCATTTTCTAACTCTTCACCCACCAGTCCCTCTCTCGCTATCACATTCCCACACTCATCTCAGTCGTTAACCCAGCCGTTGCCTCGATGAAACTAATGCCAAAAACTTTGTCTATGGTCGAGCTAGGGTCCTCATCAAGCTTTGCTTCGGAGCTGCAGGTGGCTTGTTCGATTCCGACAGCCTCAGCGCCCTCTCTGAAGCGTCCTTCGCCTTTCACGTGTGTGCGGGTTGTGCCCAAGGTGAGGCGTCTATCGCCCTTAGGGTTTCAGCCTGTCGCGCCGAAACCCTCATCGCCCGCCAAGCGGCCATCCAAGCCTCTGACATTGCATGCGTTGGGACTGAATGCTCGTGTGGCGGCGGATGCGTCCTTTTCATCTGCAAGTTGGACTCTCATTCCCAATGTTCCAAATTTCAGAGTGTACAGAGTGAAACCCCTATCGGTGGCCCCCCTTCATCAGCGATTGTCTGTACTTCTTCGGTGTATGTGGCTGGTTCTTTGTCAGTGGCGCCTTGTTCATCTGCTCAACCCATCGACCCCTATGCAAGTTCGCGCCCCCAACTTCAACAAGGTTAGATCTGGAGGATTGGGGCTTTAATACAAATCCAACGTGCATCTAGTCAGATTTTTGCAATGTGTAGTGCAGGTCCTTTGTTGAACTGCTTAGTTGTATGTCATATTCTTGATAATTGTCTTTTGTGATATTCTTTATACTCCCTCCATCCAAAAATAACTGACTTGACTTTTCCTAGATTCAAATGTATCTATATTTGTCTCTTTTGCTGTTCTGCTTAGTTATGGAATATTCTTGATGACGATGATGCAGGGTTCTGTTTTGGTACTTAGATGATGCATTGTGCTGTTTAGGAATTTTCCATGACGCGTTGTGTTGTTTTGGTATTTATTTATGATGCATTGTGTCTTGTATCCTCACTCTGTTGTTTAATCCATTTTGATCTGCATTTTTCTGTTTAGGATTAAATGATATGCCTTCTAGCTATTCAGATTATTTCAATGACCCATTAGTTTAGGTAATTTTGATTGTGCAGACACTGTTTATTAAATTTAATTACATGATACCTTGTGCTTTTTTGGTATTTTTGATGATGCACTGAATATATGTTGTTTTGTCTATCCAGATAATGCATTGTGTTGTTTTAGCCACTCAGATTATGCATTGTGCTTTTTAATCAATCTAATTAAATGTTATGCCTTCTAGTAGTTGTTCAAATAATTTTGAGGGCCCATCAGGTTAGGTCATTCTGATGATGCATTGTGCTGTGTAGGCAATTTAATTTACCTGATACCTTGTGTTGTTTAAAAAAATTATGGTGCAATGACTCATTGTGACTTTATTCAATTTATGCAATGCATTGTGGTGTTTTGGTAATTCCAAAGGACTGACGCAATGGTAAATTTTCATGTAGGATGGCCTAGTTGTAATGCCGAACTTAGACTACATTCTTGACCAGGCTCCTCTAGCTCTAGGTGGCTATGAATATGCTCTCCCCATTGTACCAAGGGAGTTGAAGCTACCGGGCAGGAGAGTGGAGGCCTTGGCAAGGGCAAGTGCTGCCAGGTCAGTCGCTAGTTCTGCCAAACCGAGAAGACGCCCTAGGTCGATTGGACACCATGCCATGGTGCATCGTCCTAGGCGCTTATACATCTAGTTAGTCCAACATGACTTGTATATGCTTATCATCCCGACTTACTTCAAGCCTTACTTGGAGGGACACCCCTACCCACAACTAGTGGTGGTCCAAGCATGCGAGGAATGCGAGTGGGTTGTCCATGCCAACCGCAACAAAGACAAGATCGTCCTGGATAAAGAGTGGGCTACCTTTGCTACTTTCCATGAGTTGAAGGAGGGTAACTCCCTTATATTCAAGGTCAACGCAGACGGGTTCAAGATGAAAATCTACGACCGCATCACCTCCTGACAGAAGGTGTTCGTCTATCGTGAGCCTGCACATCTTATTTAAGTGCCAATTTAGATCAAGGATTTTCAAAGGAATTTTGGAGGAATTCGGCCCATAGGATTTTTTTCATAAGGAAGCCCTTTGGATGAAAGGAATCATACCTCCAAAATTCATATAGATTGCATTTCTACACCCCAATCCCATAGGAATTTCAACATCCACTTTTTTACACTCATTCGCATAGGATTGAGGCAATTTTCCTCCGTGTTTAGTGTTTTTCATTGAAATGACTTTAAGCCAGTAGATTGCCTCTATTTCGTACCTCTGACCATGTTATCCTGTGTTTTGAAATTCTGTGATCCAAAAAAAGCTATTTCCTCTGTTTGGCAATCCATTGTTTTGTACCTGTGACCGAGTCAAATTCCTGTGTTTTTAAATCCTGTTATCCAAAGAATCCCTAAGTTATCTTTAAGTTTGCCGTTCGATCTTTTGATGACCATTTGTGATGCTTATGCATCAAGCCCTAAGTATATTGAATGTGACTACTACTACTACTACTCCCTCTGATTCATTGCTAGATACGTCCAATTCAACAACAAGTAAATATGGATTAGAGGGAGTACTACTACTATGATCAAGCACAGCGTGAGCCATTCCTAATGTGGCTAAGAAATGTACGTACTAGACTTTTTTCCGAATCTACTAGACATCTACTAGACTGGCCGGCAAAAAGCAATCCTAAAGATTGGACCCACTTAGTACAGCATAAGCCAGTTGATTGCACCACTATGTATCTAGCCGAATTTCTCCATAAACTTTGGGTGGGTCGTAAATATTTGTAGCTAGTAGCTCGATCGCTTGATGGACCAACAATATTGCTCGAAGGCCAGCGACGAGACCCAGTACCTTATGTTTTGCTTCCACTATTCACTCTCCTCTCGCCTCCTACTAGTACTACCTCGCTCCGCCTTCGCGGAAACCATTTTCTTCCACTGCTCCTCCCTTTCTACTCTACTTCATCCAGCGATGTCACAAAATATCCTATCTCGTCGGAAGAATAGCAAGATGGCGGTGGTTAGAGCCGTGGAGAAATCATGCCGGCAGGATGACCTGTAGGCTCGGACCGAGAAAGGAGACCAGCCATGGGGCGAGGGATCGTCTTCGCACATGTATTCGAAGAGCCGCTATCATGGGGACCAAGAGTCCGGGTAGGTTTGTACTTCCGTTGATTCCTAGGCTGTCTGCTCCTACTATTGAACCGTCTCTATACATCTTCGAGGGCAGGCGGCTCGAGCATCGAATTTTCCACCCCACAGGTCGATAGCACGACGGATATCTCTGACGCATACGATGCCCTCATTCCCGCTCTCGGTCGAAGAAGAGATGTACTGTAGTCACTATGCATGTATTGAGATTTTATGTTCTTCTCTGCATGCACTCCATGCTCTCTTACTGATGATGCATTTTCCATGCAGGAAGTCAGGGCAAGAATCTCTGCCAAAGTAGATGAAATCTATAGCCATAACATCAACATTCTTCAGAAAAACTTTGAGCTCAACCTAGAGTGTGATCGCCTCTGAGCCGATTTGGCTTTTCAAATGAAGCTCGCACGATATTATGAGCGTTACTCCTCCATGCTTCGCGCTGAGTGCAAAAATTTGAAGAAGGAAGTCACAGTGCTCTATAGCCAGCAGCTACCATTGCGAAGATCGTCCAGGTCATGCCCCACTAAGTAGGAAGAGAGAAGCCATCTCATGTTGGCCGTCGAGGTCGCGACCATTGCGGAGGTCATCAAGGCCCTACCTCCGCAGGGCAGCCATAGTGTTGCAATCACCGAATCTTGGAGTAGGAAGTAGGAAGAGGGAGGACTTTCCTACATGGCCCTCCTTTTTCTTTCTTTTGGGTACATGGATCTTTTTTTCTCATCCGTCTTCACATAATTATATTGCACTCTTTAGCATTTGAATACGCTCTATGGAGCTTTTGTAACGATATACTTGTCGTATAGTAGTCACTGTTTAGTGTACATATACATTCAAATTTATTTAAATATGTGACATCCTTTTTAATTAGGTTGGAGTGCATTTTTAGAAAAATTAGGATGGAGGGAGAGTATGTCTGATAAATCAAAATAATTAAATTGTCAATGAGTGATCTTTAAATTTGGCCATAATTTCTACTTTGTCAGATGTGTAGGGATCCGGATCCAGTGTCTAGTATACTTATCAACTGTTTTGTCTTCCCTTTACGTGGCCCCTACATCGTTGAGTGAGTTATTGGCTGATTTTTTGCTCTTCCTATTAAAATATTGTGGTTATGATATAGGGGAGATAATATAGGATTGCTGCTGGAGATAAGAAAAATCTAGGGGAAGAATCCTTTTAGGCTAGACATAGTGCAAATAACTTCATGAGTATCAGCCACACCGTTGCATCGGTTCAAGAATTGTTTTGTCAGAATTTGGAACCGCTATGGGAAAGTTGTAGTGTACGGAATCGCTGGTGGGACCAACTATTTACTTTCGATGTACGCATCCTGGCTCTCCTAACATTTCTACCACTTGGCCCCACAGTTGCATGAAAGAAGTGAACTAAGTTCTTGAACCGCTTCTTTGTGTTAGGTTACATGAACCGATTCCTAAAATGTATAGAACCGGTTCAATAGGAGGTGAGAGAAGGTTAGGAATCACTTTTTGAATATAGGGTGGCTGGTCTAAGGGTCCTACTTAGTAAAATTGCTTATGTGGCTATGAGTTATTCACACATACCAAGCTGAAATTAGTCTATTACCTAATAATTAGTCTATTCATGTAATAACATAGATGTCAACACCTGGATTTTTAATCCTAGATGCCTGTTATGCCATACCTCGCAATCCTAGGATTACCATTTTTGCGAGACATCACAGATTGGATATCACAGTACATCATCCATTACAAACCATAATAAGGTTTTACACAAATAAAGGATCTCATGATCCAGTCTTAATACAATCAAGCAGCGGAATAATAAAGCATAGTAGTGGGCTCCATCTTCAGGGTCACAGGCAATGCTGACGATGGGAGATGATCCTAGTTGTCATAGACATCCTGCTATCCATGATCCTGGTAGTCAGCCTCATAGTTTGGCCATAGGAATAGCCAGGGACAAAGCCATGAGTACTCTTTAAGTACTCGCAAACTATCACTAACAAGCAAGGTAGTTCTAATAGGAATCTTAAGCTCTAGGTTTATTTGCAAAAAAACAGATTTATCTTAAGCTGAGTTCAGAAGTAAAGAAAGCTAATTTAATGTTCTACATCACCTAAGTGGGAACTTATTTTTCATGTTCACAACCCTGTTGTGGTCAAGTCAAAGTCACAATTCATTTCATAAGTCATTTTGAAAACATCTAACGAAGGAACAGTATGGGCACTCCAACTATCCATAACCGCGGACGCGGCTATTCGAATAGTTTGACACTCTGTAGAGGTGGTACACTTTCACCACAAAATTCGATACATCCGTCAGGGATAATCCTGAATCATCATACTTAGTATGCGGATAATCAATCATAACCTTTCAATTACACACTCTAGTATATGCACCTCCCCTATGAGCTTGGACTCCTAGCCATGGCCATCTGCCATCCTGGGCACTGCATAGGTTGACAAACATCAAGAGGTAGCCTCAGCTCAAACCTCTCCCATGAGGGAACCCATACTAAGGCATATAAACTTCCGGCTAAGCCCTACCCAATTCAGGTATTGTGGTTGTATGGTAAAATTGGAATGGTATCGCATCCGATCCCAACCATCAGTTTTTGTAAAAGGGCTAAGGCTCATGCCTCAACATTTTCATCATCAAACCTTGTGTTTCTCAACACATGTCAAAACATCTCAATAGAATGAATCATCATTCCAAGGTTTTCATAATCATTTTCACCAAGTATTCCCATCTTAAGTGATCAACTTGTATACTTAGCACTAGCCAGTAAAGTTAAGAGTGTTCAATAATGAGGGGTGCTAATCTTCAATCTCATGCCAATGACATCTAAGTATTACTAGATAGACCTATTTTTATACTCTTTATGCTACCTATACTAAAAGTAAAGAACTTTGGTAAAATAAAAGAATAAAGCTTGCAAGTAAAACTTGGGATTGGTATAATCGTAGGTATATAACAAAAGCATGCCTAAAGCATCTTGCTTAGGTTAACACTTGCAAAGGTTAACTTGCAAGGTCTAACTTTCTTAGTAGTGATGGCTTGCGTAAGTATAAAAATTGCAAGTGTTAGCTTGCCTTCGTTAGTGCAGTGATTGAAGTTGTCTTCGTCTTCTTCTTGGTAGTACTCCTCCTCCTCGTATCCTTGGTCGGTATTATCGTCTATAAATGAAGACGGGGTACACAATCACAAAAAAATACTTAATTACTTCTATTTAGCACACTAAGGCTCACACTTGATGATCTAGCATCATCACAATCATCACATGAATTAAAGAACTAGTTTTATTCATTTTATTTTAGAAAAGTAATTTCTACTCATTGAAATTTAATAAGATTTAATATTCTCCAATTAAAATATGGGATCATGTTAACCCATGTCATTACCACATATTTTAATACATGGGAATCTGATTTTGTTGATCATACTTTATAAAGTTTAAGATTATTATTTAATAGATTTAAAGTGACTAGAAATTCCCTAATAGCATTAATTTGGTACTAGTCCAAAGTCACTGCATGCAATCCTAAATATTTTTATATATATTCAGATAGATATTGTCAAATGTGATTTTTGAGAGTTGGAATATGTTGGAAATATGCCCTAGAGGCAAATAGTAGTAAGGACTATTATCATATTTCATATAGTTTATGATTAAGTTTTTATATCATGCTATAGATGTATTGAGTGGAAACATCAATACACGTGTGATATATAAACAACCAGGGGTTCCCAGTGAAACTCTAGTCACTGGTTCATTGGTCAACAGATGATCATGTTTCCTGATCATGTGGCATTTATGCCAGTTGGAAATGGAGTCATCTCATTCCAAGAATGAGATGATGAACCAATACCCAACCTAAACATCATGACCCGATCATGTGATGAAGTTCAAGTTACGATGATTAGAAATGGATCCTCGTAGACTATTCCTTAGACCGTGAGGCTATATCAATCATTGTCTCCCGAGAGTGCTTAGATAGCATCAGGCGCCACTAATACAGTGGTTATAAAGGTGTGTTCAGGTACTCGGAGGAAACCGTAGAGGCAATATATGTCAAGAGCGGGATTTGTTCGTCCATGTGACGGAAAGATACTCAAGGGCCCACTCGGAGAAGTTATGTCCAATAGCTGCGCAGCGTGTGATTTGATCACGGGGATATCGCTTGTCGGAACGAGTCAAGTAGCATTGTTCAGTAACGAGATTGAACACAACATGGTGATGTCATTGATCAGATCTCGGGCAATGCAAGTATCAAGAGACAAAGGGAATAAGACACGATTGTCCCGGTTCAAACGACGAAAGAGCTTCGTGGAACGCATAGGGGTCACATGGCCATCCAGGTCCCTCTGTCGATCATTGGTGCGGGAGTGTCCCGAGCATGTCTGGAGTATTCCCGAACCATGGGGTATCACGCTTAAGGGCTTGATGATACTTAGAGAGTGTTTATAGGATCGGTAGAATCACCGAAGATTAGTAGAGAGAAAACTGGAAGGGTTTCGGTAAGTCCGGAGGATGTCCGGAGTGGAGGTGGAAGTGTTCCATAGCCATGGAGGTTGAATAATATGTTAATGAATGTTAAATATTGATTTAATCATTTATTCATAATTATTTAATAAAGAGAAAAATCAATTTAAATGGTCAAAGGCTTAATGGGCCAATTCCCGGAGGGGAGAGGGCCCATTAGGGAAAGGAGAGACGGAGAAGGGGGCCAAGGGGATGGCCGACTGGGCCTATCCCCCCCTGCGCGGGGCCCACTAGGGTGGCCGGCAGCCTCCCCTCCCCCTCCTCTCCTTTAGTCCCACCCCGGGACTTTGAGGGAGGTAGTACCTCCCCTCCCCCTATATATAGTGGGGGTATTTACCCAAATAAAAACACCAAGAATTAATAAAGGTCTTCTCACTTTTGGGAGGACCTCTAATTGATATTTTCTCTCTCCCCCTCTCTCTCTCGTGACCGTGGTCCCATGTCTGGTCTGCCCGAACGAGAGACATGTTCACCGAGGAGCGCCGTCGCGCTGCGGGATTCAGATCCGTGAGCTCTACTTCCGCAACTGTTGCTGGATCGGGGAAGCGGGAGTCATCGTCAGGCACCAGACGTGTATAACTCCCTGCGAGGTGTCGCACTTGAGGCACTCAAGTCGTTGGAACCAAGGGAGCGCAAGGACTTCATCACGACCTTGAGGTCGGCTTCGGCTCGTCTACATCAGCCACGCTCTCCTGAGCGTTGAAAACGCTTTTCGGTCTTCAAGGGTAAGTTCGCGAAAAGCCCCTCCTAGTATTGTATTATTAATAGATAGGTCCTGGCAGCTTCAAGGGTTTAGGGGCGTAGGGTAAAATTTATTGTTTTCATACGCGGAACCCCTACAGTGGTATCAGAGCCTGATCTATGCGTACTAATGCTAGTACGGGTAGAACACACGAGATGTAGCGTGTGGGCGTCGATCTTTTAGTTGTTACCCTCCCACGTGTACTTGTGTATACCGCAGTAATGCTTGATGAAGCGGCCCCCAACCGACTTTACGCGTTCATTCGCGAGACTGGTCCACGCTTTACATACGGCTTGTACCGTATAAAGTGGCTTAGGGGAGTGTCTGTCTCTCTCACATTAGTTGGGATACCTTTGCAGTGGAGGGCCCCGAAAGGGGTGTAGTAGAGACAACTACTTGATCAGCGTTGTGCTGAAAGTTCGTCGGTAAGAACGGTTCTTGTGTGAAAGCCCATTCAACCACGTAAAACATGCAAAGATAAAGTAGAGGTGTCTAACTTTGTTTTGCAGGGGGGCGTTGCTTTGTGATATGGTTGTGGCAAAGGTAAAGTGATTACCTTTTGTTACATTGTAGTAGATAGTCACGGAGGTGACGGACTACCACGCCGGAATGACACTAGTACCCTAGTGTCTACGGCACCGGAAACCTGGTGCCGGAATCCGGTGACGACGGATGGAGATCACGACATGAAGGACCATATCACATCGCATTTACATTCAATGTTATTGTTCGTATATCTTATTGTGCGCTAGTATTAGATACTCCACGGTAGCCTAATAAGATGATCCCTGTTAAAATTACCAACGATTGTGTTCCCCCTTAGTGTGCACCACCAAGAAAGTTCCTCGGTATGAGGCAATCCATGGTACAGGCATGGGTGTCAGACATATCTATGTTCGCATATAGTGGGTGTAAGCCATGTTGCACATCCAATACACTAACGTTGAGTTGGCGAGCCTAGCATGTTCAGACATGGCCTCGGAATGTGGATGGTCGAAAGATCGAGCACGAGTCGCATGACTGATGTGACCGACGTTTAGCATCCACCCTTGAACCCACATTGATGGCCGTGACGATCGGGGGAGATGTGGCTCATAGGGGTCGTGTTATCACTCGGAACCCTTTTGGGGATAGGTGTTTCTTAGTGGAGTTATTATTAACTCATTTAATTATAAACTTAGTCTAAATTCCTTCTTGCAATTATAAATGTAGATGACACCTTTCCTGTTGATGATTGATTGGTTAGAAGGAGAGAAGCTCAGATTAGATGGATCAAACTTCTCCATATGGGTTCCGCGTCTCCACGTTCTCCTTAGCGAGAATGTCGTGGTCGACTAAATACTCGACGGGATGGATTTGGATCAGCCCATTGACCTAGATACCCTAGAGCAGTGGAAAGACCGCTATCTCCATCGGGTGATGGCCTCCTTCATTTTAGTTACTATGTGTTTCGGAATGGTGGATGAGCTATGGCCTTTCGTGGGTGATGTCAACCCTCGTTCGGTGATGCTAAAGCTTAGGACACATTTCCTGGAACAAGCACGCATATGGGAGCATGAGCTGATGGGAGACTTCCTCTCCATTAAGATGGAGGAGAACTCATCACTGGACGACCACTTGGAGCGCATGCATGATGTGTACATGAGGCCTGCATACTTCCTAGATAGCTAGATGATGGACTCTTTTGCAACCGACGTTGTGCTGCGTTCGCTGCCACCAAGCTACCAAGCACAAGTCAGGACTTGCATTATGAGGGGAGACGCGTAATCAATGGAGTTCCACCGGTTTGTGACACATCTCAGGAATGTGTTGGTTGAACCAGATGTCTCTTAGGTCATCGATGACAAAGGTATATATTTGATATACAATTTTATAAATGTTATAATCTGGCAAACACATTTGCAGTGTTAAGTATATTTGATACTTGTTCTGTTTTGCTGAAAACAGGTCCTTCTGCATGAGAGGTTCTTGCTGGAGAGGAGGCGGCGTTGCGTGTTGATGGCGAGCATGATGATGATGGCCAACGACACTCTCCCTCGACATTTATCACTTAGTTTATGTTTTAGGATGATTATTGTAATCAAAAGATTGTGAAATTCTTTAGTGTGTCTCACATTTTGTGATACAGTTATTCATAAGAGTTTGTAACAAACAGTTGTTCTACTTTTATGAATGATTTCTATTCGTGTTCATATCTTGTTTGATTATATGTGAATTATCCTTATTTGTATGAAACTAATTGTAATGCATGAACATTTGTAAAATATTGAAATGCCTTTAAATACCCAACTTAATGATATTTGATTAATGAATGAAACCATTGTTTGAATTCAAAAGTTCTGTTGATAATATGTGAAAGTCATTCGATTTCTTATCACATATAAATCATGCCTAAGTTCGGCAAATTAACTTGAACACCGTGTATTACTTGAGTACAAAGTGTTTAATGAATTGTTAAAAGTAAACACATATTCGATGTATTGTGTTTTAACGAAAATGGTAATTATCATTATATGATTGTTTAAATGTGTAAAGAAGTTTACCAAAGGAAACATGAATATGAAACTATTTGATTTGATCAAAGTGTTTCATCAACAATGGGTATAAATATAAAAGAGAATTCAATTACTATGATTTGATCAATAGTAATGAAATTCGACTTTATAAGAATGGCATAAAAGTAATTGTGAAATGCAAAGAGTTTTGAAACATCAAAATGCAAAGCATCACAATGTGATATTAGATATCAAAGTCGGTTAATAGATGGTACCAAATAAATCATTGTAGTATAGATGTAGAGACCATTAGTTAAGAAATAGTTAGCACTCAATTAGAATATATATAGTGAACCATTTGAAGTCGTGAAATTTTTGGGGTTATTCGATATAACCAACACAATAGCGAATAAGTCCATGTAGAGTATTCATTGGAAACTTTGAATACGAAATCCATAGCTGAAACCAAAAGATAAGCAAAACTGGTATTGCTTGGATTTTCCTACATTCTTGAGAAAGATCACTTTTAGTGATGTTTCTCGATTATGGAGCAAATGGAAGATAGTGAAAAAACATGATGAGGATTCAAATCCCTAAATCAGAGTGTTGAGGAGCGCAACGAACAACGTTCCTGAACGATTCTCTTCACAGAAGGAAAGAATCAATGATATTGATCATTGTGTTTTCCCCACTAGTGTGTTATTTTGCTAGACCACTAGTATCATTGCATGTGTTATTTTTCTAGAACATTGATCCACTAGTGGCATTGCATGTGTTCTTTTCCTATACCACCTGGATCCACATGGCAACACACACTCCAGTGGATTTTTTGATGCAACTTCTGCCACACTGGAAGCTCCTTTCCTATCTGTTTTTGGTCTCTGTGACCAAGGTTTGACACAATGGTCCACTAGTGGCATTGCATGTGTTTTTTCCTAGACCAAATTGATCCACTAGTGGCATTTCATGTGTTATTTTCCTAAACCACACTAATCCACATGACAACACACACTCTAGTGGATTTTGTGATACAACTTATGCCCCACTAGTGCAACATGCAGCATGGAAGCTACTTTCCTATGTGTTTTTGGTATGTGTCACCATGGTTTGACACACTTATCCACATGATGTCATTCCATGTGTTCTTTTTCTATACCACATGGATCCACATGACAAGACACACTCCAGTGGATTCTGTGATGCAACTTCTGCCACACTGGTGCAACATGCAATGTGGAAGCTTCTTTCCTATCTATTTTTTGTCTGTGTCACAATGGTTTGACACACTAATCCACTAGATGTCATTTTATGTTTGTTCTTTTCATAAACCACAAGGATCCGCTGTATGTCATTGCATGTGTGTTGTTCTCCAAAACCACATGGATCCACTAGATGTCATTGCATGTGTGTTCTTTTCATAAACCACATGGATCCACTAGATGTCATTGCATGTGTGTTATTTTCATAAACCACATGGATCCACTAGATGTCATTACATGTGTGTTATTTTCATAAACAAAATGGATCCACTAGATGTCATTGTATGCGTGTTTCTTTTCATAAACCACATGGATCCACTGATGTCATTGCATGTGTATTCTTTTCATAAACCACATGGATCCACTAGATGTTATTGCATGGGTGTTCTTTTTATAAACCACATGGACCCACTAGATTTCATTGCATTTGTGTTCTTTTCATAATCCACATGGAGCTACTACATGTCATTGCATGTGTGTTCTTTTCCTAATCCACATGGATCCACTAGATGTCATTGCATGTGTGTTCTTTTCCTAAACCACATGGATCCACTCGAGTCATTGCATGTGTGTGTATTAGTGTGCATCATTATGGTTTTGTCAAAGAACACATGCAATGATGCCACTCTACCATGTGGTGTCCAACCAGGTCCAGGAACACTAGCACCATGCTGGGATTCAATGGCAGCATGCATTCTATCACCAGTTTGAAAGATGTTGTATCACCACACCCACTAGGATGTGTGTGTATCAGTGTGCATCATTGTGGTTTTCGAAAAGAACACATGCAATGATGCCACTCTAGCATGTGTGTTCTTTTCATAAACCACATGGATCCACTGGATGTCATTGCTTATGTGTTCTTTTCATAAACCACATGGATCCACATGATGCCATTGCATGTGTGTTCTTCATAAACCACATGGATCCACTAGATTTCGTTGCATGTGTGTTCTTTTCCTAAACCACATGGATCCACTGATGTCATTGCATTTGTGTTCTTTTCCTAAACCACGCTAATCCACTGATGTCATTGCATGTGTGTTCTTTTCATGAAGCACATTGATCCACTAGGTGTCATTGCATGTGTGTTCTTTTCATAAATCACATGGATCCACTAGATGTCATTACATGTGTGTTATTTTCATAAACCGCACGGACCCACTAGATGTCATTGCATGTGTGTTCTTTTAATAAACCACATGGATCCACTAGATGTCATTGCATGTGTGTTCTTTTCATAAACCACATGGATCCACTGATGTCATTGCATGTGTGTTCATTTCATAAACCACATGGATCCACTAGCTGTCATTGCATGTGTGTTCTTTTCCTAAACCAAATGGATCCACTAGATGCCATTGCATGTGTTCTCTTTTCATAAACCACATGGATCCACTAGATGTCGTTGCATGTGTGTTCTTTTCATAATCCACATGGATCCACTGATGTCATTTCATGTTTGTTCTTTAAATAAAACACATGGATCCACTGATGTCATTTCATGTGTGTTCTTTTCATAAACCACATAGATCCACTAGATGTCATTCCATGTGTGTTCTTTTCATAAACCACATGGATACGCTAGATGTCATTGGACGCGTGTTGTTTTCATAAACCACATTGATCTACTAAATGTAATTGCATGTGTGTTCTTTTCATAAACCACATGGATCCACTAGATGTCATTGCATGTGTGTTCTTTTAATAAACCACATGGATCCACCAGATGTCATTGCATGTGTGTTCTTTTCCTAAACCACGTGGATCCACTAGAGTCTTGTGTGTGTATCAGCGTGCATCATGGTGGTTTTGGAAAACAACACATGCAATGATGCCACTCCAACATGTGTGTTCTTTTCATAAACCACATGGATCCACTGGATGTCATTCCATGTGCGTTCTTTTCATAAACCGCATGGATCCACTAGATATCATTGCATCTGTGTTCTTTTCATAAACCACATGGATCTACTAGCTTTCATTGCATGTTTGTTATTTTCCTAAACCACATGGATCCACTGATGTCATTGCATGTGTGTTCTTTTCCTAAACCACAATAATCCACTAATGTCATAGCATGTGTGTTCTTTTCATAAACCACATGGACCCACTAGATATCATTGCACGTGTGTTCTTTTCCTAAACGACATGGACCCACTAGATGTCATTGCATGTGTGTTCTTTTCATAAACCACATGGATCCACTAGATGTCATTGCATGTGTGTTCTTTTCATAAACCACATGGATCCACTAATGTCATTGCATGTCTGTTATTTTCATAAACCACATGTATCCACTAGATATCATTGCATGTGTGTTCTTTTCATATACCACATGGATCCACTAGATATCATTGCATGTGTGTTCTTTTCATAATCCACATGGATCCACTGATGTCATTCAATGTGTGTTCTTTTCATAAACCACATGGATCCACTATATGTCATTGCATGTGTGTTCTTTTCCTAAACGACATGGATCCACTAGATGTCATTTCATGTGTTTTCTTTTCATAAACCACATGGATCCACTAGATGTCGTTGCATGTGTGTTCTTTTCATAATCCACATGGATCCACTGATGTCATTTCATGTTTGTTCTTTTCATAAAACACATGGATCCACTTATGTCATTTCATGTGTGTTCTTTTCATAAACCACATAGATCCACTAGATGTCATTGCATATGTGTTCTTTTCATAAACCACAGGGATACACTAGATGTCATTGCACGCGTGTTGTTTTCATAAACCACATG
Organism: Avena eriantha; assembly: GCA_910589775.1. NCBI lineage: Eukaryota > Viridiplantae > Streptophyta > Magnoliopsida > Poales > Poaceae > Avena > Avena eriantha. The sequence continues at coordinate 194,995,808 of OU342740.1, read as the reverse complement.
GATCTACTAAATGTAATTGCATGTGTGTTCTTTTCATAAACAACATGGATCCACTAGATGTCATTGCATGTGTGTTCTTTTAATAAATCACATGGATCCACTAGATGTCGTTGCATGTGTGTTCTTTTCCTAAACCATATGGATCCACTAGAGTCATTGCTTGTGTGTGTATCAGTGTGCATCATTGTGGTTTTGGAAAACAACACATGCAATGATTCCACTCCAACATGTGTGTTCTTTTCATAAACCATATGGATCCACTAGATGTTATTGCATGTGTGTTCTTTTCATAAACCACATGGATCCACTAGATGCCATTGCATCTATGTTCTGTTCATAAAACACATGGATCTACTAGATTTCATTGCATGTTTGTTATTTTTCCTAAACCACATGGATCCACTGATGTCATTGCATGTGTGTTCTTTTCCTAAACCACACTAATCCACTGATGTCATAGCATGTGTGTTCTTTTCATAAACCACATGGACCCACTAGATATCATTGCACGTGTGTTCTTTTTCTAAACCACATGGACCCACTAGATGTCATTGCACGTGTGTTCTTTTCATAAACCACATGGATCCACTAGATGTCATTGCATGTGTGTTCTTTTCATAAACCACACGGATCCACCAATGGCATTGCATGTTTGTTCTTTTCATAAACCACGTGTATCCACTAGATGTCATTGCATGTGTGTTCTTTTTATATACCACATGGATCCACTAGATGTCATTGCATGTGTGTTCTTTTCATAATCCACATGGATCCACTGAGGTCCTGCATATGTGTTCTTTTCATAAACCACATGGATCCATAGATGTCATTGCATGTGTGTTCTTTTCATAAACCACATGGATCCACAAGATGTCATTTTATGTGTGTTCTTTTCATAAACCACAAGGATCCACTATATGTCATTGCATGTGCGTTGTTTTCCAAAACCACATGAATCCACTAGATGTTATTGCATGTGTGTTCTTTTCATAAACCACATGGATCCACTAGATGTCATTGCATGTGTGTTATTTTCATAAACCACATGGATCCACTAGATGTCATTACATGTGTGTTATTTTCATAAACAAAATGGATCCACTAGATGTCATTGTATGTGTGTTTCTTTTCATAAACCACATAGATCCATTGATGTCATTACATGTGTATTCTTTTCATAAACCACATGGATCCGTTAGATGTCATTGCATGGGTGTTATTTTTATAAACCACCTGGACCCACTAGATTTCATTGCATTTGTGTTATTTTCATAATCCACATCGATCTACTGCATGTCATTGAATGTGTGTTCTTTTGCTAAACCACATGGATCCACTAGATGTCATTGCATGTGTGTTCTTTTCCTAAACCACATGGATCCACTCGAGTCATTGCATGTGTGTATTAGTGTGCATCATTGTGGTTTTCTAAAAGAACACAGACAATGATGCCACTCTAGCATGTGGTGTCCAACCAGGTCCAGGAACCCTAGCAGCATGCTGGGATTCAATGGCAGCATGCATTCTATCAAGAGTTTGAAAGATGTTGTATCAGCACACCGACTAGGATGTGTGTGTATTAGTGTGCATCATTGTGGTTTTGGAAAAGAACACATGCAATGATGCCACTCTAGCATGTGTATTCTTTTCATAAACTACATGGATCCACTGGATGTCATTTCTTATGTGTTCTTTTCATAAACCACATGGATACACATGATGCCATTCAATGTGTGTTCTTCATAAACCACACGGATCCACTAGATTTCATTGAATGTGTGTTCTTTTCCTAAACCACATTGATCCACTTATGTCATTGCATTTGTGTTCTTTTCCTAAACCACACTAATCCACTGATGTCATTACATGTGTGTTCTTTTCATAAAGCACATGGATCCACTAGGTGTCATTGCATGTGTGTTTTTTCATAAACCACATGGATCCACTAGATGTCATTACATGTGTGTTATTTTCATAAACCGCACGGACCCACTAGATGTCATTGCATGTGTGTTCTTTTAATAAACCACATGGATCACCTAGATGTCATTGCATGTGTGTTCTTTTCATAAACGACATGGATCCACTCATGTCATTGCATGTGTGTTCTTTTCATAAACCACATGGATCCACTAGCTGTCATTGCATGTGTTTTCTTTTCATAAACCACATGGATCCACTAGATGTCGTTGCATGTGTGTTCTTTTCATAATCCACATGGATCCACTGATGTCATTTCATGTTTGTTCTTTTCATAAAACACATGGATCCACTGATGTCATTTCATGTGTGTTCTTTTCATAAACCACAAGGATCCACTATATGTCATTGCATGTGTGTTCTTTTCATAAA